>JAUMJM010000088.1:4800000-7200000 GCA_033558235.1 Neomorphus geoffroyi
ACGGTCACAGAGAATTCCTGTTCTCAAGGGATCCTTATCAGGTAGATGAGACCAGTCTGGTGACTCAAACTCCATGAAAAAAATCTGTTTCTCAAAAAATCTATACTTTTTTTGTAATATTCTTGCTTTTATTACCCTGCCAAACAACTTCCCTCACACCAAGCCGACAGCCAGGCATGGTGTTCCTGCCCTGCCCTGTACATGCCTGATCCAGAGAGCATTTTTGTGGACACAGTGGAGTATAAAGAAATTCTGGCCCTCTATAACTTTGTATCAGGTGCTGTGTGATGTTCCTTGATCATGTCCAAGTTCTTTGGGTTAATGTGAGGAAAACTTCAGTGTCGTTTCTTCTCAGCTCACTCAAATGTGGTTAGCTGAGTGGCTGAAGGGGACACTTGCTAGTTTGCCTCTGCTATTCTGAATGGATGACTGCAGAGAAAAGGGTTTTCTTTCTCTCTCTCTTCTCTAAATATAACTTTGCTTTTGCTTGTTTTGAGTTAAAATGTATTTCTCTTTCAGCTGCTAGTTCTGGGATTAGAACTCAAATGTGCTGCTAATTGAGTAGACATTTGAAAGCACCAGCGTTTCCAATGGGCTTAGTGTGAATTGTTCTATTTCTGGTTAATTTCTTAGTTATCTGGTCTTGTTGAAATAATATTATTTTTCTTTATCTTCTTTTGACACTTACACAAGTGATAAGGTGGAGAAAAGCAGAGGAGGCATGCAAGACACATAAGCATAAACTAACTTCATCTAGAAATACCACAGTGCCTGTGTGTGTTATAGCTAAATACTCATCCATATGGAGCCAATCCTTTAGGGAGCAGGGCACAGGTGTGAATGTAAAGCTTAGCCTGGTCTCATGGGAAATGTTTCCTCTGCGTACAGGCAATGCCACACACAGAGCAGCTGTGTTGCAGGTATATATGCCTCAGGCGCGTTGCAGCTGTCTGTGGATGCCAGATACAATCTGATGCTGGTCTGAGAGAAAGAGAACAGAAAAGTAAGTCATGAAGCCAAATCCTTTGTGCCTTTTTTGTTCCCACACAGATGTGGGTTCCTGGTTTTGAAAGGTGAGAATTCTGGCACCCAAATGGTATGCGACGTGGGTCTAAATTAGCTGGAGAGATTGCTCAAAAATATAGGACTGTTGTCTTTGGCCCACTGAGAGAAAATCTTCCCATCTTAGGGCTTGCTGTCTGTACAGATCTGTTGAGTTGAATGAGTGGAAGGATTGCTTGTGATGGTATGGAAACTCAGAATACATCTAGTAAGAGTTTAGAAAGAGTATATTCAGTTTATATGTTGCCACAGAATGAGCAGATCTCTTGGTAACTCATACAGCGACAGCATTCCCTTCCTACCATGCAGAGAAACCAACTGGGGCTTGTGAGATGCTCGGTGCTGACAGTGAGGGGGTCATTTGAGCTCATTCCCCTGCAGGCAGTGGCTATCTGTAGCAGGTATGCCATGCTGGGAGCACAGGAGTGGAGATGACTTCTCTGAATTCCCAGTTCTGCTGTGATAGCTTCCCTGATGTTACCAGAAGGCCAGATTACAGGAGAATATGTAGGAAAGCAGCAGCAGACGTGATGGAAAAACATATTCACACTTACACTTTACACTCCAGTGTAAATTTTATGGGAATATAGAAATCTTTTATAACTTGCCAGGGCCTGCGCAGCAGGACAAAGTGATGTCTATCTGGTGATGTCTGAATGTCTGTCTTGATGATAGCAGGAGAAAATAGCTGGGGGAGGCAGTTGCTGTGGCCTTGTATAAAATAAAGCCCTTGAATATGTGTTGTCACATTTCTTACAGGTGATTGCCCTTGTGATGGATTCCTTCACAGATATTGATATATTCAGTGACCTTCAGGACGCCTATAGAAACCGCCAAGTCCCTGTCTATATCCTTCTGGATCAGGACTTTCTACCTCATTTCTTAGAGATGTGCAAGAATTTGGGAGTTTGCCCTGAGGAGGAAAGTGTGAGTACTAAATGTAGGCAGGTATGAGTGTGGGGTCTGTCATTTTTTTGTGGTATAGTTTATGGTTATGTATGTCAAGAGACACTTTTATAAAGCATGATGGTTCCTTGAAAGACTAAGCATCCTGTCTGTTAGATAACTGAAGTAAAAGGATATTTTCTGAAATATTTCCAAGCTCATGAAGATCAAGGCTCAATATTATGCGGTTTCAGTACAGTTTCTAATCCAGCATGTGAACCTGCCCACAAACTTGGCAAAAAAACACGTAGAAAAGGCACATCTACTCGTACCCTACACTACCCATAGTCAGGAACTACAGCCACGATGTGCAGCTCCCAGGTGTGCTGGGTGGAGTGTGCACTGCAATCCTGCCCCAAAGTGGCAGCAATTTTCAAGCATTTAATTTTGCAAGATTTAAGTAGCTTTATTTTGTGGCTCAAGACACACAGAAGCTCAAGGCTGGTATAGTTTCGGTAACATCTTTTCTTCACTAAGGCATAGTTGCTTTCTTTGAAAGGGTCTAGATGATGTGATCCAGGTGTTTTACTTAATTCCTCTTAACATAAGTTGACCTGAGTGTTATATCTTGGCTTGGACAGGCTTGTTTTCACCTTAGTGAGAGTTTCCCTGGACGGGGAGCACTCCTAGTATTGTGGGCAGTAATTAAAATTGGAATGTGCTGTTCTCTCCAGACTCTCCTAATGTAACAGATATTAAGCACTGCGTAACTAATGCAACTCACCTACAGACAATGTAACAATTTCATTCCTATCTCCCATAGTGTGTGTAACTGTTCTTAGGTAGATTAGCTAATCAAAACATTTTTGGAAGTTAACTTAAATCTGATGTTGCTTTTTCCCTTGTCTTCTGAAACAGCTGATGAGAGTCCGAACTCTCATAGGGAGCACGTACTATACGAGGTCAGGTGCCAGAATTGTTGGGAAAGTCCATGAGAAGTTCATGTTAATTGATGGCATTAGAGTGACAACAGGCTCCTACAGGCAAGTACTGGGGTCTGCTGGTGCCTGATGAAACTATATAAAGGGGGAAGTTTCTACAGGAGGGATGTCTTAGCTTTGCCGCCTGCCTGGTGTTCATGAATGCCAGTGGCAAGTGGACTAGCTGGATGGGACTAACACAAAACTGGAAGCAGCTTTGGAAAACTGGTTTACACAACTTGTTGCTAGCAAAGTACTTAGCTTTGGCTAAATAGAGTCCTTCCTGAAGAAGACAGGGTGAATGTTCTACTGAGTTTATACCTTCTTTATGCACAGCCCTACTAAGCTGAGTCTTGCTCTCTGTAACTGCATGTGTTGAAATGCACTGGATATTAACTCTGAATCTTGGTTTATTTTCAATAGTTTCACGTGGTCTGACGGCAAGCTGAACAGCAGTAACTTGCTGGTATTGTCAGGTCAAGTGGTTGAACACTTTGACTTTGAGTTCAGGGTTCTTTATGCCCAGTCGATGCCCATCAGCCCAGAGTTGCTGCCCAGCTGCAGGAACAGTGGGATATTTGATCACCTGGTGAGCAGAACAGAGTTCCCTAAAGCATACACTGTGGAAGGCAACTTGAGAGCAGAATTTGCCAGATTGTCTAGTACTCCAAAGAAACTGTTGGACGAACTCAACCAGTCTGAAGATACTCCTGAAGGCAAACTTTGTAACCTGGGGCATTCCTGCCTCTGTGAAGAGGTGTGGTTCAGCGATCAAGAGGCCATAGTGGAACGGAAAAGCGCATCGACTCAAACTGGCCCATGGAAAGAGAAGCCTGTAGTGACCATGTGCAATGCTGCCACGCAGACCAATGCTACAATGGCAGACACTGGCACTCAGACTTCTGTTGCTGCTAAAATGGTGAGCACTCAGACTTCAGTTTTGCTGAAGACTGCAGTGACACAGACAAAGAATGATGAGTACAGAGAAACACCTCTGCTTTCCCGAAAGATGTCAAAAGAAGAACCTTCTCTGCCTGGAAAGGCTGTATCAAGTTCCAGTCTGCGATCACTGTCTTTATCATCCCAGTGCTCTCTTACAAGCTCTACTGGCTCGCTGTCTTCTCTTGGGTCCTTTGAATATTCTAGCAGGCACAGGGCAGAATATTTCCAAAAACTGCATAAAGAGAGGCAATTCCATTACTCCACCATCAGGTCGAAGCTTAGCCACATGGTGGGCATCCTATCCCGGAAGAGACCTGTGCCTCAAAACTACACGAGCCAGTACACCAGAAGGTGCAATCTCAGTCAGAGGCGTGACATCAGTGCCAGCCTGCACAGCCTTCAGAACGTTTCACTCCTTGCTTGGAAGAAATGATTACTGCACTGAATGCACAAGAGAAGAGAAAAGCTCCACTCTCAAACTGCAGTCACTTTGTACCTGCTGATTCTTCCACTTCCTTCCAAGACTTCTACTTTTTTAATACATGCATACATCACTCCCCAGCACTTCATTTTATACTGTGCAATTTAAGCAATAAAGGTTTTTTTTTTTTCAATACTGTACCTACTTGTATGTTCTTATGTGCATTAGTGGTGAAGGTTCATTTTAATTCTGGATGTTTTACTTTATCTTTGGCATGAATGGAAACAACTTTTATAAAGAGCCATAAAGCTAATTTTATTTTAAGTGTGACTACAGAGATGTATATGTTACCCTTCTGCTACAGTTTAGAAGGTCCATTGGAGCTATTGCAGCTTCTTATCTTCACCTATATCTTTTTTTTTTCCATTATTTGAGCCTTCTGAAATGGACTGAGCTAACTAGCTCTTCAGTTTGATTATTGTCTCATGCCTTTGTGTAGATATATATAGTATACACACACATATTTATATATACACATGCTCAAAAGAGCACCTTCTTAAAACCAAGACCAGGAAATAGCAACTTAGCACTCCAAGATGAGGTGTTATCTGGAGATCAGTGTCTTGCTGCAGCTTACCTATGGTACTTCTCTTTTGGAATGGCTTCAAATAACTTTGTTTCTTGTGTAACTTGTTAAACAGAATTGAGACTTTTAGTCTTAGCACTGTAAAATGAGTTTCCAGTTCTGGCTTGGTCTAGGAATATATGTACCATCTTGCTTCCATTAAGACACCTGTAAACAGCTTCCTCCTTTGGAGTGAACTTAGAAGCGAGACAATCGCTGAGGACATATGGCAAAGTCCTTGATCAGAAGTAAACTGATAAATGCACTACAAAGTGTTCAGGGTTACATTTGCTAATATTATAATGCAAGTAAGAGTGAGAGTGCATCCATCCTATCTTAAATAGTCTATTTCCTGCTCTGTTTATCCTTTATGCACTACTAACCTGGTTTGAGGGCTCTAGTTTCTGAAAATACTTCCAATAATACATGGCTCTTAGGTTAAGATGCCTTGCAGATACATCATTATGAATAGTGTGTGTGTGCGTGTCTGTGCTTGCTGATGGCTTATTTGAGCCATGTGGGTTCTCTCTCTGAGCTCTGACCTGTACTATTATTTGTTACACCTACATCCTGGTATGTTCGTGACCAACCAGGCTGTATACTGCCAAGTCAAGACTGAGTCTGTGTTAAGTATTTTCTTCTTATTCATAGGCACATGTGCCCAGTAGATGGCACATTTCGGCTGTTCCTGGAAACAGCTATGAATGAATGAACAGAAATATCCAGAACTCAACAAGGCTGTAACTTAAGACTAGAGAACATCACTTTATTCTACTAACCTTGGCATTTGTACCTCTGAAATCTACATGGATGAAACAGCTTACCTACTTTATTGCTTGGATTTCAAAGCAGCTGCTCTGTCCCGAAAGCTGTAAGGCCATAGATGTGCAACGAGATGCACTTGTTTAGGAAGACAAGGTCCTTGATTGCCTGGTCCCTGGAGCTCAAACGCTGGGAACAAAGCAAATTGTGAAGAGGGAGCTGAGACACCTTCAAAGCCAATCTAGAGCTGTGTTTTTAAGAGCTCATGTTCAGCAATGCTTGAATATAAAATTGACTTATTTGTTCTATGTGCTTTTTAACTTTATTACAGTGTGCTTGTTACGGTACGGACAGGAACAAGAAACAGTTTACAAACTCCTTTTGCCACAGGCATTTTCACCTGATCCTTGCCGAGCTTTGTTTACTGTTTATTTGACATTTTGACCCCGGGTAAGTAAGGCAGCATTCCCCTGGTGCTGGTGCCTTCGTGCAGCTCCGGGTCAGCAAAGCAGCCCGGGACCGAGCCGTTTGTCTTCCCTGACCTCACGGCAGCCCTTTGATGTGGGGCTGGGAGCAGGTCGAGGACTGGACTTCCTCTCCCTGCCTAACTGATGCATGTTAAAGATATAGAATAAAAGCGCTGAAATAGTTGAATTATTTAAGGGAAACACATCAACTTAGCAGACATAACCTTTCTTGTAAGAGCAATTTGCAGCACTTGCACATTGCATTTGATAGCAGGGCTCCTGCCTGCACTGTGTGCTGGATAAAAGGAATCTGTTTGCCAAAAGTGAGGAATGCTCATTTGTAGCTGGTAGAGAGCAGAAACCTTGAAAAGAAGATTCAAGGGAGACTGGTGCCAGAGTGGCAACTTGGAGAGTAAAACTCAGCCAAAAGTGATGGAGACGGGAGCCTTCCTCCTTGACTGGTGATTGACCTGAGGAAGAGGATGAAGTACGGAGCACCAGGAGTGCAAAGCGCAAAGGACATTATAATGTGTGTGAGTTCTGAGAAGCAATATGAGCATGTAAATAGATTTAAGGAAATAAGTTGAATAAACTTAAACTTGGTGAAAGGTACATGTTTATAGAAGCCACTGGGAGGTGAGCGTTTGGCAGGACAAATTCCCCGCTCACCTGGCGCCATAAAGGAATGTTTCCTTCAGAAACCTTAAGCTCGGGTCTCTGGGAGTTTTATTTGGCCGGCTTTTACGGGAACATAGCCAAGGTTTGCTTTTGCGGGCGCTTCCCTGGGAAGCCTGCCGGCTCTGTTCCCCGTGCCTTCCCCTGTGCGCCGCCGCTCCCCCCGCCTCGGGGCGGCTCCGGGGGAGGCGCGGCGGGGCCGCCCCGCCGAGCGGCTCTAAAGGCGCGGCGCGGGCCGGTGCGGGTGCGCCATGGCCAACACGTCGCAGTGGCTGGATGAGGAGGAGGGCGCGCTGTGGCCGCCGCGACCGCCCGGGCCGTACAGCGAGGCGCAGCGCCTGGCGCTGGAGGCGCTGGTGGCGGGCGGCCCCGCGGCGCTGCGCGCCTTCCTGCGGCGGGAGCGGCTGCCGCCGTTCCTCTCGGAGCCCGAGGTGCAGGCGATCGCGCGGGGCGCCCTGCCGCCCGCCCCGCAGCCCGCGGGCGAGCCCGAGCCCGAAGCGTCTCCCGGCGCCTCCTCGCTCACCTACTTCCCCGAGCGCTCGGACCTGGAGCCGCCGGCGCTGGAGCTGGGCTGGCCGGGCTTCGCCAGCGGCGCGTTCCGCGGGCTCACGCGGGTGGAGGCGCACTTCCAGCCCGGCTGCGGGGACCGCATCTACGGCTGCAAGGAGGCGGTGCGGCGGCAGATCCGCTCCGCGCGGCGGGTGAGTGCGGGACGGGGCGGGGCAGGGCGGGGAGCGGCCGCGGCAGCGCCCGCACCGGGACCCGCTCGGCTGCGGCAGCGAACCGGGGCACGGAGCAAACGGCACCGCTGAGCATCGCCGTGAGGTGCCCAGCAAGGACGGGTGGCTTTGAAACCCTTGCCGAACTTGGAGACCTCGTTAGGAGGAGCAGCTCGTAAACCCACGCTCCCCGGGACTCGTCCCACCGGTGTCCGTCTGTGTGCGACACCTTTGCCCCCGCCTGTCCTCTGCCGCGGCTCCACAGGCGTGGGACGAGAGTTCCCGTGCCCAGTGCTAGGTGCGGCATCGCTGCTGTTCATGGCCAAACCACCCCCTAGTGCCGAGTTGATCTTGCCGATCTGGTATTTTTTTTATATATAATTCGTTATTTGCAAGCTATTTCCCCCGGTATTTTTAGAAACCCAGACTGTGCTGTGCCAGTGTCACTGAGCTCACTCAGTGAGGTGGCACCTGTAGCTGCTGGCTGCTAAGTGCGCCCGTTCCCAGCTCCTTTGAGCAGCCGTTGCTGCCAGTTCCCACGGTGGATGCACAGCAGACCTGGGCTTCCCTCCGCGGGACGGATCTGCCTGGGCAGCAGCTCCCGGAGGAAGTTTTACTCAAGAGGTTTGAGCAAACAATGAGATCTTGGCTTGAAATACTATGAGAATCCAAAATCTAAGCTGAAGAGAAACCTCAGTTTTATCTTAAAGAGAGAAGTGTGATGTAAAGAGTAATCACGCACCAGTGAATTCTTTTTTTTTTTTTACTGTTTCTTTTTTGTATTTGAAAAGTTTGCCCATTTCCCTCTGCCTTTGTAGGTTTGCGCACCACTCTAGAGGTGGGGAAAGGAAGCCGTGCTCAGATTTTTTTGTAATTTTTTCTTGAAGGTGAAGTTACGTAGTAAAAAAAGGGAAGGGTTTAGTACAGCCTTAACTAAAACCCATGCAGGAGCTATCATTGCTGCTAATCAGTGATAAAGGCTGATTTTTAAGTAGAGAAAAGTTATCTTTCTATAACAGACTTTCAGGCTAGGTTGCTTGTACCTAATGCACCAGGAAAGACACTAATTCTGGAAAAAGAAGCTTCAGTGTCTGCTTCTGAAATTAGAATAAGAACTGAAATTCTACAATGTGATACTAAAAGTTTTATGTGATGTTATCTGCTGTAAGTCAGACAAGCAACAAGACTGGGGGCAAATAATCTTTAGTAACAATTTCTAATCCTTACTAAATTGTTCAAAAATTCAATATTTTTTTTTCTATTTAACTATATAGGGAAATGATTAAGTGGTCACAGAGAAGGGACAATGTATATTGTGCCTCCTGTACCTCAGTGTACTGCACTTGGTAATCACCTTTGTCATTCTCTTCACAGAACTTCAGAGTTAATTTTTCCTTTCTCTTCACTTTCTTATATGCCTATTAAAAGTTGCAGCAGTCCTGTGAAAAACAGAAGAATGTACCACATCACAGAAAACTGTACCATGTTCCATAACCAGCAGGAAACAAAAACAAAAAAGGCAGGAGAAATATTTGATTTGGAAGTCAGATTCCTCATGTGTCATCTCCCTTGGGATGCTGTGGAAACAGCCTAATGGTTTCGTCTGAAACTTATTGCAGGTAATTGCCCTGGTTATGGATTCCTTCACAGATACCGATATCTTCAAAGACCTCTTGGAAGCTTGTAGCCAGCGGCAAGTTAAAGTATACATCCTTCTAGATCAGTCTTCATTTTCCCACTTTCTGAAAATGTGCAAGGATCTGGGAGTTGAGCTGGAACAGGAAAAGGTGAGCCTAATCATATTTATAAGGATAGTTTATCCTCTTATGACTGTAAACTTTGAGCCATCGAAAGAAGAAACTATTACACCTGCTGCCACAATTTAAAACAGGGTTTATGTAGATATAGCTCTTTTTGGGAAGATTTAAACCATTCTTAAACAAGACAGCAATTAATAGAAAAAGTGAAATCTTCGTAAGTGGGTGTTACATTTGCTTTCTGGGCACAAATACTAATTGAATATTCAAGGAATGCAGGATTGTCCAGTTCCTGGAGCGTGACTGCAGTTGCTCAGGCTCTCTGAGACTTTGAAAGCTGATGGAGAAGCAGGTTCTTAGGAATCTGTGAAGTTTGGATCCTTCTAAGATTTGGCAATGGGAGTTTGAGATCACATTCTGCACAATCAGTGTATGGGTTTGCCCCTTAATGCCACCTCTTTCCCTACTGAAACAAGACAAAATTATCATTAAGTTCCTAAAGGGTGAATCTTGTGCCACTGCACAGCAACCCTGGCTGGCTTCTCAATGGTCATGATTGTATATTACTCCTTTAAACGCAATCATTTAACTTTGCAATCCACGTAATGCCTGCCATGTCTTTAACAGTTGATGAGAGTCCGAACTGTCACAGGGAGCACATACTGCATGAGGTCAGGTGCCAAAATTATTGGAAAAGTCCATGAGAAGTTCATGTTAATTGACGGCATTAGAGTGACAACAGGCTCCTACAGGCAAGTGCCAATTTCTTTCTCTTGCTTTGTATGATTTCTTCACGTGTAAAGGAAAGGTGTAGCAACATTGCAAAACTGCTTTCCTTATCACAATGTACGTTTAACATTTGTCCTAAAAAAAGCACACTGCTCATCATTTGGATTATAAGAATGATTAAACTAAACGTGATTAAAGAGAATTTTCAGTTAATTTTGTTTACTATTTGTCTTGAATTAACTCAGAATTTTTTAATCTTCCTTTGCCAGTTTTACATGGATGGATGGGAAGCTGAATAGCAGTAATATTTTGATCCTGTCAGGCCCCGCAGTTGCAGAATTTGACCTGGAATTTCGGGTTCTTTATGCACGGTCAAAGCCTGTCAGCCTCAAAGAGTTACCCAGCTGCGAGAAGAACAAGGTATTGGACCAGCTGGTCAGGATAACAGTGGCATCCAGAGACTTGACCAGGGAAAACTTCATGAGAATGGAGTTTTTGTATCTTAGAGCATTTGTAGGAAATCTAAAAAGGAAGCGAAACTGGCTGCATGGCTCGAGGGAGGCGGTCTACCTGCCAAATAATGCAATGCATGCCTCTCCTCCACTGACTAAGAGGAACAGCTCTCTAGTTATGAGGCCGTACTGGATCATAGAAAGATAAACTGCACGTTCACTCAGAGCGAGAAGCAGAACCTCAGGAACCACATCCAGCCATCCATGCCCAGTACTGTCTTACAGTATGTGAGAGCAGCTGGGAGACAAACCTTGAACTAAGAGAAAGTGACACTGGAATTGCGGTTTTGTTTGAAGACCACTGTAATGCAGGTTGACAGATATGTTTATGGCATTGTCCTAGGCTCAGATGTGTTTTTTAAAAAAATTCTTAAAGCCATTATTGACTTCCTGTATTCTCTCAGATATTAATTTTCTTTCTATTCTTAAATGTTTTAAGCTAATGCTTTAGCAGTGTCTTAGCTCGGTAGCTCAAACCTTTTCTTAAGGAGTCTATGTATAGCAAATAATATTCATAGAATCACAGAATGATTTGGGTTGGAAGAGACCTTAAAGTTCATCCAGTTCCAGCCCCCCTCCATAGGCAGGAATACCTTCCACTGGATCATGTTGCTCAAAGCCCCATCCAACCTGTCCTTGAACACCTCCAGGGATGGGGCAGCCACAGCTTCTCGGGACAACCTGTGCCAGTGCCTCACCACCATCACAATAAAAAAATTTTTCCTAATATCTATTATAAATCTCCTCCTTTTGAGCTTAAAACCATTACTTCTTTTTCTATGGCTACACTACCTAATAAAGAATGCTTCCCCAGCTTTTCTGTAGGCCCTCTTTAGGTACTGGAAGGTTGCTCTAAGGTCTCTGCAAGAGTCTTTTCTTCTCCAGGCTGAACAACCCCAACTCTCTCAGGCCTGTCCTACGTGAGATGCTCCAGCCCTTTGATAATCTTTGTGGCCTCCTCTGGACTTACTCTAATGGATCTGCGTCCCTCCTGTGCTGAGGACACCAGAACTGCATGCAGGACTACAAGTGAGGTCTCACTAGAGCAGAGTAGAGGGGGAGAATCACCTTCCTCAACCTGCTGGTCACACTTCTTTTGATGCAGCCCAGGATATTGGGTTTCTGGGCTGCAAGTGCACATTGTTAGCTCATGTTGAGCTTCTTGTCCAAGTCCTTCTCCTCAGGGCTATAGTATCCTGTCATAGATCCAAATGAGACCGTTTTCTTGGCACTCCTATATCTACTTTTTGTTTCTTTATGATTGTTACTGCTGTCTGATCTCATGGGAAAAGTTGAGTAGATCTGAAATCTGTGAAGCTACTGCTGTAACATGGAAGTCAGAAATAGGACCATTTATTTATAAGATTTCATGCAAGCTTGATTTTTTTTTAAAAAATCCAACCATTTATGGAGAAAACAAACCCCCCAAACAATTGTACATTGAGGCACTGATGTTCCAGCACCCTGCCAGTGTCTCTTGTTGGTCCAGCCAAAGCAGCTGTGGCAAAAGCAAAGGTACAGACACTATTTCTCAAGTTGTTCTTGAGGCTTTCGCTACTGCAGAAAATTCAGGTAATATGCTTGTGTAAGTGTCCTGTGGGTTCTGGGCTTTGAAGGGGAAAGTTAAAACTTAGCTGGGGAATGTCTCTGCTCAACATCAGCAGAACAACACTAAATTGGACGTGTGGAACTTTCAAAAATGGTCTTTGTGGACAATATAATGATGTACTAATTAGGGTACAACAAATCTGTGCCTTTTTTCTTCTGCCCTTACAATCATGGAAATGCAATAGTTCTGCTTCTCCTAAACAATACATGTTCAATTAGTTTATCATTTAATAATTTAAACTTTCATGCAGGTGTTAAGAAATTTGAAATACATGTTTTTATTCTGAACTATATTTTCAGAAACATCTAATTTTGTACTCCAAGAAAAATACTGCACAATATTACTTTCACAATAATTATCTGTATATGTTTTCTCAAATATAAAGCTTTTAACTTTGTTATTCATCTTGTTACTTGCACAGGCAACTCTTTCTGTGTGCTATGAGTACGACTTTTCCCCAACAGGTGTTAGTATATCGATGATACAAAATACCATAAGAGTTGTGTTTATTTTTGATAGAGTGGACTTAATCTGAAAAGTGCATTGAAGTAATTAGCTAGAATTTTAAGATTGTCTTTAGCTAAAACTGGAAATAACTCTTTTCAAGTGGTTACCTTGAGACTTGGTGTGACAAATGACCATGGGAGTGCAGTTTGCATGAATTGCCACAGCTGCACTGCCAGCGTGTCGAGTTACTGATGACGAACGAGAATAATTAAGAAGAGCATGAAATAGGATTAGACTTTTTTACTTAAGCATAAGTTTTTGATAGTGTTACTAAACTTATTAGAAGCTGTTTATTACTTCTTTTTTTTTACTCCAGCCTATGCACAGTTAACTGAAAGTCTGTGTTGAACTTGACCCAATCATAACTGCATGGAGCTGTGGCAGGGCACCATCTGTGGTGTAACCCTACTTCTTGTTACCCCAAATCAGTAAAAAACCTCCCAAAACAAAGTCATTCGTTTAGAGAGGAGACATTGCTTTTATTCTGCAGAGGGTACAAGTTGAAAGATCTTCTAAAAACTAGCACACCTACTGAAGACCCCAAAGGCCTATTTATACAAAACCGATGCTTAAAATCATAGAATCATAGAATCGCCTGGTTGGAAAAGACCTTTGAGATCATTGAGTCCAACTGTACCTGGCCACGACTAAACTGTATCCCTGAGAAATTCATCTACCTGTCTGTTAAACACCTCCAGGGATGGTGACTCAACCACCTCCCTGGGCAGCCTCTGCCAGTGCCTGACCACCTAGCTAGTAGAGTTGTTAGATTTACTTAATACATACATTCATTAGGTTACACAGTTCTGCTTTTAACACAAACCTGCTTATTTCCTTTCCACATCCTTAGTTAGAATAAGAATGTCTTTCAGGTAACCCTTAACCATTCAGTTTCTCCCTGTTTGGTATCCCTTTCCTTGTTTCAATACATGTTTACAACCTTGAGTCAATTAACTGCTGAGTTTATAATTTCCTTTAGACTAAGTGTCTACATCCCTGAGCAGGAGCCAGGATGTTTATACAAGAAATTAAGCATCTGCATCTCTGGACAGGTATCGGGATGTTTGTAGAAGATAAACGAGGTAAAGAAGGTACAAAATACATTGTTCTTATCCCCTTGGGTAACACTGTCACATTGACCCCCTCAACTGTGGTGTAGGTGCAGTGGGACATCATGTGGAGCAGGGAAGTGATTAGCGCTACTTAATTAGGCAAGGACTAATTAAAGAGACAAGGTCTTTTTGGAGGTGATCTTTCAACCCCGTTAGATCCCAGGTTCTACACTTTGTGTTAGTGCTAGAGGCAGGATCTGCAGGGCTGCACTGTGCGTGTTGCACTCTTTTTTCTTTTGGCTCAGTGTTTCTGGGGGATTTGGCCACACTTGAAGACCACGACCTGGGGTTCCTCAGCAGCCTCGCTGGGAGCTATTTTTGCCATTAAAATACGGACACGGCCAGCGCTTGGGCACTTAGCTCCAACAGCTGCGTGGTGGTGTCAGACAAGGCCTTTTGCCTTCCCCTCAGTGCAGACACGCCACCTTATGCCCCAGAGCGGCCCTCGTGGCGGGCGGCGCCATGGCAACGGGCGGCGCGTCACGTGACGCCACCACTTCCGCCCGCCCTCTCACCCCAAGATGGCGGCGCCCGTGGGCCCCGTGAAGTTTTGGAAGCCGGGTAAGGGTCGCGGGTGGGCTGTCGCGTGACACAACTCCTTCATGGAGTCTTTGCGGTGTCCAGGGGGCGGCGAGGGCTCGGTGACCGCAGCCGGGCGCTGCCGGGCAGGGGACGGAGTCCGCCTTCAGCCAGTCGGGATTCGCGGGGGGTGGGCTGCCAGTCCGGGGAAACCCCGAGGGGTTTAACAAAGGAAGGCGCGAACTCCTGCGCCTTGGGGGGGAATAACCTCAGGTGCCTGCGCCGCGGAGAGCAGCTCGGCAGGGCCGGGGCGCAGCGAGCTGAGCCGGGGGAGCCTTGGCTGCGGGGAAGGGCACCCGCACCCCGGGCTGCGAGAGGAAGAGCATGGCTGCTCGGCAGAGGGAGGGGAGCCTTCCCCCCCCGGCTCTTGGGCAGGGGGAGGGGTGCTCCCCGTGCCACAGGACGTGGACTCAGTGAAGCTGGGCCACAAAGTAAAGGGTCATAAAGGTGTTTGAGAGACTGGAGGATATGATGTGCAGAGGGAAGCTGAGTGTGTTGGGACTGCACAGCCTGGAGAAGAGGAGCTTCAGGAGGATCTTTTCAATGGCTGTAAATGCCTGATCGGGGGATGGGAAGAAGATGGAGCCAGACTCTTAGTAGTAGTACTGACAGTATGAGAGGCAATGGCCACAAGCTGAAATATGAGAAAGTCAGCTTAATCATGAGAAAAAGCTTTTCTGCTGTGGGGTGATCAGATTCTGGATTAAGCAGTCAGGCAGGTTGTGAGGTCTCTAGCCTGACTGAAGGAGGTCCTGAGCAGCCTGCTGCCAGTGACCTGTGGTAAGCTGGCTGTTGGACTGGGAAGTCTCCAGAGGTCCCTGCCAGCCTGCGCTGTGCTGGCACTGCAATCGTCAGGACTGTACCCTCAGGTATTGGGCACTGTGTACCTTCCATTTGCTTATCTGAAAGGGTCTGAGTCTGGTATTTGTTTTTTAAATTGGTCACTGCATTGTGGTGTGCTGTGGCATCAAAGCTGGGGAAGGGTCTGGAGCACAAGTCTGAAGAGGGTCAGCTGACCAGGGTTGTTCACTCTGGAGGAGACTGAGGGGAGACCTTATCGCTTTACAACTGTCTGAACGGAGGTTGTAACAAGGTGATCTCTTTTCCCAAGTAACAAGTGATAGGATGAGAAGAAATGGTCCCAGGTTGCACCAGGGGATGTTTAGGTTTGAGATTAGGAAATATTAGTTTACAGAAGGGGCTGTGAAACACTGGGACGGGTTGCCCAGGGAAGTGGTGGAGTCACCATCTCTGGAAGTGTTTAAAAGATGGGTAGATGTGGCATTTTGGGAGATGGTTTAGTGGTGGAGTTGACAGTGTAAGGTTTACAGTTGGACTCAGTGATATTAAAGGTCTTTTCCAATGTAAAAGATTCCATGATTCTGTTTGCAAAACTGTTCCAGAGTCAAGAGTATTTTAATTGCTTGACTATTGTAGTAATATGTGTGTATATACACTGTGTGTGTATATATATAATAATACATTGACAGTAGTGTATTAAAAAAAGAAAGCATAGAAAATGAAAGAAAGCATAGAAAATGAAAGAAGGTCAGTAGGTGGTAGCAGCAAAATGTGTTAACTTTGTTGATTTGCCAAAATCCAGATATTCAAGTCCCTGTTTCTCAACTTCCCCGTCTGCCCTGGGGAGTGAGTAGTTATTGGAATCATTACTAATCACTCTAAAAATTGGATGAATTTGCTATAAAAGCTATAAAACTTGCTTGGCTACTTTGAATAGGGACTAACCCTTTTTAAACAGTGGAAAAAGTGGGAAGAGCCCAAACAAGCAAATCCTATAAAACAAGGAATTCCTTTTTTCTGCTCTCAGACTTTTCCAGTTGGCTCCACAGCTGAAGATAATACATTCCTTTATTGAGTTGAGTTTTTGTTTCTAGTTCATTGCATGAATTAGTATTTTCAGTGTCTGTGATTTATGGTAACATTCAGCAGGAATAAATCGAGTTTCGATTTCCAAGGTAAATTCAGATCTGAAGTGAGTGGCATATGGCATGAGTGGCATATGGCATGAGTGGGCAAGGTTAAATGTTTATGCAGTCAGTGTTGGTCAAGGGAAGTTCTGTTATGTGTCTGACTGGCTAGCTTAAAATCCATGGGTGGGGAGATTATGGAATACCTGACAATATTCAAGAAGCATTTGGACAGTGCCCTCAGCACATGGTGTGGATGTTGGGATTGTCCAAAGCAGGGACAGGAGCTGGACTCTATGATGCTTGTGGGTCCCTCCCAACTCAGGTCATTCTATGATTCTAAGATATATCTGAACTGTTGCACAGAAAAAGAAAGTTCCCAAGATCTTGCTGTGTATTTTTCCTGTATGCTTTTTTTCCTCTTCTATCTCTAAAATTTTCAAAGAGTTATTCTCTTTTTAACCAGCAGAAGACAAATATTTCATTTTCAAGAACTTCTGTATGTTTACTGTTAGTTAATATTTTGATTATTTTCATAGAAAAGTTAATCCTTTTATATATGCTGCTACTCATAATCCCTCCTTGTAAGGAACATTTTGGTTGCTTTGTGATACTGTTAAGCAGAAGTCTGTTTTTCCAGTTAAAATTAACGTATGTCATCTAGGCACAGAAGGTCCTGGTGTGAGCGTCTCGGAGGAGAGACAGAGTCCTGCTGAGAGCAGTGGCATAACTGTCATCTATAACCCTTACGCTTCCCTTTCTATTGAACAACAAAGACAAAAGCTGCCTGTTTTTAAGGTACAAAAGTTCTTTTTGGTATATTAAATTTGTTGCATGTTATTTGGCTCATCTCTTTTTTTGAAAGAACAGTATAAAATCACTTTACAACATAAACCAGTAATTTTATGACCTTGCTGTCTTTGTGGGATTGTTCTGTTTGACAACTGGCAGGCTTTGTAGTTGTATGTTAATTACTATATGTTGTGCATGTCATTTATAGATTTTAAAGAACTGTTTAGCTTTTAGCGATAAACTCTGTGTAAAATGAATTTACTGTATGTGCTAGATATGTAAATATTGTAATTTTTAATTATCTTATTTTTGTACACATCTGGTTTTGATACACAAATGTAATTTTTCTCTTTCAGCTAAGAAATCACATACTTTATCTAGTGGAGAACTATCAAACTCTGGTCATTGTTGGGGAAACAGGTTGTGGGAAGTCAACGCAGATTCCACAAGTAAGTGCCTGTTTAACTGGGTAAAATCAATTATTCCCTCAGGATTTTACATGAATTGTTTTTCTTACAAGCTTTTCTGTTTTTGGAACATAGTATTTTTTTGTGGTTTTATAAAATTTTCTCTTTTGCAACAGGAATGAAAAAAAGTCTGAGAATGTTTCAAAGTCATTTCTTTATTTTAACGTAAAAACTGCAGACGAATGATGGATATGATTTGCTTTACTGTGAATGCAGGACTTGTGCAGCTTAGCCTTTTTCTTAAAGGTGTTATAAAAGAGGAAAAAAATGAAGTAGTTCAAAAATAGTTGAGATGCAAAGAACTGCTCTGGATGCTCTCTGAAAGCTTATGTGCTTAGGAAGTAGGTACTGTATTTTGTTAGCTTTAATGTTGCGGTTAGTAATGCACAAAGTCTCTAAGTAAGTGATTTGCCCAAGGTCATGCACCAGTTGGTGTCAGAGCCAGGAAACAACACGTAGTACAGAGAACAAACACCTTGCTGCAATCCCAGCATGACCAATTAATTTCTTATCCTCAATATTTGTTTGCAGTACCTAGCAGAAGCTGGCTGGACAGCTGAAGGAAGAGTTGTTGGAGTGACACAGCCTCGTCGAGTAGCTGCTGTTACAGTGAGTTTGTCTGCATCCAGATTTCCCTGATTTGTTGTCTTATAACCTCCACTTTATTAGCAGGTTTTGCTGAGTAGCAGGAATCACAATTGCATGAGCTCCTGACTGAATAGACCTTCCTGCTTATCTTCCTCACAGAGTTGCTGGTGCTGTATACTGAATTCAACCTGATTAGTAGGTCTTGCCAAAGATTCCAAGTCCAGAATTGCAGATGTAGAAGCTCTGAAATAAAATTGGGTGATATCAGCAGAACTGTGTACAGAAGTTAGGGCTGCACAGGGTTCAGCTATGATTTACTCTAGACTAGAACTGTGATTGGGTGACCCTTGGCTTCTTTCACAACGTAAAGCAGTGATGTAAATCTGTGTATAGGAACAAAGTGAGTGGAAGAAAGAGGAGGTTGCATAGCTCTTTCAAGCGATTCATGCCTAGTTTTCTTGAATCGTTTTTCCATGGGGGTTTTTTGTTGTTGTGAAGTGTTTGGGTTTTTTTTGTTTTCCTTTTTAAGAGTGTCAAGGAAAAGAAGAAACAATTTTATTGTGAGAAATCTTTTCATATAAATAGTATGTCTAGGAGAGCATGATGTCAGTTTGGTGTACTATCCTTGTCTTCATAACTGCTGCCAAACACTGACTTGGTGGGCTGAGGTTTCTGCTGCAGCATTCTTTTTGTACAGAAAACCAAGGTGACATTTTGTAACCCTCGTTTTGCCTGTTCTTTATAATGTATTAAACTGTACCTGCAGCAAATCAGCTTATGCCTCTGGTAGAAATGTAGTAGACTCAGCAGCTGTGCAACTTGCTGTTTCATCTCATCAGTAATCTTTGACCAGATCCAACACAGTTAAGGAAATGGTCTCTAGCAATGATCTGCATCTTGTGCTTTGGGCAGTCTGCCTGCAGTATCCTCCCTTTTCTCCTTCATAGGACATCCAGCTGACAGTGCACGGTTCTACAGGAGATGATGTGTGTACTGCAATGATTGCTTACGACAGACTTGCTTCTCGTTTCCCTTTGATGTCTTAACATGTGATTTTTAAGCCTAAAATAAAAAGAATACTCAATTAGGGCTTAGTATATAGACACAGCAGGATTTTTTCTTTGAGAATGTTCTTGCAAACTGCCTGGACTGAGTGGCTGTTGCAGATGAAAGATACAGTTGATGATTTATTGCTTTGTCTTGAACTGAAAGCAATCTTTTCTTTTAATCCTTGCATTTATCTGCTTTCCAGTCTAGAGTATGAGGGTTGTCAGGAGTAAAGGGAGGTAGTTGTAGAGGTATAAGGCATAGTTTAGAAATTCCTGAACTTCTGCTTGCATTACCCAGACTGACAGTTATCCTGAATGCTTGGGCTGAAAGTGATAGAGTGGTAAGAGTCCAAATGAAATCATGGATTCACTGCCTGTCGGTATGGTTTAGAATGTCGCTCAAATGACTGAAAGTAGCTTGCTCTTGGAATTCTACTAGGACTAATGTATGTGTTGTGGAGTGTCTATAGTTATTAAATATCTTTGTAGCTTGCTGAAACTGTGGCCTCGTAACACCTAATATTCTATAGAATATGTCTGAATAACTGAGTTTTTAGCTAAAGGGGTTTTTGGCTTAAAACTAGACTAGGGTAGCACTGCTCTGAAAACTGTTACTGCTTTTAATCATTCTGCTAGTTCTCTGTCTGTTTTCAATATAGAAGATTCTGTATTATGAAAAGTACTGTAGCATCTTTAAAAAATAAAAAGAAAGTTTGAGTGAGTTCAGGGACAGATGGGCTTAGCTGATAACTTTTTCTGCATGCCATATGCCTGTACTCTTTCCCTTTTTGCATGACAGCTGTGTTCTTAAACTGTGGGAAGGTTGTCCTTCCTCAGCGTTGTGACTGGTGAGTGGCTGCCTTTGTAGGTCTGTTGGAGTACTTATTATGGAAAGGTACTTCTGTAGCTTACCTGAGTAGAAACTGAAACAGATTTATTAAGTTACACTAAAACATTTTGAAAGTCTTTACCACTTCTGTGTTCAGTATCTGCTGTTATGTGGAACAAAATTGTGTTTGATCAAGAACAGTTCTTTGAAAGCACTGTCTCTGGTGCTGTTTTGATGCCAATTCTCTATGGACAAAGCAGTGATATAATGAAGCGGTGTGCTGTGAGCTGTCCTTTGTAAGAATCTCTTTTTCACAGGTTGCAGGTCGAGTTGCTGATGAAAGAGGTGCGGTGTTGGGTCATGAAGTTGGATATTGCATTCGGTTTGATGACTGCACGGATCCACAGGCTACAAGAATTAAGGTGAAACACAAACAGTATGTGGTTACTCTGAAATGGTTAGCTGAAACTTTTGAAGTACTTCTGCAAAATTAATGAGAGCTTGTGATGCCTAGTAAAGAGAATAGATAGTGTGTAAGTTTTCCAGGTGTGTACCCCGAAAGTGTGCTTGAAATAGTTGTGGCTGTCCAAACCTTAATAAAATGAACACACGTTCAATTCTGCAGGCGCCGTGTTAAAACTAAAAGAGATTTTTGAGGTAGTTATGGCTAGAAATCGTTACAGGGCTAGTTTGACCTGGTACATCACTCAAAGTCATAGTGAAAGGGCTGTGGTGAATCACAGATAAAGTATCCTCACCACCCTAAAAACAGATCTCGATTAAAAGAGCAGATAAAACATAAGATGAGTAGGCTAACTGAGAGTAATTTGGTGTGAATTAAATAGAAAGCTCTGCAGCTGTTCTTTAGTGCTGTGAGCTATATTAATGTTGCTTGTGTACGGATGAGAATTTGCTTTAGTTATGCTGGAACAGCACTGATGATGAATGAGACAATTTACTGATTTTTTTTTTTTTTTTTTTCTGAGGCTAGTAGCTCTTTTTTAAGTGAAAGAAATGGAGATGTTTTTCATTAGATGCAGCTGAAATCTTTTTTACAAGTGTGATGATCGATCATTAAGACTTGGAAATTTGGAGGGTTTTGCCTTGCACATCATTTCTTGCACAGTTTAAGGCCAGAGTTGGAGCCCCAGGTCAAACTATCATTTGCTGGCTACATAAAACTGGTGGCTTCGCGCTGGCTAGAAGGAAGAATATATTAAATTGGAATGTTGCGTTTTGTTGAAAGGTTAAGGTTTGTGTTCTGATCACAAGTGCAATAGATACTAAGTAGCCCACTTTAAGAAGATCAAGACTGGATTGACACATAAGATGTTATTGGTAGAGCAAATTTAGCCACATTTCAGGCAAGAATGAAGGAATTTCTATTGCTGTGTTTCAGTGCTGCCAATCTTATTTTTTTCAATACAAAAATAACTAATTTTAAGAAATTCAATGCTGATTAAACAGCAATCACTCTGCTTATCTCTGGGTTAGCACTCAGAAATACATGCTTGGCTTCCATAGCTGAAAACCGATCAATTTAATAGGTCATTAGAAAATTTAAAGTCAAGGAAAAATTCAGGCAAAAGACTAGAAAATCATCTCTCAAAAGCACATGGGTAATTGAGACTACCTGGAAGGGTGTTTTTTCACTTTTTTCTTTGCATTCACTTTCAGTTTCTCACTGATGGTATGCTGGTGAGGGAGATGATGTCTGATCCTTTATTAACAAGATACAGGTAAGGAAACATGAAATGAATGCTTGCTGAGGTGTAATTCAATAAAAATCTGCATTCTTTTAGACTGAGGTATGTTTATTATAAATTAAATATCAAAAGATGTGAAAGTTATTTTAGGAGTTTGACTTCTTATTGTAAAGACTGTTAGAAAACCAGTTTATCATTGCAGCACCAAACCTGGCAGAATGTGGTGCTGTGGTTTTGGAACAAAAGCTAAATAGGCCTCATGGAGACTGAATTGTTTCATTTACTAGTTTTAAATTGACTTTTTCTTTCTGTTGCTAATCAAATCCAGGAAACCTATGCAGTACAGTAAAGATAGACCTTTTTCTTCTACCACTTTCTAGAAACTAGCCTGCATGAAGAATAGTGTGCGTGTACCACGTGGGGTTGTCTATGTTTTTCTCTGCACTTCATTGTTGTGCTTTTTTTTACCTTCCAGAGTTTTTGAAGTGGATGTAAACACTAAAAGTCCAGCAGCAGATTTCAAACAATGATTTTTCTAAAGGATGGGAAGACACTGATTCTAATGTGAATCAAGCCATTTCTGAAACTTTATATTTCTGCTTTATTCACAGTGTCCTCATGCTGGATGAAGCCCATGAAAGGACTCTTTATACAGATATTGCCATTGGCTTACTAAGAAAGGTTATTTTTTTAATGTTTTCTGTAACCATTTTTGTTTTCATCCTTTTCATTAAACTTCTGATCTTGATGGCTGATTATTGAACCCATTTGAGAGAGTGATTCCTAGTTTATCATTTATCCTACAGCCCATTGTACAGACCCAACTATTGACTTCAAACATCCAACAATTGGGATCCTCTATTTCCTTCCCCCAGTGTTGTGATACTTCCTTACTTGTATTAGCAAAAAGGTAATCTTCATTCTGCTGCTGATCATGTAAAGTGATCTGGTATGGAGTTGTTGACTACTAGAGATCTGACCCCCACTAGAGTAAGTTATAATGATTACAGACTGATTGCCCTTAAAATTAATATATAAAACAGTCAGGCTGATAGATCTATGGGGTGGTCTGGGTGTGTCCATTCATCAGCTGCCTTGTGGTTTCAAAGAATTTTTAAAGAAGTTACTGGCAATCTGGCTGCTCTAAAACTTGGTTCTAGCCTTACAGTTTTACTCTGGGTGTTCTTGGTCTCTATCCTAGGTTCAAAAGAAGCGTGGGGATCTTCGACTGATTGTGGCTTCAGCCACCTTGGATGCAGAGGTATAGTTCACAGATTTGGTTTGAAGTGAAGTGACCTTAAGTGGCAGTTCCACTTCTGTTTATATGCAGCTTATCCTCCATGCTACTTGCTTCTTGTGAAGCATTACTGCTGTCTGAGTGGTGAAGAAGAGAGGAAGCAATACAGGAAAAAAATCTCCTGTTCTTAAGTTGCTGTGTTTAAATTTTGTATTAGTAAATTATTTTGGAGGTGAATTTAAATATGAACCTGCCTGTCATATATTTATGCCTTTTTTCTTCTTACTGGTATTGTTGCATGAAAAGATGATCTCTTGGCTCAGTGTTATCTAGTAAGGGACATTGATTTAGCTCTGTTTTGCTGACAGCAAAATTTAAGACAACTGTAAACCAGTAAAAATAAATGGTAAATGAGTAGATTTAGTTTCAGTGAGGTCTAACTAGTTCCCTGATTGACTTGTGAAAAATTATGTAACTTATTAAAAATGTTATTAGTTTAATTTTGAGTAGGAACAGAAGAAAAGCTCTCTTAGATCAGAGCAGCGTTTCATCCAGCCTGGTGTTCTGTCTGTAGCAGTAACAGTAAGAGATGCTGTTTAGAGAGAGCGTATGAGCCTGTCCACCTGCTGTGGGTCCGTTCTCTTTGAGCTACTTCAGTATCTGCAATGGTTGTAATAGAGAGATTGGACAGGACATTCCTGCTGTTTCCTTCTATCATCTGTTTATGTGCCTGCTGTTTGTTAATTTGTCTTTGAATCTGCTTGATGAAGCTGTAAGTCTACAGGAGGTTATTGTGAGAGCACTTTTCAGACTTTTGCCACCTGCTGTATAATGAAGTACTTTATTTAATTCCTTTTAACCTGCTTGTTTCATCAAGGACCCACTAGTTCTAATAGTGTGGGATTTGTGTGTGTTTGTTTTTTTAAAAAAAAAAACAACAAAACAGAACCAATTTTATATAATTTTATCTGTTGTCTTTGACTCTGTAAACTTCAGCTGTGTGTCTTGTCAATCTCCTGCTCCCCAAGCAGAGCCCCAGCTTTTTCAATCTCTCCTCATGAGGCAGCTGCTCTGTCTCCTTTATCATGTTTGTTGCTTTTCTCTCTGAACTCCACTTTTTACAAAGTGAGATTTTGGTGTTCAGTAATATTTGTAAAATTTACTTACTCATCCAAAAATTGATGAGAATATGCAAACCCTACCCAAAACTTTTAGGACCAATCATTTGTGTTCTTTTTAGCTTTGAGTTCACTGCTGTTACAGATCCAGTAAAAAATTTATATATCTGCTCTTTCCAACTATATCAGCTCATCTAATTAATTTTATTACCTCTTTTTGATCTTTGCTTCTCAAAGAAAGAAATATGCAAGACAATGTGTTTGTGCTCAATGCCTGAATCTCTGATAGAACAGAAGGCAATAAAATCCAAGTTTAAAATTTTTAATTAGAAACTTTGTCAAAATACTGTTGAATATCTGAAGAAAATGTCAGAGTAGTGATGATTTTAGCTTTGTCATGTCTTTAGGTTTCTCCCTTAAGTATTTGAATTATCAAACTGGAAGTGTTGTTTGTTTGTTTGTTTGTTTTTTTATTTTAATGTAGAAATTCAGGGATTTCTTTAATCAAAATGATACTGGTGACCCCAGCAAAGATACCAGTGTGATCCTTACTGTTGAGGGGAGAACATTTCCAGTGGACATCTTTTACCTACAGAGGTGTGTTGCTGTTTGATCTTGTCAGTGGTGAGGGGGAGAGTGTACAACTGTGGTATCATTTTGTCTAGATTAGAGCTTAGAAATTCCCAGACCAGTGATAAGGAGGTGTAACATTCAATCTGGGAAACATTTGGGTTCTGCTTATAGCAGCAGACATGTTTTTAAACCTACTGTGGTATAAAGGAAAAAAACCACTTGCTGAAGGCTGATTCCCAAGGTTGCATCATGAACTAAGTGTGGTATGGCTGCAATATAGTGTCTAAAAGCTATTGCTCTGTTTGTTCCTTTTAGAAGTGACAAGTCTATTATCTGTTTTTCTGCTAATGTCTCTATTTTCTCTCCCTGTAGTCCTGTTCCAGACTATATAAAGTCAACTGTAGAAACTGCAATGAAAATTCACCAGATGGAGAATGATGGTGATATACTGGCATTTTTAACTGGCCAGGTATAAACATAAACAATTTTGTTTTCCTTTACAGTGCTATATTGTGGGCTTTGTGAAGCCACCTTAGTCTCCTGCTTTCCTTAGCTGCACTTTCTTTAATGTCATTAAAGATGACAGATATTTCTGCATTGATGGGAGCAGAATTAAGCCAGTTCGAAAGACTTCTAGAAAATGTAATTATGGTCTAGATTTTATCAAAGCTAGTGATGGATGAGAGCTTTTCTCATTTAATGCTGGCTGCTTTCGGCCCTGTTAATAAGTGGGACAGTACGTGGTTTTTTTCATGCTAGTCACACCTACGAAGTTGACAGTGAGTCATCATTAATAGTTAAGGCAAATGGAATTTACATTTGTTAGGTTTAACATCTGAAGTCTTTGACAGAAAAACAAATTGCTGTGAGACAAAAGTTTGCTAATCCCTTCTGCTCTATTTATACCTGTCAGCTCACTTTGAAGCCAAGAAGGGTACATGCAAAGTAGCTTACAGTTTTTCCAGTGAGGAGGTCCCTTGAAGAGCTTCAAAAACATCTTGCACATTTTCAAAATAAATTCTTCATCCACGTTATTGATTTGACTTTGACAAGAGTGAATTGAGTGTCTGACAAGGCAATGTCTGAACATTTTGTTGTCTGTATTTAGGAGTGAGATGCCACAGTTGATCTCTGAGATGAAATGTGAAGTTGAGCAATAAGTATTAATACTGTTGCTGTGTCATTCCTGATCAAGATCCACAGCATTTTCACAGTCAAAACAGATTGGCCTCCCATTTTGCCCTCACAAGTTGAGATACACATGAAAATATGCCTGCTTCCTCCTGAACTTTGTACAGTCCTTCCCTTGTGATTTTTGTCATGTGTTTGTGACATTTTATCAAATATGAACATAAATATTTTCATGAATATATATTATGAGTAGCAATATATGTAATAATATTACAAAACTGAGGGAGCTAGTCAAAAGATCCTGGAGTTCTAACAATAAAAATTATATTTGGATTATTTTGGTGCATATTTTGTAGAGAGGTGACGGCTATATGATACTAAAGTGAAATGTCTCTCATTCTGTCCCCTGTCTTGCTCTGGTTTTAGGAGGAAGTGGAGACTGTTGTTTCTATGCTCATCGAGCAGGCTCGGGCCCTTTCTCGCACTGGAATGAAAAAACACCTCCGTGTTCTCCCCATGTATGCTGGACTGCCTTCTCCTGATCAAATGAAAGTGTTTGAGAGGGTTTCTCACAGTGTTAGGAAGGTGAGGCTGTTGTGTATGTCTCAATTTCTGCCACCCAGAAGGGTGTCTGCGTTACCCAGGTTGTACATACTCAGGTTCACATCATGAGACTATTGCAGATACTTACCAAGGGAGACTTTCTGCATCTCCTAACACTGCCTATCGTTTTTTAATTTGTGAACCAAGAACATTTTCTCTGGTTTTCCTTTTCGTTTATCATAGACTTGTCAGTTACTCTCCTGCCTACCTCATCAACTTCTCCATTTTTATGAATCTTTGTGCAATCTTGTATTTGTCTACATCCAGCTGTAGCTTCTTACACTCTGAAGTTCTCTACTTTTACCTATTTTTATTTCTTTTTCTTGCGTGTCTATGGTTGTATTCCACCAGTAACTGAAAAATTAGTGAGAGGTTGAGTAAGTGCTGTATTTCGTCAGAGAAAGAAGTTTAAAGTGGCATGGTTTTAGTAGGAAAGTTTTTATTGACTTGTACAATCTTGTTTGGATATTTAAACGTCACAGAAGTATTTAATTGGTCTTGATTAGTGCTTTTTGCTTAAGCAGAGTGTGTGTTGGGGCTGAGATATGCTGACGGAATTATACAGGAGTGATTTGTTATAACTCTTGTGCTGGCTGGAGTCTAAAAAGTAAAATTGTTCATCTGGTGTTGGAGAACATTGAATATAAATACTTTTCTCTCCAGGATATGACATTAGTCAATTAACTTCCAAGATTTACTTTTTTAATTTCAGGTGAAATAAGGATTAAATTTCCCTCTGTCGCCTGGGAACAATTATTTTTAAATATTTTAGGACATATATGTAAGTATATCTCTGCAGGAATACTGAACATGGAGTGCTTAATCAACTCTGTACCCCTCCTATCCCCTGCCTCACTCCAGTGTTGCAAGTAACAGTTCAATATAACTGAGAAGCAGAAAGAAAATCTGTTTAGTTAGCTACGTAAGAACACTTGATTTACAGTCAGATAATGTTTTTCTCTGTAAACACTGCCAAGTTCTTCTTTCATGAAGGGAGAATAAATTTGAATAAGAAAATGATTGAAGCTATAAAAATTGGGCTTATTTCAAGGTGACAGCTTTTCCTGCTGCATCTTCTGTATCCTTTTGTACTCTAGAGTGTATTTACTAGACCTATCGTATCCAAGATCTTCCGCATGGCTTATATTTGAGTCCTGGTGCACTGATGCTAGGGTCTGATAGTGTAATTGAGGCTGGGGACTTCATGATATCCCCATTGTGTCTGTATCTGTAGGTGATAGTAGCCACCAACATCGCTGAGACTTCCCTCACAATTCATGGAATTGCATTCGTAATTGATTGTGGGTTTGTGAAGCTTCGGGCGTATAACCCCAAAACAGCCATCGAATGCCTTGTGGTGGTACCGGTGTCTAAAGCTTCGGCAAATCAGAGAGCTGGACGCGCGGGCCGGAACCGCTCTGGAAAATGTTACAGACTTTATACAGGTTGGTAATTTGTGTGGGAAAGGTGAACATGCTGATGTGATTTCCATTATTTTTTTTAAACAGTGTTTTTTGTGTTAGGTTAAGGAAAACAAAACTTTTATTCTTTCAGTGAAGAAATAGAAATTTCCCTTCATGATTGCTCTGCCTTATTTAGAAATGCATTGTTCATATGTGCTAAGTGTTGGGAACAGAATAATTTTATGAGTCAGAAACACAAATTGAGCAGGGTAGGTACTGACATTGTCAGCAATTGCAAACTTGTAATGCTTGTAATGTTAATGCAGCTCTTAAGAGTAGGGAGTCTCCTAAAGTTTATTTTTTAACGATTTTGGTTTCTGAGCAGTTGCTTCAGTTTCTAATACCCACCTATGATGCTTGCTTGTGTGAGTGAAGTCTGCTTTAGGCTGTACATATAACTCTGGAAATCCTTCAGAAAGCTAAGGGAAAGCTTTTTTTATGTGGCCTTCTTTTTCATACGAATAGATGCCATCCCCAAATACATCTCATGAATCAGTGGCCCTGGCACTGTACAAAAATGAGTTACAAATAAATCTCTTGACCACTCAGCAATGTTCTGAGAGCTGCAATCTAACTGTCTTTTGTTGTCAGCTGTTTGATGAGAAAACGCTTTGATGTTGAGCACTGCCGTTGCTGATGCACCTCAGGTTCCCTGTAGTTTTACTGGAGCTTTGAGACTTAGAGAGGTCAAGCACATATTTTAAAATGTGTATGTGCTTGCCAGCAGTTGTCACTTGAAACGAAGACATGATTTACTCTCTGAACTTGTGTCCAATAGAGAATCAGGAGTGAATGTCTGCTGCATAATATACGAACTTACATAGTTTAAGTGTTTTATTGGAGAAACTCTATCTACACTGAAGTTATTTTTGTGTGCCCAAGAGCCAACCTAATGGGTAATTTAAAAAAACATTTTAAACTCTCTTTTAAGGTACACTGAATGCATAAAAATAGAGAAAAGGTACATAACAGAACTGTATCTGTTTCATGCTAAAATCGAGTATGAATAGTTAGCAGATGTTAAAAGAAACTCTAAGTCAGAGATGATCTTTCTCCAATTACTCTATTTTATGATACTTTTTAATTTAAAGGTACTTGTCCTTGCTACAAACAAGGCTCTGAGCTGGTGGAATTTGATAGTTTTGTCATGTTGACTGCATCCAGTGGGAGTTGAACCCCAGTCTCAAATTGCTTTATTTTCTCTCCCAACAGAGGAGGACTTCGAGAAGTTGCCCAAGTCCACAGTTCCTGAGATGCAGCGCAGTAACCTGGCACCAGTAATCTTGCAACTGAAGGCTTTGGGAATTGACAATGTGCTCAGGTTCCCCTTTCTTTCGGTGAGTCCTAGGCTCTAAAGTCTGTCGTCTTTATTCAGTGTGAAGAAAGATCACTAGATAACTTGGTAACCCACAGAACCATTGACCAGTAACCATTGCCTTGTTAATTGGAAAGCATCACTTGAATGTCCACAGCTGGTCATCAAACTCTGTTTCGGGGAATCAACTAGTGCAAATAATGTGGGTGAAAACTCATAAACAACCATTTGTGCTCTAGAGCTTACTGGTAGCAGAGCTGAGAAAACAAGAAAGGCCTAGAAAGACAAACTCTTGATATTGCTAAACTACTAGCAGTCCCTTTGCACTGAATTTATGAAGAAAAAGGAAATGAAAGATATCCACAGATCTAAACTTATGTTTATCTGTCTTATTAAAAAGAGCAGTGTCAATTTTTAGATTTGCTCCCTGTAAAAGTTGTAGCCACCCTTGTATTGATGTGAAAAACAAATATGATAGCATTAGAAGGGAAAGTTGAGTCAGTTCTGATCACCACTGGCATCACTGTTGGACAAGGTGAGTTTTGCCTTTTCCAGCTCAGATGATGACATCATCGTGAATGATGCTGAGCCTGGTGAGATGGTTTTAACTCGCAGCACTTGTGATCAGTGGAAGGGTGATAGGGAGAGTCAGAGTGCTTTCTTCGTTTTCCGTAAGTAGAAAGATAGGTAGGTAGAGCTGAAGGACTTGGAGAAGAGGAAGATCTAGGTATTTTTGTGAGAACTCGTGTGATCTATGGTGATAACCTTAAACAATGCACTTTTCTTCACAGCCACCTCCTGCACAGTCAATGGTGCAAGCTTTAGAGTTGCTGTATGCCTTAGGAGGTGAGAATATTATGCTTTGCTTTATTTATGGTAATGTTATGGGAGTTATGAAAAAAACTGTTAATTTGGATTTCGTGATTGAATGGATGTTAATCAAACTTGTATTTGAGAACTGTGCTATGAGAAAGAGAAAGCACGGCCTTGACTGGTGCAGACTTTTTGTTGGTGTGCTTTTAAAGTGTAACTCGGTTTCCTCTGAATTTACTTTCTTTCTCCTGGTTATTTCAGCCAGGTAATCCAGCAAAAGGCAGCCATAACTTCTTGGGAGGAACTAGAAGTCTTGCATAGAGTATAAACTAGAATTGAACTGTTTCGATTGAGCAAACCTGTATTTTATAGCTGTCTTCTGTGTATTTCCTTGTACCTTCATGGGAGGAACCAGGTACTTGTCCTTGCTAGGAACAGGGCTCTGAGCTGGTAAGGGTATTGGTGTCATTCTCTCGGGCAGATCATCTGTTGGTGTTTCCCAAGTCTGTAGAGAGGGTATGAAGATACAAGTGGAGTCTGGACACTAATTAGACCAGTACATGGCTGAAAGACTAAATTTACCTGCATTCAGTTAGATAAGTTGTTAGATACTCCAGCTCTTACTGTCTTGATCTTTCATTTTGTGTTACTGTGCCAGTGATGGAAACACGTAGTGCTGGCAAGTATAAAATCTCTTTCACTGTCAGACTGCCTATAATAATCTGGAGTCTAGCAAGCTTAATATAATTGCTACTTTGGTTATTCCTCGACCAGGCTTTAACAAGCACAATGTATCTATTTTAATGTTTTCTGTTAGCATGTTAGATTCATTATTTGATCTTGATGTGAATGCAGAACTCTGCGTAAACATTGTAAGTAAAATCTGATGCTTGAATTTGAGAGACTGGTCACTGGATGCTGGAGTTAAATAGAGAATGTGCTTCTTGATGGCTTAGCAAAGCAGGTGTCACAGTTTTCAGACCTTCTCATTAATACAGTTTTGAAGGTATGACTGACAAAAGTTTAAAAGCATAACCAGATTAGCTCTTAAAATGAGTTCTAGTCTGTGTGAATGCAGCATGTCTTATGGCTAAAAGACTAATAGTGCTATTGATGTTAGTGGTGTTGGTCCTGCAGCTGAGACAAAGGTCAAACCGGTAGCAGGTCAAACAGTTCTGATTCTATTAGTGAGTGTGAGTACCCGATGCACCCACAACCCCCTCATCATTGATCATGCCTAAAGGCAGCACGTTTTCTTCTGGGTGAACTGGAACTACGTTTTTCATACTGTGTCAGTGTTTCAGTGCACAGCCTGCTTACTTTTCATGCGTTTAAATGGATAGGAGCTCATTTGCCTGCAGCTCGCAAAGAGTCTGCTCTAGTTTAAATATTGAGCTTTCTGGTTATGGGCAGGTGAGCAGATACACACAAACTTCTAATGAAAAGAGGAAACAGCTAGTCTAACAGACCCCGAGAGCGTAATTCAAAGTAACTTGTGTAGTATTTATCTCCTTAATAGAATAATTTTTTTTTAATTATGTTCTCTGAATTACACCTCACAGCTTGTTCTTAATAGAGTCTGAACAATGCTCTTAGTCGTATGGTTTAGTTTTAGGTTGTCCTGCAAGGAACAGGCAGTTGGACTTGATGATCCTTATGGGTCCCTTCCAACTTGAGATATTCTGTGTTTCTAGATGGTTTTGGTTTGGTTTTATTCATTATGCTGCTGTTGGTTACCTATATCATTTGAATCACAATGTAGTAATATTTTTATACACAGTTTTTGGTTCCTTTTTGTTGTGGTGAGTGGAATGTATGCTGTCTGATTTTGTTTATAGGAAGAACTGGTTGGGGTTTTTTTGACAGCTATTTAATCTTTTTGAATGCAGGAAATTTAAACAAAACAGAAACTTGACACAAGAACAAGCATTCAAAATGAAACTGTATTTAACTTGGTGTTTATACTTAATTCAAAGTTAACAATATTTGCTCCATAATGTAAACATGAGGATAAGAGTAGCATGAAGGAGGTTGTGTAAGCTTTGGAATCTTCCAGACGTTTGTGGTTAGTTTTACATCACTGACAAATGCTGTGTTGTAACTTGTGGCAGTGCGGTCTCTTCTTACTCTCATGGAGCTGTAACTCCGTGCTTGGCCATGATTTTGCTCTGTGATGATTCAGTTCTATCTTTCAGAGGTTTTCACTTAAGGCACTTGGTTCTTGGCAGCATTTTCAAGTTTGGAACAAGGACCTTCACAGTGGCTCAGAAGCAAGCTGCAAGGATGAGCTTGCAGCCAAAACCACTTCAGGGAAATGGAGAGAGGAAAGGTCGAACAACTCGCTGATTAGCTGTTTGTTTGGCAGAAGTGTTATGCTCAGGGTAGCTTTACAGATGCGTACGGAGCAGTTACTCTCTTGGCTGCACAGCTTTTGCGGCAAAACAGAGAAATGCTGATGTTGGTGTTTAAAGTGGAAAGAAATGGGTGTCTGTGTGTGCAATATGCAGATTTACTCTTCAGGTTTTGCTGAAGTTTAAAGTTTTAGGTGGTTTATTATGTAAAATTGTATATAAGTTGTAGAGGTGCAGCTGCCCAAGTGTTTGCAGGTGCAGGAAGGATTGCATTTCTCTTATGCAAGTATGAACATGTATTTCATCATTGCATTGTAATAGCATGCAACTGTGCAGTTCAGGGTCAGGACTCTGTTGTGCCAGTGTGGTGCCAACAGAGAAACTTGTGCAGAGCAGACACTCCTAAGGCTAAGATAGTTCAGTTGGATAAACGCATTACTGGTTTTAGATTGATTATTTTTACAGTGAGGCAAACTGATTACATCAGGTGTATCTCTTCTCAGCCTTCTCTTTTGATACCCCTTTCAAAGTCTGAGCTGTCAGTTCCAGTTTGTTGTTTTCAAGCATAATTTAGGATCTAAATAAGCAGGTAAAAAGTGACTTTATTTCTAGCTTTATTTCAGATCCAAAGTTTTGTTTATTTGTAACTTCCAACAACCAATTGAAGTTTAAAATAGTGTTTTAATTCCTCAGCTTGTTACATGCTAGTGGTTACTTGAAACGTTTTAGTACCACAGTGCTTGAATGATCTCTCCTGAGTGTGTTCAATAAAAATCTTTCCATTGTCTTTTTCTAAGATCTCCAATTTCCCATATGTGTATATGTATGGATACTGTGGTTGCTTCCAAAACTTTGCCTGTTCCAAACTAGTATCCATTGCAGGCCTTTTGTGTATATTCAGGGTTACTGCTACAAAGACATCTGTGCATAAGCTATACGTTTATATGGGGAGATATATATATATATGTATTCATGCAAAACTGCGCTGAGATTTGAGAGGATTCAAAAGAAACCAAAGGGTTTTGGCTTGATTCACCTGTAGAAAGTTCAAAAGATGGTAATTTTTCCTTTTAGGAACCCAGTTTTCTTTATGTAGATGAAAGACTGTGTGTTCTAAGCAGTTTATGGTGGTAGCGTTTAAACTTCTCACGTTGCACTGATTAAATGATAGCTATCATACCTTTATTTTTGCAGTTTCTGTGACTTTGTGTTTAAAGATGTTAATTCATTTCACATGAACTGCCTTTTGTACCTGTTTCTGAGGAAAATAATGTGACAATAGGTGAAATGCCTGACAGGTTCTGTTGAACAGTGTAGGGATGTGATGAATGAATCATATGATGTTGTCATAATAGGTGAGATCAAATAATGAAAGGAAAGTAAACACTTGATAGAGGCATCTGTGGTTTTAAATATGCTGACAGGAGTTATAGGAGATCGGTTTCCTTAGCTGGGTTTGTGCTTTTGCTTTTCTCTGTGAAACATAGCTCAAGCACAGCTGTGGAGTTTTACCATCACACAGTTTGACATATACCATGTCTATATACTGTGTGGGTTACAGTTGTGTTTCCTCAGTCTGCTCTACTGTGGCTATCTATGCAATCTACAGTGCCCCAGAGTCTTGGTTTTGGGATCTTGTTAGTCCCTTCTTGTGTAGCTTTTCTCTCATGTTCTGTCTTCTTGTCATTCCTTGGATAACTTGGCTTGCTTACAGTTTTCTTTTCTCTTAAAGATCTTACTCTTTGCTGCCTTTCTTAGGGAGCTCTCTTCTTATAATTTCCTGTCTGTATTATTTTTCATTCTATTTCCTCTGCACTCTTACAATGGAAGTGCTTTTCCATTTAAATCACTCCCTGAAATTTCAGCATAGTGTTCTGGGTTAGAGCATGACCCAGTGGTTTGCGTGGGGAACCTTCACTGCAGGTGTTTGACTGTAGGAAGCCATATGACTAAAATGGTAAGGGTGCAGGATTGCCCCCCTGAACAAAGATGTTGCGAAATACTTAAAAAGGAGATGCAGGAGCCGAACAGCTAATAGGCGCTCTGGCCATTGTGTTGTATTTGACTGCAGATTTTCTAAATCGTTTGCCATAGCAATGGAACTTGGCCAAAAGGACGAAACTTGCATATCCAAGTATGTTTAAAAAAATAATACTGGTAACCCATTGGAGAGTGCATGGATATTAAGGAGTGCCTTTAAGATTAGTTTAAAATACATTCAACAACTCTTGGGTACATTTACTACTTTTTAGCTCATAATTTGGCTCTTCAATACACATTCTTAAAGAAGACTTTCTGTGCTGCTTTTGCCTATATCATAGCTACATTTATTAATATGCTGCAGGTTTGGATATGCATTGCCGTTTAACAGAGCCTCTTGGAATGAGAATAGCAGAGTTTCCTTTGAATCCTATGTTTGCAAAGATGCTTCTGGAATCAGGTAGGAGGAAAAACAGATTTTCTTCACAGTCGTGTGATGAGTAGAGCAAATTGGCTCTTGTTGGATAGTAATAGATGTTTCCTAAACTTGAAACGAACTGTGTGCTACATGTTGGTATAGTGTGTAGTGAGAAGAATTGGTTAAACTGAGAAGTTTAACACATTTGACACACTAATAAATCTAACATGTTTGTCTTGTAAGTTCTCCATTAAAACATTCACTTTTATACTAAAAATAAAAATCCAGGATTTTAGGTATCCTGCTTTTATATGTTATAAAAATATATTCTGCTTCTTTTCCTTTTTAATCTATATGGGGGTAAGTTGCATGGAAATGGTTTTCCTTTGCTGAATTTTCTCCATTTACTTCTTAGGAAATTTTGGCTGCTCCCAGGAGATTTTGACAATTGCTGCCATGATGCAGATTCAAAACATCTTTGTGATCCCTCCAAATCAAAAAGCTAAGGCTGTAAGTTCAGTCACGTCTCATTTTTCTTTTTGTTAGTTCCACATTTTTGGACTTCTGCCAAGTAAAGGTTGCAGACTGCAAGTTTATATGAAAATGAAACAAGATCTTGAACTGTACCTATCAGTTATCAGTAAAAGAATAAACTGAGTAACAGTGGGAACCATGAAGCCCTTTAATGGTGTTAAAAGCCTCCTTCTGAGGACCAGAAACATGAAGGGTTGTAAATCAAAATTGGTCAGCATAAGGATTTGTGAGAGGAAAAAAGCCCCAGACCAAAAATCCAAACTTCTCCAAATACTACTTCCTATCAAGAGGAACAAAAAAGAAAGTATTAGGATGTAGCAAATTCTTAATAGGTAGCAGGAGCCTGATTTAAGTGCATCACTCTCTTGGATTTTGGCGATTCATTTTCAGTTCATTTTTCTAATTTCAGTTTTAGAAGTGCTCCTGAATATAAGTGAGCTAATAAAATATTGCTGTTGCCTAGAGGAACTACGCTAAACTGTAAGCTTTTTAATAGTCTACAGAACATGCAGAGATGATGGGAACTGAATGTATTGGACATGGTTTCCGCAAAAATCAAACTGCGTATGAAAATATATTTCTTCTTCTCCAGGCCAGGCAACATAGAAAGTTTGCTGTGGAAGAAGGTGATCATCTCACTATGCTTAATGTTTATGAAGCCTTTATCAAAGTAAGTCAGTTTAAGTGTATGTCAGTTTGCAGGAATGGGAAGAATTTGTCTTTATTCTGGAAGTTCTGGATATAGCTTCCTCAAAGCTGAGGACTTACCAAATCTATTAAGTGACATTTCTGCTTTAAAAGATATTCTGATTGTATTTTGCCATAGACCTTCCATAGTTCCTATGAATAAGTAAAAGAAAGAATTTAGTATGGGTGGAGCATGGACGTCTTATGGGTAGACAACGGTATTTTCAGCAGGGAGACTGGGATTTTTGAAAGGGCCTGGGAAAAGCAGATATCCAAGTTCCAAATGGAACTTGGATATCTGCTTCTCATCTTTTCTATAGATCTATCTGAGTTTTACTGATGATAAACTGCATCTGAATCTAGCAATCTCTTTTTAAAGAATTGCCCCATTAGATCATCATGTCCTCTTTTTCAGTGACCTTATTTATTGACGCTAATATTTAACAGCAATCTTAGTACTTCTCTGTAAACTGAGGTTTAACGTAACTGTTTTGAAGTACTGTACCTATTTGGGAGAAGTCTGTTTAGCTGATACAAACCACCTCTGTAACAATATATTAGCAACAACCTTGAGCTGAAGCTGTACAACCACTCAACTGTTTAAAAAGACAACAACTCTCTCCCCAGCCCTAGAGCACCAGTCAGATACATACTAAAATTTTACCCATTAAATGTTATATCTGTGTAATTCTCTCAGAAATAGCCAAGTTCTTGGAGGAGATGCTGGCTTCTGGAGAAATAGTTCTTTGCATGGAGAAGACCAATGAAAACAATGTACAGGAAAGGTTGCATACATTTTAAGATTGAAAACAGACTAGTTTATGATCCGATGAACTGGTGTGAGAGAATGGAATGCTACTATCTTTCACCACATATGAGGAAATAAAGCACATCTGTTTGAAAATGCCCCATGGCATTTCTTCTGCTGCTATTCAGAAGCTGTTTGAAGCATTTTTTGTAGTTATTGGTGTTACGTGTCCTTGTTAGTTGTTATGTAAATAGGTAATTTTCAGGGAAAACCACAATAAATATGTTGTAAGAGACAGAAGAAAACAGAACAAGGCTATGATCTGAAAGAGATTGGTTTTTGTTTTGCTGATGGTATTTCGTTGTCGTTTTTTTGTTTCTTCTCAATTTACAGCACAACAAGAGCTCTCAGTGGTGTCAGGAGCACTTTCTGAACTACAAAGGACTTGTTAGAGCTTCTGTTGTAAGAGAGCAGCTGAAAAAGCTTCTCGTCCGCTTTAAAGTGCCAAAGAAGTCCAGTGAAGGTGAGAATTTTTTTTGACCTGTTGTCCAGCACATACTGAAGATCGTCTCCAAACTGTCAGTCTGCCTTCTGCTTTTCTTTTAACCTTTGAGGTATTTTCTTCCTGGCCTAAAAATAATGTTAATTAAAGCCAGATTCTTTTTCTATAATGACTGCAGAAGAACAATTTAGCCCATTTTTACAGTTAACATTTAGTCCGGTCTTCATTAGTTAAGTTTTCTGGCAAGAGATTGTCACCATTGATGAGATACTTAATGGACAGATTTACTAAGAGTGTCATAAATAGGTCACCCCATTCCCTCTTTTTCACTTCTCAAAAAGCCATTTTTCTAGTATGTTCAAAATGATGTACAGTCATTGGGATCTGATTTCCAGCTGTGCTGTGTGTGCGTGCCTGCCTTGACTAGTTCTCAGCACTTCTCTCTAACTGCTCTGAAAAATCAGACTTCAGTGTTAGCTGTCACACAAGGTTGCTCTAAGGACTGTGAAAGTCTCTTCATCCAGACACCAGCAGTAGTTTTTTTACTTTAGTTTTGATTTGCTGTGAAATTGAAGTCAAAAGAAATTGCAGGGTTTGTCTGCCTTTATGTCTTTGCTATCAAAACCTGATGCACTGTGGAAAGTTGTTTAAGATGATTAAGTGGTATTTTAGGGATTTTTGCCATTCCATTGACTCATCTTAAAGAAAAATTCTTCTTTTCAGGTGATCCAGATCCCGTTTTGAGATGCATAGTTTCTGGATTCTTTGCTAATGCAGCTAAATTCCACTCTACTGGAGCTTACAGGTTAATATATAGTTTCACTACAACTGTTGCTTAGTTTAAAAGCTCCTTTGACTGGATAAATCTGAGTATATTCAGCAGACAAATGCTTCTTTAGACACTTGTAATAAGAAACACGTAGCAATAAATTTACTAAATATTTTAAGTTTTGTATTTTCAGACTGCTTCAGTGTTTATCCCTTCTCTATGGAAAATATAAATAATTGAAGTTCTTGATAGTGGGAAGCTGTTAGTAATTAGCTTGTGTTAATATAAGCAAGTATAGTAGCTCTGTTTAGCACTCCCAGTGCAGTGAATAAAAGCCTCAAACACTACATTTAATGTAGACAGAACTGTTTTAGGGCATTAAATTATCAGTTTTTCCTTTGGCTGGGATTTAATCCTGGTTTCATCAGTTCATTAAATGCGAATGTATTTAATTTGCTCCAGCTCTTTTGTTGTTGCCTTTTATTAACATTCTTACTGGGGATGAAAGGGACCAAATGTTAAACAGTAAATAGACTCACAGTCTGAAATAGTATCTTGCTTTCAAGGACTATCCGTGATGACCATGAACTTCATATCCATCCCACTTCGGTGTTGTATGCAGAGAAACCTCCACGCTGGTGAGTTAAAGCTGCTTTCACTTGCTTTGTGATATTTATAAGACATTCTCAGCATCCAGACATTTTTGTGATTGACTTTTCTCCATCAGTGGAGAAATAGATGTAGAAGGTCATGGTTTCCACAGAGAGAATTCAGCTGGTGTTTCCTTTGAAACTTTTTGTAGGCAGCATCCAAATAAATCAGGGAAAGAAAGTGACATTTAACTGTCAAAAAACCCTATAGAGGTTGCAAAGCAGACTCAGGTGACCCATTTTTAATAGGCACCATATCTTGCTTTGTTAATTGCTCTCTGAGTAGTCTCTGTTCCTAGGTAGAACTAGGGTTAATTTACTTTTATTAAGCCTGTTAAGGTAATATCCTGTCAAATAGATGCTGCAGTAATTGCAAATGGTTTTCTAGGAGAGGGCACACATGTGAAATTCCTGATTTGAAATGCTGTGGATGTCTAACAGACTGAGGGAAGAAATGGTTGTACTTTTGTATGAGATAGGATATTACAGTTACATTTGTATATCAGAGGTGCTCAGAAATGTGTTTCTAGCAATAAGAAAAATAAATTGAGAAGAAATTAATCAAGAAAGAAAATCTTGGTAGGGAGAGTACTAGAAGAATTCTTTGCTCCAGTGTATACCTCGGTGGCTCAGCTTTTAGAGGATGAGCCCTCACCATGGAACTTTCTTCCCAGCTGTGGGCACTTCCAGACATATAGAAAAGCAGAACTGTAGACAACTAGCTGAAAGTCTTAACTGGCAAACCCTCAGAACTGCTGTCTGCTTGACAACCTGTTTGCTGTTGGCAGCAGTGTTGTTGAAGTTTTTAGGAATACTGATGCTGGGCTTAAATCTCTTTTTGGGACTGCTGTGTTGCAGAACTGGCAACAAGCTGTCTCCGAAAGCCATGTGGTATTGCCATCACCAGCCTAGGTCATGGCATCCTATAAGCCAGGAGTTTAACTTACTCAGCAACCCTAGTTTCAGTGCTCCTGCTGCCTGGGCACCTGTCCTATACAGCGGGTTTCAATTCTCTGTCTGATATAAAGGTACATATAAAGTGTATTCCTGTTCTTGTTTGGTTTTTCCTCAGATTTCTCCATACTTGTATTAGTCTGTCTCAGGTTACATTTGACAGAGAAGAGAATTTGGGGCTCTTCCCTCTTTGCTTTTAAGAGCAAAATACCAATTAGAGCCCACAAACCTTGTGGGTTTGCAGCTCCAATGTGTGCTGAAGGCAGATAATGACATGGTGTTGGTGACTAACCCTTCAGAGTGTGGGTTTGCGCTTCCTTGGTAAAAGTGACTTTCCCTGCTGAAGGATGACTGCAGAACTAGATTGCCCATGCTGGCAACCCGTTTGTTTTGGTAGCAGGGATTGGATCCACATGGCTGTCTTGTTTATAAATCTCTTACCAGGAGGTGTTCTAGCAGTAGTTAAAGCTGATTTCCTCTAATCCTTATCTTGCTTGTCTGCAGACAGGCACCAGGGAGAGTCATGCTGTGATGTGTGCCCTGCTTGTGGGTCCAGAGTGTTGGTGCTTTTGACTTCCTTCTTCATGATACCATGGAGTAACTAATATTCTCTCTTCCAAAGCATCTGTTTATGAGTCCCTCCTGGCCCCAGTATAAGAAATATTCTTTCTTTTATACTTTGTATCTATGTGTCCTGGTAGTATGTGAAGTGGTTTTAATGGCAATCTAAAGGTTATCTTAATGTGGATGTAAATACTTCCTCTGGCAGCCTGGATGTGAAACGGTCTAAATATATTGATCATCTCTCCCCTTCATTGCTTTATAATAAACCCTTCTTGTTTTTTCCTTCTCCTAGGGTAGTCTACAATGAAGTCATACAGACCACTAAGTATTACATGAGAGATGTGACTGCTGTTGAATCTGCATGGCTCTTGGAACTGGCACCTCATTTTTACCAGCAAGGAACGGTACGGAATCGGCATAAATCCCAAACGGTACCATTGCTGCATTGGCAGCTCTTGTATCTGAACTTTTTCAGTGTTTATGTTTTGTTGTTGTCTATGTAATGGTACAAAAATGAATTTGTTTTTTGTTCATTGTAGTGGTTTTAATATAGAAAAAGAGGATAATAAATTTAAGCGTGAAAGCTTTTACCCTATTATTCAGCCAACAGACATGATATCCAAGTTACAAAATAGTTTATCACTCTGGTAAATGAAGCTTTCAACTACTTTACACTTGAATATAGGTGCTTGGTTGTGCTTCTCTGAGCAGCACTATAGCTAGGCAGTGGTTGTACTTGGCATGATAATTTTAGAGGAGTCTTTTCATGCTTTGCAAACATTTGTGCAAATCCTGAGCCTTTTTTTGAGCATTCATTGTTTACTACAGCTCTGATCCATTCAAACTTGAAATGGCAAAGAAGAGCTGCAATCTGTGCAAAACATATTGCAAATTCTCTTGTATGTGATATACATACCTCCTCTTTACAAGTATCTTTTAATAGTTGCCACTATCCTTTGGCAACCCTGTCCCATGTGAATCCATGAGTCTAGACTTATTCACTGGTCATTCTGAGTACTGAATTGGTATTAAGCATTACCTAAATGTTAGTTATGCTGAAGCTGATGATACCATATTGCATGTAAATACTCCACAGGCAAGATTACCGAATTGATCTGGCGTGTGAATTTCCCATGAGAAGTTAATACTTACTGAGCTTTATATTCTCCATTAGCGAAGTGTTTCCAAAATACTGAGTGAAAAATTGTGCTTGTGTATCAGACCTATGCAAAACAAGAGATCTGTTCATGTGTATGAGCAGCCCTGTTGTAGAAATTGTTGTTTTTGATTTATACATGTGTTATTCTATTTGATTTTTCTGAGAATCTGGTGGTTTTCTTTCACTTCGTTGGCTTTTTGAAAAAAAGAAACACTGGTGCTTGAAGGACCTTGAGACATACCTCTGTGGTTAGAATGTACAACAGCATTGGCAGCTCTCCGTGTAATTGACTTGAGAGGGTTTTGTTTATTTTAAGTTAAGCTTGGATTATTCATCTCAGTTATCCTGATGGATTCCATCTATAAATGCAGTTAGTAATTAGCTGAATATCTTCTCTTTTTTTCCTAGAATACATTTGACAAAGACAGTAATGACCCTTGCAGGGCAGACCCTTGAATCTTTAGCTGTTATTAGACGTTATTGTAGAGTCATAGAATGGTTTGGATTGGAATGGACCTTAAAGATCATCCGGTTCCAACCCCCCTGCCATGGGCAGAGACACCTCCTACTGGTTCAGGTTGCTCAAAGCCTCATCCAGCCTGGCCTTGAACACCTCCAGGGATGGTGCAGCCACCACTTCTCTGGGCAACCTGGGCCAGGACCTCCCCACCCTCACAGGAAAAAATTTCTTGCTAACATCTAATCTAAATCTCCCCTCTTTCAGAGGAAAACTCTTCTGCCTTGTCCTATCCCTGCACCCCCTGATAAAGAGCCTCTCCCCAGCTTTCCTTTAGGTCCCGTTCAGCCAGCATGGTGTAAAAAGGAGATGAGCCAATGTTCCAGTTGTATCAAATCTGCTCCTGGTATCTGCTCCTTTTGACACACATATTTACATGTTGTAACATCACATACACAACGTGACATCACATTATGATATGACCTCTCCACAAGCTACACCTTGGGATAAGTTTTCCCTTTAGGTAGGTGGTACTGGGGAATGTGACTCAATGCCCTGTTCAGGCAAAACTTGAATTACCTTTTGTAAGTGCAGAAGACTTGTCTTGAGTTGTACTACCTACCTGATTGAGAGAACATCGTTTTCAAGCTAGTGCTTCTACTGATGTAGATATTCTATGAAATTACATCACAACTTTTGCCATCTTCTGGGTTTGATAGAGGTGGACTCAGTTTGCATTATGACCTGGGCATTGCTGTCATCCTAAAACAAATGGAAGCTCTGGAGGATAATGCTGGATTTGAGGAAGATTCTCTTTTCTGGTGTGATCAGTTATCCTTATCAGCCAAAAGATTTGAGTGTCTTCATGAGTGTCTTCATGAAATGTTTAAAAATTAGAAATATTCCTGTTGTGTAAAACTTTGAGTTATTCGTGAATTTTGATCAAGCAAACCGTTGCAAACCGCAGAAATCTGTGCTAATTTGTAGTCATTCAGACCCTTTCTCTGGTGAAGGATACATCTTTCTGCTAATAAAAAATTCCTGAAATATGGGATGTTTTATTCCTATATCAAGTTAAAAACTAATTACAAGTGAGTAGGATACTGTGTTAAATATATTCGTCTATAGCTTGAACATGGTCTCAGTCAATTATGTCTCATTCTAAAGTTTGCAGGACTTGCACGATGTTTTCATTGCAACATCTTACTAGGCCTTTAAAAGCAGAGAGGTTCAAAGGTCCGATGCAATGTTAATACATTAGTTAAAACATATTTGTGTTTGTGCAGCTGCATTGTTGGGAGCACACATATCTTTCTGTGAATTTTTACACGCTGGCAACTTGCTTCCAATGGGAAATTGTTCCTATGCTTTCAGTTTGTACAGAAGTACTAGAAGACAATATTTTATATCAAGCCAGAACATCACTTTGGGATACCTGTGGGTTTTTGTTTTCCTAAGTTTATTTTTGTTAAATAAGCAACAAGCAGAGCTTGGGAAGAGTGGTCTTTGATATTTGTATAAGAATTTATTTAATTGGGGATTAAAGCATTCTCGTTGGACTTTTTTCTAATGGTGGTGTATATACTAAGCAGTTTTTCTTTTCTTTTCTTTCAGCATCTTTCCCTGAAAGCGAAAAGGGCTAAGGTAGATGACCACTGATTTGACATGACTTAAGTCTTGTGACATCAGATGCAGAACCTACCAGTGATTCCAAGCTGGCTACAGTTCATTAGCAATTTGATCTTCCATCAACTTAAGTGTTTAAATGCCTGCCAGGATCTGTAGGGGTTTATGCATGACCAGTACATTGTAAACCTATGTAGAGCTTGCACTGTGGACATTTTATTCTTTGACCATTTGACCACTGTTGTTAATCTGGGCATGTTGCTCCTTTTAAATAGGTAGAAAAACAATTTAAAAAGTAAGAGGACATACAGGACCACACAAAACTGAAATCTTGAAGAAGGAAACTGAATTCCTGGAGTGATACGGCTGCCTTATGAGAGTGGGGAATAGGATACCCTGCCTCCTATCACCTAGAGCACTGTGACTATTACCGGCCAAACTGAGACTGACTCCTGATAGCAGGAGCTCAGGGTAATGAACTACCCCTTGAAATGCAAGGGGCTGCCATGGAAACATTGGTTTCATCTTGCACCATCCCAAACTGGTGCAGCTTGTGCTCCCAAGCAGTAAAAGTCAAGCTGCCCCAGCTCCCTGTGCTGTAACAGTCTTTCTGTAGGTAGCATCATACCAAAATGTCTTGCTTCCGTACACGAGAGGTGCTGTTTGGGGAGGGGGAGGAAAAGTAGAGTAGCTCAGTATTTTTAAGGATTCATCTTTTGCTCAATCAGGGGAATATACACATGTTCACAATCAAATTCACAGGTACAGCTTTAATTTTTTTTTTTTTATTTTTCCCCTAACAAAAGAAACGATGCTGGCCTTTCACTACTTGAAAGTGCCAGAAAATTTCAGCAGGGATATATCATGGAACACTGTTTTTTAGCCTCTGTCATTCAGTAGGGATGAAAAAGTTCTGTACTTTCTTAAAAAGAACACATTCCTATATATTTCTTCTATTAAGAATCTATTCTTTGCTGCTTGGGACTCTTCTTCATGTGTTACTGTCAGAGAAAGATGCTCTGAACAGTTGCTGCTTTAATTGGGACTCCATGGCTACTTTTCAGTGAGGAAATGTAACTTTTTGGGTTTTAACAAGATAGCCTGGATACATGTATTTATTTTTTCTAACCCTGTTGTTATTTATTTTAGAAACACATTGTTTGAAAATTTTATTTTTATAAGGCAACTGATTTGATGAATGTATTTGGCGTGTTCTAACTATAATTTTTTTTAAAGTATGTAAATAGCCAAAAATTTCTGGAACAAATGCCTTCCTTGTCACAGGACTGCCTTGAAAACTTTCTTGAGAGCTTCTTTATCTTCTCCTTTCCAAACACCTGCAGAGAGGACGTGTTCTGTCATGTGCAATGCATAATCTATTCAGTGTCTACGTCCTGACTGCCAGCACAAAAAGATATACCAGTCTCCATGTATGGCACCAGCAGCATGACAAACCCTGTCACCTTCCTTGCTGTTTTCCCTTTGAATCTCAACTTTGTATTACTCCCTCTTAGAGTGGAAGCTCCTTGGGGCAGGGACTATCTCCCAGCCAGAGCCGAGTAATGTTGGCATTTAAACAGATTCAATTTGCAGGTTTTTTTCCCCTTAAAAGGACTGGAGAAAGAACTGAATATGAAGACTTGTAAAATATCTGTGTCTCTCTGTCCTCTGGAAAGATTCGTAAGAAAAATAAAACCATTAAATCAAGGAAGCTTGAGAATGCATCCCTTCATCGCTGGGTGGTTTCCCCATGTACTGGGTGGTTCTACCCTGCTGGTCTGAATTGCGATGGGTTGTCAGTGTGTGGCCACTTCACTTGTCAGTTCTGACCATTTTGTGTGGTTCTGGAGGGCTTTGTCCTCCTGATGAACTTTCACCTGGCTGCACAGTGCAAAGTTTTCTCTCAGAATGGTTATGACTCCTACTAAGTTAAGAACACAGGGATGCAAAAGCTTTGTAACATAGAATCATAGAATGATTTGGGTTGGAAGATCATCCAGTTCCAATCTGCTGCAAGCAATTGTGCTTTTATAAGGATGAGTGCAATAGGTCTTTGTAAACAAAACCAGAAACTGAGACTCATCTTTTAGTAGTTTTACAAACTATTGAGGTATTGCCAGAGATGCAGAACAGGCAAGCTTTATATGAGAGATGCAGGCTAAAAATAAGCATCTTTAGTATCCAGATTAAGGTTACCTTTAGAGAAAAAGCAGTGCTTTCATCACAAATGTGGACCCTTTGAAGGTGTTTGGAGGTAGACATAAAACTTGAAAGACCTGAAATTCTCTTTACTTTATTAAATTTTGGCCTACAGCTCTCTGCTCGATTTGTACGTAGCGTTGTGCTTTAAATAGCTTTGATTAAGGAGAGATGGGCAACTGTGCCTTGTTGTTGGCTCTTCGCTGCATAAACAGTCTGTGCTATTTTAGGGAAGACCTGAGTCATTTGAAGATGTTTGTAAAGGAGTTTATGAAACAGTTTAAGGATTTTAAATGTGCCTTTTAGAAAATGAGGTTAAAATATTAGGCTCTTGAATTAAAATGTTGCTTGAAATAGAAATCCTGTCACTGCTGGCAAGGAGATAGATATTTTTTAGAAAAGTAAATTTACAATCCATTAATGTCAAATTACTGTGGGGAAGAAAAAGGAGCTGTGCTCCTGAGGTCCATCACAAAGTGCAATCTGTTTCTACTCATGACTTCAGTATTGTCAGTTATAGAATAAGATGAATAAAAATTCAGCCAAGACAACAGTAATTGAAATATATTTCTCATCTTGTAAGTTAAGAATAATTATGATATTGATGGGAAAACAGTCACAACTCTTCAAGGTTAGTCTGAATAAATAGACTGGTAATAAAAAGAATAAAATTTTAAAAGGGAAATAAATAAGGGAAAGGTAAAACCCATTTCTTCTCAGTGCTTTGTGCTAAAAATGTCTGTATAATAGGAGATATAATTGAGCCACGCATACAGTAATATTCTAAAGGTAAATCAAGATAATGTGATGTAACATTTTTAAGTGGAGTTAATTTAATATATGTGTTACAATAAACAGATTGTAGACAGGCATTGGGAAAAAAAAACGTAAGGCAGGTAGCAAACAGGGAATATTTCCCTTTTCCAGTGTATGCCAGAAGAGGACAGAGGTGCTAACGTGGGGAATGTGCAGCAGCGTTTCTGCATGAAGGAGTGGCAGGGCTGCGAGACAGGAGATGTGTTTCAGTAATTCCAGCTGTATTCTCTAAGGACACTTCTGATTACGAGGGAGGGCTGGGCTTCTCTGATTCTGTTGGGGGCTCTGGTTGTAGGGAAGGAGGGAGAGATGAGCACAGAAGTGGAGAGGTATCTGCAGGGGAGGTGAAAATAGGTGTAGGGTTTCTGCACAATCAGTTCACACGGTGACTCACGGCAGTGCTTCGCTTATTTACTCCTCCGATTGCTGGGAAGTAGGTGGCTCCTGAGTTTCTGGCTTGGTTGGTGGGAAACTAAATTTCCATGACCTGATTGGGAATTAGTTAGCTGAGTCTGTTTGTGTGACTTTTGTGCTAAAACCCCTGACCAGCAGTCGTGGAGTTGAGGACCAGTTGGGACAGGCAGCTGTGGGTGCAGGAGCACAGGCATGATACCTTAAGTGCTGTGCAGGCTGCAGGAGACTGGGTTCAGCCGCTCACCTTGCCATGCTGGGGGTGAAAACCACCTGGATGCCACACCATATTTGGATTGGAAAAGCAGTTCTGTTCTGAAATGTGGTTGTCAAAAATAATTCCTTGTGTTTTCAGTTGCTTTCTTTACTAAGGAGAATTAACTGTATCTGCTTTTTTTCCCACTAGCCCTTACAACCCCTGTTTGGGAGCATCATTGTGCATCGGTAGCTGGTGTCGTCCTGCCACTCTGCTAAGTGTTACTTGCTGGACTGGTTCATCACTCGTAAGCAACTCCATTGAAGGCAACTTGGAACCACTGTATATTACTGTAAATTCATAACTTTTTTATTCTCTTTCAAGTGGCCGTACTATCCACGACTGGTGAAGAAAGTCAATAGCACAACTCAGCGTTCAGAATAAGTTCCTCTGCCGGGACCTAGAACAAACAAATTGCAAGGTGAACATAAGTGGCATATGGAAAAACTGTTTTTATATCCAGTTTCCGGTCTGTTCTTAGACTTGCAGAGCTTTCATGGGGTGTATCTTCTATCAATTAATAACTTTGTATTTCTCTGTAAACTTGCATTTCTGACTTAAAACCAACTGCATTTTGAGAAAGGTGCCAGTAGATGGCAGGCATCAGTTTCAAGTTGTAGTAGTTTGGGGAACAAATACTTGGCCAGCCCTTAGAAGTTTTTCTTATTCTTCAGTTTAACATTAAATTAGTGATAAGTGGGATGAGGAAGGGTAGAGGAAAAAGTTATCGGTGGCTGTGGGATAAAGTCAGTATTTGAAGTGCAGAGATTAGTGAAAAAGCCCCGAGTGCCCTGTGCTCGGCTGGTTTAAAAGCAAACAAAAAAATATGTCCCCCTCCCCCCAAATCCCAGTCAGTAAATTCTGTAGTGGGAGTGTGTTAGTACTGCACAGAGATTGATAGCGTTTGTGACTGGTTTCATACTTGGTTTATCCAAGTGACCCATCATAGCTGAAATTAAAAGGTTTTTTCCACTTTTTTGTATCACTTCCAGCTACAACTTTTCAATAATTTAAATTTTGTGGCCTTCTTGGCTATTAGAGATACTTTTATAATAAAAACCGAAGAGCTAATAGAATGCTCCAAGTTAAAGATTCCAGCATGTGGGCTCTGTGCAACCACAGATTTCCTCTTGTAGAATCAAAGCCTGAGGCTGGAGCAATGGGTCCCATTAACAAAAGATGTTTCCTGCAGGTTTACAGAAACATCAGTCTAAGGCTGCAAACATTCTTGGTTTCTGTGACCTTTCTTCTTTCCCCACACCAGTATTCTCTTTGTATCTCACTTTGCAGCTAAGCCAGGTGTAGTGAAGTGCTCTTACACTGTTCCTCTGGTGAAGCTGTCTTGGTTAAAACTCACCATTAACCATGTTACTTTTCTACTAAATACCAGTAAATTAGCTAAGTGCCTCCTTCGAGCAAAGTTCTGGAAAGCTGAAAACCCTGGAGGGAAGGCACCCACGCACCGGGGCCAGTTCTGGTTACAGACGTACATGGCGGCTCTGGAGACACCAACGAGTCTCAAAGCGGCACAGGGACCACAAGTCTGTGGCTTGTATTTTGAAAATATCAGTCTGTGTCCAAAACGGAGCACGTGAAGATTCACAGATATGGGGTAGGGACACCTCGTATTTCTCCCTGCGAGGACCTACTGCTGCTCTATGTGGAGGAGGTGAAGGCTGCGAGCTGCCCCGGCATGGCAATCCTTAGGGGGTTGTTTCCCAGGGAGTAGGTGGATCCATTTCACCCTCCTGCTGGGCTTTTATCTCCTTCCTGCTTCAGAGCAGCAGCTGTCATATCTGCTACAAAGAAATTTCTAATCTGTATTGGAATTTAGCCACTATCATAATAAACAAAATTAACAGTTTAGGGAAAAAAACCCCTCCCAGTCTGTTCATGGCAGCACGGTCAATGTGGTTGCTGTAAGAGAAAGCACGACTGGCTGCCTGTTCCATGCCAGAACTGTCTTTTGCAGGGCTCTGGGATGCAGAGGTTACATTTAGCTCTGTTGCCAATTCTGAGAGATCAAAAATTGGCTGGAAAAATTCTGCTTTTCCTCCTTTCTAAAGCTATAACAGTAATTTAAGATAAATATTAATAAAATTGTCTTTCAATTTCGTTTTAATTCTCCTTAACAGTTCCCAGAGTACACAGCAGCTCAAGGAGCACCACGTGAGGAAGGCCTCGACTGCCGTTCATGGTATAAGTGCAGAAGATGGTTTGGTTTCAGCTGGATGCAGCTGCAGATCTCACCCTTGTTGCCACGGTGGCTCCCAGGCCCAAGGGTTGCTCCCTGTGCTCTCCTCCTCCCAAACCGGGTGCTGCAAGGAGAAACAGGAGAGGAAATGGGGTTAGATGGCAGAGCTTTGCAGGTGGAAGTCAGAAGAGGATGCTTCCTATCCTTGAAGTGAGTGTTGGACAGCACAGTGTCCTTGTAAGTGTCCCTTTAAGGTCAGCAGGTCTCAGACCTGACCAGGGGATGCCCCACATGTTCCCTGCAGACTTTCCATCCCGTACTGCTTTGCTGGGCAAATCAAAACTTGGAGGAGAAAGAGCAAGACAGAGAATGAAACGTTGCAATGGCTTCTTGTCTGCCTTCAGGCCAAGAAATGCATGGTGAGTTGTGGATGCCTGTTGGCAGAGAGATAATCCCTTTGGACAGGTAGTGTTTTGATGCCAGGAAACATCTTTTGTGAGCCAGGACTTATGGAACTCCTGCTGTTTCTCTTTCCAGTGTCTGATGAGATAGCAGGGTTTCACAAGCGACCCACGAGCTGTATGAGAGAGCAGGGGAAGGAAAAGGGAAGGGAATCCTTCCAGATGAGTTTGGATCTGAAATAGCCAGCCTCGTGTTCAGTCCTGCTGTTGTGAGCAGGATCTGTGTGTAAGGTGGAGTTAATTCTTCCTCCTTCCTGTCCTTTCCCTTCCCTATTAACGTTCTGGGAGGCCGAGGGCTGTTGCCAGGTGTGTGGGTATGCACATGGGTGTTCACTGTCTGGGACAACAGGGCTCAGACCTTGGCAGATGCCTTCAGGCACTGCAGGGATGTGAATGTGTCAGGGCTTAGAAGGAGAGTGGAGAAGCAAGAGATGCACTTTATCTGGAAAAATAAAAGAGCAGCAAACTGTGCCCCAAAAGGTCCTTGTCACCGAAGGGAACACCCTTCCTCTGCTGAAGCCCAGGCACCCACTATCGTTTTGGAGACTGCTGTTAGTACGGGAGGTGGGTCCTGCGCGTGGACATCCAGTCTGGCTCTGCTGCTACGTGGGCACAGGCTGGGCCAGCGCTTGCGTGAGGCGTTGACCTCAGCAGCTGCTCTGACATGTAAACACAGGCTGGGGCAGTATGAAATACCGATGGCCATTAGGAGCTGTCAGACCCATCAGGATAGCGAGAAAGGCTCTTTGCAGCTCCCTGGGGATGCACTGGGCACCCCACATGTGGCAGTGGAGGATTGAGAGCTGCGTCAGAGCTGAGTGAAGTGCGTTGTCTTGCTCAAAATCTCTCTGGTTTCTTGGAAATTGCAGCTGATGCTGATGTGACCCTTTTTGCTGCTGGAAGAAGCACTGATGAGAAAGCAGTGTGGTGAGGGGTTGACTGGAGAAGCCTTGGAGCCTCTTGTTTTAGGTGGAGAAGCAGAAAGTGATTCCTCCCGCAGCTCTGTGTGTGGGACTTGCTGCACTGGAGCACTTCCAGAGGCACTCGTTCCTGGCTCTGTTACGAAATTCTCCTTCACCACTGGCTTGTCAGGCTGAGTACCTACATGTCAGGGAGTCAGCCTAGGACTTGAACAAATGATCCAGCTAACAGTGCTCACTGAGGTCTATATAGCAATGGAGTCAGTCACTGGAGTTTGCATATGTTCTTGTTTGCAGCAATGTGCATCTTTTTTGCTGCGGTGAATGCAAAAAAGCTGTCATTCCCTGTCCATGAGGCTAAAGGTGCCCCACGTGGTCGTGGTGAGGTTCTGAGCTGGGAGAACACAGATGAGTTGGATGATTTTCCATGCAGCAGTAAAGACTCACATTATGTTCTGGTTGTCATCCTGTCAACAAAACATCTATGGGAAAAGCTACTTTTTAGTAAATACTGTAAAAGGCAACTTGCAGCAACCAAAGCCTCTCAGGAACCACTAGGATATCGCTGTTGAAAATGTCCCCACTCGGTGCTGTTCTGTGAGCGGAACTGGTGGCGCATGAGCACGTTACACACATTGTGCAGGTTACTGTGTGGGTAGATACGTGGATTGTTGGTGTTATTCATCTTTGCACGTTTCAATTTAAGTGCCATTTGGAGGCCTCTTCAGGGTGTGCTCTATCACAAGGAAGGCTGTGAAGCTGAGGGAGAAGGTCTGAGTGGAAAATGCTCACAAATGAGGAATGAAGGGAACAATGGTCAGAGGAGGGCTGCAAATACATGGTTGGTAAGAGCACCTGCTGCTCTGCATCTGCTCTGTGTGCCCTTTCTGCTCTTTATCTGGAAGCCTTTAATACCTGTTGTCATCAAGTCTTTAAGTCTTTTGTCAGTGGAAGGAGCAGCATACAGAGGGAAGGTGTGAGAACCCAGGGAAGCTGAATTATATAGGAACCCACTGCTCAGTTCTTAATCGTTTGAGCCAAGTTCCCATTAGGGTCTGGAAACTTACCAGGAGCCCTTGTACCTAAGCAAGAAAAGTTTTCTGGCAAAGCAGGTGTTTTAGGCTTTACTAGAATTCCTGCATCAGGTAGGGTGAGACAAGAGTTGAGCTGAGTCCGTCAGAGCTTTGACCATGGCAAAGCCATGCTGATGGCATCAGCAGAGGCAGACGCAGCACCTGTCTCCATCATGGGTCTTCCTGAGGTGGGTTCTCCAGGGAGAGACACCTTAAAAAAAGAATCCAGGGGTACTATAGACTGCTTTGGAGAGGACCAGTTTGTGCATTTTTACAAAAGTTGGAGCATGCTGGTTGTTTATCAGCCTTCTTCCTCCAGAATTTTATTCTGGAATGAGTTTTTAGTTGGAGACAGAAAGAACCGGAACATCTAAATTTTGCTGTTGGCTTTGTCTCTCACTGTGTAAATGCATTTGTAGTTCATTTTATTGAAGTGTAAATACGAGTGAAATTTTATCTCCTGTGGCAGTAGGAGGCTGTAACGTCTGTCAGATGTATTGACACTCACAAACACGATGCTTTCTGGAAAGCAAAAATGATTTTGGCGAGTGGGTTTGCATGTTGGGAGATTTCTTGCCAAAGCTAGCTGAAACATTCTGAGAGAAAGCTCTTCTTTCTGAAGCTGGAATTAGCAGATTGCTGACATCTGATATTTCTGAGTGCTGAGTGATCTTTAAATGCTATGCTTGATTTGAGTTGCACTTTTTTCCTTCGATTTCTCTTTTAGATATTTGGGTTTATTTATGTCACTTGTCTCCCTTTAATTCCTCCTTTGTGGTCACTGGAGGAAAACTAGTAGAGAAAGTAAGTCTTTAATCTCTCCCTTCTCCTACTACAGTGGAGCAGCAGAAAGTATTTTACCACATATCTCTCCTCCCTGTGCTTTTCCACTGCAGAAAGATGCAGACTTAAAAATGAAAGTTGCTCCTCCTCCTTTTTTATTTGAGAAAAAAAAGGCAATAGAAGCAGGGTAAAACTTCAGAGCATGAATAAAGTTTTAGACTCTCCCCTAGAAAAAAAAAAAAAAGATCAAATCCTCTTTAATGAAAAGTTTTTCTGGAAAAAAAAAATCAGATTATGGCTCCCTCTGCAAGCCATCTGGGCTTCATCTCTCCAAACTGTGTTCCGTGCACATGCACAGCCCTCCAACCCGTTGTGCCTTAATAATGAAATGAAAGTGCTGTTCTTGAGACTTATGGCAATTCTCTTTTGCTCTCTGTGCCTCCGTTGTTTTGGCTGAAGCACTGCTGTGTGGGCAATCAAGGTGGGAAATATTAAGAAAGCTCCTGCTGTTAGCAGGTTGCTGTTAAAATCTTGATGCTTACGTGGTGCTGAAGAGGCGCTATGGAACTCCTCAGTGAGAAACACGTGGCTAATGGGTGAAGACAAGTGGCAAGTGGATCCAAGTTAATAAGGAGCAGCTTTTCTAGGCAGTTTCTTGCCTGAGTAACAAGTATGGTTCAGTGGTTTGGAAGTTCTTTTAACATCACTAAAGATTAAATACCTCCCTCACTGTACTATAAACTTGCATTAGTTATTTACAGTTACCTGCATGAAAGAGCTCTGGGCGGGAGGCAGGGATCTGTGAGGTCAAACTTCCAGATGTCTGGCTCCTGCCGTGGACGCCACAGCCTTGTGTAGGTGTCTAATCACCCATGCAATGCAAAGGGACTGTTGCAAAGGATAAGATTCATGGCATTCAGCTTGCTTAGTGGGAAAACCTCCCGAGAGGGCCAAGGAAATGAGTTTGTGATGGTAGTAGCGGTGGGAGCTCAGCTGTTTGTTGTACCGTGAAAACTGTCCTGGAACTGAGTTTCTATAAGCCTCCCTGTAAGGTGATGTAGACATACGTGAACCAGTTCCAAAATGGAAACTCAGCACTCATACGCCAGCGGGATGCTGATGGCCGGCAGGGATACAGCTGAGCATGAGTTACCTGCCCTTCTGAGCGAGATGGACACAGCTGCACCAATTCATTGGCCTTTGCCCATAAGTGTGCAAAGGTCTGTAAAGATCTCGAGTTCCTGACTTTGGCTCTTGGTACCTCAGCACCCCATTCTGCTGTGAAATCGTTAAAATTATAACTGTAGGATGAGATATGTAAGTAGCAGATTCCTACTCTGTGACAGCTCAGTGTTTGATGTGTTGACCGAGGACACCATGATGGGGCTCCTAGCCCTCTTCAGTTGAAGGTGGTAAATCTCACCACCTGCAGGAGAGTCTGAGGGTGAAAAGGGGGCACACTGCACCCTCTGAGCACAGATGAGCTGTAAGAGGTAACCAGCACCACGTCGGCTTGGGGCAAGGAGCGCAGCAGCAGCTCTGTGAAAGTAGCTCCTCGGGGAGCAGAGAGACCCAAACCCAAGTACTGTTTGCTTGTTCGGTGTGAGAGACACATTGGGCCAAAGAGCTCGCTGGGGCTGGGACCATACACTTACTGCAACTGGAGACCCTGTCCCCGTGAGCCGGGCAGAGCGGGCAGCGACGCTGCGCTGGTCCAGATCGAGTCAGGGGAGCCCAGCTCAGCTGCCCAGGTCGATGGTGCAGGCTGGGGAGTCTGCGATGCTGACAGCGGGGACAGCCGGGCGCAGAGGCACTCGAGTAACAAATTGAACAGTGAATATCTTAAGATGACTTTGGTTTATTGTCCAGATCAGGTCAGCGGAAAAAATATTGGGAGACTGAACAAAGAGACAGGCTGCTTTAGCAGATAAATGGACTGATCATTTTGTATTGAGGAACAATCTCTAAAACATAGTTTACTGCGCAGCTGAGGGCTGAAGCATTTGCTGATGCCAAGAGCTCCTTCTTTGACCCTAGGCACGCGTGGAATTAAATGGCGCGGTGTTTTTTGATGGTTAAACTCCCCAAAGAAGACACTCCATTTGTTACCAGGGCTCTGATGAAGTAAAGTGTGGTTTATATGTACAAGGCCGGCCTTCAACTCATCTCAGAATGAATGGAGAGGTAAAATTGAATTTTACACTCCTGCTGCTATGATTAATGTGGGGGCTCTCGGCTCCAGCAGCCGGCCGCAGGAGGGCAATGCAGGCTCGCTCTGCGGGCGCCGGCGCAGGAGCCTGCCTGCCTGCCTGCCTCCACTTATGCACGGGGGGGGCCAAATAGAGGGAGTCTGCATAAATGAATAGCTGTTGTAAGAATAAACCTGTTAGAGCAATAAATTCTCCACATATCCGTCTCAGCGCAGCCCTCTGATATGAGGCCGCACCTGACAAAGGAATAAACTTGTTAGATGAATAAAAGAGCACATATACGTTAAATCAGAGAGTCTAATGCCAGCAGACTGAGAGGGCTGCGCGGAGCTGAACGGGCAGTCTTCGTGCTGCTCCTCGCAGAGGAATGGGGAAACGGGCGAAGTGGCTTGGGGAAAATGCTCAGCATTTGTTTAGCTTAGAGAAGAGGAGGCTGAGGGGAGAGCTCATCCCTGCCTACAACTGCCTGACAGGAGGTTGTGACGGGGTGGGTGCTGGGCTCTTCTCACAGGTGACAGCGATGGGACAAGAGGAAATGGCCACAAGTTGTGCCAGGGGAGGTTTAGAGTGGACATTAGGGAGAATTTCTTCACTGAAATTCTCAGGTATTGGCACAGCTGCCCAGGGAGGGGGTGGAGCCCCCATCCCTGGAGGTGTTTAAAAGATGGGCGGATGAGTTCCTTAGGGACAGGGTTTAGTGGGGAGACAGGCACGGTTGGATGATGATCTTGGAGGTCTCTTCCAACCTTAGGATTCTATAATTCTATGATTTGGTGGGGATGTGCAGGGCAGCGAGCTCCTGGTGGCCCTTTGGCAGAGTTGGTCCATCCTCTAGGATGGCTTGAAGGAAGGCACTGTAAAATCCTGGGGGTTTTGAAAGCTTCTCACAGGCAGGAAAGGGCCAAGCTGGCCAATGTGTATTGTCCCCATCCAAAAGAGCGGGTGGCACCTGTTCACAACTTCATTTAGGACTGGGTGGCTTCAACAGAAGCAAGCTGGGAGGCCTTGCACCGAGGAGAGGTGCTCTCTCTGCAGCACTTGCCATTACACTTCTCTCCCACTCGCTGGTACTCTGATTTTCCAAAGGGGGTAAAAGCCAGAGGAAAGACAGGAGCCAGTGGAAGATTTCACAAAAGCTAACCAAAAGATGGATTTTTTCTTCCTTTTCTTTCTCCCCAAAATAAAAAACATGGCATAACAAAAATAACAAAATAGACATGGATGGATGGTAACAAACCCAACACTTTCTGTTTCCTAAGGTGCAAGACAATGTGACTCTGATGAGCAGCTAATGGCACTGGAGAATCTAGACAGCCACCGGTCTGAATATTTCAACCACTCCACTTATGTGAGGTAGGCATTGTACTTTATAGCAGCCAAAAAGCCTGAAATATCCGAATTCAAACTTCCTGCTAGCTTTACACTAACAATTCAGTTAAAAAGCCAGCTCTAGAAGAACTTACATAGCAAACTGGGAAGTTTGACACAATATCAGGCATTTTGAGGAGGAAGGAGGCAGGGTCTAAACATCTGTTAATTGAATTATTGGTCCCATTTGAAATGCGAGAGACCTGCCATTACCTGCTTCCCTCAGCCAGGTGCAATTAGAGGAAACCTAGCAGTGCAAATAGCCCCATCTTCTCTGTAAACTGATTCAAGGGCAGATTTAAGACTCCAGTTTTGTGGGACATTGCTAGCAGATGTGCAATGGTCTCACCTCAGGAGTTCAGACAGGCAGGCTAAGACAGGAGCTCCCATTTAGTTTTGCAGCCTGAATTTTGGGGCATGGCTTCAGTCTGAGATCTCTGAGCAGAACTAGGTCAGGTCCCACATGTGTCCTGACAGAGCTGGCAGCAGCAGCTTGCAGAGTCGCTGGCCCTCTCCATCATTACCAGCTCCTTTTTACTCTCCACTACAAAGTCCACCCAGTTTTCAAAACCCCTTTTAATAACAGCAAACCTTCACACACTGCACTTCCTTGGCTGTGCCTGCCTCTCCACAAAGCTGCTTTGTCTCCTTTGCACTTAACAAGACAAAGAAGATGGTTAACAAGAACTTTTGCAGATACATATTATTTTTATCCTTATTTTTAAGACCTTCGGAAGCCAACTCATCTGCTCTCATGGGCTTCTTGCTGATACGTCTCACTTTATTAGTGACTTTGGCCTTGAGTGTCTCAGCTGTTTGATCAATACTGCAGGGGGTCAGTGATATTTTCTCACTTTTAGTGTCGCGCTGCCTTTAGCTTTGTCACCTGATGAACAGCACTACCCCTGGAACGCTTATCTCATATCGATTTTCTCCAACCTCCTACTGCATATCCAGCTGTCCCACCACTTCCCCCCCGTCACCACATGCCCATTTAATGTTAACTTATCCCCTTTCTCCCAGGCTCCTCATTCGTACCGAGTCTTTTGCCTCCCTCCTTCCTTCAACAGCAGATTGTCAAAAAAACCATTTCCTTTTTTCTCCTGACTCATTGCTATCCTTTAGCCATTTATTGTTTGTCAGCCAGGCACCCGCTGGATCTGCAGCTCTGTGCTGGGATGAGTGGAGGAGAGGTGCTAAACTGAAGCAGATGTTCCAAGACCTAACAGGGTGGATGGGCTTGGATTTACTGTGGGGTTTGGGGGTGATGTGGCCAGGTGACAGGGATGCTCAGTCCTCCACTGCTGCCGTGTGTTTCAGCCCAGCCTGGATTTGGAACAAGCAACAGAAAGTAGCTTTGTCATACTTTGCACCTCGCAATCCCAGAGAAGCTTGTGCTTGTGTCTTGAGCAGCAGGGATGCTCCTGCCTGCAGACGTGTAGCTGCATCCATCCAGAACTGGATGTCTTCTCCTACCTGACTCCTTGGGGCTGTTGCTTTCTGGCTCCATGAAGCTGCTTACCTCTGCTACCATGACTATTCCATACTGCTTGTCTGGGGTTCCCTTGGGGATCAAGAAGAGGTCCGGTTCACTTAACACCATCTGCAGCTCGAACTGCGTGCACTCATCATCCTGCTTCCTCCACTGGTTCCACGGAGCTCTCGCCACTTTCTGTCTCTGCAGGACACACAGAGCTGTTGTGCCCCATGCCACAACCCCCTGTAACTCTCCATACCAGCCAACCCCACCCCACCCCCTGGCGCAGTGCGGTGCAGAGGTCACCTATCCGCAGCCTTACCCAGGCACGCATGAGCCAGGTCCCGACAAGACGAAAACCCTGATAGGTCGTCACTATCATTGCCTCTATCTTGTCCTCCAGGGTCCAATAGTTGGTGTCCATGGCCCTGGCTCTGCTAAAACTCCAGCACTTGGAGTCACCAGCTGCCCAGTGCAGTGCTCACCACCAACTGCCAGTCCTGGGCCACACCCGCCCCTTATAGCCTGGCAGGCCCAGAACCCCTTTGTGACATCACAATGGTAGCTAGGCAACATCACCCATGATGTTATGTTTGCAGGTTTTCCCTTATATCAAAAACCTTATCAAAAGGTTTTGCGATGCAAACTCTGTTCTCTAGAGTCACTGTCTTAGTTTAGATGAAAACTAAGATATGTTATCAGATATTAAAGATCTTTAATCAGGAAAAAAAAATTGTATAGAAGAGATAACAGTTCTTAGCTACAAATATATGTGTATACAAAACAGGATCAACACTAATCACAACTAAAACCTAAAAGTCTTAAGAAATAGATTGAGTCCTGTACCCAAAATCTCGCGATGCAGGGCTCTTTAAGAGCTGGCGAGCAGTCGCTGCCCTGCACGGGGAAGGCGCGGGCCCCCCGCAGCCGGGGAAGGGCGGGGGAGGGAGATGGAAACTTAGTGCGAGTTCTGCCGGAGTTGTGGAAGATTCAGATGACCCGTGATCTTTCCTTCAGAGATTTCAAAACGCATGCACTCAGGGACTGCCGCTGCCGTTGTCGCCACTGCCGTCCGAGAGGAAAACGGCTGTCCGGGCACGACCTCTGTCCCGGTTTTCCCGGAAACGTCCTCCCCCCATCCCCCCTCGCGTCTGCTGAAATTCCCTTTATTGGCAAAAGGAAGAAAAATTCCTCGAAAAAATCCCAAACCACAACAGTCACGCACCTTCCCACTTGTTGATCGACAAGGACTGCTTGTTATAAGGAATTTCTTCTTCCTCAGGAGTCAGAGTGAACCACTTCTCTCTGGTTGATTTCTCATTGCGTTTTGCTCTTTGGTGCTGCTGCACAAGTGTTCACCTGGGCAAATACTGCTCTACTTCTGTGCAGGCTGAAGGGACTGAAAACTGGTTAAAGTGCTGCAAAATGAAAATGATGACTGAGTGAGGCCAGGACATTCCCCACACCTGCAGATAAACCAGAAGGGAGGAGTTATCTGTGGACCATCCAGCTGAACTATCTCTAAGGAAGCTGTGGGGGGAAGGAGGTGATCACCGCTCTGTAGATGAAGCAACAGGACCTCCCCTAAAACAGCAAACATGCAGGAGGGCCAGGGAACAATTTTAACATTGAAGGATTTCGCAGAAGCTTCAGTTTCCCCATCAGGATTAGCAGGAAAGAAATCAGAGGCCAACAGACCTCAGTTCCCAGCTCCAACTCCCTCGTGGAGGAAAGGAGGATGCAATAAATACTCGCTTACGAACTGCAGGTGTACATGAGATGCCTCTTGTAATGATGATGTAGCGTCCTAAAAACATGTGTACCATGAATAATTTTAGCACAGGAACTGAGAGGTGTCCCTCCCCCCCGCAGGGAAGTTTTTTTGGGGAAAGATAAGAGACCGCAAAGGAAGCTGGGAGCAAAGAAGGGAATTTATGTATCTCAGCTATGGGGAAGAGGTTAAAGTAATTGCTGGCTTCGTCAGGTTTCTATATGACACTACAAACAACTGCACCTTAAATTCGTATCTGAAGACCTAAAACCAGAGGACAGTGTTTGCTGAGATGGATAGGGTTACCATTGGAAATGTATTGCAAATTTCAGCTGGGACGCTGACTGTTTTGTATGCAGCAAGGACAGATCAGCAAGCAAAGGCAGATTAATTTAATTAAATCAATATGCGATCACTAAGCCTCATAATAAAACCTTAAATAAAAACTTTGAGGAGAAAAATTGATTGCCTTTGCAGAGCATGAGATGGAACAACTGTTTGATCATGAAATACTTTTTCAACAGTTTGAAAAATTTCTTCCTCCCCCCATCTCCCCATCCCTCTATGTGATAGAAAAACTGATAACTTGTACTGCAGAACTTTGGGGTTGGTTTTTTTTTTGCTGTTACCTTTTCCAGTGCTGAAAGTTTGGGCATGTAGTGCCTAAAGAATGAAACCCCAGTGCAACCCTTTGTGCTTCTGACCCTTCAGAATGATACAATTGTGCCTCTTGGTGATGTTTTCAGACCTTTTCTTTCAACCAGATATCATTACCTTAATTAGGGGCAACGATCAAGATGCATGAAACTCCTGGGTGCTTGAGTATTTCTTGCACGCTCTCTTGGGATTTATACTCTCTTGGGCCTGTTGGGTTTCCTGCTCTTACTTCCTAGGAAATCATCAGCTGAAATGCTTGGGCGGGCAGGAAAAATTATGAAGGAGGTGATAGAACATCTGACAGGATCACTCTGCAGCAGCAAACGTGTGGGAAGGTGTGTGCTTGCTCACCTTCAAAGAGCATCACTCCTCTGCAACAGGCTTTTTCCAAAAATGTCTGAGCTTGATTTGTTTCTAACTTTGCTAGCAGGATCACAGACAGCTTTGTTGTGTTTACTCTTAGAACAAAGACACTTTTCTTTCCTTCAAAGCATCCACATCTTTGTGCACCTGGACTGTTGCTGTAGGCATGTTGTCAGAAGTTGTTTACAATTATAAAAGGGCTCCCAGCTTCACCAGTCAGCCTTAAGGGATTGCTTTTGGCTGTGTCCTGGGGCGTAACTAAGCATTTTAGACTTTAAAAAGTATTACCTTGCTGGATCTCTGTCACTGGAAACATGAGTAATCCAGCAGAGCTCCTGTTGTGGACCAAGGCCACCAGACCCTCTCCAGCTTTCTCCCCTCCAGTTCATCAGTGTTCCTATTATTTCTAGCTTTTCATACCAGACACTCCAACTAGGCATTTTGTCTATGTATCTTGAGAAGTGCAAGTGAGATGTTGTGTGTACCCTTCTGAACTTGAAGTCCACCCCCTCCCCACAACTGCTTACTCCATCCCTGTCCCTCCCAAAGCAAAGCTGAGCTGGCGCCTCATTTGCTGCTTACGTGGAGGCTTTCCCGGTGCTCCCTCAGGAGAAACACCAGTTCCTCCTGGCTTGAGCTGATGTGGCGTGAGGACACGGGCAGCGCCTCATGCCTCAGCAAGGCCAGCCAGGCAGTGGGATAACGGATGATGTGCCAGTGCCGAAGTGCCTGTGAGCGCAGTTAGACCCGCGCTCATCCCACCCGTTGGTATGGTAACAGCCTGTTATTTAGTGGAAGGCACCATCCATAGCGCTCTCCAGCTATTTGTACTTGTCTAATTATTATTACTCTTTGCATTTTCTTCCAGTGGATGAGTAATGGGAGAGGGTTAAAGGGAAGGGAAGGTGCAGGGGGAAGAGAGCTGTGATTTGTGGGATAGGTATCTCATCTCAGAGAGGAGGACATTCATCTTGTTGAGCATCCATGGGCAGCCCTGGCTGCCGATGCGTGCCGTTTGCATGTAGATGCCTGCATGGGTGTCAGCCCGTGGTGACTGACAGGGCTTGGGTGGGGACTTGGGGGGGTATTTAAGGGTGTTTTGTTCTGTGAGTGCCGGTTGCTCATGTTTTCATTTTTAAATATTCACCAACAAGGCAGCTGTTCTGAAAGCAAACCATCTCCCAGTGAGACCTGAAGAGCTGTAAGGAAAGACTTCTCAGATCTTGAGCCAAGATGTGCTCAACCTTGATAACTCAAATCTCCCACTTTGCGTGAGATTTAGTTTAATGAATTAAACTAGATTAAAAAGTCACTTTCTCTTCCTAGAGCCAAAGGTAATTCTGGGTTTTTCAGGGCAGAAACCTTTATCTGAATAGGGACAGCAGACATAGCCTTATAATAAACCTTCCTTCGGTGGAGCACATCGGCGACTGCAGTAAAGCGCGGTTGCCCCTCAGGGCACAAGGGTTTCGGTTAGAACACTTCATGCTTTTGTCTAGGCTGGGTGTAATGATGGGTGGGAAACAGACCCCTAGCTCATCTTTTTTTGTATGTGTGTGTATACATTTACCTGCCTCCTGACAGTCTTGCTTGCTTTTTTCTTTCTTCACCCAGAATGTCCCAGAATAGCGCTGCTGAGCCCCCAGAGGGGTCCTCTCTGTGTTTTTCTCCAGTCTAATTTGGAGCCAGTTATCCTGTTTTAGTGGATTGCAAAGTATTTTGGCATCCTGAAGATTTATGGGGTGGGGAGAGAACAGAATGTATTGTGAGGTTGGAGAATGGAGTATTAATTCCTGCTTCAATGAAAATGCATTATTGAGAGATCTGGATGTGTCAAAATAGAAGGTAGAGTCTGATGTCAGCTCAACAAAGCTTTTATTAATTGAGCATTTTTATTTGTGTTTCCACAGATCATCTCTGATGTCTTTAAGCACTGCACACTTGCAACAAGTAGTCTAAATCACCGTATCGATACTTGGGTTGGATTTCTTTGGCCACAGCTGTGTAGCAAAGAGCAGCTCGTACCTTCTGTGGTACAGCTTGTATTTGATGCAACAAATCTTCCCCTTGTTTTGAGTGACACCTAAACAGCGAGGAAGCTCTACAGCGTAGTGTCTGGCTCCTGTTTCATTGCTGTGAGTGGAATATTTATAGACGCAATGAAGTAATTTTATGGAATATTTAGAGATTCAGTGCAGGAATTTTATCAAGGCCCACTTTTCTTCCCTAGAGTGCATGCTTTTATGCAGCAATGCAGAGAGCTTTGTGCTGATATTTTGGTTTGGTTTTATTTTTCTACCTATTTTTTTGCAAACTGATTCCCAAGAGGGGAGGGTTCTTCAGATCTGCACAATGTCATATCGTGCCCTAACCTGTGAACAGAGGTAGTTGAATGCTTATAATGCTCTCTGTGGCTCTGGGGGATCTTTGGATTGTTCTGATAGCAGAGGCTTCCAGTTCAGATGCAGAGCCATGTCCAGCAAGGTGAGGCCTTTGCAAGACAATCAAATGCTTCTTACTCTGTTCTAGAGAGGGCAGCAGGTAAAACCAGCAGCTGATTTGTTACTTTTCAGCACGCTCTGGGTTTCTGTGAAAAAGTTATAAGAATCTCCTTTAAGTAAATAAACAGTTGTGTGACAAGGAGGATGTTGGGCCTGGACCAAAACCAGATGGGTTTCTACATAGGGGTAACCCCAATTTTCCATTTGTACTAAGGGCACGTTGGAAGATGTTTGGTAACCAGTACAGCCAAAACCCAAAGAGACCAAATACAGGCTTTCCACAGTAAAACCAACCCCCTCTCTTCTGGAGGTGTGCACTGTCTTCCCTCCAGCATCCTTCTTGGGGCCCTAAATCCACCCTGGGGAAGGCCATTGAGGTACGTGCTGGAAATTGGCTGGGGTGGGTATGAGAAGCAATTTTGTTCTTTGTCCTTTGATGGAATAGTAAAAAAATATTGAATTTCTTGCTGGGTAGGCACCAAATCAGAATTTCTTTTCTTTGAGCAGTCAGTGCTGTTAATTGGTAATAGTCTTTCAGATGAAAGCCATCCTTTCTTTTAGGGACAGGAAGAGTTTTAAAGCTCCAGAGCAGTAAAGTTACATTGTCTTTCCAATCAAAAATCAATATTCTCGACCATAAGATCTGCTGTGCATGAACGTTTCTTGGTAAATGAATTAGAACATACTTGTTAGCTGAAATTCGCAGCAGTTCCAGCTCCTGGTGGAGCATCCCTGCCCTCCCCTTTCCCTAGTGCACAAGCAGGGTCTGATTTGGAGAGCGTCGGGGCCACGTTTAACCTGTTTCTTTAGTTATGTGACCTGGAAAGGGAAGAAACAAAAGACCTCGGCTATAAAAGCCCCAGCACGAGCCAATCCGAGGGCACGTGGTGGTAACGGCCAATTATGATGGTATTATAAAAGATGGCATTACAACGCTGAAAGTATTGATTGAACCTTTAGCCATTGCAGACACTGACAGAGAGAGAAAGAATGAGTGCGAGATCAATATATGCATCTTTAGACCTATTTATCTCTGGGTGATTTTTCTATTCCCCTTCCTGTTCGATATGGCATAATTTACCTTCATAAAGTGTTCAGCGTCAGGGGTCCATTATCAGAGTAATCAGTTTTGATTAGTAGAGAAAGGGTACAAAATTGTTTAGCCTCTAGATAGAACTGTGAAAAGTGAGTAAACTATGCTTGACAGCACCTAATGCAGTTAGAATGTAGACTTAATTTGATTCCAATTCTTTATGGCTTTCCGTGATTTCAAGCATCTATTGGTTTGTTAGAAAAATATAATAGGAAATGGGCCGTGGCAGGTGGGAGGGGAGAAGGAGGAGAGAGATAATTTAAGTTTGCAGGATGCAATTTTCCTCAATATAAACATTCTAATGCAATTTGATGCCCGTTGTGTTTTGGTGCGCCAGGCGGGATCTTTTATTTTGCAGATTTATTTTTAGCGCTTTGAGTGTATACAGAGGGTAACCCAAGCTGCATGGCTGGAGGTTTATTCCCAACGCCACGGGCTGAGCTTCAGAAATTCTGACGAGTGATACAGATCTGGGAGTCTGAACTCTTGTCTTTCCTTCCCAGCCCTTTCCCTCACACCACGTTACAGCGTTAGCATCTCCTTAACTTGTTTTCACTCTTTTTAAACTAGAGTGGAGAATCGTGTAAAATCCCTTAATGAGGGCAGAGCTCTTGGAGATTCTCTAGTGAAGAAAACACCCTCCTTTGAAGCCAATCATTAATCAGGATGTGATTAATACTACTGAGTATATCATCAGTGTAAAACAAAAGCCAATTAAGATTTTACTGGGCAATGACTTCACTCTGCTTTGATTCTCAGGACAACCAGCACAACAGCAGTACGGTACACTGGAAAGGATTAGCTGACTTCCCAAACTTTTCCAATTAGTTGGTTTGCATCCTCAGCCCTGTCTCGGTTATGCAGAAGGGAGCCATTTCACAAGTAATGTCTCTGCCTCTCCCAGCTGGAAACCCAGGTCAGTCAGTTAACAGCATGACTCAGTTTTTTCCATCTCTGATTGACTTAACGATGTTTGGGGAAGGCGTGTGAGCCTTCCTTGTTCCTTTTGAACCGGGGATGCTGGTGTTACAACTCAGATTAACCCCACCGCAGATGCAGGCATCATTGCTTAAGGACTTTGCTCAAGGATGAAATATGCCTTGGTGCTGAAGTTGGTAAAATTAACAAGTACTGCCAGTAATTAAATGGAATAGTTCTGTGCATCAGGGGAAGGTGAGGAAGGGACCTCCGTACAGCACTGCAGATCTGGGGCCGTGGAGAGGTAAGGCTTGTACCTTTTCTGAGAGTCTGAAGATGAGACACTGGAATTACGGACACACCTTTGAGATAAAAGGGCTTTACCCTGCATTTATCCATGGTAAGAGCTGTTCCTATAGGATGATAGGATAAATCCTATAGGATTTATCGCCAGCTTGTTTTGTTGTTGTGGTTTTACTGGACAAATTTAAGTAACATGCGGTTTAAAAGCAGGAATAGATGAGATGAAAGGAGCCTCTGAGCTTGTGAAATTTGTTTCTTCATCTACCTCATCATAGAGACCTGTAGGATTCCTGGCCAGAGCCCTTATCCCTGCTCTGCAGCCACAGGAGGTAGATATTGTCTCAGTGCTGCCCTACCCCAGCTGCCCTCCATCATCCTCCCTCATCCTGGACCTTCCAGGCTTTCCTGTTTTATTCCTCAGAGTTTATAAGAGCATGCTGCAAGGAGAGCTCTCTCTTTTCACATCTGTGTGTACGAGGTGTCAGGGAAGGGGTGAAAGCTGTGTGAATAACTGCATATTAATTTTTCAGCTCACTGCGGCAGGTTTTGGTGTTTAAGGTTTTATGACTGACCAAAAATCAAGATTCTTGGCCAAACTGGGCAGGAGAGCTGTTTATTTTTGACTACTTTAACCCCCCACTATCTAAAGTAGTCTTCAAAATATATTTTCATTTTGCATCAAAATGTTGTGTTTTGGAAATATCAAGATACAACTTTGCCACCCTCATCCCCTTGAACGTATTGGTAGGTTTTTTTGATTGAAATAATAAAAAGAAAATAGTATGAATTCACGAAACACTTTGGTTGACCTGGATCTGTGTTTATTAAAAAAAAAGAGAGAGAAAGGGAAAAAAAAACTTGAAAGAAAAAGGATTGCTTCCTTTGCTTTGCTTCTGTGTAAACTCATTCCTCCAGTGCTCTGCCCTTGCAGCTGATAGAACGCAGCTTCTCTCAGTTCTCCCCTTTTATCTGGAGTTGCTTCCGCAAGAAGGTAACTCGAGTGGGTCCCTGTAGTTTTCGGCACCTCCCAGCACCCACCTTTCTCACTCCTATTTCTCAGACTTTGCTCCAATGCAACAAGAGGGAGTTCTGAGGCAGCAGGGCAGGGCTGGTCCCTGCCTGTGGCAGCTGAGGCTGCCTCCTGGCACACCCCTGCACCCCTGATCGCGGTGGGCAAGGGGTGTGCAGGGGCTGTGATCAGTCAGTGTTCAGAGATCAGTCCTCCAGCACGTGCCAAACCGGCACATCCAGGCTTTACTAGATGTGTTCCAATCCTTGCCACCCTCCCGCTTGCCTCTTACGGTAAACCGATATGAGGATTTAATTTCAGCCTCGCATTAGATAAATAATCAATTAGGGAGAGAGGCGAGGAGACGGGGGCACGGAGCGGGGGCAGCTGGCAGGTCACTGCCCGCACGCCCGCAGTGAGGCACAGCGAGGCACACGGGGGTCATCTGCAGCTGTAAAAGTTTATGTGAACGTAAAATTGACGATAAAACCTGAGTGTGCCTACTCCCACCATATTTAACTGAAGCTTTTAAACTCTTCTCAGATACTCACGTTGTTCTAAACACTCCCCTCCTTTTTTTTCCATCTCTCTCTCTCTCTCTCTCTTTTTTATCTTCCAAGAGAAGTTGAGGAGTTAGAAGAAAACCAGACAGGTTTCTAGAAGTTGGCCATTAAAGCTCAACACGGGATGTGCCTGGATCCTGCATCCCGAGAGCCAAGCTGAGCCGCTGGACCTTGCCCTGAGTTGGCACATGGTTTCTGGGACCGCACTCGCCTCTGGCCCTCGATGCCAGGGTTAGTTGACTTGGGTCAATTGCTTCATAACCTTTTCTATGGCATATTTATTTTTTGAGCTTTATCTGTAAAATTAGAGCTGGGCAAATCAATTTGTGTAATAGGATCTCTAGTCACAGATCTTTTAGTATTTGTTTTATACCCTCTAGTGACCGGGGCTTTTAATACCTTTTAATGCTCTGAAATGGAGACAGCGTTGCCTGCTCTTGTGCTTTTACTGAGTCCTGAGATATTTGGTGGTGTGCTTATAGTCTCAGCTCCTGGAGGCAAATGACTGCAAGAGAATTTTGGCTTTTGGTTTAAAGCATTTCTAGTAACTGTGGTTTGAGAGAGTGGCTTTAAAATGTGATCTGGCTCCACTGTAAAGACTCAGGAACTAGAAAGCAAATAAAAACCTAGGTTTAAAAAGACACAACCCTTATTAATTTTTGAGCTACTTGTGCTTTTTGAGGAGGTGGATAATTTATGATATAGTTCTATATATCTAATTATATCTATCAAGAGGTGTTAATTTGTATTTTTATCATTTGGAAACTTAGGTCCAAGTAAGGAATTGGGAAGCAGCTGTTATCAGCTGCAAGAGAACCGTCTGAAACTGCTCTCCTTCTCTTGTGTTGCTTTTACCTGCTGCAAAGCCAATGCAAGTGAAAGCAGCAAGATGCTGGCTGTAGTAATGGCTTTTCACGTTGAATTTATTTCCACTTTGAAAAGCTGGAGGTAGCTATAGGAACTTCTGCAACTGAAATCGAGAAAATGCTCTTCAGACTCTAAAGGGAGGGACAAGAGGTGATGTGGCACTGAGTAGTTTGAGTGGTGATGTTGGTTTATCAGGCAAAAAAGTGGAGGAAATGACTGTTGTTATCTGGAAAGTCTTTTCCTTAAAACAGGCATGAAAATGGTATAAATTTATTTTTGTTTCTATATTTTTTGGTCAAGCCAGCCGGTTGGCTTCGTGCAGACAACCAGAGCCAGCTGAAGATTTGCTGTCAGAGCAGTCAGCTGGAGTGAAAACACTCATGAAGAAAATGGAATTAGTGCAATTAACTGCTCGCAGAAATGTCTCTGTAAACTTTTCCTGTGCCATTGTCCTCTTTGACTTGGTGAGAAAGCTGCAGTGCCCGCTCTCCCACCCCGCGTGTCCACAAGTGTCGCTGTTACTCTTGGACCACATCAGCAGTCTGAGCTCTCTGTGCATATGAGTTGTCTCTTCAAAACACTGTGCTGAAAGCAGTGTCTGATCTCTGAAACACAGGTCTTTATTTCTGATGAGAAACAGGATGAATTTGTGAGGTACAGTTGGAATGGGACTTTTCACACATCCTGTGTTTGATAGCAGTGGCCTTGCCCAACCATGGAAACGGGAGAGTTTCGTGGTGGGCATAAGCTCTGTTAGAAGCTTCAGCCTGCGTGTAGATGGGCCAGAAGTACTAAAATAAAATTTCAGAGTGAATAAGAAGGATTTCTGTGAGTGGTTTGTTGGTTCACAGCCGAGTAGAACTCTCAAACACATGTGCAATCTTAAGGAAGTGTGTAACATCCTCAGTGAATTCGTTTCAGCTGTGTTCACGCCTTTTTGTCAAGTACTTCCCATGAAAATTTGGACTATAAAATCCTATTGGTATGAAAGCTTTTTTTTAACTATAAAGTTCAAATTTGTGTGCAGCAGTATTTCATATCCCAAAATAATTGTTTGCATGTGTGAATCAAAGTATTAAGTTCACAGTTTTCAACGAAAGCCAATGTTCATTGCGGGACACAACCAGTGTGCCACTTACTTGATTAATAACAAAGTTGCTTTGTACACCGTGGAATTATGATTTGCAGAGTAGTGAGACTTGCTGATGGGAACAGGTTAAATTAATTAAGTAGTATATCTGTGATAAATGATTAACTGATCAAAAGGTATAATTTATTTTTTGAGCTAAATTAGGTGATGGAAGGAGGGGCAGTTTTCTTACCTGGATGTTTACATCTATGTGTTCTTGGTCTCTTAGGAATTTCATCTCCAGTCTAAAAATTTACAGATTTCTTCTCTTTTTAGGCTGAGATAACTGGGGTTTCTGGACATGAAGGCAATTTCAGATTAAGTCTAAGAAAATGGATCCTGTCTAATATTTGAAGGTCATCAGCCGTGCTAGGGCAAGGTGACCACATCTTCTGTCAGCAGAGTTGCCAGGTCCTGAGCAGATACATGCATCTGGGGCTGCATGACTTAGAGGTAATAATTTTTCACTGGTTAAAAGATGCCAGCTGAGTAAATAAACCCAGACCATCGTGTACGAGGTTTTTTTGCTTCCCAAAGTTCATTAGTGATAACGAGACTCTTGGCATTTGGATAATAAATTCGTGATCTAAGGGTTGTTGTAAGTAGGTTGAGGAAGTCAGATGGTGACATTAAGGGAGCAAATACAATAACATTTAAAAAGAAAATTTGTGGAAGGCAGAGGGAGGAGAAAGAAAGGGCAGCCAAGTGTGAGAGCACAGGGGAGAACGTCTCATCATCGCAGACCCTCCTTGCAGAGCGCATCTCCCATCTACTCACCACAGGCTGCTTGTGTTTTCTGTGTCAGGTCTTTGAAATAGCACCGTGAAGAGTGTACAGAAGGCAGCAGGAGATAAGAAATGGCTGTTACCTGTCTGAACCAGTTTGTCTGCTCACATCAGTTACAGCAGTCAGGTTCCACGGACTGAGTTACTTGCTGTCAGACAAGCCTCAGTACCTGTGCACGGATGGACGTGCTTGGTTCTTCCACCTTCACATGTGTCGCTGTAATGATTTGCTTTGCAGTGAGCTACCTGTGTTTGTCTTTGGATTGTGTCAATACATCCCAAATTCCAGTACAGTGGAAAAATACTTCTTGAAAATCTGTTTGGGGAAATGCTAATACCTCCAGAAAAACAGCTGTAGAAGTTGTAGACCTTGAAGTATTCTGGACCGCACCGAGATAGGGGCTGCTTGTGACTTTTCCTAATGAAACTCCTTTTCTTTGTTATATTATTAATTACCAGCTCCTCCATCAGGTATAGAAACTGCATACATGCACTCACTACACTGATCTGGTAACATCTGGCTCTCCATCAACCTCCTTGGCCAGCAGAGCCAAAAAAAATTCAGTTTGGAAGCAGCCCCTTTCTAAGGTTTCTTTTGTCCCATATGCGGTCACCGAGCCCGAAGCAACAGGGAAAGGGAGAGAATGGCCGGTGGGCTGAGCGGGGAAGATCAGCGCTGCTGCCTCCTCCAGCCCCACCAGGGTCTGCGTTAGCTGTAGGCTTAAAACCAGCTCTCCTGCTTTCAATGAGAATGGTGAAAAATTACTTTAGAGGTTAATTTTTACTGTTTGGCAGAGCAAGTTACATGCTAGCACACACCAGCTTGTCTTCAGCGATTAGAAATAGTCAATTACCTTTAAAATACTCCAGATTCAAGAAAACGTTGGTTGCCTGTGTGTTTCATGCTCTTGTACAAGGAGCTTTGCTTGGACTCAGCTGTAATTTAGCAACTGTATTTAAAAAAAGAAAATCCTCAATTCCAAATCAAAACCATCTTAATGCCTTTGTGAGAAAAAGCAAAACAAATGTATGACTATGTGTGAGAAATGTCTGAGAAATTTCTCCTTTGTTTAGAAATAGTCACAAAATAGTTCCTGTATTTCTGCCAGGTAAGGATTTTGCCTTAATAGGACTGAGAATTTAGAAGTGCCGGAAGCTTGGTTACTAGAGACAAAGGAGAAGCTTTTAGGTGCTTGTAGGACTTGCTGTGGGGTGTTTTGCAGAGTACCTGGCAGGCTATCAGCTTCACCTGGGCGCGCGTAGTATTCAACATATTGACTCTTGCTTTTTGTATATTGCAGCTGAATTAATTAGTTTTTAATTCTGGATCTTTTCCTCCCCAAATTTAAGGCCAATCAGCAATGTGGGTGGCAGTTAATACACAAACTAACACCGTGGCCTTCCCTCCTCCCCCCCACTGTATAAGTTACTTCGGCAATAGCAACCTATGTCCAAAGTGGAGTGTGCTCAGATCAGGTGACAGCCTAGGAAGGAGCCTGAATTAAGTTTGCCTCTCATAGGACTATGGTGGAAAATAGAATCAAAATTAGCAGATAAATGAATAAAATCTCAAGGACAATAACTGAATAAACGTGTCTGCTAAGCAATTTTCTAAGAGGAAAATCTGGCACCTCTCACTTCAGGAGAAAGAGCGAGGAGGAAGGCGTGTGTGGAGTCCCCAACTGCCGAGGCTGATCAAGCAGAGAGGCAGAAGCTGCTTTGCAATGTCAGATGCTCAGGTTCTCGGTGTAAGTAATCTAAAACTTCGCACACCAGCATGTATTTTCTCAAGCTGGTATGACAGATCCCTCTCTCTCTGCCACCCTGATCTCACTGGAGTTGGCTTTAATGCTCTGCTGCCCGTGGACACGTTGGCATTACTGACCCGAGACAAGCTCACGTATCTCAGAGACAAAGCGAGTGGGTGCAGTGCGCTGGCTTCGGCTGACGAGGTCCCAGAAGATGCACCGCTTCCTCCATCCTTAGCATTTTAAAATGGAAAATGGGATAATATTAAAAAGCACACAATACTGCTTAAAGTTTAACAACAATGCCTGTAGAGGCGGGTGTGCGTTCGCAGGAGCTCTACAGGCTGCGGTGGGGCCCAGGACTTACGGTGTTATGGCCAGGAGCAAATGGCAGGATGTGCCCTGTATCTTGGGGGACTGAGGAGAGCAAGTGAGCTCGTAAAAATAAATATATGTAATAGTACAGAATGAAACAACAAATTGAAATTTTGCTGAAATCCAGTTCTGGGGTTTTATAATCCACAAAAACTTATTAACTTCAGAGACCTGTGTGAGCTGGGAAAAAAGTAAGCTTTTCATTCCATCCCCCAAATACAAAGAATTTAGAGCACTTTTATGGTGCGTTTTAGGACAATGACCTGGGCAATGTGTTTAGCTGCTTTGCTTGCCTCGTAAAACCTGGTTTATACAGTTGTGGAGAGAATCCCATTCTGTTCTGGGTTTTTGAGAGCAGGGACTGCCAGTGGAAGCACTTTATGATACAGAGCTAATGTGTCAAAGGACATAGACCAGAACTATTGCCCTCACCTCCGTGGTCAATTGGAAGCAGATATTTAGAAATAAATAAGCCTCACTGTGTGACAGGGAGAACCTCTCTCTGTAGTCCAAAGTTTCAGGACATTTTTCTCTTCTCCAGGACTTGATCTTTTAAGTGTATTTACACCAGGTAGCACAACACGAGCAAGAGAGGCACCCCAAGATACTCCCAAAGAAGGAATTTGATGTCGACGTGCCCTGTACAGTGCCAGAGATCGCCGTTTTCTAGAGCTGAATATTTTGTAGTGGTGTCTGAGTTTTACTGTGTACTTGTTCCCCTCCAAAAATATTGATTTGGAAATACCAAATGCATCTTTTGGTTGCTTTATAGCTACAACAGTCACCTAACTTCATTTTCAAGGAATAGTTCCACCTCGTTTCCACATCCAATTCTGAATCTGGATTTTAGCTCTGTTTTCCGGTTCCCCGTGCTGAGTGGGCAGCTGGAGCACAAGCGTCCAAACCGAGGCTGAAGGGTGGGAACATCCCGAATATTGCACACTTGGAGCTGAGTGAAGTCACTGTGTCTTTACTGTGGACTTTCAGTTTCTTTGAAGCCTGGTTCGTTTTCCCGTGGAGAAACTTAAGGAGGAAAATATCTGGGATGGGGAAGTGCAGCGTTTGAGTTTAAGAAGAAAAGAAAAAAAGTTTGGGAGAGTTAACTCTTTTTCACCCACCCAAACACACAGATTTGTGGATTAACATTTGAATAGCTATTTATTTTATTCAAAGATGTCTTTTTATAATTAATATTTCTGCAGCTTTTGCAAGTGTTTAGCTCTACAGAGAGCAAGTATTATTGCTGTTTCTTCTCACACCGATACGAGAACTTGCACTGCGGCCACAGCAGCCCCTCCAGCCGAGCGGTTGCAAAGTGCACATTGCTACCCTGCCACAACAGAGGCAAAGGAGAAAAATCGGAATTCAAGCCCTGTCTGAAAAGTAAAAGGGACAAATTAGTTTCTTGTCACTGCGCTGCAATAAATACATTGTCATTTTTATACCCCAGTGAATCATATTCTCCATTTCCCCCGTAACTATTATACAGTCTGCTGGCAGTACATCATTTTTTGGTAATTTTATTTTCACCAATTGTTTTATGAAATTTTTGAGTTTTATGGACACTAAAACAAATCTAGCCTGCGAGTATTATAGCCCTTTAAATCACCGGCAGGAAATCTCAAGGTTCCTCCAGACTGTGAGAGAAGGAAGCTTTAGGAAAGAAAGATTGCTCCTAGCTTATAAACTGAGCAAAAACCCAGAGATAAGTTTGTAAAAGGGACATACATCATCACTGGCGAAAACCAGGACGTAAAACAACATCCCTCCGCTCAGCTCCCTTAAGAATAAAAATGGATTTTTATTTAGCAGAAACACTAAAGGAGTTGGAGAAAGGAACACACAAGCTTTTCCATGCTTTCTTAACCATAACAATCCTTATTTCCTACAAAGCCACTGTCTCAGACATCTCCTTGGCTAAATTGTACTTAGCTGTGGTCCCAAAATAGTGGGGACCTGGCAGAACCCCCTAATTCTGACCTGAATGTGTGCAGTTCTTGGCTGAATTTGGTCCTCACGATGCTGAGAAAGAGGTGGCACCTGGGCATGGGGCAAAAGGGTTGGCCAAGTTTTCCCCTCTTGCCGATAACCTTTGCTAAGGCTTTTCACCGCTGATCCTTCTGGACTGATTTTTGAGAAGGTTTTTCTGATAGCACAAAATTGCAGACAACAAATGAGAGGCAGAGACCTGCAGAGCCACCCTCCTTGCAGTCAGCTTGATGTGAACCCCAGCTCTCGGAAGGCAAGGGGAGAAATCGGGCAGCTGCCATGGCCCGACCTCTGCCGGTACTTCTGTGCTTACAAAACAAGTCGCTTGGCTTTGCCCTTCTAAAGAGCAGAGAGTGATGGTTTCTAAAAATTAAATAAAAACTGAGTCATGGTGTGATAAAAGCTGATTATATGGTTTTTTGGTAAATAAACCTTTTGGTTTTGATAGATTGCTTGATGCACTTTGCATATATCTGACTATTAGAAAGTAAAAGTAGATGACATGGTCTTGCTTAGGTGGAAACATTGAACAAGAATTTTCTTAATGTAAATCCAACAGGTGCTGATGGACAAGATCCCATCCCAGTTCCCACATGGACTTTGCAGTCTTGAATTAATTATTCCTTTTTAATTTTCCTTTTTTTTCTTTGGCTCTTAAAATTTTTAAGGACTCTACAGATATTTAGATTAAATATTTGCTTTGTGAATTGGAGGAAACATTGTTTTTAGACCAAATTAAATCACTTTTGTTTCTAAGATGTTTTCTTTTTTTAAAATAAGAAATTTGAAAAAAATAACACAAAAATGGCTGCTCTGTTTCAGACCTGTGGGGTCCATTGTGGCCAGAAGTAGAACTGTATAACTGTATATACATATAATATTTCTCTCAGTATATCCTTCCAGCAATCTATTATGTAGAAACTTATGAGCCAAAAGGAACACATTTGTTAATGGCTCTTGATGGATTTTTCCTCTGTGAATTTATGGAGTTGAACACATGTGCGCTCATGACTTCCACAGCACAATGTGGGAATGCCTTCCGCTCTGCAACATGTCGTGTGATGGAAAAAAAAAGCCTCATTTTTTCTACTTTTATACTTCCTGCTTGGCTCTCCTTTCATCTGGTGCCTTTACTTTTTGCTTTGCAAGAACCTCCGAACTATCACTACTCATTTGCCTGCTTGGTGAAGATCTTGAGCTTAATAATTCCTAAAATGATCTCTTCTGGCCATTCCTGTCCCAGTTCAAGAACCCAAGTTGACTGGTTTGGACAAAAAAACCCCTGAGGGCGTGTGGGCGCTGATTCCAGAGCGCGTTTGGGTTTACACGTGGTGGATTTGCGAGGCTGTAACGGAAACTCTCACGTGTTGGCTAAAAATCAAGAGTGGGCTGAGGTCCGCGTCGACTCTTTCTCTTAAAATTCCTAAAGAAATAAAACCGGTAAAGACACTGCCCTGAGTAAATGGTGTTTTGGTTGCAGAATGAAACTTTCTGAAAAGCTAAAAATTTCACTTTATTAAGTTAATATTCCCAGACTGTGACCTTCAGCCTGTGTATTCTGAGTAAATCAGTAAAACATGAGACTAGTTTTCCAGCTCTATTTTTATATTACCTGAAAAGAACGACTGACAGGTTTGAAAGCAAACTGATTTTGCAGTCAGTTCAGAACAGGGCAGTTCTGCTCCGTGTCTGACACTTTGCTGTTAGGGTATTTCAGGGGAAAGTATCTTTAACATCTTGAGGATCGCCCCCTGCCCACAAGGATGACGATTTTCTCTTTACTCCAACACAAGAGCATCTTCCATCCTGAGGATTTATAACTGGTTTATAATTTTTATTTTTATTATTTTTTTTGGCCACTATTATTCTAATAGTGACCAAATGGGTGATAGCGGAGAAGCAATTCTTAATTAAAGTGCTTGTGAAGAAAAGCCGGGGGAGAATCAGTTCCAACTGATTGAGAAGTGAGTGAGTAGATGTGCTCAGTGTGTCTTGCACCCTTCAGGAGTGCTTACTTTAAAATAGGGCTTGATTGGGCAACAGTAATGAAATTTGGGGTGTAGCTGTGTTGGGCCAAAGGGTCTTAACATCATCTTGACTTACCCTCTGATGGAAAGGGACTTAACTCCAGCCATCTAAAGTGTCTTCATGTCGCTGGGGCTGGCACCGTGTTAACAGCATCAAATGCTTTGCTGAAGACGATGCTCCTTAGACCTTGGTTTGCAGCCTTCCTGCTGTCTGGCTCAGACCTTTGGAGCAGGGTTTGCGCTGCTGGACCAGCTGCAAGTGAATGGTAAGGAAGGATTTTGTGGGAAGAATGTGGCCGTGGAAGAGGGACTTCCAGCTCTACTGAGAGTTCTTGGGAGAGAACAGGAAGCAGAGACAATCCCCGAGCCCACTGTGGCAGCTGATGTAACTAGAGGTGCTTTCTGCTTTCTCTCCCTCCTCTCTTCTCTTTGCAAAACGTGTAGTTCTTGATTTTGTATCTTTACTCTTTGTAGCTAAATCTGCTCCTTTTTTTCTCCCCCTTTTTTTTTTAATTTTTTTCTTCCGTGCTGTTTAATCTCAACACAGAGCCCCAGCGCTGGCGTGGCGTTACAACAGTTTTGTCATGTTGGCTGTCACCGTGCTGACAGCCCCGTGACAGCCGGCAGATGTACAGATGATGGATGTTTTCTCCCTTGTGCAAGGACGATGGGATAAAAGTGCAAACAAACCAGGTAATAGATGAGAAAAGCAGAGCAACGTTGATAAGGCCTGGTCCTCACTCTGTGATGTATGGGAAAGCAAGCTGTGGGCAATTTGTTTTAGAGAAATGAGGGGCTCTTTGTAGAGGGGAAAAGAAAAAAGGAGGGAAAATAAAGAATATCTAATAATAAGAGGGGGGAAATACTTAAAGCTTGTCTTTATTGTGACAATAGTAGCCTGTAGTTGTAGCAATAGGCAAATAGGAATTCAAGGACAGGCTTTGGGCTCCCTGGCTGATGCTTGTGCCTAGCGTACAATGAGGGATCCAAGAAGGAGGTGTCTGGGCTGGGAACACCGGGTTTATCTTTGTTTCTGCTGCTTCACTCATCTCCTCTGGCTTGCCAGCACCTCCTGTTATTTATGGTACCTAGGTGTCTCCTGAAGCAGCTAACAAATGCGCTGGCTATGGGCAGGCAGATAAACTTTTCAAGCCACACACTCAAACTGGATAGCTGAGAAGTTCATACACGTGTCTGGACTCACACGACAGGGCTGCTCATCTCTCAAAGTCGGCGGTGGCCGCACGCTGAGTCCAGCTCTGGAGGCTCTGAGTTGGGGGTGAGCCCTTCCCGTCAGCACTTTGACCCCCAGCTCTTGCCTCCAAGGCTACATCCCCAGTCAGAAGGAGGAAGGTGCAGCTGGCCTTGAAGAGCGGCTGTTGTTCACCTCATCCCTGAGAGCAGCGAGCTCAGGCTGGGCCAGAGCGAGTGCAGGTGATGGGGTTGGCCAGGACCCAGCTGCCAGAGGAGGTCAGACATCCTCCAGCGAGTGTGCAAGGCAGGAGGACGCTGGCGTGACAGCCTCTGCCGTGTGTCCCTTTAGGAGGCTGAGCACTGAGTAGCCCTTAGGGATCCTGAATATTAATACCTTGTGATGCCATTATGGCTAACAGGGACGTACGTGCCCTCACACACCCACTTACTGGCAGGGACATTTTCAGGATGCTGTCATCTCTCCTTCCTTCCTTTCCACCTTCAGTTCTGTCACTGTCAGGGACTTATTTAGGCCCATAATAGTGATAATTTATTACAGCGCACTTCCTACTGTGAGTAAATAAGTCTGTCTCCCTTAAACTCCCTGGGCAATTAGAAGAATGAAAGACCGTGCCATGTATTAGCATTTATTTTCTCCCAGCATTTATACAAGGCCATTTTCTTGCTGACAAATTGTGGGGCAAATTGTTTTGGAGAAAGTCTGTCAGATGAAAAGGTGTTATGATTAAACTGTTGGTGTAAATTTGGGTAGCTATAAATCCTTTTATTGCATTAACTGGATTTATTTGCTTGCAACTACCATTAAAGATTCGAAGAAACAATAATAAACAGGTTGATTTTGCACCTGCATAAGAGTAATTAATATACACTCTAAAAATAGAGAGTTTGGTGTTTTTTTAAAAAAGTCCATTTAGTGATTTAGAGGCTGCTGACCAGGAAATGGGTGTGGAATTAGTTGTATGTGTATTTTAGCATTGCATTAACAAAAATCCTAAAATGCGATGACGATGCTGTGGGGTTTTTGGGAAAAGCTGTACTTAAAGTGACGCGGTGGGTTTTAGGCTGTATGAGGGTACAGCAGTTCTACATCTCCAGAGAGGAAGCATAGAGGCAACAAGGTCGGGTCTGCTTCGTGGGTGTGCTCTGCATCCCGTTGGGGTGGGCACAGGGCACGGCTGCACTCAGCTCCTGGGAGCCCACTTTGTTTTGACTCAGTTGACAGGGCTTTTGGGCACTTTACTGGGGACCTGTCTCTGCTTTTGCTCCAACCCTGTATCAGTTTCCCTTTGGAGGGGAGTTACAGGGAAGGTTTTGCTGCTGCTGGGCTGCTTGTGGAAAGCATTTGTAAAGCTACGGTGACCCCCTACTAAGAAAAATAACTTTTTGTTTCACTAAGGATCCAGTCCCAGTTATCCTTAAAACCAGCTTGGAGGAAAGGAAATGGCAATATTGGTTTACCTATGTTTAAAAAAAAAAGTTTGAATTGGAGCAAATACCTTGAAAAATGTCTGGGATGGTTACAAGAGTGGAAAGTAATATATGTTAAACCCCTGTATTTTTGGCAAAGTAATGGGTATTGTGGATAATGATCTGCTTAAAGCTAAAATAGAACTATCAAGATCAAAAACGTCTTAGGTTGGTCATGAATTCAGGTGGGAAATAGGCTAAAGGTGAAACTTTGGGATGTCATTTCAAAAAGGGTTTTGGGTAAGCTCACTCAAGGAGGGCCCTTGGTAGCCCAACAGAAGGGACTGTAAGACCAGGAAAAGGGATGTCAAAATCTGGATATCCACCTTGTTCCCATCCCTGCAGGAAACGAGTGAAGAACCAACCGATGAAGATGTGAGTTTTGCTGTCCTGGGGTTCATTTCATCTTTTTGATCTCCCACTTTTGGTGCTGAACGAGACTCTTCTTCCCTGTCCTCAGCCTCCTCCACAGAGAGATGCAGAAAATTAGTCATGGCTAGTTGAAATGACTAATAGCAATGTGACTCCAGATATTAGGATAGTGATAGCTAATAGAAACAGGAGCCTGGAAGTGCATTGTGCTACTTCTGCTGGGACTGAAAACACCTGAGATTCTTCCTTCATAGAGCTGGCTTCATCCTCCAAGTTAAACTGCTTGCTGGGTATGGAATGGGGAAGGGATCAGGTTAGAGGATGCAGCTGCAGTGGCACAGGGTGTGTTTGCTGGTGCCCTTGGGGTATTTTTGCCCATCAGGGTTCCTGCAATTTATGATGTTGCTGTTTTGTCCTTATTCCCTTTGAAGCATTCAATAGTTTCTGGCTTTTTTGGCTTTGTATGGGAGCTCTTTAAGCTTGTTAGAGGGTGTGGGTGAGTGCTCTGGGGTCTGTGGAGGGTGCCCAGACTGGATGGTTTGTGCTTTTACAGTGTACCCAAATTAAAACCACCACCCTTTTAGTCTTTCCCCCCCTTTTGTTTTCCAACTCTTGTGGTTCTGAGGAAAATCTTCAAAATGAGAGCAGATTCCTTGGCTGAAGAAGAGAAAACTCAGTTTGCGCTTCCTCTATTGCATCCTGGTGTCTACATGGAGTCGTTTCTTTCCTGCCTGGTTAAGTTGACAGCGTAACTTTTTGCCAGTGCTTTTACTACCCAAGTTCATTCCAGTGTTCCCTGGTTTGCTGGCTGAGAGCTGGTAAGACAAAGTAAATAATTTAGCGTATATCAAACCAACCACTTCAGAGGAGAGTCGTGTGTGGATTTTATTTTTGCAGTAGAAATATTTCTAGAAGAGGGATGCAAGGGGTGTTAGTGAATTCCAGGCACCACAGCTTGCAAATTAGTTGCTGTGCTACAACCAGTCACATCTTATTACGGTCACATCTTATTTCTGGTTTGTAGGATTATAGTACATTACAGGTGCAATTGTCTTCCTTTAGTGTTTTTAATATTCTTCCACGCTCACCAAGAGGGGCAGTCTGCACGTTGCCGCACGCCTGACTTAGGAACACATGCCAATGATTTTAAATAATGCATTTTGGGGAGTGATTTGCTGGAGCAGCTGGTACGCAGGAAAGGGCTGAGCTGATTTCGCAGCCGCTTTCTGAAGCAGAGAAGCTGCTTTTCATCTGCATTTGGCTTGGACCTTGTGATGAAGGTGCCCTCCTCCTATAGGTGCTCCCCTACAGAGCTGAGTGCTCAGGTTTGCACTAGCATATTATGTTTGTAGCTCAGTCCCAGCCCCACTGCTGTGACCTATGTGGGTGTCAGGGTGGGGAAAGGAGACACACTTGGCTGCTATTTCTAAGTTGCCTACAGATTTTCTTGCTTTATTAATCCCAGCTGTTGGATCCTCACCAGCTTTTCTCGTGCCCAGGGCTAGTCAGAAATATTTTAGTCGAAGCTACTTTTGGGAAAATGTTGATAATTTGTAACAGGAATTTTTTTTCCTCAGGAATTTGTCAATTTGAGTAATGCCTTCAATCTGAAAGTTTCTTAGACACAGGATTGCACTGGATTAGGATTCTACCTTAACCCAGAGAGGCACTTGATAACGCCCCTGAGGCAGGAAGTCTGGCTGTTTCAGATGCTCAGGTGGGATGAGGGCAGGCAATGTTCAGAGTCCTGCCATTGGGGCAATAGCACTGGTTTCTGCTTTTCTCTGAATTTTATGGTAAGTAGTTCCTGATTTAAAATCCTGAGCTCATTTATTACAGCAGTGAGTGGAGCTGAGACCTAAGGGAAGCCTATCTTGGCTGTGCTGGCAGAGCAGCAGCAGGTCCTTCCCTCCTTGTGCCCTGCCATGCCTGCTGGGACTGGGAAGTTGTGACATGTTCCTTTTCTGTTCTTTTAAAATATTTCTCCCCCAGAGGCAGTAAAGTCTTCTTTCTTTCAACCTTGAACATTTTCCCAGGACAAGCACATGTGTTTCTATACTGTTGACTTGTTGAATAAAATTGTTGCATGTTAATTAATTTGGCACAGAAGTTTTCAAACGGGGATGTGCAGAGCAAAGTGGCTCCTGTTGCGGTTTGACAAGGTTATCGGAGAGTAACGTGGAAAACATTTTTTGTGCATTACTGGATTATAAAAATGGGGCATCATGTTGCTGTTGGGCATCGAGGGGGGATGAGGAGCAAGAGCATGGGTGTTAACTGAAGAGATAAGGTACCATCACTCATCGGGCTGATCCAGGAGACAGAGCTCACACACAAATGTGTATTTGTGTTAAAAATAACTTTTCAGATCAAAAAAAGCAGATCTCACTGGATTTTTAATATATGCTCTTTTCTTCTTTTCTCTTTCTGATTCTCATTCTCTCTTCTTGAGGATTTCCCTCAATTTTTTATTTATCCCAGCTCCACAAAAACAGCACAAGATATTAGAAGCACCATGGACTGCATCGGTCCTTGGTCCATGTGTTCCATTCCCTCCTTCTGTGCAGCCTGCACTGCCTGTTGAGATCAAAAAGGATTCTTCTCTGTAGAGCGCCTCATTCTGCACTGAACCCTCATCGTTACTGTAATAAAAAAGATTAATAATATAAATGGTAAACTATTTACTATAGTGTTAAACACAGAGCACTGTAATTCTGTGCAGTTACAAAAAGCAGGATTTAGCCTCTTTATGTGTAAAATGATACTGAACTGTAACTACCTTATAATATTGCTGTGTTATTCTAGTTATGGTCTTAAACACCACAGTTTTGCTGGGTAGTTTTCATTCTTACTATAAAAAACCCAGTAATTTTTAATAGGAGTAGGTAGTGGCGGAAGAAAATGACTCATAAAACACTTCTGATGGACTTGGCTGTAAAATCCTGGGGACAGAGTCTACTTTGAAGGACATTAAATTCTCTGTCTCTCTGTACTCTCAGCAATTCTCCCTTGTGTTCAGCTGCTCAGAGATGTTGGCAGCCAGAGGCTTTCTGGGTGCACCTATAGTTCGGGTCTCAAAGGCACTTCTGAAGCCAATCTCTTGGCTGTGTGCACTTACTGTGTGTTGGTTTGCTTTCATGTCTTGGAGTGTCTGACCTAAATTCCTTTAAAACCAAGTGAGATGGAAAACGCTCTTCAAGCATGTGACTTCAACCACTAAGGGGCATTTAGGCCAAGGGACCAGGCTAGGGCTAATCTGGAGCAACAAAACCACTGAGTTGTGGCTACTGTCCACAGCAGTCTGGCTGTGCGGATTCTCTTCTCTTGGTTGGTGTTCTCTGATAGTGTAGATGTGTCCCTTTGGGACAGGGAACATCACCTGCCGCGTTCAGACCTGGATAGTTGACACGATGGGGCCATCTAGTTGACTTTGAGTGTGGCTCTTGACCCAGTTTGATACGTTTTGGGGTGCAGGTTTCCATTCCTTCTCCCGAATAACAAATGACAGGATGAGAGCAAACAGCCTTACGTTGTACCGGGAGAGGTTTACATTGGATAATAGAAAAAAAATTCTTTACCAAAATTGTGGTGAAGCATTGGAACCGACTGCCCAGGGAACTGGTGGAGTCTCCTTCCCTGGAGATGTCAAAAAACTTGTAGACGCGGCACTTTGTAACACGGTTTAGCAGGCACAGTGGTGCTGGGCTGGCGGTTGGACAGGATGAGCTTAGAGGTCTTTTCCAACCTTAATGATTCCGTGATTCTAAAGGACATTTTCAATAGAAGATGGTTATAGCTTTCTGCTGTGGTCTGGTTTGGAAAGCACAGGCATTCGCTGGCAAGCCCAGCAGACAGACATGTGCGTGGCATTACAGCAGGCTACAGCCATCGAACACCCAGGCACGGCCCCAGCCTTTGCCAGGCTTTGGGACTTTCTGCAAGGTTTGGCTCGCCCGTTTGCGGCACGTGTAAAAGTTTCAAGACGGTCGTTTCTGTTCTGCTTCCATCCCCTCGCTCACCCACTGACGGGTGCGCTCCCTCTAATTCCCGGTTCCCCTCGCGCGCGGTGATGTACGGGTGCTCAGAGCCACAGCTACATTAACGGCAAAGACCCTGCAGCAATGAGGCTCGAGTTCGGTGGAACTTCAGTCCGTTTAATTAAGAAATGCTACTCATACAGAACTGAATGCACTAACCTAATTTACTGCCATGGCTGTCTGTCTGTCTGTCTCTCCTTTTGTCTCTCTGCATCCCATACAAAGCCACTGTATCTTATTACTCGAGCTAGGTAGATCCTTGCTTGGCTGAGCCGAGATCAAAAAGTAATTTTTCTTTTTGCAACAGCCGATTAGAAATTCATTTATTTTCACATTAGACATTTGACCAATATCTCCCTCCCCCCAATGAACCGATCCCCCTCAACTTCAGCAATTTAGCTCCATTTGTATAGTCTGCATAATGGAAGACAGTGAGCCTGTTAGAAAAATGTGGCCCGGGGCAAAAATTAAATGCAGAATCATGTATCAGAAATGAGATGTATTTACTATTGTTTTTGAAAATTAATGGTGCATTTTTAGTTTTTATAATGTAATTTAATGATGCAATTCATCTAATAAAAAAACACATTTTAACTCAGTCACACAGACCTACTGGGGCAGGACAAAATGTACCTTTCAGATGTAAGGTTTTTAAAAAATGCTTCGGGCTCTTTTTTTGAATGCAAAACCGAGAAACTCTTTGCGTGCTTTGGCTAACAGCTGGGGTATCAGCAGGAGTCCAATAAAAAGGACATTTTTCTTTCTAAATATTGGTGTTTGTGCAGCATACAATAATATTATAAATGCAGCAGTGGGTTTGAAGTACAATGCTGCAGCTGATTATAGAATGCCATATGGTGCTGGCATGTTAAACTGATACAGATTGAACACGGACTGTAGCTTTAAACGCTGTGGACCAGCGATCGCGCTAAGCTAGAATAAATATACTATACAGTGTCAATATACGGAGCTGTCATGTTCGGCAGTGAAAAGCAAACTGTGTCAAAATAACATGAACTAACAGAAGAAAAACCCACAAAATTCAGCACTGAGCACGTGCTCCTTCCCGAGAGCGGCTCTCAGTGGGCCACGGGGTGGGGGAAAATCCTTACTCACTTTCTCAGGGCACTGTTTGACTTCAGTAACCGAGGAGCAAGGGCTGGGAGGAGGCCCAGGTGCCCTGGCAGAGTGTTTTATTGGACACAGACAGATCGCAGAGCCCAGGTTCTGCTCCGGCTCTGCCGTAGGGAAATGCCTGTTGCCTCCGTTATTTGTGTTTAGAACATCAAAACCCACTTTATCTGTTTTGCATCATGATTTTCATCTGCTTCGCAAAGTTCTTGTATTACACGTTCTCTTGTAAAGTAAACAGATTTGCCGCAGATTTTGAAACCTCCTAACTGAGTGGTTTTGCAACAGGGACAAGAGCGGAGGAAGGGCGCTCCCTGCTCCCCCAGTGCTGGCCACTTGCTCCTGCCAGCTCCGCTGGGATCTGGGGGATGCTGGAAGGGGATCTGACCAGGACACAAAAAGGTGAGGTTTTGTCTTCAGGATGGAGCTGGAGGTTGAGGGGAGCGCAGAGGCGAGAGTTAGGGCTTATGGTTGGCTTCAACTGACCACAACAATTCCCACTTACATTTTTTTAAAGGTGCTCCTGGAAAATACGTTCAGATTTGATTTCCAGGTTTAAAATATGCCCTTCTCTGCTTTTGCAAACTCTTCTTTTATGGATAAAACCTGAAGTTGTAGCTAAACATATAGTTTCTAATACTGTTTTCTGATAATCTCCTTCTTATGATATCAAAAATATACATTTACCAGCAACAGCTGAAATTAACCACATCAAACCCACCAATCTGACACTGAAATAGATTTTGATACAAAGCTGGGAAAGAGGAGAAGTCTGTTCATTTGTGGATGAATTAAACATCCATTTTTCTTTGTTTCCTGACTCTGGTGCATGATTTCCCAGAGGGCACAAGGAGATGGCTCCTGTGACAAGTAAAAGGGGAGTTCTCATAAACTCTGGCACGGGGCTCCTCGAAGGATACCCCTTGTGTTTATGTGAGGTTTAGTAGAAGGAAAGGTGAACCACTTTGGATCTAGCAAGGACCTCACTCTGTTCATTTTATATGCACACGGATTTATCTTACGCTCGGGTTGGGTCGCTGTTTGTGCAGATTTCACTGGATCCCAGGATCTGCCTTCTTTTCCTTTCCCCTTCTGGCCCACCTACATTCCCACGTGTCATTCAGCCTGAGCTGCAGACCTGGTGGATGGATTTTGAACCATCCCAGCCAACACATCCTCACTCCTGCTCTTCCCAGCAGCCCTAGAACAGACGGTCTCTGCATTGTTTTTATCCTTTGCAGTTTACAGACATAGGGTACAACCTCGGAGAGAGGAGCCCAGCAGGGACACCGTCAGGCCAAAAATCAAAGCATCCACAAGGTTTCTGGTGGCTTCCTGCATGCTGAAGCTCATCCTACAGTCCAGGCAAATGAGTAAAACATTATCATTATGGTACCTTTTTGATACTAAGACTGTGTTTGAGCAGAGGCAGAAAGGTTTGACTTTGAGCACTGTTTTCCCGTGCTCTGTAATCCAAAGAGCACAGAGGGATGTGCCTGGGTTACCAAGAGAACAGATTATTTTTAGTTTATTTTTTAAATGGAGATAGCTACATAACTTTATGACCATCATCATGTTCATAGCTTGATGCACCAGAGCTGGGTCAATCGCAGCACTGCATTCTCAGTGGAAAAAAGAGATCCTTGGCTCCTGCAACACCAGTATCCTGTGCTCTTAGGTGGCTTTATAGCACTTGGGTTTCACTCTGCCTCCTTGATGGCAGAGTACCAGGTGCAGCTGGTACTGACAATCCAGCCTTGGCCAGCTGGGTGCAGCCCTAGGTTTTGAAGGCTTTAAGGGTGTTGTGGATTATTTTTGTCACCTGTGCTTGATTTAAAATGTAGTGAGACCAAAGTCTCATTTGATGTGGCAAATCCTTCATAGGGCTTGATACTGGGAGCTAGGTGGTGCTTACGAACACAAGGCTTGTGTTTCGCAACTGAATGGTCCTTGGATCAAAGAGGGTGCAGACTAGCTTAAATAGAAGAGTTGATGTAAAGAGATAGATCGTTGCTAGGCTTTGACCTATAGATGCATTTTCTGTTGTGGAAGAAACTGAAAGATTTTATTGAGTGTTAGAATCTTCTCGGCTATGGTTTGGTGTAGGGTTTAGCAAATAAAACCGCTGAGGATAGAAATCTGAAAGTGAGCAGGCTGGAGTCAGAGGAATGTTACTCAGAGTTGCTCACATGGGGAGACAGAGGTAAATGGTAAAATAAACAAGTTTCTTACAGCTGAAGAATTCATTGACTTTTAACATTGTGAAAGTGTTGTGACAGACCTCACTTGATTAAAAAAAAATTAAAAATTAAGCCAATTTACTGGAGGCCTCATTATTTTGCACAGGCTGAGTATCAATAAATTGGCACTGGATTTCCAAAGAAGCATCGCATAGTTTTTCAATGAGAAATCCAAGAGCCTGAGAGATGATGTTATGGTGTGAATTACATTGCAGAGCGGTTGTCAGCTGTCCCTGTCAGCACTTTTGCAGATGCCATAATGCGCAGTAAATGCTGTGGCTGCAGCTATTTAGGATTACTGTGGTGGTGGTTTAAGGGAAAGCACCGCACATTAGCAGCTAAAGAAACATGCCCTTTTTCTTGATCTGCCTGTCCCTAAACTGCTGCTCTACCTGTGGCTGTTTCTTCTTGCCTTTTAAAATCAAGCTCATGTGTTCTTTTCCACTTTTGAGGGTTTACCAGAAGCAACCTAGTGTTTGGACTGAGCGTCCCGTTAGTATGCCCAAAGGATGGTGGAAATCTAACTCTTGTTGGGGTTATGATCGCAGAGTCTGATTGCCATCTAACTACACACAGCCTTCCCCACAGCCCCCTCCTGAGCTCAGGACTCGGTGTTATCCAGAACTACGTGAGATAGTGTCCCTGCTAGACAATCTGCAAGGTTTAAATCAGCGAGGCAAAAGAAAACAAGTGGGTTTTTTTGTTTTTCAGATCAGGAATTGAGATGGAGAAAGACTGAAAGAGTTGACAGAAAGATCTGTTGCAGGGTTGTTTCCCAGTGACTTGTGGAGATGTTTCTTGGTGCACCAAACAGCACCAATTATTAAAATCCCAGGTGGCATCCAGGATGAATAACCTAGGCTCCATGGACACCAATTAGTGGCCCTGCTATTAAAATGTTAATTAGAGACAGTGGCTTTTGCTGAAATATGGAAAAGCTGACAAAGCACAGCTTTCCTCCTCCTGGAATGAACCTTTCCAGGTGACTTGTAGATCTTGCACAGAACAGGTAGAATGTTTGTGGCCTTAAAAAGTGGATTGCTCTGAATCCTGCTTTGTGTGCACCATCAGTAGGATGTCAGTGCTGCATGGGGTCTTCTGAGGGTCCTGGCAACCCCTGGTGAGTCCCGTCCTGCTTTCTTAGCACCCTTTGTAGGTGACTGACCCTGGTTACTGGCAACAGGCTTGTCTGTTCTTACTTTCTGCTTCCACTTGTGTATCATACAAAGGGAGAAAATAAACCAGATGAGCAAATGATTCATCTTCTGGGGGATCCAAGGTCCCCCTTCCACAATCTGGGTTGTTAAGAGTGCGATGCCTTTAACTGTGTGGTTTACAAACGCTTTTCATTCATGATTCTGGAATGGTTTGTTAATGGGATAAATCTTACAGGTTATGATGAACCAGCTTGCTATGGCTGTTTCAGTTCTCCACAGAAATTCTCCATCCAGGAGACATCTTTTACCAGGAAATATGTAAATGGGTAGTAAACAAATATAGGAGTCCTTTGCAACTGGTTTGCAGCCCAGATGAACTGATCACAGTGGACATCTGAGTCTTCCTCATGCGATGGTTTCTCAAAACTCCTTTCTTGCAGTCAGCCAGGCAAACTAGATGCTTGATTCCATGCTCATGCCCTGTTATCGTCCTGTTACCAAACTCCTTCCTGAATCCCTGCACAGCTTTACTCTTGCCTGTGTCTCCTGAGAGCGTGCTGGGTATCTGCACGACCCCGGGGTGAGGTTTGCAGTGTGAGCTCTCAGCTGGCCATAACCTGCTCGCGGCTCTGCTCTGCAGGTCTGGCCTTCCTGTCTTCAGGACGTTTTCATGAGTTTTAAAGATTGCTTTGTCGTGTTTCTTTTTAAAGAAAGTCTTTCTCATTAACCTGTTTTTTTTTTTTCAAGTGAGCAAAGCCAGCTGGTAACTCAGCTGTGTGGGCTGAAGCCCACCAGAGCCCACCCTGGCTAAAGTAAGTGTTCCTGGCCACCAGGCACCTATTGCAACTTCTCTTCATCCCTGCAGGTGGTACTGTTTGACCATTTTGCAGCCACCCACATCGGGTACCAGCACAGATATTGGGGTGAACGTTACACACGTGCACAGGCGTAAGCAGCACCGTGGTTGGGCAGAGCTCTGCCTTTGCCTGCTCTTGGATGGGTGCCAGGGCAAAAGCCTTGGTTACGTGAGGGATACCCAGATCCTGCGGGGGGTGGAGATGGCAAAGTAAAGCACCTGCGTGGGGAGCAGGAGCTCAGTACCCTCCTGAGACAGTGCCAGCATGCTGAGTAAGACCAAGTTTGTAGGTACAACCCTCAGCAGTGTGGTGATGCCTGGTGTTCACACAGGCAGCCTGGGGCTATGGGCAATAACTTTATCCCAAGGGAGTTTAACAGCTTTACCTGTGTGGGTGGCCGGCGTTTTCGTGCAATTTATTCAGCTCCTTGTCAGCTGGAGCTACAGCGCTGCTGTGCTGGAGAAGAGCAGCTCTGCGGACTCTGGGTGGTGATGCTGGTTTCTTCCAAGAAGCTGGGGTGTGGAGCATGAGGCTGAGCAGGACTAATGGGCTTTTATATATATTTATATATATGAATATATGTGTGTATCTGTATAGATGTATATGATGCATCTGGCCAGGTAACCCAACGACGTGCTTGTTCACAAGCCTGGGTTAGAGGTACTGTGCTAACCCTGAAGTCACTCCTGCCTTACAAAAATTTGGGACGAACCTGGTGTATCGATACCATCAGTTTGCTGTGTCCTCTGCACTCTGCTTTGAGAAAGATTCTGTACTCAGTGAGCAGTGCTTAGCTGGTTGCTGGAAGACACTGAGTCATGTCTTCCCTTTTCTCTGCATGTATCTGTGTTTCAGTCCTGAAATCACAGTATCCCTTTAAAGTCAATGATGTGGGAAATCACCTCTCCTTCATCTCTTCTGTTCAGACCTGGTCTGTGGTGTTACTTCAGCCCAAAGGAAAGGGCAGTTACTTACGGTTGAATTCAGCTGTAACCTAGACAAGAAATTAATCTTATTTTTCCTACCGTGATGTGGACACGTCAGGCATTAATGAGGTGCCCTCTCAGCTGACCCACACTTGTGCATCTCCTGGCTCACCAGCTCATCCTACACCACCCTGCTGCGCTTGCTGCTCAGGGTAAAGCAAAAACTGCTGCAGACAACAGCACGACATCAAAACCAGCTGGTTTGCCCCATGTTTAAGCGACACGACCACAAGCATTGGTGGCACAATATGTAGTATATGTCTACCTTGTGCACATTTACATGGACATATCTTTGTAAAAAGCACCAGAAATAGGCTGTAATTATTTTGGCTTTTGATTTCCTTGCAGGCCCACCTTGTGGATGAGGTGTTAAGAGCTTTGAACTTCCCTAGGCTGGAGGCTTTGGGTCTTTGTTTGTGGTTTGTCTCATTTGGTGTGGAGATCGTGCCACGTGCCCCACTTCGACTGCTCCAGTGTGAATTGTTCCTGTATGGCTGCATGGGCCAAAGCAGTGATTTCAGGCTAGATTCAGCCACGCAAAGTCAAAACGATCTCCTGGTAGACCTATTGCCATTTCTGTCTTGTTGCCAGGCACTTCATGCGTAAACTTTCATCAGATCAATTTTCTTCCTTTGAAAGAAAAGTAGCAGGTTAACCTGTGTGTGAGGGAGATGGAAAACACTCCTCTGCCTCTCCTCAATGTGCTGAGCAGGTTTAGAAGGGTTTAGAAAAAGGGATAAAAGCAATAAGTCATCTGTGGAATTGAAGGAGAAATAATAGCATCCAGCTCAGAGGTTTGTCTGGGTTCACTGTAAGCCTATTGAGATCAGCTCAGCCATTGGATGGAGGAATGTAAACGGTGGATGGGCAAATGAATGTTGTACTGGGTGGATTTTATAGGTTTCTGCTCTTTTCTTGAGCCTCCTCTCTCCTATTTGGACTTCTCACCCCCAGACTCCCTGCTTCAAGGAGCTGAAGATAGGGAAGAAGGGATAAAGAAATGAAGACTGCTCATTTTGCCTGTGGGAATTACCTGGGTCTCTTGACTCTGGAGAGGGAAGAAGTCTGCCATGGGCTCTGGAAGCAGGAACAAACACAGGAGGAGTGTTTGCTCCTGCAGGGTTTGGCCAGTTTGTGTCACAGCACTGGCTCATCTGCCCAAAGTCCTCCCTGCCCGCAGCTCTCCATTTCTCTCCACTGACCGCTCGCTGCTCTGAAACTCTTTGTAGAATAGAGACAACAGAGGCACCAGATAAATCATTCCTCCTTTACTTCTTCCCCATCCCTCCCTCCCTGACCCAAATGGCTGAAGTGTCTTTATTATTTTTAAAAAACCCAACCCTCTCACACAAAAAAACCCTGATCGAGAGAGAAACGGACACAAAGCGAAGGAAAAGGAGAGGTTTAGGCAGCAAGCCACAAATAAGCACCATCAATCATAGTGCAGTCAGAAACGTACATGTGTTGGTACCTGCTAGTTATTGGCAGTACTCAAGAAGTCTCCCGAGTACAATCTTCAGGGCTCCTTAGATAAATAAATAAATAAAGAAAATTTCCATGTTTCCTCTGAAAAACTGCTTGTCAGCACTGGAATGGCAGGTGCATTAACTCCCTAAGAACCAGATTATGCCCTGCATGGCAAAAAAATGCAAACGCAGAGAAATAAGATGTCAGTCAGTTCCTGTATCCTCTCAGGTGTTTTTTGATGGAAAGTATTTTGGAATATAAATACAGGCCATTCTATAAATAAGTCAAGGAATAAGGAGCGATACAAATATATACAAGGTCTACTCATCTTATTTGCATGTTTACCCCAAATTTGCATCTGTCTGATACATGATATTTTTTGTTTCATACTCCACAAGGAGAGCTGAAAAGTTTGTGTTTACTTAGTAACACACCCCTAGCTGCAGTTGTTTGGCTTGAGAAGTTGGCCCAGCTCTGCCAAGCCTCCAGGCAGCTGCCTGCACTCCTGCTGGAGCACCCACCAACATCTGCCCATAATGCCCCCTCCTGCTGCTCCCACCCTGAGCCTCTTCCTGGGCTTCCTCTCCCCCCGTGACCCTCCCAAACAACCTTGGTAAATGCCACCCTGGTGCCTCCTGGCTGCCTGCTCGCCCCTAAGCTCCTCTGTCTTGTAGCTCTGAAATGTTTCCTCTTAAAAAAAAACCCTCTCTAAGAGCTGCTGTCTTTTTCCCTTAGAGCTACGCAACACTCTCCCTTCTTTGGGCTTTGATGTTTTTCTCCTTAATCGTGGACTTTGAGTTGCTGACGACGTGGCCTTGGCTGTTCTGCAGAGGTCCTCTAAAATCTCTGGAGCTTCACCCCATCCTCCTGCTCCTCCCTGCTCCTTCTCATAAATTATTTTCTTTTTAATCCAGGACAGTGACCTTATTCCCAGTGGAAGTCCTGAAGGAGCAAAGTCCTGTCCCAGGATGAGTAAAGGTTGCGCAGCCTCGTGCCAGAAGACAAATGGATTTGGGGAAATGGCCATTAGCCCTTCCCTGAACTTGACAATGTGTTTCCTAAGATTCCTCTCGCACATAGGAAGACGCTGCTTATTTTTAGCTGAGGGGGAGCCAGCTGTTCCTAGGCTGACCTTCAACCTCCCAAGGACAGCAGAGACGTTCCGGTTTCTGGGCTCTGCACGGGGCTGCAGCGGCACCGGCGCGAGGGGGGCCTCAAGCCAGGTTCTGTGCAACGGAGGTGAGGGGAGAACGTGCTCCCACCGCAGGAAAATGTCTTCTTGTCTGTCTGGACTGCTCAGCAGCAGACCTTGCAGGGTGGCTTCCTTCTCTCGTGCACTTGATCTTACTCTGTAGAACCACACGTAAGCTCTAGCTGACTCAGCTTCTGCTGCTTGGTTTTGGTGTAGCCAGTGCAGGTGATAAAGTGTCAGGGGAGAGGTTTCGCTGCTGAGTGACCCCTCGCAGTTCATTGCTACCCACCCTTCCTTCTCTTTAGTGCAGTCAGTCTCCTCTTTAGCTTGATTCAAATTACCTGGGCTACACCCACACCTGCCACAGCCCTGTGTCCCAGAGAGAATAAGCCATGGCTGGAGCAGGGCTGGCTTTGCCTGATGGCTTGGAGCCTGGGTGGCAACCTGGCCGGCTTCAAGTGGGTCACCTGGAGGCAACAGACCCTTTCCTTCAATGCAAATTCATGGAGCCGTTTCCTTCCCCATAGAGGGTATTCTGATGAGATGCACAGTGCATTGTACGTCTGGTGCTGCTCATTTTGTCTTTTAGTGGAGATGTTTCTACAAGAACTCACTTTCTTATTTTTTTACCTGTCCTGATTTTAAATTAATAAGACTTAAAGAGTTATGAGTCTCCCAAAAATGTCTCTTCAGGGATGCCCTCGTTTGGACTGAACACAGAGTGATCTGAATTTTGAGTATGATTTGCTGTGGGAAATGGATCAATACCCTCCCAGGGAGGATCCTGTTTCAGAGTGGGGAAACAATAATTAAGTTGGGTTTTATCTGTTGTGATTCAGGATTTTAAAAAATTACGTTACAAAATCTGCAGGCACAGACTTGTCTGCTTTATCGGTGTCTGGGTAAAGTCAAAACACCTTGCATCTCCAAAATTGCAACATTTAAACAGCCCCATTTTATAACAGAACTAAAAGGTTTTCTTCTTGAGATAATTTTTATCTATCTTTTATCCTCTCTCTTTTTCCCCGTAGCACCTACAAATCCACCTCTGAGCAGCAGGAGTTGCCAGTGAGAGGCAGAGGAGCGAGCAGAGCTGGGACCACCTCCACGACGGGCACCGCTCTCCTGCAAGGCGAGAACATTGCTCTCAGAAACTCGTGAAGCTTGTAAAATGGTAAATAACAAAAGTAGAAAATAACTGCGGGGTCCAGGATGCAGGAGGTCTGGCCCAAATGTTCCTTTTCCTTTGGGATTACGGAAGGCGCTTGTGAGGAGGGAGGGAATCGTGCCGAGCAACTGCAAACTGGTTTCAACTGGGAGCTGTGTGGCCTCTGCTCTATGCTGTACCCTTCTCCAGCCCAGCAACTTTTTCTTCCAGACCACAGATTTATTTAATTTAGGTCCTAGCGTTGGCACCAGCTTTGCAATAGGCTGTGGGTTAGGAAAAAGCGGAGAATTTTTCCTTAAGCAGAAAAGGAGATGACATTGCACAGCAACACAGAGCAAAAAATAGTTTGTTGACTATTTTCCTTCTCTGCTTTGCTCCTCCATGTGATGCCAGCAAAATAAATTGAAATTTAGAGTGATATAATGACAAAGTTACTTGTATTTTAATTCCTTTCCCTCCCTTCGAACAGAAAAGCCACAAGATGGAGCTCTGGGGCTTCCTACTGGAGCCAGGCTTGATGCACGGCTTGAAAGCCGTTTGGAAACCTTGAAATTATGTTTTTTATTAATTTTTCCCTCAGTTTAATTTTGACATTCATTTTAAAATGGTAAATGTTATAGATGTTGCAATTGTAAAATGTAATTTATCGCTGCTAGTTAAAGGGTTTTACTTTTCCTTTCTAATCATTCTTGGAACTTCTATTTTTATTTTTACAATTGTCACAGGGTAACATTTTCAATCTTCTGGGGGGCTGGCACCCCAGGGGTGGTATCGGAACATGTCATTTTTCTAAATGACACCCTGACTCTGCTGAGGAAGCCCTCAAACCCGCCAGGGTCTGTATGCAAATATTAAGCACTGGTCCTCCTGCGTGTGTAGGGAAATAAACGATGTTTCGAAGTGCTCCTCTTTGCTCGCAATCGATGAACACCTAGCTGGTAAAATTTAAACCAGTGCACTGAATTAGAAGTGGATTCTTCAATTAAAACACAAGCATTTTCGATCCTAAATTATACAGAAATTATTTTGAAAATGAAAGATTTCATTCTTCTTCTGGACAAAATAATAGCTTTTCTTCGTTTCTTTCTCTCCTTTTTCTCTCTCCGTCATTCTCTTTCTTTTTCTCTTCAAAGGAGGGGAGCTCCCTTCTGCAATGTGCTGCTTTTCCAAGTGAACTGGTGCGAAGGATGTCAGATCTTTTCAGCTCTGACTGCTGTTATGACAGGGCTTGAGTGTTTAATTATGGTTGTGTTGCATAGACAGGGTGATCCTTTTGACTCGCTGGAGTTTGCTTGTGATAGCTGTGCACACACACAGTTTCAAGTGACGAGAAATGTATTTTCTCATGTATTTATACATTCCAGCTCTCATGCAGAGGGGTGATTGAGATGCTGGTAGCTGATGGTCTCCCGAAATATCGTTAATTGCTTAACTGACACAAGCAAACACGTTATAAAAGGTTTATGAAATCCTCCTGGGTTGGGGCGTGCGATACCAATGACTGAAAATGTACTTCCCTCCTTTACAGAAGTTAACATTTTTATTAGAAATTTGAACCACTTGACAGAGGTTTCCAGAGAAATGAGGCTCCCGGGTAACACTCAGAGCGCGCGGATGGGCACCGCGTAAACCTCCCGCCAAAAGTGCCGTGAACTTTATGAGGAGTTGCATTTTCTTGCGTGGGAGACAAATTCGGCGCGAGGTAGAGCTGACCACATCCTGAATAATTCATGAAGAGAATTTATTCACTTTCCATTTGCAAACTGCCCGAGCAGTCTGCTTTTCCTGTGTGTTCATGATGTGCTGGATACTTTGTGACTAATCCTTTTTCTGCAAATTTTTGACCCCTTCTTCCAGTCTGACCGAGGGCTGCAGCACCCGGTGCTGGTTTTCTGCTTTGACAAGACAGACACAACATGGATTTTTGTGTTCTAAACCCAGAACCGGTGATTCTATAAATATTCATGCCAGGAGACTCCTGTGCTAAAAGTTGTCACAAACAGCAAGAAGAAAGAGCCAGAGCACTGCTTGTCTCAGTTCCATTTGCCAACTCAAGGAAATAGTGGATTTATTTTTTTTACTGAGCACTTTTTGTAAGTCCAATAGCTGTCGGAAAGGACTCGGAAACACAGCAAGTTCTTTATTTTTTATTTTCTATGGGTTTTTTTTTAAAGTTAGGAAAAGAATAATTTGAAGTCTGCATGTACTTTGGGTTATTAGTAGAGAATTGTCAGAAATGGACAAGGCTGTAGCTGCCTCAGTGGTGAAAAAAAGAAAGATGAGGTGTCACTCTGTTCAAACGTTTTCAGTTTCTTTGCAAAACATCACTATTCTTTAAATAGAACCAAACTGCTCCCATGCCCTCCTCACTGCAACGTGTTTATAAAAAAAACCTGATGTGGCCGAATGCACTGAGTGAAGCAGGGGCAACTCCGGAATTGTCCAGGGCATCTTCGGTGGCACCCAGCTTCCTCTCTTGAACAACTTCCCTTTAAGATCATTAATGTACTCCTGACTTAAAGCATTTATTATTCCACTTTTACGCATGGCTTAGACCCCCTTTCTCTCTCTTGGGTCCCTGTGGTGCCTTGGGAACCCATTCCCAGCGTGATGGTGCCCAGCGGCTGCTGCTGGGCAGAGGCAGCAGGAGCTCGTGGTCCTCCTGCATCTGCTGGCGACGTTTCCCAGTGGGTGCAAGGCTGACACCATTGAAACAAACAGCTCTTTAGTCCTTGAAAAGCAGAGAAAGCCCAGCATAACTCGGCCGAGCCCTTAGAATGGGAATAACGGACGCCGTCGAACTTGTTTAAAGAAATGACAGCAGGGACAGGAAACCGATGGATGTCTCAGTATATTTATTTCTGGCATTTTGATCAAGTGCCGTGCTGATGGGAAGGGATATGTTTGCAATTAAAGGCAATGCATTAACTGTAATATTCCCTCCACCCCCCCAGCTTTAAAAGAAAGCGTGCATTTACAAGGAACCAGAAAGAAAAAGAGCTTTGGAATTTTCAATAGTGTAGAATTGCTTTTGGAAAAGAAAATCTGTGGAGCCAAGGGCAAATATTTTGCAAGTTGCTGTAAGGAAAGAAGGCAATTAAGATATCCCTCCTCTCTTTTTCTTCTCCTAGTCATAAAACAATTTGATTAAAAAAAAAGTCTTTAGAATTATTAAAACTGAGCACAAGAAATTTTACTAAATGTAATAATTATAATGTAGAATTTTTAATCTTTAGGAACAATCCTCTCTCTTTGTACTTAACAATTCAAAGTTCTCATTTGTGGGTTTCCCAACATATATTACAATATTTTGACAATTAATTTGTTACTCCTTTTCAAGAAGTAAGAGAATTATTAATTATACCCTTATTCAGAAGTCTTAGTAAAGCTTTAATTTAACATTTCCTAATAGGCACTTAATTCTTATTTAATAACACAATTATTACATGATAAACAAATATCAATTGATTATTAAACACATTTATTTTGGATTAGCAGCAATTCCATAGATATCATGACCATTAAATATCAATGAAAAGACTTTCATTAATACACTAATTTATTTACCATGGCATAAGTGTCCTGTCCAAATAAATTAAATATCTACTTTGGATCATCAAATTGTAGCGTTACTAAAGGCATCTTCGTGTTTGAACGCTGCACAGAAAGCGTTTCTATTTCAGATTTGCAAGATGCAATCTTAAAAATAATCAATCCATATAAAAAAAGACTTGGTTACTGCTAGATAACTAATTATACAGACACAGCCTTTGTGCATGTCTATATGAGATACTCTTTGTTATTCTCTTTCTTCTGAACTTTGATGCTATTTAAAAATAAATTTAATTACCCAGTGGTTATTTACACTGCATTTATTTCTTCCATCTAGAATTCTTTTCAAATTTAAAACCTGAAGGTCACTGTCATTTTAAGAGCAGTTTATTATTATTCATGGATATTGCAAAATTTCTAGAGAGAAAAATTGCTTTATTTTGAAATTGGAATGCAAGAAAAGAATTGTAAAATTAGCTGCTCGGGGCCTGATCTTACAGGATGTTACAGTGGACGTTTTGCTAAATTAAAACTGCAAGATTAGGCTCAATATTTTTATTCCTTAATCACTGTAATTTAAAACCTAGCATTTTTTTAAAAAAGTGTGTATGTGTGACCTACATATTTATGAAAAATTGACAGGATACCTGTCTTATTATGAAGGGGTTTCTCCCGTGATTTTATGGACCTTCTCTGGTAAATTCACACCAGTAAAATTACCCACAGGTAGAGGATTTAGCAGGGACGCACTTTGTGCCTATTTCTTTTTTCCATTTCTTAAAGGCCAGAGGTTACACACAGCTGCAGACCCACTTAACCTACTAAATGAATTCAGAGTAGCTTATGTTTGTTACATTGCCGCCTTTTTTTAAGGAGATGTTTTTTAAGGAAGATTTAAAAGGTTTTTCTCTATTGTAACACCCCAACTCCATATGGGACCTTAGAAAGAGCAACCAGGTTCTGCTAGGTGGGCGTCCCCAAACAAGGGTCCTGAGGGCGCATACAAACACGGCGCTGCCCATCTCTGGTCTCCTGCCCTTACTGCTCTGAAAAAAGGTACTCTGGATAAAACTATGGTCAGGAGATGCTCGTTCCCCTGCCTGCACTGGGGCCGGGGGGCAGCAGGTGATGAAAGATGTGGGACATTTTCTCTCAGACATATTGTCTAATATTTAACAGAAATGCGATAAAGCAGGGGGGCAAATGTGTTTGTGCAAAGGACTCGGCAAAGCTGGTGACCACCTTGCCCAAGTGGAGCTCAGTTCCTGGTTTAATTATTTCTGCCCCCCTTTCTGCATTTTTTGTGCCTCACTTTCTGCAGGAGGCTTTTGGATCAAGCTGCAGTATTTGTAGCGGTGCTTTACATGCGATGGCCTGGGGTGATGGCTTGAGACCACCAGACTTGCTGCTGTTCTGCCCTCCATCAGCTTCGAGCTACAGCCACAGGCTGGGCAGAGCGCTGCATTCAATAGGTGAAACCTCTCCTCGTCCCTCAATAATGAAACATCTTGTTAACATCTGCTTAAGATTGAGAGAAAGCCCAGCTTAGGATTGAAGTGAGAAAGAACTAGAGGCGAAGCTCCCCTCCTCTTTCTGCAAAGATGCTGAAGATGCATCACGCACAGAACTCCTTGCTCTATTTGTCCCTGTGTTCGCTTACGACTTCATTAAGTCAAACGCTCAACTTACAGATGGGGAATTGGCTGAAAAGCAGAGTCAAACCTGAATTGTGACGAGAAACACCTATTTCGATAACTTGCTGTGGTTGGTGTAATCGGGTCTGGAGCCAAAGGCAGAGATTTCCACTCGCATGGAAAAGCTGGAATTAGCCAGCAGTCCCTTCCTCGTTCTAACGTTATGGCTCTGCAGTGCGGTTTCTGCACAGCCCCGAGAGACGTTACTGACGGGGGTCTCACATGAATGCCACCATCTGACAGCTCTGCTTGTTGCGGGGCATCTACATCTTTTTTCTACTCATTTGCTGTATCTTCTGTATTATTGCTTTTAAATCCCTCTTCCTTTAATTGGCTCAGGAGAAAGGGCTCTTTCCTTTGCCTCTAACTTTTCTTTTTTTTTTTTTCCCCAAAAAGGAAAAAAAAACTGCCGAGTATGTAAACTAGAGATCATTAGAGGTTGCGGGATTTTTTTGTTACTAGGTGTTTTTTCTTTTTTTTAAAGACTAGATTCAGCAAAATATTGTTTTCTCCCAGGCTCTGGGTCTCTATTTAGGTGATTTTAAGCTCTGTTATTTATTTATATATTTATTCATTAGATAGGCCCACAGTCAAGGAGAAGGGGAACGCGGGGTTATTAATCTTTCCTGTCATCCATTCACAGATGTGAAGTTCACACCACAGCAAATGTGAAGTCAGCAGTACGCACCCACAAGGTGGAAACTTCAAGCAGAACAGGCAGCGAGGAACGGAGGTGGGAGAAGACAAACGGGAGGGGAAGAAGGGGGGAAAAAGTGGGGGAAGGGGAAAAAAAGGACGGGGGAGTGATGAATGACAAAAGAGAGGGGAGAAAGATGGATGAACAAGGGAAATGGAAAGAGAAATGAGATGGATGGAAGAGGGTAAAGAGGAAAGGCAGATAAGGGAGAAGAAAGTCTGAAGGAAGAGTAAGAGAGAAATGAGAGATACGGAGACAGAATATTTCAGATAGGATGTTAATGTAGCTGGGCCTTTCTGGGTGCTTGGATATCCTGAAGATGTAAAGGGTAATCACTCTCTCAGCATGTATGTGCTATTGATATGGTAATACAATTTTCTTTTTCATCTGAAAGCAATGAAGTTTTCAAACTGGCTGATTAACTGGGTCTGGCTAGTCCTGTGTACGTACATGTACTCACAAACACATGTCATATATAAATATTTATATTCTACACACAATGCTGTCTGAAAATTCCCATAAAAAAGCAGCCAGTATTAAAAGTCCTGTTAGTATTGATGTGACATTGGACAGACGTGTTTGTGCTGATATAACCTATTACGCTATCGATCCTAATACAGATTTTTAGAGACACAAAATGTAAACAGGCAACATTAGTAGAAACATCGAGTGTGATACATTAAAAATAAGCCTGTGATAATGCGACACGAGGGGGTATCTGGTCACACCTGGCTACACGTCACAAAACACAATCTTTGCAATTGTATAGTTTATTTTATACACTTTGTAAAAATACATAATTTCTCTGTTGTGTTGTGATACTTAGCCCCCAATATATGCTTATATAGTCACACAACCTGCAAATCACTTGTTTAATCATTGTTTTAGTTAATTTATAGGAGCAGCCAGATAGAGAAATAACTCATTAAATAAGTCAAACGATCCTTTTGGGCATCTCATGAGAGGGAGTGAGATGATGACCCCAGCTGTGGTCCCTCCTCTGGTTGTTTCAGAAGTTCTGCACGTTCATGGGTTGTATTAAACCACAAGTTACGCAGTGAGGGTGCTTCGGAGCCAGGCGCGGGGTCAGGAGCTCTGTGACGCTGGAGAAAAGAAGAGGGGCAAGTTGAAAAGCTTCAGCTCTTCTGTAAAAGTCTGCAAAAGTAGCCTGGCACTTTCAGCTTGTTTTCTCTGTTGAAAAGATTTAAGAGCTCCTCTTGCTTCCGCTGGCCAGAGAGCTTTTATCTGTCTGAAGCCTAAAGCTAAAATCTAACCCTAAAAGGAGTTTCAGAGCATTTATCTCCTGTTTGCAGGGTTGGGAAAAAACGTTCACTCTTGCTTACAGAAATTTTTCTCTCTTCACCTGCACTACTTCTGTGAAATACCTCTGAAAAGGTATTCTTTTGGAGTTAAAGGTATGTTCTTTTGGAGTTAAATGAACCCCATCCTGCATTCAGACACTGCCCAGATAACCTTGCATTTTGCTTGGTGTTCCTGATAACCTGCTGGATACACTGGTTTTTTGGACTTTTGTCATTCAGAAGATTTCTACCGGCTTCTAAGAGCTGCTGTGTATCTGTCACAGCCTTTTTTTCTACGCTGCATCTGGGATCAGTAGCATCAGGGCTTAAATGTATCGGCTTTGTTCTTGTATCAGTTCGTAATGTTAGCATGCTTGGGTAAATCAAGGGAATAGAGACGTAATTTATACCGTATGTTCGTATTTACTCTACTACTGCATCAAGGCAACCCAGTCTTTCTGTTGCTGAGCTCATGCTGGTGATCAGAGCTGTGCAACTGGACTTTTCCTTTCCTTCATGCACAGTGAGCAGGCATCAAGCTGTACCTGTGCGACTGTATAGGAGACACCCTGTTTTACTGTCTATTAAAAATCGCCTATGTAATATTAACACCGGTCGTTGGGAACTGAGGAATTTCAGTTTTCTGCTCCCAAGATTCTTACAAAATGGGAATTTGTTATTCCTGCTTAAAAGTGTGCACTCAAAGTGGATGTAATCAGCAATGCCGGTTGTGAATGGGCCAGAAATAAACCAGGGGATTTGGGGGTAAATCAGTGGAATTAATTTGACTTCAGTTATTTTGGTTTCATTTACAGAAAATGGGAAGTTGGCATTTTTTACTTGAATACTGAGTTTCAGAAAATTAATTCAGAAGCCTCCACAACCCAGAACATTTCATCTCCTACTCTTCCCAGCCTAATTCTCAAATTCCTGCTTGAATGCCACTTTCTTGTGAATTTCTGGCTTTAGTCTCTTGTGTGGGTATGTGGTGAAATTGGTTTTCTTTTTTCTAAGCAAGGAAAAAGTAGAACCAAGACAAACCTCCCCTCCCTTCTGCAAAGGTTCAAGATAGATTTGCAGGTTTTTTTTATCCCTTTCTAAAACAAAAGTATAGCTGTATTTTTTCCGCCTTTGGAAGGACCTCCCACTGACTCTATCATTATCTATCTCATGTAGGATATTGGATTCAGGATCTATGGCAGTGAGCTACGTTAGTATTGAATCTCATTTGATTTAATAAACCTCCCTTCTCCCTTGCCCGCTCAGTATTTTTCAGACATTAGTAGCTCCCCCGTAGTTTTGGCCATAGAGGGATACATAATGCATTGCCCTTTTTATAAGGCGATGTGGGGACCTTCATCTTCCTTTGGAAATGCAGATTCTTGTTTTGCAAATACAGCCCCTTCCTCTTTCCCTCCCTTTACACATTTATGCCATGTGGTCCGCTCTATACGTATGCTGTTTCCTTGTTGTTATTCCCAACAGTTGGACCCATTTACGGTCAGCTTGGTCATAATGAAATATTTATATCGAGCAGACTGAAGATCTGGAGTTATTTTATGTTTCTCCAGTGTATGAAGTATAGTTTTGGAGATAAACTGAAGATTTTGGGGAAGGAAGAAAACAGAGAATAAGGTTCAATTTAAAGTGAGAAGGAGCATCAAAAATGTTGTCAATGGACATTTTTGACGTATTAGAAAGAGGAGGATGTATAGAATAAAATTCCAAATCTTGCAAAATTAACTACATAGCAAAATCTGTGCTTCAGGAAGAGAGAGCTTTTGGAAGCTGTCTTTAATTTTCAAATGGGAGTTCTTATGCTGGATGTGATGAGGCTTGGCATGTCTCTTGGCATGTACATGGATACGCACGCTCTGTGTCTTTGGGCTCTAATTCCCCTAGAGGAATTTGAGTAAACCTCTCTTAAGCCAATAGGAGTTAACTGTATAGTAAGAAACTGTGCTCTGTGTCTGTATTAAACTTGGAAAAAATGAAATGCTGTTCTCTGCTCTAATGTGTCAGGCGAAGCTGGCTGCAGAGAATGTGCAGAGGCAAGATTTCATTTTCAGAACTGGAAAAGGCTGAAGCTTGATCACAGGCAGGCAAACTGGCAATCCTTTTCAGCTTGTTTTAAGCGTATCCTGTGTGAAGGTCTGAAAGAGATTAAGTTTCTACAAATTTCATTAAAATAAGGTGGCCAGGGTTAAAGGATTCTAGCAACAGAAAAAAATATATTGATGAGTACAATGCCTTAGAATCCAGAGAATCCACAAAGGCAGTTCAATAGGAACCTGCTTATGGAAACCTCATTAGAGCCTGTTACAACGGAGGGAATCCAAAGGTGTGATAACTGGTGGAACAACTCGCTTTGAAGCTGGGATGCTGTGGCCTTGGAAGTTACAGTTCTGTACGTCCTTGCTGGCTATTTATACCAAGTGGGTTTTTTAAATCTACCTGCTTCACTTGTCGGTTACTAACTCAGAATTAACAGTGAAAACACGGGCATGGTGATTTTCAACATACTTTTTTAGACCACTGAAGTACTAGAAGTGACTTTTGGACAAGAGGGCCGGATCCCTGCCCCTAAATACACTGACAGCATTTGGAATGCCTCAACTGGACTCTCGTGGTTCCTTTTGCTTTCATAAAAGATGTGTGTTGTCAGTCTCGAAGGCTTCTGCGTCTCCTACATCATCATCTAACGACGCTAGGCATTGGGAAAGGCGAGAACCCTTACTTTGAATTATAAAATCACCTTATCCATATTGCATGATAGGACTTATGCCATAGCATGGGGTTTCAGTTCTCCTGCAGCTCTGGAAAATTGGACAATTTCATAGTCTTTTATGGAAATATAATGTATCTTTGCTGCCTTTTTAGAAGTAAATTATGAATTTGAAAGTGATAAATATTAGCAACCTGCCTTTACTGGTAACAAAACTAAACAGGACAGAAAAGGAGTCTGCAGAGCCTTTGACAGAATGTTTAATAACTTTTGTGACTACTGTTTCCCAGAGGTGATATGTATAATATGTATTTTTCCCTCTTTCATTTTATCATAATGCTTATGCTGGAGACTGTTGTTGTGTATCTACATTCCTGAACTTCTTCCTCAGTCAAAACTCAGAGTGGTTTGAGCATCCGCAGTCAAAACAAAGTTGTTTAGCCTTCTGCTTCCTATAATGGCAGGATTGCACTACTTTACTTTGGCCCAATGGTAGGAGAATGGGCTGTAGCTGTATGATAAAGAAACAGTGAGGTATTAAAAGTCTGTGGTACTGGGACGGCTGGGACTGAAACTCTGATAATCATTTTGCAGATAGATGGAGACTAATCACAAAAAATGCAAAAATAGACACTATTCCAGGTGTATTTTGCTAGAAGAAAATTAATTTTCATTGTGAGTCCCTTCCTGTTCCGGAAACTTAAAGTTTTGGATAGCTTTGTTATCTTGGCATAGAGACATTCACAAATTTGTGTATAAAAATTGATTACTAGATAAAATTTCAAAAGGTAACGATCTCAACTTGGATTAAAAATCAATATTTAGACTTGGCAGCTACAGCAAACTTTCTATTGATGTGCAGGAAGAACAGAGGATAACGGAGGCATGTGTGCCCCTTGAGAAAGATGCAGCCTGGGCGCTGCAGAGTCAGTGAGCTTTTCAAGGATGCAGTTCAAGAATTAGACGCTAACAAATTGAGGTAGCAAGGTACGCCTAGGAAAGTTTCATGAGCAATGAGGAACACTTCTCCTTCCAAATGAAAACACCAGCGATGGGGTGAAGGTTGAATTCCCACTAAAGTAAGAGATATGGTCCCACAGCTTCTAGATTGGGAGGGAGGACCACGTCCATCCCTTGCATGGGTTTTTGTAAGTGCACAAAATGCTGCTCAGGCTCATTTAATTTCAAGTGAACAATGCTTGGATAAATGCTGTAACAAAGCAAGAATGCAGTTCAAACCATCAGGAACCATCCCTCCTCGAAGAGACCGAAGTACTGGACAGCCAACCATAAAGACTAGCCACGCTACGGAGAAACGATGGAGAAGTTTTCATCCTTTCAGCTGTAGAATGCAAAGGGAATTTAACCAAGTATTGAAAGAGTAAGACTCTTCACATCAGTGAATATCTCCGTTATAGCGCACATTTTCTGCTGTTCCCTAAATGGCTTCCAGATAGAAATTGGATCCACAGTTCAACTCTTAGTCTGAAATAATGGTTGTTTTCTTATAACAAAGCTCAAGCTACAGCCAGACAGACGTGCTGAAACCTAGTCTGAGCATTTGCTGCCTGGAGTCTAGAATAGGCTTCCTCAAGCCCTACTTCACTTCTTTTCAATATAGAAAATTATTCAGACCTTCACTGTTGCCTTGAATGGAATCTTTAACATTTGCAAAGCCACCTCAAGCACATTGATGTGTGCACTCCTACTACTTGCTCCCTCTGTACTCTTGTTTTAGTTTCTTTCCAGGCAGTGCACTTCATAGCACCTTAAGGTAAGAAAACATATTCTAATTTCCATCACCAAGTGTTCCTTCTCTCTTTCTTCAAATCAGACTTCAGCACCTTTTTTTCCTAATATTTTGTGTCTTGTCCATTGATTTCTTGGTTCCCTTCAATAATCAGCGAGATGAGGGGAAAATGGTGTTATTCCAAATCTTTTGTTTTCAGGTGGGGTGGGATGGTGCTGCTTTGCTTCTTGGCTATTTTTTAATAACCTCATATATGATGTTTAGGTTGGATATTAGAAAAAATTCTTTATTGAAACAGTGGTCAAAGCATTGGAACTGGCTGCCCAGGGAAGAGGTTGAGTTTCCTTCCCTGGAAGTGTCCAAAAAAACAGGTAGACGTGGCCTTTTGTTACACGATTTAGCAGGCATGGTGGTGTTGGGCTGATGGTTGGGCTGGATGATCTTAGAGGTCTTTTCCAATCTTAATGATTCTATGATTCTCTGTTACAAGAAAGAAAATTATTAGCTTCACTGTCTCAAAAATGAGAGCAGAATAGGTGATGGAAAGTAACTTGAACTGTATTTGCTATTGGTTGTGGAAATCACAAGAAATGTCCAAGTTTGGAGATGCACTAAGTATGGAAAGTAAGACCCCATGATGATATTGTCATCTGGGTGCTGTCCTGAGAAAGGGACGACCAATAGGATAATGCCCCAGAGTTTTTTATTTTGTACCAATGTCCTTGCATCATTAAAAACCACTGGAACACAGGATACTATGTTCTTAAATCAGCTTGAAAATAGGCTTAGGGATTCAAACTACCCAGGCTCTTCTGAAACATTTACTTTGAGGGAACTTCTTCATTGGATTTTCTCCTAGGGAGCAGCCCCCCAAAACTTCTCCCTAAGTTAAGAGTTAGGAATTTCCAATCATCACAGAAGTTCATTGGCAATGCAGTTTGGAGCTAGTTATAAAATATAAATAGCTTTTTCACTGTGAAATATTTGATATTTTAAAAATTAAGACAGTGTTATTTACTCTCCTCCCCTGCCCACCCTGCCATGGCTGGTGTTGCTTATGTGTTGTTGGCAGATGGGATGTGGATCATTTTAATTAGATTTTATTGGACTGTTATACAGCCCATAATTGTGATCATTACTCATTTTCACTGTGGTTCAGACAGATCCTCTATTTAGACATGATGATATTTTGATGAGACAAGTCCCATGTAACTTGTTATGTTAGGGGCCAGTAGCCAAAGCAGAGGAATTAGGTGGTTTCACAGCGTAAAAATTGGAGTAGATTAATAAGGGATCTAATGGTCAATTTGTGCTTCTAATTGTGCTCAGAATGTGGATGCTATGGGCAAAATGTCCCCTTGGGCTTCTGGGTCCTGCTCAAAGCTGCAGGAAACAAAGAGCTCTCGTAGGTGAAGCCCAGGTAGCAAGACGTGGCTTGGAGAAGGAGAAATCCCCCATCTCACCTGCAGGGAGAGGGGCAAACCAGTTGTTGGTGTCAAAAAGCAACCTTTTAGTGAATCAAAGCTATTGTGCTTATCTTCGCACCAGGTCTGTGTCTGGTCTCGTGCCTTTTCTCCTTTTCTGTTGTGATTGGTTTTGCATGCTTGCTCTTGTAAATCGCTGCAAAGAGACTGGGACAGGAGGCTAAGTCCAAACTGGGAATGTATCGTAACTTTTCTACAACTGGGGACATCTTTTCTTCTGCTGATGGTCCTCTGCTGCTTTTTGAGCAGCTGTGCTCAGGCACTGAGATGTTCCCTTTACTTCTTATATGTCTCTTTGGGAGGTGTGGGGTCCTACCATTAACACTAACCTGGCAAAGCCTTTTGTAGGAGCTGTGTCCTATTGTCAGACAGAACCATCTTCTCACCTGTACCCCATGGTCTCCTTATTGCTTACAGACCGGTCTTAGCTTTTTCCTCCTGACTTTCCAGAACCTGGTATTTGGAGATAATACTTGTAGTGCATTTTGAGCTCTCCCTTTGTGTCCTCAGGAACATGGGTCAGTAGGACAGTCATGCACTACTGACAAGAGTCATGGTTCAAGGAAGCTGACAAAAATGCTTGGAAGAAAGACTTAGATTTTGAATTTTTGTGAATAAAGTTACCTTTTGCGAACTCTTTAGAAAAATATGTTTCTTTTTTAAAAAATAACTTCTGATCCCAACTCACTGTATTTATAGGTACCAAGGTTGTTGGAAAATTGAAAATATTGGGATTTATGGGCTTAGGGGTGCAAATACTGGCAGATGCTTGTGTTTAAATATTATCTAAAATGCACCTTCTTTATCCTAGTGACAGATCAGTAAGTTTAGTTTAATATAAAGGCTGGACTCGATGATCTCAAAGGTCTTTTCCAGCCTTGTGATACTGTGATACTGTGATAAAAATCAGCTGCAGCTAAGGAGATGGGATGTTACAAATAGTTCCAGCCTCCTGTCACAGCGTAGGGGATGCTCAGGTGCGCTCTCCACACCAGTGTGGGGACAGAATTTGACTCAGTCTGCTTATATTCACACACCTCTAAAAGGGTTCTGCTAAGGTGACTGCTTAAACTTATAATCGAATCTAACGTATAACTCAAGTCAGCTTTTAGCAAGGATCAACTCTGAATCCACTTTGCATATGCAAATGAGGCCGGTTATCCCTCCAGCTGCCCAGTTTTTGTGCCTCAGCTGCCTTCGAGGCTGCCTACAAATCAGTTTGCTTTGTGCAAACTGGAAACGAGCTGAGCTGCAAAGTAACGAAGAATACCACCTAAATCCACCCCTCTGGTCCATGGGTTTTTTGCCATCCTCGTCGTTTATTTAAAACAAACCAAAACTAAACAGAAAAATTCAAATATTTTAGCCTTTCTATGCGGAGACACCAGCTGTGTTTCTCCTCTGCTTGTTCAAACGGATCCAATGAGATCTAGATGCCGGTCCTGCTTCGGTTTGTTGTAGATTCCTCCTGCATCGCTGCTTTTGCGCTCCGTTAGAAACTAGGGTCTCAGTTTAGCATTGGGTAATCTACCTTAACTGCTTGCTTCATTATCTCCTTCCCCTCCCTTACATCTGGAATTCTTGTCTAAATGTAGTATGCAATAAAGTCTCACTTCTTTCCTCTGCAGAAAATAAGTATGACAACCTCAACAGATCCCTTCTCTACTTTTACCTTAACTGTCTGTTACTTCTTGTACGTTATAACGCGGCAGGATAACAGAGAAAACTAACTTACAGACCACTTCATTTGCCATCGTGCTCTTGCTTACGTTCGGCAATACTCTCACAGCTGAAAACCATAAATTACTCCAAGTTAAATGCTCCTTGTAAGGAATCAGTTACAAACTCATCCCCATTTTTCTCTTTAGTAAAAAAATATTCTAATTTACTAAAATGCACTCATTTTTCAGTAATTGTTTTTTGTCAGTTGTTTTTTCTGAACATTAGACCAGCTCACCTTAGAAAGATTATTTTTATCTTTAGGTTAGTATTAAGGGACTTCAAATTTGTGTTGTTCCATAGGATAACAGAACCTTTCCTAACAAGACAGTAATAACCACTAAATTCTGGTATGGATTTTCACGCAAAGAATGTGTACTAAAATGGATGAAACATCATGCTTCATTTTCTCATTCTGATTTTTCAAGTGAATAATTGCAAGCCATGATTAATGTCACCCCAGAAATCTGGCATGCTTATTTGTGAACACATTAATGAGTCTAGTTTTATTATTATTCAACCAGCTCTAATGCCTTAGTGTGAGTCTTATCTTTCCCAGCTTATAGACCTTTTTTTTTTTTCATTGGTTTTACAATCTAAATTTTAAGGACAGTAGACTTGGGCTTTTCAAGATTTTAAGAGTCCCCTGTGTGCTGATGGCTCTATAGAAATCACAGACACTGCTTTCATTGTGCCATTTAAACTTATTTCTCTGCTAAGCTCCACTCTGAGAGACACTAGACACATGGGGTAAGTAAAACTATTCTACTACAAGTACTGGATGTATTTTTTTTTATTTGGCTGCCGATTGTCCTGTTGACTAAATGGTTCAGATAAAGAACATTACATATCAAACCTGAAACCAATGGATGGATAATTCATGTAAATTTTTACTGCAAGTAAACCAAGAGACCTTCCTAGTTGCATATTTTAAAGGATGAAAAGTGGGTTGGCTTTAGTTGGTTCAAGGTAAGGTCAGCACCTAGACTTCATGCGATTTAAGGTTAAAATTCACATGTTGCCGCAATTCAGTGTGCTCTACAGCACAACAAACACAAGACCAACACTTCTTAATTTAAGACCATTAAAAGAGGGGATTAAGTTAAAATATGATCTCTTTTTGGCCAGGTGAGAATTTTGTGAAAGCTGTTTTGTCTGTGGTCAGTCCTGCCACGTCCCAGCAAAATGGTTAAGGTGGAAAGAACTGAGATTAACTAGTGCGCTACATTGAACAAAGATTTAGGAAATCTCTGGGTACCGAATGGGTGAAGAAGTGGATAAATCTTTATGTTGCTAAATGAAAAGGAAAGGAAAGGGAGAAAATCAGCCCTAACTTTGTATGCTCAGTAATGGACTTTGAGAAAGGTATTACTGCTCGGGGAAGAGATCTGGGAGTTGTGTCATAGAATCATAGGAGGGTTTGGATTGAAAGGGACCTTAAAGATCATCCAGTTCCAATCCCCCTGCCATGAGCAGGGATACCTCCCACTGGATCAGGGAGCTCGAAGCCTCATTTCCATAGATCTGGCTCGCGTATCCCTCAGTTTGGTGTGCCCACAGCCTGCACAGCCTGTGAAATGTCTGTCCCCCTTGCTCAAGTGCATGTTTAGAACAGCCAAGGTGCAACAAAGGATGATAAAGGTGATTCAACGTATGATACCTTTAATAACGCGGTATAGAGATGTTAACTTTAGATTCTTCTGCTTGGAAAAAGAAATCCTACAGAAGATAAATTAAAGAACATCAAAATAACCTATCAGGCTGCAAATGTAATATAAACATAGGTTTATATATATATATATAGGTTTATAAATATAAACATAGGTTACTTTTTCATATGCTAGAGGGTTACGCTAAGGAGCTACTTGTCATGGGATAGCGGGATGGGTGATGTTTGCCTAGGTTCAAACAGCCTAATTCATGGAAAAACATAATCACTGAATATATTGTTATATATTTCGCATTGCTAAGTCTACTTGACTTGTTCCTACATTTTCTTTTTCCCAAGCAGGCTGCTGTTGGAGGAGGGTTACAGGAGCACTTAGGCTGTTAAAGTGCCCCTGCTCTGTCTTTATGTTGCAATGCTTTCAGGAGGGATGTCAAAAAGATCCCAAAGATGTGCCATCTAAATTAATTCCATGTCAGGGCAGTCAAAGAAGCAGTTAACTTGGATGCTAACACTTCCAGGCCTGCAGTGGCTGCCACTTGGGTGATTTTGTTTTAGCAAAGCCCTGCTGAAGTCCTTAAGAAAAACTTGTAAGTTGCTGCAATACGCGAGTTTATTTTTGGACAGGAATGAGATGAAGAGTGTAGCATTAGGATGGCAGAGAGGAGGGCAAGGATAAGGGGAAAAATCAGCAAAAAGAGAAGTCCAGCCGTACCTACTGAGGGTGAATCAGATAAGGAAATGTCTGGCAATGTTCACAATAATTCAGACGTTGTCCCAGACCTTAATTACCAGTACAGGCAACTGTGGACCTGGTAGGAGGGATGTGGATCATGTCTGTGCGCTCCATCTGCTGCCTGCAGAGACGGGAACGTTCCAGGCCAGGTGTTGCTGAGCATTGCTCTTGTCTAGCAGCAAGATAAGTTTAATTAAAGGGCTAATTATTCCCATTCTGGAACAGACCTATCGTACTTGCAATCACATCCGAACTCTTTTCCTCTGGTGTTCAGGCATTATACATTTATCTTCCATTGTCACATTACACACTTGCTTTGCTTAAGTGAGGATAAGCCTTTGGTGCGTGTGAAAATTGGAAACAAAGGGAATTGGCTAGACTTGAGTCTAGGTGATACTTCATTGTAACGGCATTTGTCAGCACAAAAAGGCATTTTGTGCTGGCTTTCTAACTTTCTTGTGAAATAGGTATTTTACGGTTGTAGTAACTAAGGGCTCAGATCAGTGGGGAATTGGACCCAGATGCTTGCGTTCTGCTGCAACTATTAAGAGCATCGGGCAAAACTTCTCTTTTAGTTAAAGCGGGAGTAAAACTCTCCTGATTTCCAAAGAGTTACTGGATTTACTTCAGAGTAACCGACCCAGAGATGATGTCTGTTAAATTTTATCGTTTTTTTACATTCGGTTTGAAAACTGTGGAGTAACCCATGCTTCCCTTCTCTGGCTTTGTGGACTATGCAGAGCTCTGCATCTTCTCATCGTTAATGGCAGAGTCTTCTAGCTCAAAGTGTTAAAAACTTATTCTTCATGATATGATCTTACCTTTCTTTTTTTTTGTCACATTTTGACCTTATATAAAAACACTCTGTTTAGGTAAAATCTTAGCTTTAAGCCAAGTCTTTTTACTCAAGCTCCGGAAATTTCCTATCCTTTAAGAGACCAAAGGCTGATGCCTTGTTTTCACAGGGTCCGTAGAATGGAGGGACATGGATCACCCTGTTGTCAGACAGTAGAGAGCTATTTGTTGTGAACAAGAGTAAAAGGAAAACCTATCTTTAAAAACAAGCAGCTTAATTGTGTTTTCATTCTACTGTTTTCCATAATAAAGTGGGCACCTTGGGGTCTGCATATGTGCTGAGATACTGGGAAGGGAGAGGAAGCCTTCTCTGTCTAGTTTGGTGCCTATGAGGTCTTAAACACAAGTGACCATTTCCTGCAGGCTAGGACCTTTATTTTACATAATTTCAGACCTTTTGTTGCTTAAACTTTGAGTCAGGTCAAATTGATGTGAGATTTCCCCTCCCTCCTCTTGTGGCCAAACTTCAAAAGATGTGTTACTCATCCCGCTTCAGCATCCAAGGCTTGCGTTAATTACCTACTAATGGCTTTGGTTTTTTTCAGGAAGCTCTTTATATTTTACTCCTGGAGCCAGGGAGAACCATCACTAGGATGGGTAAGGATATACACATAGTGTTTGGAACTTTAATATAATCTTCCATGATTCTGTAATGTCTGTCATGCTGGGTTTGAGCCCTGTTGCTGATGAGCAGCCTGGGGCACGGTGTAGCAAATGCATTCTTTCACAGGCTAAAACAAAGCAGAGAAAGCCATATAATGAATTCCAGTCGTGTAACGTTACGGGCTTAGCAGAAGTGCCACTGCTTTACTAGGATGGTTGTAAGAAGACGTTTTTGAAACCACATAGTTTAAGTGATAGCAGCCACCAGGCAAACCCCAAACACGTGTCTGCCTATGAAACAGGCACATGTGGAATATACGCTAAAGCTTTGGGCTGTTTGGTAAAACACATTTGTAGAGAGATGGTGAAACCTGAGAGATAGCAGTACAAAATACATTGTGAAAATAGTTTCAAGAAAACCTAAAGGGAGGTTTTTGGGCTGAGTGCTGATCAGAAAGGCAATGGTGTGAGCAGTTCTGCAGAACGATTCTTTCTCACAAGGAAGAATGGGACTTTCTATGTCCTTTGAAACCAAACAGGATCCGCTCGTTGACTCCACCTTATTTTCCCTTTACACTAGAAAAAACATGGAAATACAAAATTTTTTTGGCTAATTGTCGAGGTCAAAAAATGATAAAAATATTCTACAACCTATTGAAGGCTATGTAAACTATATAGGATTTATTATATTTTGAGAGGGAATAATTAAGCTCTGAGAACTCCTATCATAGTTTTTGACATAAACATGTCTAACTTGCATCCCACAAGTGTGGGATTGAAGGACAGGGAGGGGGAACCCCCCAAAGCCGTAATTAAAACTTTTGGTTACCTAGGGAGACTTGAAAATGTAAACCAGTGGCAGTGGGACTCAGACTTGGCAGTGCTTGTCTGAGGGGCTGTTCAGTTGTTTTAAGTTAAATTGTGAAAGCGCAGTGTTTCAGCAGGAGCATGTGCTACAGCAGTGCTGGGAAACCAAAGAAAAGGTACGTGATGTTCTTGTCAAAATCAACATGGGAAGGAAAGGGACAACCAGCAGAGGAGGAACAACTATTTGAGGACTTTTCAGACAAGTTGGAAGTATTTGAATTTATGGAGTGAGAGGAATTCACTTTCAGGTGATGAAGCAGTCAGCTAATGTGATTGTGAGGGGTGACCTAGGGGAGGTCCCTAATGGCTGTGAAAAGGCTGATGTTACTGCCGTCTGCTAGGGAACCCAGGCAACAGTTAGCGCAGACAGTCATTCTACAGATATGGAACACGCCTTCTCACAACCCATTGTCAAACATGGGCTTGAAAGGACAAGATGAGCGTCAGAAAAATCAGCATGAGTTTGTGAAGGGCAAATCACACAGGAGCAACACGACTGCTTTGATGAAGAAATAACTGCTTTTATGTAGCACAGGACAAAGAGTGTTGTGGAACCACAGCCATGGGTGACCTGGTCTAGTGCTGGGAATAGTCCCTCACCAAGCAGGACGCAGGATCTGAGAACTCTGGAGGGGGCTCTTCCACCCATTGTTCTTATGATCTTGTGGACTGCAGTAAATCAGATGCTGGACTGAAGCAAACGAGGAACTGTAAAAACATGTGTACATACATTTTTATTAAATTAGAGAGTCTAGCCTCTAACATTCAGAGCATAAATCATCCTTCTCTAATTGAATGTGGTCAGAGAGAGAGTTTATAATCAGGAAAGGCGTCTGGCCTGTAATTGCTCATCAGTATTCAAATCTAGGGACCTGAGCGAAATAGTTATATTTCCAATGTCTTAAAATAATTAAAACTTCAAACAGTTTTCAAAACTTCAAAGAACATTCAGCCGTAGTCGTGCAGATCTCAAAAAGATCCAACTGATTTCAATTTTACTAGCCTGTGTCGCTCAGACGGGCTCACTTTGGAGCCTGCCTTTTCCAGGGCTGAGTAGCCGGGCAATCTGAGTGGGGCTGTGTGCTGCCCTGAGATGTTTTGCTCGTAGCGAAGGGCAGAAGCCATACATTACTTTTCTGGCATTCCCCAATATGAGAGTCTGAAGCTGGGAGGTCCAGTTCTTACACTGAAGCTTTTGGACCATAATGCAGGAAGGACTGATGCTTCCAGCTGGCTACATAGGAGACCAATTCTGCAGCACTCCTGGACATCCCTTGCTTTGTTTTAAACTTTTTCAGGCTACCTAAGAAACTTGTAAAGCAGCTCAAATTTTCCAGTGTTCAGGAAAGCCAAGCACCTTGCATCAGCTTCAGGAACTGAGAGGCTGTTTAAGCCAGCCTGGTGTTGCCAAAGGGTAATTCCATGTTATTCTTAAAACGCTTCTCCAGGTAGGACAGCTCTTCTGAATTGTAAGATACACACCTCAGTGTGTACTGCACAGCAAAAGCAACTGGAAAGCCCTTTAAAAGCCACTCCTGGCACTGCGTAAGCGCTGCCCTGATCCGTTAGTCACATCCTGCACATGGAAGTCCCTTGTATTCATTATTCATGAATGCAGTATGGCTTGAACATCCATGAGCTTTACGGACTATAAGCTCTGAACTCCCTCAGAAAGAATATTTGCTATAGAAACCCGAGTCCAAGAGCTGAGCACACCCAGCTAGGGAAAGCACACACAGAAATAGCCTCCCATTTCTTGTTGCAGCTTATACAGGCAGAGGGTTTGTTTACCTAATCTGAATATTTGGCCTTTATACTTTTTGGAAATGGTATTTTTTTCCTGTTAATTACGTGGAAGGAGCGCTTCCTTTCAGAGCTCTGATGGACTTCTCTATAAATAGCTACTCAAGTCCCAAAACCTCACACCGAAGCCTTCAGCAAAGTCAGCATCCCTAGGACTTTTTAAGCCTGAGATAGGAACCACATGGAGTTTAATCATTAATCACCAGTCTTTAATTAACAGCTCTGGGCTTTGAACAAAAGGTGCTTACTGCAGGGCTGCTGTGGGGCTCTGAACTCTTCAGTGCACTTTCATTTGGGAGACCTGGTGGCCTTTCAGTGGAAGCTGTTGGAGCAACCTTCTCCTCATGGGAAGGGTTGCGCTTCCTAGGAAGAGCAGATGTTTGTGGTCTGATCTCCATTTTCACAGTCGTCCCGTTGGCTGGCTGCAGGCTTGAGCTATCTCAAAGCAGGGATGCTGTCAGCTCCCTGAGGTGGGTAAAGAAACAGAGTGTCTCCAGGACCCTGTTGCCTCTATCAGGTGGGGTGGGTTTTAATCAGAAGAAGAAGGAAAGTTGCTCCAGGCTTGGAAAATTTTATAGGGCAGTGTTCAAAATTGAGCACTCAGGAGAGAAAGAAACCATTCTTATAAAAGTTGACTCAGCCAATATTCTTCTGCATTCCTGCTGCTGTGATTGAAGATATTTGTTTTTAATATAAGTTTCTCCCATTTGTAGTCTGGCTTTCCTGTAGTAAAAGCTAAAGGACAGATCCTCAGCTGATATAAATTGGCTCCACTGAAGTTAATGGAGCCGTGCTGGTTGGTACCAGCTGAGGGATCTGGCTCATGCTGCAGTGTTCGATACTCCCATTATATTATCATGATTACAATTCTAATTCAGTAAAATGGCTTTGTAGGGTAGTAAAACCAACCCAGAGAATAGAAGATGAAAGGGTTTCCTGTCTAACTGACCTGGTATTTTTCAACAAAATGTTTTCTTTTATTTTCTCTTTTGTCAGAAAATGCTCTCAAAATTTTTACATCAAATGTACCCGCCCTGACAAAGCTTTCCCTGGGAAAGGCTTCTTTTCTTCAGCGTCCTGCCTGCCCGTACGCAGAAAGCGTGTATGGCAAACTCAGTGGCCATGGGTTGGGGCATGTTGAGCCCTGTGCAAGAAAATGAATTGGATTTTTAAGGGGCAGGGGTGATACTGCAGAGTGGTTAAAGCCTGGAGTTAACCTTGACTTCTGAAAACCAGGAATTATCCTACTAGTGGGTAGAACATTGATGGGTTTACTCATGCTCTGCCCGGTCTAGTTTTTCTTGATCTGTGTGCCCTGGGAGAAAGAGCCAGTGGAATTCTACCAAGATGTGGTCTTCCCTGTCACACGGTTAAATGATGTGTTGGTGGTTTCCCTCCTTGCGATTGGCTTTTCAGCAAGTAGTAGAAGATGCTGGGCTTGAGGTGTGGGGCGCTGTGATAACCTGTGCTGCCTTATTGCTTGGAGCTTTTGAGCACCAAGGGGAATAAAAAGACACAAAGGCCTAAATAAAGGCAGATAGATGCACAGCTTGTTCCCTACGATGAAATACTTTGTTTGCCATAGCACTGCTGAAGTGCACACAGGGCTTTCTGTGCCAGGAGGGATTTTTACAGGGACATTGCTAAATGGAGGCAGTAAATTTAACTTTAAAGGACCATGAATTGAAGCTTTTGGCTAAAAGCTGAAGTGCTGTTACTCTTTACGGGGCCTTTTTAACTTCACTTGGAACAGGATAGTACCTGTTACTTCTAAGAAGTTGAAGGCCCTGCCTGTGGCAAGGCTCATTCAGCTCTCTGGGAGCCGGGCCCTTGCGGAACAGCAGTCCAACACTGCGGTGGACTTTTTAAGGTGAATATGAACCATCCCAGATTTTCTGGGTAAAGGTGAAATACAAAAAGATGTCACCAGTGGATTAAAGGAGAGCTGTGGGTTACAGTTCCACCAGCTGTGAGGAGTGCTATGCTACTGCAAAATTAAATATCAGTACAATCTGGAGTGCCAAAAAGCTATAGTGACACACACGTGTTTCAAAGGCAGAGAAAACAATGGCTAGTGTCCCAAATTAGCAGGTTCAGTTGAATCCTCTTCCAGACCTGAGCTGGGCCCCTAGCAGCAGTCACATGTGGATGCTGATTCAAAGAAGGAGTCTTCCTACATAGTCAACGCATTTAAACAACCTAAACTGTTAAGAGGTTTTGACCCTTCTGGTGACATAAACTATTTACACTCTCTACTTCTTTTAAGGAAAAATATTTGTTTTGCACTCAAATCCATTCAGAAGAAGCAAAACTTTCCCTGCTAATATCTAGTTGCAACTTACTCCATCTGCTTGTGAAATACGTTCCCTTGTGTTTGAATTATTCCTGAGCCTGGGATGTGCAGACAACAGACTGCAAAGCTCTAGTAAAGGTGGAATTTGGATGAGTTTGGCATCCATATTCTTCTCTTCCAGGTCTTAATGAAAAATGAGAACTCCTTGCTTTTGGCACAGGCTGACAATGGAAGCCACCCTCATCTTGGCTAGCTGCTCCAAGGCAAGGCTTTTGGACTGAGAGAGGACTGTCTCTCATCGTGGGTGTTGCACAGTTGGGGTCTGAGTGCCTTGGCAGTGGGAGGTTCTGGTTATCCAAAGGGACCGGGTGATCTGTATTTAAAAGAAGGCTTTAAAAGAAGCCTAAGCTGGCAGGCTGAGGGGACAGGAGGATGATCCCGGGTCTTACTTTTAGAGTAGATGAGCCTATTTCTTTCATTAATTAGAGAAAATGAAAATTGATCTAGAAACCTTTGCAAAATTCATATCTCTGCTTCCTTAGCCAGACACTCGTGGCCAAGCATCTACCTGGATCTCAAAGAGCCATAGCGCCCTGTTCCTGAAAAGCAGAGGCAGAGCTTACCATCACACCTGGAGCAGTGGGAGAAGAAAGTGGTTGCTAGGTCTAATCAGGCAAAGAAAAAGCTTTGGAGCATATGGACCCCGATGTGTGGTCCAAGTACAACAGCTTGGTGAGTGTCCTGCAGGGAGGCTTTTACTAGCACTGCAACAACAATTCATCATTGCCTAAAGGTTTGATGGGTCTGGTACTCCTCGTCTTAATTGACCTCGGCTGGAGACCTGCGTTTCAGTCCAGCTCAGTCACAAAGGACTTGGTCTGCACTTGGGCCTTAAAGATGGTATTTATCAGAAAATCACATGATTAATGGAACTGAGTGATGTCTGTTCGAGAGTGGCCAGGAATTGATTTAACAGAACAGGGATTTTGGCAGGTGTGTGGTGCTGGCAAAGCCAAGACCGAAGTCTGGGCAGGCAGAGCGCTCCTGGCCTCAGGGGGTGCAGCCGCTGGCTGAGTGGCGGCAGCTTTGGGGGTTGGGGAAGGGGGAATCGGCCAGCAGAATGGAGGGTAAAGATGTCTGGGTTTATGTTTAGATAAAAACACTATGTGTGGATTATTAACCCTTCACACAGCAGTGGCAAAACTAGGATTGCTCACAGTCCTTTGCCAGAAGGGGCAAAAGTAAATAGGAGGTTAACAGAAGTTGATATTGCCAAATAAATGGTGATGGAGGGTGAGGAATAAATGACCAAATAAACAGAAATCATCAAATAACTACTTTCTTGCCTGCTTTTTCCCTCCTCTTATTTCTTTTTCTCTCTGTGTCAACACCAAACAAGACAGGACTAAAATTAATGGGGAAAGCAGCAATTAGCAAATTAGGTTAGCGGCGTGTTGCAGTGTGCCATGGCTGCCAGGTGTGAGGGGCTCTGGCAGTATATTTATTAATGGCTGTCAGAAAAGTGACACTTTGATGAATGAAGCTGGGTAATCGGCACCCTCCGACAGCGAGCACTGAGAGGCCTCAACATGCTAAACTGCAAAATCAAAGCTTTTTTAACCCCCATACGAAAATACGACAACAAAAATCGCTGCAAGAGGGGCATGTTTTTCCATCAGGAACTGGAGTTCACATTCTCATCTAAATACCTTTTTCTTGTGTGACTTGCTGGGGAGGAGTCCTCAGGTTTGAAGGTTTTTCCTTTCCTTGGAATATGGACTCAAGAATTTATAAATGCAGGCAGCTTAAAAACGTACGGCTGGCTCTGCTGCTTTGGGCTTATCCCATTAGTGCTATCAAAGCCAACCGTGCTACGCTCACACCTTCCGGGCTTTGCCCTTTAAACATAATGGCATTAATAATCCATAAACCGAGCTTGTGAACCAACTCCTATGTCAGGTATTAGTGTCTCTTGACTGGTGGTCAGCAATTGCTCTACTCCTAATTAACCCCACTGTCATGTCCTATCCAGGAGCCGGGGCTGCATACTGGAAGAGGTGAAATGTAAGCATCTCTCAGGTGAAACACCTCTGATATGAAGTTTCAGTGGTGGTAGCGCATCCTGATGTTTTCACTCTTGATTATTTTAACTCTGAGTCCCTTCTCATGAATATATTGTTGAATTTGGAAATCAGTCAGGCTATAGGAGCATCACAATACGATACGTGCCAGGCGTTGAGTGCATGGCAGGGTGCGGGTCTGGGGGGGGAATGCTAACACGGCAGGTTGCTGTGTAAATTCACAGGACTCAACTGTTGGCTAAGAGTTTAGGGGAAGTTTTCTTCTAAAAAACCCTTTTTTTTTTTTTTTCTTAAACCAGTTCTTGAGGACAATAACCTAGCTGCTGGGAGAGCGTCTGGATAAAAGATCGCTCTGCAAAATGCTGGGGTACATGGAATTTTTCTCCCAGGTTTTCAGACTTTGTGTTGCCTGCTGGAGGAAGGCTTTGTGCGGCACTTCAATAGCTCAGCACAGAGCTGCTCAAATCCCCCAATTCCATGGAGAAATTGAATACATTTTTATAAAATCCTACTTCTGGTTTTGGCCTGCTAAAAGGACTGTGTAAGTGTTGATTAAAAACATGAGGATAAATGTAAATCGTATCCCAGGCATTCATCTGTTCTTCTAGTTTGAAATTAGGCTGAAGGATCTTTCTAGAATTATCTGTGAGGATCTGTGGGCTTGTTAAATTTGGATTGGCACTTGAAGCAAATCTGAAATTGTTCTCTTATGCTTTAATAATTGTATTTAGTTTCCTAATTTGGCTGGTAAATTTATCGGAAGATAATTGAACTTTTAAAAGTATAATCTGACCAGATGGTAGGAAATAATTTAAAATAAACATTCTTTCAGAAACTTTACTCCATTTTCACTTGCTCTCTCACAAAACCGGTCCGTCTGCACAGCTCTAACCTGTGGGAGGTGCACGTTCTTAAACCAAACAACTCCTGAGTGAAACCAGGTTATTCCCGATTACTCCCTCCACGCAGCAGAAGTCAGAAGATCTCTGCCAAGAAAACCCAGCGGGGTTTGCAGCCAGCTACCTGTGCTCGCTCACACACCAGCCTGCTGCACCCATGCACGGCCCAGGCAGCGTGGGTGCTGCCTCTGTGTGGGTCTGCAAGTGCCTGGCTCAGCGGCACCCTTTGCTCCTGTTGGTGGCCTCCGCAATGTGCAGCGGCTCTGCTGGCATCTCCTGTGGGACGATGCTTTCGGGCTTTGGCAATCCATAGGCTGCTGCTGGGTTGTGCCTTCAGGTAAAGACGGGTCTGGTTTAAGAATTGCTCTGAGCTGTTCTAAAACAAAAACCAAAACCAAAAATGAAACAAAAGAAATAGCTTATAAATAGTTCCAGGGAAGAGGAAAAAACTGTTCTCAAGTCTTTTTTGTTTCTTAATGCAACTTTTATTGTTGTTATTAAAGGATGCACGAGGGTCTTGTTTGGTTGTACACAGGAGAACTGGATAACCAGGAAAAGCTTGGGTGCTTGTTTTTTACTGGCTCTTCCAGACAACAACATGCACAGCACGAGCCCTGGGCTTGGCAGCTGTGCCGCCTGCTTCATTTGCCACTCGCTGTATCTTTTCTCGTGTCCTTTTTCTTGTTCCTCCACTTTGTGGGCAGATGTGCCGGTGTAGCCTGAGCTCGAGAAGTGCCTCACCAACTCCATCCACTGGGTATCTCATATTCCAAGCTGGTTCTCAGTGTTGTTTCAGGTGATAGTTTCAATAAAGTGAGCATGTTTCTGCTTTCAGTGAGATTTAACCCAGCTACTAAAGTTCTTGTAAGTGGTTCCTGAGTTTTGGGGAAAATGCAGTTCTCCAGTTTCACTGGTGGTGTGTAGAAGTTTATGGGTTCATTGCAGACCAGTAAAGCCAAGTTTTCCAAGTCCTTGCATGAGCATCTAAACTACCAGGCTGTTCTTCCCACTCCACCGTTCACATTTTTCAGTTTCTTTCCTGTTTTAAAGAGGATTTGCTGCTCTTTGTGTTCTCCATTATATGAATTTGTGAAGCCTTCTGTCACTGTGAAAGAATGCATCAAATATTTTTCCCACTTATTTTGGTGCTTATGGTTTACCTCTACTTCCTATTGACTTGCACAGGAGTCAGCAAGGGGAAGACCTCTGACTTTTCTCTTAGTCTGTGTTGTGATGGGAAAGCTTCCCAACTCCGATAATCAATCACTCTGCGCTTAAAGCAGCCCAAAGAGTAAGCAAAGACAAATGAGTTGTCCAGGCTGAGCTTGTCTTGGCTTTACAGGGGAAATACTGCTAGAAGTACTCCGTATGTTGGCTGTCTGTGATGGGAGGGTGCCTTTACACATTGCTTGCTGTGGCTCCCTTGCAGAAATGGTCTGCTACCATCAGCAGTGCTCCATCCTCACCTGTATAAAGACGAGTGTTTTTTAATGACAGTGTGCTTGGTATCCACCTGCCCAAGCTGTATTCTGTTTTCTTCTTGTTGCCACCTTGGCAGTGCTGTCATTTTCTGCGTACACAATGTGTAATTAATGAGAATGTCAATTCCAGGTTGTTTTCAAAGGCTAGATTGAGAGTTTGAGAAATTGCTTCAGTAAATGCCTTAGGATTATATTTTTTTTTCTTAAATTAAGAAAACTATCATGTTGGGTTTTTGTTTCAGGGATACATCTGGAGGGATGTTTGTCTATGTTTATATTTTTAAGGACAGCTGGACTTTTAATAAAGATGTAGATCTTGGGTTCATGTGCCACTGACCAGGATAGCAGGGTGCACAGGTCAGGGCTGTCTGGCTCTTCCTCAAATTGTGACAGGACTGGCAGTGCCAGCCTTCTCCCAGTATGTTCTAAGGAGGGTGGTCTCCTTGTGATGGTCTCAAGAGGCGGTGGTGGGTTGTGCTGTGGGTCAGTTCCTGCCCTGCAGAGCTGGAGGACAGAAGGACACATTTTAACTTGGCCCAGAGTCCTCCCCAGTGCTCCTTGCTTCCCCTCGGAGCTGGCGGGTCCGGGCGGAAGTGTTGACTGGGGTATACGTATTTTATTAGACCTGTTACTTTTTTCACAGGAGTAGTAAGTCTGCTTTATGGGAGACCCCGAGTGACTCCGTAAGTAGCACAGAGATTGGTTTTAGCCACCTTTGCTCCTCAGGACATTGCTGTCCCAAACGCCGTATCAGAGTGCCCAGGTGCAGGCTCCAGTGATGCACGATGGGCATGCCGAGAACTGGCCTTTGTGCTCATTTAGGGATGTCCTCTGCCCCTCTCCTGAACACATATCCCCAAGTGTCTCTGCTTATATCACTATATACTTTAATTTTCCTTTGTTATTTGCAAAACGAAGGAGCAAAGGACTCGGGCAGCAAATCCTTCTCTGTGCCTCCTTTCTGCCTCAGTTGTCTAAGTGATATTACCCTGTTTCTCTGCACCGATCATTCCCCCAAGCCCTAGAGCAGCCCTGCTTTGGAGTAAGACTCCTTACAGAGCTCATGTCTTACGGGTTGGCCAGGGGAATGGATGACTTTTCTTCAGGGTGGTATCGCGATCCACACTTCTAGGCTACCACTTTCATCAGGGAACATGGCACGTCCTGCTTCTGCGGACTGGACAGCTTTATGTTTTGATTTAGGGTTGGGTTTTTTTGAGAGTGTTAAATGTTTGAGAATAATGAAGTTACTGTTTGCTTCAGTTGGTTTTCTCAGCATTGTGAGCATTTATTCCCAACAATCTGCAGGTGCCTCTTGGGGTGGGTGAGATGCATGCAAACCTTAGCATGTGCATGATCATGTGTCTCCTGTGATATACGGAGCTTCAGCACCGCAGCTGCCATTAGTGTTAATGGGCTAAACCCCTTCACATCAAGCTGAGAATATACTCCCGCTAATTGTGTACCAGCCATCCCCTGGGACCTTTGTGAGAATGATGCATCCGAGGAGAGGTGCTTTCAGTGATACGATGCCTTGGGATAAATAAATAAGGGGCTAAAGTTAGATGCTGGTTCAGGAAGGCTGATTCAGTGCCAGCATTATAACAGTGGGAAATCGTGTAACAACGATGCCAACCTTTATCCTCTTGGTCCTGGCCTAGTCCACTGCTGCATGGTACCATCTTCTGAGCCATACATCACCACTCAGCCTCACCTTGATGATCTATGGTGCCCATAGATCCTTATAGCGGGAGTGCACTCTGATGTATTGCGTCAATACATCACGGACTGGGTTCTCCCGGGTGATGTATTAGTGCCCTGAGAATGGATTACTCAAATGCTGGTATTGTTCAGGGATAAAGCCAAGCCAAGGAGTGGATTCAATTTAATTACAGTGTAAATGATAACCCAGTGCCAGGAGCACTTTGGTGCCGAGATGCTGGCACCCTGTGGAAATATGAGCTGTGGCTCTGGTGCTGTTGAGTCGCATCACAGTGTACCATGAAAAGATGCGCCATATTTTAAAGGAATGGTCATTTTTCAGAGAAATATAGGAGGACAATTTTGAGAAGTCTTTAGAGAGAGGTAGCATGGTGTGCAAAAAGCTCCTGAGGAGGCAGGGTTGGCAGGCAGTGGTGCAAACGGGTCACTTCTGCCTGCCTGGGAGTGTGAGCTCTCATGGTGTGAGATGGTGGGTAAATATTTTGGGAAATATGAGGCAAAGTGATTTATTTTTGGCCACCTGTGACACCAAAAATTGCTGGACCCGTTTGAGCAGTGTGAAATGCACGCTGACAAAATGCTGTCTTCCCATCAAGGAGATGAGCTTTGAATGCAACCTCTTACACAAATATTTTCTATTGTTATTGGTGGGATGTTTTGACAGCAGATTTGAAGAGATGACTCTGTAGTTTCCTTTGGCTTGCTTACACAGGTGTCATCAAAACCTGAGGAGAAAACACATAGACCATTAAATCACCATTGACTATCATCGGTGAGAAACTGCCGGGTGATACTGTCCAATGAAGAACAGTTTTGTAAGGAATCAAAATATGAGAAAGTAATTCCTGGGAAAATCTACATTGGATGGTTGTCTCTGTTTATTTCTCTTTTCCTCTTTTCTCCCCTTTTCACGTCTCTTTCTGTTGCTCAGTATGGAAACAAAAATGTAGATCAGCTTTACTTTAAAATTGACTTTGTTTCCAAATAAGCCCCTGTAAGCTTGTCCCACTGTCAGGGATGTTTTTAAAAAGGAAAAGATTTGCATGCATGTTATCTGATTATCAAAGTATGGCGTACCTTAAACCATCTGCCTTTTGTAACATCCTTAATGGTAATGGGAGGTCCTCTGAGAAAACACAGACACTTGAGAATTAAGATGAAATCTCAGAAATGATCGGTTTAGTGCATCACCGTCTAGTACGTCCTTCTGAAGGTTCAAAATACATTGTTTTAACTGCAGTGAGACATGAAATTGCCTTCTTTATTGATACAAAAGATAGAATTCTTCTTCCTCTAAAGTCTAGAGGAACTCTATGTAGTTGAGATTTGACCCAGTCTCTTCCAGGAGAGTTTCCGATCATTTACTATCAGAGATAGTTGATTATTCTTTTAGAGAAATGTTTACATTGAACCAAGAGTAGGAAGGTGGCAGCAATACTTGGCTCTTGTTCAGTGTTTTATATCTATAAATTCAGGCATTTTCTAAGCAAGGTAAATACAGGTTTGCAGATGAGAAATTTGCAGCACAAACAGATGAAGTGACTTATGCAAGGTCACGCAGCAAGCTGGTGGCAGGGCTTGGAAGAGAAGCCTGTTGGTCTGATTCATTCCTCCTCTGACATCCCTGCCATTATTTCAGTTCTATTATTATCTTGACTTATTTGCCCCATTGTTTCAAATCAGATCTTCTTCTACCTTCTCTTGTTCATGCCTCTAAGGCTGTAATTTTTGGCAGTCCTATAATGGAGAGGAAAACATATCTCTTTTCCCCTTTTTCATCATTGGTTTCCCTGTCAGTAACTCAGAAATGTTGAATATTCTTTCTTTTAGGTGCATAATGAGGAAGACTCTATCTGATAGACAGGAGCAGTGGATGCTCCAAAGAAAATTACTTTGCACAGCACTACAGAGGTCCCTCTCTCGCTCCTCAACTATATTACTCCATCTCAGCCATGCTAGCAAGAAAAACAATTGCAGATACTCTTCTGTTTGGTTATTACATAAAATGTAAGAGAGGGGTTGTGGTTCAGGACAACAGGAATTTACACAGCTCCTTGCAGATCCTCGGCTTGCTGTCTTTGGAGAAAAGCATGTAATGCTCCTGAGGATGCTCCTTCAGGGCTGGATCCTCCCTTGTGCTACGATGAACCCATTGGTGTCCTCATCTGTACATGACCCTGCAAGATGCTTGTCCCTTCTGTGCTGCTGTGTTGCCTCCTTCTGTGACTGGTTCATCACCTTGCTGCCCCTCAGTGGAGTCTGTGGTTCACAGTGATCCTTATCATCGTGATAACTGTTGTAAAAGTTTCTATAAATAGAATTTCCTCCTGCCCAAGCCTTATTGCTAGCTCAGCTGTTTTATTTTTAACAGAAAGGCATGTTGATGCTAAGCAGAAATATTTTTTTTTTTTAAATCTCTCTATTAAATATAAAAAGTTGCTGTGTCTGAGTAAAAAAGGAAAGGTGCCCCTTAGATATTTTTAAAGCTTCCAAAAATAGTCTTAAGTCTGTGACAAATCTTATTGAGCAGGAATAGTTGTGGACAGCAGTTCTACGATGGAAAGGATCACATCTCTTCGTGCTTCTGGCTGGGATCTGCAAGAAGGGAGACCAGTTGAACAAAGACCTCTAAAAGGAATTAACTGAGGGCTCTTTAGAAGGCTTGGTAGCAGTGCTGCCCAAATAGTTTTGCTGGTGATCTCATCTGTGTTTTCCTTTCTGGGCTCGCAGCTACCCTTGAGGTTGGGTGCCCGATTCTGCAAGCGAGCCTTTGTTTGAGACCTGCAGCCCCACTGCGAGAGCCTCTGCTGTGCAGTGCCGGGCTAATGAGACAAGGCAGGGAGTTTGCCGTCTGGTATTTTTCACTATAAAGAGAGAAGAAGGAGGATTGTTAATTTTGCCTTGTATGCACAACTGATATTGGCCTTGAAAAAAAAGGAAAACTTGGGTTATTGTTTCTGCTGCTGCACCCTCTGGGTCAGAGCACAACCATATATGCAGTTGATTCAACCTCCAGCACTACTGAGGAGGCAGAAAATCTAAGGGGGAGAGAAGTAGGTGGGGGTCGGACTCTCCAAGGAGGTTTGTTTTACAAGATTCCCAACACTTTTTCTTTCCCCATGAAGTAGGAGGCTTTTGTCTCTTTGCTCATAGCAAATGCCAAGTCAAGTGTTTGTGTGTTCACGCCTAGGCGAAAAGTCTCTGGAGAACTTCTGAAAATTAAAAAAGATAAGCTGATTGTTATTAAAATTGAAAAGCAGTCAATTGGTGACTGCAGAACAGCTTATATGGAGAAGAAAAGACAAATTACAAACCAGGGAGATCCTCTATTGTTTGCATTTAGAAAAAAAAATCAGCTTATTTCAATCCCAAAGTGACTGATTAGCTCTGCTAAATCAGCCTGCGTTTGTGTTCTAGTTTAGTGCCTATCACAGGTGACTGATAATGTGGATATAGGGCTTTTCAGAGGGACGCAGCCAGTTCTGCTCTCCCATAGAGCAGGGCGGAGAGTTTGGTTTCTTGTGAAATTCATCAGCTCTCCAAGCAGAAAAGGGCTTGGGCAGTAGATTAAGATTTGAGACTCAGTTTTGTTTCTCCTGTAAATATTCTGTATACCCTCAAGAAAATGCATTTATTGTTTTCAACTTTGATTCCTAGACAGTACAATTGAGAAAAACACTTCCTTTGTGCCCCACCTATTTATGCAGGTATCTCTTTCATCATGGATGCTCTTCCTGTCTGTTTGGTTCCATGCTTGGTGTAGCGAGGTCTCATTCCTTCCTTGGCACTCTAGAGAGCAGTTCATATTGCAGCAATCCTTATAACTCTCCGTTAAATAAAACTGCTGGAGACAACCCTAACCTGCCTGAAATGCTGGTGCTTTAGATAGAATTAGAATGTAAAGCTCGCCTGGGTTTGGTGTCTGTCCTCTGTCCAGAGCTGTCAGCTTGCACCAGCGACTGTCAGGATGAATGATGGATTAACAAACGTGTAATGATTTAGTCCCTCTCCAGGAACAAGCAATGCTGCCTGAGTGACATGCATTCCAGATATGCAGAGAAGAGGGATGCGTGGCATTGTCTCACTCAATAACAGCATCTGGCAATTGGAGAAAGCAATGGTTTTCACTGTTACAGTGTGCACACGTATGTGGACCCTAGAAAATGCAAGGGTATTTTGAATCCAAAGGTATGATTTGGCAGCGTGAAAATTCCAAGCTGAAAGGCTTTGTGCTCTGGGTTTTTTTTCGCAAATGATGTTAGTGAGGGACCAGCTGAGTTCACTGGACTCCACAAGGTACTTTTGTTTATGGATGAAGCCATGCAGATGGGGATCAAAGGTTGTGCATAGCTGCTGTAAAGCACGCTGGGGCTGAGAGAGGTCAGGCACAAGAGATTAATTTCTTGGCTGGTTAGAGCCAAGGTTTAATAGCAGACTAGGAAAGGACAGTGATTGAGTTTACCGCTAGCAGAACCTATAGTTCAGGTCAAGTAAAAGGAAGGAGCTAAGGGGCTCTGTGTGTTGGTTGCAGGAGAAAGTCTAATGGCTTAACAATATGTGGCCTCAACAAGATGTATTGTAGCTGCTGCCACCACAAGCTCCGCGCTGCTGTGCTGGGGCAGGGGGTAGAGAGAGGAGATGCACCCCTCGCGTCCGGTGCATCACCCTTAACAAACCAGGCATTCCTGGGGGCTAGGCTAATGCTCACAGCGAGGCAAAGCAAACACACAAAGGAAGCCTTGTTAATTCTGAAAGTGAAAAAGGAAAAAAAAGGCAACCATCAGTGTTTCCTAAATAGGGAGAACAGTGGATTTGAGGTGCAAAATTCTTCTTAATGTTTTGAATAGCACAGTTTGACAAACCCTTGTAGACATCAAAGTTCCCAGGATCAGGGCTTGTTACAGTTTCAAAATCTTTCAGGGATTTTTCCTCTTCCTTGCCAACACAGGGGGTTTTGGGAACGGAAGAGGATGGGTGGCAGTGCAGTGGTTTCACTGCTCTGATTTCCAGTTTGATGGCTGGGTGGAGGTGAGCCGGGGGTGGGGGTTGAGAGGTCTCTTCCAGTTGGTGCCACTTTTCTGCTCAGCGGCTGCTGGGATCAGGAGCCACCGTTTTGACGGGCTGGTGGAGGCATCTTGGAGGGAGCTCTCCTGGCTCAGCCCCCAACTCCCTGCACCCTGTCCTGTCCTTCGATGAGCGAGCAGTCACCACCATCTGGATCTGCTGCAGACTCCCTGGGGGTTGACACCATCTACAGAGGAGTTTATATAACAAAAATCTGTCCAGGAGACCTTGTCTTCATTTTTTTTTTTAAATGAGGTTCTGTGCTGTTATAAGTAAGTAATATCTGAAGGTAAAGAATTTTGCAAATATTTTCAGGCTCTCACCTTTCTGGTGGAGGGAGACTATCTTTGTACAGAAGATTAGTGCAAGAAGTAACCTGCCAGCTCGATCCTGTCAACCTCAGACCAAAATCTGCAGGAAGAAGCTCTGTCTTTCATTGATGGTTGTCCTGGAGTTCCCAGGAAACAGAAAAATTGGGATAATATCCCAGGCAGGACTTGACCATGATACAGGTAGTGCTACAGGACTATGTGTATCTTAACTATGCAGAAAGTATCAATTTGACTCTGTGTTAGAAATTCCTTATTCTGTGGCTCTGAGGCAAGCGTTCATGTAAGGCAGGACCAGCTAGGAAAGTTTCCTAGCTGGTCCTGCCTTAGATTCTCTTTCTCTTTCTTTGAAAGTCTCCTAGATCATGTGAAGTTTTGCCTTTTTTTCACCTCAATGTGCTTTTTTCACAGGAAGGTAACAGAAGCTGCACTAAATGTGAACTGAGGGACATGGATTTGCTGATTAGGCACAGATGGGATTCCTCTCCCGGAGCACTCTTATGTTGTCTCCATCCATTAAACTTGCTATGAAAGCTATTGACACGACTCTGCAGACTCTCTTGTTAGAGATATTCTACTCTTCTTACAAGTAAATGCTCGTTGGGTCGCAAGGAATGACCTGAACATGTAGTGATTAGGATCCTCACCAGAGATATGGACCTCTGCTTCAAATCAATCTCAGAGAGGCCTTTCTGGTTTCAGGTAGCTGCTGAGATGAATCCTTGGTGACTTGCAGACCTCTTAAGACATTCTTCTGAAAGGATTCTGGTTTTGCCATTACGTAAAGTGAGGAAAAATTATGTTTGCATTTTTAAATTTGAAGGTTGTTTTCTTGTCCAGTTCAAATCAGCAAGATAGAAGGAGCCTGGAGAGTTGTTTGGAAGCCATTAATAGCATGGTTTGCCTTTCATGGAAAGAGATTTCGGAGAGGACTTGTGAATCAAAGCTTGACTAGATCTCTAGATCTGAGCCCAATCCATAGCAGTGGAAGGGGCAGATGGTACCTGGTTTGCCTGCTGCAGGCCTTGTTCCTCCTCCAGAGCATCCCGTAGTAGCAGCCACCAAAGGTAGGACAGCAGGGCTGATGGAGTCAGGTCTGCTCCATGCAAGCTCTGATTTTGATTTTTTTTTCAATACACTTTTTTTTCCTTTCTTTCCCTCTAGGACCTGAGTGTTCAAGCTGGGTTTCTCTAAGAGATGCCAACACGATTTCCTCCCTCCCTTTACAGGGACTGAAGGAAACCTGACTCGGAGACAAAGAGGTTGAGGTTCACCACTTCTCTGCTGTGCTGACTGTCTGCCAAATCTGGAATCTGCGGTGAGTTTCTCTTTCTTGGACTTTTCCCTTTTTTTTCTTCACCTTCTTTAGGCATTACCAAGTCATTTATGTTTTCTGCTCTGCATTTTATTTTGTGTTTTTGTTTGTTTGTTTGTTCTGTTTTCCTATGGAGGAAATACTACACGATGGGGATGAAGGCATCCACTCTGCGGGTGCTGATGGTCCCTCACCTGACCCACCCACACCCAACCCACAGCCTGTGCATCTTCACTGCTGTTCAAACACCACAACCCTCTGTAGTATAATGCAGTTACGATGTAGCTCAGAAATTCATATCATATTAGAAAGGGAATTCAGTATATCCATAATTTTACCAATGCGAATGCAGAGAATGGCACCGATGTGGAAGAGCCCCTGTTAGTGAACCTGAATTTACTGAAAGATGGAGTTAAGCAACTTTTTAATTTTGCTGTTCTACTGCCCCTTCTCAAGCCAAAATCGGCCCCATTTTATCAGTATTTTAGACCCATCTCAGTTAGGCTTCTGTTTAATCTGAAACTTGTAGTACAGGATAGCATAACACATGGCAGAAATGATAATTTTAAAAAGACACAGCTTGTTCTTATTGCCCTGTGGACTGCCCTGAGCATTTTCCCTCTGCTTGTAGGACTCAGTTTCCCGAGCAGGACTTAAAGTTTGGGGTTTAGCCCTGCTGTCTTTAGTTTTTGGCCACATAAGCAGATGCATTAAGGTGCTTTCCTGCAAATTCTCCTCTAATTGCTTGAAGTGTGGTGGCCGTCAAGCAGAAATCCAGTTGGTAAACTCTGCAGCTCGTGGACAACTTTTCTTGCCAACCATGCATTACGAAGGGCTAATTGTAAAAGTGGTGCACCTGCTGGCTCCCTTGGTGGCTGGAGCCAACAGGAAAAAAAATAGTAATTTATTAATGATCGAGTCACAAATAGTAATGAAAACAATAGGAGCATCTGAAGGAAGCGCTGCCGGGGGCAGAGGTGCAGGTGCTCTGTGCCCCGAACAGGCTTGTCGGCATTTTTATAAAGCTACTTTACAGCCCTTATCAATTTCCTACTGCTTTCTGTGTACCCCCTGCCCCTTTGCAAATGTTTTGCCTGCACAACAGGCTCAGCATTTCTTGTTGTAGGTGATAAAATAGCTGTCACCCTGCGGAGGGAGAAAAGAGGCAAAAAATAAAAATGTTAGGTCCAAAGAAACAAAGTAGAGGAATGCATTTCAGAGCAAACAAACGAGTGCTAATGGAGCCGCTGAGTCGGCACAGGGAGAGCGATGATGTGATCTTAGCTGAGGAATGCTAAAAGATTTGGGGTAACAAATGCTGGAGGGCAAGAGAGGCTCACTCCTTAGACAGCAGCTGTACTTTGTGTGTAGCCTTGGATTTCAAAGGTGACTGGCACACCTATACCCCTCAGCCAACACCATGCACATGGAGTTTTGGATCCTGTGTGTGTCTCTGGAAATCTCAGACATAATTTAACTAACTACATTTCACTGGCAAGCCTAAGACTTGTTTATTATTTCTTCAGTAGGCAGAGTAGAAAGCACTCGTGATTTTGTCAACATCCTTGTAATATCTGAATGCTTATGTAGTTGTAAGACGTGGTTCATGCTTCCTTTCAAAATACAGTGGCTCTTGGAATACTGGAATAATACAACTGATATGCATAAATGAACGTAACTTCTTTGAGAAAAGAGTGCGATGAGCTGAAGAACTAACTTTTTTGTAACTGGCTTTCACCACCGGCACAAAGCAGTACTGTGCCCGTGAAACGTGGCAGCTGATTGCAGGCTGTAGAACGACTGAAAGGACAATCAGGTCATGGCAGGTTCTCATCACGGACAGCAACAAGGTCAGAGATGACATGATGTGTGTAATCTTTATGTTCACCTTTCCTCTATTTTGTCTGTCATGCATGGATTTAACAGGTTACTTTCCCCCAAGGGAAAGTATTAACACAGACATCAGCTCAACGTGTTTCATTCTGTGAGCGGTGGGTTGTGCCTGCAGCACTCCTCAGGGCTACAGCTGCTAATATTACGACTTAATTCAGTTTGCAATGAAGGAAAGCTGCACTAAGTGGAAAAATTCTTTCACTGTCATGGTTTAAGTGCTCATACATGAACATCTACCATGGTTTAGGTAGGATCTGGGAATTTTTTAGGCTGTGGGAACTGGCTTGTGTGTCTGAGCCCATAAACCTAACTGGGGTCTGTGGGCCTAAAAATTATCAGTTCTGAAAATGTTGCGGGTGTAGAAGTCTCAGTAGAAAGGAGTCAAACTGAAAAGTCAGCCTGGGTCTGTGCCAAATCTGTAAGGGTCTCATGTCCTGCATTTACACCAGTCATCCTGGAGTAGCTGCAACTGCCGAACCAGTGAGCCTGATGGGCCAACACGTCTCAACATCTCACTGCCTATCCTATCCTATCCTATCCTATCCTATCCTATCCTATCCTATCCTATCCTATCCTATCCTATCCTATCCTATCCTATCCTATCCTCTCCTCTCCTCTTCAAGGGAGCAAGAGATCCTCTGCCTTTAACTTGACGTCAGCGGGGAGCGAGTGAAAAACCCCAGATATTTGTAAGAGAGGAAAAATAAACAATATCTGCCCTTAAAGAGATGCAATTCTTCCTACAGCTGAGTCGCTCTGCCTAAGGGGTGTTAAGCCAAAGAACCAAAGCCACCATAATGCTCCTCATCAAATGGGGAGTTGCTTTGCTTTCTTTCTTTGTTATTACTATTGTTGCTGTTGCTTTGCTCAGTTATTCCTTCTTTCAAGTACTAAAAAAACCTTCTTTTTTTTTTTTTCTTTTCTCTTACTCCTTTCTTCCCTCGTTGCTCCCCAAAATGGCACACCTTCGCACAAATGCCAGCAATTTCTTACTGGGCAGTCTTAGAAAGGGCAGTTATTTGCCTTAGGGACAAAGCTTCACCTTTTAAAGCTGATTTTCCTAAGGAACTAGGAATCTTTTTCAGTAAAGATAGTTGAATTTCTTGTGAATTAGCATTAATTTGGAAGTGTATGTTTTGAGAACCATGCCAAATCCTGTGAAAGCAGTGTTAGGAACCAAGAGTTGGCAATGCTAATTATTGCCCAGTGATTTGAGGGGGGACCTGCGTGAAGTGTGGCAGTGTTAACGTGACTATCATGACATGCAGCGTGATACACGAGGAAAGGTGAAGGCAAGGCTCATATATCCCCATACCATTGACTCTCTAATAACTTACAAACAGTCACCATTTGCTGTCTGCAAAATTAACCTCTCATCTCCTCCAGCCTGCAGATCAGGTGCATAGATATAGGATTTTAGCTTCTCTGTTGAAAAATGTCCCTGCAAAGCTGTCCATCAGAAGTCCTGCTGCTTTTTGAATAGTATTATTAATAAAGTTCTCTACAGCAGAAATGGGACCCTTTAGAGCTTGGATAAGGTATTTTCCCTGTTAACCAGCTGGGCTGTTTGGCTGTGGACAAATGCAGTGATGAATGATGGGTCAAGGATGGAGCACACTGATTTCTTTCCAAGCTTGACCTTGTCTCTGGTCTGACGTCCGAAATGACAGATGCATTAAAAAGTTATTTATTTAGGAGAGACGCAGTGCATTGCACCCTTTGCATGGTAGCACCTAGTTTTGCAAGAGTATTAGAATACAGGCTGCCTGAGCCAGCCCCTCTGCGTCTGCTGCTTCCTGTACTGCTTGCTTTCTACAAACAGCTGCTGTGACAGCAAGCAGACAATCCTGTGCGTTTGTCAGCGACGCTCTGTGAGCTGAAAGGTAAAAAAAGGTGCAGCATCCACACACAGTGTCAGGCTGCTCCCAGGCAGATAACCTGCGTATCTGCAAATCACCCGCCTGTGGAACAGCATTAACTAACTGTGAAAACGCACCTGAAGGTTTCTGGGCTGTTAAAGGCCCAATGTTCTGGATAAAATGCAGCACTGAGGAGGAAATGACTTCTGCTGTTCAGCTTCTTACGGCCTCAATGCACTTGAAAGGCTTTCTTTTTTGCAGCTTTGGAATTCTTTGTGACTTGTTGCACCGTGACGCATTTCAATCTTCGCTATAGCTGAAACTAAAGGAACAATTTTGCTTTCCACCTTCATATTGTGGGACACATGGGTGGAGGTGTAGCCAAGCTGCATCCTGTGAGCAGTCACGCTTCCATTTTTCATCATGGGTGAAGGGCGAGAGATTTTATCCTAGATTTACAGAAAAATGCACATGTAACCCATTGTGCATCTGTGTTTGCCTGCTTAAACTTTTGCTGTGAGTATGAAATCTGTTTGTACTTTTTAAACCACTCTTTTATTTAGAAAAAAATATATTGCCTATATACACAACTTCCAGTGTGTGGCCAAGTTGGGTGTTATGCTCTCCTGACAAGAGTTCCTGTAGGGATTAATCTGTAGAGCAAGGCTCATGGAAGAGGCCATGTGCCATGATTCTGCAGCATTTTGGAGTACTGACATAGGAAAATTGAGATGTCATTGAACTTGTAAGTCTGTTGACCCCAACAGGATTTCAGCATTGGTGCCAACTCTGAGCATAGACCTTCTTTCTTTACCATCTCTGCTCCTTCTTCTCTCCCTCAAAGAAAATCCCTTTGAAAGAACTGCAGTACTAATTGTAAAATATACGCAAGAGCCCATTTTGCATTACAGGACCACTGGAAGGTCTGGATGTTGGTGTGCATCCAACTCTCATTAACTTCAGTGTCAGACTGTAGCCATATTCGAGTGACTTCATGGTTCTTCCTATGACTGTCCAACTCAATTTCATGCGTGCAGTAAATCTGCAGCATCTTTACAATATTTCATATGCGTGTTACTTTCAGAATTCTAGTGGCTGGGTCTAGTACATGGATGGAGGTTGCCTGAAGGCAGCATCTGCAAGGCTTTTCTCAGCAGAAAAATAAATGATCTGGTATAATGAATGATTTTCAGTAATACCAAAGAAAAACAGTATCAGCTGTGCACTTCATATACAGTATTGATTGCAACTACACTTGTTAATTTGTGAGATATAGGAAATTCCAACCAAGGTTAGGAGGGCTTGACTATACCGCTCCCTAATTTAGCTGTAACTCCTGCTGCCTTCAAAGAGGTTTGGATCAGGTTGCAAACAGCCAAAATTCAAACTTGAGTTACCTGTCTATGGAAATGTGTTCTCCTAGACTTCCCTTCCGGTGTATGGAAAAGTTGTTCAGAACTAGAAACATCACTACTTCTTGACTTAACAGGGTGGTGTCAACTCAGACGGTGAGGGCTTGCTTGCAGTTCAGTAAGAAAAAAAGGAGGTGTCCTGTTCCTGTTTTACTTGTTTTTAAAGATTTGAGCTTTAGTTTTGGGTGGTTTGGGGGAATACAGGGTGCACAATAGACCTGGGAAATGCTCTCATCTTAGCACAACAAAGGATGGAGTTGTGGAGAGAGGGAAGGTATGTTATCCACAGTGGCCTGTTTAAAACATTACAAGAAACCTCTCTTCCATCATGAGTCCTGGTTTAAAACTGTTGCCTTGGGGCATAAAAATCAACTCCTAACAACTTCCAGTGGGACCACTATTCCATCAATGTTCCTATCAAATGTTGACTCCATGATTAATATTCACCCTCTCTCTTCGTTAATCATCAGTCTTCATTCATTTTTTGTAACTTCCCGCTGACAGGGGTAGTGTTCCTAGAGCAGCTGGTAGGGAGAACAGAAAGAGCTGAACTGCTGTACACAAGCTGCGAAGGGAAAAAGCCACCTCGGTGCACTGTCTCAGCTCAAAATGATTCTTAAAGATGCATTTTTTTTTTTTCCTCATCCCAAAAGCAGTGGGGCTGAATTTTTGATAGGCTTTGTGAGATGAGGCCTTACAATGACCCATGATTGCTATTGTACTGTTTTAGCTTAAGTGTCATAGCACCCAGTAATTTAGAGCAGGAACTACAGTAATGAAGAACAGACTGTCTGAATTTGGCTCATCAAATTAAATCTGTGCATGATTCTAAGCCAGAGTTTTACAATTAATGCTTGCATTGTAATTTGTGAATTGAATGTCCACTCCCAGCTTTGCCACCGACTTCTTGAATGACCTTGCATATGAGACTGAAGCTCTTCCTCAATACCGAACCTATACATGGCTTTTTTCCTTATTCTGTCTCTCTGAGCAGTTGAAATTGTCCACTCTGCAGAGAAGGGACTCTCACTGCTGTCCAAGACACTCTATAAACATGAGTTCAGTGAACACTGGGGTAGATATGTATTCCTAAAACAGATGCTGTACGTTCATATCCTTTCTAGAAAGCGTTATAGCAGTTTCTGTGATCCTTCTCAACTCTGGTAAGTTCATACAGATACCTGGAGGCTGCATTCACCAGACTTGGACTTTATCCCTTGAGATGCTTTGTAACACAGTTTGATTTGTTTGGTAGAAATGCTGAATAAGCTGCCTTACCATTGTGATCATGGTAATCTAAGCAATAAAGAAGCTTCAAAAAGGGAAATATTTGAGTTATAAAACCTAGAGCTTGGATTGGTCTTCTCAGACACATCAGAAATTTTTTATGAGTCAACATTTAGGCCAATGAATTGGACATTACGTCAACAAAGTCAAAATTCACAGGGCAACGTGGCCAGTACGAGGAAGAATTCTGTGTTATGTTTTTTTCCCTAGTGAGTTGGTGGTATGGGTGTAACCAGCTCTCTCAGTGCAAGTTTGCAGGATGCGCAACTAATGGCTGTTGCACATCAGAGGGATGGTGATGGCTCACTTGTCTTTGCCTTCTTCAGTCTCAGCTTTTCTTTATAATTTCATTTCAGGGTTGATTCTATTGTGATGGTGTTTTCTGCCTTTCTCCCATACACAGCACAAGCCTCACAAAGACGTCATGCAGAGGCTCAGGAGTTGTGCTGGGAGACTCTGCCTTATTAGAGTATATTTCCCTTCTCCTTCATGCAAGCATGCACAGTCCCTTATTTGAGTAATACATTTACTCAATAGCCACACTAAAAAATATCTCGCTTTGTGTAGCTGTAGTATTCATTGATGGGCAGCTACAGTGAATAACTGTGTACTTCCAAATATAGCAGCATCTAAGGCTACTTAGGTGTAGTTGACAAGTAGGAGTAGGTGTAGGTGTTGGGTCATAGGTTGGACTCGATGATCTCAAAGGTCTTTTCTAACCTTATGATACTGTGATACTTTTCTGGGGAAAACCAAAAAAGCATACAAGTGTTATTGTTTCCTTGGCTATAGAGAACAATATTGCCTTGAGTGCAGAGCTTATCATATGTGTTCACTTATTTTCTGCGAGTTTTTTTAGGATAAACCTTTCCCAGTAAAGCTCAAGATGATGAGAAATAAAAACTTACTCAGTGTGAATGGCATGTTTTGCAATATGGATAAAAAAATGATTGAACATGGTAGAGACCCGGTGTCATTTGAGGGAAAATGATAGATTCAAGAAGGGTCAACAAATAGATAGCAAAATGAGAGACTGTTGCAGTGCAGGGCTGAACGAGAGCCCTCTGTAACTTCTGCTGCTCCAGGCAAACTGAAACACCATTGGCTGCAGGAATAAATTTAAAAATGCAACTCTTAAAAAAATAATTGTATTTAAAACATTTTAAATTAATTTTTTTTACGTTGTCATAGAAATGTTTACATTTCTATAAGCCGGAATTATGTTAAATCTCCATTAATATTGTTTTCAATTGCTCTTCTAGAGACAATTCTGAAAAACAGCAGAAGTCACTACTGTTAAGTGTTTAAAAGCTTTCTTCATTTTCCCAGTATTTTCCCTACAACTTAAATAACGTTGTGCAGGTATTGCCTCATTTTTCTCTCTCCCTTTATTTTCCAATTTGTTGTTTCATCAATATCTTTTCACAGTTTCCTCTACATTTGGTAACTTCATTTGCCATGAAGAGAAATAGAGCATTAAAAAAAATTGAAACATTTGGATATGTTTCTGCATGAGGGAAAAAAATGAGCGATAGTCAGGATGATATTACAGCATTCACTTCATTGCGTTTGATGAAGTGAAAGAAAAGTTGTGAACCACGCTCAACGTTCACAAAAAGGATTTCAAATTGATGGTAGAAACTTTACATTATTAATTGAAAGCACTGCACAGGAAGCATTTTTTATTATGAAAATAAGGGAGTTGTATCTTACACACTGTTTTGTTCCTCATTCTTAATAAATTCCAGCTTAAATGACAGTAGTGGGAGATCCTTCTCTGATAACATTTGCTTTTCTGGCAGCTATATGTCTCTATAGTTCCTGTTTTCAAATCTAGGACAGTTTATCTGAAATCAGAGACTAGTCTGTTACTGGGTTAGATTTACTGTTTCAAGAGATGGCGCTAAAGGATGTACTGCTTAATCACATACGCAGACTGCTTACATACCCGCTCGGAATCCAATTTATATACCACTTTATTACTAAATTAGTGTGAACAACTGCAGGAGCCTGCTAGGCGCGTGCAATTGGCTACATCTAAGTATTCTCATTTGTTATACTAACGTGGAGCCATATTTTGAAAGTGTTATCCAAAATGTAAGTTCTTAAGGGGGTGGAGGTTTAATAGCTCCAATGCAGTTACCATACCTCTAACGTACATAAGAGATAAGCAAGGTTCATCCCATTTTTTTAGAAGAAGAAACATCACCAGGAAATCTGGACAACTCAGCATCAGTGTCCCCAGTATCACCTGAGTGTTGCTTTTTGTTCTTTAAATGATGTTTTCAGTTGGAATGATCTTTTCTCTTCCTTTGCATCTCGACAGCTGAAGGCTGCCAGGGCATTACCTTCCTAAATCTGTACCCATCTTATTTCAGGGAAGTTACTTCTGCCTTAGCATGTCACTAACCATCCTGACAAAATCCTTTTTCTTTGCCTCAGTTCTCCCATTAAATCATTAGTTCTCCCATAAAATTAGTTCTTCCATAAAATCTTTAGGGGTCCATCTCTGCCATGCAAAGTCATGAAGGCTCAAATGAGGAAAGAATTCAAGGTCTTTATGCACCCTCATTTGAGCAATGATACACTTTTTGTCTATAGGAATAGTGTAGCGTTGTTTTAAACTCTGTCTTTCAGAGATCTTCACCACGTTTTTGCGGTCAGAAAGCAGTGGGAACAGCAGTAGGTAAATAACTCCACTTACTTGTGTCAGAGGTCCAACAATATATAAACCAGCACATTATCTCTCTAATTACTACAATTGTTGATTACATTTAATATAACTTTTTAGACAGGAAATAATAGTGGGAGCCTAGAGTGAAATTTTCTTCGATTGCCCTCCTCCATTACCCCAAAGATTTCTTGTTGTAGCATTAATAGTGTGAGTGGGAAAGGTCTCCAAAGTACAGTTGACTGGCTCGCTCAATACAAGGCTGCAGCAGCTGCTGCTAAAATAAAACAAACACCAGCCAGTGTGAGCCATGCGATGGGAAGATTTGCCCTCAGCTGGAGAGGACAGTTAAGCTCTGTTAGATCCAAGTGTCTGGACCTTGGAGACTGCCTTTGGCTGGGCCTATTCACTGATCTTCCTTGGGAAAGAGGAACTGGAAGTGTAGCACCGGGATACACCTGCTGCCATGCACGGTGGTTCAGCGGTGGCACGGCTGCTTGGCTTCCAGGGGTTTGTAATCTCCAGCATCCTGGGTGTTCCCCAGAAGGTAAGGCACCATCCACAGGGTTACCTTGGAGGAAATTTGCTCAAGTGAATAAAAATGATAAGGGAATTAGCAATGATTTTTGTCGGGTGTTTATTTTTTAAGCACTAGGCTGCTCCTTACTAGACTTCTTAAGGAGGAAAACAAAATTACCCTGTAAATACTTCCCTATCACCAAGAACTGTGAATACAGAAAACAACACATCAATGCTCATCAGCAGGGGCAAGACCTTTATGTCAATGTTCATTTGTGGAACAAATGTGCTGCAGTATCCTCCCTGGAGTTGTAAATATCCCCATTGTGCTCATGCAGGAAGGGCTGTTGCCCGAGGTGGCTGGGCAGCCGTAATGGGAAACCTACGTTAGTGTAAATAGAGCCAACCCGTTCCTTCCTCCTCACCAATCACATATTTTCATAAAACCCAAATACCAAAGCATGATCACAGCAGAGGCAGTAAGGCTGATCACCTGGCTCTTTTTACGGTTCTGCTTTTCTCTCTGTGAGGCAGCAGGCAGAAGAGTCTTTCCACTGCAGTAGATGTGCATCCCAGCTGTGCTTTCTGTGGAAGAACCTGGGATGTATGGAAGCCAAAGTGCAGCAATCCCACCTAAGCTCATCTCTGCGCTGCAGGGCCCGAGCACACCAGCAGTTACTGTGCAGGACGCTGGGTTATGAACTCGCAGCCTATCGGCATTGTGTGCGATGGTGCTTAGTGCAGATGGCTTTCCAAAGGAGTGATGGTCTCCGCAGTAGATCCCACACACCCTGGCGTAAGCACGTGTAACTTGCATCCACTGTGGCCAATTTGTGGTTCTCCTCCATCTCTCTGTGGGCAGCTCATAAGGTATCTATTTTATTTTCCTGCTAAGTTGCTTTAACCCAGGTTGCTGTGGGACTGTGAAGCTCTTTTGTTTATCAGCATTAAATAAGAAGAAATAAGCTCTTGGCTGCACTGTGAAGAGCTTTCCTTTCCTGGGTAGTAAATCTGCAGTAACTCTCTCTTAAAGTTTTATTGAGGGTTATCAAGTGTTTATTCAAAAGGCATTTCCGTGCATTCAACGTTCTTCTAATTGGGCACTGAGTGGTAATGTTCTCTCTGGACAGACTGTTATTGCTGTGGTAAAATTTGCCCTGTTTAGTCAATACACTGTCCGTGTTGCTGATTTGCTGGGTGGACAGAGGAAGCAGGTTCGTATTGGCATATGGTTTCTAAAAAACGGAATTTGAATGATGTCATTTACAGAATCAGCTTCCCCAGAACGCCTGGAATGTGTCTTGTGCTGTCTTGAAAAACAATGTAAAACAAGCAAACTTGTACAGAGACAAATCATCTCCTTTGAGGAACTTTTAGGTTGCACCTCTCCAAAGCACATGGAGCCATGCTGCTGGCCTTCTTGCATGGCATCGCTGAATTTTAGCTCAAACCTTCAGTCCTTAAATAACACGTGTAACAGAGGAGCCCAGTGCTGAAGCTGGCTCCTGCTGCTTGCTGGCCCTCTGCAGTGTGAGTGTGTTCCATTGCTGTGATGGAAGGAGTGCTTAAAGATGGTGTTTACAGTCTGGACTCAAAAGAGAAACTGCTAATTAATTAACAAGGCAGTTTAGAATGAAATTCCTTTCTAGGAACATCTAGAAACCTGGAATGAGCACTTTGAGGAAGTGTGTGTAGGGGGCTTGAGGCTGGAGGTTGCCTAGTTTTATTCTGAGAAAATAAGTTCACTTTGCATTTGATCTACATATTCTTTTAGCTCCTGGTTGTTGGGATGAAGAAGTCAGAAATGAGATGATAAAAAAAAGGGGAGGGAAATGTGTCACCCAAACTTGCCACGTAACAGCAAACAATCTTGAGCATAGTTAAAGCAGGCTCAGATTTGGGCAAGGCGTGACCTGCATGTGGCTGTGCTTCTGCTCGTGTCTGCTGGGCTCGTGAGCCTCTCAAGCCATCAAAGCCTCCCTCTGGCACAGGATGAGCTCCTGCTCCTTCCTCAGGAGACAGAGGAGAAGGAGGAGGGGTGGTTCAGCCATGCTGATCCCATGTGCACCTGGACAGCTGGTACTTCTCGCAGTGCGTTCATTTTAAAGCTATCCATCATGCTTGGGGGATCACATCCAGGCCCTGAATTGCAGAACTGGCACCTTGGGAAGTGTTCAGCTGTGAAAACTGGCCTGGCAGGACAGCTTTACCATATAAAAAAAATGCTTTTACTTTCTTTTTTTTTTAAAAGACAAAGTAAATAGAAGAGGCTGAATTGACTTGCAGGCATTTTCAGGGGAAATATGGCTCTCTCGTGCCCTGCTGTTGGATGGATACAGGCGAGTTTAACGCGGGTGAACAGACTTGGTACGGATGGGAATGGGCAGACCACTGCATCTACAAACTGCCTTATCTTTAGACTTGCCCTCCAGTGTTGTGTTGGGTTTCAGTCTCCCAGTGATGTGTGTCTCCATCGCAGAATGGGTCAGTAAAAAGAAATGCACGCTCTTAGGTCAGAGCCACAAACTTCAGGGCTGAGGTTTTGATTTTGATGCTTGTGCTACAGTGCTCTTAGATGAGAAATTTGGGCTGGTGTGACATTAGACACAATGGATCTAATTTATAAATTTTCTGAACATAGTTTTTGAGATCCATACTGCTATTCAGGTAAGGATATCTTTTTGAGGTACCAGTAGACCTCAACCTGATGATCTGGAAGAAAAATGAAGTTATACCAAGGAACAGCTTGATTTTATTACCGGTACTTTAGCTTGCGTTGATTTAGTAATTTGCAGGAGTAGTGGATTGCATAGGTACAATAGGAGGCTTAATTAGCGTGCAAAGTGCTTTGAGATCTTCGATGAAAGGTGAAATAGATGCAGAAACTTATCTTCCCTCCTCCTCAGAGGCTGTATTTCAGTAATGGATGAAGTGACCCCTAAAATATAATATTAATTCTGCAAAGCACTTGGGAATTCTTCTGAATCAAAGGTGCTATGCAAATATATTCTCACTTCTCTTTACCAGTCCCTTTGAGCCAGCCAGACCACCATTAGTGGCGATCCTCATTTAATCAGAATTCAGCCTTCAAATTTTCTGTAAGTCCATAGATAAATAAAGCAGCAGCCGTAGTTGATCATTTATTTATAAATCTATTTATAATCTATGTTTTGCATATTAATCAAAAACACTCCATGTGGCAATTCCTGATTAAGAACCATTTTTTTGTCTCGTCTCTCTTGCCCCTAGATAATATGCAAAGAATTAGATTAGAAATAGTTTTTATAAATAAATTATGATAAACTCCTGCTTTATTTATATTCTCAGACAAAAGTGCCACTCTTCCAAATGCTAGATTTCTCTTTCCTTCTCCTCATACTTACTTGTGGTAAGCTACATTGGTTGTGACAGCTGGAATGGTCCTTTAAATGGGAAATCCTTGATGTTTAGGTGGAAAAACATCACTTCCCACCTCAGGTAAGACAGCCTGAGGCCTGAGCAAAGATACTACTGTCAGAAGGAGTTGAGGAATTCAAAGTACTTCTTGTGCACACAAAAACTATAAGATAAAAATGATATAAATCTTGCAAAGTTTGGGGCTGGTGAGTGTGACCTGACGGGCAGTCAGGAGACAGGAGGGGAAGCGTTAGAAGCAAGGGTTCCGAAAAAGCAGGAGCTTTTTGAACCTCAACCTGTAGAAAAGGACTAACTGCAAATTGTTTTGTTAAGGTTGGCTGGATGAGAGCTGCAGAAAGCAGGTAGCTAAGATCTCGGTGATGGAAAGTCCTGTGGTGCAGGACTGAGATGTTGGGCAATCCTGAGAAATGCTAATGCCAAGCATTCTCTTTAACTTCAGAGGCGAAGGGCTCTGAGTGAGAACCTATGCGTACGTGAGTTGCCCCAGTGCATGAAGCCTGCCCTTCTGATCTGCTGTGACACCTTACCGTTGACTGCAAGTGTAGCACACGGGCTGCAGGGCTGTGGTTTCTTCCCTCACTGCCTGGGCGTGATGAGTCTTGTCTCAGGTCCAGCCCCAGCACCCATGGGCTCCTGCTCTCCCTGACTTTCCCTGAAGCAGGCTGCAAATGAACGTGAATCGAGCTGCCTGCATTTTGTTAGCGTGCCCAGCTCTGCGGTGCCAGTGCAGTTGCTATTTTGTGAGGAGGCAGCCTTTGGCGCGAACACGCTGGGCTTCAGCTGCGTAGCACGGGGCAAGGCTGGATCTGGTTGTGCGAACTGCAATGCAGCTGTGGGCTGCCTGGAGACAGGGCTGCTTGGATGGGACATTATTGGAAGCTGCCTTGCACCCTTTGGGAGTGAGCATCCATCGAGATCAATGTCTACATACAATTTTTGTGTCCAGCAAAATGCAGCCTTGATATTGTGGAGTCAATCGTATCGGCAAAACAGCCGTCGTCTGTAAATCTGTTTAAGATCTGTTAAAGTGTATGTATTTGAGAAAAAGTGACCAGGAATATGTTATTGTGGAACATAATTAAACACTGATAGTATCACATGTGCTGCGTATTTGAATTGGCCGTGGTGGGGCTATTCAAACGTGTAATTAGTTTTATAATAATCTAATACAGAGGTTTTGGTTATGTGCATATTACCTGTTGTGAAAGCATTTTAGATTGTTATGGAATACAAATGCAGTCTTGCAACCAGTTGGCAAGAATTGAGAGAAATTACGAGGTAGCATTAGGTCCCAGAGTCGTGTATTTCTGGTTCAAATCATGTTTCTAGCCCTAAGCGCTGAACAGGAAAGGTTTAAAATAAAACCTAAATACATTATGAGGACAGGAAGAAAAAGAAACAAAGGAAAAAAAATCCCCTAATTTCTTAGGTCATGATGAAGGGGATGGGGAATCAGGGTATGACGAGGGCTGGGAGACTTGGCTTCACTTCCCATTCCTGCCACATACTTTCTGTGTGACTCTGAACACAGCAACTTTCTTTGTCTCTGTAAAGTGGGAATAATGTCAGCTTCCGAGAGGACGAGAGGAAATGGCCTCAAGTTGCATGAGGGGAGTTTTAGATAGGATATTAGGAAAATTTTCTCTATTGAAAGAGTGGTGAAGCATTGGAACTGGCTGTCCAGGGGAGTGCTGGATTCATTGTCCCTGGAGGGGTTAAAAAAGCGTATAGACGTGGCAATTTGGGACATGGTTTGGCACAGTGGTGTGGTCTGACAGTTGGACTTGATGATCTTAGAGGTCTTTTCCAATCTTAATGATTCAATGATTCCTATGTTCTGGCAACATAAGAAAACTAAATACTGTGGCGACAGACATAGTTATTTAAGAGAAAATTTTGGACACAAATGGATGATTCTGAAGGTCTTTACTACACATCAGACATCTTTTCAACTATCAATGCAATTCAGCATCTTCTGGGGTGGGACATGGCATGCCCAGAATTAGAGTCACCACGTTACAGAGTAGGTGTTTCCTAGAGTTTCTGGAGAGTTTGTGTTACTGCAGCTTGCCTGAAGACACCAGCTAAAGGATTTCTGTGTGAAAGCTTGAAAAAGCTGAGCTGGTAAACACAGAGTTTGGAGCTGCATGTTTTATTTCTGTTTTCTTGCTCTGTTTTGTACAGGTCTCTGTTCAGAAGTGGAAGCAATACAGTATCACCTAGTTAGAATTTAATGAATCACTAACGCAGAGCAACAAATGTTTACTGAGGACCATTCTTCAACCAGTCATATGCCCAAAATACTGTACTAGGATAGTGAGGAAGAGCAACTTTAGACAAAGAATGTTGTTGGGGATTATTTGTTCAGCCAATTGCCGAACTTTAATCTAAACAAGGGCTGATTTAAAAAAGCAGTGAGATATTGCATTTTGGGCTTTCCACCCATTAGCACTTTGTTCCTCCAGCTCCTGGTTTTCAGCCTTACACCACTCTACATGCAGCACTACCACATTAGCCATTGTGTACCTGATGTTGTGTAGGGCACAAGTAGATAGGGCCAGGAATGCATGCCCTCCTGTGCTTTATCTTGCTTAATGAATACTGTTCCTTCAATAACTTTATTGCCCTCTGTGCGTTCCAGGATTCTTAATTACTTTCTGCTTGGTAGACAGGATCCTTTATTTTTTTTATCTTTGTTAAGTATTACCAGATTCCCAAAGCATTACTATCCGTAGGGAGAATGTCATAATAATTGAACCACAAACGAGCCATATGAAAAAAAGACAAAAGGGACAATTTTAAAGTCAGCTCTTCTTTCATCATCAAAAAGAAAAAGAAATAGAACTGGAGGCTCCACTGTATTTTTCCGTTACCTTTAGAAGAAGGACACGAGCCATTGCCACATGTGCCAACTGTGTACACAAAGGAAGCGGACAGACACAAAAGGCCAAACCTGGAGGCTAAATCAAGACTTCGTGCAAGATTAAATCGCTCAATTGTAATTATGGCCTTTGGCAATAAGATTTCTGTAGAATTAGCCTCTCTTTGTGAGAATGTTAGTCTCCCTTGCTCAGTCTGTGCTGTCATAACTGACTTGATGAACTCTGTTCTCTTCTTATATGGTTCTAATTTCTTCCATATTTGCAACTAGATATTAAGTCAATGACTGTGATCCCAATATCATCAACCTGTGCTTTTTTTCTTTTCACTTTTCAGTAACATTAAGAAAAAGAGAATCTTGGTATTGGGCTTTCCCCCCTTCACTTTTACTCACATGAAAAATGTTTTTTTTTTTTTTTTTTTTAAAGGAAGTTTTTCCTCTTTCTATAGTTGCTATGACAAGAAAACGTGATTGACTCTATCGCAGTAGTCAAAATGCAAAAGCAAACTAAAGCTGCGAAAGATGAGTTTGATTGTTCATTTGTAGACTTTGTCTCTCATGATCTCTGAATACTTGCATATTCATACTGATTCTCTCCACCTCTTCTACTGACTATACAAAAATGTCTTCTGTGTTCTGTCTTCTAAAACTCAAAGTATAATAAAAAAGCATCTTTATACTGGCTGTTCAAAGTTGGGTTTAGCTAAGGGTCAAGGTTTTGAGATTTTACTCCAAGGTTTTCTCTCTGCAAGCTTGGTAGAGAAATCTAGAAGAGAAGCTTTCCTTCAAAACTAGTTTTATTTCCTGAATTCTTATCAGACTGAGAGGTATTGTTCTTGATTGTCCTGACATTTTAGACTTATTATATAGCTAAGAATTTTTTCCATCCAAGACAGCCAAAACAGAACACAGGTTGACTTTACTGTGTAGTGATTGCTTGAGATGATTCTAACTTCCCCAAAGTAAACATTATGTTTTTCTCAGCTGAAGACCCATCTCTTTGTATATTGTACTTAACATTGACTATATACAGCCAGGATCAGTGAACTGAAGGGAGAACAAAAGGGAAAGACCTTGGAGATAAAACCAGTTTCAACATGTGCATCACGCTAGTTAACAGCTCTAGTGCTGTGGCTCATCACTCCTGGACTTTTATCCACCGACCTGTCTGCCTTGCTAAACTTTCTTCTCTATTTTTAACTTCTGTGGTGGAAGAAGAAAGTCTCAGAAATGGTGTGTGGGAGTTAATCTAAAAATCCTAGGTACTTCCACAAGGGTTTTAAGGAGAGTAAAAAACCTCAAACGAAAAAACCCAAACCCTGGTAACTGCCTCAGAGATGGTCATCTAAAGATACTGCAGAACAGGTGAGAACATCAAAAGTGGTGAGAAACAGAAGGAAAAAGGACAAGATGTGCCCTTATGTGAGCATGTGGAAATTTAACTCTGGAACATGCAAGTCTTTCATTGAATTAGGATGTCACGATTGCAAGGGGACTTGCCTTTGAAGTGGTGATGATTTATTGCCATGCTTCATTTGACAATTGGCAAGTGGAGAAAAACAGGTGCTGGGCCAGGGAGGGAGGAAAATTCCTGTTCATCAGAACACCTCTGACTTTCAGAGTAGAACAGAAGAGGCCTCATCCTGTGCTGCCTTCTGCAGAAGTCATGTGCTGGCTTTGAGCAACTCTCCAGAGGCTTCAGAGGCACATGGAGAGGCAGCCTTCCCTCAGCTGCTCCGGGATCCCAAGGACCCTGACCTCTCTGGGATCCTAGAGCTACCTGTCCCGCATGGAGGCTGTTCTCCTGGCGTGTAGGTCCTGTATTGTGTCTGCCTGGGAACAAAATGCTGGAAAGAGCTATAGTTCTTTTGAAAGACCTTCTCTGAAACACTACAGGGTCAAAAATCTGGCCTCGGGGAAGTGCTCCAACAGTCTGGGTATTCATGCAGGACTTCTCATGGAGTTATGTGGTTAGAGCTTCAATGGGAAGACAGGCTTGTGTGTCTGTTCGCAGCGACTGCCCACTGGAACCAAATGAACTTTCTGAGACACAGAAGTGGAAAGGATTTATTTTTCTTTGTACCAGCCTTGTAGCTAAGCCCACCACTGGGTTAAATTGTGATTCTGGTTTTAAGCAAACATAGAATTTGCAAATGATGACTGAAATTTCAGCTGCTTGTAGTGTTCTCCAGCAATTTTTGTTATTTTGTTGTTGAGCAGTCACACAAGACTGAGCAGGGCAGGGGAAGTTCCTGCTACTTTTTGGGTGTAAAGGGATAACTGGAAGATTGGAGCCTGATACCGCGGCTGTGAGAAACAGATGACATGACCCCAAGGAATAAATGTCTCAAGGATCTTTGCAGAAGTGTCTGTTTTTCTGGCATATGATGACCAACTAGGATCCAGTTGTCAGAGCTGCTGCCTGAATCAAGTCAGAATGAACCCATTTCAGATAGAAATGACATGCCTAATATCTAATTACCCATACCACAACAGAGATCTGAGAAAATAGAAGGCTGCAAGATGTTGTGGGAAAAGATTCTGGCAATTTAAGTGTTTTCTTAAAGTGCTAAAATTTCTATATTTCCAATGGAAACAAAAAAAGGAAGGATCTGTTCTGCCTAGAACAAAGCAAGCCTCGGCTGAATTCACGGGTACCCAGCTATGCTCCTCTCTGAGGTTGAGAGAGTGCTGGGGAAGCATCACAGAAGGCCCTGAAACCTTGATTCTTGCACTGCTTTGGGGAAGCTGTCCCTTGGACACAGGCAGTTGGAATTTCTGCTGAAAGCACTTACAGTTACGGGGTTTTTTTTAAGCTATGACCAGAGATTCTTGCAGTGAAAAAGAAAAGCACTCCACCGAGCTGCCTGCTGCTTACTGCCAACAACACCTGATTACTTCAGCTAATTTCAGACTGGAAACATTGTTGACAATGTGATTTCTGAAACATGGGAAATGTTATTTGGTGGTGCAATCTGTACCCTATCTGTGTCAGGAGTTTCACTGCTGTCACTTGCAGCAACTTGACCCGCTCTATCATCCTCTCCCAGAACTAATTACCTTAAACTGATGAAAGTAGATTTTTAACAGTGAAATGCTTTCAGTCAGTTATTTACTTTTCAAGTAGTTTATGAAGTTGTTTTAGCATGCTCTGTTGAGCTGTGCACTTACCTACATCACAGAGAGGAAGAGAGCTGTTGTAAGGCTTTTTAGAGGCTGGCGCCAACTGAGGGAAGGATTAAGTCGGCAAAAAAATGTGTGGCCCACATTGCCTCTGGTGTTCTCTGTTTCACACAGTTCTCTGCTGCCTTTGCATCTCCCTTCCATCTGCTCCCCACAACCTGCTGAGACCCACACTCCCTTTGCTCTGTGCTCCTCCCAGCTGGCCATGGCACCCTTTTCTGGTCCTCCTTCCCAGATATTTATATATATGTTATTTTTTTTTTCACTCTGCTCAGAAATACTGTTGCTTTGCATCTATGCTTGTCTTTCACATCCAAATGTAACAATGCTACAGAGCAGATCTGTTTTTAAGTCAAAATTCATCAAATAGCCTCTGGTCTTACTTTAGCATCTCCTAGTGCTGCACTTCCATGACTCTAATGAGTGCTGCAGTTTATAAAACCTGATGCAGCACTGAGAACTTGGAGGGTGTCTGTATTACTAAGGGGTGAGCTCCTTGAATTTCAGAGCACTCAACATGATGAACTGCAGTTTGGGGGAGAAAAATGCTAGCACCTAATTTCCCATAAAAATAACCTAGGTGTAATAATTTTGGCAAGAGGCAATATGATAATTTATTATTAATAAATTATTACTAATAATGGTAATAATTTTGGGTAAGTATGTATACCATTTTGCATGAGTACTTGGTGTATGCTTCTTGCTGTGGTAATTGTTGTGTTGAGCTGATGGTGTTGCTCACTAAAGCAAGACCTGTAGCACCTGGATATTCCTTGCTGCAGAACAGGTATATTTGAGTTTCCTGTGTCTCATGTTCTGAAGAAAAGTTGTGGAATATAAAGCTAAGAAGCTTGTATTCTATGATCAGTGTTTCAGTAATTTATTTCTTCTTAAAATGACTCACAAGGCTCAGTGTTCATTGCTTTTACTTGAATTTGAATACCAGGCAAAGTATCCTTTCTTCCTCCTCATCTAGTTGAAATTATTATATTTTAACAACCTTATAACTATTTTGATTTAATACTGAGATATTTCAAATTACTAATGCAGTTTTATGAAAGATAAAAGTAAACATAGACAGGCTTAGTGTGTTTATTACTATCTCAGTTGACCAGTGATAATAGTACTTAAAGTAAAAACTAGTTTAACTCATATTAGACCTGTTTACTACTCATTAAGAACTGCTGGCTTAATAGTGGCCACGTCATCTCTGTCTGTCTGGCATCAGGCAATGATTTCCTGCTGTCCTTTTCCCTGTGTATTCAGTACAATTTTTCCCCTCTCCTCCCCTTTTTCACATCAGCTCCTTGCACTCCGACACCTGTGATATGCACCCACTCAGCCAGTGATTTATAATCCACCCTTGGTATAAAAACAATTTTTACATGTGGAGAACAAACTTCTGAGTTATCTTACCAAAGGAATCTGCTGGCTGACTTTTGTCTTCCTTTTTTTGCGTGTGTTAATGGATCACTTGGAAAATAAGTGGCACTTTTAGTGTCCATTAACTCTCATTTAACTAATGCTAAATTACACTTGAGAACCTATGGACACACTTGTGAGAGGCATGTTAATACCAGGTAAATTCATTAGAAGTGGGACCATTACTTCCAACGTAAAATGAATTCATAATTATGGGAAATCTGAAATAAAGGCTTACCAAAAAATACTTGGTAGCACGTTAAGTATCCATTAATGCAATGGAATGACACTCAGACTTTTACAAATACAAATGAAATCCCCATGAAGGAGGGTGGCACAAGAGAGCTTTGAACAGGAGACTGTTCATAGTATAAAACATGGAAAATCATCCCTTACCTATGACCTTCAGTGTGTATAAGGGGGAAGAAATTAATACAACACTTCCCTGATAACCGACTTTTATAAATAGTATAAATCACATTAGACGTTTCCTTTGAATTTCAGGATTTCCCTTTCTCTTTAAGGAGAAAAAGGCTTACTTTTGTTTCTCTTTTTTTCAAACAGTGCAATTGCAAAGCACCAAGATCTAAGTGGAACAGGGTTGGAAATGATCCTCTGGCTTTGGGAGTTCCTGTCCCTTGGTGTCCTTGCTCCTTCCTGGGGTCCTCGCTCTGAGTGGGTGCTCTTTGTTCAGCATCGCTGTAGCTTTGCTTATGGTGCTTCGTGAGGCTTGGAACTCAGCTTGCCAGCTCTGCTCTTCAAGAGCCACGGCCCTTGCTGCAGCTCAATCTTTTGCTGTCCTTTACAGGACACTTCTCCTGGTTGTCCCAGTCTGCCACTTACCTAAGTAAACTGTTCAAAAACCCCAGTGTGGCAAAACACACTGGGCAGTGTTAGAGAAGTTCTGCAGATGTGGTACCTCCTACGGGTTACAATACGCAGGTGGTGATTGTTTTCTGCTTGTTTCTATATTGCTATTGGGTCCAGCTGAGGCCTTGCATGTAAATACAGAGTGCCCCTGCCCTGCAGAGCTTGCAAACTACCAGAAAGCAGTAAGACAGATGTTGCCAGAGTCGGAGAACTTCTTCAGTGGCACATGTGCAATCAGAGCTCTCCTCATCTCCTAAATACTCCAATATACGGAGGCAAACCCATCCCATGCCTCTGTGCTGCATCTTTTTGCTATCAGACCTTTTGCTGACCCTGAACAGCTTCTGTTCTTTGAGGGCTTTTTTTTTTTTTTTTTTCTTTTTTATGTTGTTGCTCATATTTTCCCCTCGCATTAATTATACAGATGTACTGGGGGCCATGTGCTTTGCCACATCACAAAGGAAACCACAGGACTTCAGATCAGAAGAGCTCCCAGATGTACTTGCCTGGCAGAATACCGCACACGGGTCATGGCTCAGGCTGCCTCAGCCAAACAGGATGGGGACATCACCTGTTTCCAGAAAAAGGGACATCAGAAGAAACAAGCTCTATGCAAACACATGGCAACATTTGGGAATTGATTTCTTTTTTTTCCTTGTGGTCTCTTTCTTTTCCCTCCTTTTAAACCTGGCAACTTTGTCTTTAATTACTCTCGTCTGAGATTTGTAATTCTAGGTTATAATTCCAAATTCTCCAGTCCAAATGTAAATGGAAGCTGCTGATGGCAAATCCATTTGCCAGTCTATCTGATGCATGTAAATATAGGATATCCATTTAAATTATTGGATAAATCCAATCCATTCAAAACAAGTTAAAATCAATGTAATATTTCACTACTCAGAAAAGTGAGGAGTAAAATACATGACTTATTTTTAAAACAATTTACAAGTGTTCCATAATTTTCTGGTAAGGGAAATATTAACAATTGAGGATTGTGTTTGTATCTTGCCTGTTCTTGGAAAATTTCACAGGTGTCTTTTACTACTGGACATGGGATAAATGAAGATCAATTCCCTATCATCCCTCACAGTCACATAATCTGTGATCTACAGAGTTTTCCTCCCTTAAAAGACAAAGGAAGGCAAGAGAGAATCCTCTGCAAGACACAGATAGAGAAAATTATTTCCTTTTCTTGCTGAAAATTGTGCCTGTGGGAATTCTATGGCTTGTGTTACATCTTCGTGTAATTTCACTTGAGCCTTTGTATGAATCAATGATGAGGCATTTTCCTTTTCATTCAGAGCCTGTAACTTTGTGTAATATTAAAGAATAAACGCCTTTTCATTCTCACCTCCACGTGTAAGCCTTACAGAATGCTGTAATCTCATGGTGGAGGAGCACACCTGGGAAAAAGCAGCCAACTATCTGACAGAATGGCCACAATCAGGGCTATTTTCATCTTCAGAGCAGAAAGAGTTCATGTTGAATCCCATGGCACTACATCTCCACCCAAATGACACAACAGAGCAGCAAAACTTGATGAAAGTTGCAGCTGACATTGCCTCTTCTGACTCTCTCCCTGACCTGGGGCTTTGAGAACTGCAGGGGAATAACCACCTCCCCAAGCACTCTCTAACCACCCCGTCAGCACCTCCTTTCTCCTCCCTTCCTGCTAATTGCCTCCTCTCTGCCCGGTGGAACTCTGAGGTCAGAAGCAGCTGAATCCATTTTTTAAATGGCTGTTTCCTTTCCTAGCTCTCCCTTCCAGCTTTGGAGGAGGATGCTGTGGAGTTAAAGTATTCTCTCAAACGTTTTGTTCTGGGATAAGTAATATCTTTTATTGCTCACAAAGGGAAAGAGTTTTTTATGGGTTGGTCACGCAAAACATTGTTGTAAATCTGCTTTGGTTCTGCTTTCCTGGGTGGCCTCTCCAGTCACCTCCTGCCAGGCCAGATGTCTCTGTGCCAACCTCGGTAACTCAGGAAGGGATTCTGGGTTGCTTTTCAGGACTTTGGCCTTGGATGCTGCTGGTGCAGAAGGGTTGAACCAAACATCTACGATAGCAATGTCAAAATGCCAGCCAGAGTATTTCACTGGGACTAAGTCGATTCAAAAAAAAAACAAAACAAGAAAGAATCCACCTTCTTGTGGATTTATTTCTCCCTCTTTTTCTGTGAAGGGCAACTTGGAGGAAACTGTATTGCAATTCTGTCTCGATTGGGGTGGGATATGGGCTTGGACCTGGTTACAAGAGATGACTGGAGGCTGAATGTAACTTTTTTTCAGCTTTTGCTGCTTTAAATGCTCCTGGCTGAATTCTGGTTGCTCGTCAGTATAACTTGTCTGCCAAAGAGGCATTCGTTTGTGAACTTACTCAGCCTCTCCCATGGTAAAAGACTGGGATTGTCACTCTCGTGGGGTTTCCCTAGAGAGTTTTGGCATGTAACAGATTTAATTACTTAATTAAGAGAGATTCTTGAGTTCACCAATGCAGGCTAGAAAGTGTAAATGACAGGGAAAAAGAGACAAGGGGTGTGAGAGAGTGAATAAAGAGGAAAGAAACTGTGATCTCTCCCAGATGTTTAAGAAATTTCCGTGGAGCTGAACAAAGGTGCTGTCTGTCCAATATCATTTTTATTCCAAATCTTCAATATTGCAGCTGACGGCAGAAAATGTGCAGTAAAACATGGGGAGGCCACTGCGTAATATCCACTGTAAAGTGTTAATTGCCTATTGAGGCTGTAAACTATGTCAATATGCCTGGATCTGAGTTATTGACAGACTCCCATTTATTCCAGCCTCACAAAGCTGGACTCTTTAGAACTGGGCTCTAATCAGTCATGCTTTACTGAACCCACCAAGAAGCACCAGTCAATAAATGCACTTGCTGACTTAACCCTTTGAAGTTTGTAAAATTACAAGTAGGATTGATAACATTGATTTGAGGAGAAGTCCTGACAGTGGAAACCCTTTGGAAATGAAAGCTGCCTGTGGTAAATGACACCTGCTTTAGCCTGACGGTTGTTCTGGGTTTGAGGCACTCAACCTGACCTCAGTTGTTCTGTCAGCACCTGAGGTCTGAGCTGGAAGAAGGAGTTATTTCTCCATGTTAAGTATTTGCAGTGATAGAGCATAGTGGCAGCTAATGCTGACCATACAGCATTTATAACTATCAAATTTCTGACATTGGTGACTTCTAATCACATAGTTGGCAAAATGCATAGGACTAAAAGCATTAAGCATCCCATAAGATTATTTTCAAGAGACAGTTTACTCCTTATCCACTAACTAAAAACCTAAAACCCACTCTGCTTTTGTGTTGATGGGATTCTGAATTTTAACAGCTTTGTCTTAAGCTGTTACTGAGTGTTGATGTGCAGCAGCTGTGGTGGTGTTAGAGGTGTGAACAAAGCATCAAATAGAGGGCCAAATCCTGTCCTTTGAGGGCTGTGGGGAAGGAATGCCTTTGCCTGCAAAGTGCAGGTTTTAAAAGCTTCTGAGACGTGGTCTGGCGTGTAGAATGCTTTGAAATGAAAGACTTGCTGATGGGTGGATAAAAGTTTATTGGTGGACTCTGTGAAATTCACCGTACTTGGTTATGTCTAAGTATTGGAGCCAATACATTTGTATTAATTCACTGCATGCGAGTTGGTTTTTTTTTTTTCTGTTTTCAAACAAAGTGGTTAAAGCCTGGGGATAGCTGGTTTTTGGGGGGTTGGGTTTTTTGGGGGTTGGTTTTTTTTTTTTAAAGAACAAAATCTGTGAAAGCTGGAGGAGAAGCAAGACAAAGGTGCTGGTTTTGCTTGACATAATCTTTAATCAATGAAGGTGTTGGAAACGTTGCAAAGAATTAGAGCTGGAGTAAAAAACCCTCCTCTGTTGCATTTGCTTATAAAAGTACCTATTTGTCTTGTAAAATCAATTCTGATTTTTTCCTAGATATTTTTTCTAATTATATATAAAGTGAGATTTGTCCTTTGATTCTGATTTTTTTTCCAAACCGATGAGGCTTTGTGCTGAAGTATAGGATCGAAGTCTACGCTTGTTTACATGTCAGCACTACCTGGAAAAAGTGTTTTTTGGCAGACCCTTACAATGTAGTTCCTGGTGTAGGCAAGAAGAGCATTAGCTGGGCCAGGCCTTGTGAGACATGGTGATTATGATGACAAGCTAATGTGTTTTTTAAGTACTAGCAGTTTGCCTGTGCTTGGTACTAAATGGTATTTTAATAATACTAATTAATTTGTACTTGCTAAATTGTCTGTCTAGGTTTCAAGCAGGGAGGTTAGGGTCGGGTTAACTGTTTATTCTGCTCTTTTTGATGTAGTAGTGCAAATGTCTGTCTATCAGAATAAAGGCAAACCCTTTGCCATTTATTAAGAAATATATGTAACTAAAATCCAAACTTTGAGCCTGAAGACATGCACTTGCTAAGTGACTGTCAGATTTATTCTGTATGTGACACTGAGGGGCTGTTCCTTATAGCACCGGCAACTGTATATGTTACAACTGCGCTTTGTAGCAAATACGTGCACTTATAGATGCTGATATTTATGTAATTTCAAAGAAATTGTGATTTTAAACAAAGCAGAGTTGGGAATAGTTTATTGTTTGGGTGAAATGAACAGCTGTTTTAAATACATATATTGCTTTTGCAGTGTGCAGATTAATACTTAAAATAACTACTGCAAAGTGCCTAAATCAGGAATTTGTTTAATTTTCAGTTCTTTGCAGGCTTTCTTTTTTTTCATCTTTTAAACAAATCTGTACAGATTTTAACACAGATCAAACTTACCCAACCTGGATGAAAATCAGGTGGATTTCAAAGGACTTTGTTGAAATAATTCTATTAATATCAAAATACCCAAATTTGAGACTAAGATTTCCACAGTCCCTGGGTTTGGGATGAAGCAGGTTATCTCTATATAGCAAAATTTATCAATAGAAACATTAATTGTTCTGTGGGAAAGCTGCTCTGCTTTTGCACACCCCTGGCACAATGTACACGTGCTCTCTTGGAAAATGGTACCGGTTCTTCTCAGGAAGCTGTGAAACACAGCAGCGTTGTTTGATTCACAAATTCACAAACCACTGACTGATTTAAGGCTGACATTTCAGTGTTGTTTTGGTATATCTTGTTTACATTAAGAGGGTGGGAGCAATACTGATGGAATACAAGGTTTCTTTACCTTGCTTACACTGCGATTCAAAACTATGTGACTGTCTTCATTGCCAAAGAGAAGAACGCAGGTTAAACTCAGTTAAATGAAAAGCTTTACATATAATGACAGTAACATGCACAGAATTTCTCAGGCTTGCTAGTAACTGACTGCAGGTCCAAATATTCCTGGACAACGCTTGGATAGAACATGGCCAGCTGTGGATCATGGATACAGGCAGCTGGGTGTATAGATTGTATGTACTCCATCATTCAAAACGTTTCAAGCTGATCTGTGCAAAGTGTGTGTGATCTTAAAAAGCCACAATTCACTGTGCTCTCCTCTCATGCTCAAACTGAGAGCACCAATGAAAGCATACAACATTCTGAAGTGGGGAGAAGAAAGCGAGACTCTTTACAGGCGAAAGAAATTCTAGAAGTTGCAGCAGCAGGGGTAAGCACGAAGCCTCTTTTTTCTCATATTTGATGGAGAGGAATTCAGCTATGGTTTAATATATCATTTTCCGTAGGCTTTTTGTATGCTGTATTTGTTTGTGTGACGTGACCACTAGAGAGCAGACTTAACCTAGTAACAAGAGCTAATTAGCTGTTGGCCTCTTCTATTTCCTCCTCTTCCCCAACCCCCTTCCACCTTTATATCTAGCAGAGGGGACTTCAATGGTTCTTAGCTTTGCCTCCAATGCTGTGCAATCTTAGGGCTAATTAAAACGCCGCAGACGGCCTGAACCCCACATTAAAATTTGATGAGGAATTGATCAGCCAAGCAAACAGGAAATTTAGCTGTGTGAGTGAAGGTAATGTTTGCTCAAATGTGTAATGAGGTCCATGGGGAATATTTATGGGGACCTTAGTGACGGTTTCAGCAGTTCCTTCTCCTTGAAGTCATCTTATCTACCTGCTCTCTCCTTCATAACATTGTAGGCATAAGAAAATCCAAAGCTGTCTCAGTCAAAGGTGAGTATGTTTTGGAAAATGGGTTATGTTTGGCTGAGATGGTGCCATGTAAAGCTTTGCAGGAGGAGCTGTGGAACTGCAAATTGACTCTGGTGATTTTGCACTAAAAAAAAAATAAATCCTATAATCCAAGGAAATGTGTGGTAAAATTTCTGGTGGAACTCCCTGCACTATGTTAGCAAACTAAATAGCTTGCTTAGAAAGGATTGGGCATTGTGTCACAGCAGATGTTAGCCTTATCTATGTAGACTTTAGGATAAGTCATAAAAGCTGTCAACACACAGGTATTTGGAGGAAAGGCAGTATGCTGTCAGAGAGGGCCCTCCTCAGCAGATTTTATCTATTTCCAATAACTGCTGAATATAAAGTATAAATGCTTTCCATGTGGAGCAAATAGATGGGTTTACCTGCTTCTTATTTATCACTACTCTGTCCAAGGTAAAGCATCACATGCAAGTCTGAAATCTTAGAGTGGGCTTTTATTTATAGACGATATCACCATCGTACCTCTGTTTGTGAGCCATTTCTACTGAAAACTCCCCTCAGCCTCTGGTAGCAGTCCAGCCTGACCCTGAAAGAGCATGCCCACCCAGATGTGGGCCTCAAACACAGCACATCTGCTGGTCCCATCTCCCCAACATCTCGTGGTTTCCCTCCAGTGCCCCTCAAGGCTACTTCAAATTTTGACTGCCTATAATTAGAGGTGAGGCTGCTATCTAGGAGAGTTTACTTTGAGAAAAAGGAAGCAAGCTGGATGACTTGGTCCCCATACCCTGTGATATAAACCAGGCACCCATTAGGTATAAACAGGGTAAGGGCAGCTCCCAGTATAAGCCCTATGGCGAGTGCTGGCAACTCGTGACTGTAGGCCCTGCCAGTGTGCACACCATTGCTTTGCTCTACTCTGAAAATACAAACTCAAAAGCTGCTGCTTACAGCAGTGCTCTGAATTGTAACTGAATACAGCACAAGAATTGAGCAGAGCAATAGCGTTTCTGACTTGCAATAAAATTCAGGAAAGTTTAGTCAGTTTAAAGTATGTATAGAACAGCACTGATGCTGGGCAGTTTTATGTATTTCAAGCGGTGTAGCAACAGTAGTGATGAGGTTTGTGTAAAGGAAAGCAGTTATTCTTTCTTTCTAGAGGGGAATATTGAGGGGAGAAATTTGGAAAGTTATTTTCTCAAATAATCACAAAAGGCCATTGTGACATAATGTCCAAACTAATTTTTTTTTAATAGGCCAAGGAAATTCCTAGTCTTGGACTCTGTGCATTGTAATAAAAAGTTGATCTTGTACATCTAGGTTACAGTTTACAATAACATCTCAGACCATTTTCTAGGAGGAGGAGCAGTGTAAAAGCAGTGTCAGCACACTACTAACTGAGCTGGCTGTATTGCTGCCAGGGGCAGTGCCTGCAAGCTGCTACACAAAGCCGTGGGGACACTCAACCCGGTACATCTTAAATATGGTACTCCATTAGACCATTCAAACATTTATTTATGAGTCTAAGACTCAACAGGAGAGCAGCTGTATTTAATTCCTGTCTGCATTGGATCAGAAAATGTTAAATGAAGGACCTGGCAGGACATCCCGACCAGACTGCAACCTGACTCCAGTAGAGGCTCGGGTCATTCAGCCTGGTTTTGTTGCATAGGAAAAGTATTGTGCAAAAAGCTAAAATGTGAATTTGAAGTGGAATCTAACTACCCACACTGCAGTTGTAAGTTACTTGTTTACACCTAGGTTTATGTCTGTTACTGAACATGCTGCTTTCAGCCTCACTGACACTTCCTTCAACTTGTGAGATATGAGTTCGAACCAAATACCAAAACTTCAGCAACTGTCAAGAAATCTTACTTTGCATCACTCTCATCTTGCTAATTACCAATACCACTCAAAGACTGCGGGAAGGGACATAGGATTGGGTGAGTATTCATTAAATAAGCAAACAGTGAATGCATTAATTCTCAAAAGCAGGATAATTAATTAAGTAATCTGCTGAGATTCTTCTCTCTAATGTTAACCCATTTTGCCCTTGTTTACTGGGAGTGTTGCTGAAAGACGCCAGGCAATCCTGTGAAGTGCCAACAGTTTTGCCTTGGCTGAAGAGAGACTCAAAACCCAGAACCCGGAGGCATAAGATTCAATTGCAAGAATGCCTGAATGCAGGGTGAATCCCTTGTGAGGAGGTGAGCCTGCATGAGCAGCAATTATATTCAGAAGGATTTTGCCTGGAATAATTTGAACTTTCTTTTGATGATAGCTGTCTTGTCACAGCTGATATCAGCCTTTGAAGAAACAGAACTTTCCACTACTCCAGTTTTTGTCATCTGTTAACTTTATTGACAATAAGTTTCATTACTAACTCGATTTTTTACAGAATACTGAACAGGGCTGGATCAAAACCCAGCCTCAGTGCAACTGCTGTGCTCCCTGGTAGCTCTCCGTTGACAGTTACAGTTTGAGGTCAGTCAGTGAACCACTTATTTAATCCATTCGGTGACTAGAATAAGGGGCTTTAAGTAAGAATTTAGGTACATTTGAGTCAGAAATCTTGGAGGAGTCCAAGTCTACTTTATTATCACAGCTGCCTCTATCAATCAGACTTGTAATCTTGCCAAAAAAAGATAAGTGTGGTTTGTTTAAGCCCATTTTCCATGAAACATCATAATTGTAGTTCTAGTCTGTAATTCTTTCTTGATAGTTCATGAATAAATCTTTTATTATTTTGCCAGTTATTAAGACTAGGCTAGCTGGTCCTTGATTCTCTGGAGTAACCCCCAATTCTTTTCAAATTGAAATTATGTTGGCAATCCCACAACTTTTGGCATTTATGAGGTGGTTTTCCATGATGTATCAAAAAGTTAACAGTCCACTAGTTCCTTAAACTCTTTGGTCTCTGTTATCTTGACCTGTTGATTTAGTGGTTTTTTGCTTTACCTCTGGCAGACAGATGAAGATAATGCAGCCAATTTAGTTTCTTGATGATAAGTCATCTAATCAAACCACACAGAGCCACAACTGTTTGTTTAAACTCTTTAATCTAGCCATAATGTGTAGGGAACGTATATATACCTGACTGTCTTTTGTTTCAAATATGGAAGAAATGTATCTGAAACATTCCTGTCTTTTCAGCATCTCCATGCATAGTTTTACTGTGTGCGTTTAGCAATGAATATGTGCTTGCCTAAAGGTGTTTTTTTAATACACTGCTTAGTTATTGTCTGTTGGTATTCTGTTTATCCCATTGGCCTCCTCTTACCAGTTCAGGGTTTTTTTAACTATTTAGTATTGCTTTTTTATCTTCCCCTACATTTTTTTGACCAGTATATCATTCTTTTTAATTATTGTTTGTATAATCATGGTAATTTCAGCATCCACTGGATGAACAACTTAAAATTTTTAAGGATGCTTTCATTATTAAACTTGATGCCCCTGGTCAGTTACTGGTCCGAGTCTTCTGGGCATAGGGAATATGCTTTTCTAAAGACCACAGTGTGATAAGTCTACAGAAAATACAAAATACACTTGCTACATTGATAACTGTTTAAATTCTCCTGGCTTTAATCTTGCAGTCCTCTGTGAGTTGTCAACCTCTTAACAACATGGGTAATTTCCTCTACTTGTAAAGCTTCTGTAAGTTTTAAGATACTTCTGTCTGTGCAAGTATATTTGAAGGATCTGCGTCTAACAAAGAACCTGTGTCAAAGGAAAGGTTTAACGTGAAAGTAATGTGATCAAGCACTAAGTTGCCTTCACCAACAATTAAGTGTAACAGCACCTAATGGCAGGCTGGGAAGGATCAGCCTGAGGGCAATTTCTACCACTGCTTCTCTGCGGCATCACTGTCTAACTTAATAAACTTTTCATGCACAAAGTTTCAATTAAAGGGAATGTGCTTTGTATTTAAAATCAAATCAGGCGTATGTTCTCGATAGTCATGTGGCAGCAGAGATGCCATGGTGAGAGTGTTCTGCTTCTGTTCTGAGGGCAATTAGAAAGGACCGCCAACATGCAGCTCTCCTCAGCAGATAGGGCACTGCGGTGAAGGACGCTGGTGAAACCATGCCTGATGCAGGAAAAGGGCCAGGGTGGATTTGAATCACATTCAACAAGGCTGACTGACGCCTGCCTCTCAGTGCCTTCCTTCAGTGCCTTAGACAAAATGTTTCTGCCTGAAACCCCAGTATATCTTTCCGAGTGGAGGGGAAGAGAGAGCATGCTAATTATGTGAACACTATGGAAAATAAGAAAATAACAGCCCTTAGTTTCATTGGCAATCCCAGGGCTAATATTGAGGCACATACTCTTATTGTAAAGATGAGTGGGGTTTTGTTCTGTTTAAAGACAGAGCGCTAACTGGCTTACTGTTTTGCTTTGTTGTTATTTTTTTTAAGCAGCGTTCTTTCATTGCCTCTCCCCCCCTCGGCTAAAGCCTGAATCCCCTGTGGGTGTTGTTCTGCTTCAACTGCTCTGAGGCACAGCAGAAATATATCCACTTGAGATGCCTCTTTGTTTTCTTGTTGTAGTCTCTCACCCAAAATCTAATTGCTCTGGGAACACTAATGAGCATGTCATCAGACCTCCCTCTGATAGTGGCAAATGTTACATTCATTTTATAGACAGAGAATATATCTGAGCAGGCTTACACTGATTTAATCAGAGGAATAACTTTAATTTTTGCTGTTTTTTTAAAATGAGTCCTTTCTTACAGAGTAGTCCTTTGCTTATTTTTTATAATAAACCCATTTTCAAGAAAATGTAAGGCTGTAGATCTTCCTGTAAGTTCATGTATAGAGCAATTCGGAAATGGGGATACTGCCATGCTGACTGTAAGCATGAAGTTAAATAGTGACTAGCCAAAGGAGTGCAAGAGTGCAGAAAGGTGAGTGGGGAGACAGACCTACAGGATCCTTTCCTCATCACATTTTTATACAAAAATCTTAGTTAAGCATGAAAGCCTCAAATGGATTTTGGAGATACCAGACTGAGAAATGAATAGCAATTAATGGGAGCAGGTAGGTTGCAGCTGGCTATTATGAACTGAAGCAGGTCGTGCTGAAGCCTCTGCAGGATAAATTCCCTGGTTTGGGGGAGTTTCTATTGTCAGGTTCTCAGCTCCAACACCCAGATCAAGGCAAAGAGAATGATTTTTGTACTTTCATGGTTTTTGATTTGGTAGTGTTTCTAGCTATGACCGTATTTCTGGTAAACTGAAACGCAGGCATTTTTTGTGTCATAAGTTACTAACAGAGTTATGTTACAAATGCTTACCAGCATTTTTGGTCAGTGTAGACCACCAAATATTCTAATACTGGAATTTATAATGGACTCTCTTAATAGTTGTTTAAAAACTCCACAATAAAATGTGTATCAATACCTTTGTCTAAGCTAAGACATTATTAATACACTCATCAGTTGCACCCCTGAATGTGTATGAACACTAGCTCTTCAGTACTGAGGCCTCTCAAGTCATAGCTGCCACCTCTCCAGGCTGGGAGTAGAAGGTTGTTGTGTAACCACAGCTGAAGACTTACTGAAGAGTTTACTCTGTCAAAGTCTCTTTGTATATATGTGTGAGCAGGACCTGAGCAGATGTAAACTACACTTTGATTTACCCATTCTCAGAAATGCCTAGCTGGCAGAAGAGGCTCTCGGTAGCCTCTTCAGTTCCTTATAATCTTTTGAAACTTGCAAATAGAGAAAAATTATGTCAACTGTTAATGTACTTGGTGAGTTACAAACTAATCCCTCAGCAGACAAACTATCGTCATGGTTTTGGCAGCGAAGTCATTAGTAACAAATGTATGAAGGTACGGGCTTTCTTGCTTCCCCCTTTCATGTCATATCCCCAGCCTGCAGAATGGCCAGTCACACACCCTGGATGCTTCTCTCCTGTAACTCTGGGATATGCAAAGAGTTCAAATTCAGCCGTTCAGCTCCTTCAGTATTTCTGAGGGTATCTGTGTTGCTCCTTCCCCAAACCCTTCAATGATTTTTGGAAGGACTCCTCTTGACTGAAGGCCTCGGGAGCCCAATCTTCAAGATGATTCCTTATGGAAGTCCTTCACCATCCCAGGAAAGACTTCTTACAAATGTCCTGTCATCACTTCAGATTCAGTTCTGACAAGAAGCCACAAGGGTCCCATTCATAAAAGCCTTGCACATCATATTATATGCCCACAGTTACTGTAGACATTTCTAGGCTGCAATAAACTTGTGTGACAGAAACCATTCTTCCTTTTTACAGGTGACATCTTCAAATTGCTGGGTCCTATTCTCCATTGCTTTGCACCTTCACTGGTCTTATCCAGTTATGCAAACTCCTACCAGATTGGAACAGTAACACTTCATCCTCCTGCCCAGGAGAGTTAATGTTGGCAGAAGTGAAAGGCAAAGGAGAATTAAGTTATATAGCTTTCCTCTTCCTCAAGATGGCTTGGATAAATGCTTTACATTGTGCATGACCTCTAAAAATGAAGGGACAAACTTGGTGCAATATGTCACAAGTTTCAGAAGAGTAATTAGCAGGGGAAGGGTCACCCTTTTTGTCAAAAGTACAAAATTAGATTAGAGAAGGCATTTTGTCCATGGGGCCTTCCTTAGGCTAAAGAAGAACAGGATGTTGTTTAGTTTTGCTGTGTCCTAGTTTCACCATGCCCTGAGGAAGAGCCCCAAGGCTGAAACCTTATTTCTAATTGTTTTATAAATGACTTTTCTTCCTTTTTTGACATTCAAGATGACACCAATTTTGAACAGTAGAGTTTCCGTTGGACAGACACTTCCTGAACAAAGGAAAAATTTTATTCAATATTTAAGTAGCCACTAATTTATTGATGCTTTCCTAGTTTTCTTCTGGGTTCTGTTTTCTTGCCAGGCTAAGTGTGTGGCTTAGCTCACGTTTTAAGTGGCCTGAGTGAGTATCTTGTCAAGAAAGCATAAAAATTCCAAAGAACTGTAAGAAAAAGTATTCAATGTCATTCAGAATGTGTTTTGTTCAGGTGCCTGCTCCCAGAAACTTCCAGGGAACTACTGAAGTCTAAATCAGTGCTGTGTAGAAGGTGTAGCTGCACAGATAATGTGCTTATCAGAACCAAACTTTATTTACCTTTCGAGTGAGATAATTGTTACCTGTAACTTGTATGTCAAATTATGTTAGGAGTATTAATTAATTTATTATTTTTTTTGTCTTCCATAGCACAGAATTGTCGGATTGGAAAAGTCCTTTGAGATCGAGTCCAACTGTACCTGTCCACAACTGAACTATATCTCTGAGAAGCTCATCTACCTGTCTTTTAAACACCTCCAGGGATGGGGACTCAACCACCTCCCTGGGCAGATCTGCCAGAGTCTGAGAACTGTTCCTGTGAAGAAATTTTTAATGTCTAGTCTGAAGCCACCTGGTGCAGCTTGTGGCCATTTCCTCTCGTCCTATTGCTGTCACTTGTGAGCAGAGCCCAGCCCCCACCCCGTCACAACCTCCTTTCAGGCAGTTGTAGGCAGGGATGAGGTCTCCCCTCAGCCTCCTCTTCTCCAGGCTAAACACCCCCAGTTCCCTCAGTCTCTCCTCACAGGACTTGTTCTCCAGCCCCTCCCCAGCCTCATCCCCTTCTCTGGACGCGCTCCAGCCCCTCAATGTCCTTCTTGGAGTGAGGGGCCCAGAACTGACCCCAGCACTCGAGGTGCAGCCTCCCCAGCGCTGAGCACAGGGTCACAATCCCCTCCCTGCTCCTGCTGGCCACACTGGGTCTGACACAGGCCAAGATGCCACTGGCCCTCTTGGCCACCCGGGCCACTGCTGGCTCATGTTCAGCCACTGCCAACCAACACCCCCAGGTCCTTCTCTGCCAGGCAGCTTCCCCAAGCCTATAACGCTGCAATGGATGACTCTGCCCTTGGCCTTGTTGAACCTCATCCCGTTGGTCTCAGCCCATCAATGCAGTCTGTCCAGATCCCTCTGTAGAGCCTCCCTTCCTGCAAGCAGATCCACACTTCATTCAACACAGCATTAACTGTGGAGCACAATAACATATACAGGAAAACTGATTCTGTCTAACATCCTTCTAAAACATGAGAAATAATTAATTTAGAAACATCAGTGTTGATGACTAGAAAAAAAGGATTGGACTGTAACTGTAGGATTTAGAAGTTGTACATAGGGAGATCTGTTTTGCAGTAATTATAATGTGTAGTTTCAACATATAGAATAAAACCTGTCATCCAAAACATGGTAAATGAGTTTCTAACAAATGGTGAGATAGACTCTTTTAAATAGTATATGCATATATCTTCAGAAGATCTAGAAATTTTGACTGTGAATTTTGTGTTTTCCATATAACTTGATCTTCTTTTTCCTGAAAGAGCTGCTTCCAAATACTTCAGACCATTAGTAGCTATTATGATTTGAATTCCTAGGATGTCACCTGATGAATGGTTATTAAAATATCTTACTTTTTTTCACCCTGCCTTTACAAACTGTTTTGTGAGTATTTGACAATTTTTTTTTCAGTAATGTATTTTTGAAATTGTTCATGTTCATGCTTGACCTACAGCTGGTTTCAGGTTAGTTTTTTGTGATGTCGGTCACATTGGCCGTGTGAGGTAGCCCACTTATGCAACACCACCTAAGAAAGTGAGATTTTTTTTGAAAATATTTGACTGATAACTACCTTTTCTTTCTTGGGCTAGAACTGCCATACTGACACGAAACTCCTTTTCTCAGACTGGAATTTTTAGAACTGGATATCTCATGATCATAGAATCACACAAGCTCTAGAAATATGCTTGAATGTTACTCTCCAGGTCAAATGTTTTTAGGCAGCTACTCGCTTCAGGTGGCTATTTCTGACTACGAATTTATAATCCTTTTAAAGATTAAGGTATGCATCTTTCCAAAAGCACTGATCCATGTTTTTTTTGTGTAGACATAATTTCAGTGAGACTTTGCCCTGATGAAAGGCAGCATGGACTGATCCCTTTATAAGGTTTATTAAACAACATGCAAAAATTCCTGCCACAATTACAAGCTGAAATACAAAATATAGCTAAGTAAAAGCCAAAACCAACATGAGCTGATGATACATTGAATAAAACTATCTTGTCTGTTGCCTAGAATGTCAGGCTGTCCTTTGTGAAGAATGACTTCCACAGGGGCAAGAGGCCCGCGGGTGAAAGCTGGCCTGCCAGCCCTCTGTATATTTATAGTAGATATTTATAGCATGCTTAGAAATGTAAATAAAGGGCACATGAAAATGCTGAGTATAAAACATTATCAAAGATGACATGAATCCTGGTGTTTAATGAATCCAAGCAACCAGCTTTACATTTTTTTAAAGTGTATTTTATCGTACACATAGATCTCTAAGTGGGAGGAAACTCAATGTTTCCCCAAGCTATTGTGGCAGATCTGGACTGATGCAGCCACACAATCAGAAGAGGGTTTGGAGGTGAGTGGTTTGGTTTCTTGTTACTTTTGCATTTTATTTAGAAACATACCCCAAAGCATCATTTACTTTAAGGATCAGAGGGGCCGTTAGACTGTATTGGCTGATTCTGTGTAACTAGGACCGTGTAAAAGCATCTCATTCCTTCACTTTGGAGAGATGGAGAGGTTTGAAACTTAGACGTCAGGATCACCCAGCCTTTTCCCACATTGCTCAGAGGGGATGGCTTTCTCCCAGTATAGAAAATGTCAAGTGCTATCATATTATTTATTATTAGATTTCTCTTCTGGCTGTTACCGGTTTGGGACGACTTTGCAGAGAGATTTTATTCTGAGTGCTAGCAAAAGGGTGCTAACACAAATAATAGATTTGATTCAAAAGAGAAACCTAGTCTGAACATCAGGGAAAAGCTGTTGCCACTGTGCATTACTAGCTAGACAAAGAGTCTCCATGAAGATGCCAGAGAGTCCCCGTTTCTTGAGATATAGCTAAACAGACTGAACAGTATATGGCCAGGAACAACACTGCAGTTGTAGAAAATACATGAACAAGTTTGTCTGAGGCTAAAAACCTTAAGGGACAGCATGGGGGAAGCAATTCAGGTTTATGAACTGACAAGCTGATTTGACACTTGCAGCATCAGTGAGCCATGCTTAAGCAAGATGATGTTTGCTGGTCATGTTGGCTCTCTTGACTGGATTTGTGGTCAAGGACTATTTGGTTGCATTTGTTTTTTGACCAACTCTCAAATAAGTTACAAGACAGAAGTGAGGTAATGAACATAAATGGTATTAGGGAAGCGAAAGTGATGCTCCCATGCTGGCATAAGGGAGTGACACAACTAATCAAGTTCCCATGACACAGGTATTTCTTTTCCTAATGAGCTCTTGGATGTTACAGCCATCTAATAGCACAATAGGCCTGTGCTGAATGCAGTCAGCTCTTTCTAGTGCTGTGGTAATTCAATATTAAAACCCACACTTTAGCAAATCACTCTGCTTTACTAGAACACACTGAAGTGTTTAAACTCGCAGCAAACTGATGGGAAACAAAAGGCTCAAAATGCTTCCTTCCCCCAGTGCATGTGAAAATCTTCAATTTGGCTGAGATTGCTGGGGGAAGGTAGAAATTTTTATACAAGATTCCTAAGACATCAAGTTGTTATAGCCAACTACTTAAACTATGGCGAAGGAAGTGGAAGACAGATCTCTGTATCTGTTTGGATAATCTCAATAAGAAGAGTGGGATTTGTTTTGAGGGCTGAAGAGGAGATGTTTAGGCCACTGGCCAAAAATAATAGAAAAGTTCATATTTTTCCAGATTTGTGAAAAACGAAGAATTTTATGCTTCTGCCTCAATTTATTTTTGTTGCTATTCATCACCAAAGTGTGCTATTTATTGCCTAAGAGTGTTTTTCCTACAAACTTGGCATAATGTCTTTACCAAAAATTTTGCATCTGTGAATTAAAAATGCGTATGAGGATTTACTTTTTGTTCCTTTGGTGAATGCTGCTGCTGTTCTTATCTGAAAAATCTGCTTTTTACATTGACAGAAATGGTGAAAAATGACCCGATTTCAGATTATTTACACAAACTAGCTTTAGTTCCACACTTCACTTACAAACATAGATCATAGTACCACAGTATTAAGCTCACACTTAACTTTACACTTGTGAATAGCTTTACTGACTTCAGTGGAGGTGCTCATATAGAAAGCTTAGTATGTTGTCACATGTTTAGCAGATTGTTTTACGGAAAGGTAGAGTGGTCTTACCTGGAAAGCCCTGGACTGGGTGCGAGCTCACAGTTTGGATCTGCAACAGGCTTCCTTTATAATCTTAATTATTCTGTGTCACTCTAGTTCCCATTTCTACCTTGCTTCCCAGTTTCTTCTTGCTTATTTTTGGTCTTTTAGCTATTCTGCTTGTAAATTCTTTAAGATGGGAATTTTCTTGCTGACTAATATCTGACACTTCATATGGTGAGCATGTGTAGATGCACCAGTATGAAAGATGGTCTGTCTCTATATGTCCTTGTTCTATTCCATTTCTTTTCCACATGGAGTATGTGTGCCTCTTCTTTGAAGAGATGATGGGGCTTGCTAGTACATAGGGGATTATTCCTTCTTTCAGGTAGAAAAGTGATGCAGTGCCTGGTTTAACGGATCCCTGCTCCCCTCTGGAACACTGATACGCTTGTAATTTCCCCTCTGTGAATGTCATTAATGGAGCTCTGATTTTACTTTTTATTAATTACCAAACTTAGGAAATTAAAGATTTAATAAAATCATAAATCTAGGTCAAATTGAGCTTGAAATACTGAAGAGCCCCTGTAACGCATTCATCCACATGATCTTTTCTATTAATCCAACAAATGTCTGTCTTCAGTAAGCAATTCTGTTTCCTGTTTTTCACCCTCATCCACAATAAGCACCTACGTTTGTTTCTTCTTTTTCTTGTAGCCTAAAGATAATTCATTAAAGTAGCATTCCCTCCCCCTTTTTTTGATCCACCTCTCCACCTCCAATACCCCCCTAAAAAACACCATCAATATTTCATAAACTTACAGTGACAAATGTATTTTAATGTGGTCCACAGAGAACCAGAGATTGATTGGCCTCTCAGAAATATGACACGTTTCAAAGCAGGATATTCATGGAGTGTTTTAGTGCCTACATTAGTCAGAGAGAAGCAGTGCCTAAATTTATCATAGTTATGGCTTTCTCGGTATCCATTTTCTTTTAGCCGCTGACAGCAAGTATCTGAATGGTCCCTATTGATTGGCTTTGTGGGTCTGTCTTTAAAATGCATTGGCTGTGGGGGTTTTCAGCTCAAATTAAGTCTTGGCTTCCTGGAGTTTTGCGCATATGTACAGCGCAAGTGCAGACAAAGCTGGCTTCATTCATGCTGATTTTCATTCACAAGGGCATACACGTACGGGAAGGGAAAACTGAAATCTCTGCTGATATTGTGGGTGAACTGAGCCCTCTTCTTTGAAAGCAAATGTTTTGTAATCCCAGAAGGAAGCAGCAAGGAAGGGTGGGGGACAGGAAGCACCTACTGCCATTGCCTGTGCGCAAACGGACGGGTGTTTGATGGTGCATGGCCTGGGGAACCAGGGCCAGGGATTGGGAGAAAGCTGAGATGTCTTCACATCTTCAGCACTGCTTAGAATGCCTAATCACAAGGAACGTTATCTGATGGGCCATGAAAATAATCCGTGGTGTTCTTGTCTCACTGTGAATAGGAGATTTGTGCATCATTTGATATCCTGTCTGCAGTGTTACAGTCCTTCATACAGCCGATCCCAGTGCCATACAGAGATGTGAGTGAGTTTTCAGCATGGTGACCAAATTTTAAGATTAAAAAGACAATGGTTTTTATGCTAAAGTATATTATTAAATTATTTTAAATGTTAAGCCAAAGAAAATACTTATTCATGCCATTTGAATTTAATTCTCTAAGTTTCAACTTAGCTGAAGTGAATTACGCCATTGAGAAAAGGGGATTTGTAATCTTCAACTTTAGATGTTAATTTTATATAATTGTAAACAGGAAAAAAACAAAGTGTCTATTGATTGTATTAAGACAGAGACAAACTATAGATATTGTAGTCCACTACTATCTGCTAAGATAAGAAGTCCACAATCAGGCAACTGTGAAAGAAAACAAAAGATGAACAGAGTAGTCAGAATTAGTTTAAATGGGCAATCGAGGACTACTGTTGCATTGTAAATCAGACATAAGTAATTAGTTTGAAGAATAGGAGAGCAATAGTTAAATGATTTTAGGGAAATGTAATGAATATGTATGTATTTACTAAATATAATGAGGAGACTTACATGCACTCTTTGGGAGCACTTACTAAGGAACATCTCTAGTGTTGCCCCAGTGCTAAAATTAAAGAACACCTGCTTAACAGTATTTCAGGCTGTTGGACCATTTTCTTTGTTTCATCGTTTTGCTTTGCAACGTTCCTGGAAAATTTTAAAAGTTATGGCCTATTACTATCTCTCTTCCCCCTTTTTTCCCCCTCAAAATATACTGATTATATTTATGAAAAGCTTTGAATAACTCAGAGGTGAGTTCTATGAATCTGCTTTGGTAAATACACAATTGCTTATGAACACCCTTTTTCTTGATTTCAGTTTTAAGGCTGAGGCAGAACAAAGGTGCATGATGAACACACTCTTCAATTTACAGAATATTCCTTCAGGCATCTTGTTGGATGAGGTACTTTGTTTGCTTGAACCATTTTAAATTCCTGCTTTCTCCACTCCTACCCCCCAGAACACAATTTACCAGTATTGTCAATCTAATACCCGTCATGAGTCCAAAGCCCTTTTTTAAAAAGTAGACAAAATAAATTAGCTCACGGGTTGTGCCTAGGCAAATGGTTCAGCTCGGCTTCAGATTTTACTCCAATCTTTTGTACAGTCCCATTGTAAAACACAGGAGTTTCAGCAGTGACTGAATGTGGGTGGAAAATCAGAATAGTTGGGTTTATATGGGGGGCAGAGATGGCTCTTTCAGAGTTCATAGATTCATGGAGTTTGGGCTAAGAGGGACAACTAGATTGTCCCTCTGACTTACTGTATATCCTAGGCCATTGCATTTCACCTGGTTACTACAGTATTGATCCCAGTAACTTTTGTGCTTAACTATAGTCTGACTTGTGTTTTTCTAAAATAGGTATTCCAGACAGCATCCTTTTCTTAATTTGAATATATCAAAGGCTGGATAATACCCCACAATGTTTTAAAAAAAAAAATTATGCCTGGGTTTTAATTTAAATCAATCTGCCTTTGGTTTCTAGCCATTAGTTTTTGTTATGCCTCTCTCTGATAGATTAATGAGCCGTTTAATACCCTTTGTTTTCTCCCCATGAAGGTACTTACACACTAATCAAGTTACCTCTCAATCTTTGTTGATAGGCTAAATAGATTGAGCTCTTTCAGTTCTCACTGAGATCTTAGTTATTCTGCCCCCCCTTTTCCAGTTGTTCAGATCTTTGTTTTTTCTCAACACTCTTAAAAAAGTTGTGGCACTGCAACTGAGCTTTGTATGCCTTTTACGGGTCTCTCACCGATGTCATAAATAAAAGTATAATCACTTCATCAATCCTGCTTACTACTCCTCTTGTTTATACCTCTAAAACCAACATTAGCCATTTCTGTCATAACATTGTGCTGCGAGCTTATGTTGAATTTGCTTGTTCAGTAAATCTTTTCCAAAGTAATTTATTAGTACGGTAGAGGTCCTCCTTTAGCACGTAAGGCTAGTATTTCTTTCTTTTTTGTTTGGTAGTTTTCACTTCTGGGTTGCATTTCCTTGAACTATGAAAGCCTCTTCATATTCATATGTAAGGTTTACACCATCCTAACTGCCTACCACCACCTTGGACTCAACACAGGAGAAAACAAAAGCGTCTGTACAGGTATTACAGATGTGATGTCCTTGGACTTGATAGATTTTAATACAATCCTTGAGTTCCTGAAACTACTGCCAGTTGGTAGAGGATGATACTCTCACCTATTTAATGCTATGATGTGATCTCTTTGTTTTTTTAAAAAAACCCAACCAAACCAAACCACAATAAAACATCAAACCAAACCCACCCCCGCAACCAAACCCCCAAATCAGAGGTCTGTTAGTATGTAGATGGGACATGAGGGTAGAGCAGCAATGTGTGATGGGGCCATACAGACTGTCCTTTGTCCAGCTACTTTTGACTTAACTCAATGACAATTCTGTGGGGAGAGCTGCATTTTGTGCAGTCAATTTATGTACACACCACTTAGTATTTAAAAAAAGAAAATGAGTTGGTCTGATTCACCATAATGCCGAATGTGATAATTACACTTCTCTCCTAAAGGAATCCACACTGAGACTAACACATGCTTTCATCCTCCAGGACAGACTATTCTGTCAGTCTCTTTTAAAATAAATGATTAGAGCTGGCAAAGAGGATCTGCAGGAAGGATTCTACAGACAGTCTTGCAAGCTCCAAGAGACTGTGCAGTTGGACTGTGATTTGTTCCTCTGTATTTACTCTTTACAAATTAATTTTATTTGTATTGGCGATTCACCCAGAAGTCTTAATTAGAATGAAAATTATTGTGTGAAGAAAGATGCAACTGCTGTCACTAAACAGTCAGTTGGTAAGTGATTTTTAGCATCTAATTTCTTGCACTTTGTGGGTGACCATGGGCGGGGTTTCGATGGACAGTAGGTGTGTGGTGATCTCTGACAGCTGGACTCTTGAGGAAATCTCAGGTTGGATACCTGCCTCACAACAGAAACATCTAAGACTGCTTACTTTAATGCATAATATCTTCTCTGGAAAAGATTAAAATAGAATTCTGTTGATGCAGGTTCTTAGGTGGCTCTTACTAATATGAAGATGGTTTTGTGTGCCAGCAATGGCTATTTGTAGACAAACATGTTTTCTGCCCATCAGATACTGGCGGTGATGCACCTGTTGTCTAGGTTCCAGTCAAAGCAGGGAGGATGGAAGCTGCATGTCACATGTAACACTAGGAGTAGATAATGAATACTGTCCCCAAACATGAAGTCACCTGCTGAGGATTGCTCCAAGTCATCTATGAATTGTTGTAAAATGAGAGCTGAGGAACAAGGGCAGATGTCCATATGTTGCTTGTCAACAGTCAGTAGGGACACATTTTGATTCCCCCCTTCCTCCCCCCTCAGTTATTCAAGGTTGGCCAAAGGTTACTACAAATACTTCCCTTTCATGGAAATCACATTAAACTAATACTTTCTGATAATGCAGTTCTTGCTGCAGAATTCAAAGCAGTTAAAGTTCACTGGACATTACAAAGCTCAACTAAAGTAAAAGTGGACTTCTTAGAAGCTATACAAGTATCATGGGAGTGCACAACATCTCCTACAGATACTTTTATGCTAATAAAAGGGGGCAGGATCTGTGGAGGCAGCACACACGCTGCATTGCTGTGGTGTTTTGTTTCTCTTTTTGTTTTTTTTTTGCTATTGTGCTACCGTTCGTGAATCTTTGGTGAATTCTGGTTTAGGGACCATTCATTTTTTTTACTCACTATTGAAAGCAATAGCCCTGGGAAGCTTTCACTGTGTTTTAGAAGAGAGACTGTGACAAAGAATCAGTCTGTAATGCAAATAGTTTACTTGAGGCTTTCTGGGCCTGTGAACTCTGTATAACGTTTATAAGAGGTGATATAAGATGCTGGGAGGAGAGACAGGCATCAGACCCCACTCCTTTGGTGGTGAATTCTTTTCCAAATACTACATGACATGTCTGATTGCAATCACTTGTGTCCTTACCAGTAGAATGATGCTAGTTGTCTTTTCACCCTGTGTTTAATTTTTTAAGTAACGGAGTAGCAGGTGCACTTTCATATATATGTCGTCTTCAGCAGAACAAAAAAAAGGCAGTACAGGAGCTGACGCCTGAGCTCAGATGAGGATCCAGCCTGTCGCCCAACAGCTTTAAGCTGGGATATCATAGCGGGAACCATATGGGGGACACAGCATGTGACAGAGGTTTTGTAAGGGGCTCCAAAGGGGGAAACACAGGGCGTGATAGGGGCTCTAGAGGTGGCCCTGAAGAGGGGACAGAGGTAACAATAGGGGTTCTATACTGGTCTCCATAGGGTTGGCAGAGGGCGCCATAGGGGCTCTACATGGGGCTCTTAAAAAGGGAGGATACAGCCGGAAGAAGCCCCTCACCCCGCTCACCCCTCACCTCCCTCCAGCCATCAAACTGGAACTCAGAGAATCAAACCACCGCCCTGCCACCCGTCCTGGCTCTTCAGTTTCCAAACTCCCTGTGTTGGCAAGGGAGAGAAAAAGTCACGGAAAGCTTCCGAAAGTCTGACAAGGCGCTACAGGTTGTTCTAAGGGCGGACACAGGTTAATGTAGGAAATTCCATAGGGGGCTCCGTGGGGGGGGGGGGGGCACAGGGCGAGATAGGGGCTCCAAAGGGGGGACACAGAGGGGTATAGGGGCCCTAAATTGGCCTCCATGGGGGGCACTCGGCGAGGACCGGCAGCAGGAACCGTGAGCTCTGCAGCCGGGTCCCCGGTGGAGGCGGGCAGGGGCTGCCCTGGCACACACCAAGCTCGAGAGATGCCACCAGCAGCGCCGCTCTCTGAGCCCCGGACGCGGCCGCGCTCACGGGGGCGGTGACGGCGCGGGGGGGCGGTCCCGGCGGCACCGTGGGAGCTGGCGAGGGCGGAGCGGGAAGGCGAGGGCGAGCAAGGAGAAGGCAGTGGTGAAGCGTGGTAGCCACTCGCCAGAAAACCAAGTCTTCCCTTCGTACTGCAGCAACTGCAAGTGAGGCAGCCTCCCAGCCTGAGCCCCGGTGGGTGTTGGGCTGCAGGACCTGCCCCCCCTCCTGCCCCGGTACCTGAGCCCAGGGCAAGGTCACCTGTGGGGGCTGTGCTCGGGGGGGAGGAACTCCTCTGCCCGGTAACTGAGCTTAGGGAGGAGCTCGCCGGGCTGAGGACGATCAGGGACTGTGAGCAGGACTTCTGGACTAACGCTCTGCTCTCCCGGACTCGGCCACAACAGACAGACGTGCAAAGGTGGATCCCCCACCCCCCGGGTGCTCAGCTGAGGGGGCACCCCAAGAGATGGAGCAGAATGGCAGCAGGTTCCTGCTCATCGGTCAGGCGCATCTCCCCCGTTCCAAATCTGGCCCCGCAGGTTCCCTCGCGGAACAGATAGAAGGGTCTGCAAGTGGAACCGAACCCAATTATTGAAAATCCTCATAGCCTGGAAACGTTCCCCAGGCTAAAAAAAGAGAAGCTGTCAATCAAAACAGCTTCTGTTAAGAAGAAGAGGAGGGTTGTAGTTCTTGGTGACCCTCTCCTTAGGGGCACAGAGGGACTGATATGCAGACCTGACCCATTGCAGAGAGAGGTCTGCTGTCTGCCTGGGGCCTCGGTTAAGGATGAGATCAAGAAACTTCCCGAGCTGGTCAAGCCCACGCATTACTATCCCCTAGTAGTTTTCCAATTAGGACATAATGAAAGATCTACCAGCAACCTTAGGGCTATTAAAAAGGACTTTAAAGCTCTAGGGCAAATGGTTAAGGATTAAGAAGCTCAGGTGGCCTTCTCCTCTGTCATAGGGAATGATAAGAGAAGGAGCCAGGAATTAAATAAATGGCTGAGAACACGGTGTGAAGAACAAAACTTTGGGTTCTTCGATAAGTTGGCGTGCATGCCAGGTCTGCTGGCAGGTGTTGGAGTGTACCTGTCCCCCAGGGGTAAAAGGGCTCTCTCAGAGAAGCTGGTAGGGTTAATTAAGAGGGCTTTAAACTAGTGGAAGGGGGAGGGGAACTTCAGCCATGCTAATAGAATTAAATATGGGGACAACAACCCAGGACCTGAGGTGCAAGATAGCATAGGATCTCCAGGTAGACGAATAGTAAAAGAGGGGGTGACAACAGCTCATCTGAAGTGCATTTACAGTAATGCACGCAGCATGGGAAACAAACAGGATGAGCTGGAAGCTGTGGCAAGGCAGGACAATTATGATATAATTGCCATCACAGAAACAAGGTGGGATGACTCGCACAACTAGAGCACTACCATGGATGGCTATAAGCTATTTAGGCGGGACAGACTAGGAAAGAGATGGTGGGATTGCTATACGGCAAAGAGGATTTTAACTGTATAGAAGTCAGTAATAGCAATGATAAGGTAGAGTGTTTATGGGTTAAACTCAGTGGTGTGCGTGGTAACCAAAATATTGTGGTGGGAGTTTACTATCGGCCACCCAACTAGGATGAAGAGACTGATGAACTCTTCTATAAACACCTAGGAGAAGTCTCATGATCACGTCCTGTCGTTCTCATGGGGGATTTCAACCTTCCAGATGTCTGCTGGAGGTACAACACAACAGAAAGGAAGCAGACTAGAAGGTTCATAGAGTATGTGGATGATAATTTCATAACACAGCTGGTGAATGAACCAACTAGAGAGGGTACCCAGCTGGATCTGCCTCGTGGGAGAGGTGATGGTCAGAGGACGCCTGGGGCATAGTGAACACAAGATGATAAAATTCTCACCTCTTGGGGCAGTGAGGAGAGGGGTCAGCAGAACTGCCACCTTGGACTTTCGAAGGGCAGACTTTGAACTCTTCAGAAGGCTGCTTGATCAAGTTCACTGGGAGGTGGCTCTAAAGGACAAAGGGGTATCACAGTATCACAAGGTTGGAAAAGACCTTTGAGATCATCGAGTCCAACCTATGACCCAACACCTACTCATCATTTAAACCACGGCACTAAGTGTCTCATCCAGTCTCCTCTTAAACACCTCCAGGGACGGTGATTCCACCATCTTGTTGATAAAAGATACAACTTTATGTAAACTTGCTTTAGAATTAAAAAACTTGCTTTTCCAAAGGAAAATACAGTTTACACCATAATGCAGTGTTCTGGGCTTATTGTTTTCAGGTTTTTCTGTTGGTTTTCAAGTGGGAATTCTGACAGGACTCTTTGGGGGGTTGTTAACATTCAATTGTAACAAAGCGCCTACTCTGAAAACAGTTGGTTTAGTACATACAGTTGGTTTTCCCAAATTGCTACTCTGTGATGGAAAAATTTTGATTGAAAAGTCTTGATCAAAGTCCTTGTCAACTTACGAATAAATTATGCTAGCTAAGAAAAATATTGATCTTTTCTGCATCTCTCTTTAACTGTCAAAACTTTATCTGACAAATCTTGGGTTTCATGCTGCTCCCATAAATATTTTTTGCATAGATTGCGAAGTGTTAAGGAGGATTAAATAATTTTTGCTTATTATTGGCCAGGTCAATCTTTACTTACACATTTGGCAGCTGCTTTGGCTCTCATTTGTCTGCTTTTTACAATTTGTAGGGCAAAGTAAAGTAGATTTAAAGACAGAGTTTATTAATAAACATATGAAAACAAAAGCTTTCTGGCAACAGTTTAAACTTGCATAAAAATGGTTGTGGATTTTTTTTTGGAAAAACAATGCTCTTAACAGGGGAAAAAATTAACTAAATTAAAATAACACTTAAATGTAATATGTTTTGGGGAGATCGGAAAGAAATTCCCATACAAATACCCAGTAATCTTAGACATTAGGTCCATCTTTTTAGTACAGACATGTTCTGTGTTAAACCTCTCTTGTGAACCATTAAATAGCTGCATTTACGCAATGAAAACATCACACGTATACAATTCCATTAGAACTAGGGCAGACTTTTTTTCCATTTCTCATTTGCAAGGTGGCTGTGTTTTATTTTACTACTGTTTGCCACAGATAATATGGTGATGAAGTGTGTTCCTGTACAGAGATGGATTTGTTGATGATTAGGGAGGAGAAATAAGAAAGGAAAGAGGAAAAATTCTGGATATAGAAAAATGGCAAAAACCGTTGGTATCAGTTACATGAGTGAGTTTGATTACACAGAAGGGTGAAGCTCTTGGGGAACTGCAGTAAGTCTACCTCCTTAACCATTTTAGCTTCACCCAGTGTTCTGTACCCTGATACAAAATTATTCTTCATTTGATGTACCAGTACAGACCGTGACAGTGCAAGAGGGTTTGAGCTGTCACTCCTGTATTGTCCTCCAGAATTCATGCATTCTACTTTAAGTAGACAGTGTGAAACTCTATCCAGTTGGTAGAAATCCCAATAATCTCAGTCTCGATGAATGAGCTGTGTCAGTGTCAGAACTGTAAACCTGACTTCCAGGTACAAGTCACATATAAATAAGTCAGCATACAGGGAGCTTTCTCAGAGAAAGATACAGGAAAAAATGCGCTTCCTATCTTGATTTAATGAAAAATCCAATTTCTCTTCATTGGCTTAGATTGTGAACTGCTCTCCAGCCCCTCATTTGGTATTTTAGGTGTTTTGTACTATTATGCTTCGGGTTTTTTTTCTTTTTTTTTTTTTTTTTTTAAAAAGAAAGAAAAAACCTCTGTCACAGGTGAAAAGCAGGATGTTTGTTCTTGGAGGCATAAGCACACTGATGGGCTATTGGAATGCAAAGGTGATTCACAAGAATTTCCTCCCAAGTCATCTTTGTTTTTAATTTTGGTTCTTATATTTCTTTGTTCCTCATTGCAAACTTTTGAACCTCTTTTTATGGTCTGAGTAAATTCAGTCATATATTTATATGTTATTTTCCACTAATTTTAATGGACTGAGCCGTAATTCGTGCTTTGGGATTGAAGCAGGTAGATTGTGTGTGCACACTGGTCGTATGGTGAATTGGCTGACATTAAGCTTCTTTAAGAAACTTTGCATCGTCACATTTGCTAGGGAGGTAGTAATGTAGTTGAGCAGTCTAATATGGCTCAACACTTAGCAAATCTTTTGTTGTTGCTCGTAACTCCTCAATGTCTCAAATATTCTGAATTGTTCTCAACATGCTAAACCTGTTTAAATCACTTTCTGGAAAAATATATTGTTGCTAAAAGTGCTGCTATTGTGGGTTTCTTATTCCGCTCTGTTCTGCACAGTTTAGAGCAAAGCATCTGATATAATGGATTCTGGGAATAAATGGCTGCACTTTTAATCAGAAGGTCCCAAACTTGACTGTTTTCCCTTTTGCTTATACCAGTTGCTCCACCTGGAACCTTGTCTAGCATTTATGCTCAGATCATCATTGCTATGATAACGCTGCTGCTGGTGAATTACCCATCAGTTCAAAATTCTCCATGAGAAAGTGTGATTAATTCCTGTCTAGATTGTTATTGTTGTTGTTCCCTGTGAAAATATTAAGTGGATTTTAAATTGCAGCTGATGTTGTGAATGTCCAGGGAATAAGGGAGCAGCTAACACTGCTAGCCTGTGCTCTGTGGCGATCACTTTGTAAAGACTTGTATGTGATGTAATGCTGAGATATTTCCAGGTTGCATATCTATAAAGCTCTGTTCCTAAATATAGTGCTCTGTGCTATCTTTTTTTCTCAAGAAAAAACAGTACTATTAGACCAAAATATCTCCTTACCACCAAAGACCCTATGAAATATAAATACTGTTTTTTCGAAAAACCTTTGTTAATTTCTAATATCTGTTACTTACAAAGTGTGAGAAGGTTCTCATTCATGCAACAGATGAAGTGATGGTATTTGGACTCTCTTTCAGATGGCGAGGTTTCTCTCTTTGCAAGAAGCTTGGTTCGAGGAACATGGGGAATGAGTAGAAATGAAATGGTCTGGAGCATTTGTAATCTGCATATGCTTGTGCTTATGTGTGGTTGATCTCTCTCCCCATTTCAGGCATTTGTTGGGTAAGGAAGCATGACAGAGATGTGTTAAATGTCAGTCATCCCCAGAGCCGCCAACAATGAACAAGGATTAAACAAGAAGCTGTGGAAGAGGAAAAGAAATCCTTGTGCAGGTTTTAATAATTCATAAACGTTGCATCTATTTTACTATTCTCTGCATTTAAAAACAAGGCCCAAACTATGCCTGCAAGCATAACTTTCCCTTTACAGTAAAAGAGATTGAATTCATTATGGCTAAATTCCGGTTACTTATTCATTTATTTTCTTTTTTGGGTTATGGCTATCTTCCATTTATGGATAGGTGAAACAGAGAATCTTATGTCCAAATCATTCAAAATGTAAAGGCTTTAGTAAAGTATAAATCTGGACAGAATCTACCCTGAACCTAAATAATGACAATTTTAAAAACGTCAGTATTCTGTGGCGTTATCCATGTTAATTCTAATAGATGGAGCAAACCATAATTTCATATCAGTAAACTCAACGATGTTCAATGTACTTATGAGACAGCGTCCAGGATGAAAGACAGATTAGGATTAATTTTTGAAGGTCAGTGGGATTATATGTTGTTGGAAGAATCTGAAAGGAGGGTTTGTTAACCCTCTTGTCATACAGTACAGCACAAATACCTTTTACTTTTGGATCTGGAACCTAGAGGTCCCAGAGGTTCTTGGAGGTATTTTTGATCTTAATGGCAAACAACTTTCCAATGCTGTTGATGTTCCCCATAAGAACTCCAGGTAACTGCTGAGTTGAGTAATTGGAGTAAATTGAGTCCTATTCATGTACTGATTCAGCATCTGAGAGTGCAAGATATGCCAGTAAAGGTAATTGAGTAGAGGCAAGCCTAATGATTGTGTAGAACAGCGCTGCCTTCTCTGGCTTCCTGACACAGGACTGCATCACCTCAGCTGTGACTTTGCAGGTCCACACCAAATCTTATCCCTTTCCCCATTTGTGTTCTTTTTTTTGTCTAGTACCCTCCTTCCCTGCAATGCAGGGAACAGCAAGGGCCAAGCCTTTTAAAGTTATGTCTGTAATTTCAATAATGGAGGAACAGAAGCGGGCCACCAGCCAGCCAAACCAATGGGAATGTGTTCAGGTTACAGTGCTGGGTGCATAACTTTGTGTTGGAGCTGCTCATCCGGGTTTACAAAATTTTCTTGAGTTTTCTTACGCTATGGATCTACCTCCTGACATTTACATTTCTGAGGTGTAGTGTCCTGAAATGGAAGGATGCCAACGCTTGTCATCTGTCTAGCTCTCTGCCTTGATTCTTTTTTTATCTTGTCAGTCTTTTAAAACTAGCTCTTAATTGTGGCTTTTAAAATAATGCTATTGCTCTTTGACATTTAACTGCTGCTATCATGTGGCTCGTGAAAACAGTTTGCTTTTAACTGCTCAGCAGTGGAAACTCCTTGCAAAGTAAACCAGCTTTGATGAGCTGGGATTTATGACCAGCCAGGAATGTTCCAGCCGGTCCAGGTAGCTGCCTCACTTATCAAGCGATCTCTCTGAAACCTTAAGATAAATGTCACGGTTTGGGGTACTGTAGGCCCTTTATATTTTAAATGCGATTGCATAAATTGCTTTAAGATGAGTAGTTATTTGTAGTTCCATTACTATATGCAAGTGGGACAAATGTTTTCAGTTGTCGAGTTCATTCAGGGCCTTAAAAATGTCTTTTTTCAGTGTATAAAGAGGGAGTGCTAAGCACAGCACCTCTCAAAACTTCAATAAGACCTTTAATTTCCACTTGACCAAATTTCTGACACCAGCCAAGAGGAATCACTTGAATTACATGCTCTAAGTATGTTTCTGCCTTGGTACTGGGATCTAAAATCTGATTGTATGAAAAGTATGACAATAGTATATTTTTGGCACCTCAGTGGTAGTCTCTGGCTTTAAAAGCTTCTTATCCAGAATAAGTACAATGAATTTTGGCAGTATTCTTAGGACAAAGCAGAAGTATTCTTTGGGCAGAGCTGGAAAGGTAAAAAGGAGGTGCTTGCTGGTTCTGCCCCCTTTTACAGCTCCCTCTGGAATCTTCTGCAAACCCAATAAACACATGCTGAACAAATGAGTAGAAACAAGGATAACCAACATTTCTGATAACTGACTTGCAAAAGGTCTAAAAAATCAGGAATACTGTGTAGTTCAATCTTCATGCCCTCTTAATGGAAATGTGTCCTCTCTGATCTGCAGCAAAAACACCTCAATGGCTGTTAACACACTGCAGCTCTCAAGTGACCGGTGTTGGTGGTGCAGGATAATCCCTGTTCCTCCTTTAACAGCTTGCTCTGCTCTTGCTCCCTTGCTGGCACTAAGTAGACACCAGGATTTGGGACTTTTGTTTTCCTGTGCCTGTGTGGTGAGCGATATTGTTGGAACCATGTTTTCTGTGGCTGAATTCTGCTTTGGTCAGAGAAGCTCCCTGCAAGGTGCAGTAACTGCTTGCGTGTGCAGAACAGCCAGAGTGCTCTATGCAGAGATGACAAAGGGCCGCTGTTTTTCTGTTGGGGGATGAAGCAGGTAATATTAAACCACCAAGAATTAATGCTATGTTTTAAAATTGGCAATTAATCTGTGACAAAGATACAAGGCCGCATCTGCACATCTTAATATATAATATTCTGTTTCAGAAAAAGACTTTTTTCCAAAACATTACATCTTTTGTTTTGTTAAGATCTGGTGGAACAAAATCAGCTTGAGAATTCCTACAAGATGAATTATGCTAATACTGCTTTACACCTCTATTTCTGTTCGGCAAGCAGACGGTCTCCTCATAATGTAGCCTTGGTACTATCTGATAAGTTTTCCTGATGTCATTTCTTTAGTTTATTTCATTGCACTTGCTTATGGTAGAACTTTGTGCTTTGAGATCTTGTTATTTGGTGTACAAATAAAAAGAAAGCTTACAAACTGTCTCAAACTATATTTTTCCAAAGGAGAATTAAGAGCCACAAAGTTCATGACTTGAGCTTACTTCCTCATGTTATATGGTGACTAGGGAAATATAGTGCTAAAATGGCAGCTGTGGTCGTAGTAAAGAAAAAAAGAATTGATTTTTGGTTTTGTTTTGTTTCCATTTGGATCTGAATTCACTTTCTGTTTCTGAGTGTCTTTTGGAAATGAGAAGAAAATCTGAAAGGAAGTACTGAGAAAATGGTTAACTCCTTTCTGTTCCTCTAACATCTGTTCTTTTTCTTTATCCACCTGACACCTCCAGCAAGATCCCCACTTTGTTGAATTATTTTTACAAATGTGCTGGTTTTTTTCATGGACATAAAGAATTTTGGAAAGAGCATGGAATTGTATTTATAGATGAGTAATGATTCATTGATAAGTAATTGCTGTCAGGACTGTGGGGTCTGATTCAGGTCACTGTTAATTTAGCATAGTTCAAAAAAATGGATACTTTTTATTCACATATATTTAATCAAACAGTCCCTGGGGAGAAACAGAAGGGAAATTGAGAAGTGGGAATCAGCCAAGAAGATGCAGGGTTTTGAAGTGGCAGAATTATTTTGTTCTTCTGGGAATGATAGTTCTTCTCATACTTTGATTTCTTATAAATAAAGCCAGAAAGAATCTCAGAAGGGTAGATCAGAGGCTGCTCATGCAGTTAAGCTGTTTAAAGCTCATTCAGATCCTGTGGTGAGGTATTTCCAAGAATTACTGATAACTCATGGTGACTTTTCAATTGAAAACAGTGGTAGCTCCTAATTTCCTGCTTTGACATCTGTGGTTTTCTGCTCTGACTCCTTATTGTGGAATATGTGCCCAGTTTGTCCTCTACTTGCCACTGCCTGGAAGGTCTTTGGAAGAAGACAGACCAAAGGATGCAAGCGATAGAAACATCCTCCTAACTGCTGTCGCATTTAGGCAAGAGCAAATTTCCACTTATTGCAGAAGTTCAATACTTACAAGTGATGCTGTTTGGATCTTTTGTGATCCTAGAAGTATCACAGTATCTCCAAATACTCCTGTACTGGAAAACTGTTTGCAAAAGAGAAAAAGTAAAGAACTCTGAATAGGAGTAGGACTTTGTTTCAGTCGCTTTCCCCTCTCTCTCCGTGCGGTTTATGGGATCCTTTACCCCAGTGCTCTTTATCCCTGACCCCATAACTTCAGACCTCATACGCAGTCCATCCCTAAGCTGCTGTGACCCTTTCAGGGAAAAGGAGAGAAGAATGTTGGAATGTGTGAAGTTCAGCAGGCTTTCAGACCGTGCTTCTCCTTCACCTGCAAGGGCAGAAGAGTAACACAGGTAAAACTGCTCAGGCTCTGAGAAGGTGAACAGGATTGAGGCTGGGAGATGTGCAGCAAGGCTTGGCTGGACCACCCAGGCAAGAATGGAGCAGGGCACAACAGCACTATTCTGGCTGGCCAGTAGCAGAGGTATCGAGTTCGTTCAGACAGAATTGTGATACTGCCGTGGTATTGGTAAGTCACCCCATCAGTAATGTTTAGCACCTCATCAGATTAGCTTTGTGAACTGTAACATTTCTAGTTGCACACTGGTACAGGTGGTGTTCTCATGCTGGAAAGCACATTATAGGAATTTCATGGCATCAAATACTTAGAAAGAGTGGCTTGGCAGGGATCATAATATTGGGATTTATACCTATAAAAAGATGCAATGCATGACTTTGTGACTCGGATCTTGAAAGTGAGGGATTTATAGCAATGGTTATAACCAGGCCTAGTAAAAGCTGTGTTCCTCCTGGACTTCTGTGAGTCTGCTTAATACTTGCTGTAGAAGCTCAATTGCTGTGGCCCCGCTAGGAAGGTTTTGACAGTTGTGCTGAATTGCATGACTGCCAAGTGAATGTGGCTTTGGCCAAACGTCCACTAAGCATTAGGATGAAATTGTCAAACTTAGTCTTGCTTTTATGATCTATTCTCATTTGTGAGTCCAACTCAGAGCTCAGCAGTAGAAAATACTGTGGCAGGTCATGAAACCACTCATTTTTCTGTTTAGAAAAATGCTTACAGGTGAAGAATTGTCCATATGGAATGACCAACTTGAGATGGTCTTTGCGCTGTCTGATACTTGGGTCAGCTTCCACCTAACTTTGTTAACTGCACGTTGATCTTGAACTAAATTATTGCTTTTCCTTGAAACCTGTCAAATCAATTTTGCTGTGTAGTGGTGCATACCAATCTTGATACAAAGGGGAGCTATTCTCCTTCTGAAGTGGCAGAAGGAGATTTGGAATTGTTGTTAGCTTAAACCAAAGAATTTTAACACATATGAAACTACAGGCAAAAGGATTTGGCAAGATTACTTCCTCAATCAAGAAAAAAGAAGGTTAGGAGAGAGCTATGGGTGCTGTGGGTATCCAGTTTTGCACTTTCAGAGGAATCTTTCCTGGGATATTAATGTTTAGTTCAGGGTTCAACTTTGTATCTTGCCACATATCTTATTAAAATATATATTGTGCCTTTATGAATATTTAAAAACAAGCACTTAGTAAAGATTTCATAATAGCCTGTAGTAGGCTTTTATAAACCATTAACAGTGGTATGATGAACTAATATGTGTGAATTCTATGTGGAGCCAAAGAATGGAATATAAGAGGGTGCATAATCCTTGTGGGATAAGAAAACAATTCATTGATTATTAATTGCCAGTGCAATTGCTTCAGTTCGGATTGATTTAGCTACCATGTAAACTGGGAAGGGAGGACCTACCCAGTAAACCCTAGCTGCTTAGCCCATGGGTAGAAAATTGGACCTTTGGGCATTTATAGGGCAAGTTTTAGTGCTAGCATTATTAGTTGTCTGTGAACACAGCCCCATGGAGGTGTACTGACTCCTGTGCAGGCAGATGGATCCTTCTTGCCTGGCTGGAGTCCTGTTTTTGTATAGTAAGGTGCAGAATTAGAAAGAAGACAGCTAAAGTGACTTCTAATACTTCCTGCAGAGGAATTTTGGAATAGGAGAAAAGTTTTTTAGGGTAATATGGGAGGAAAAATGGAGAACATTGTTTTATTGCTTAACAAATAGATTCTCTCTAAAAGATTGGGGTCAGGAATAAATGTACATGAGCTGAACCAGCTATCCACATTTTACAGTCTGGGTGTAATGTGTAGTGTATTTTCTCTATTAAAAGAGAAGAATGTTTTGGCAATTACTTGAAAGCAATCTATATAGAAAAATTTGCATTTGTGCAAAGAAGCAGATCTGTTTCTAAAATTGCTGGGTCTGTGGATGGCAAAGGCATCTAATCTTACCTGCATAATATTTTCCTACATAGTTTGTCTCATTAAAGAAAACATAGGTCCTGATTAATGTTTCAGTTGTTAACAATTCCTAAGAATATTTTAAAAAATCTCTAGCACATTTCTTTCTTCCAAAGAATTTTCTGGAAAAGATGTTTTTGGGTTTGCCTGTTCCTTGAAGCAATCCAGTTGAAGAGTGTATTTAGGGATCATTCTCTGTGAATATCTTGCAGAAGGTGAAACTCTCCTTTGAAAAGCAAATCAACTGGCATAGACTTCCAGGTTTTCCAGAAAGTCCATCTGCATCATGATTATTACAAAGTAAGGAAAAAGCCAAGACGTGCCACATGAGATACCGACGTCAGATCACGCTGTGACAAGCCAATGGGACTATTTGATGTATGTTCTTATAGAAGCTAGCATTGGCACTTTTTCCTTCTATCCTTGCTTTCTTCAGACTTCTGGAACAAGATGTCTAGCACCAAAACTGTGAAGAAGGAAAGCGTGGGCAGGTTTGTTCCTATTTCATTCTGGAAAAAAATGCTGTATGCGTTTGCTGCCCTTTTCTATCACATTATGCACTTCAGATGGTCGCAAACCAGTGACTGGGAGTTGAACGTAGAAAATTATAGGCAACCAGTATCAGTTCTTTTTCAGGTGGTTGTTACAGGGAGTTCTTAGCTCCTCACTGACGTGCAGCTGGTGGGTAGCAATGTGGAAGGGAGGGAGAGTGGAAAGAGGTAATGGAGGGAAAAGAAATCTTACCTTGGCTTCACCAGTGGCAACATGAGCATATGCAATTATAAGATAGCTGGCAGATGACAGAGTTAGTTAATGTAACAAGCCCTGTAAAGCATTTAGCCACATTCTAGTGTTTAATCAGCTGTGTAAAGTGCAATATCTATCTTTCAATTTTATGCCATTAAGGGAGACAAGATTTTGATTAGGTACTTAATCTGGGCAAGAGGAAAACAGGCCCAGAGCAAGCCCACAATAGGCAGCAGAAGGGACATTCTACGAAGGATTCGATAAAGGAGAAAGACAGAAATTTAACATAAAAGAGAATTAGTGCAGCTCCTTTCAATTTAGTGCACAGATTTTTATGGACTAATCAATTAGAGGCTGTGGCTGTGCTGCTGGGAAGTGGTGCCGTGTTAGAGGCTTTGCCATATTAATTCTGTTCATTACATTGAGGTCAGACGGAGTGCTTTGGAGAAGCCCCTGCTGCTGAGCAGGTCACGTCGTGGGTGTTGTCCCTTTGTTCAAAGGGGTAAGTGGGTAAAGGGAACACTGAAGTTGTAGGGGCAGTTGTTTCTATAGCAGCTCGCTCTGTGTGAGCACATACAAGTTCTTTTGCTTTCTCTTATATTTGCTTTTTCCTAGTCTTCCTTTGAAAGCTAGTTTCTTGGTATTATCCTGTATTGAGGAAACGGTCTTCCTGGAGAGAAAATGAGATCCAGAGTTAGGATGCTAGATGGAGAATTGGAAGGTCCGGATGCAATTTGAAAGTCTATTTAAGACTTCCTTCTGACCTCCAACGAATTGTCCCAGCTGCTAACTTGATCATGGCCTCATATGAACGCAGTGAATTTAACTGTGGAGATGAGTATTTGTGTGTTATAGGTAACTCAGAGCTGTGTACTCATTCTCCCATTCGCTCATGCATGTAACATGCATACAGGTGCACCAGAGGCATTGCTACATCTTCCAGACTGTATCTCATCCAGTGTCTAGGGCTGAACACCTGTGGAAGGGTCAATATTTGAGAAGGTTTGAAGTATTTGAGGCATTTGCCACACTCGTGCTTGGATCAGCAGTATAGCAGCATGGGCTTTCTGGAAAAGGGAACTTACTGTCAGAATATGATCTTGCATGGGGAAAGACTTTTAATTCTCTCTGAAGTTTGCTGCAGAGTTTGGGGTAGGGGTGGAAGAGATTTATTATCCCAGGAGGGCAACATTAGATTTGAAAGAGTGCTAGGTCCCAAAGCCCTGATGTGAAAGAGGTGAAGAGAAACCTTCAGGAGGTGAACTGAAGAGGGTAGAGATCTGGCCAGGGGAGAGGACAGCGTTCAGTTTCTCGGAAGCAGGTATCAAAAGGCCTGACTGCTGTAACTGCAGTGAGGGACATCACCAGGAACTTAATGGAGAAGGATGCTCGGGCAAGCACCATGAAGAAGAATTCAGATTTTGGGGAAGCACTTGGGTCTCTCCAGGGTCTGTGTAATGTCTGTAGTAATCACAGACTTGAACTGTGACAGCTCACAACAAATCCCAAGAAAGGGAATTTGTCTTGTAGAGGCATGGGAATAGCAAAATAAGTCTGTTAAGTCAATGAGAAGACCTGGTACCAGGCCATTTTTGACTTTCTCCTGGGGGTTTCCCAGTGAAGACCTGCTTTCTCTATGGGAGGACTTTCCATAATGTAACGTAGTGGAGAAATTGAGGAGTAGTTTTGAACTGAGAATGTGTAACATGCCTCCTCCCACTGCCTGGAGGTGCTTTAGTGTTTTCTTCTTAGTCTCCCCTTCTCCAGACAAGAGCAGCCAATCCATAATCCAGCCTGTGTCCCTGGCAGGGCTTTTTTTAGTTCTGCCCCAAAAGCAGTTCAGAGAACAAGCAGTTATCATTTTTTTCAGTTCTGGTGGAGTGCAGGATTTAGGATTGTATTTACTCCACAGTATATGAATGGTCCTGAAGAGGCCGGAGGACAGAGACTATCTTAGGAAAAATACTTATTTTTTCAACTGTGTCTTTTTTGTGGAGTAGCCTTTAGTACTTGCATCATAATTTACTTTGTGCATTTATTTCAAGCTCGAGAAAGCCTGTAAAGGAAGAAGAGCATGCAGATATAAAATTTAGAAGAAAATCTTGCCTGTTCTGTTCAATGCAGATTTAAAAGTATTTAATTTTTTCTTCAATTGTTTTCCTTTTTTTTTTCAGCACTGTTACTCTGCCTTTCAGGAAGTATCACGTGCTCGCCTGGTGCTCTTCTACAGCAGCCTCTGACTCTCATTGTGAGACTCACAGTGTGATACTGCCTGTTTCAAGTGGAAATTTGTCGTTTCTGGGTGTGTGTAAACCAGTGGCATTCTATGATATGAACGGATAAGTCCTTGGTCTCTAGGAGAGCTTAAAATAGAATTAACACTTAGCTCCCCCACTTTGGTGCGGTGTGTGGGTTGGGATTTTTTTTTGTCACCTTCCATCTTAGTCTCCATCTGCACTGGGTTGTGCTGGGCTTTTGACGGTTCCCTCTAATTCTATTAAGCCATGGAATTACTTTTGTTGTTCTAAATACAGTGGCTCCTTCAAATCCTTGTCTCTTGAGGATGATGTGACGGAGCATATTAGTTTATGGTGAGCTGCAGAAAACTTGAACTCCCTGACTGTTCAATTCATGCAGAGTTATGACAGGTTATGCCTGCAGGCTACCAGTTAGGGAAATTATTTTCTGTTCAAACATTTCATTTCTCCACAACTCTATAATTCTGTTTCTCTTCTTTTCTTTTTGTCTCCATGCAAGGGAAGTGCTGCAATATAAACCACTTTGGCTCTGGCTGCTCTTTGCCTGCATATGGGACTAGGAAAATGAGATGCATTTTTTTCTTTAATCATATAGCCATCCTGTTTGCTAACTAAAATCATTTTATGAAAGTTACAGCTGAAAGCATAAAATGTAAAGGGAAAAGAGCGTGTTTTTTTAATCTCATTAAGTCTGTAAAAACGTGACATTTTGCAAATACTGCTACCAGCCAATGTGAAATGTGGTAAATGGGGGTGAATTCCAAATTATCAGGGGTCCTTAGATAAGATTTGATCCTGGAGCCAATAGTTGTTTTTTTCACAGAATACAATGGCAGTGAGGTCACGTTTTATTAAGAAAAAAAAAAAAAAAAAAAGGAAGGGGAGAGAAAAGAAAAAAAAGACCTTTTCTAGACTGTCCCTTTAGAACAAAACTGGACGGATGGGGTATATCTAGCTGCTTGTCCTTGTTCTTCTGGAGACAGATTTTTAGCTCTTCTAAAACTGTGTGCAAGGACTTTCAACTGTATTTAAAAGTCTGGTTTTGGACCAGGAGCCCAAATATTGTGGCCATGCACTGGGGTTGGTTCCCTGATAGGGGAACCATAAGCAGGAAGGTAAAGCTGTCCAGGGAGTAAGGGACAAGTTGAAACAAAGGCACAATTACCTGGGGTAAGGCTCTAAGCATCCCATTATGGTCATAAGTTTTTTTGTCCTTGAGGAGCTGCAGGTTTTCTGGCTTATCCTCTTTGTGTCCATGAAATAAGCCAGGATCTGATTTGAACTGGGATATAAATGTACTTCAGGCAGAAAAATCCCTGTTGGCAGTTCCCATAAAACAATAAAATCATGTCAAATTTGACTAATTCTCGGGATGCATTGCCAGCAGAAAGCTGACAGTCTGAATTTGTCATCACTGGAGGGAAAAGCGTGTGTGTTTCTCTGTGTCTGTGCACAGGGGTGGGGATTGGACTAGGGGAGAATAAGGCAACTATTAACAAAATGGAGACGGCATGGTGCTCCATTAATGTTATTAATAACCCTATCAGATTTTATTGAAAAGATGCTCTCTGTATCTGAATTTGCCACTATTTCAACCCATTTATTAAAGCTGAAATAGCTGGAGTCACTTCAGACCATATTTATTATTATTATTTGCTGAATGAATGCTGTGATTATGGGTCCCACAGGAATTAGAAGAGATAAAGTGTCATCTTTCAGTCTCTTTGCACCTTCCCCAGGGAGCAGTGGAGAGAATGGCTTCCTCTCTGTCTTTTTCTATTAGACTTCTCTCTAATTTCTATTAATAGGGTTCTGAGACCTGCTGTAACACTTGAAAATTTATCTCTTACATTCAGAATGGTGATATTTAACAATAATGGTATGCTCAGAGGAGTATTTTTCTTTTATGCTTCCTTCTGTGCCTTCCTGAGCTGGCCATTGATTCCTAGAATTTTACTGACAGTTAGGGATCTTTCTGGATGTCTCCAAAATATCCTGTGGGCTCATTCTTTCTTCATTTTAGTAGGAGATGAAAAGCTGTTTCTGTTTTCGTGTCTAAAGCTGTGTTTGATGTAGGGGAAAATAAGTGGGGGGAAGGTCCCAGACCAATACAGGTTACCTGTGAAGTCATCCAGCTGTGTGGGTCTCGTTCTGTGGTTTTAGACTTCAGCTTATTCATGCTCAAACCTGACTCTGACCATATGGTATTAGGTATAGAAATTATATCACTGTGGAAAACAGTTGGAATTGGTCTGAGGTGAAGTCATCTTTTGTAAGAGTAAAGATATGGATAATGCTGAGTGAAATGATGACTCTGTCAAGGTGTTCTTGTCCTATAAGGAGAACCCCAGGTGTAGCCAATGCAACTGTGGCAACAAGTAGTTCTGTGAGAGGATCAAGGGGGGATGATGAATGACGCCAACGCTCTTGTTGAGGCAAAAACGGGAGAGGCCTGTTACCCTTTTCTATGAAGAAAATAAGTGCATATGCTTGAAGGATCAGACTTCAAGGCTTTTACTGAAAAGGGTGATTTGACAGCCTTTTGTGAGATTTAAGAGCTTTCAGGTCTATTTATTTGATGCCTCTTTTTCTGTGCATCTGAACTTCTTAGCCTGGAAAAAAACAAAAAAGGAAAAGACTGTTCCCAGGTTACCAAGGAAAGATGGCTTGTTCATTGTCTGTCTGTCTGGAAGTCATTCTGGCCCTCTTTTTTTGAGAAGCTGCGAATTTCTTGTATTTGTTTATATACATCCCCTAAATGTCGGTGTTGGTGAGCATATCCCTCTACCCAAACCTTGGCTTATGCAAAAGAACTAGATGTGATGGCAGGAAGATGTGCTAGGGGAGGTTTAGATTGGGTATTAGGAAGAGACTCTTCTCCCAGCAGGTGATGGAGCACTGGAACAGCTGCCCAGGGAAGCAGTCACAGCACTGAGTCTGCCAGCATTCCAGAAGCATTTGGACAATGCCCTCAGACACAGGATGTGAATGTTGGGAGTGTCCTATGTAGGGATAGGAGTTGGACTCGATGATCCTTTTGGGTTCCTTCCAACTCGAGTAATCCTGTGATTCTATGATTCTATGAAAAATCCCCCAGCATTTGCATATACAAATTATTGTGTCAACACATAAATACAGAAAATGTGGAAAAAAGACAGCTGAGTATATACAGATATACAAATGCATCTACAATCATCTCTTTTCATGCACAGATAAGTCTGTCCCTTGCAAAGAGCTGCTTTCACCAACCTGTGGGTATTCTTATTTTCAAGGGACTCTACAAGCAATTTTGACACTGAGATAGAGGGTGGTGAATTTTTAATTCTTTGATTCTTCTTCGAGTATCCATATGTTTGAAGTGCATGTTAGAGCTAGGCCTGAGCAGCAATCCCATGAAACGAACTGAACAACTCCTGAACAAAGCTATTCTGCTAGTGATTTAATGACACTGTAGTGATTGCAGCATAGTGTTTTGGGGCGGACTTGACTCCTCTGAACCACATCTGTTCCCTCATTTATTAATGTAAAAATAGTATAAAAACAAGAGACACTTGGTCTTGTTCCAAAAGTGCATGTGTTACACTTGCAATTTGTTTGGGCATCTTGGAGTAACGGTTGAATCTGCAAGAAAACAGCACTGAAAACAAAGTCTGTGTTTTGCTTCATTACTCTATCTGTCTTTGTGTTTTCCACTCCCTGATATCTCTCTTCTTCTGTTAGTGTTTAAATTTCATCATCAAAGATGAAGAAAAACAACCACTGTGTAAACAGTGTGAACAACAATAAGTGAAAACAAACATATATTAGGAGCCTGGAAACATATTTTCCTGACTTCCTGTGCAGGAACAATATCAAAAGGAGTAAGAACAGCAACTTTATGCCAAAGCAGGGTTGAAAAACAAACGTACAGTCAACTGGATGTCCTGAGAACATATCAACTACTTAACCTAGCAGAGAAAACTGAACTGAACCAAGAGAGCAGGGAGTAAAACCCTAGAGCAACACCTTGTTTTCCTCTGTCAAAAGAAAAAGGTTACCTCCCTCTCAATCTAAAGTTTCTTATCCTGAGCAGCTTTGCTGTTTACAGAAATGTATTTCATGGCTAGAAAATAGAGAATGCCTTCTGAAGATGTTAGTGATGTTGGATGCTTAGCTGGTACATCTTCTTGAGGCCCTCTTTTCTCGAAGTCATCTGGTGAGATAGGGTGAGGACAAGCTCTTTAAATGTACAGCCTTTTTTCCTTCTTAAAAACCTTGGTTTGATTAAGTTTTGGCATTACATTTGTTGCATGAAAGACAGGAACTCCTCTGATTATTTGGATCGTAGAGTCAGGTAAATCAAAGGAACAGATCAAAAGAAGAGGAAATATTAATGAAAATCTATATTCTTTGGTCAGCATTTTTAATAGCTCTTGTAGAAAATCAAAAGGGAGAATCAGCTGTACCTAGGAAACTTGTCTGATAAGGATGATATAATGCAGTGCATTAATGCAAACTTCAGTACTACATACAGCTGGAAACAAAACTGAAAAATGGTGTTCTAAATAATAAAGCAATATTTGACTGTTTAAAAGTCTCGCAGTATGAAATTTGTCAAAAGTTGACTCTCACAATTGGCCCGGGGAGCAGAGCATAGTAATCAAGCCCAAATCTGAGACCCTGGCACTCTTGCAACAGAAGTGTAACTGGAAGAATTAATCACTGCGCTTGCATTTCCTCTGTGACAGCTGCTGAGTGGAACATGGGGAAAGTGGTTTTTAATTTTTGGATTTATTTGGCTTCTCTGCTTTAAACTATGTCTAATGTTGCACAGCTAAGAGGATAATTGGGATCAACAGTGCTGGGTAGGTTTGGCTGCAAAAGTTTATCTAGAAAGAGCTGTTTGGCATAAACTAAGTTCCTTTAGGTGATTTGACTTGGAGCTTTTTGCACCAGGTGGAGTTCCTCATCTCAAGGATGTTCATGCGTGGAGAACACTAACAGAACAAAATCCGTAGGTGAAAACTGAATTATTACCAAGGATTGCATCTTGGGAGAATTTTGCCTCGACTCTGCATCCCTCTTCCAAAAATCAAGTGGAAGAGGCACTAAAGGAATTAATTGTGTGGAAATGCAACCCGAGTATCATGACACCGACCTCAGAATAATACAATCTGAACATCGTTCATTTGCTTTCCGTTTGGAGGCTGGAGTGTGCACTCAGTCTGTGTCTTCAGTTTCTGAGCACAACAGGGAATATCCTGGACACTTTACAGAGTTTCTCATGTCACTGGGTTTAGGTGTGGAGGTGTTTTAGCCATAGAAGGAATTGTTCAGGAAAGCTTACTGCAGAAAAAGTTGTACAGTGTGAGTGGGCTGATGGTAATCGCTGTCCCAGCTTGTGTCACTGTGAGGAGCCGTTGTAGGAAGGAGTGGCCATGCGTCCTTCGTCACGGCTTCCAAACAGAGATTGTCCTCTCCTTAAATGTAAGTGAAGATGACGAGGCAGCAAAAGCCCTGCAGAAGAGAACCGAAACGTGAAACGTTAGCAGAAGTACTTAAGCACGGCTTTGAATAGATGTGTAAAATATATTTGGGCCTAGCAGATAGCCTTCAATCTTGAAGAAGAATATAATTTTCTTCCCTTCATTCACCTTTATTTTTGAGCTTTGTTTTAGTGAGTTTTAATAGGGTGGCTTTTGGGTGGTGTTTCAGTTAGAGACGGAACTGTAAAATATTTTCAGCTATAATACACGGAATTTGGATAATCTAGGACCTTGGAGCATGGGATTGTGAAAGCATCTTTCCAAAACAGTGATGGAGTAATGATTTAATACAATGTACTTTATTTAAAACAAACCAAAACCAAAATAAAAGCCCACCAGCTCTTTTTGGGGGTCATTGTCCTATTCTAGTCTTCAAGCCTTTTTTTTTTTTTTCCTTCTAAATCTGCAAGGACTGGAGAACTTAAAAGCAAGCTGGAAAGATGAGCTCGTGACTGTCGGCACTGTGGTCCCAAGCTTTTATGAGGCCAAGCTGGACTGAAGCAACAACAACAAAACCAAAGCACAAGAATGCTGTAATTTTCCCCTGAGGCCCTGGGTTGTGTAGGCTGGATTAGACAGGGGTGTTACTCCGTAACAACAGCTCTGTACTCATTGTTGAGAGCAGTCCCTAACCTATTGGAACTGACAATTTTTCAGACAAATCTGGTTTTCCACCCAAACTCCAGCTAAATCCAGTTGCCCTCTAGCAAGAGTGGATGAATGAGGTCGATCGCCAGCTGCCACCATTTACAGCTTTGTATGTTGATGCAAATAAAGGATGGTTGTCGTTCATAACTAGCACTCTGGGCTGTGAAACTGGGATAAGGGGCAGGTAAAATCCTTATGCAGGCATTTTTCCACAAAGTTGGCAACTTCTAGGTGAATGGCAGTGTGTTTGACCAGTGGTAGCATAAAATGCCTTTGCCCCTGCTGGTGTTCTGACTTGAGATAACAACCAAATTTAGTTGTGCTTTTAGCCTCATAGTTGCATTTGTTTAAAAATTACCAGTGTAGTTTTTAATGAAGCAAGGGAGAGAGGTGTTTGCAGCAACAACATTTCTACTGTATCTGTGCAAAGTACTGTATTTAACACAGGATCAGAAAATGAGTGTGTTAAAAGATTAAGCTCACTGTGGGGCTGTAGGCTCCACCCTTTCACAAGAGCCAATTTAAACACTTTTACAGGGCAGAGCGTCTTTCTCCAATTTTGGATTAAAACGGTGATCAGACGTGGAGGTGCCAGAAATATTGGAGTATTTCCGTGCCAGCTCTGCAGCTGTTAAAGGACACAGGCTTGGGATAAGGCTCAAATAAACATCCAAGTTTGTTTTTTTTTTTTTTCTGTTGAACGTTTAAATGAATGAAAGTTGAGCTCCTAACCTTCCAAGATTTCCAACTTGCTTATTAAACAGAGGAAATGCGATACAGTGCACCACTCAATGTTTTTCAGTGTTTTGCCTCCCAAACTTCCCTGAATTATCGTGTCTCCTTCCAAGCTCTGCTGTGTGATCCTGCCTTCCTATTACCATTGGAGACAAACTGGAGAAACTTACTTCATAAACGAGCCCAATATTAAACATATAAATAATGCATCCTTCAGCATTATTTATAATGCAGTAGCATCACTGTGCTGTATCAGATGCAATTTCACATTGCCTCTTTTTAACCGCTTTCCTGCCAGACATATCCTTCAGTAAGTTCTAAAGCAACATCAGCTGCATGTTTGATTTTTCCCTTTCTGGTGTAACTACAAGCTATGTTGAGAACTTTTTATACACAAAGCATAGACAAGGTTTAAATTACAATACCAGTGAGTACAATACTATTTATAGTACAATATAAATTACAATGCCAATTGGATCTGTACGGGAAAAATTTTCTGTTTAAGAAAAATGACCAGTACAACTATAGCAGGGAGAGATAACAAATAGTTTTGGGTTGCTTTTTGGTGTTAATACTGTCCTCAGAGAGTGACTTTTAAGTTAGTTCGGAGTGACAGTACCAGAATACACTGTTCAACTGGCCAACTGCCCCGTGTAGACCAGTCTGGGTATTCTTTTTTGAGAGAATGCTTTTGTGTCCTACACACACGTAGAATCTGCAATAACAATACCAAGGCTTATCTTTGTAGGATCAAATGAAAGCTGCAGTTGAATGTTCCATTTGTTTCTTAATGGGTAGTGTCAGTCTGTGCCCTGCGCTTAACAAAAGCATATGTGCAGATAGTGTTCTGTTATGATTACAGTACAATTGTATCATGTCTGTAATAGATTACTGCATCTGGCCTTTTCTTGGTTTAGGAAATCAAGGAGATCACTTGATAACTTCTGAGAATGCACCTAACTAATTAAAACAAAAATTAAAATATTTTCTGAATTAGCCAAATTCCCCTATAGTCAGGTTTGGGAGAACAGTTCTTTTGGGTTCTGCATGGATTTATTGCTGATCAATCATTTAACTGAAGAGAACACTTTTAATTACTCTGCTGCCCATAAGCTTGTTTTTATTTTAAAACAAAACAATAAAAAACAACAAGAAAGTTTCATTTGAGAAATAAGTACTACATGTGATGATGTGCTATTTTACAACAATTCTGTGTTTCGCTGCTGCCTTTGTGTGTAGCACCTTTATTGCTCTGGGCTTTGAGTACGGGCTGGTGGCTGAACTGAAAAGGTGGAAACTGGTATATTAGTGACTGATCACCATCAAGACAGTTTCTGAGCTTTAATTTTGTGCTTCAGATTGATTTTAATATTGGAAGCTGGTATTTGTTTATTACCAGTGTTCAACTTTGGCAGGAGATAATGATTTTGAGTGTACGCTAAAGGTTTGATTTGCTGCCCTCGGGGCTGCCGTGGGTTAAGGTACAGTTCTTAAAATTATCTGTCTTATCAGAGCAAAGGAATAGTGCCCAGGCTAGTTTAACAAAATTTGCTAAAGACATTTGCTGGCTTTTTTTTTTTAAGAAATACTATAAAAATCAAAGGAATAGACCTGGTAAACATCTTCTGAGGTTCATCTTGATCCCCAAGTAGACTAAACTGTGCCTAACTGCTTACTCTTATCAAGAGGTGCTACCAATCCTTCCTCAATCTTTCATAAAAAATGTTACTCACCTGGGACGTGTACAAGTAATTTGATGGGGAATGTGCTCTGTCTGCTACCGACTTGGTGCTGCCACCCCATGCTTCCGCCACTGCATGCCTTCTTTTGTTCCTGTGCAGTTCTTTTACTTTTTTCTTACCATGAATTTTGATTTGGGGCAGACTCTGTTCTGACACCATTTGCTGAATGACGTCCTGATGTGTGATTAATGCCCTTAGGCACTGTAGTAATACAAATAATTAATAAAGGGCTCTTTACTTCTTCTCCGTAATAAATATTATGTGGCATATTTGAAATATAGCTAAGATAGAGCCATGTACACTGAAATAGGCATATCTACTTACAGTAACTCTGGGGTATTAAAATGCACAGTTTTATTATCAGTAACCTTCTATGCCCTGCAGGCATTTAAAATCCTACTATCCTGAGCAAGAATGAGAAAATAAGAGTTGCCAAACAGGAGCTTCCTTCATGCCAAATCCTGAATTATAACATCATGAGGGCTTCACAATGCATCTCTGTTCTTCTGGTCTCTGGTCTAAAGTTAGTACGCTTGTTCTCCCAACTTCTTCTAAAGCCAAGCATTTACTTACTGTATGTTCATTGGCCTGTGCTGAAACCAGCATGTGGGGACTTTGTTAATTGCTCTTGCTGCAAATTGTATTTCAGCAACCTCGATACTGAAGCAGCAAAGCAGCTGAGGGAGCTCATGACAAAATAGTAAGTTAGTTAAGATGGTATTTTCTGGGTGCTTTCAAGATCTTATGATAAAAGCTGAGGTCGGTACAGTTTCAAACCAGAGTTCAGAGGGAATGTTGTGGAGTGCAGAACCCACTGAGGATACTTATTCGTTTTTATACGTAAGGCTGGGTAAGGCTTTTACAATTACAGGTTTCTCGAGTTTCCCTCCTTCTGAACATGTAAGCAGGTGATGCCAAACTGTTCCAGCTTGCATAGATACGAGAGGCTACTTCCCTCTGCCTCATAAATAATGTTTCAGTTACAGCAGTGGCCGGTGTGGTGTGGTACTCTGAGGCTTTCACTTCAGCTTCTGAACGTCTGGCTATTTCAGTAAGTGTTAGAACAGGGCAACTGCTGGGCTCTAATCTGTAGCACTGATTGGAGTGGAAGAAGATCACGTAAAAACTTAATACCTTTGAGAGGAAGGGTGGGCTGGGAGCATTGAATGAGTGTTACCATCAGAGATGCAAGGACAAAGCAGAGTTGTCCCTCACTCGTGAGTTGTTTCAAGCTTCATTTCTCCTCGAATGTCTCCGTTTTAATTGACTTTGTTACCTTCTCTTTAAAAGAACAGAAACATGCTCTGACACATCAGATTGTTGAAGTTCTTGGCTGGTGGTGTGACCTGGAGGAGCCCACAGCTACCCTGTGCCATGCTGTGGAATGGGACTGACATGCAGTTAGCCTTGTTCCCAAGGAGTGCAAAGGCAGCGTCCCGGGCACGGCGCCCTGGTGAGAAGCAACACAAGTTATGGCAGGTTGCTTCTGGGCCTTAGCACCCTTCCTTTCCCTTGTCCTTCACGTCAGGTATACAGTATGCATTTATTTTTCTTTAGCTCCTGGAACAAACAAACAGCAGAGTCCAAAAGGGACAATATTTTCTAATCTCCCATAGAAAAGCTATGGAAATTTGAAAAGAAAGGAAGACGATAGTATCGCCTGCACCGAGACAGCAATTATGGGTCCTGGGAGGAAGTGTATAAAGCCTTATTGAGTGGAGAGGGGCCTGCATGGTGCAAGGAAAAGGCTGGAGGAAACCCTTGTCAGACCTGTTATCCTGTCTCTGTCATTCCCATACAGATTAATGAGCTCCAGGATGCCCTCAGCCATGTTCAGACCGGGGTCTGTTTATCCCAAAATAGAAGGTGCAGTCTTGTGCCAGAGTGTCATATTCCCAGGCCAGCAGCACCATTGTATTTTATTACCCCATTGTATTCAGGGGTTACATCCGAACTTTTCCTCTTAGCTCCTTAATCACTGTTTTGATGGATGAGCTCCATGAGAAAAGCTGTTGCAGTCTCTGCTGTCGCTGCTGCGGACTCAGTATGGATCAAAATGGTTACTCTGTGCTTGCTGAGGTTTGGCTTCCTAATTGTTCTTGCACCAGCTCTCAGCAAAGCAAGGGGGCTTTACTCTTCCCCTCGCAAAGTGTGAGAAAGGAGTGGGATGGAGAGGAGCGGAGCAACTGTGTTTGTTCTGCTCTTGCTGGCAGTGCCAGGCTGCTCTGCCCTGTCAGACTGTCCTGCAACACCCTTGTGGGATGCCGCTGGGGAGGGTGAAAGGCAGATTTGTGTGTTTGGGAACATCCCCTGCCCTCTTGAACCCCTGCAGAGCGAACTGTCCTTTCCACCCCGGTGCAATACTGCTCGGAGCCTGACAGAAACACCATGAGTCTGCAGTCATTAACGCTGCAGGATGTGCGGTTCCCTCCAAAGGCTCCTGACTGCTTTGCCATTTCCCTAGTGCAATCCCGGGGAATTATCCATATCTCTGACAAGAGAATAGGTTACTAATGCACCAACACAGCTGTTTTGACACTTTTGATGAATAACATTCAATACTATTAATTGGAACAATTGCTTTTCATTTAACTAAATCACTAGAATTGCTAAACTAAATTGAAACGGAATGTAATTTTGCCTCGCTCTCCTTTAATATGGGCCTCTAAATGTCTTCTCCCTGAAGAATTAGTAACTTAATCACCTAACAGTGATAACTGTTTCATAGCCCTCAGCTGGAAGGCTTTCCTGCTGAGCAGTATTGCATGGGAGTGTTACAACAGGGAACAAATCCCATCTCTTTCCTTTCTCCCCATCTCTGCTGTAGTATTAATTATATTAAAAATTATTCTCTTCCTCTTTCTCTGTTCCAGCAAGATCTTTATACATCATCATAATTTCACCCCCCTCCTGTTTGCATTGTATCAATCACTTGGCATGTCTAACAGGGTGCACAACAATTATATCTGTCCATTATGTTAAAGATGGATTTTTGCTGTCAATGACTGGGAGGTGGGCAGTTGTTCATTTTCCTGTGAACGTCCAGTGCACACAACACAAACACCATAGCATAATGTGGTCACTTCATTGACTGAAAAAAATGAAAAGATATAACTGTATGGCAAACGTTTAGCTTTTTTATTTAAAAAAAGAAATAATGGTATAAATAAAAATAACCTGAAATGTATTTGCTTTACCTTAAATACATGTGGCTTTGTAATTCAACTAAAGAGTGTATTCTCTGGCCCAGGAGTTTCGCATACTCTAGACAAACCTTGTTAGACAAATGAAAGCTAGAATTCAGAAGGGAAGCCTTCTGCTAACAGGCAGCACTTTATGGTTCTTATTCTATTGCATTGATAGATTGAGCCTCTTGTCCACACGAGTCCATTAAACAGCTGGAAAAATGGAAATCCCAAATTACACACTTTACCTGAGTTATGCATAAAATTACTGCCAAACCTTGATTTACTAATGAATTGCTTTGTGGTCTTCCTTCTAAATTTGTGCTGGCTATTTTACCCTGTCAGTGATTATTTTAAGGTTTGCAGACCAACTTTTTGAGTTTGTTCAGAGACAGGCAGACAGGAGAAGATACAAAGCTGAATGCTACTGTTGCTCAAATTTACTGAGCTCTCGTTAGTTGTTCCATGGGAATACTGCTTAGTAAGTTTGTAACTGCTAAGAAACCCCAGAGTCTGGAGGTTTCTGGTTTTGCGTAAGGCAGGGAGATGCCAAGCGTCCTCCCGTTGCTTTAGGCTGGTTTCAGAAGGCACCCTGTGCTTCATTGTGTGCTGAGACCTCTCCACTAGAGTCTCAACATAAGCAAACTGAGGCTGATTTTTAGTTACTGTCAGTTTGGGCAGAATAGCCAGTGCAAATCCTCTGAACCTTTTGTCACTGAGCCTCCTTCCTGGCCAGGTGTGTTGGGCCTGACACTGCATCCTCTGTAGAGCCATAATTTCCAACTCTGTTTTTAGATTACTACATATAAGATTAATTTGTTTTAAGCTTGCTGACCCTGGAAAGCTAAGGGAAATTAAATAAGAGTCAATCAGTTATAATTTGGGGCATGCTAGAACTTAATTTAGACATTGTTTTTTGGATGAGGGAACAAAGTGGTCTTCATTGCAGATTAATATGCTCACCTGTTTTGCGGGTTACAGTTAATTCATTCAAATCTACTGCTGGGGTTTAGCCAACACTTACCTTCCACACTTCTGAACTACGAATAACAAAAGGCCATTCCTAAAGTCAGAGCTGTGCAGATTCCTGCAGGGTTCAAGAGTGTTGATGTCTGAGGATGTGATTCTCTACCAGTGTTACCACTACAATTGAAACTGTATCTTCGTATCTCCCAGTCACATTCCGCTGAATCCAGCGGTCAATTTTAGTTAGTAAATCAGGCAAATTTATCTGTCTAATAAATGATGCACAGAACTACGATGTTTCTAAAGTGCTGGAACGCTTTCTGCCTTTCTCTTTCTCAGAATGTTCAAGGGTTTATAGCCAAGTGACTTGGTATAATTATTTGTTAATAATTCTTATTTTTCTGTGTACTTATCTGAGAATCATCTGGGTCTGTAGTGTTTCAGTTTTATGTCATGCAAGTGGTTAATTTACTTCACCAGGTATTGGTTCTGTTCTCTGTCTGAATGACTTTCTAAAATATTAAGACTAATATGGATTCTGTTCACAAATTGCTCGTGAATACCTAAAGCTGCATGATCTGTGAATAATTAAAGAGTGCTTCCAAGTGGATTAGATGCAAATATTCATTGACATTAAAGAATGAATGCTAGATTAAGTAACCTAACTGAGAAAAACGTAGAGACAGAGGTACAATATCAGGTGCTTACGTTAATCAAACTGCTGAAACTTCTGTTGCTGATACTGTTTTCCGCTTAGTGGAGTTGGATGAATAGATCATCGTTGCTGTGGAGTAGAGACAGTTATACTGCTTTACTGCCTGCAGGACAGAACTGCATGCTAGTTATGCAACTGGGCATCCAATTAATCTCACATAGGATTTCTGTCCTGGTTTTAACACTTAATTTTTTTATATTGCACTCTTGTAGTCTGCTTATACGTATGCTGAGCTTTCCTACCATGCTATACAGGATGCCATAGTCCAAAGCATTATTTTAGAGAGGGAATCATAGCTAAGGATGGCGTAAAGAGAAAGCCCACTGAATGCTGAAATTCTGCATATGGCGCTGATTTACAGACTTTCATTGACTTGCAGTCTGGCCACTCACAAGATATTTTTAAACATAACTTAGTTTAGACCGGTATCTGGGAGGGGAAAGGGAAGTGTGATAAAGCAAATGATGGAAACTTGCGGCTAGAAGTGTTTTGGCAGCTGAGGCCTGGAGTGGTACTGCTTGAAAGATGAGCACTCTGTGAATTGAGGGCATCTCAGGAGAAGTAAATCTGCCTCCTCCAACACAGACTGAGCACTGGCCCAAAGACCCCGGGTAAATAAGAATCAAACTTCACTATAGGACATTTATGTGGCCATGATTTATTGGTGCTCTCAAAGCCTTTGAACCTTTGCAGCCCTTTGGGGGAAATGGTGTGTTACAGGGGCTTAAATAAATAAATAAAAAATAAGAAGAAATACATGCCTATAGCTACAGGAAAAACCTATTGTGCCATTTGTTCCAAAAGCCTTGACACGTTCAGGGCTTTTTCCTGGATTTGATTTTTTCTTTTTTTATAGGATTTTGGTCAGTCAGCCAGTGCTGTAGGAAATAAAACAACTCTTTGACAGATTCTTGTTTCTCAGTCCCTTTCCCAGCAACTTCCCCCTCTGGTAAAGTGAACTGAGCTGCAGGATTCTGATGGAAAAATCAAACAAACCTGCCGAGCGTGGCTGAGAAGTAATAGAAAACTACTTGGATCTCAAGGCCTTGCCAGTATAAGTTTAACACAGTGTTGTTCCTTCACCAGATGTCAAATACCCTTTTCCATTTGCTGCGATGTATCGTGTCCTTGGTTCATCCTTCTGTGAACAACAACCTTTGGTGCTGACTGCTTGGGATGTAGCAGCTACCTCTTTGCAGAGGCTTTCTAACTCTCTTTACAAGCCACTTTGCTGACCTGCATATATTGCTATAACTTGTCTTATAATACAAAAGACATAAATGTAGCCCATGCTTAAACTTTGTGACTTTTCAGTTCTGGTGAGGTGAACAGTAGCAAAATGCAAAAAATCATCATAGTCTCTCTTCTGTGGAAACCTTTGGCTTTACTGTATTTGATTGGGATTTGAAGTTACCTCTTGTATTTGCAGGCAGTTTGCATCTCCTTTGTAGTATATTGGAGACAGTTGTACTACACAAACTGTGAGGTACCCCTGTGGCTGGGATTTTCCATGTGTAAAGCTGTAATGTAGGGAAGAAAAAAGGTAAGTTACATGTGCCACCAGCTTGTTATTTGCGGTGTAGCTTGTTGGTGATTGGAATGTGGAACTCAAACAATCTGGTGTGTGTTGACACATACATGGTTTGAAATGTTTTCTTGTAGATCATTACTAAGAAAAACTAACTTCCAGTTTAAGAAGTGTTGGAATTCTCAGTGGTGGGTTTTGGTAATGATTTCTATATCATGTAATATTGAGAGGTGTAGTTTTCTTTCATTGTATCTCTGTCCCTTTTTACAGCAGTAAAGTATGAGAGAATAAGATTTGAATTTGGTGGAAAGACATTCAATAGAAAACAAATGAACAGAAGCCTTGGAAATAGTTACCTGTTCCTTGGCTGTCTTCCTTTTACCCAATTTAAACTGCACCAGAACAAATCTGTAATTTCAGGAAACCATGCGGGTATAAAGCCTAGTACAAGGATGACTACACAAACGAGTCTGTTTCTTTTGGGAAGCTGTGACTAAGGTCAGTTATTCTACATAAAATGTTCCCCATTGCAACTCCATTTCTCCTCTGGTACAGAGGTCTCTGAAAGCCTGAGTGTACCTGCAAATACTTTTCTTCCTGAAGCCTAGAGGAAATTAAGGGAGAGCCAAGGCTCGTAATATTTTGTAATAGTAACTGTAATTTAATTCTTAGAGGTTGTTTCCAACATCTGCTGTCCAGAAGCAGAGTGCGACAGGGATTTGCAGGTGTGATAAGACATGTAACTCCAGAATAATCTTCCACAGGTACATCATGTAGGGCAATGTATAGAGCAGGTGGGGCTGGGATGCAATTGTGAGTCTGTCATTTTGTGATATGCCAGCATAGCTGTTTCCAGGCTGACATTTGTCAGACTTTGTGGGCAAGAACTAACTATGGAAGATTGGTGGTTAAGGCACAGAAATGTTCGTCTTAGCTCTTAGTCCCTTCACTGTAAGGCCTCCTTTTCTTTGCCAGCTTCCTGGTGGTTATTTCCAGCCTTAATTCCTGTTAACCCTGGGAGATTCCTTTGTTTACCATTCCCCTAACTGCCGAGAATTCTACTTGCTCGTGCTCATTCAGTGTGGAGCAAAGGCACTGCATAGAATGAAGAGATTTAGTGATATATAGATGTATCTTTTAGATCTATCTTTAGATGCAGTTTCAAGAACAGTTCTAGTTAGCAAACTTCTAAGAAAAATGTTGGAATAGTTGACGCTACGGGAGGTAACAGGGAAATGCTCCTCATGTGCAAGTGGCTCAGCTTGGCTCCCTTATCCTTTCTATTCTATGCTTCTCCCTGGCCCCTTCCTTGCAGTGGTTTCTCAGCCCTTTCTGTGTTCTGCCTTCTCCAGTTCTTTCAGAAAGTTGATATTGGATGTGGGTGAGGCTGGCTGCCTCTTCCAGGCGATGCGGAGGTGGCTGTGTACATTTTGGTTGGGATGTACTAGACTTGGAGGAGAGTATGTGGCTGTAAGCTGTGTTATTAGTCTTTAATTTCTGAACCTGAGAGACCCTCCCCAGTGTGCTGTCCTGGAGCACATCCCCCCATTCTAGCAACAAGAGTGCATGCTGGCAGTTAATGAGAAACGCTGGAAGCTGGGTCCCAAGGGATGATTAAACCCCAGGAGCCAATTAAAAGGAGTGTAATTACACAGCAGGGACAAGTTGTTAAACAAGATAGAGGTTATTGTCCTTCAAGGCAACGTACTGGAACAGGCAAGAAAAGCCTTCTAGGGAGTCGCTGGCAGGGCAGTGTTGCTTGGCCTAAGGCTTCTTTTGGGGAAGCTCAGGAGTGGGTAGGGAGGAGTGGTCTAACGGGCACTTTGTTTTTTGTCTATGTTTCTAAGTGCTGATAAATGCTTAGAGCAGAGAGATCTGCAAAGCAATGGCCAGGTCAGAAAGCTGAGCTGCCTCTAGGCTGGTGTATGCAAAGCTAAAGCTTCCCTAGGCGTTGGTTCCCTGTGTGGGGATAGGGGTTGGGCAGATCACCCCAACTGGGGAGCCCACTGCGTGGTTGGCACAAGCTGGGATGTGCCTGAGGGTGTCACATTGTGCTCAGCCAAACTCTAAGAGAAATCTCAAGCCCAGAGCAGACACAAGGATAATTTATGGTGACTGATGAATTCTGTGCTCTTATCTGCTCGTGGGTGTGTGCAGACTTGCAACATGGTAATATAACTGTTATTGAAAAGGCTCAATATAACTTTTCTAACCTGGTTTGAGGATAGACAATAAGGAGTTTGACATGAGCAGTATTGGTTACTGGTGTTGGGAGAAATGAGTCACTGATCCCACTGTTTCTGTTCTGTGTGTGTGTGTAAATAGGTGTGTGTGAACCTAAATCTCTCTCATTCTCCTTGTAGTGGTCTTTATTTGATATGGATCCTGGGAAGCCTCAGCACGTTCCTCCAGCTGGTGGGGGAACTGGTTGATAATGCAAATCGCCTGTCAGCCCCGTGTGTCCTGACCACTAGGTGACATCACACGCTCAGCGTATTTTGTGAGCACTTCCAGTGGGAATGTTTCACACCAGACCTGCAAACTTGGTTTTGCTCACGCAATGCCCAAGTCCATTTTTCAGCCACGTTTATACTTGAACTCTGCGCAATAATAAAAGAACTAAAGGATATGGATTTTAGCACAGAGCAAATGAATTTTCTGCAAATAAGAATGTTTACCCTGGTAGAAATTTAAATACTGCTGTTCAGTTATCAGTTGAACTGTTTATTTGATGGAGAAACTCAGAAATGCTGTATGAACTTGGATATGTTCTGTCCTCAGACGCTCACCTGTGACCACCAAAATCCTCTTTTTGTCAAGATGGCTCTAAGCAATAACATTTAAAATGCCCATTGGAGGGAAGGTGTGAGGCCAAGCCTTACAGCTCTTACAAAGTCAGAGTAGCTGTAAGATTTTGAAGTTCATTTTCCACTGTGTTACAGGGCACACTTGTTTGCCTGTGTATTCAGGCTTCTGCCTGTAGTTAGGGAAATGAATGTAAATTTACCTTTAAAGCAAATGTCTCCAGAGGGCAGAAGGGTCACTTAGCTGTGAAAAGTGACAACTTGGGGGCTAAATTCAGTCTAGGCAAAGCACATGTAACCCTACTAATGTTCAGGGGTAGACAGTCCACAACGGTTCTTTTTTTCCATGTCATCCTGGCTGAAAAAATAGCTCCCCGGTGGGAAAATCCCCTTGGATCAGCTTCTCAGTCAAGGTCAAATCCCCATCTTTTGTACTTTTCTTGTCCATTATTTCAGGTGATAGATGAGCTATTGACTGGCAGCAATGACAGAGCTTGGAATGATGGGGGAACTGAGGCATATTCAACACACTGGCACACAGCTAACTCATGCTAATGTTCAATAATCCTATCCTGCTGCTACACTCTAATGGCTGTGGGCTTGATAGAGCCCCCTCATTGAACTGGTGTATTTCTTATGGGCCTGCCCGCCCATCCTTCATGAATTTTTATTAAACAAAACTGTAAGCGGATTGATTTTGTACTCCTTTATTGCATTTTTATTTAATTCCTTTCAATGGTGGAGGCTCCATCATGTTATCTCAACGTAAATCATGCTGGGGCAGCATGCCAAAAAAATAAAAAGACTACAGGATCATACTTGCATCCAGCGTAAATTTTACTCCTATAACCTTTATTAGCGTAGATTCATTGATTTTTCTCAACTCCCTCTTTCCCCTCCTAATCCCTCCTTTTGGTTAGACTTAGGTCAGAACCTGACAGTTCTCCTTTTAAGTAAAGGAGGACACACTTTTATTTTTCCTGTTTAATAAAAAAAAATGTAGTTTATGTTGATTAAGCAAGACTTTCATTTTTTTTCTGTAATGCACAGCCGAGAAAATGCTCATAATGCCAATAGCATCATGGCCAGTCATAACTGTGCTGGTGTGGGATTGCAGTAGGAGCTGTGTTCTGGAGAGTAGGGAGCACAGATTTGCTCTCGTGCCACCTCTTAGTGTGTGTGTGTGTGGTTGGTTGGTTGGTTTTCTTTCCTTTCTGACAGAAAATCTGTATTAGTACTGAGCAGCATTTTCTATCCTGAATCTATTCGTGGTGCTTCTTGCCATTTTTGTGGGGCCTTGGTGCACAAGTGAAGCTGTCAGCAATGATAATTAATTATCTTTTAAGGTACCTGAACAGGGACCTCCTGTTTTCTGAACTGACCCTCGTGTCTCCCCGTTCAAATCCATTAAAAAATGAGTTTGAACTCTATTCATAAATGTAGCATGGATATGGATATGGATATGGATATGGATATGGATATGGATATGGATATGGATATGGATATGTATGTAGCTTTCTGTAAAGTACAGTTGGTAGACAAACAAGGCACCAGTAGGTGGCATGCAGGAATATATACTGTAGTTCCAGTTGTGCTTCGAGTGGATTATAAATTGCAAACTTTAGGATTTAAAATAGACAGTGACTCCCATAATGGCTTTTTGATTCACTGACACTCCAGTATGCTGCAGGGTGTGGCTTCACCATCCATTGAATTCATCACATAGTTTGACTATGGATAACAGATCACATGGTTTAGAGCTGGTCCCAAAGTAGCTTGTGTTGCAGCGTGACATCTCTTGCTGACCCTCGTTTCTGGTTGGTTCTTGTCATGTGTGTTCCTTATCTAGAAACGCTGTTAAGTGGCGTTTGTATTGCTTCTTTAAGCTATAGGGGCTTGAAGCTGTTGCACAACATAAAACATGGTAAGCACAAGAGTGAGAGGCAGCTAAAATATTTTTCTTCTGCCTGGTGTGTGTCCTGACCCTGCCCAGGATATGCTCTTGATATGCTAAAAGCAAAGGCTTGTGTTCTTCCAATCTGCCATTGCTGTTGATGAAAATATGGGACTTAGTATTGCCTTACAGAACTGGAGGTCTTGATTTCCACAGGGACTACTTTGTGTGGCAGAAGGCTGGTTTTCCCACTGAACCATGGAGCTCTAATATGACTCCTGAATTTCTGGGTTTGTGTAGAGAGCAGGATTATGCTCTGTTCCAGGAAATGCTGCTCTGCAAGGCTGTATAAGAGCAGAGCTGCAGCAATCCCAAGTGAGGAATCCTGGGTTGAGCAGGCAGGTGCTAATAGACTGTGGGGAGAGGGAAGGATGTTCATGTGACAACTCAGACAGTCCCTCCCCTGGGCACATCATGCAGGACAGCACAAGTGCTGCCTTGCTCAGCCCTGTTCACCCCTGCTGCGACTGCAGCCCCACTGGCCCTGGCAGTAAGCCACAAGGGTAAAGGATACTCTGCAGTGCTCGACCAGAATGGACCTGTGTGCCTAAGTATCGAACCTGGGTGAACCAAGCTAATGAGGAATTTTTAACTGAAGACAAATCAGGGCAAAATTATGACAAAATTAGATAACTGTGTTTTTAACTGTTTGCAGATAATATCAGTAAGATAATTTCTGTGCTTTTGATGGAACTGGTGTTTCCCTCTTCCCCAAGAGACTATTTTTTGTTTGAAATTCCTAGTGAGCTTTGGTTTTAAATTACTATAGTAATGCAATGACAGTGAAGGAGAGACAGTGAAGAAGTACTGCTGTTGGCTTTCTGCAAGAAGCATTTTGACATGCGTATTTGTTAGATTACTTCTGATACCTGAGTTGACATCACTTGGTTGTTTTGAGTTCAGATTCACTAATCTAGAGAAAGATTTCTGGCCCAAATGATATTGTAGCAAAGGAGTTTGTGAAAACAAAGCACAATCAGCAGAGAAGTGTGTTATTGCTTAATTTCTTCCCTAATATTAAACTACAAAATAAATTATTTGAAAACTAGTAATTTATATTTCTTAGTTCATCACTAGTATTTATTCACTTTTTTATCACTGTGGTAGTAATCCCTAGTTGTGGTTCCTGTTCTGGGACTTGTTCGGAAACAAAATGGGAAGTCTGTTTCTAACCCAAAATCACAAATAATTTAAAGGTAGGGCAAGAATAAGGAGCTGATGCACTGACACAATAGATAATAGCCATTAGGGAGTCTAACCATTGTTCTGGCTTTATATATATATGTGTGTGTGTGTAGAAACTGAATAATTCAATGATGTTATGGCTTGACACTTGATTTGCAAAAATCATCGAACATTCACTGAACAGGCAGCTCTCTTTAGCATAGCTAAAGTAGAGTCTAGAAGTGTTTAGTCACTTTCTTAATCCCGTTATCTGTTAGTCCCTTACTGGTTTTTAGCTTTCAGTGCTATCAGTTTATTTCCCCTATGAGCTTAATATGAGTATTCAGGTTAAACAGGGGCTGGAACGGATAAGCAAGGCAGTTTACCTGGTATTAAAGGATGTCTAAAAGAAAAATACTCAGAAGCCAGCATGGGGCTTCTCAGTTTCTGCTGGTTTGTCTTGTCCTGTTGTAGTCCTTGCAACAGATACGTTCCAGATCCTTGTGCAAACAGATCAATTTGTGACTGGATTCAGCAAGGGGCTATTAATTTTAAAATATACAATGACTAACAGTTTGCAAATATTTCTGGGTCAATTTATTGATGGGGAGAAACGGAGATAAACCAGTTTTTTTGAGGGAGGTGATGGTGGAGAAATGATGAGACCTGTCCTTTGGCTGGTAATTGGTGCAGGGGCAAAGTCAGTCTCTCTGAGTGGGGTTAATGCACTACTTGTTTGTGGTGGCTCAGAAAAGAGTGTTTCTTACAGGAACCACAGTATTAATCAGAAAACAGAAATGGTAATCTAGAAAGCTAATGACATTCCAGTTGATTTGATTTTAACATAATGATTGTTTAAAACTGTCACTTCTAATATTGTTAAAAGAAATAACACGAGTTAGATCCATAACTTGGTGATCTAGGAAGACTATTTGAAATGTCAAGGAGAAAATTCTCAGGCCATTAGAGATGCTACGCATTTAGTGGATGTTTGGGAAGGGGAAATGGATTGCCTTCTTCATGCTAAATTAGCAGAGAGGGACTCAGAGTGTCTTGACCTTTTCTTAACCTTGTATACTCAAGTTTTAGAATGAATTTGCTGGTTTTACCTTGTAAGGGGGTGGGAAATAAATCGCTGGCTTCAGGAAGAAAAGGGAATATTTATAAAAGTCTAAGTGGAGGGTGGAAAGAGAGATTCAATGTAGCTGTTTGCTGCTGCTGACTTGGTTCACCTTTGTAAGTCATGCCATGTGTTCAGGCAGTTTTCTCATTAAAAAACTCACAAATGGAAATGGTTTGTCCGTCAGTCAGATTTAGGAATGTTTTGTAATCTTTTTGTGATGTTGAGGACAATGTATCATATGTAAACAAAGTTACAGCTACCCAAAATGTTAAGGCTTAAATGAATTCTTTTGATTTTGATGGCTTTTAAAATTATGTTAGATTTTTGCTTTTCTTCTGTACACCAAGCCAGCAGAAGTACCTAAAGGGACTATTGCATGTCTAATCTGAAACATCTACTTGGCATTGAAGTCTGTGACTATTTTGGGATGCAGACCAATGTGGGCATACTGATAGTAGTTTACAATGTTGGAAAAGTTTGTGGGCACGTAGCATAGTTCTGTGGAGGTGGAACTGTCACCTTGGCAGCAGGCTCAGAAGAGGCAGAAAGGTGAAGGAAGAGCTGTTATTTCTGTAGAGGAAAAGGAACAATTTGCAACATGCAAGGTCGCACACACCTCCCAAGGTGTGTGAGTAGTTATGCTGCATGTGAGATTTAGACCTCCCAGACCCCAGTCTTTCATGTTAACATGGAAATCTCAGTGGATTGACTTGAATTTTGAAGCTCTTTGCCTGTATCTTGTCTCACTCTCTGTCCTAGAGTCTTTCTTGCCATGTAATCCCACAGTCTGGCAAGCTCCATAATAAGTGCAGATAGATGAGTGTGTGTACATCTCCATTAACATGACTGTGCAGGCTAATGATGGGGACCTCCTGCTGCTCTCCGCTTGTTTTCTGTTGATTGTTATGTAATGTTCGGCAGCGGGAGGTAAATTCCTCTCCAATTTTGAGACCCGTTGCAGCATGCAAACCCCACTGTGAGAAGTCACGGTGATTGAGCTTTCGAATCAAGTCCCATGCTGATAACTATAAATCAGACCTATTATACACTCCGACCGACAGCCGGAAACCTTCCATACTGCATGTGGCACAGCAGAGTCTTGGAGCTGCACTGGAGTTTGTTTTGTAACTGTGAACACTTGTGTCTTTGAAAGACTGTGATTGAAATTTGGAAGGACGTTTGTGTTCATTCAGATAAAGGTCTGAGATTGCTCTGGATGCTGAAGGTCAAACTGATGCTCATGGTGTGCCATTGAAGACATCCTCTGTTTCCGAATGCTGTGCTGGGGGATCACAGGGGTTGAAGTAAAGGACATGTTTTGGTGATGGAGTTTGTCACACCTGCTCTTCAGGCAAGCAGGACTCAGATCTGTGGTTTAGGAAAGTGCCCTGAATAAGTGATATTCTACAATTTTGTGGGGCTAAAGCGATACATATGGGGGAATGGGGTAATTGCATGGGGTAATTTGGGCCAAGGTTGTGGGTATGCAAAAGCAGGAGAGCATGCCAAAAGTCTTCCCAAGCCCTTTTAGCACTGTATCTAGAAACATTATGTGAGTACAACAAATTGTGAAGCACAATATTACCGGTCCTTCCTCCAGTGCAATGAGTTGGGTTAGGGCTGGGTGGGTATGGGGCAATAAGACATAGTTCGAAACAGCTAGGTTGGGTCATGGAAGGAATTATCGGGTGAAATTCCATGGTCTTTAGTATTGCAGGGAGAAAACTTTGTTGTTCCTAGGGCTATTTTAATAGATCTCAAATCTTCTGTCTACTTAGGCTTGTTCTCAATTGTTCCTTGTCTCAGTCTTTTCGTCAGAGTTTACTGAACAAGAACACGCAAATCATTTCAACTTGGCATGTGGAAAACAGCCATTTTTGTGAGTTTCAGTACTTCTCTCTGTGTCAAACTGCCTTCTGTGAGCACACGGGAAGCAGAGGGGTTTCTATTGGCTATGCTCTGCATGGTAAGATAAACATCGTATCGGAACTTAAGCACTTTATTTCTGCTGTTGCAGTTATTAGCCTTAGTAGTAGACAGGATAACTCTCCGACTGCTGTCATGAATACAAGGTGACTCAACACCTTGTTATCTCCTCTCTGTGGCCTGGCGAAGCAGATGGATGAACTCAATACAACTTTAGCTGCCCAGCTTGGTCTCTTAGTTCCTGCAGTAGTTTTGTGTACGTAGGTATAGATCTTCCAGGTTCAATTGTTAATGCTGATGCCAGATGCTACAAATATTTCTGGAGTGATTTTATTAGAAGGACAGAAAGTACATTTAAAAAGTCAGGATATTTGCCTGCTAGGAAGTAGCATTTCCTAGTGTGCCATTGACTTGGAGTTCTTTTGCTTTTCCCACTTCATTGTTGTATTGCTTAACCTTGTAAGGTTGTTACAAGACTTAATTAATTTATAGAGTACCTTGAAAATGTATGGTCAGATCCTCAGCTGGTGTAATCTGGCACGACTCCATTGAACTGAGTGGATCCACGCTGATGTATATAACCTGGGAATTTGGCTTGTGGATTCTGTTCCTAAATAGTATTATGTGTACAGGACAGGTCCTAGATGAAGGTTATGTTCATCTCTCTTAGAAAAGGAGCTGGCCGCAAAGTAGACCCAAATAGTTGAGTGACAAGACCTCAGTATAAAATTTTTGTTTTATCCCTGCTTAATAGTCAAAGATTAGCAAGCATCCAGGTGGAGATATATGGTCTAGACAGAATCTGATGGGCTAATGATGAATGGGAGCTTGAGAGAGGCTTCAGATTAGCCTCACATGCATAAATATCACATGTGGGTGACAAGGACACTGGAGGTCACTGAATTGTATTTGTGCTCGCTCATGGCCTTTGTAAACCTTGTACTACTTCACCGTGTTCCCTCCAGGATAACAGAAAGCATGGACAGGTGTCATTATAGTGAGAACCTTTTCCTCACGACACCAGTTTTGCAAAAGTGTTGTAATATGTGTTAGTTCTGTGGAGTCCATGGTATATGAGCGGGTATTTGAATATTTCTGTATTCCCTTTTCCTTTCCCTTTTCACATTCCTTCCAACTCTTTTCCTACCTCACATATTTTTAATAAATTCTTACTTCTCAAAACTACAGGGGAAAAAAGCTCTTAGATAATTCTGACTTTCTCTTTATAAATGACAATAAACTCACTTTATAGAACATTTTCTAGTACAATTGCAGTTTACACACCTAAGCATTACTTATGAAGACTATGTAAAATGAAATTCAGTGTATTTTAACTTCCAATAGTATCAACTAATGAAAACAACAGGCAAATGACAAGAACTTCAGCTACTAAGAACCCCAAACCTGCAAAGTAAGGTGGGCATTCTATCCTAAGTGAATGTCTTTAGTTTCTAATATTACAGTGTTAACTGTGAATTATTAATGGTAATTAACTTGGTGGTTTTGGGGTGCAGGGAGAGAAACTATGGGATTAGCAGATAGGCCTGGGCCATGCTCACTCCTAACCTTCTCCTTAGATTTGGAAGTGTGGATAATTAAAACCTTTCCACTCTGACTGGTCTCAAGCTTCGTTTATTTGGCTGTCATATTGTAATCTGTTGTCAATTAACATTGTTTTTTTCCATGGTGTTTATTTCAGAAGCGTTAGAATAACAATAAAAATAAGTGCTGGCCTGTGAAGCATTTGAAAGTGTTGGGAAGAGCCCCAGCTGTCATATTCTATTCTTCTTTGATGTTAAAAGGCATAGGGAGCACGCGCATTTACTGTTGTCCTGTATAGAGAGCACACTGAGTTTGTGTTCCTTCCCTAGTCCTCTGGAATCGGGCATCATGTGTTCTGTCTCACGGGGCCGGGGGAATCAATACTGAAAGTCTGTTTGATGGAGCCCGTAAGCCTCCCTGTGAGCTAAGAGAGTCCAAAAGCTTCCGGAAAACTGTTCAACCTTGTCCTCAACACCTGAGGCGATGTCAGGCCTTGGGGAAGAGCTACAACATGAAACCTCAGTTGAGTTGAGGACCAACTGCAATGGAAAGGAGACCTTGGGTTGCCTCTGTGGGAACATGGCCTGGGAGGAGGCCAGCAGAAGAGTAAGCTGCTGCTTGTTCGCCTCTGAGCAGGAAGGCGGGGTTGGCAAAATGCAGCTGCCAGGTTTGGCTAACCTCAACCAACCTAGGCTTGCCTGAGGGCATCTGCGACCAAAATATTTTCTTTCTCAGCACTCTAGTGGAGCCATAGAGGGGCAGAGGATTAGATAAGGAGACACGGAAACTTATGAAATGGTGACTTGTGTTTCTGCCCAGAGGTTATTTTGAACTTCAGATAATTTGAAAGTGGTGGCAATATTACTCAAGCCCTGGTCAAGTAAGTTAAGAAGAATGGGAGGTGTCCCTGGCCATGGCAGGAAGGTTGGAACTGGATGCTCTTTAAGGTCACTTCTAACCCAAATCATTCTACGATGCCATGATGCAATGCACTGGAGGCTGAAAAGAACTGATTCAGCACCAGGGGCTCTGATGCACCTCCTGCATGGTAGTGAGGGGAAGACGCTGTGATCTGCCCTCCCACCTGGCGTGGGCTGTCATACAGGGTGAGCAAAGCTGGGTGTTGGTACAACCTGCTTCAATGCTGGGATGGTAGTGTCCCTCTTCCTCTCCATCTCAGGTCTGGGTTGTGCAAATCTTTCCCCGTGCAGCTGCTCTGTTTCAGCCACCTCAGCCTTGAGCAAGTCTGTCTTGATCGAATAGATTACCACAGGGGAAATTGTATTTGCGTTAGTCTTAGTGCGTGTTGGGTGCAATGCACATGCTGAAAAACCTTGCATGGTACACAATATATTACTCTAATAAACCCATTGCATATTTCTGTGGAAACAGGGATACGCTGTTGCTCTGCAAGGAGGAAAATATTATATATTAATATTTCACTACAATGACATCTTGTAAATATTACAAACATTTCTCCTGTTTCTTGAGAACACTTTGAAGCATAGGAAGAACAATATTTGAATGAAAAAACTCTATGAAATAGTCGAAATTATCAGTGTGTATTGCGATTTCCTGGGGGGGGCAGGGATGACTTTCCTTGCATCAATTTTTGCTTTTGGTGTCTGTTTTTGCAATATTGTCTGCAGTGTAAACAGTGATCTACAAAGAAGCATTGCTTATTAACCGAACAGGATTACGATATAAATGGGAAGTTATCATGCGATAACCTGTTATCGATATATTTAGCATCACTAATGAAATAAACATATTGCTTGTTAAACATTGATTAGCACAAAGCGGATACCAAACCCAATTTTTTCAAGAAGAGAGTGGTGTTTTCAGTAGTACCTGGAAATATATTTTTTTTAATTTTACTTTTTTATGACTTCTTTTCCCTGGATCAGCCAGCTGAAGGCCTGAGAGTAATATGAGAGCCGAAATGGAGCTACTTTGAATATTCATAGTTTAAATTCTGACCATATCAAGATTTTTTTTTGGACTTAGAGATTTAAATGTATCACAGACTGATTTATATTGTCAAGGAGATTGTACTTGAACCTGCCAATTCAGCTTGGGTGCCAGAGCCACCTGAAAAAGGGGGAAAGGCAAATGGATTTTCTTTGAGAAGGACATTGGAGATGGTATGTAATAGAGGGCAAGGGCTGCTTTTGGTAACATCCTAGATACCACTTGCTGCTTTCCATCCAAGTAATTTCCCAGTGAAAGACTGGTAATCAGTTTGTGTTTTCTACATGATTGTGTGGTCCAGTTCTGAGGTATCATAAACCTGAGATATCCAGGTAGATTGACAGCATTGACTTCTGTGTGCCCAGAAATGATTTTACACTGATTGCATTGCAGGAAGTAACAAAATCACTTATCCTTAAAATGGGATCCCTTTAAAAGTATCCCTAATTCTGCCTTGTAGACAGTGGCAAACCAAAAGGTGATTTTTCATCAAATATATTAAACATTGTCTGATGTTCAGTTATCACTGTAGGTTGGAGGAACCTCAATCACAAACATTCCTTAGTTTGGAAAGATACCTTGATGTTACGCAGATAAACGTTATAGAAAGAAATTAATAGATATTTTACCTTAATTCCGTGAGTGTTAATACAGAAAAAATGTTAGATTTCTACTGTCTCCTTAACACCGTTAATGAGAGTGAGTATATGCACAGTGTTTACATTTCAAATACAAGTGTAATTAAACAACTCTTGAAATAGCATTGGACCATTATGAAGGGTGGAATGCTTTTTCACAACAATATACTAAAAGCACTTAAAAGGTGTAAAAAGGGAAGATCGGTATCAGATGCCAAATATGTGCATGCGAATTATTCAGTATTTGTTGAAACCAAAAGATCTGTAAATAGATATCTCTGTATAAGATCAAAGTAACGGGGCTTTATGGCTTTATTGTGACCGTGCAAACAAGGCAAAGAAGTTATTGAGTTGATAATACAGCAAATCAGCAAGCTTTTAAAATCAGAGGCGTTTTGATTAAACAGAATATAGAGATGCATGGCTTGATTCGTATCTTAACTGTAACTGTTGAGAATAACTCCTGTGGTTCTCAGCGGTTTAAAGATGAAGAGGATGCTGTGAAGTTGAAGATAAAATACAAGCTGGTTGCAAACTTTGGTAGAGCTCCGTCTGAATTCAGTTCTGTCAAATCAGAATAAATTGCTAAATGATCTTTATTCTACTGATATCTCAGTTTGAAAGAAAAGCACAAAGATTTTTTTTGTGATTTTTTTAAAGTGAAATGTTCTTGATTTTTCTTTTGAAACTACTTTCTGTCTTTACCTTGGCTTTTTTCATTAAATATTAATGTAGAATGCATTGGAATCACAATCAGGTTGGCGGTTTTATATACATATGTACACAGAGAACTTATAGTAATTTTATTTATTTTAGCTGTTCTCTAAGTGGAACAAAGCCAAGCTTGGGCATTTCAAAATCGAGCTGCCTTTAGTCTGGCACAATTCTTGTTGAGTTGGTCAGTTCCATGATAGTTTAAATATTGGTGTAATGCATTTTATGCACCATCTAACATACAGAATAATGCTATTATGTTATGGGCTCAAGGCTATTAAGGCTGCTGAACTTGAGGTATAGCAGTTTCCTTCAACGGCTGAAATGAACTTGGCATCACACCAGTTCCTGCGGAAATTATAAGAATGTGCAGGACCATTCCACTTCAGACCTGTGGATCGGAACAGAAGGTCATCACTCATTTACATTGCGGGTGAAAAGGCATTTCAGGAAGCATGAAAACTCAGATGTAGCCAACTCCACCCTTTTTTTGAAAGGTCTCCATGCTGAATGTTCTCTGGCCGTATTTCAAATGTAGGAAAGCAGTCTTATTTCTAGAGGAAAACCATAATAATAAATATTTTGTCAGCAAAGTGATAAGGCCAGAGAGAAACTAAAGGTGAATCAAAAGTGAAAAAAAGTACCAATTCATACAGGAAACAAATGTATGGTTTTATATCCATAAAATAGTTCGTACTTAATTCCTTAAATCATAACTAACACAGAATATAGCCGATGCTGCTAATTGCTAAATTTAATCTTAGTACCTGTGTGTGGAATGATCACTAAAAACTTTTTGAATTCAGAAGTTTTCCTAAGCACTAACCCTGAAGACTGAAATACTGCATAGATACCTTGCAGGATCAGTTCCTAATTATCAGCAACAGACCTCTCACCTTAGACAAACGGTGGAATTCCACTTGTTGTGGTCAAAATATATAGCAGGAATATGCAAGCTCTGTTGCCTCGGAAGGACAATGCAGTTAATATTGTCTTCACTGTCATCTGCTACCTGAGATGGTTGATCAGAAGGCAGTATGATTTCAAAACCTATTCAGTACGTTAGCGAGGGTGCACCCAAGCAAAAATCCTCCCAGGCCAAATCTTGTCTCTCAGCTTCAGAGCAGGACTGGTTTGCATCGAGTCAGCTTGGAGCCCAGGCAGAATACAGCTCGCAGCTGGCTGTATCGGATCATTATACGTATTTGAGACTAAGCCTAAGTTTGGCACTCACTTATAACTGGACCTGTGTCTAAATCTCTAGCCTGTACACATGTATTGAATAGCTACAGAAATGTGCCTGCTTAATTCAAAGCCGGATTTATCTTTATTATTTTGGCAATGTCAGTTTTCTCTTGTTCTAAAAAGCGATTTTTATTTTTTTTTGCAAGTGAAACAGACATATCTAACAATCTAATTTATCTGAACTCAAAATATATGCATTATATAAGTGAAAATGTATTGTATTTCCCAAAGTTACTCCAAACAGGCATAAAAGTTGTGTAACTCTTCTCTTAGTGCTAATATGAAACATTTACTGTACTTAAATGAATTGTCTGAATACCTGAAGAGGTAGGAGTTGACAGCAATATAACCCAAAGTGACTAGGTCGGTTAGATGCCCATTTTGGGTGCCTACTGAGATGAACTGGAATTTTTCTGCTTGCTCTTATGAGGCCCAGCCCAAGCCTGCACGAGTGGGGTTCATCTAAACATACAAACTGCTCCTCGGGGCTCCTGTCTGAGCCCTGCGAATGGACAGTGTGAAACACTGTGAAACGGGCACTTCTGGAACAACATTTACTATTATCCATCCCCATCAGAAGGAAAGAACTATGTTTTGGAAGCATTATTTTTCCTTACTGAACATGAAGGGACTCTCGATGCTGCACCTGCATGTAGGTGTCCCTATCTTATTGGTCTGGGTTACATGAGATGAATCCTATGCTAAGCAACTGGCTAAAGATTTCAGTAGCAAACGGGAATGGGACATAGCAAAGAGACTAGGTAGAGCTCCTTGTGGCTTGAGCACCAGGTTTTACATGTGTGTCCTGGCTTTTTTTCTATGTATATACTGTGTGTAGCAGTGACATGGGATAAGACCTAGAGGGATGTGCTACTTTAGAGAATTCTCAAATGCATCTGACCTGTGACTTGTATCTAAAACTGGTCCCGTTGACTCATTTGAGTTGTAGGTACATAAGTTGTGGTTTAGAACTTGCTCCCCAGGCAGAGGCAGGGATCAGTGTTTCAGGTATGAAGTTTCCTTTGAAATCCCTACAAGAAGGATGCATCTAGTCAAGGGCCAGAGCAACCAAGCTGAGACAGATCACAAACCTGCGCGCTCTCTTTGAATTACCTTTGTTTTATTCAACTCCCCGAGGCAATGTAACCAAAGCCTTTTAAAATATCATCAGACATTTCTTTAAACAGTCTGATTTTGCTACCCCCCCAACAAAAGGGAAAGAAATAACTTTGAAATGCAGAATTCCTAAGATGTCTGTCTCCCTTTCTTATTTCAAAGGAAAGAAAAGGGGGGACTGGTCAGTTTTTTCTCAATTGTCACTTATGCCCAGTCATTTCCGTTTTTAAAGTATCCACAAAAGTACAGTCCAACCAATTTTGCAGGTAGGGCCACTGTGCTAAAAGGATTAGCAGTGTAAATACAAAAAGGTTTATCTCTTCCTCCCTCTGGATACAGACTAGAGTTGATGCTCAATTACTTGCTAAAAGGAGAAAACTGCCTGAAAGAAAATAGTTATCTGTATCAAATTATCAAGCAAATATCTTTCTGCTAAGTCTGAGCTTCATTCTGTAAGTGTTCACCAGTCCGTCCTTTCACTGAAGCCTGGTAGGAGCATTCTCGTGAGCCAGCGTTGCAGGACCGAGCTGTTCTCAGTCACAATAATGCTGAAAGGAAGACGGACACCTTCTCTTGTGTGTATTGTTGGCAACGTGATCATGGGTGTAGGCATGGTTCTAGAAGTAATGTCTGCACTAGAAAAAGCTTTATTTATTGCCATTGCTGGAACTAGCATCAAGCCTTTCTAAAGGTGACTGTTTGTTTGGTTTTTTTAATATGTGATACTTCAGTTGAGCAGTTGTAATGTTAAGTATGTGCTTTGCTGAATTGGGACCTTGATGCTGGAGAGGGAACTATTTGGTACGTGAAGAACATTTCCCATTAGATCATAAATTATTTACATTCAGGTCTATTGAATTCCCTCTTGATTTAGAGTGATGTATGGGAAAGTCAGACCTATAAACTTAGTTTGAATAATTCTTCTGGTATATCTGGAAATATTTAAACTCATTCATTTTTTATAGTACTGTAAATTTAAAGAATTTAATTTTTTAAAAATTTGTTTCCTCTGCTCTGTCATATAACTTGGCTGTCACAGAATGGGCCCATAAGCACCCATTGTAACATTTGTAACCTTTGTAGCCTTTGCATGACATTTGCCATCATCTGAGATATATCGGTTTGGGCTGGATCCTATGTCTGCGTCAAGCCACAAAGAAATTGCAGAAGGACAGAGCCAAGCAATGTCTTTAAACATAGCAGAAGTACAACTTGGATGTGTGTCTGTGAGGGCAGGTCCATTTCTACTTCATTCCAGTTTATATTGTTTGGCTCCAACCTGTTAAGTGTTGTGACTATTATGTCTTTGTCTTGCCTTTGCCACTGTTTACTGTGCAACCAGAAGTTTCATCTTGGCCTTGATTTATCTCAGATGGAAGTGGGTAAGTGCATCCTTACCTTAACCATTATAGAGCTATGAAAGTTTAGATGGAAAATGTTACATAAAGCATGGCATATTGCAAACTTGTAAGACCCATCACTGTAGACATCGTTTACAGGAGGTGTGTAGGGCTTTATCAAACTTGTGGGTTCAGTTCAGTCCCTGGCAGCTGCATGTCATGCCTTTGAAAGGAAGCAGTGCTGTCTCTCCCATGCTATTGGACTCTGCATGCCAGCAGCAGCAATTCAGCACATCTGCTCTCTGCCATCCAGCTGGGGCTGGGGCCCCGGGGCAGGGAGCAGCTCGGTGCCATGCGCGGCCGGGACCTGTGCTCTGCACTCGCAGGCGCTTTGCTAGGAGGAACGTTTCCTCTGTAGCAGAACGCAGCTGTGCCTGCTCTCCTCTTGCATGAACCATGTAACGGGCATACAGGATGGGAGGTGTCACGTTGGAAGAACTTGAAAAGAAGTGGAAATGAGAGGTAATGCGGTTTGCTGTAGCATGTGTATATGGATCAGTCTTGGTATGTGTCTTGGGTTTTGAGGACAAGTTGTGCTCTGCAGCCTCCAGACTATTAGTGGTGTAAGGGCTATGCCAAGACTCAAAATAGGCTTTTCTGCTTGTAAAGCATCCCAATGTGGCAATACCAACATAAGGAGATGAACGATACAGTAATTCTTTATCTTGAGGGCTGAAAAGGAGTTATAAATAAAGGCAGAAATGAGAATTCCTATAGAGATACTAAATCCAACTCATCGGAGTGCTGGTACCTGAACTATGGAACAAGGTGATGAAACGAAGACATTTTTCATTTTCACTTAAGATACTGTTCTAATGGAAGTTAACAAATGAAAGCTAAAGAAACTTTCATGCACCTATTGATTCAATTAAAAAGTATGTAAACAAGCTGCCTGCTCACTTGCTAGTGACCTTCTGTGTAATTTAGATGTTTTGGGAAAGTGATTTAGGCTTCTAGATCACTAGAATGGTTTTGAAATCTGTTCCTTCTCTGTAGAGCTAAATGAAACAGGACCTACACATTCCTTTTCTTTCTGGGGGACTTGTAAATCTTACAACATTTACTGTAGCATCATGAAGACATAGAGAGACTGCATGGACTTTGAAAAAGCAGGATAATTTGCAGCCTCTTGTTTCTAAGCAGAGTTTGCTATGCTCTATCATCAGATTTTGTACAGCTGATCAATAAACGGTGTTTCCCCTGCACCAAAGGGATAAAAACTTGCATTTTGGCCCTCATGTGGTAACAGAAAGGCAGGTGCACCGAACTTGTTCAGTGAAGAAGCAGAGGATGCTGCAGCATAAAATTTCCCCTTGACCCACCTTTCGGATGCCCAAGTTCGGACCTCTGCTACTCCACATGCTCCAAATGACACAGATGGCAGGATAGAGCCAATCGGAAGCACTTGATAACAAAATGGCAATTCATTTTGCAATTCCTTCAGCATTCATGCTAACAATACTGGTCCTGATGGGCTCCTTGGGTATGAATGTAGCTTTCAATATGCAATTCCACAGGAATTACACCACTGCTTAGCTCTCATTAAGTCTGCTTTATTGTAAAGTGTTGCTGAGAAATCCTCCTATTACTGATACAGGACAACTGCTTTGCTTCAAAGAACTGCCTGATTTCCAAAAGCTCCTGTATGTGTTATCTGCAGGGTTTTTTTAATAGTCTCTTTACAGTGCATTATTTCACTTTGTTTGTATTTTGGACACTAATGTGATGTGTTTAAGTATGTAAATTGCCATAATGTGAGGAAATGAGATGTTAAAAATAGCTATGGAGTGCTGAAGAGAGCGGGAATGGGTAAGGTGGCCAGCATGGGAGGAGGTGCTTTTGGATCCACAATTTCTCTCTCCATCTTTTTAAGGAAGGTAAATCCCTGCTTGAAGTCAACACCGCAAAAAGAAACCTGATTATAAGGCATTGCCTTCTACAGGTAAAACAGGGTTTACCTGCTTCCTGCAGGTTAAAACCTCACCTTTTTAAAAACACCCAGTGTCTGCTGGTCTGCAACATGGGAGTTCAGGCCCACTCCCTCTACCTTCTTTCTAGAGTTAATCCGCTTCCTAGAGAAGCAACTGGCATCCATTTAATCTGGCCATACAATTTAAGTAGGAAGTTAGCAAACCTAATCTGAGCCACCGTGGGAGGTGCTGATTTATCTGCCAGACACCTATGCTTTGTCCGCTGTTGATAGTGTCATGTCTTAAAAGCTCCAGGATTATCTCAGGAGCTGTGGCTGAACTGCATGCACACAGCTTGGAAGGGCTTGAGTACCAGGTCAAGCTCCAAACTATATTAAGCCCCAGTTTCAGAGTCTGTTTACACTCTTTTCATCCCCTCTTTTCAAAAGCTCTGAGCAAAAGGGTTGCATCAGGTCGATGATATGATTTAAATAATGGGATGCTTGTATAAAAAATTTCGCTGGGAACTTCGAGGTATTCAATTATTACTCACAATTGTCAGCTTCTGTTCACAGGCCTAGAGTTCATTTGTCTGTGTTTGTGTGGGGTCAGTCATTCCCCAAACATCTTTGATGCCAACATAGTGGAAACAACAACAAAAATCAGTCCCCCAACTCACATTTTTAGGCAAAGTGTCCTTACTGCTGTGCGAGGTGGTAGGACTTGTGACACTGATCCAGCCCTCATTTCCCTTGCCTAAATCTCAAGTCTGTTAACTTGAATCTGTCTCATTAATCACTTTCTCTGCAGTTGCCTGTGGGGGTCTGAGGAGATTTACTTTCTGTCACACGCTGAAACTCGTCTTCACTCAGACGATCTCAAACACCAGTGACCATCACCTGCACCTTCCTGGCTCCTTCCCTGCTTTTCTGGGCTATGTTGCCACACGGCAGCGTGGTGAAGGACACACGGCACGCAGCCAGAGGGTTTGGCATTGCTGTCAGACTTGCAGGGAGAGGCTGCCCCTTCCAGGCCCTGCCTGCTTCTCCAGTGGGCCCAGAGAAGCACTGGTGGTGGCCGTGGGCTTCGACGTCCCTTAACGTTTCTCAGCCGTGGGGCCACCGGTTGCTTCCTCTGCTGTACCCGAGGTTTCACAGACGGGGAGTGAAGCTGTTCCCATAAGAAAGAGCCTCACAGTTAGAGCAGTTGCGGGGTGACGTTATGGTGATTGATAGGCATTCAAGCCACGAGGCTGCGTTCAGACCAGGCCCTTGTTCATGTAGTGCTGGGAAGCATCTGTATCTGGCCTCCAGCCCCGGAGAATCTGTGTGAAAGCCCTGATAATCACAACATGTTGCCTACTGGCAGCACAGCATTAAAATCAGTTCTAATGAAGGGTTCTCTGTCATCTCTTGGGATTTGCCTGTCACACCGAACCCTCCTCCGTCCAGCTGGGAGGAAGCCTGGGGATGAATGTGGCAGAGACAATGAGGCCCCCATGGCCCGCTGCTGGGTTGCTGATTACCATATTAATGTGCGGCGTCCCAACTGAATGCTGGGCAAAGGACAGTACATCTTTAATTGGAAATATAAAGGACTGCTCATGGCCCGGCTTGAACTGGGAGGATTTATGTCTTTCCCTCTAGATGGGATTGAAGGGAATGGTATGATTCACTGAGCGGCGTGCACGTCGCCTGATTTACTGCCCATCATTTACATTCCACTAAAGTCAATCAGTGCAGAAGGTCATTCCCAACCTGAGTTTTTTCACTTTAAATCTTTTCTTTCCCAGACTTACAGTCAGGTCAGGCGAGACGTTTGGCAACACAAGCTGGTTTTGAGGTTGTTAATTTTAATTCTCCGATTAAGAGACAGGAGACTGTAAAAACAAAAGAAAACCAGAAAATCCTTGTGCGTCCATTGACAGAGTCTGTACACATGATAAACTCAGCAGACGCAACAAATGCCTGGTTCCCTTCTATTAAATCTGTACTTGCATATTTGCTATGAGGCTGATGAGTTCCTTATGCTCTGGGTCAGCAAGGCTAGTTCTGCCAGCCCTGCCTGAATCAAGTATGGATTTTGTTGTTTGCCGGAAATTTTGTCCTGTCCCTATTAAGATGAGCTGGGTGAAGACTTGAAACATCACATGGTTTAGATATATTCCTGCCCCTCCTCCCCAGCTTTGAACACAAGCAACGATAGCATACTAGCTAACCCATTGGAATTATTCTAACATTTTCATAATGAATTGTCTTCCAATGAGTTATGGATCTACTTGCAGAATACTGATGATTTGTAATAGAAAATTAGTACCAGACTTCTAAATTAGATGTGGGGTCTGATTCCCAAATCATGTATAGCTCAACCTGCAGGCTTGGAAGCAGCTTTTAAAGCATTTGACACAACTAAAGCAGAAGCCAGTTGATTTGCTAGCGCAATCTTATGACATTACATATGAGTCTGTCTGTTTTGACAAGCTTACATTTAGTCCTGAAGTCTTACTCAAATCATTTATTATAAAATTATGATAACAGAGAGTGTGTGGCTTTGCAAGATTTTGAGTAAATAGAAGCTGAATTGTGATCTATTGGGTTGATTTTTCTTGTAATCTAGCTCTGAACAAATAACACAAAATAAATATGAACATCAGTCTGAATTAGAAAGTGAAATTCCAATTACATTTGAACACTATATACTTAATGTGGTGTCAGTAATACTCTAGACACCACTGTTTGCTATAGTAGAAGAAGTAATTTGAAATGTATGCTTTAAAAGTTATTTTTTGATATGTAGAGGGAGAACCTTTAGAAAAAATCTAGCTCAACTTCTCCAACTGTTCTTTCCTCTATTCTTTTCTCTCTCCGAGTTTTGAAATTGTGAGAAATTGTTAAAAATCTTTTGCTGATGATTTCCCATTAAATGAACAGTCAGGCTGGGCATTCCTCAGTGGTTAAACTGATCAGTGTGGTGATGTAGGGTATGGGCTGCGTTCTGCAAAATTTAACAGACGAAGTCATATAACTAACACATGAAATATAAGATCAATACCTGGGTGTAAAAAATAGAACTAAATAGCAGTTAAACACAAGCTACACCAGGTTTGCATAGGCTTGTTTGCCTGTATTTTATTTAGTGAATAATTGTGTAAACAGATGGGTTTGACTCCCATGGAATTAGAGAAGTATGTGACTTCTAAGAGTATAATTTGCCTTCTTCACTGGGGTGTATTGGTGAATAGCTTGTTGTCCTAATTAGGTAGCCTTCTTGATTATCTCACAAGAGCAGCTTATTGGTGACCTAAGCCACTTAAACACTCCAGGAGATTATTGCAGCTTAACTGTTCCAGGGTCCTTTTAAAGCACTTAAAGCATTTACTGACTCCTGTAAACCGTTTACAGCTAGAGGGCTCACCTGGTAGTTTTTATTGCTCCAGTCACAATTATTATTCATTCAGCAGACAGCACAATGTGAGCAAATCAGGCGTTGTGCTGTTACCTGTGATAACAGGTTGTTTTAACAGTGACATATCTGTATTGCAACATCAATGACAAGAGTCTCAGAGATGATCCTTTATCTCTCTCTTGCTCAAAAATTATTTTGAGTCAAAGTGGTGTTTGTCCAAGTTCCACCCGATGTTCACCATGCGATGTTGTTACTGCTGCTCCACAGAAGTGTCTTTAGTTCTTCCTTCTCCATCTTTTCTGCCTGACAGCAACACAGGTGTGTATGGGCTCTTAGAAGGTACTTTGTGCTGAAAGTGATTTTGCCACTTGGGAGCATGATGATAATGGTTGTATAGCAGGAGCTCATCTTTGACATCTTAACCCTTTCTCTGTCAAAGTGCTCCTCTTTTTTAGAGTGATGGGATTCAGTGTGTTAAGCTGCAGGTCGAAACAATGTTTTTAATGTGAATCTCTCTACTGCATTGGTGACTCAAGAATTTGAAAATTGCTCATGAAATGAAGCAACAGCTCAATAGTCTTTAAGCTGTGGACACAAGTTGACACCAGCTCTAAAACCTCGTGGGTACAACAGCCCCACTGCAGAGAGCTTGGGTTCAGTTCAAGTCCAACTGCAGGAATGACATTTGGCCTTTTCAATTGGTGAAGCTCACCCAGCTTTTAGTTGCAAGAAACTCACAGCAAAAGCAGAAGTCTTGCAGCAAGTGTTCAGTTTTAGGTAGTTAAACAAACTATTCAAAATAGTTTTTAGATGATCTAAACCAGCACCTTTGCTCACTGCTCCCTCTGAGCTCTGCTGTGACTCAGAGAGAAAGCATGCTGTGCAAGGAACGGGGCTTGGGGAACCGCTAACTTTGTGACAGAAGTTCTTTTCCTGCATCTGTTAGACTGCCTATAATATGCTGGCTTCTTAGGCTTCTCTGGAAACATGTGATGAGTTTGTGACAGCAGCTTAAACAAGGCAAAGCTTATGTAAAATGAATGGAGTGGGTTTTTAGTCTCCATCAAATTGCTCAAATTCTCTTAACAGCAGCAAAAAAGTAACATTTCTCCACAAGCCCTGCCAATCTTTTTTGATAGGCATTTGTAGATATATTTTTTTAAATTTTTTTTTTTTTCCTTAAAGTGTTTCATGGTGATAGGAGAAGAGTATCCTGGACTTGTGAGGAGAAGGTTATGTTGGCATAGGAACTGCAGACCGCATTTGTCCACTGATGAGACTTTTGAGAGTCCCTCTCCAGGCCTTATTCTCAGTTGCCTGCTCCATTTCTGTGTTGGATTCAGGATACTCTCAAAGCTTTAACAGATCACTAATAATTAAAATTCTCTGACCTAACTTTATGCATATTTTATATATGAAATAGAACTATTTGTACTTTTTTAATGAGAGTATAATTATGTGTCTTGGCTGTGGAAAGGATTGCCCTTTTTCTCTTGCCTGTACAGGGATTATTCACATTTACACAGAAAGAATCTCTTAGTGAAGAAAAGCTAATTCATCAAGCTAGTTTTACATGCTAGACCAATGCACTTTTCAAGGAGGCTGAAGACAAGAGTATTCTCATTGCTTGGGGTCACTAGAGATCTTGCACAGTTAGCGTAAAAATCTATACAAAACAAACCCCCAAATTAGATTTGATTTTATTTTTTACCCCCTAGATTACCTGTGGCTGTGTGCTTTTTATTAAATAGTGGGTTGACTGTGGCTGGATGCCTCCTCCATTCCCCTCCTCAGCTGGAGAGAAAATATAACAAAAGGCTCACGGGTTGAGATAAGGGCAGAGAGACATCACTCAGCAATTGCTGTCACAAGCAAAGCAGACTCAACTAGGCGAAATTAGTTTAATTTATTACCAATCAAAATTGGAGTAGAATAATGAGAAAATAAAAACTAAATCTTAAAACTTCTTCCCTCCACCCCTCCCTTCTTCCTTGGCTTAAATGTACTCCCAGTTTTCTCTGCCAGCTCCTCTTGGGTGATGCAGGGGAACTGGGAACAGGGAGGGATTGTGGTCAGTTCATCACATATTGTCTCTGCTGCTTCTCCCTCCTCAGGGGAAGGTCTCCTCACACTCTTCCTCTGTTCCACCACGGAGTCTTTCCCACAGGAGACAGTTCTCCACAAACTTCTCCAGCAGGGTGCAGTTCTTCACGAGATGCTCCAGCATGGGTCCCTTCCACAGGGTGCAGTCCTTCAGGAACAGACTGGTCCAGAGTGAGTCCCCACAGGATCACAAGTCCTGCCAGCAAACATGCTCCAGCAAGGGCTTTTCTCTCTGCAGGTCCACAGGTCCTGCTAGGAGACTGCCCTAGACTGGTGTTCCAAAGGGATCACAGCCTCCTCTGGACACCAGCCTGCTCTGGTACAGGGTTCTGCATGGGTTGCAGGTGGATGTGTGCTCCACCATGGACCTCCATGAGCTGCAGGGGAACAGCCTTCTTCATCACAGGCTGCAGGGGAATCTCTGCTCCAGCACTGGGAACACCTCTTTGCTGACTTTAGTGTCTGCAGTGTCATTTCTCTCATATATTCTCATTCCTTTCATTGACCGCAGTTGTGCAGAGTTTCCCCTTCTTAAGTGCTATCCCAGAGGCTCTGCAGCTGTCACTGATGGGCTCAGCCTTGGCCAACGATGGATCTCTCTTGGATCTGGCTGGCACTGGCTCTATTGGACATAGGGGAAGCTTCTAGCAGCTTCTCACAGGAGCCACCCTTGTAGCTCCTCACTAAAAAACCCTTGGGATGCAAACCAAATATACATTTTTAGGATGAAATAAACAAATCCCACTGCCTGAGATTAAATGATGTGCACAGTGCCTGGGTCTTGTTAGCTTATGCATTATTGCAACCCGTCCATAATTGTGTGTTGTCTATTTTGAGATCAATCTGGTTTTGTTAAGGACTCTGCTCTCTCGTTCATTTGTGCATACAAGAAAGCTATTGCAGAGTAGGCTTAACTATTTGGACAGCAATACACTATTTCTTCTCCGTACCTTTTTTTTGAAGGCCCACCCTGACACAAATTGCTTCAGTTTCTTTGCAGAAGACGTAAGTATTATTTTATAATTACACATAGCTATGGTGTTGAAGCTGTCAGCCTGTTTGGATAATGACTGTAACCTGTGCCGAACTACCCTCTAGATGTTTTTCAGCAGCTTTGTCTCTGAAAGGTGACAGTAATACAAAACAAACATTACAGAAAATCAACATTGGGAGGTGAAGTAGTAAAATGAATCTCAAGCTTCTTTCTCGATGAAACTGTAATGCCAGTTTATTTTTCAGGCTATTGTAGTAAGCCTATGTAAAGAATTGGAAAGTAAGAGTAGATTGGGAGAGTAGCTGTCTATAATTTACCTGAACTCAGGTATGTAGAGACTGAAAATCTTCTGGTAGTTTTGAAAGTGGTAGCATTGTTAATAAGTATGTTAACCTTTCCTGTCAAAATTAAGTAATTCTGGGTTGCAGTTTCTATTTTTACCCCTGTGCTGTGCTTCACTTTGTGTCTTTGCCAATGGACTTCTAAAAATCTGGAAGTGTCGTAGTGCTTTTTATTATTTGTATTTTCTGCTGCATAAATACATTTGCAACTTTTACCCATGGTAAAATTAATACAGCTGGAGGACAGAAAAGACAAATTAGAAAACAGATTTTCAACAGGATGAATGTCAAGGTGCTGATGGTATTTGTAAGCTGACCTCTCTGCTTTGCATGGGTTCGATGGTGGAATGGTCATGTGGCTGGTTGGATAAGGTATTGGAGTAGATTAAGGTGCCTGATGCTGACTAGAAGTGCCAACATCAGGCACCAAATGATTGTGTCCAAATGCCATTGACCTCTTGGCTCTAAGAATGCACCATCAACAAAAGAAGCAGCTGCCCAGCCACAGTACCACCCTCTGATCCTAAAATCAGCCTATTAATGTGAAGGGTTTTATCACAGGAGTGTTCTAGAAACTTGTTCTGCCAACGATTTGAGTCTACACTGCAAGTTAAATAGGAAACTTCTGTAAAATATGCATTCACATGAGAACCACTATTTGTGTTTTAATCCTGAATTCCTACAAAAATTTCAACTTTTGATTACTATTTTAGGAAGAAAAGTGTAGTCTTTTAACAATCAGTGTTAATTCACAATTATTATTATGTTCCCCCTTTAAAGATGATTCTGGAATTAAGCACCTCCTTGTCTCCTCATCAAAAGCGTGAAGAGTGTATGAAGTGAGCTATTTTGGGCTTGTCTATGGATTAAAATTCAGAAGGCTGGTTATTAGCTTTTGATATTTTCTTGGAAGTTGACGTTGTTCTTCCTCATTCCCCTTCTCTGAAGGTTGTAGAGAATGCTGCGCTTAGCAGAATAATAAAAATAAAATAAACACCTGCCCTCAGATTGGTTCTGTGATTGGTACTGCAGCAAAATAGGTAGAAAATATCCTAACAAAATGCTCTTTAATGTGTTAGATGTGCATGTTTAAGACAAAAAACAGAAATGTGGTCTCTATGGTTGTCTTGGTTTCTATTTTGCAGACTGCCTTCCTTTTGGGCACCGGAATATCATAAGTTCTTGACAGGCTGGGCAGCTCTTCATGTGGATACAAACTTGCAAAAGACATTCTGGGACCATATCATACACATGGAAAGACAAACTCACAACCCTGTGGACGTGTATCTATTTTCTTCAGTTCCGTGTAGTGGGAAGAACGACACATTCCTGTTCCACAGAATGGTGGTTGGTTTTGAGACCTTCGTAAGGATTTAAGGGCACAAATTTAAAAGACACAAAATTCTCCCTACATGGAGCAAACCAAAGACAAAATAGTCTTAAACATTAATGAGACCAAACGTATTATACATTAAAAGTACTGTTCAACTAAGAAAGAGCAAATATTTTTGCTATGGAGTGGCTGGACGCTGTCATTATTTTATAAGAGAATATTAGCCATGCCTTTCATTTATGACTCAAGGCCACCCAGTGAGCTACTGTTAAATGGAGAATAAGTTGCAGAAGTTTCATTTCTAAAGGCTCTATTGTATCTTGCCTTGTGTCTGTGTGGTCACCTATACTTATGTAAACAGAGTAGTGTTCTGCGTCCCCTTTGAGAGAAGCAGTAAGACAGAATGCAACCAGTAACGACTGATCCCTCTAAGTCTTATTCCAGGCAAATCCCAGTATCTTTCTGACTGTATTCACTGAACAAAGATATTTTTTTCTCTGTTTTGCCTCTCGTTATATAAATCTCTTGTGTTTCTCCATTTTCTTTGCACTGCAGCAGACCGTTGTGAACAGCTACAACCACAAGGAAAGTATAAAGCCAGCTCTTACTGGTTAGCTGAAATCTCAGATCTTACCACATCGTGTTCCCAGGTATGTAAGGCAGTTAAGCTTAAGTTTAAACAGAGATCTAGGGTGAGCATTCCAGTTCATTCAGCTGGATATCTCTCAGGGCATGGCAATTGCTTGGTAAGAACACGTGCTGTGTTGAATACAGTAGAGAGAGCCAAAAAAAGGCAATTAGAGCACCTTACTGGCACAGGAAATAATTGCAATTTGAATAATGGTTTCTCTTATTGTCTTTGAAAAGACGCTATTATGGATGCATCTGGTCAGGAATAAAACCTAAAAGTAAATTATCTCAAACCCATGTATTTATTTCTTTGGAATCTGCTTAATTTCTGTTTAGATACAAGATTTCTTGAGATTAGCTTAATCCTGTTAGTGTGTATTGTGCACCTACGAAGTTAAACAGAAAAAAGAGAACTGTTAAGAATCTCCTCCCTAAATTTCCTTTATCTTGTCTTAAGTAGTCTCATATGTCTCCCCATAGGTTTCTGAGCTGCCTTTCTTAATGCAGGCTCCACTCTAACAGTAAATGATTTTGCCGAGTCTATTCTTTTTCTATCCAAGAGCTTTGCTTCTCTCAGTGCCATACCCATCATCTCTGCTGTTCTCAATTCCTACGTCCTCCTTAAAGACGAATTCCCAGATTTGGCCGTGCCAAAGGGTAAGTTTAATTTGTGCTATACTCCTGCGTGTGCCAATTACTGATCAAACTCTCGAAGCAGAATTGTCCCAATGATAAGTTTCAGCTACATGTTCAAATAGTCACATGCTCTGGAATAAGCAACACTGACTCTGCGTTACAGGCTTTTTCCTTTTTTTCCTCTCTCTTTTTTTTCTTTCCTTGTCCAGGGACCACTTTATCATTTTATGTGGTGCAGAGAGTTGTGGGGCAAACACACAGAAATAGTCAGCTAATCCTCTTATTTGAGGGCTGTTTTCCTGTGCTCCGTTTTGATCCTTTATAGTCTCAGTGCAAACATGTCAGATGGAAGAGTCCTTAACACTGAAAAATCGCTCTTCTGATTGGATCTGAATCATATAGATCAGCCGTCAGTATTCAATGAGGATGAGGTGTTGCAGTTCAATAAGCAGTGGAGGTACGAATGACCCTGGTATGGGATGCCTATCCATCACAGGGTGATTGATACTGGACCCAGAAGTGTCTTGTAGAGTAAAAGACCCACAAGTAAAATGGTTTGAATTCATTACAGGATAGCTTGAAACGTAAGAGTTGTCTTTGCAGTTTGCAAACAGTATTTCAAATTGTGTTGTTGACATAATGTAAAACAGGCCAGGAAGAAGCAACCTCTGTATGAGCCTTTATAGACAGCAGCTTTAAGCCACATGAGCTTTATTTTAGAATTACAAGTCATGTTTGAAGACGTTGCTCAAAATCATTCTCCTTGGCTCTTCTTGACTAAAGAACCTGAGAATTTGGTAAAATATGCAAAATGTGAGAGTATAATAAGCAGCATAATGTTTTCTTGATATGGAGAGAGCAGAAACTGGTGGAACTGGTTATGAAGAAAGTTACTGAAGTCCAGTAAGAATATGAGAGGAGGATAGCGTTGTAAGTAGTGCATGTCTTAGTCTGTAAATTCTCATCTTGGTGAGAGGAACAGGCATTTTCTCTGCAACACATACAAAAGAAGAATTTTCTTCAGACTTCATCCCTTCCTCAACTGCAGACTTCCAAGCAATCAGATTATCTGGGGGCAAAATTTGTGCACCTCTGCAATCTTTGAGTCAAAATCTTCTGGTTTACATCACAGTGCAAATAATGATTTCTTCATTATTATTATTATTTTACCATTACACTTATTTATATCTCTAAATATGATGGGGTAAATCAGTCATTGGTGGACTGATGCCTCTTCTTGGTCTTGGAATTATTTTTTTCTGATTAATTGGGCAATGTAATGCTTTTGCCAAATCTTCCATTTCCGATGTTACCAAAAATGTTGGCAGCCCAATTGGTTTACTGTGAACATCAAACAGGCGAGTGCATTGCCAGAAGAGACCTCACAGGAGGTTACTATGTGTGGTAGTTAAGGCACATTGCAGCAGCTGGGGTCACAGGGCTGATTTCAAGGCCTTGTCTTATTTTGTTGGCCATAACATCATGGCTTTGGGTACCCTCCTTGGAGATGATAACTAGCGATTATAAACCTTTAAACATCACGGGTATGAGATTTTTTGATTTTTTTTTCCTCCTTTCCTTTATAATTTACTTACCCAGACAAGCTGAGCTCAAATCTCATTTACCATCTGGAAATCTGTGTGGTCCAGGTCTTCACTGCATTATTGCATCCAGGAATGTAGAAGGTAAAAGTAAATTCCTTGAAAACACTACGTGCGACACACAGGCAGGGTTACAGTCCTCATGTAGCCACATAAAATAGGCTGCAAAATTGTTTTTTTGGGTAGTGGCACTGCTGCAGTGGGCCTTCTTCAAGCAAATTAATGATCTTTCTCTTACCAGCTCATAGAACTTCTAAACTGTAAAGGAACTGGATAGTTTTTTAAGTATAAGCCTCAGGGTTTCTAGGACTCTGGTCTGAACTTCAAGACTCCATGTGACCTGTCCTTTTCTGTCTCTTGGGGGCAACAAAACCTGCTAGAGACCATCGCTTTTGTGCAGCCTGAGGAAAAGCTTGAGTTGAATGTTCTGCTTTTGTTCCGATATCTCCTTTGATCAGAGGCACAGAGCGACAGGAGGAGGGCATCGTGATCAATCTACCTGTATTTCGCTGTACACGTGCCCACACTGACGGATGGCTGATCGGCCTGTGCGTGTAGTTTGTTCGGCTACTTGGGAGTTTGATTGGATGCAGCTTCTAGATTTTTCCAGCTTTCTAGATGAAATCAAATATACATTTGGTTTATGCATTTCTCCTCTGTCCGTCATTGTCTCATGCATCTATGGAACCTGAAGGACTTAAAAAGCACAATTTTTTTTTAAATATGACTGGGAAATAGGATGCCGTCTTACAGTTTATAAAAGCATAGTAATTAGTAATCTTTACTCATATTGAGTATGAATGGGAAATTCACCTGTCAGCAAAGTATGAAGAGTGCTTTAGGAATCAGCATGCTTGCAGAATATAAAGGAAAACCACAGCTTTTTATCATGCTGCTGGGATGAAGACTGAACTGTGACAGTCCTTCCACTCCCTTCTCCCCTCACTTTCTCACCCTTCACAAACACAGATTTTATTGCTTAAAAAAACCCCACCTACACAAACTCTCCTGTGAGCACGCTGTGCGTGGAGAGTAATGCTGTGGTGACAGAGAGCTATGGAGCTGCTTCTGAACAGCTATTGGATAAACATCCATCACCAGCTGACTGATATGTGACCCACAGGTACCACATATGTTACCTAATGACCAGTCACTTAATTATAGGCTAGGTGACATGTTTATAAGGGTGAACTTTAGAGTGCTATTAGGGAATGGACAGATGAACTATACCGGTGCCCTGCGGGTAGATTTCACCCAGACTCTTCTGCCTCTGTGGACCCATTATACAGTAATTAGGGTGATTTTTAAGTAGGATGCAAGGAGTTAAACGACTAACCTTATTATTGCTTCATTTGTCACTGTGGTAAGTGCTGCTTTGGGGGAGGTGGCTAGGAAGGAAGTGAGAGAGAAAGAGATCATGAGGTAGAAAGTCTCTTCTTCCCCAAGTTCACAAGTGGAGAGCAAGGTGGTGAAGAAAAGTATGGATTTTTCCAGAGCTAAGACTGGCAATACCTTTGAACAACCTGATTCTTTGCTTTAACAATTGAGAAGTCCATGAAGTGATGCCAGTTGCATGATGGTGTTCCACGATGATAGTGGCTTTGTATTAATAACCTCAAGTCTTTGATTTAGCCACGCAGGGAGCCTGTGCCTATTTACTGACTTTTCCCATGGATGCTCAAGTCAAGGAGTCAAACATCTGCAATTACTGCCAGTCACTTGCTTCTGGGTGACTGTGGAAGTACTTACCTTCTCTGCATTAGGGATTTAAAGTGGTTTTGGTTTTCTATTTGTTTGCATGGGGATCTTGCTATGGAGGAGAAGAGAATGGTCATCTTCATTAATCTGAGTTGAACATCCAATTGCTTTTGAAATCTTGAATGCAGGTGTGCAGCATGGAGTCCTGCAACTCAGTTGTTGAATTGTAATGTCAGCTGTTTATTTGCTGTGTTTATACGTGATTGACTGCTTGAGTACAGATTTTTACCAATGCCCTTCATTTTGTTTCATTCACTTAGCTGTTTTTCTTTTCAGGTAATAACGGTTGGAGGAAAAAAATGCAGGGCAGATTTACCTTGTTCCTTAGGAGACAATAATTCCTGTAGGGTATCCCTAGTGGAAGAGAAGGAAACAAGTTTGAACTTCTCAACCGGTGCTTTGCACCAGCTGGCTAGGAACCAGTTCTGATCAGAAGGAATATAGGTGATTTAACCAGTGATGTGTGTGAGCTAATATGTTCTGCTGAGATAAATGCAAATGATGTAAATGAGCTGGAGGTAAAGACGATTTTTTTTGATTTTTATGTGGTCCATCAAGAGGAACATAATTATGACCCTACTCTAAATGTGCTACAACATACCTAATTTTCTTGAAAAGCTGAAGCCTTTAGGTGTTAAATGTTACATTAAATAGGCCATATATTCTTAATTTAATGCAGTGGGGCTCTTGCCTTTTCAGGGTCTGGTCGGTACCTTTCAAGATCAGCTGTATGGCAGAGAAAGTGGTCATTGATACCAAACTTCTTGGAAGCTGGCAGGATCTCTTTCTCCATTGTGGCAGGTATCACTTTTTGCATTTAAAAGCTTTAGAACATTGAAAGATTCTTTGCCTTTCCTTGCTTCTAACCTATGTTTATAAAAATGGTAACGGGAAGAAGTTAAATGTTAAAAAAATGTTGAGGAATTCTTCCCTCCCTCAAAAAAAAAAAGGGAAACCAAACCCATGCAGAAATACCTAGCTGAGACCTGGAAGATGTAAAACACATGGTGATCTAAATCAGGTTTTTGTTCACCTGGAGATCAAGGTGGGCGTATGGATTTTTTCCTTCCCCTCTTAATGTGCAGTTTTTAAGTACAGTGTATTTTTCTTTAAATTGTGGCTCTTTGGGCCTTCTAAAGGGGCAAGGATGGATTTAGCAGCTCCAGCTGTTCAAAGTACTTGGGGATGACTACCAACATGTTTAATTTCAACTTACTTTCCTTTTTTTTCCTCAGGATATTTTAAGGTGGGATTAGACGCTTAACCACACATCCCTGGTGCTGTTCTTGCGAGTTGCTGCCGGACTGCCAGGCCTCTTGCTATTACACCAAAGCACCATGAGTTTGCTCTAACTTCTGTTTCATCTGCAGAGCCCACAGCCCACCTTTGTCAAGTGTAAATGGTGGATCCTTCACGTGGTAGGCAGTGTTTAACCACAAAAAAGTCACTGTGGAGAAGCCAGACTGTACACGCCTGGGCTGCCACAGCAGCTGAATGTGCAGCTGGCAGGGTGAAATTTCAGTTTGTTTAAATAAATGTAATGGAAACAGTTTAAGGGAGAATGAAATGTATCTCTCCTTCCAACATTTTTTTCAGTATAGTTTTATCAATGTGCTGATGGCAAAGCTGAGCTGCTGTTTCACAATGTTACTGTGTTGAGCAATCTAAAGAACTAAGCTCTGAAACTGAACCTCAACAACTCAGCTTTACAGAGAGCCACCCTTGGCTTCCATGCCAGTTTTTTAACTGGTCTCCCATGAAGATGGTTTTTTTTTGTTTTCATAAAAAGAGAAGCCAAAGTTTTAAAATCTTATTTCTATTTTCCTTTGCTTAAAATATTGTCATAAAAATATTGTTATGAACTTTTTTGCCCTGTAGAAGACTGTGCATGGAACACAGACCTTGTTCTGAGCTGAAATACCTGCACTTTACAACTATTGCAAACTTTTCACGGTGTCCTAACTAAACCCTTTGACAGCTTTGCCAGTGTGGCTTCTTTGGATTTAGAATCTGCCTTTTATAGCAGGAAATTTTCACAGATGGAAATCCTTTTAGAGCTGGAAACAAAGAGAGCACACTCTGAATGCCGTTGCTGTCTGACTTAAAAACAGTCAACCAATAAACAACCCCACATAAACAAACTAAAAAAGACACTTGATAGTATAACTCAACTAAATCACTTTATTTGTGGGAAAACATTGTTCTTAGGTCTTTAAATAACTTTGCCTCTCTTAGAATGTATAGTTGGATTTGGTGTTCTCTTTTACTGCTCTCTCATCCATAAGGACCATCTTGCCACTCATTTCCCAGAATAGTCTGAGACCCCAGCATACCTCAGCGTTGCTGCTTCCATTGACGTATTCTGTGTGAAGAACCTGTTCTTTGGAAGAAGGGAGAGAAGGCTGTTGGTGTGGAGCCTTGGGTACATCCAGACCATCTCTGTCCACAGGGGCTGTTCAGCAGGTTGCCCCTGGCACAGGAGGTTTCTCCACCCACCTGCTCCGTGGTGAACCCTCGGATGCCTCTGTAGCAATGGACTAAGGTGCCCATCAAAGGAATTATTGGCTTCTGTGCCTGGGGATGCTTGAAGGCAAATGGTAAAAAAAGTAAAACCAAATAAACAAACAAAAACCCCAGCCCAACAAGTCAATTGATTTCCCTCAATTCCTGACAGTGAAGGAGGTTCAGGGGTTTCCAGGCTCCAGAGGCTTTCTTTAAGGGTGAATATAGCAGTATTAAATGGATTAGATGTATACTTAGATGTATAGTGTAACTTATGTTTTTAAAGTACTGAAGTACCTTTAGGAGCACATTACAGTAATTTTCTCATAAAAAATACTGCTGATGCAATAATTCAGAAGTTTGTGGAAAAATTTCACTTCCTTATTACAAATGTAAAAAGTGTTTTCAGTCAAAGAAACATACCAGGAAATAAAAATTTAAATATTAGTCTAATAGTCAAACTCACTGTATTGCCTGTCCTCACTTCCAAAGTAACTTTTAGTTCTCCAATAAGTTATAGGTACAAATTTTTCCAAAAGTCTTACAAGCTTTTGAGAGAAACTGTCATTAAGCTTTTTCCCCCCCATTTTTGGAAAAGCGTCCTTCTTCAAATGAGAAACATGTTAAACTGAATGTCACAATGGATTTAAACATGAACAAATAATTTAAGGAAAATTAATTTTGCCTGAAAAAAATTGAGCATTGAAACAAGCCATAGCCTCTCTTACACTTGAAACTTGCTTTGAAAAACTTAACAAAACAACAGGGAATTTCAAATTTCTCCCATCAGATTGGAACCTTTACAGATATGCAGAATAAAATTCAAGCTTTTTGCTGGCAGAAGGTTTTAATTTTATACTTGGAATGTTTGAAATGATTATAATTTTGTCCCACAGCCCTAATGTTAGAGAAGCTATGGGTGCCCAAAGTCCAGGTGAAGTCATTTGGGGTAACTGATACTTCTAGAAGTTGTGTTGCTGTACGTGCAGGACAGCGAGCATCTGTTAATATATTTGGCGTAACAATTAATAACAACTTTCCATGCTGAGTGTTATGTTAAGTGTTATGTACCCTTCAGCTGTTTGAAATGCTTCTACGTCCCAAGATGAGGATGCAATGTTAAGAATTATATAACCTACTTTATTATTAATATCTACAAATTAATTATTTTATTTTGCTGTTGAAAAGGTCAATAGGAAAGTAATAGAAGCAGGAGGGAGCGTGTATCACAGGCTCGTGACTGGTGGGGAGGCTTTCTGGAGGTGTGGAGAAACCTGAACCATGCAGCACCATCAGGAAATTCCATGGCTGAATTGGAAGCTGGTACCCAGGAACTTTGGGGTTGGGAAATTAATTTCAGATGACTCTGAAATTTGCCTCCTTGATAAATAGTCTGCATATTCCAAAATGAGCATATAATTCAAAACAGCGTGTGGCAGTCAGAGAATTAGAAGCCAAAAAGAGTTGAGGTGGGAGTGGAGGAAGAAAGTAATTTGAAACTGTGATTTAATGAAGAAAATCAAGGACCAACGTGTTGACAGGAAAATTCAGGCAGTTATCAAATCCAAGGGTGTCAATGAAATAATTGAAAGCACACAGTATGAAATGGCTCTGGTTGCTATGATAGACATGGGGTTGCCCTACATACTCTGTGGTACTTCTGTATAACAGCATCAACATTAGGGTTTGGACTGAGCCGGGGCTCACAGGAACTCTGTGCTGGCCCTTCTTTTATTATTGTAGCTAGAGCACTTCATTAGTGAGGCTGCGCTTTATTGATGACCTAGGAAGGAAAGCAGTGTTTAACTGCTGCTGCCTCCTTGAAGAAAGGAGAAGGAGGGTGGGTAAGAAGGTGTAATGAACTGGAAAAGGACAAGCATGTGCCTCATGGGAAGGTCTGTTAGTGTCATTAGTCTGTGCTACTTCTTTAGAGAAGGTGCCCTTTCCATTTGTTTTCCTTGAGAGCTTTTCTTCCGTTAGGCTGGGTTGGCAGCACTGCTTATCCCCAGCCTTACGTGAAGTTGATGGTTGTTGTTTTCCTTGGTTTTCTGTACTTCATGGTTATTGAACATATAAAATCACCTTGTCTCATCATAAACTTGTGAACTCCTGGAAACGTGGTGTGAGGTGGGATGGCTGGCGGCCCTCGGTTCCATCTCACCACCAACCAGCAACCTTCCAGGAGGGAGCTGGAACCAGCGTGAGTGCCAGTGCAGGATGGTGGCAGCCAGGAACGAGTGGAATAGGACACTGGGTTTGGGAGGTGCAGAGTATACAGAGAAAGTTATCTCGTTTGCTACATTGCTTGCTGAACAGATGCTAACTCCCAGCAAACTTAATTTCTATTCTAACAATAAATTCTAAGAAAGAAAATAAATATGTACTCAAATTTAAAGACATTAATGAAAAAAAAAATGTTTGGAAGCATCTGGAGAATCCTTCCCTTTCAGAAAAGTAGAATGCACAGCTTTAACCTTTGCTGTAAATCATCTGATCCCTTTGGGGTTTGAACTTTTATCAATTTCTGAAAATGAGCTTCCAGTCTGTTCTGTATTGATCATCTACCCCGTGTCAATAATAGCTGTTGTGAAGGTGAGCCCTGCTTGAAATTCACGTTAATGGTATTCACGGAGGAAGGAGTAGGGGAATGTGTGTGTGTGTACAGTTAGAGATTTATTTCAAATTCTCAAATTAAAATCTTTGAAGAATAGGAGGTGGAACATTATCTATGGTGTTACTGCTGCATAAGCCTTTGATATTCTGGGTATATTCCTTAAAGGCAATTTCAGTTCTTGGTGTAAATCAAAATATCCAACAGAATTATTTCTTATAATCATAATTCTTCTGTGCAAAATAGAAGGAAAATTATAAAGTCACTGTAAGACTTGTTTAAATCCCTTAAAGTAAAATTAATTCTACTGCAGCTTTTAAGGCCCTGCCATGGGGCCTTAAACATAGAGCCTAAACTATTGGTTTTTTAGGAAAAGTGGGGCTTTTTTATATGAACAAGAGAGAAATATCCATTTCTGTGCAACTTTCTAGAATTCTTATTGCTGAAAATTAAATACTTTGATTATTAAAAGAATCCCCCCGTTTTTCTTATTTCCCAAAGAACTGATTTTCAACCAAAACAAGGAAAGCTTAGAAAGACAACACCCATAGAATTTCTTTCCTTAAATTCCTCACAACTTTTAAGGGAAGAGAATCTTTAACTGGAATTTACAGCAACTCCCATTGAGAACGCAGCGTTTGTTCTTCTGAGCTACTTTTTTCACCATGTCAAATACTGACGAATAAACCAGTTATGCAGCTGTCTTGCTGCGCTATTTTGACTGCTTGGTAAAGGTAAACTTTACAGAAGGCTCCCCACAAATGCAGGGTAAGTCATCTTTGTGGTAAAACTCGGTGTAGTTGAATCAAACCCGCTCTGACCAAGGGGGCTGCAATACTGGGTTGAGGCTCTCATGGGCGCAGGACAAACAAGATTAAAAATGTGACGTGGGAGGTGTGGTGTTTCATGTGCCTCTGCCATGTAGTGCATATAGAGCAGATAATTTGAGTTTTCTGTCTATGTATTTTGTTCTTTGGAACTGAAAGAGAATTTTATAGTTAATTCCCCTCTCCTTTTACTGAAAAAAATCCCAAACAGACATCGAGCATCTTTTATTTTCATCTTTATTTAGATCTCCATGACCCTTGAAAAAGAGCTGCTTTTAAAAAGTGCCGGTCACCATTTTGTGCCTGAGAAAACCCATTAAAGTGATGGTTAGGAGAGTGAAAACAATGCTTCTCAACTGGGGTATTTGTTTGATATGAACTTGTGGTTAGGAGCAGGTGGGTGAGTGAGTCAGGGTTTGTCTTGAAGTGCTGGGAGTTTGTTGAATTCTCCCAAGAGAGTGCTGAGCTGATGGCAGAAAACAGCATGTGTGCTTGCAGCATTGGAATTATGTGGTTACAAATACGTGTATGGTTGACATATTAGACAAAATTATCTTTAATTTATTATATATGTAGTGTGCATTACGTGTTTACATGCATATAAAAACTTGGAATACATCTTTATATTTGTGTATATATTTATTGATCTACATATTACTAACAAAATGAACATTATCACAAAGTGAGGTTGAGCCCAAGTCAGATTTCAGATAATCTGTGAAAGGAGTTAATTAATTGTGAATCATTTCTCCTGGAAGTCCAAGGTGGAGAGCCCTGTGGTAACAAACGTCACCCGGCAAATCAATGTTTCATTAGCATGTCTATAGGAGATGTCTGTTCTGTTTTGCACATAAAATGAAACAAGAGCTTTCATCTCCCTCTCTGTCTCACTCTGCCTTTGAGAGGGAGTAAGTGGCTTTGTTCATTTAACTCCAAACTTGCACTGGTGTACATCCCCCTGTGCTTTTTTTTCTTTTACTCTAAAGCTCTCAAGCAGTTGAAAAGGAGAGAACCTCTATTAAGGACAACTGTCAAGTAAATGTTTATTTTCATAATGCATTTATTAAGGCATAAACCAGTGAGAAACATTGCTGCAAGGACTGGAATGTACTTTCCATATTTATGCCCATGAACTCCTATACCAAGTTCTTGCAGAGCAGTTAGACTATTTGCAGTATTGTTTTCAGCATCAAAGAGGCCGCTGAAGGCACAATTATTTACATCTTTTAGTCTGTGGCCTGAATTTTGGCAGTGCTATTTCTTATACTTTCCAAATTTAGCCGATAATTTTAGGGAGGAGGGCAGGTGGTGGCAGCGTTTGTGCACTTCAGGTGATGCATCTAATCAAAATATACTCGAAATATGTCAGATATGTTCCAAACGTGAACAAGATATTGCAAGATGAGGGATTCGGTCTGTTGCTGTTCCGCACTGGCTCGTTTTGAAGCTTTTCCAAATGCAATTTATAACATGCTTGTCTCGCCTCAGTTGCTAGAACTTTAGCAGTTCGACTGTAACACCACTGGGTTTGGACATGATGAAACTGTAACAATCAAGGGCATTATTTATAATTAACCTGCTAAACAGTTAATGGTTAGGTTTACAATATTAAAACCTCATCATATTTTCGTTAACTACAGACGCATTCTATTTGGGCTCCTTTTTGCTTGGTTGCATACGTGCAAATCAAAGCGGATTACCAGGCATTTGCCTACTTTAAGTACTGCTTGTGATGTTAGAATTAGGCTCAGTCTGCCATCACTTAAGTAAACAGGTTGTGAATCTGAGTAACTTAATATAATTCATAGCAGCCCTGTTATAATAGAAACATTTCTTCTGATCTGTTTTTTTTTTTCTATTATTGTTGCATGCTTCAACTCATTAAGCAGTAATCATTCTGGGTCATTAGTTTGATATTGATATTGTATGCGCTATTACCATCTGTCATGACTTCAAATTTTGCATTACCTGTGTATTTTCTTTAAAACCTGGTTCCTAGATTCATGTTATTAATGAGATTCTTAACTCTTATCTTAAATAAATTCCTAGCCTGCAGGCTCTCAAATGTAGAAATGTAACTCAAAAGCACTCTGGAAGATGAAAAAATAGAAAGCAAAGAGAGTGAGTCCCAAATCTCATGATTTTCAGGGCATAACTCTATTATTCTTGAATCCATTGGTTTGGCAATATTTTTCTTCTAACTGAACAAACATTAATACCTGGGCTTGTGACTTGCATCTGCTTTCTTTATGCAGCATATGTTCACTGTGCTGATAAGGAAGAGTGCTGAGGAAAGCTAAGAAAGCACTTTTTTTCGTTTTGCTGTATTCTGCTCTTGGGAAGTAACCAAAAATCTCAGCCCTAGCCAGAAATTTGGCCAATATACAGAATTTTCATAGCGAGTTTTCAGAATCAGGTCCTACATGCTTCCAAACACAACTGCAAAAAAGTTTTCTTCTTCCAAGTGCTTTGTTCCTTCAGCCTTTCCATCCAAGTTTCATTCTAGATGCTCTCAGCTGGGCCCAGCTAAGCAGCACGGAAAGGTGTTCCTTATGGATGCAGAGGCACATTTGAAAAGAAGGTGGTTGAAATGACTTGCCTTTTGACTCTTTGAAGCGCGAGGAACCTTGGACCTGTTCATGGTTAGGTGTGTGGTTTGGCTTGGAATATTTACAGCAACAAGCAGAGAAATTACCCTGTTATAATGCCCTCTTCAGAAGTGCCTTCTTTTTCTCTTAGAGGATGTCTGTTAAGAGGTTGTGGACCAAATACTCATGAAATCTGAATGTCTACTCAAGTTTAAATTGAGTGCTGGGGATCTTGATTCATGTGGTGGTTTTTTAATTCCGTTTACACCCAGCAATTTCGTAGACTGATTTCTTGATTGCCTCTCCTCACCGGTTTTACATCAGTGAAACCACAGTTTTGAGTACTTGCTTCTGATATTGTTTGAATGAGTTGACTCCTTGGACTTCTTGAAGAGAGGCTGTAGTTGATCCTGTTTGTGATCCAGGTGCAATTCTTCCGGTGTATTTTCCATCAGGGGAATTATAATAATTTTCTTCCCATCCCCAACAGGCACCAGAGACCTGATGACGAGGTGGAAAATTAAAGTTCTTTGACAAGGCTGCTAATCAAAATCTCAGCACTGGGTTCCACTCCGCCTAACCTAGAAAAGCACATGTGCTTATTGACTGAAGCGGTGCCTCAGCTTGATCCTAACAATGTAAGCTTGAAAACAAGTACTATAATTAACCGTGACTGCATTATTGGATGTGCGCATATGTAATTACCAGAGCAGATATTTTTGTGTATGTGGCTCTACTTATTTGTTCATGAAAACTCCCCACCATTTTCATCAGCATATTAAGGTTAATTAAAATTAATTCTGTTTGTATTGACTGCCTTTTCATGTATGCGAAGTTTGTGCAAATCAAGAGTGTGGCCAGGGCCTTCTTCCCTATAAAATCCATAATGTTTGCTTTCAGAGCTAGAGGAAAGAGGAATCAAAATTGCAGGCTGTTTGAAATTTAAATCAGAGCAATGCTGGTCAATAGTATCAAGGTTACAGTGCCCTGGAAGATTTTGATTGGGTGCTGCCAGGTGCATGCTGGGTGACAATGACAATAAAGGTCAGTTGAATGGTGTTTTAGGATTTCATGGCTGAAAAAATCATGGAAAGCCGTGATCTATTTTCATACAGTGGAACTGCACAGGTATGGGGAAGGTGTTCGGCCCGTGGAAAGGGAGAGCCCAAGACCAGTGTTTGCACTCTGCTAATGTAAGGGTTCCCCAATTGAGATAAGAACTTTCTGATATCAAGCCCTGAACAAATACATAGGTCAGAGACAAATGTTGTCCTGAAGAGCCTGCAGTGTTAATGACTGGGACTGACATGCTATGTGGAAAGGGAAGCATACGCCCAGAAACGTGGGGTGACTTGCTGAGGGTCTCATTGCAGGCTATAAACCCTAGAGTGGGCTCTCCTGAGAGCTGGAAAGTGAATCCAAAACTCCTAACACAGCACTGCAACTCTCTGCCTGCACTTCTTCCTCATCTTTGTAGCTCCTCTGTTCCTATCAGATGCTGAAATGGTTTACAGACCGTTCGAGCTTTCATTAAATCACACAGTGAGAGTTTTCATGAAACTTATTCCGAAGTAAATACCAATGCAGCAGTTATTGTTGATATATATTACTTGAACAGCACCACAAGCTTGCCAGAGCTTCCAGATGGATCTGACTGCATCTATTCCTTAAAGTGAGCTCTTCAGGAAAAGATTTTAAGTTGCAAAAGCTGCATTTTATTGGACCACAAGCTAAGAAAATACAGAGATGCTTTAAAACAGCAAAGGTTCAGACTAACAGATTTGAATTGGGTTAAGCAGAATAAAACAAGGACAACATAAACAAATACCCCTCTCTTTCATGTGGACAGATCTTCTCTTTCAAATGTGCTTTGATTTCAGCAATTTGTTGGCTCTCTGTGTGACCACAAGCTCAATGCAGTCCTTTTTAAGTACCTAGGAAAATGAATTCTGTCCATCCCCCATTGATGACCCCATTGTGCATCTCTCCCTGCTCCTCTCAGCTTTGTCACTGTTTTGGCTTGTGTGCAGGCTCCTGCTTGCTGGCGGGTCTCATTCTTTCCATCCATCTCATCTCCACTATTGGATCTGGGCATACTCAGTTGCTGATGGGACTGGAGTGATGTCCCATGCTGGTTTACCCTGGCCTGCAGCTGCGGTCAGTGTAGGACAAGCTGCCAACTCCCTTGCTGCGTGCCCAGCCCCAGGCGTTTCAGAGGAACATCATGTACAGCCAGCTGTAAACAAACAAAACTGATAGTGTCTGTCACATTTGTCATTTATCTGTCAGATTTTGAACCTCATGATTAACACATTGAGAGGACAGGAGCTGATCACAGTTCTTGAAGCTATTGCTACAGACTATGTGTACCCTCAGGGGTATACCTCTACATGGCTTTACTCTTGATTTATGTTCCTTTGGTTTAGTCCCCAGAGAGAGAAATCTCTACAATGTGTAAATCGGACTTTTTTTTCTTTTTCTTTTTCTTTTTTAAAAAAAACCTGGCTTATAATTCTTTCAAATGTAAATCTGAACACAATTCTGCAACAAGAATGGATTAAATGGCTAATCATGTGGCTTCAGGCATTTATCTCTATAAAGCTTTAGGCCATTTCTGTAGAAATATACAGAACATCTTCTAAAGAATAAAATAGTAATGTCCTATATAATCCAACTGCTTTTCCATAAGCCCTTGCAAAGGTGAATATGTTTTGGTTTGTTTATGTAACAATATCATCTAAAAAGTAAAAAGTGAAATGTGGGGAGAATGTTTCCCATTAAAGCTGGCTTTTAATCTGCTTCCTTGACAAATGTACTTGATACTGATGGTATTTTTCCATTCCTGTCTACTCCTTGAAAGACTGAACGATATGCTTCTTTCTCTCTCGGCTCTGATAATGTTTTGTACTAACATAAAATAATGCCTTACAATTAGAAATTATATGTTAGCTGTTAGTCATAGCCCAGTGAGTTTACATTAGACAAAAGAAATTAAACAGGAACCGGAGGAGACCTAGTAAGCGCAGTTTATGAGGTTTTTTTATATTCAGAAATATCACATTTCTATTGATGAGCATCATTTATGCCTGTATGGGGGAAACTAACTCTGCTACAGGCAAAAGAATTTCTGGTCATTTCTTCACATTCAAATCAAGCATAGTTTGTAAATGAAAAGTTAAGAGAGTGTTTCTTCTGTCTCGGAATTGATGGGTTGCTTTGAGATTTTTATTGACTCTCTGAAAGGAAACAGAATTGCTTTTAGTCTTGATTCTCTGTAACGCTAAATGCTGCCTTGTAGATTTTGTTCTAAGTAGTGAGAATTCAGAATCTTCTGAGGCCCTTAACTTCTTGCATGGTTATCCCAGAGGGAGCCCCTCTTTAACAGCCCTTGCTCAGTTGGATCAGTGGCGTTTCTAGTCTGGCACCAGTGTGTCCAGTGATGATTGGCTCCTTTTACTTCAGAGGAGCCCAAGAGAACCTATCCCTGTAGAATTTCCCTCTATCTCATTAGAGGCTGTCTTAGCCCCTCACAACACCAGCTAGGTATGTTTGCAGTTCTTCACACACCGCATTCAATCCAAATATTTTTACTTCTAGAGTCTTGATTCATCTATCCGATGCCCTGGAGTGAAAAATATTTGTATGTGGAGAGCTGCTTGTGCTACCATTCTGCTTCATGTCTCACTAATGACCGTAGCTTGCCAGTGACCCTGGAGCCCCCAGCCCCCAGTCCAGGACCTTCCCAAAGGAGCTTCTGCGCCTGCACCAATTCGAGAACTGCTGCAGCAAGACCCCCCCTCGTGCTAATGGAGGGGCATAGACTTGCCCTGCAAATAGAGCCCGGCAAGAAGGCAGGGGCTGTGCCCACCATCCCACAGAATCTACTTGAAGATGCTGCAGAAGAACCGCAGGACCATGAGCTCCTGGAGACCACATTTTCCAGAGGCCTGTGGAGTGGTGACTATTTTTCTCTTCTGCTACTCTTATTCCTCTCTCTCTCTTCTTTCACTTCTTCTTTTTTCCACGGCACCACTGTGCATCGGATCTTTTCTGCCTCCTTGTTGTGGTATCACAGAATGGATTGGAAGGAACCTTAAAGATTACCCAGTTCCACCCCCTGCCATGGGCAGGGACACCTCCCACCAGACCAGGCTGCTCAAAGAGCGGAGCTAGTGAATTGCAGCTCTGCTGTATGGGCTTCACAGATGTGTATTCATGAATTAACAGGTGATCCCTAGGACATGTGATGAAAAGCTTTCAGTGAGTGGAAGGCTTCAGAAACTACTACTTGAAGCAAAGAATACAGACCAAAGAGAACCCACTATTTTCTTGTTAGGCTCTGAATTTTACAGTCTTACATTTATAAACACTTTGCTCTCTGCATCACAGTCTTCTGAGCTTATAACCACAAGTGAGCAAACAGCATCAATATGAAAGTGAAGACCAATTAGCCACAAAGCAGAATCACAGAGCAGCCATTCAGAAACATCAGACACTGCAGTGGCGTTACAGAGATGTAGTTTGGAAAACCGCTGTCAGAGTATCGAATGTTACGTGTTCTTGTAATAGTTTTAATGGGGTGTTAGGCTGCTATTTTTAGGTATGCAGAACTCCTCTTTTTAAATGCTTGGATTTTTCGTAGTCTGAAATAAGAAATATAAGATGACAGAGAAAAAAGACATTAAGTGCAAACTTAAGGTCATTAATAACATTAATTTGTTTGCTGTAGAACTGTTTTTGGAAATCCTTTTAAAGGTTGCCTTGAAAACTTCCATTTTTTCTAAGGATTTATTTAAGATTGTATTAGTTCTCTCCTGTAATTAAAGCCTTTCATAAAATAGGCATCATCAAATCTATACATATTTTTTTTCTTTCCCTAATGAATTACAATAGATCTTGTAACTGGTTTTTTTTTGAAACATGTATACTTTGATCTTGCCTTGCAGTGTGCTCTGATGAGGAGGCTTATCCTTCAAGTGCTGTCTTTATTGAAGGCTGTCCATCAGTGGCTCAAAGTTACAGCAGTAATCATTGAGTAGCTGTTTTCTAACTTTCTTTAACTCTAGTTACCTTGGTGTTCACATTCCATTCAGGTAGATGGGAAACTCGAAACACTTGCTCATCAGAGGATTGCTTGTTTGTAGTAGGTGAATTTTGAATGGCTTACGAATAGTCACATCATCCTTCTGCTTCTCTGACGTTTAGCCATCCGGATGTTACAATCCTTTTCTTCTCTCTATTCCCAAGAAGGTCTAAAAGATCACTAGTCAGTTTGTTTGTTTGTGTGTAAGTGAAAGTTAGGAAATAAAATGGGAATCCTGCGTTAACTTCTTTAGCTTTTAAAAATTCGATTACTATCGTAAACATTGAAGTCATTACATGGTAGTGGTGTAGACTCTACTGAGTTTAACTGGATGCAAGCCAGTTTCATCTTAGAGAAACGTTTTTCCACAGGGAAAAAAACAACAATAAACTTTTTTTGAAGGCTAATGGGGTCGCTAGCACAGTCTGACTTCATGTTACTCATTAAGTAACCACTGACTGCAAGAAAAAGAGGCTTTGTCTGCTCTGATCTTCTCCCTAAAATGTTTTCCAATCACAGCTTCCAGGTTGTTGACTTAGGAAGACAGGATACTCGTGGTGGTGTCATTTCTAGGAGTGTACAGATTGATTTTTATATGGATCTTTTATCAAAAGTTATGGATTTTTCCTAGTTTAATATTTTTATTTGAGAGCTGAGGTTGCTGCAGACATGTTGTTTACTCACTTGTTTCACTGGCCCTGTAAATGGAGAGCGTAGCTGCAGCTAAAGGTACAGAAACACATAGGTGCAACCTGGAGCTGCAACAAGCAGACAAGGAAGTAAAAGGCTCTTTCTGATGGTAACTTTACTGGGGCTCAGTGTGGCTTCCAGCTTCTGATATTCCACAGTGCCTGTATCGAGTCCCTTAATTTCTTAACTTTAAACATCATCAAAGATTGATTCCAGGTTTGATTTCAGCTGTGGGTGAAGGTTCAGGTTTGTTGTTTTTATCCAAAAATATGTTATGGTCTATGTTTCAGACTAAAAATTTCCTGTTAAATCTGAACTCTAATTTGACTCCTGACCTGAAGGAAATCCTTTGGGATCCACCACATCTTCCTAGCTTTTGTTTTCCACTTGTAAAGGTCTTCCTCACTTTTTGCACAGATTTGTTTGGTGAGGTAGGAACAGGCTGTGCTTTTTCTGAACAGGCACGTGCTTGGAACGCCAAAAAGGTACAGGAATTCTTCTCTAACAGAAGAACACATATCTGAAACATTTCTCCTGATTTTGATCCAGAACCTTTCCACACTCAGTGTCTCTAGCAGTTTACATCTGGGAATTTTATAAACTTACAGGTATAGCAGTACTAGGCTGTTCGTTCAATCATAGAATCGTGGAATACTGGTTTGGATGGGACCACGAGGATCATCTGGTCCAGCCTTTCTTGGCAAAAGCACAGTCTGGACAAGAGGGTCCAGCACGCTGTCCTGCTGAATCTTAAAAAGTATCCAGATAAGGAGAGATAAGGAATTATTTAAATTTAATTTGCTATTGCAGCAAGTATTATTTTATAGCTACCTAAGGTTGGAAAAGGGACTCCAAGAATTTACCTTGTCTCTGCTTCACAGTTCTGTCAGCGTTCAGGTGTAATTCTGGGCTACTTCTTGAAATGAGCGAGGTGGTTCTTGTAGCATTCAAAATTGTGTTTCTGCACTGCTGTTTGGACACAACTTGAAGTTCTGCTAGATGAAAATGCTGTGGCAAAGTGGTTAAAGCATACCTTTATTGATCTTTTTTTTTTTTTTCAAATTTAAATCTTGATCTGCACTTTGCTTCAAGGCTATGTCCTGCTGACTCTAGTCATGGTGGATTGGAAATGCCATCCCTACCACCCTTTATTCAGGCTACAGGAGCTGTTGTGTAGGTGAGGCTGAAGTCCTCTTGATGTTGCTTGCCATACATAGCAATATTGCCAGAAAAGGTCTTGCACCAACTTGTGCAAAGGTAGTAGGATTAAATCAAATGATCTGGCCCACTTGTGACTAGGGCGAGCACTCTGTCTATTCAAGTTCTCTGTGAAATGTCGCATGAAGGGTTTTTTTTAAAAAAAACCAAACCCCTATCCCTAAGTGTTTGTGCCTTCCAAATGGTTGTCACATTTTATCGCAATGATCATCGTGTTTCATTGGTGTTTGAAGTTCTCCTTTTGTAATATTTAGAGTGTTTCAACTACCTCTAGTATAAGAAATCTTACGAATAAGATTGCTTTCTTTCTTATTTATATTATGTGTAAATATGTGGCTTCCTTATTTTGATGGGTTGTTGAGATATTAAAAACTGCTGCAGATTCTGAATAGATCTGCTCATATGCCAACCACAATTTTAGCACCCAAATTCCCTACTGACAAACATTTGTCCAGCAGTGAACTACAAATAGACTTGTTTGCCTTCATACCAAATGTCTGTATTCTTTGACCCAAAATGCTCTCTAGGTCCTGGAGAAGCACAGGCACAGTAGCTGCTGTTTTGCAAGTTTTGTGTCTTTCACTACAACATGAAACTGTATTCCTAGTCTCCTAGCTAGCAAATAAAAGAACAAACAAAACACCCCCCTCCCACACTTTTACGATGAATGAAAGCCTGCTGTGGATATGCTTTTAAGAGGTGGTACGAAAACAGGCTCCTGATCTGAGTATTAAAAAGGGCTTTATGCCTTAAGTGGCAAATGCCACTCTGACGAAGGATTAGTCAAACTTTGAAGGTCGAAGTGAGATTTGGGAGCTCTGTCTGAAGCTCCTTTTTCCTTCTGAAAAAGGGACCTTCAAAGGCAAATTTCAATACTTGATGTGCAGCTTTTTCCCCTCTGTTCCAGCCTTGCAAAACACGAAACAACCAATGACAACACGGTGAAGGAAGACAAGAAAAGCATGTAAAACAGCTTGCAATCACTTTCATTCAGTGCTGAGCTGCTCCTTAGGGCTGAGAGCTTTCTTCTGTTTTATTATTATTTTAGTTCTTTTGCATACTTTTTGTTTTCGGCCAGTTAAATACTCTTGTTTCCTACAGAGAGCAGCTTAGAAGTAGGATATCTGATATGGGAGCATTTGCAAACCTGTACGTTAACCACCGAGAGCCAGATTTTCAGACATGTTCTGTATTCAGTGGGCTGAATTTTCTCCCCCTACCCACCCAGCTGCCACACAAAAATAACTGAACCAGTCTGGTGTAGTTTCTCTTTGCGTAAGAAGAACATAAGAAGGAACCAGTAACAGGCGGAGTGGAATTGCCAAATTATTTAGAAATCTTTTCTGGCTCTGATCTCTTTGCAGGTTGAATATTTCTAGACACGCGGCCAACGCTGCTCCGCTGCTGGCCAAGAACATGTCAGATTTCACTAGCTAAGCAATGCGGGGTATGGTCAGTACTTGGTTGGGAGACCTCCAAGGAAAACTCAGGTGCTGTAGGATGTGGTGATTACTAATTCAGTAAATAGACTTCTCAGAGTCTGTGCAGCATCTGTATCCCATCTAGGGAGAATGTTGGAGCACTGCTAGCAAAAAAACACAGGGTAAAGGCTGGCAGGGTGCATTATGACCCCGTAAAATATCTTGGAATTATAAAGAAATATATATGGTGTATCATAATGACATCAAGACCTTTTAAAACTTGTTACTCTCACACTCGCCTCACCATGCCTCTATAATCTGGAGTTGCATAGGCTAAAGTACTCTCCTTGCCTTTGGGAGATCCAAGTTCAAATTGCTCCTCTGGCATTATTCCTTGTCCAAATATATGTTCTGCCTGCCAAAGTGCATGCCACTGTAACACGGACCTGTTTCTTTCTAGCTTTGAGCAGTGCTTTTTATCTTGAGACATGAATTAACATATAGGAATGGCAAACCCATTTTATTAACATTCTCAGCAATAGCTGGAGCTGCAGGGCATAAGTTTATTGCTGGTGAAGAAAAAATGAGGTTGTTATTCAAAACTCCATATAACTTGATTCTCGGACCTTGCTGGGTTTCAGTTTTTGGACTTCCTTGGCTTTCTTCAGTTTGCAAAGCCTTAATTCTAATAAGGTAATTCTTTCTGTCCTAGCTTTTACTTACTGCCAGGTTTCTCTGTAAAATATCTGACCTTCGTCTGGCTCAGGCCTGCCCAGGCCCTACCGATAGCTAATGAAGTAGACTAGACTTGTCGAGCATGAAAGTTCTATCTGGTGGATAATAAATAGTAAGTAGGAGTTTTTTCTCTGCAGTACAGATTTGGTAAAATTTATTTATCTCCTGACCTGGGGGAAACTGCTATTGATGTGTCTGAACACATGTTTAAACAGCTCTGTAACAGAGAGGATGTTGATAAGAGATATATGAAACATCTTTTAAACTTCTGAATATGATGTAAAATCTAACAGTTTCAATGTGAGAGGGTTTTACTTGAATTAAACTGCAAGGAAGCCAAGACCTAACATTCACATCGTTTAGCTAAATCAGGATACAACCTTGTGTTCAGGTAGACCGGTTTTCCCTGAGCCAGCTTATACATTTGAAAAACGTACCTTCTTTTCCAATGAAGATACAAGGTTATGGTGTGTCCTGAAACCACTGAGAGGTTAACATTTCTGAATCAATTTGATAAATTTGTGGCACTTTCTTATAATATAGCGGTTTGGCCAAAAAAACAAACCCAAAGCCAACAAAACACAGTTTCCTAATAGAAAATCTTTGCTTAATGTACCCTTTCAAATCACTCCCTGAATTGAAGGGACAAGCTGAAGTAGCTTCCTCTTCTGACCAGCCTTTAACTGGTTTTCAACAGCTATATATCAGAAATCAACAGAGATTTCCTCATCATGAGTAGGCAAAGCGGTGATAGATGTTTAAGTCCTGACCAACCCTGGTCTGTATAGGGAGCAGGGGAAATAGTTAAGAATGTCAATTTTCCTACTGATTTCCAAAATGATATAGTATGTCCACAAGCTATTGAGGCCAAGATATGAATTACTTTGCTTGTTGCTATCTTTATTTTGCATCGAAGATGCTCAGGAAGTTAGGGAAATCGGAAATGGACTGCTAGGATGTGCTGAAACGAGTGTTTGGCCGTGACCATTTACCTGTTTCAGCCTTGAACTGTATGTGTTAAAGGTTGTTTGTTTTTATTTTAAACTAACAATGTGTAAAGAACGTGGTTTCTTTGGGTACAAAGGTTCATATTCAGCATAAAGCAAAGCAAGCTCTTCCTTGCTGAAATTTATTTACTGCCAAGTAGGCTGAGAGAACCGTAGGGTTTCTTCTGCCTATGATGGTCCTCAGTAGATTCTTGTTCTTTCCAATGGTAGTTGCCTCTTATATCTGCACCAGAACGACACTCTACCCAGCTATAAACTCTTAAACCACAGAATTTCTTCACTCTTCCTCCTGACAGTTATCCTTTGGAGCTGTATAATTTTGACTACCTTAACTTCTTGACTTTTGTTTTTCTTGCCTCTCTTCTGGCAAACAAACCCTCCCATGTACACATTCTTGTACAGGCCTTGCACTGGTTTTGAGGAATACACCATGACCCTAATTCTGTGCTGTCTTGCTCTTTTGCACTTATATTCGTATCACCAGTGCTAGTTTTTAAAGAAGGCAATAAATAGTAAAGGTTATGCTTGTGGAGTTGAAAATCCATGCTTATGATTTCAGAGTGCCCTCTGCAAAAATTCTTGCACGCCCTCAGAGAACAGTAAATGCTGTATGTATAATTTCTAAAATGGGCCCTTCTAAAGAGCTTTCAGTCTGATACAAAACATTTAAACGAAAGATGGAAAGAGGTTTAAGCATCTAGGAAGAAACCTTCTGCTGCACTCTGGCTCAGTTGACAAGTTCTGTCCAGAGTATGTGAAAGAGCAAGGAAGAGCTCAGTCCGTGTTCCCCCTGTAACCCAGCAGTTTCGGATAGGTTTGGGAAATGAACCACAGAAAAATCTTTGCTCATTGCCTCCCCATCTGTGTATTTAGGCAAAGTCCCCCTCCCCTACCTTTGTGCCATGCCTGTCTGAGGGAGACTGACGGAGCAGTTGGGTGGGAATAAGGTGAGGATCAGAGATGAAGCTCAAGAAATGAAGGGGGAGTACAAGTGTCAGAGGCTTTTTGGGAATCTGATTAATTTGGGGGGGACTGTATGTCTGTATTCATTGCTTCATGGGTAACGACTGATGAGAGGATGATGCTCTCTTCAGGCTACTTCAAGCAGTGCTTATGTCCAGCTCCAAGATGTGGTGAGTGACTGTATTTGAGTGACTGATCTGATACTGCTGAAGTCGGTTTTCCTGTTCACAAACTAATGCTGATTGTAATGAAAATTCTTTATTCAGGATTTTTAAACTTTTTGCTTTTCCACCCAGGGTCTTTGTTTGTTTGTATGTTTATTGAATCATTTGGCAAAAACATTCCATTCTGCCCTTTGACTTTTCCTTATATTTGGTGTAGCAATGGCTGTGTAAGGTGCTCGTTATTGTTTCTGCTTGGAAATAAGACATTTGAAATGTATATTTTCCTTCCTGTCTTGAACTTCCCCTTCTTTTTTATATAAATATGTCTAGATTTGGCTTCTGGTGTCATTCTGTAGGTACTTTGCGTGGCTGACACAAAGAAAAAGTATTATGAAATAGAGGAATATTTTGGCAAGTAGCTGAAATGCACTTATGTTTGTAGATAAAAATGATTTTTTTCCTTCCAAGGCCTGTTCTTGGAGATCCCTAGCACTAAGATCTAAGGATTTCAGTAGAACTCATTTATGTATTTTATACGTTCTACCAGCGGAATGGGCAACTAGCCTTAGTCCCTAAAGCCTTCTGTGCTATTTCAGCATGATGCATCTCCAAGATGTGTTTCTGCAATCTTCCTCTACCCCCCAGTATTTTCAGTGCATGAATAAAATAAATACCTAATGGTATAGGTTGCCTTCTTGGCTCCATTCTCTAGGTGTTTTGACTGGACTTTCGATCCCCACAGTCACTTTATTGAAACACAGCAGGATTCTTCTGGGATAGCCTCCAAGATGATCCTTTGAACGATGAAATGTAGCTACTAATAAGCCATTCAGTTTCTTTCTTCCCCCTCTTTGCCTCCCGCTTTGGGCAGGAAGGTATCTGACTTCACGTTTGCACTCCTGTAAAAAACTGGAGATGCAGTGTGTCTCTTATTTGAAAAAAATAATAAATAAAACCATATAATGGAAGAGACTTGACCTGTGAAAACCCTTCCTTCCTTCCCTTTTCCCATGTCTCTGTGGGGACATGCTCATGTAACTTCAGACTCTAAAAATGTTTACCAAAATAGAGGAAAAAGAGGGGTGGGGGAAGTTGGATTTGTGTTGGGTTTTTTAATTTTATTTTTTTTTTTTAAATTAATTTTTCCTGCCTAACACCTGGGCTGCCCCAGAGGGATTTCCTGTCAGCTGAATCCTGTAAGGTTGACCTTGACTGGTTGGTTGGTTTTATTTTGCTCTGAATCAGAGCCTCACTGTTTGAATGTGTATTTCACAATTCCAAAGATCTCCTTACCTCCACCCTTCTCTCTCCACTGTGCCTTGATGTCTATTAAAACAAATTCCTGTGCAGCCCAGTTGGGGAGACGTTTGAGGTGAAGAAGCATAAGTCATCTCGCATGAAGTGATGAGAATGCCAGGCATTCCTCTCTGGCCTTGTGTGTGAGCTTCGAGCTGGCCCTAAGTGAAGCCCAGAGAGACTCCAGACATCTCTGTCTCTAGTTCAGTCTCACCCTTGCGTCGCTCCCTTCTCTGCACTCCCATCACTGAGTGCATGCTGCTGCCTCTGCTGGGAGTGCGACAACAAAGCTCTTAAGAATACCAAGGCAGCCAAAAATAATAGCAATAAAAATAAAGCCATTATTAAAGCCAGATACGACTGATCTGAAGTCACAGCGAGTGTAACATGACTCAGTCAAATCCCCAGGACAGTTGGAGACAGAAAGGGAAGGAGCGAGGAAAATCTCTATCAGTTTAAAGTTCTGGGCCCCAAACTCCTTACAAGTCGGCTTTGATAATTCATCAGACAACCACAAAAAAGAATGCCTCCCCCGCTCCAGATGCAACCGTGTCTTGTCCCAGCCTCTTTTTCCACAGCCTGTGAATCTCACCACATCAAGGGGGAGAGAAAATACATTTAAAAGTTCTCCTTATTTAGGTTGGGTAGGTTTGAAATATTCTCCAAAGGCAAACGCGTGTGTGACTGCATCTGTGCGCGTGCATGTACACTTGTAGAGTTGTACTTGGGAAAACGGAAAAATTGCTGGAAAAAGCAACATTTGCAGCTCACACCCAATGCAACTGGAGAAAGAGGCGACTGTAAGCCTCTTTATTGTGGCACGATTTAGCTAACTAGAGAAAAAACCTTAGACCAAAGAGTAGAGAGTGGCCCGATGACTGCCTGTAGTCTGGGATTGGTAATTGCACGCTCATCCCATCGACTTCATTGGATGCAACAGGGGAGTAACCCATAGCTTTGCAAAAAAATGTAAACTCCAAATGCGTCCGTTTGGCTGTTGGTGGGATGCTTGCTGGAAAAGCAGATTGATGTACCAGAGTGCAATAGGAATGGAAGGGAAATGTAGGATTGAGCACCACTTTTTATTCTTCTCTGGTATCAAGATGAGTGAACAATTTTTCAGACCTGTTCTTGTTTTTGAGGTGTCAGGGGGTGCTGTGCAAGAGGTATCCCCCCACGTCATTTGGGGAGAGTGGCTTTGACTAATGGACTTGAAGCAAATGGCAAAAAAAGAGGCCATTCAAGAAAACTTGGATCTGTTTTCAGTATCACACTGCGTGTGTGTTTTGTTCTCAGATTTTAGCTGAGGCTAACTCTGATATAAACAGATGCACTTCAAAGTAGTTGGTCTGAATAAAAGCTTACGTGATATTTTAATGATTCGAGCCCTTTGGGACTCCAAAACTAGATTGAAAATCTTAGAAGGTGTTTATTTTTGCTTTTTTGGGCCAGGCATAGATACACGAAATAGACCTGGTTCAATTTTTTTGGTTCATATGTTGTTTGTTTCTCAGTACCCTATGACACTGAGATGCTTTTGTACTACTTATAAGGGAAAGGAACCTGGTTTTAAAACTGAAATTTTTACTTCATGTTTTTTGATTTTTTTGATAGTTTTTGCAAAATTAGCAAATTTCAGTCTTTCAGAGCTTGATACCACTTCTTTTGCTCTCTTCTCTCTCTATTGTTCATTACAAAGGGACTATGTCTTGTTGCTAGTTTTTATTCTTGACATATTTTTGTTACCATCGTTTTTTGCTTCATTCTGTTGGTTTTGAAAATAAAGATCTTTGGCAAAAAAAGAAATAGAAAGAAAAGGAGGTGTAAATTCAGCTGAAAATTTCAGTGTCTGCAGTGTTTTAAATGGGGAAGGTTTTCTTTCCCTTGTTTCATTTTGCATTTTTTTGTAGGAAAAGGTAATGAGAATTTCCATAGGTCGGTTATGACTGCAAGAAGTTAACTTGTGGGAACCGTGAAGCTCTGCTCCTGGCTGGAATTTGGCAGTGCCAAATGCGAATGGGACACAGAGATTTCATTGCTATTTTTCAAACCTGAAAAGCCTTGAATAATCTTTTGAGGGATGAGTGGATTGGGTACAGAATATTTAGACCTCAGTTGTGGGTATTTCATGTTGTCTTAGTCCTCTGGCTTTGCAGAAAACCTGTTCCTAATGTGCAAATCCCAAGGGATTTCATTGCCAGCACAGATGGACCAGTTGAACATTGTCCTGGGTTTTCAAAAGTAAACCGCAAAGCCAGTATTTGCAATACTTGTTCTAGTAAACAAAAGATGGTGTGATTTGCCCAAGCTCTGTCTTCAAGACATTAGCTGGGGCATAGTCTGAAGGATTTCCTCTGTTTGCAAATCTGACCCAGCAAGACTTGACTGCAAGATGTGATAGAAGTTGAGCACTTTATGTGCTAGGGCTTGTTACACAAGTTCCAGACAGCAATATGTTACTTGACTAATACCACAGACAGTGTAACCACAGTCTTTCAAAATGTATTTGATGTCCCCAACAGACCCTTGTACGCTCTGTACTCTATGCCCAGGCTATATACAGAAGTTTTAATTTAGAAAAGCTACTACTTGCAGTTGTGTCAATATTACTTTTAAAAGTGTTTGGGCGGAGGCAGGGGGGAGATGAGAGAGCAATTTTGGACCAGATTCCTGGGAAACCGTACGTCAATATATGAAGTCAAACCTTATATCAGGGATTCTGTACAAAATGGAAGATAAATGGTCTGAAGAATTTTTTGTGAAACGTCAGCCAAGACAGACAAGCACCCTATCTAGATTTTTGTTGCCCTCACTGCTGTCAAATCTGAGCACTTTCTGGTAAGGGACATGACTTACATCTGTCACACACATTGCATTTTCTGTTTCCTCAGTGGAGCAGTATGTTTTATGGTTTTTTTAAATGTATCCACAGCTAGTGCCTATATTAGAAAAATTTGGGCAGCGTGAATCTGCTCTTGGTATGGAAGGCAATAAGGCTGAGGTGGTTCATAGCGATTGCATTTATTCCCTGGATGCTGGGAAAGCTGTGTCCAGCCTGAAACAAGATGCATCCTCTGACCTGAGGGAGGAATAGTCATCAGTAACTAACTCTGTTTTCTAGGTAATCTGGATTCAGATGACGGTGTTTAAATGATTAATATTCTTAAGCACTTTCAGAATCCACTTTTAACTAAGGCTTTTTTGTTGGTTTTAGAGCTAGGATCTTCTTAGGGAGTGAAAGGAGTTGCATGTCTAATTTCTATGTTACATTGACATACATAAATGTGCAACTGCCTTAGGTTACTCTGACCATTCCCGTTCCTACTGATCTGCTAATTATTGATGAAAAAACGTGTTGATTAAAATGTTTAAAACATTTCAAACAGTGCTAACCTGTTCCAGTGCAGCTAAGCCCAGTGGGCTATTGAAATATCACAGATTTAGAATTTACAGGGGATCAGTTAGGTGCACGTGCATGCCTTGGCCCTGCATTCGCAGATGAGCTTGGAATTTAGGATTCATTTCCATGAGGTGTCTCATTTTTATAAAACTGTTTATAGCTCTAGATTTAACATTGAACTGAACTTTCTAATTTCTAAAATATGTTAATGAATCTAATAATAATGAATGTCTAGTTCATGTGCTCTGCAATTTAAATACCTATTTAGAACTGTGTCCAAACACAGAGCCATGCTTCTGACCTTGGAGCCACTACTGTGCTTATTCCTTTCCCAAAGGTCATTATCAGCCTCGATCTGTTAGGTACTACCAGCCACTGTGCCTAGAAAAGAATGTTTGCAGAATGAGTGGCTCTCAGGATGTGTCTCCCTGGTTTTCTTAGACACCAGGATTACTCTGAAAGGCATTATCCTGTATTTTTCCGAAGCAAAATTCCGGCTGTGTCCTTCCTTTCCCTTGAATGGCAGTGGTGGCTAGTGATAAAGCCTCGTTTTGATTTGATCCCGGTGCACCCAGGGCATTTTCAGAGCACTGAATTTGAATGTGAACCCTTAACCAAACAAGAGGCAGATATGAGGGCAAAGAGGTGGTGTGTGACTGAACCTACCAAAGTTTTAAGATTTAATTGGAAGGATATTGTTGGATTGTTGCAACATATTGCTTTTCCATATTTCCATATGTGATCCTAGCTTGGGGTCATTTGAGAACAGTCCAAGTGATGACTTCAGCAAGTATCTTAAATAAATTAGGATCAGGCAGTGACAGAAGAATTCTGGTTGTGGTTGGTCTGTCTTTTGGAAACCAGAGCATATTAGCAGAAACCAACAACAAATTTAGTATCGTGAATCTATTGGGAAAGGAGAACAACTTCCACATTGCAGCATCTCCTACCTCAAAGTCAAGGATGTGAAATATCTCAGTTGGCCACCACATCATGAAAAATGATTTATTGCATCTGTTTAAAAACAATTCTGTATTCTCTGGGGTCTCTGTCCTTCACTAGCAGAGTTTCGGACTCAATGATCTAATAGATCTTTTTCCATCTCTAACTTCTGTGGCTTGCCATATGTAGAGATAAACATCTTTCTTTCCGATCAGCGTTGACGGACAGACTTTCAGGCATGGAAACATTATTGTGTGTGTGGGATAGGGGGAGGGGAAGTAAGGCCATTTGCTGAATGTTATTGTCTCCAGGGCATAGGATTATTGGAAAATGATAAATAGCTGGGCAGGCAAAGGAAATATGAAAACCCTGTCACGGAACAGAGCTGCCCAAGATTTCTGTTCATATTGCAGTGACCAAAAGAAATTTACATTGGAAAAACCCTCTTGCCTTCAGGGCTGAATGTTATGAACCTTCAAAGTGATTCTGAGAAGAAAAGGGGTTGGGAATGAAAGGAGTGGGAGGGATTGCCATGCTGTTTCTACGGAGCAGGGGTCACTGCAGAATAACATTCATCATCTTGTTGGTGCTGTTCTGAGGATGGGAACAAGGTGGGAGAGATAAAAGCAAGGTTGAACTGCAATCTGGCATTTACTGCTTGTTCTCCAGTCCCATGGGAGCTGCACGTGGACTAAGTCCAAATTTTTTCTTCTGGATTTCATTCAAGGATTGTTCAGCTGGCCTGCGGACTGGGTGCCTTTGCTGTAATAACTTGTTTTTCCCTCAGCTTGTTTGGACTTCAGCCTTCCATTCAAAAGTATCAGTCACAGGTGCATATATAAGGGACAAATCTACTGCCAGTGTAAGTCAGCACGGACCTATGAGAGTTTATGACACTTGATTTGGTCCAATAATTAAAATACTGGCTGTAATTTGTGCCTCAAGAGAGTAAGGACAGAGATCAGTCCATTGTAGATGTAATTATTTCCATTTGGGCTTCTGTCCTATTCAAAAAGTGTCACCAGATTTGTTATTTTAGTGTCTCCCCCTGCCTCGCTCCTCCAGCTCCCCTTGAAGAACAACAAAACAGCTAACACAGGGGAGGCCAAAATGTTAATGGGTGTAAACTGAAACAGTCTGTTTCTTGTGAAACCAAGGAAACTGCCAAACTGGCCATGGCAGCTGATTATCCGTGTTCCTTCTGGGTGTCATGGGGCAAAAGGTGCTAAGTAATGAATGCTCTTTCTGCAAAACAAACATCAGAAGAACTTGAAAAATATGGTATTTTTCAATAACATTTGATCCAAGATCAAAAATACCTTTTTTTGACTGGCAGACTTATTTTGCAGTTGCAAAACAGGAAGCAGCATCTTTGATTCAGTTATTGGACAAAGATATTGAACTAAAGTGGGGGCCTGATTTTCAGAGTAGCTGAGCACCCTTTCATTGCATGTTATGTTTCCAAATGGGGGAAAGAAGAGCATGACACTTCATCATCTCCTCTACCTTCGCTGTATTTAAAGCTGCCATGAATTGTATTGTACTTTGCATAGGGTGTGATGGAAACAGTGCATCAGGCCCAGCAGCATGGATTCAGCTGCTGTATTTAGGTGTGCTGTTGCTTTTTAATGTATATTGAGACACACTAGCCATCTAAGGCACTGACTCAACATTCCTGTGGCTCCTTGGCTGAGCTGGCAGGCCATCGCTGCTTTGCAGCACTCACCAGCTTTTTGTTCCTGGCAAAACTCTCATTTAAATTATCTCACTTGGCAGATCTGTCAAGGAGAGATGAACACTCTCTTGTTATATCTTCTAATCCCTGTTTAGCTGTTTGATGTTGCTTTCTACCCGCGTGATATGATACTTTGGTATTACAGGCTGGATGACAGCTGTAATGAGGCTGAGATTTTCACATGAGAAGCGTTCAGCGCTTCACTTTCAGGCTTGTTTGCAAGTTCCCATTGGAATGGTGGAGGGATGGATTATTGCTTCAGAGGCTAAGGCTCAGTGCCTGCACTTGGTTGTGCTGGGTGATGTCAAGAGCTGGCTTGAGATTCACTGCACTCCTTAAGGCCCTACACATTGTATTACCATTTTATTTCTAGCGTTTCAGCCTGGCCTTAGACTGTCTTTAAATCCCACCCGATGCAAGTGCTGTCTCATAAAAATCCCTGACCACGTTCTCCACCCGATGCTGCTATTGTAGCAACATCTCAAAGGCTGATGGGAGATGAGTGTTTCTGCACCAGGCACAATATCTCCACAGCCGTCCCCACGGTGGATTCATGTGCGTTTGAGTGTGCTGAAAGCACTGAAGTTTCCCTCTTCATAAGTTCTGGGTAGGTTGTCCCAGAGCTGGCACACAGGATAAGCTACTGAGTCAAAGTCTGTAGCTGGGCAGTGAACCAGATTTGGAGCCTGGCCCTGAGGCAGGTGAGACACAACTGTGTTGAGGCATCCACTACATCAATAAAACCTTGTTCCAAAAGGTGTTGAAGTATTTTATAAGCTGTGAACGGAGCATTAATGTCTCTGGAATAATAACTAGATACAGTTAAAAATGGGGAAAAAGAAGCAAGTCGTCACAGTCTTTGCTGTGTGTGCTTGATAGTCAGGCTATTCTTCTAAAAACACAGGAGCATGTGATTTTTGAAGCTGATTTTTCATGCCTGATATATAAATTGCACTTAAATGGGGAAATGTCTTGCTCCAAGTAGTATCTCTCCTAGGTGCTCACCAGAACCATAGGAATTAGCGTTACCGGATCAGGCCTCTGGTTCATTCAGCCCAGTGTCTCATTCCAGCCGCTGGCCAGAACCAGATGCTACTTCAGCAGGAAGTTTGTGTATTCCTGGAAAGGACAGTTACCGGATAACATGATGTTAAGGGAGACTTCTTTCTTTTCAATGCAAACCAGCTTATGCCTTGCAGCTCTACAGCCTAGTGCTGGGATTTGGATATAATACAAAGCAGTTTTTCTAGGATCTCTAGGGAATCTGGTTTAAACCTGCACGGATAGAGCATTAAAGGAGATTGGTGACCTGTGGATTTTGTGCTGTAGCACAGAGGACTCTTCTCTTGGGACTATTTTCTTTCTTCAGTACTTCTCAACCGATGTTTTCCATTTGACAACTGATCTTTGCGCTGGCCGCATGTTTAAACCAAATAAACAAACAAACGCCACAGTTTCTTCTTACCCTATAATTTCTGACCTGAGATGACACAAGCTTTGACTGGATCAGGTTACGCCGCATACTACTGCACATAATGCCATAGTTTTCCCGAAGATGTTGTTTAACTGCCAACAGGCTAAACTCATTTAATCGTGTTTGCTGTGGGCTCTGGCGTGCTGGCATGCTGAAGGCTGCATCGCTGTTGGATGCATCGTCCTAGCTACCCAACCAGCAGCACAGAAGCAGAGAGGACCTCTATGCTGCTCCAAGCATGGTGTTGCATCCTGCTGCTGGAGGCTTAGCAGGACATACACTCTTCTTTTTGCCTTATGCACCCTGCTTATTCTTTCACAATAACCCTCGCAGTGATTTTCCTATCTAAAGACAGTGTGCTTGAGAATTGTGATTCTGATCTCCTGCAAGTGAAAATCGCAAAGGTTTGGTGAAAACAGTAGAAACGACAGAGGCTGGACCGGTCAGGTCACAGTGTAACTGTTGCCAACTCATCTGCTTCTGATGTTGCATAAACACATGCCTTCTATCGCACACCACCAGAATAATTTACAGTGTTTTGCTTACCTTTATTTCCCCCCCTTGTCCATAATCCTTTAATACATTTACCCCCAGTTGAACTGTCTCTTGGACTCTGAATCCTGGTTGTCCCAGGACATGGAGGCACGCAAGCATTTTTGTATCAGATTAAAAACACACTGACCACAAAAAGTTGGCAACTTTACCTCCTGGTTTTAGACAGTGCAGAAACTTTATCAGTGTTTCAGTTATTAATAGATTGCTTTGCTTTTCTCAATATTTAAGGCCTCGTATGACCCTACTAATAATTTACAAGAATTTTTGTATGTCTGTGTTTTAATTCCACTGGCTTCTGTGTCAGCGGATGAGCTTTGATTGGTTAGATTTACCTAATATATTACCAAACAGAGACAGTAACTGAATGTGGTTTACTCAGATATGTAGTTTCTTTCTAGGCATATGATTCATCGTCTGTGAGAGAGGCTGCAGCTGGAGAGTACAGACTTTGCAGGAATGGAGATAAAGTGCGCTCTCTTATCTTGTAGTCTCCTCAATACCTCTCCCTATCTTCAGGCCGTTTCAAAAGTCTTCAGAAAATTAATAATAGCAAGCTTGACAGAATCGCAAAATAGAAACTGCAAAAACTCCAGGGCTTTTAGAAAAAACAGAAAAATTCATGTTGACCATAAGTTGGCTGAGGTGTCTTTTCTCAAGATGTCTCACAGCCTGTATGTAAACTTGTACATAGGCATCCATTTAATGGCTGGAAGCAGTGGCCAGCTTTCTCATAGCTGTAATGTAAAATACACAGCAATAGCTCATGAAGTACACGTATGCATTTAATTCTCTGCCTAAAAGTGTAGGAGATAATAGTCACCTTTTGCAACTCCTAATTTTCTAAGGGAAATGCAAGTGCTAGCTGTCAGTTTGTTTTGGTTTCTTAGTCCCAAGACTTAGAAGCCTGTCTTTGGGTGTTGAAGTGAAATCATTAGTGATGTGCCCAGGTGTCAGTCCAGTAGCTCTGAATTAAAATCCAAGCTCTCAGATCCAGTGATGATAGTGTTGTATGCAGAAAAAGAACCCTTCTTTAGGAATTAAAGTGGGATTATTTTAAATGAATATGTGTGTGGGTATGCACACACACAAACACATGCATATAGGCACAAATTGTAGAAAAAAATACTATGAGGCCTTCAGCAATTTCTTTTTAAACTGGAAATGAGACGTGACATAAATACTAAGGATAATTAACTATAGGAGCAGTTTACCAAGGGAAGTGATAAATCCATCATCACTCGGATTGTAAATTGAGATTGTGTTGTTTTAGAAAAAAAAGGCTGTAGGTCAGCCTCAAGGTACTGCAGAAAATCATATTTACTTAGGAAGAAGGGAAGCGCAGCCTTCCTCCACTGGATGTGGGATTCTATAACCTGTTCTGGGGTGCTTACAGAAGGTGTTCATAGTGCTCCTTTGGTCTGGCAATTTATTTTTCCCTAATTTCCAGTTTTAAAGTGCTTTCTTTGTTAGCAAAATAGAAAAAAAAAAAGGAATGAATACTCTATTTGTGAAGACTAATTTATCAATATGTACTGTGTGGCACCTGCAGGTTTTTTGCCTTTGGACTCACCACTCCAATCAACTTTGCGTAGGGGTGTTCCAGAGGAAAAGCCTGCAGTAGAGGGAATTATTTCAGGGTGATTAGCCATAACAGTAAGTGTTGAAGGAGATGATCCCTCCAGTGATTACTTTGTTTTTTGTTAAATCCAGTCAGCTTTAGCTTCTGTAGATACTCATTACCGGACACAGGATTAGCTAGCTTTTCTGGCAGTCCAGCTACGATGCTTAATATTCACTTTGTATAATGCAAGAGCTTGGCTACGCACGCTGTGGAAGACAGCTTTTCCTTGTCTTTTATTTCCTTACACTGACTTTCTGGTCTGATCCATTGTGTGCTATTTCTAACACAGTTATACAAACTTTAGCCATTATTCTGCCCAATATTTTCTGTCTCGGTTGAAGTAAATGCATACTTTGGTGTTTTCTGTCAAATTTCAACTATTCTTGCAAAAATTCATTGCTACTTCTGAGCTTTCATATCAGGCTGCAAAACTAAATACCTGTTAAGTCTGTTTGGTACCATTGGAGGTTTTTGACTTAGGAAGGGGCAAGCATGTGGAATAATTCTGATGGCTTTAGTATTTCATACTTCAGCTGAGGGACTTTGGTTTTTTTCTACTGTTTTCTTCTATTACCTTTTCAGCTTTCCAAGTATGTGATCAGGGAAGGCCATTTTTTTGGCTTCCAAGGAGGATGAACTGATAAGAACTCAGTACGTGGGATTGTATCGCCTCTCTTAAAAGGCAATGGGACAAACATTGATGCCTTCAAGTCGACTTCTTTCCTGGGTTCAGCATCCCCTCCAGGACCTTAACACTTCTGCTTCTTCTCCTGCACTTGGATTGCTCCTCCACTGGGGCTGAGAGCATGCTTTAAGCCTGATTATTTACTGCAAATCTATAATTAAGGTCTTGTATATGTTCAAACAGATCACAGGCAACAGGGGCAAGAGATGTCATCAGTCATAATTTCCATAACCTAAAGTTTTGGGTTTTTTTTTTTTTTGGTTATACCATATATTCTTTTTCTTATTATTTTGTGACTTGGCAGAAATATCCTTTTAGAAGTAGACCACGGTGTCCTTTCCTATGTTCATTATAAGTGGGTTGCTAGGAAAGCCCCAGGCTGCCAAGGCCTCTATTTTCGGTTTCCTTTTGCAGCGTGAGGACAAAGTTTCCTTCAGATACGACTCCAGCCAGGGAACTCATCTGATTGACTACACTATATAATTTTAGTTAAAAAGAGAGGGAAAAAAGATCAACTGTAATCTATAGTGCCTCTTCCCTGTATGTATCTCTGAAGGTCCGTGTAATAGAGTAGGCGCCAGAAGCAACCGCTCTGCAGTTTAGGTTGCAAAATATCTTCCATTATGACACTGTTTTCAGTCCTTAGGGCCTTTGGAAAAAATTGCTTATTAGGCTGAAATTTTTATTTCTTGATGACTGCCAAAAATTATGAACTCTCCAGAATATTGAGCAACGTCAATCTAGCAATTTCTTTTGCATTATTTGAGAGTTAAACAGTCTCCAAAACCCCAAGCTGTAGAATGAAAAATACACACACACACAGAATCCAAAGTTTTCCAAGTGGCAAGAAAAAGCATTTCTAACAACTACAAAGTATTCCAAATGTGGACTTGGAAATTCTGCACAACTTGAGTTCACATTGAGCGCCGCAGCTTTAGCATGTGAACAAAAGGATTGATATTTTTTCTTACATTCTTTTAAGAAATGATGCTACTTGGGATGGGATCTGTGTTGAAGTTAAGCACCATTTACACCCTTAATGATGTCTCACTGTGCAGTTTGTCCTACTTGGGGGATTACTTCTTCCAAGTTGATACTGGAAGATATTTCAAAAGGAGTTGCTAATCACCAACCTGCACCTCCCGTATTAATTTTGATACATTTTACATTATATATCAAGTATAAAGCTTCATTTTTGAAAGGGAAAATTATTTCTGTTGTGAGGATAGTTATCAAAATAGAAACAGATGTGGATTTGCAGTCAATTCAGTTTTGCAAGATGCTGTCTCCAAGCTCACAATTGCATCAACAAAGTGTGAATTTTACAGCCTGCGTCAATGTAAAGGCTGTAAGAGTAAATGCAGAAGTATTTGAGAGCTGCTTCAGTTCCATGAGGACTCAATAACCATTAAAAGTTCTTTAGTGGTAGGAATTCTGAAGAAACTGCTAGTAGCAAGTAGAAATAAACAGGTGAATGGCAAATGCCCAAAGTCTGAATAGCAATGGTAGAGCTGAAATGAATGGACTTTTACACTGGTGCATCAGTAAATTCAACTTAGTCAAACCATTGCAAAATTTGGGAAGTCAAGCTTGTGTCTCCTTATGTTTCTGGAACAAGTGGCATTGGTGTACTCTGTGCCGGATGTAACCCACTTGCATGCAGTTTCTTAACAAGGTAGGTTAATTTCTGCAGTTAGAATGAAAGAAAGATAGCATCATCTAGTATAATTCTATATATAAAAAATATATATTTAGTATAATTTTTGAAACCTTGGTGTAGTGTAACATTCATACAGGTATGGCAGGCATGACACAATCTATAGTAGACCAGCACTTTTTAGAGGGGCAGATGGAGGCCAGGGCATATAAAATTCACCCTGAAAATATAAAGAGAACCATACCTGAACATCAGGGACACCAAACTTTCCTCAGCTGCAAGGGATCCCAGAAGTTAGTTCATCTCCAACTTTTCATTTAGAATTGCTGGCGCTCTGCTGTAACTGAGAGTAATTTAATCATTTGACAAGCCTAAATTAAAAACACCTCTTGCATTGGCAAAGGGGTTAAGTTTGAAAGTGACATTTTGGAAACACATTCACAAAAGAAAAACAACCCCATAGAAATCTGTGAAGAGCAAACTGAAAATATTTGGTGTTAGCTGTGATCCTTGTTGGTGTTTTGGGAATTCCTGGGATATTCTCTGAGCTGCTTCAGCAGAGGGGTGGTTTAGCACCTGTCTCAGACAAGCAGATATTGAATGCTTGATCTCAGCGTGATCTCCTCTTGTGCTGTTTGGACTTCTGACTTCTGTGGGTGCAAATTGGTCTTCAAAATACTAAGGTGGTTCTCTTTTCCCCTGACTCTTTTCTCAATAATTTTTTGCAGAATTTAGGGCAAAGTAGAACTGCTAATACACTGGGTGGTCACGTAAGTGCAAATGCAGCTCCAGTTAGTTGCTCCTGGAGCTGATCTGGAGCATTGACTTTTGTACTCTGATTCGTCACGTTAGGCTCACTCTGCCTTCTGAAATGTTGCTGAGTGCCTGTCTTTGCCTGCTGCCCGGGCAGTATGGCTTATGTTGAGGCTTTTTCATGGCTTTGATACAATTCAAATGTTTTTATACAGGCAAAAGGTATTATTATAGAACATCTTTGATAATGTCCAAAGCTGAGGTAACAGCTGGGTTTCCATAAAGACCACACGTAACGCAGCATTCTGGAAGCCTGCTTTGGCTCTTGAATGATACCGGCTTCCTCACTTTGTCAATTTAGTAACTGGATGTCCAAACGCAGTCGCTTCTACTGCCTATGCTAGAGCGAGCAGTTCTCTCCTGATCACAAGAAATTAGTTTTTTCGTAATTCCAAATATTTTTACCAATTTGATTCTTGTTAGTGTCCTGATTGGTACATGATGAAGCAGAAAAGCTCATTATGCTATTGATTTGTTCATTTTTCAGTGCATTTTTTCAGCAGTTCTGAAACCATAGGTGATTCGCTGGCATTTTGTTGTACTGTCATCATTGGTTTTGTTTGCACAATTTAATGTGTTTATCTAGCTAACAACAAGACACTTGAAATTGTATGTTAGATTTGAACTTGATTCAACAATAACATTTGAATGCTCTTGTGTAATTGCTTGTGATCTTCTGAGTTCACCAAGAGAACTACTGATGTGCATGATTTTCCATCATGCTCCTCAGTCCCTTAAAAATTTGGTCCCACCCAAAGCAAGAAAAGAACAGGAGTGCTTCTGAAAAAGTGAAATATCTACCTGAAACTGCATGTCTAAATTTTGGACCCTCATGTCATAACACTAATGTTATATTAACCAAGATGCAATTGAGTAACTTTCTATCTGTTAATCCTTCTTCACTCTCACATCTATGGTTGTATATCGCTTTATGACTCTTGCATTTGCACTGGACTGTTCATGTTTTCAGGTTTATATTTATACTAAATGTAGGGAAGGTGGAGCAATACAAAGGGAACACAGAAAGAATTAGCGGTTTGTACAGCAAACAAGAAAGCTGAATGGATTTTGGGTAAATCCAGCTGAATGCTTTTGAAGAGAATCAATCTGAACCTCATCGGTGCTTGTTTGTAGGAGTAACCTAGAAAACATTACTGCAGAAAGTTAACAGTGATAAAGAAAAGTAGAAACTTACATTGTGAAAAGAAATGGTGCTTTGTAATATCTGTGTCCTCAAAGGCATCAGTGGGTGTGATGTTAAAACCACTGTGAGCAGAGCGGAAATGGAAGTGGCTGCTCACCTGCTTGGTTATTTTAAAGCAAGTGGCTCGATCTTCTTATGTCTTTGCATGGAGTGAAGAGATCTCAGGTGGCTTTCAGCTTGTGTGGGAAATCAGTCTTGTGCAGCACCCTAGGATGTCGCACATACTTTATAGTATTGTCATTCATACAAATTGCACATACCCACACCGCGTGGCTGATCTATAAGGTACGTATATTTGCTTCCAATTGCCTGCTGAAATAGTAAAACCTTTTGCTTCTATACGGGAGAGAGAGAAAGCTCTGGGAAGCAGAGCTTCCTAATGGCAATCAAGTCATTGTACACTATCACGTAATTCAAACAGTGGTGACTTCAATCTGCCATGTAATAAAGGTTATCTTTTTCTAATGAATAGAGAGTGTTGAGGGCTAACTAGAATCACACTGCATTCGTTCGGAGAGAGGACATGTGTTTGAAAATGGCTCTTAACTGGTTTGCAAGCAAAGAATGTGCATGGGGGGAGCGGAAACAGTGATGCCGTCCTTTTTCCCCATGCACATTTCTCTGTGCCTTCCTGCTTTATCAGGTGCATGGAGGAACTGGCCATGAGACCAGGTTCCCTCTGCACGTCAGGGACATTCCATGGCGAGATGCCTCTGGAGTTACTCAGCTGGGGTTGTCCCAGGCAGGACAGCGGCTCCATTTTCTACTGGAGAACAGGCAGCAGAGGGGAAGAGAAGTGTCCTGAGTGGCTGAAAGGGGATCATTGACAAGTGGCTGACCAACGGTTCCCTCAAAATGATGTGCCTCTTAAACGTTCGACAAACAGCAGGGCAGGGATTTGTACGGATCTGGCACTGCTGGTGGCTGTATAAATTAATACAGGTTATAAGCAGGGCCAACTTGTTTGTAGAGAAGCAGAAGCCAACCCACAGAAGCTTTTGAATTTTGGACACTGAACAAAGTTTTAATCTCCAGTAGGACCTGTATTTTTTCTTTTCCCAGCCCTCCTCTAAACACCTTCCTTTATTTATTTATATTTTCTTTTCATTTGCTTCTGTCTCCCTTTACATTCTTAGATCTCTGATAGCTCAAATGTGACTGGGCTTTGGTCCAGACTCCTGGCACGCAATGCCAGCCATGCTGCCCTTCATCTGACTACAGCAGGCCATAGCTGGTTTTCTGAGCAGCCAATAGTGAAGAGAATAGAGTCTTTTCCCAAATCAAAAGGTGGTGTATCCCAATACAGGAGCCGTACTTAAGAGGCCAGTTTGGGTTTAAAAAAAAGACAAAAAAAATTAGTCCTTTTTTCACTAAGAAGTAGTTTGAAAACTTCTCGTTTAAATATGTTAATAAAACAGGTTTTAGTAACGAATTGTAATAAATGGAGAAATTGAGTTGTGATTGACACTGATTTCTAACCCTGTTTGCTGAAAAAAAGCAAACCTCAAAATTTCAACATTATTTTGACTGAAGATTTGTTTTTTATGATTTACTCTGTGAGGGTCTGAGAGAGCTTATGATCCAATCTATAAGAATAAAAAGAAAAGAAAAATGAGATTTTGGAGAGGGAGATGCAGGGATGGGGAAAGAAGAGCTATTGCCATTATGTTGCTTAGAAAACTGAGGGGCAAGTTAAATAACGAGTCTTGTATCATCTGGGAGGTTTGTAGCAAATTTAAAATAGAAAACAAACATTCTGGTTCCCAGTGAAGTCATTTAGCCATTGAGCTATCTTTCATTTCTCTCTTCTTTTGTATCCATCCATCATTGGTGTAGTTCTTACTATAGTGCCTTGAGAGATATGACTAGTGTGTCGTGGGTGTATTAACCTTATACTCTGTTTGGAAGGGACTTGTCTCTGGTTTCATTCTCTACAGGTGTGAAAGCCTTTTTCAAGGCTTTTCATTTCTTGGCTTGATTTTAAATATTTGTGCCACTCTCTGTGCTCATGTTTGAGAAGGAAGGTGGAAGGATGGGATGAATATGGGGAGGCACTGAAACAGATTGCCCAGAGCAGTGGTGGCTGCCCCATCCCTGAAGGTGTTCAAGGCTGGGTTGGATGGGGCTTTGAGCAGCCTGATCAGTGCAAGGTGTCCCTGCCCATGGCAAGGGTGTTGGAACTGGATGATCTTTAATGTCCTTTCCAACCTAAATCATTCCACGATTCTATGATTTTAATGTTGTACTCAAGGTAACAGGGATTGTCTTTAATTCCTGGTGGTGTTTGTTATCCATTGCAGCCTCCATTTGAAATATTTAGATTTTTTGTAGTCCAGGCATTGTACCTTTAAATGAGGACAGAGATGTAGATTGATATGTTTGGTGTACATGTAATAGTCTGTATCACTGATGAGGTGCTCTGCTTCTCTGAGGAATGAGACTTTATTGCTATGAAATTCCTGTCAGTATCAGTGTTGCAGCTTAAATTTGGAAACTCTCACTTTCTAATCTACTACAACACTGATTTAACAAATCACCAGTACTTGAGGTTCAAAGAAATGATCTGCCTTTTTTTTTTTTTTTTACCAGCACTAATCTTACCTGAGCTTTGCAGGATATGGTTTTGCACTCACAGAAAGTTTACTTCCCTTTCTGCCTCTGCAGTCTGTTTTCAGAAATAACAGTACCGAGGCTTGTGACTACAAGAGGTGCACATATAGGGTAAGACAAGGAGTTGCGTGTCTTGGTGAGGAAATTGCAGATGTAAAATAGCATCCACAAAAATGTTTGCTATGTATGAAAATGAGCTTTTATGGTTTAGTGGATATATATCACCTTAAAGCTGCTGTGCATTTGTCTGTTAAAAAAAGGAACACCATTGTGGCCCTCTCTTCTGTTCTAATTCATCCTCATTCATGATGGTAGAAGTTCATCTTTCGCTTTAGTTCCCTCAGGTGATGCCTGGACTTCCTCCTTCCTGTTCACTTTCTACAGGTTTATTAAACAAACAACCTCTGTGAATTGGATCCAAAGCCTCACCCTTCCTTCAAAAAAAAGAATCACTTTAAGTCACACTAAATGTCAAGCACAAGCTCAGTTCTGTTGACTTCAGGGTACGATTCACGGCAGCAAGAGGGTCAGACTCAGGAGGGATCTGGAGACCCAAACATAGAGAGATCAGACCTATTGTTAGTGTGGCTACAAAGTGTTGTAGGGTGACCGGGAAACTTAAGGCCACTGTGAGTGTCAGGATGATATTTTGGAGGGGGCACTGGAGCGTGGCTGTTGGGTGCCTCCTTGTTGCAGGCTCCTGTGGTCTGACACAGCCTGGGGCAGGTACCGCTCAGAGCATCGCCAGAACGCTCACGCTCTGCGTGGTCCTGCACAGGCACTGGGGCTGCAGTGACCACCCGAGATTTCACGTAGTGCCTAGTTCCGAATGCTTTTGCCCTAACCTTCTGGCATCACCAGTCCAGCGTCTTACTCCTTCATCTCTTGCTTTGCATTTGCTTTCTCACCATCCTACCCTCCCTCCTCCCCAACAGCCGTGCAGGAAGGTGCGAGGGTTCAGAGGAAAGGCCTCGTGTGTGTGTGTTAGCTATTGAAATGCAGCAGGGAGCCTGGCAGGATTTAATGTCGGGAGGGGAGCCAGCTGGCCTGTTAAAATACTGGGTTTGATGCAACAGGGAGATTATATTCTATTCAACAAACCTGCACTGCACAGTGAAACTTTATGAAGCTTGTGAAGGCACCGTGAATTCATGGAGTAAGTGCTGGATGGGGAGCAAGGAACTCCTTAGTTCTGATCTCGCTCCTGTCAAAAAAAGTTTACCAGAGAGCTTTGAATAAAAGATTTATCCTCTGTGTTGCTCTCCTCCTGAACAAAGTGGAGACACTGTATTTTCTTTAGCTCAAGTTCATAGCTAATTAAATTTTATATAATATTTGTTCTGTACTCTAAAGATGTGTTTTACAAACAGAAATTCTACCTTTTTTTTTGGTTTTAAAAGATACCCCTTAACAGCTAAGAAATCAGTGATTATAATAATTAATATTTATTTGATAAAGGCAATTTACTGGCAATTAAATACTTTAAAAAAAAAGTCAGCGCATTCACATCAGAAGTTCCTAAGTCCCTTTTCATAAATAGCTCCTTCTGTAGACACTCAACATAGAGAGCTGATTTGAAACAGATCTATGGTGGAGCTGCAGTCCATCCGTGGAGACTTTTAAGTCCATATGGTGAGACTGCCTAAGGAGTCAAATGCTTTGTGGAAGAATCATGCAATTAATCAAAAAAAGTAGCAGTGTTTCCAGTTAATTTAAATCTATTTATTATTTTTTTTAGGTGAAAAAAAAAGTCTCCGCTTTAAAGAAAGGAAAAAAATCTTCATGGTTTCCTGTTTACTCATTTTTTGGTTGCTGTCACAATCCATATATTTTAAACTATTTTGTTCAATAAAATCTGTTGCTTCTTAGTGACAGAAAAAACATCACATAACTTAAAAATAACAACATGCTATATCTTTAATATGGTTTTCCTTTATCAGATAGAAAGTACCCAATAAAGGCACGCTGAGCAATTCAGCTTTCAATATCTTTACTAAATAGAGAGAAGTTAATTTATTTTTCTTCTAAGACTTTAAAAAATTATTATTTTGTGTGACTGGATTGAAATCTGTAATTCTGTAGATATCCTGGGATTAGCGTGCTTTTAATTTATTAAATGTTATATGTTATCCAGTCTGTATTTGAAACTTACTCTAAATATAAAAATTAAGAACATGGAAGAAGTAGGAGATGGATGTAAAATCAACGCAGTTATGGTAGTAGAAGTGTCCTTGCAGATGTAATCACAGCGTCAACAATCCTTTTCAGCAGAATTTGGGGGATGAAATGGCAAGTATGAACCATCCTGGCTTAACTATTTGGTGCAAGCCATGACACTGCTGCTATGAAGTTTCCTGTGTGAGGCAGAACTGTGCTCCTAGAGGAAAAAGAGCATAAGGGATTTCAGGATGCCCTCTGAAAAATGTAGTCTAATGAGTAAAAAGCAAACAAAAAATGCTACAAAATCTTACCCCAGAAAAACATGGATTGCTGTGTGATGGGAGTAAGGATTTGGGAACCGTTTCTCTGCTGGGCTGCTGAGTACGCCTGTGGTGTGACCCAGAGGGACGCAGAGGATGCTCGTTGACTTGCCTCCCCTGTAATGTTTACATGTGTTCCAACAAATAACCATAAAAATATTTTCACTATTTTTTTTGTGGGTTTTCCAGTAGAAATGGTTTGCTTAGCTTTCAAACTTTTTCTTTTTTTGATGTTTCTGCGCATTGGAAAAATACATTTTGTCTTTATAAAACACTGGACGTATTGACCTTTTCCCAACCTACCTCTTCTTTAAATGAGAAACGGATTTGAGAATGATGATGATTGGGGGTTTTTTCTGTTACTGTAGTGTTTAGAAATCTCGATGAATGAAAAATACCTGGTATGAAGAAACAGAGACTCAGAGATTCGCAGGCACTTCCTAGCTCTTCTCTCATGACCTTGCTTAATTAAACTGCTCAATCTGTTCAAGGCTGACTTCTCTGCCTTTAGTGAAGGCCTGCTTCCTTTTCCTTGCCTTTAAGATTATCAGGCAGAAAGTGTCTTTTTATGTTTATATAGATCTCTTGAAGCCTTTCGCTGCTATTGTGATATGAATATAAAGAGCTGACGCTGTAAGTGTTGTCGGGTGGCTGAGATTAGATTTTGGATCCCTGCCTGTGATCCTGTTAAGGCTAAGTACGTGTTAGTGCTATCCATGCGAGTGAACAGGCAGGGTTACTGCATAAGAAAGACAGACTTTCCACTGCTACAGCTCTGTGTGCTTTCTCTAACGTGGCACTCTCCTGCAGCCCATTCACCTTCTGTACGACATCTTATACAATCAGGACTTAAGCAGGGCAATTAGATGGGATTTCTTAAGTGGCAGCAAAAGAATCTTAATTGATGTGTGAAAAATAATTACTCTCCTGAGCTCCTTGGCTTTCTTTTGTTCGTGACTGGTTTTGATTAAACGGCTCTACTTTCTGGTCCCATTGTATCCATTCACCCACTCTTTTCTTCCTAGAAGCAGGCGATGTCTAGAAAAGGCTGTCTACTCGTGTATCCCAAATATTTCCCAAGGCAGGAAAAAATGGGGAGGGGAAGTGCAGGCAAAAATCAGTCATCCTGCTTGGTATGTGGGTCCTTTGCTGAATGCTGTTTTTGGGTTGGAGCCCTGCATCTGGACTCCAGCTCATGCCAGCTGAAAAGGAAACTTCTATTTTGTTTGCTTAAAAGGCAACAAGTCAATGTTTAAAGAGGCAACCTGAGGGGATTTTTCAGGGACTTGACCTGATTGATCTGGAAAATAAGTTAAATGAGGTGTGGCCAAGAACTTCTTAAAGCAATCAAGCAAATAGTTTCTTACCAAGATGGTCAGGAAGCAAGAGGGTGGGATACTATATATTCTGCTAAGCATTGCCTCTAAATCACTTTCCATATTTTTGTCCTGGTGGGCTATCATAATGCCCTCCATATGGGTGATTATAGCCATCAGGATATGCAATGCGTTGGATATTTGTAGGGAATGTTTCTACTGTATGAACAAATGGCACTGTGGGAGTGGGAGGAAATCAGAACTAAACCTCTGCAATGGTTTTCTCCATCCTGGGCCTTTGGATTATTGTTTCTTTTTAAAAGAAATGAACTTTACAGTAACAGTGAAATACTTTTCCTTTTTCTTTCCCAGCACCAACAAAACCCGGGTAAGCATATTAAAGGTTTATACTTCTTTTAATTCCTGAGATTGATCGCACAGTTGACACTGTCCCGCTGTGCAGGTTGACTTCTCCTGCACATCTGAGGATGCCTGTCTGTGTTTAGGCAGGCAGACAGGTAGCTTGTGGTATGTTTGCTTACGCCGATCCTGCAGTTGCACCAAGTTTTTTTGCAAAAGCATGTGACATCCAAGATAGACTCTCCCTTTCCTGCAACAAGACCATAATTGTACATCCTGATTTACCTCAGGGTCCTAGAAAATACTTCTTATTGTCCACGTGCACCAACCTGTCCTCATGAAACTCTCTAATTCCTTTTCATTTTTTTAAATTGTTCGTGTCTTTTGGACTTTAGAACATCCCTCAGCAACAAGTACCATTTTAAATATGTATAGGATGAAAAACATTCTTCTGTAGCTTGAAACCTTCTGTCTCCTTCATTGGGTAATCCCTAGCTCTTGCTTGATTAGAGCCAGTGAAAAACTGTTTTCTAACAACTGTCCTTATAGGGTTGGCAGTCCTGTAATTGTTACCCATCGCAGATTTTGCAGACCTCTATTGTAATCCCTGCTTAGTCATCCCTTTTTTCTAGGAGTCTGTTTAGTCTGTCTGATCCTTCCCGTACACCGCTGCTCAACCTTGACGCTTTTTCTGTTGTACTTTTGTAATTCTGCTGCTCCATTTCTCTGAAGCCACTGCAACTGCATGTGATATTGAAAATCTTGGAGGTCAGTGGTGGTAAAATGAAGGTTTTTTCTTTCTGACTTTCTCAGGTGTTAATTTACAATTTGCTTTTCATCTGTAGCTAAGCATTGGTTAGATTTTGACAAAACCACAATTAATTATCTGAGATGCCGTAGGTTACACCAAGCTGATTATCCTGTACATCTAGTTTGGATTGTGTTTCCTTGTGTACATGTCTGGCCACACAGATGTTTGTACCCTAATGCAGAAAACAGTGTGGTTGTAAAGTGACATAGACTCATAGAACGGTTTGGGTTGGAAGGGCTCTTAAAGACCATCCAGTTCCATTCCCCTGCCGTGGGCAGGGACACCTCCCACCAGCCCAGGCTGCTCAATGGCCCTTCCAACCTGGCCTGGAACACCTCCAGGGATGGGGCATCCACAGCTTCCCTGGGGAACCTGGGCCAGTGTGTCACCATCCTCATGGTGAAGAATTTCTTCCTAATGTCTAATCAAATTTCCCCCCTTCCAATTTAAAGCCACTGGTCAGGATTCAACATCTATCAGACAGATTGGAGTCCTCTTAATACCAAAGGTTGAAGCTGCATCTTTCATTTCCAGAAGGAACTTGAACCCACATTTAGCACATTAAAAATGTACAGACTGCTGGTTTACTCTAACATCCCATCTCATTTCTTTTTTCCATTAAAACATTTTGATTTCTTGCCCCAAAGTGACATGAAAACATGTTTTGAAATGTTATGAATGTCTGGCAAATGATTTGGTTTTGGATTTTTGCCCACCTATATTCCTGCATGGCCTATGCACTTTTGCAAAACTTGCTCTTGATCTTTTACAGTATGAAAATACAATAATACAGCGGTGGCCTGAACTGTGGCTGTTAGTTAAAGATAATAAAAAATGAAAGTGAATCGATTTAAAATACTGAAAGGTCAAGAGGCAACGGAAGGATGGTGAGGGAAAGCTAGGATGAAAGCTAATTGCGGGAGGGCCTGAGAATGCCAGAGGGCAGCAGCTGCTCGAAGTGTTACCCTCCAGCCCATGGGTTTTAGGCATGCTTGCACATATTTCTACTTTTCCAAAGACTGATACCATGTGCCCTGTCCATCCAAAAATGCCGATGAGTTGGGAGGAAACCGAAGGTCCTCTGCTTCTCTGTGAAGTAGATAGCCTCTATCTACTCTCTATCTACAAATAAATAAAGTAGTCACAAAACTGCATTTTACTGACAGCTGAGATAAAATAATACTTCTCCCAGTGCCTGGAATGCACTGAAATCAGAAACTTGGGGTGTGCATAAATCACTGGCAGGAGTTGGGAGGGTGAGTGTTTGAGTCTTTTTCCTGGCACAGTCCTAAGCAAGGAAGAGGGAAATGGAGAAATCCTCACTTAGTGGAGCGGTTGGTGGAGAGAGTCACTAGATCCCCTGATACTGCAGCTCTTGTTCTAGCTCATTTAGCACCACAACCCTCCATAAACCAAAGGGAGTACAACATGCCTAATGTAGCATGAGGAACAAGGCGGGGTGCACCCGACGGTGGAGATTTACTGCTACCTGATGGGCCTCGGTGAACAGCATCCTCCTCCCCCTTGAGAACCATCACCGCCTTCTCTGCCTCTCACACACACACTCACATGCACACACATAAGCTCTTGAGAATGGACTTTGAGTCTTTTGTTTTCCCTCATTAAAAGTGCCAAGATGCATGTCAAATGCCTGGAGCAGTCTCCTGCTTTATAGTTTTGTTGTAGTATTATTATGAGTTATATCTAATTTATTTTTTCCTCATTGTGTGTGTGTGTCTTACTACTTACGCTGCAAGTGTTTATGGCAAGCAGAGATAATCTCTTGGTGTGTATTTCTGTCTATATACGTGTCTTTAATTTGGAGGGGCTCTTAAAAAAGCATGAATATTTGCCTTTCCCCTCTTTTTCAGGTATGTAAAAGAATTATTAAAAGGGAAGAACAAGGTCCCATGCTGCTATCTTAACGAGTGCAGATCCGTAGGATAGCAGCAGCATCTCTGTTTGGTTTCAAATTTACACAGCTGTATATTGCAGTTATAAATGAGTTTATTATATACTGAGGGGCATATAATGTCACTGAAGTTGGCACTATTCTTTAGAAAGGAATATTTATTCACCTGTGCCTTTAAGGCAGTAAAGATGATCAATTTTTTTATTGTGTCCATTAATTTTTTCTTACATTATTGGACTAGAATTAAAACTCCTCTACATCAGTGTGTCTACAGATTAGATCTCAGTTGATGGAGTATTGAATCATCTTCAAGAGTTCTAGGGAATTCTTCTATATAAGGTCAGTGAGGATCCACTAGACATGAACTCAGCTGGTATGAATGCCATGCTCACATTACTTCTATGCCAGACTTGAACACCAAATGTGACCACAGACACAGGAGCAAGCAGGCTGATTTTGCTGCTCTGAGCCTGCTTCAGCCTTCCCTGTGTGACCAAGCCTTTCCGAAACCTCAGCCTTCCTCAGAAACCTCACCTGTGTGTCTTTCCCATGACAACTGGTGTTTGCTTCCCTCTGTCCACTCTGTCACATCTGGTCGCTGTCAGTGTGAGCTTTGCCAAGCAGCATCCTCTTAGCTTCCTTCACTGTAAACTTTTTCAATCAATCTCTGCACATGCAGAGGTTCCTTAAGTCGCATGCGAATCCTTATGTCTGGTAACTCTTCTCTTGCCACGGTAACGTTTTGTATTTCACTCTGAAAGGCAACTTGGGCTACTGTTTGCAGGAAAATGGCTCGGCGTAGCAAGCTGTCATGCATTGTACTGTATTTCCTCCTGCCCACGAAAGCCAAATCAGTCTAGTAGCTTGCATTTCCTTTCACACAGCTCTAGCTGCTCTGGTACAAACTGTCAGTGCCAGACTGAAAACTACAGCAAGGAAATGTAGACTGAACATCGCTGTGGGGCCAGGACCTTGGCTTCGTGACTCATCCATTTGGAGAAACACCCATCTAAAAAGACTAATTCTGAGATGACTCCGTGTAAATGACATGAGAGGGAATATCAGCCAAAATACAAATCCTGTTTCGACTTGCTGTAGGAACGGGGGAAGTGGATCTGCCCCCAAACACACTGTGGAACTGGGGCAGGACGTTACAGTATCCTTTTTCCCCTACGTTTGCCTTTGCTCCTACGCTTACCCTTCCTTTAGGACCCTTCTAACCTTTCAAATGGGAAAGGCAAGTGGCTTCCTGCCCTGCATGTTTATGGAGTGAACTGGTGCAGGCTGGGTTTGAAGGAGGCTATAGATTTCCTGGCACTCGTTCAGCCCTCAGCGTCCCGGCGTTCTGTGCAAACAATTCTCCCAGCTCCACCTCTCTGAGCATCTGCTGTTGCTGTGTTTTACAAGAGGTGCTCTAGAAGTCTTTTATAACCCTCTGAATGGTGTCCATTTTCCATATGATGAGTTCATATATTTTCTTCAACACTTAGGGAACTGAATTTCTCTCTGTTTGTAACAGGTAATGTCTTAGATGCTGAAACATGAAGCAAGCTATACCTGACTAGAAATTATTTGCCTGTCGCAAAGAATAAATCGTGACCCTTTTACCCTCTGGGCTGATGGCGGTAAGTTTATGGCCTAATTTCACTTGCTCCAGCTAAGACCGCGTACTTCGCAGTGGAAATGAAGGTACCGAGACGTGCCTTTCTAACACTGCTGTTAGCCTGACAATCTGTTGGTTCATTATGGGATTGAAATCTCATGGGAACGACTCTCTGTCTCACAGCAGAACTGACACACAAGCCGATGCAGATGATTTGCTGTGGACGGTCTTCAAATGTTGAAATCTCGGACTTTCTAAGTACAGGGCTTCTATGCATGGGCACACTTCCTGCTAATCTTGAGGCATAACACTCAGTGGCTCCAGACGCTTGAAGAAATAAACACACTGACTTGGTATTAATATTTCATCACAACACACTAAAGTTAAACCTCACTGATCCACAGTGACCTGCAACCACTCAAGAAAATGTTTCTTTTTTTTTTTTTTAATAATTTAACTTTTTATGGGAGGAAAAATAAGAGGAAATGGTCTCCTCTATGACAGGCTTAACTTGGATAAGCAGAGCCGTTTCAGCTGGAGAAAAGCTGCTCACGTGGAGAGATGTTGCTTTGGAAAGGTTTGTAAGTTCAAGGAGGATAATTTGACAGCTTTGCTTGTTGTCTCTGCCATGTAAGGTGAACCAGACACACTTAGTGCTATAGACTAACAGTACACAATCACTGCACACTTAAACCAGCAGCTCCTGTAAATATTACCCGATAGTCACTGCTGGAATGCAACGTAGCCTTGAAAAGACACATTTCATATTGCTGCCAGCAGAAAACCCTGCAATCTAGTCTGTGGAAGACAACCTTATTGCTGAAGTCTTCTGTGAGTTGAAGGCTTTATAACCATAACTGATGCCCAAGGAGTTTCCAGGCAGCATTATTTGATCCAGATGTTCAGATTTGAACCACACGTGTGGTAGGTGCTTTCCCATTGATCACAGATGATGATCAAATCAGAGCTGACCATGCAGCCAGTAGGAAATCTCTCCTGATCTCTTTCTGCAGAAGAGGTGAGTCAGTGTGTTACCTTACATGCCACCTAGCTAGTGAGGCCTTGATCCTCAACTTTCTCTGTTTCTCCGTTAGAATGAAGTAGTTCAGGTAATTTAATTTAATAAGGGTGGTGTTCCCCCTGCCTCCTTGTTCTAAGTTGTTGACTGTGTTTAAATCAAGTCTTAAATATATTTTTAATTAGCTTTACTTCACAATTTATGTTGTCTTATTTAATTTGATTTTATTGACTGCTGAGCACTGTGGGATATACACGTGAAGGGTGTTGTATGTGTTCATGTCTGATCGATTGAAACAGGGAAAGAACAGTATAAAGGATTCTTTTTGAGCTGCGTTAGTCAACCCCAGTGGCCACATGAGGCAGTGGAGAACATCAGAAAAAGTTGTCAGAGGAAACGTTAGCAACACTTAGTAGCTAAAGCTGCTCCAGCATTTTATCAGATTTAAAAGGGCCCCAGTAAAATAAACTAGGGGAAAATGTAAAAACTCAAGTGCAATTTAAACAGTAGCATTCTGATAAACTCAGGATCAGCTGGTTTTGATCGCAGCGCAGTTTCGTGCAGGAGCACCACTTGTGCATTTTGAGTGAGGATCGGAGGAAGCTTAAAGCAGCTGTGCTTCTATATTTGCTCACTCTCTGTATTCAAACCTTGGCTTGAGAGCTCAAAGGAAATGAGATGTGTTTTGCATAACCCAGTTGCAATCAGTGCAAGCACCTACTAATCCGCTGGTACCACTTCTGACCTTTTCAGGATCTGATTCCTTATCAGAAAATGAAAACATTTTTAAAAGAGGAATGGACTTGTTTATTTGGGGGGTTGGTGAAAATTCAAAAGGCATTAGTGAAAAGACAGATTTACACAGAAAAATTGTTTGAGAGTTTTATTCTCCTGGCCAGAAGAACTTGAGGTTATCCATAGAAGTGTCTTTTTTACAAACCGATCTCTGAGATTATTTTGTAGACTTGTACACTTTCACTGTTTTTGGGAATGCACATAACACTGCATATTGAAAAAAAAAGCAATCCATTATAACAGTAGTTATGTATTTGTTAAAGTATGGTTCTTCTTCTAAGAGCTCAAATGTAAAACGAGGGCAACAGTCCTGAAAAGCAGAGGATGAGGAAGACCTTGAGCTGTGAGCCTTTAGTGTTGAGAATTTTGAATAAATCAGGGTCATTCATGAAAATCACTACTAAATCCCAAACCATCCTGCCTCTTCTGATCTAAATGTTTGTTCAGTAAGGCTGAAGTACAAGAAATAAATCCTGAATTATAATGGCTTAGTCTGTGTGCCCCTACCTCCCTCCTAGTTTTAGCATCCATCTGGGAATCAGATCTTCATTTTCTCTCTCATTTTCTGCCTTCTTATTTCAGGGCTTGTACAATGAGGCAAATCTGCAGAAACCAAAGAATTTGGTATATGCAGATTAATAATTGGATGTGAAAAATGGATCTCAAATGTTGAGCAAAAAATTCTGCAGGAGATTTGGAAGGCTGTTGTGCATTAGCAAAGCAGGTGCCGAATGCTTCCTGAGTTATTCTGGAAGAGCCTGCGCCTTTCCATGTGATCTGAGAGCACGGAGGCATTTTGCCTTCTTTCATCTACCAGCACGGGCAGCATTGCTCTGTGCTCTTCAGCTGAATGCACACACAATGGCAATGAAATTAGTCCAGTTAATTACTCATCGAGACTACTGTGCAGGTCTGGATCCTAGCTACAGTTTCCAGCCCAAGAAAATAAATAAATGCTCTAGCTAAGTATTTGCAAGATTTGCGAAGACGCTGGTCTGTAAAAATTTGTGAAGGTGACCGTGCTGAGGGCATGGCTGCCAGCCTTCATGGAGAGGAGACTTTCATCAAGTTCCAGTAGTGAGGAGAGCATTTCTTTCCTCATTCTGGGCCACTCTTACCCTCCTTCAATGTGGGCTAAATCGCAGGTTTGCTCACATATGCTCCCCTCTCCTTTGTAAACACAAAAGCCCTTAAACAAATAGTGACCCGATTTTTTTTTCAGTCTTCTGTTTATTAGAAGGACTTAGCTAATCCCTGTGTTTACGAATAGAAGGGTGTGCCAACCTACAAGCCAAGGGAGTTAATGAAATTCATCTGTTCTCTATTTTCCAACAGAATTGAAGGGAGGGGGAAGGCCCAACCAACCTTCAGTGTAACCCAGAAATATGACTAACAGTGCTGTTTGCAGGCAGAGGCTCAAAAGGGAGTAGCGGGTGGGAGGAGGTGAAGCGGCTAAAGGGAGAAATGAAGGGAAATATTCCCCCTTCAATTAGAGTAATTAAAAAGTAGTAAAAATAAACCACCCAAACGAGAGTCTGGCCAAAACAAAGTCTTAATGTACACTTATGGTTTAAAGAGTCTGCCGGAGGCCACCACCATGTGTTGCCGCAGCCCTCTTGTGTCTGCCTTTGCCATTAAGCAAATACCAGCCCAGGAACGAGGTTGGGGGCGGCTGTTGGGGTCTGGTCCAGCTGCAGCTGCCGGTGGGCTGAGCAGCCGGGGCATGGTGGTCATCAGAACAGGCCTGCCAAATGCCAGGCACTGCGGCTTTCGCGGGTCCAGCCTTCAGCCTGCAGCTGAAGTTCCGCACGTCAAGTATTAGGAGAAGCTGCTGTAATGTCGAGTTGATCCAGGAATGGAGTTGAAACTACTCTGAGAAAGTGGTGAAGTCCCACTTGTTCTCTATGTAGTTTGCTGCCACTGGCCGTTTCGTTACCGCATGGCTTGTTTTCTCTGGTCTCGTTATCTGCACTGTCCTTGCTTGGGTTTTTCCACTTTATTTTTTTGTTTGTTTACCTTATTGGTCTTTTAATTCCCCACAATAAGTGGCATGGTGAAACGACTATTTCGCTGGTGATTTCTTCCTAGTAATTTGTCAGTATAGAAGTATTTTGTGACATGAGCTTTGCTGAAGCACAGAAAAAGCCAGCCACGTCGAACTCCTTGTTGCGGTACGTTTCCTAGAAGCCTCAGACCTAACTCAAAGTGCCTCTTCATTGACAAGTACTTCTGTCAGATTGCATTGTGTTTTTGTGACGTGGAAAGAGAAAGTGGCTGAAGAATGAGCTCGTTTCTTCAAATCTGTAACTGGAGATCTAAAATTATGTGGAAAAATACGGTAATTTGAACTTCTGGGAGATGCACCAATCTTTGTCTGCAATCCAGAGACTCTGTGACTAACAGGCTCAGCGTTAGGAATTTTTGGCATTCCCAGTGCTAGGGTCAGTAGATGATAGTTCTTGGTTGTAATCTCCAAAACACTTCGTGTAATAATAAGCTTGTACTTTCTAAGGCTGCCATACAGAAGTGGGCAAAAAGGTGACGTTTGAACTTTGCAATTCCAAAGCATTAAGGTCTATAATTCTAAACATTTAAAAGGTTTTTTTTTTTCATTATAAACCATTATAAGCTCTGATGAGACAAAATGGTCAAATCTTTCAGGGTACTGAGCACTAGGGGCAGTGGTTGATTTCAGTGTACGGAGAGGTGTAGTACTAGTTTTGTATCAAATATCCCTTTAATTTGATTTTAGGTGATTATTTCTGAATTTTTAGTCATCTGTGATAGGAAAACTTAGATGTTGGGAGAAGAACTGTCTTGAGGATTACAGAACTTGCAGTAGGTCAGTTGTCTACAGTGAATGTTACACAGATGTTTAGAGTTTGGTTTCAGTATGCCTAAGAGGTACAGTTGCTCTGCACATGCAGGGATGGTATCTCTAAATAGCGCAGTTTGAGACTGATTATTATTGGAAAAAAACAGATTATGTGTTAAATAAATGCCCAAGAATTGTCAGATTACTATAGCCTTGTATTTTCTTTTTCTTTTTTTCACCTGTTGCCTGTCCATCGTCCTGCTTAAGTCTGTGAATTCATAGGGGCAGGAGCTGCTTGCATGTTACCCACTATACACAATTCATTTTTAATGTGGCCACATCTGCAGCCTCACAAATTCATGACAGCTGCAGTTTTGATAGCTAACCCAAAATACAAGTGAGTAATGAGAAATAAATTTATTGTATGCTGGCAGTGTTTGAAAATCACTGCTTTAGATGAGTGTGTTTTACAAATAATTAATAAGATAGAGCATGCACATACTCTCCTTTGGGCCAAATACTCTTTCCTATCAAGTATCTGAAATGAAGGGGTAGGAATGTGCCAGGAAATAAAATATGTACGTATGCCACTGTTTTCAGAAAGAGTATGAGATGTGGACCCTGAGTCTGCCTTTCCCTGGCTGGAGTTAGGCAATAAGCAAGTGTTAAAGTGCTGAGCTGAACGCCACAAAGCTCTGCTCTATCACCCTTTACTAAGCTGGCCCGGCAGGGAACTGCAGTGTCAGGTTTTGTTTAAACCTAAGTCAGTCTCAGTTTCTGTTCCTGCTTGCAGGATGAATCTGTTTTGTCTCCTGCTACAACCAGAGCTTGTAGGCAGCCACTTCCATTTCTGTGATGTATGTAAATATGAACAAAAGCAATTTGTGTAGGGCTCTATGGAAGCACTCAGGTAACCTGCAATAAAACTGCTCTATCTGTTTTTTGCTGCTCTAGCTGATAGTTATTTCAGCAGAAAAGGCCAGTATTATAGTGAGCACATCCATTAGGAGGGGGCTGAAGCCTTTTTTCTTTATATTCTGAGAAAACAGGTACATTTAACGTTGTGGGATGGACTAAGAAGGCAATATCATGGCAGAGTCCGTGGTGCTATGTGCTGAGCCCATTGCAAAACACCAAATATGAGAAGGAGATCCATCTTAATTCTGAAAAATGCAGACTGAGGCTCTCTAGGAAAATTTTTCCAAAGCTTGGCAGTTTAATACGGTGGCAGTGATACCTTAATTGCTGGTCATTCGAGCAGTAATACAAGTTACTGCAAGCTATATTATTAGTATGGTGACTGTAGGTAAACTGCTGGAATCCACAGAAAAAACAAACTTTCGTTGTTTTTTATTTTTTGTACAGAGATGACATCTTTCAGCAGTGATGGATGTTCAGTTTTTGAGCCAGCTTTCAAACCTGTGAGCAGTCTGGTAGGTTCCCTGGCATAGAACAGAGGCGAGGATCAGTTACTGGGAGGGAAGACTGGTACTAGCGCAGATGATAAGGAATCTAAATTAAACCATAAGAGAGAAGAAGACGCTATAATATTTAAAAATGGCAAACTAAATAATATATAATTTACAGAAAATGACAGGGTAATGTTGGGACTATTTTTAAATCAACAGCAAATTAGAATTCAAACCTCTGATAGGTTTAACAGATGGTCTGGATCCTAGAATCCAAAACCCACACACTTCATTTCCAAGTATGTTAAGAACAAAATAATGCTATGCAGACTTTGCAGAATGTTTCTTGCTATTAAGCTATGTTGAAGATAACTTTTGACCAACGAGGACTGAATTATGAGTTAAAAAATAGAATAAGCTGTTTCAGAAAAAAAACCCCCACATCTATACCAGGGTGACTGTGGACGTGTTACACGTTCTAGGTAAGGGAGACAACAGAATTTGGGAAACTGAAGGAATATGATTGCTAACTGGTCCCGTGTAGTCTAGTTCACTATTGTATTGTGCAGTGAAAACAAGTGGATGTGTCCCCTTTCCTTCACTTTTATGTATTTTAGAAAATGTTCTCTTATCTTGACAGTAAAGGGAAATGTTTTGATGTGGATATGTTGATCCTGGAAATATTCATGACAACATCCTCACCACTTCTTGTAGAGATGGAGGGAAGAAACGCTGGGCTTTTCTGAGGAACACATCTCATTAAGATGCACTAAACCACTGTACACTCACTTGGAAAACGTATTTTCTGTCTCGTGTTAGTACAGCTACACCATTGCTCCCACCCATGGAGCCAGTGCACCTTGTGTTTTGGATACCGAAAAAATCTCACGTGGTGAGAAATGACTGGGATGTAGGCAAAAATAATGTATTTTTTTTTACTTTATTTTTTTCATTCGAAACAATACCGTTTTGATAAGACCTGAAATACTTGTGTATTTCTTGGAAGAGAGAGATTTGTAGTGGGAGGGCATTTCTGAACAATAGATGCCAGAGATCCACATTTGATTTTTTCCTGTGTTTTGGGGAAAGTGACGTTGCTCCCTGGGACAGTATCTTAATTATTGCTTGGTGAATAATTCTATGCCTCTTCCCTATTGGCACTGGGTTTTTATTTATAGGGGATACAAACCTTATTCTCTAACATAAAGTTAGGATGCTTATCCAGCAAGTGGGATACCTGGGCTGCAATTCTTTGTACACAGAATATTCGTTAAGGCAAGGAGGCAACATCCTTCAAGAAAGACTGAGAAATTTGAATTCTAACCACCCAGTAACGTGAGGGATAAGGTATCATCCTGGGTGATTAGAGTTAAAAATTCATGTTCCTTCAGGTAGACAAGCCAGGTGTCTGCATGATCCTGATAAGCACCTTCACCTTGCAGGGGCTTCTTGAATAGAAATTACTGTCATCATCTGCTTCTTCCTCTGCATTTGTGAATGTAGCCCTAAAAATTATTCCATGCTAATTTGTCATGAATTTCTAAGTAGTTTTGAATTTTTTTTATTTTACCAAATGTGATAAATGTAAAGAGTCTGACTTGTAGGCTTGTTTATAACATGACAAGGAGTCGCTTTGAAGAACAAGAGCTTTTCTATTATTCACTTGCTAACACAAAAGTGGCACAAAGGGAAAGAGCTGATGTGTTTATCTCAACGCTAACTCTTCAGCTGGAATATTCCATTCTACAAAAAGACACACCTCAGAACAGCTGATACAGGCGGAGGAGTGCTGTTTACACCAAGATTTACGTTATCACCTGTGACTCCGTGATAGCAGCTTTGCTGAGCAAAAGCCCTCAGTAGCTGGGCACAAAATATGGATTTTTAAAGCAAAAGTCTCCACAAACTGGTCTCATCCAGACCATGTTTCTTTGTTTGAACTATTTGGTGAATAATGTCTTGCAATGAGAATCTCTGGTTGTTTAAGGAAGGCTCATCAGTTGAACTGTATCCAGCAAAGTTCGATCACGAAGGTGATTCGGACACATTAAGTTGGTTTTACCCTACACTGTGAGGTGCCTCCATAACCAGAAAAATAAAAAAGCCTTGTGTCATTTCACAACTGCACATCTCAGGGTGAGTTCCGTGAGGGCTTGGTGGTGGTGTTTTCACCAGCAAAGTTAATTGTGTCTTATAGCCCATACTACTTAGAACAGAAGCGAAGAAGAACAAGCCGTTAAGCTAAGTAAAAGGCGTCACGCTGAGTAGTTAGGGTGTTCCAGCGTATCCGGATTTGGTGCTCAAATAAAAGCAAAATACTGGAGTAGTATTTCAGAGCTTTTGTCCTCATGAAAGCCAGCTATTATCTGTTTGATGAAAAACCTTGGATTTGGACTAAAATTTTCATTGATTTTCAAACTTTTTCCAAGGGCTTAAAAGTTCTGCTGACAATTCTTCTAAGAAAAGATGTCTCAGGAAAGCTGGGATATTTTAGCTGAAATGAGAGCGTAGTTGATCAGGTACTGAATCAGGCAGAACAAAGACATTACCCTTAGTTTCTGTATCTGTGTAAAATGCTCTGACAACCAGGTTATGCACTGTTCTTGTCTGTAACTGTTGAGAAAAAACTGCATAATGTCCTTTTCTGCACTGCACAACTAGTTTGATATATGTATTTTAATCTCAGTTTTCTCCAGGACAGGGAAACTTTGCAGCACATCTTTAGTTTTTCCTTCTTTTGGCAGCCTGACACCATTTTGCTAAAAATGAAATTTAGAACCAGAAAAACAGATTATTTTTTCCTGTGGAGAAGGGAGTGGGCTGTGTGTAGGCTCTACGTGCACATGAGTTGAACAGCTACAAATTCTTATTTAGTTTTAGTGTACCCAAAAGGTGCCAGGAGCCAGAAATCTTATGTCTGTCTGTGTGCTGGACAAAATTTGAGCAGCAGCAGTGCACACATTCCTCAGCTTCCTCCATTACGTGAGTCTGATTTTCCATCAAAACCCAGGAGGTTTCATTTTCAGGTGTCTAATCCTTAGTCACTGGCACCTTTGCTCCAAACGCTCCCAGTACCTGTCTCAGTGGCTCCCTGGCTGGCACACTGATTCACTAAAGAAGAAATGAGGAATTGCCTCAGTCAAACGGATCTGTAAGGCTTCTATTTCAATATCCTGTCTCAGTCAGTAGCCAGCAAGACACTCAGGAGAAACCCTCCATGATGCCCTGCAACTGGACAATTGCATTTTGCGTGTGAGGTATTTTTATCTCAGGCAGTTAAAGCTGGGCACGTGCCCAGCCATGTTTTTACCTTTTCATTGAAATTATTGTTTTGATTCTAAGTGCTAATGACTAATCCTTTTTTGGATCTTATAAATACTTAAATCAGTGATATTTTAGATGAGGCAATCAGCTCCATAACTTATTCACAGACTGCAAAGGAAACAGAATTTCTTCTTTTCTATTGGTCTTGAATTTGGTTTTGTTCATCTTTACCTGATGTGCCTTTGTTTCTGTGTTGTAAGGGTAAAAAGGAACATGTGCGCTATGCTCTGTGCTGCTCGCTCTTTCTGATCTTCTCACTAAATCAAGTTGTTTCACCGATATCATACAGAAATCTTTTCCTGAATCAAAACCCTTTCCTTGTCCATTCTTGGGCTGCTTATTTCCGCTACATCTGGTTTTGAAATGGAGCGAGGATTGAACACAGCCATCCAAGGATGGGTGTGCCATCAACTTACTGAATGTTATTAATAGTGTTATTTGCAGATTGTTCCAAAAATTGACTTGTTTTCAAAATTCTTCTGAAGTGGGTGTGTGGGGAGCAGAATGGGAATTTCAAATACTAGGAAATTAATTAGAGATATTTTTCAGTGTTATATTAATAATCTCTGTTTTGATTGGCACCTTAGCTTGATACCACCAGAGAAATAATCTGCTTTTCCCCAGGGGAGTGCTGGATGGCAGAAATTAGTCAGAAATAATTGCAGAGACAAAATAGCTTCATCTCTGTTTATCAAGATGCAAAAAACATGGACTGGATCCTTAGCTGGCATGTCATGATTGGCACGATGCCACTTTACACCAATGAGGGCACTGGCCCGTTACCTCAATAATCCTCATTCAGGAGATGGCCAGCCATACAAACGCTGGTGGCTTCGGTTAGTGACAGAAACCTGGCTGCTCTTTCAGCTGGAGGGAATATGGGATTTGTGAAACTTTAGGAGGGTTGTGGCAAGAGTTGCCCTGAGATTGCTGATTCCATTCCTGCTTTTTGTTTTGTTTTAGTTGGCTTGCTAGGATTGTTTTCACTCTTTGCCAGGTGCAGAGTTGAATGGCAGGCCACACTCAAAAGCTCTTCTTTCACAAATCCACCCACGCTACAGATTTCTGTGTTCGTCACGTTCTGTGACATGTAGCTCTTGGAAATATGCAACTTGGAAATAATACCTTTGAATCTGAGTATGCTTGGACTAGTAAAAGATTTTAAACTGTCCAGAGAGGGCAGGAAGAGAAAACTATAGGAAAATATCTGGGAACCTTAGATTCCCTTGGAGTAGGACTGAACTGGAACATTTGATCCAAACCCTACAAATTTTAAAGATTCAGACCCAAATATGAGGGACTATGCTCACATTTAAAATAAAGATGAGCCATGGTGCCAAATAAAGATTTCTTCTGGGATTTCAATCAGATTTTGAATTCCTTACAACTATGTGTCTTCTTCCTGGCACCCAGTTGTGTGTGCTTGCTCTTGTCTAACTGCCTTACCCTCCAACCTTTAAGATTTGTTATATATCAGCTTCCAGTGATGACTTTCTGTCTGCAGTCATCGATCAAATCCAGTTCATTATACCCAGTGCAGGGTGAAGTTCCCATTTGAGTTCATAAAAAATGTACACAGTAAGTTGAAGCATGAACAGTTATTTCACTACCAAGAAATAATTTGAGGATAGAGGAAACAAAAGAAGAGCTGGATTAATAAAAATCTGACTTTACCATATGAAGTTGGGATAGTTCTCTGGACCCCTACAGGACCTGATCTTCTTTACACTTAATTAACACCAGGTTGAGTTCACTGCCTATGCAGTAACTTGCCTAGAGTTTGCATCGAAAGCATGCTAGAGAGGAAAAGGAGACATTTCTAGCTAACCTGAAGAAAATAAGAAAATAAAGACAAAATCCAGAAAATTATGGGGTTAAAAGGAAGACTGATAATTTGGGGGATTTCATAATGTTTGGAACAAGATTCAGGACTGCAGTGATTGTAAATTACTACCACTTAGTTGCTACTACCATAACCACTCGAGGAGGAAAATAAGCAGACGTGTACTGGAAACTGGATTGAATCCAGTGTGTCCTTATTAAAAAAAACACAATGCAGAAACCACAATTTAAATGAGGCTTGATCCTCCGTAGGTTGATATTTTGGCACAGATACTGATGCTGCCACTAATTCTGGTTTATCTTCATGATTACTGTCTCCAAATAACAGAAGAAGGGAGACAGTCTAGGGAGGTTATACTTTATTCAGCAGCATTTATTTATAGCATTAACTATATATCTTAAGCTGTTTAGGATTGTCCTGTTTCAATCTCTCATCTTATAATCTACTAGAAAATAGTCTAGTGGGAGTTTTTTAACATTACCCTTTTGCCTGTAGCTCTCTGATTTTGATTATGCATTATATCGCAGGTGAAATTTGGGTTAAAGATAATTGTAAATATGGTATTGATATTAAATGATGTTTTCCCAACATTGCAATAATGCTTGTTTTGTTTGCTGGAGAGTTTATTACTTTTTGATCAATAGCATGTGAGATTTGTGAGGGAAATTAGCATAGTGAATAACAATTAGGAGAAAAATCAATGGCATTCAGACAAATAAGTGACTTGAAAAAGTCCCATAGGCACGTGTACACTCACACGGATTCTTTAAAGTGTAATACATCTCATTTTGAATTCTAGAAGAGGAGAGAGCTATTTGGACCAGAACTGAAACTGATGGCAGTATAATTGAACTACTGCGGGGGTATTGGTTGCTATTTAGTGTTTCTAATGGCTTGAATGTACGACTGCTTCATTCACGGGCTCTGTGAACTTCCTTTTGATTTCTACCATGTTCTTCTCTGCAGTTTGTACCGTTCTACTTTCTTGAGGTTACTCACACCACGTATTTTTTGTCACTTAGTGTACTTGCCTTTCACCTCAACATAGTAAGTTCCAGCTGCCTCACAAGAACCAGCAGGGCTTCAAATGAGATAAACCACTGAAAAAAGTTCAAAGAACCCAAATATGAGTTATTCCTCAGAAAAAATTTAAGCTGTGGAACTCTTTGTCTCAGCACATCACAGATCCTAAAAAGATCACATGGGCTCAAAAAGCTTCCAGTTTATGTCATAGAAGAAAAATCCATCTAGGACCATTAAACACAATAAAATACTCCTGGCTCAGGAAGCTCATGTTCATGATCAAGAGCTTAGAGGGCATTTTTATTCTCTAGAACCAGCATCACAGTGTGCCTTCCCCTGCATCCGGTGCTTTTCCCAAGCCCTTTCCTGGTAGATCCGTGGCCCAGTGAGTGGTTTTGTGTCTTTGTTTTGAACATACAGCTACTCTCCTTCCTCTTCTGTTCTAGGGGTGATAACAGCAAGACTGAGGTGAGAAGGGAAATGTGTTCTATTTGGTATCGTTAATTAGCGTATTTTATTCTTCTGTCTTCTTCTACCTTATGGCAACCATACCTTTAGTTGCAGAAATGTTTTATGGCTTGGAAGTTCTCTTTGAAAGAACTTAGTGTGTAGGTGTGTGAGATATATCTAGGCATCTCTCCTGTAAGAAGGCAGGACTTTCCTACTTCTCAGGGCTTTAGGACCTTTTAGGGTATAGTTTGCACTCTGAATCTTGTTGAGGCTTCACTGGAGAAGCCGATGGTGATTACAAACCCACTGTGAATGTACTGTTCTGCAGAGAACTGGGGGATGGGTGTCAACTTCTCAGAGGTGAAGCACAGCCCAGAGAGGTTGTTGATATCCTGTCTATAGAGGGAAGGATGTTTGAGTGCAGGAAGAAACAGGACATCAAGACACTCGAGTCAGCATCTGTGGGAAGCAGAAGTGCTTCTGTGTGCTGATGTGGTCTTTCAATACTTGATGAGGTCTTGGGGTTGAGAACTCCAAGGAAAGTGGCTGTTTCCTCACGCTAATGTCAAGCAGGTAAAATAATGATGCTGAGACAAAGATTGAGAGAAAGATGAAAAGCAGTTGTCTTTTTGCTCTTGAATGCAAGCTAGAAGACTGGCATTTTATCTTTGGACCTCGTATACTGTAGAAGAATTTGGACTTCTTGACTTGGAGAACCAACAAGCTACTTTACAGCAAAATGGAGAATTCGGTTTACGATTTTCGCTGCTGTGGTCATGTGTGGCATGAAATCCTGCAGAAAGCAGCTGAGAAATAAAGCTGAAGGCAATAGGAGGGATCTAACAGGAGGTTTTGGATCACAAAAAAAGCTGGAGGAGAGGGTGTAAAAGAGGATAGGGCAAGTCTGTGAATAGTAATCCTGATGTTTAATTGGATATTCTCAGACACCAAGTGACATTGTGTTGGGATGGTTGTGTTCTTAATTGGACCAAGCAAGGCTACGGCCTGGGTGAAACAAATCTCAGTCTCTGCTACCTTGAAGCAAATTCATAATCGTGGCAACTTTAGCACATCTTTCATATAGTTCCCTTTATGACCTATCATGCCTCTTTTTTTTTTTTTTTCTATGGGGAAACAGATTCTGTGTATACAGCTGGGTCTGGGAGCCTCCACTTTTTCTTTTTTTGGATTGGGATTTGTTTGCATGCACGCTACATATATCTGAGCACTCTGCTCTCCTGCAGTCCTGTTCAGGAATCAATGTTTGGAATAATGGCTCTGCTTTCCTCTGAATTGAGCTGGTTAATAACTATTGCTGGGGAAATCAATCAGGTCTATGATATCTTATTACTTACGCTAATTTAATCACAAGGAATGGATCATTGCTTCAGTTCAGAGGGCAAAGTGAGTGTGTGTGGATCTGAGAGACTATAGAGAAAGGAGAGGAAGGGAGACTTTGTGAACTGAAACACAAGGGTTAGAAATGACATGGACTCTCCCATGGTTGTCGGAGGGATGGTAGAGAGAAAACTCATATCCACTCTCTAAAACTTCTGGTAATCTACAGGTTATAGATTCATTTTTAATCTTTTCATGTTCCAAGTAACCTGATAGGTGGAGATAAATGAGAGTTCTTGCTCCCCCACCCCCCCTGCATTTTCACTGTGTCTACACAAGCTAAAAGAGGAGGATCATTAAGAGAGACAAACAGAAAAGACGTGCGACTTTCGTCAAGGATCTCTGAGCCCATTTCCAGTTCTTGTGCACCCAAGAAAAGATAAATGCAAAGGAACAATCCATACATTGAGTGTGCAATAATTAAAAAGAAGGAAACAGCATGAAAATAGGGTGTCTGAAGAGAAAAGTTTAATTTACAAACTCTCCAAATTCAGCCTGGTGAAGATTGTCGTAGCATTTTCAGGTTCTTGTCTATATTCTGCTTCTTTCCCACACACTTGATTATGCTATGTAAAATCTTTCCTGTATCCTCTTGTTCCCAGTGGACAGTACTACTTTTGCTTGTTGCTACAGAAAAATCAAAATCAATTTCTATACACTAAACTGTATTTCTACAGTAAACTTTCTTCTCAAAAATGATCTTTCAGAATAAAAAAGAAGTAACTGTTTGCTACTATAACCAAGTACTGAGTTCCAGAAGCTAAATGAGAGCCAAATGTATTAAGTGTAGCTATATGAAGTCATGCATCTCCATGACTTTCGTATAGGTACTTCTTTCAAACAGCCTGAATTCTTGCAACTGTAGATGTTACTCTAATCCTGTTGGGTTTGCATGGTTTCCCTTCCATCTGTTTACAAACTCAGAAAGATAACACATGTTCTAGAGCAAAACTTTTCCGATGTTCCAGGACATTGTAAAAGCAGTCCACGTTGGAGGATAGTCAGTGAAGAGCATTAAACAAAGTCTTAAATAGAATGTTGTTTTGTGGTGACAACAACAGATGTGTTTTTAAAAGTACTGGCTGATCATGCTTAATCCTTAAGGAATGACTTTCTCTGAAGTGATGGAATTGCTTTTCGTGTAGGCCCCTTCCTAGGGGGAAGAAAGAATCAAAACCTGACCCATCACATTATAAACACGTCAGGCCATTTTTGAATCTCTCCAAGCAAACAGCATCACTTTCTTGACAAACAGATCTTGGATACTGTTAGAAAAACAGAAAGCACTAGTGCTAATTACTGCACTAATGCTATCTATTTCACTTTATTAACTAGGTAATGAACTAAAACCATCATGGTTTAATTGAAATAAAGAAATACATTAAAACTGTGAACTAAAATAACTGCATTTTGATGGTTTGGGGTTATTCCTAATGCTTCAAATTGTTATTTTTAATCCAAACACTGCTGGACATATCTCCTTGTGCCTCAGGGACAGAACAGAGTATTTTATTGGTCTCTATTTTTATACTCCATTTGCTTCACATTCACACTGCTTCCAGATGATTTTTTCCTAGCAAGATCTGATAACTTAAAAAGAGAAACCAGTGAAAGAATGAGTGAAATGTCAAATAACATTAAAATAAATACAAAACCTTAGGTTTCTAATGCTATGTATCTCTAAAGTGCCTTTGAATGTCAAAAGATTTTTTAGAAATATGCACATTTAGACAAACAGCTTCTGAGGAATTTGATAGAGATTCATCTTAGGAATTATTTGGCTGATGTAAAGCTGTTTTGAAATGTCTACCCTAGGCTTATTTTTCATTAGCTGCAGCATTTCATGCAATAATACTAAATGCACTTTTGTGAAGGTTTGCTCTGATCATAAAAGACTCCCCAATAAAAGAAATACCTTCCATTGTCTGTCCAACACACTGGTGGTCCCTTAGAGCTCTGTTACTGTTGTGCATCTGCAGCATCTTGTTGTATCCTGTTGCTTGGGGACTCCACGTTAACTCCAGATTTGTTCTGGTTGTTGCATGGTCCTAGACATCTGAAAAGTATATTAGCTTAGATGTTCTAGGAGGTTGATTTCTACAGTTGTTACAGAGGTGCTTTTTCATCAGCAAGAAAGGTTATAAGTGGGAGAAGAGTGCTTTCAAGACTCTCTTTGTGAAGCTGTACTGGGACTTTCTGAGTTTATTTTTCTCTCCTGATAAGATTACATGGCTTTATTATGTCCCCTTCTTATTCAGTTAGTGATCAGCTGGGCAGGTAGAAGTAATAACCTCTCTTCTGTTACACTTTTTCATCCAAATGTGCCATTCTACTTGCAAGAAGGTGAGCAAGCACTCCTTGTTTGGAGTTGTTTTCAGTGGCAAAGGCAGAAAGTTACAGAAACTTTAACTATTCTAGGTTTATACACATTTAAAGAGAGATATAACTTATACCTCTATATAGTTATGTCTACAAAGGTAATGATTGTTTGCTGGTTTTAGGCTATTGCCTGTGTTGGACTCCTGCTTCTGTGGAAGGAGCAGTTTTAGGGCACAAGTCAAAACTTCTGCAGCCCTAAGGAGACTTGACCTGTAAGGTAAGTAAATCTTTACACTATGCAAGCTGATTAATCGTAGGTTTAATTTCTCTTTTTCAGCTGATAAAGTGGACAGCCTTGTGCATATTAGTCTGCAGATAACACTAAAGGAGCACAACTGAGTTCTTAAAGCAAAAAAACCAAAAACCAACCCCCCCCTCCCCTCCCCATCAAATAAAAAGACCCTGGAATAAATACATTAGTTCTATGTGAAGCAAGAACCTAAGATTACACCCAAAGGAAAGCCCTTAGTCTATAAACTGCTACACTCCTGAAATTCTCCAATGCCTCTATTAAGTTTATTAAAGAGTGCCCCCGTGCTCAGCGCTGGTGAGGCCACACCTCGAGTGCTGGGGTCAGTTTTGGGCCCCTCACTGCAAGAAGGACATTGAGGGGCTGGAGTGCATCCAGAGAAGGGAACGAGGCTGGGGAGGGGCTGGAGAACAAGTCCTGTGAGGAGAGACTGAGGGACCTGGGGGTGTTTAGCCTGGAGAAGAGGAGGCTGAGGGGAGAGTTCACCACTGTCTACAACTGCCTGACAGGAGGCTGTGACGGGGTGGGTGCTGGGCTCTTCTCACAAGTGACATCGATAGGACAAGAGGAAATGGCCACAAGTTGCACCAGGGGAGGTTTAGACTGGACATTGGGAAAAATTTCTTCCCTGAAAGGATGGTCAGGGATTGGCACAGCTGCCCAGGGAGGGGGTGGAGTCACCATCCCTGGAGGGGTTTAAAAAATGGGTGATTTTCTTAGGGACAGGGTTTAGTAAGGAGACAGGCACAGCTGGACTCGGTGATCTGAGAGGTCTCTTCCAACCTTATGATTCTATGATTCTATGCTGGCACTGCCATTCTGCTCTGTGGCTTTACGGTTTGGAGGAAAGATTAACGATGGAGAGGATTAATTGTAGGGCAGAGATTATAGGGTCTATGGAAGTTTAGGGGCAGAGAAATAAGTTTCTTTTAATTTATTTTTCTTTCTAATTAATTCCCTATCACCTGTTATATAGCAGATTCCCGATAGCAGCAGTGTCAGAAATCAGGGCCTGATCCTACTTCCCACTGAAATCGATGGAAGTTTTGTCATTGATGGAGCAGCTGAGCAAGTAACTTGCAAGAATTCATTTATTCAACAAATCTGACTGCTGCTTCTGCTTATCTCTATTGATTGTACTCATGTCCAATCAGGTTTGCAGCATTAGCCGCATTACCTTACAATAACAGGGTAATTCACTTGGGGCATGTTCTTACCAAGTCCTAGAATTCACACAAAGATAAACAAAAGATTTTTCCCATGCAAAGGTGTCCTCATTTTTTTCAGGGGCAGCTGCCTATTGTGTATCCCAAGGAACTGTATTCCCTTTTTGGAGTTGCCAGACTAAAACCAGAAAGGCGAAGCAACTTGAGGAAGTTTAGCTAGCACGAAGGAAAGAAGATGCAGCAACAAATATGAACTTTGGGCTTGGGAAGCCTAATTTCAGATTTCAGTTCTGCCACAAGTTTCACTGCCGTCTCCTGAGTGTAAATCTATAATCTGTCAAACGGACCTTGGGTAGCTTTTCCTTACAGGTTGTGGTGTGGGAGCACAGATTCGCCATAGGCAGCAAAGGTGTCTTGGTGCCATGGAGAAGACTTGGACAGGCAGCCTGGGCATAGCTGTGCCACCCTGCGTTGCTGTGCTGCTGTCACAGTACCTTTGACTGCCATGGACGTGTGTAGTCAGCCAAGAGGAGAACCAGGAACAGGAATGAGGCTCCTGTGGGCAGCCCTGCTCCCTGTTCCTGACAGTCCAGTACAGTGCATGCTTGGAAAAGGAGGAGTGAATGATATTTTCCATTTTCTAAGTGGGTGTCGTAAACCACAAAGTCTATAAGAGCAAATATTTAAACATCTTCAATGAATCCTTTTCACAAACATGGAGTTCTGACCTGGACCTGAACATAGTTGAGTGTTCTCAGAGGAGAGCCAAGCACTTCTGCCTCCTTGTGGGACCAGGCTTCATGCCCACACCCAGCAGGAGCAGAAGAGTGGGTTTTGAAAAGGTAGGACATCTGTGACTGTAATTCTGGTTTGTAAATAAACCATCAAAGGGAACCTTTTGCAGGAGTGATTCTGCCAAGCTTGGCACAGCACATCATTCTGCTTCAGACTCTTGCCTGGGCTGTGGGTCTGAGATCCTTGATTACTGTTGCCTGGGGTTTTTTTTCCCTTTCTATTTTGCTGACACCCTGAAGCTTTTGTTTTCTGAATTCCTTCTTCACTTTCCATGACTTATGATCACAGAAGATAGGTTGGCTTGGTCAGTAACCACTTGTTTTGCTTGCTCTGGAAAAACAATGTAGGTATTTATCTTCTGACCATTTCTCTTGTTCATGTCATTTGAATTTCCTCAGTTTAGGGATCATTGTACGCCCAAGCAAGTTAAGTTCTAGATTTTAGAGACTTCATTGAGGAGGGGTGACAGTGGAGCAGGCTACAGGCATTCCTGAAGAAAACCAGAATTCCTTCTAGGTGATAAAATCCCTCAGCAGTAGCTGATCTGGGGCACTAGAGGAACCACATAGGGGTGTATCAAATATGAGTGATATAAATGTGTATGAAGTGGTAAAAAATTTAGTGATATAGACATGCAATACATCCTGCGATAGCACCAGGTAGGCATTAGGTCTTGACTGTCTGGTTATCTTAGATGCTGGATTATCCCCTGGACAGTCACCAGTTATAACAAGTCTGAGTCTGGTCCAGTTTAGTGCTGTTCTTCTCATGGAAGGGAGGGAGGAGTAGCTGATCATTGTTACTGAGATAAGTAGGCTTCTCTTGTTTTCTCTCTCTCCCTTCCAGGCTAAGACTCTCCCTGGATACCAAAATACTGTTCCTTTTGACTCTATGTTGATAAAAACTTGGAAAGCACAAAGAATAGATGGCCATAAAGAGCAGATGCTGAAATTATCAAGCCTTTTGGTTTTAATCCAAATCTTATGTTTACTGATATTGTGAAAATTCCTTCTCTTTCAACAAATTCTCTCCTATTTGTCTATTTATTTATTTATTTAAATTATCTGAAGAAAAGCGTAACTAAGACACAATTTAGGACCAGTTAAACCTCTGTAGCTTCTTTCTGCTTAAAGAAGATGAGTGCAAGATTCTGTGCAAAAAGCTTTCTATTTATGCATATAAATTACTTCATGGAGACCTTGGACCTGCAAAAACTCTGTGTATAATGCAATGAAGCACAGGATTTCTTCAGAGAGCAAAGCTTATAAATACGTCTTACAACCTTGCCTACATTAGAAAACCATAGTGCTTTAAACACAGCACTATATTTTTAAGTTCTGAACCCTCTACAAATACAGTTGCTTTCTAAAGACGTGTTAAATTTTATATTTGTAGTGACATAATTATGCCAGGGAAAGTAATCTTTATACATGCATAACAGAGTCTTCATTAAGATTTTTATGTTTGACTTAACTGATTTAAAAAAAATAAGAAAAAACACAGAGCTGAATATGGTATCCTTAGTCAATGTTTTTATCAGTAAAAGCTAAATACACATAGATGAGACTGAATACCAACTGTGCATTTCACTGTTAACTGCAGAGTGCATTACTTTTCCATACAGTAAAAGCAGCACGTTCAATGGGCTTTAGAAACTGAAGTTGATCCTTTTTCACTTTTATAAGTGTTTTATAATTTAATCAATTTATTGTTTTGCTTTAAAAAGTATTCCAACAGCTCCAGGTACTTTTTGGTTTATTTAGTCCCCCAAACAGACTCGGTAGGGCAGAGTCTTTGCCGTTCTTTAACACACACAGCGGTTATACGGACACTTTGCCTGCCTAACAGCATTCCACAGAGTGTGTGTTCTTCTATTAACAGGGCTAGTGGGGAGATTACCCAAGTGATTGTTGCCCCTCTGCTTGTTTGCATCCAGAATAACTCGTACTCTTGTGAGATGCTTCCCTGAAATGAAGTCTGCTTTCGTATGGCATTTATTCATATGAAAGCCCATTATTGAAAAATCTGATCAGCCAAATTCAAGTTTCAAGAGACTTTGGACTATTGATGAAACCAAGAGTTGAATATTAAAATGGAATTTGGAAAAAAAAGGTTAAGTTAAGTTTGCTTTGCTGTCAGCTGATTTCTGGAGTCGCTTCTCTCTTATCAGTAGAATAATATATGAAAGACATCCTGTAAATGGGAACTGTTCATTTCTACTGGGGATTGCCGTGTTGTATGGCTGTGCTGAGATTCCAGACGTCACCGACTTCATAAAGCAACACAGGTGGAAACAAATGAAAGCTCATTTGTGCTCTTGCAGAAGTTTGTTGGATAAGCAATAGCTGATTAGAACATATTGGCAAGTGGGGAATAATCATTAATGATAGATTAATTGCACTCACAAGTGGCAGCCAATTGCTAGTGGAATGGTTGCTCTTGTCACTTAGTATATTTTTTGTATATTTTGCATGAATTGTGGCAGAAATGTCTTTTCGGAATTGATCTACAAATAAAGTGTGTAGAAAGATGAATGCACCTCAAGAGATTTCTAGACAAAGGGCCTTGGGTCAGGCTGATGGAGAAAGAACGGGATCGGCTTTCACACACAGAGCTGAAATTGTGCAAGGTAGCCTGAAGGAAGTTTTGAACTTCTTTTGACTTTTAGTAGAAACTGAATCCCCAGCAAATGTAGGCTGGTCTTCAGAGTACTCACTGAAATTAATAATCAGAATATACACTAGGGGGAAGATACACTTACTCCTTCTTTATTTCACATATATTTTTTAAATTATTCTCTCTCTTCATTGTCCCCCACTCCCAGATTAATTTCATAAATTTTATTTCAGAGAACTGGACTGCTCAGATGAATGTCGTTGGGGAGGGAGTTCTAATATTACCCTTAAATTTTATGCACCAATTACTAGCGCATCTACAATATGAAGAGAGGAGAGCTAGTAGACTGGAAGACCAGAACAGCTTTTGGATCAATAGATGAGCTGACATTGAGGCTGGAGAACTGATAGAAGTAGTGGAAAGGATAGACATATTTGGCAGATTTCTGAAGGCATTCAATAGCAACACTGAGATGGAGCTGATAAATCAATAGCTCTTTGGGCAGATTAGATTGATATTTTAAATGTATATGGAATTGTCCTAGCCAGGAAGACTGAACAACCGCTGAAGGAACAGATAAGCAGAAAAAAACATTAATTCATATTTCTCTATCATTTTAGTGTGGTTTTTAAAAGAACTGTGTGGAACACCAAGCTGCTTTCTGTTTTTTTGCAGCTGAGAGGTTGGATCAGATGTAAGCTTGAATTGCACTATAACTCTGGAATTCCTCAGGCTGGTGTGGGTTAAGTTAGCAATAATGAATAAATTATTGCAGTGAAAAGGCATTTAACACAGAGGTTGTCAGTTAACAGCAGGACAGGATGGGGACAATTGTGCAATACTACTAGGGGTGGAGTGAAAGTTGGCCCAGTCCCACCATGTATATTATCTGTGTGGGGGTGTTTTCAGGACCGTAAGGATGTAAAGGAAGGCATTATGGCAAAGCTTCAAACTATGCCATTAACAAGACTTAGAATCTAAATTATGCCTTACTGAAGACAAGGGGAGTTTTGTCAATTATTTCAATGGAATCAAAACTGGCCCTTTGTACACAAGGCTTTGTATTACTTTCGACCAATCAGGCTGTTTCCTCATGCTACCAATTATATCAGCTGTCATAAATTAGGCACAAAAAGTTATAAAGTGGTTTTAATCACCCTGGTATTCGCGGAGTGATTTGGAACTTTTGCTGTATGCTGATTAGTATTCGACTCTCCCATGATGTCCCTCTGCCTTTCCTGAAAACCCATTAGAAGTTCAACTTGAAAGGTTTTTTGCAAGTGATACTGTTGTTGTGTTCACCAGATGTTGTGAAGCTAAATTAAAGGCGAGCTTGTACTAATGGAATTTCCTAGAAGTTTACAAGTGAATTATTATGGTTGGAAAACTTAGGCTATTTAATATATATTTCCATAGAGGCATGAGAGGAGGACTGTGCTGAATAAAGTAAACTTATAATGATGAGAGGGGAAAGATGTCCTTGGTTTGCCTTCTCATATTTTGAACTCAATGGAAACTGGATCAGCCTAAAAATGGATCAGCTATTCATCTGTCCAGATTACATTAGCCAGAGTGGTTTATCTGGTACTGTTTCCCTTTCCAAGACTCACTGGCCTGGCCTGGCCTGGCCTGTTCAACAAGGATCTGTTACACGAGAAAATATTTTTAGAATAATTTCATTTAAAATAATAAAAAAAAAGGTTGCGAAGAGGAAACCAATTCCATGAGCGCTAGGTTAGAGTGATCTTGTCTTTAACTGCAAATACCACTTTATTATATTTGCATGTAAATGGATGCCAGATAACTCTGTCAGATGAAGAGAACATTTCAAAGTCATTTGCTTTCTAGAAAATTGAATGGCTCAGCAGGACTTGGAAGGCTCCTAACTTGATCTGTTACCTTTGGTGTTCATAAAATTGGTCTTTGCAAGTGTGTAACCCCTCAGAGTTATCCTGAAAGGTGGCTGCCTCTCTGCAAGGCCTCTTGCTGATTACTGCTGCATTGCGCTGTGGCGTCGTTAAAAGCAGTGCGAGGAGGCAGCCTGGCAACAGTGCAGGGCTACACAAAGTGCTTATGGGGCTGACAGAATGGATTTCTTTTTTTGAGAAATCAATGAGCTCGTAAAGTAACTGGAATATCGCTTTCTCCACTAGATATTTGTGGTTGGACACTTGATCTTCCTCCTCTTGACACAAGGACTTGGTTCTACTTACATATAATGTGGCTGCTCAAATCATGATTATACGTTACTGTAGGGCAGGGCTTAGGACCAAGTGATTACGTGTCTAAGTTATTCTCCAGGCACCCTCCAAACCGGCAAGGCCAGCCAGGCTGTGCCGGCTCTGCTTCTGTTGGGTTCTAGACCTTCCCTCTGCAGTTGGCAAAGGGTCTGAGCTTGTGCTCCCAGGGGTCTGTGTGGAGGCCCAAATGGTTCTTACCTGTAAATGAGATGACTCTCAGTGTTACGTAATGTGTGTTCTTCGGGCTTCCAGTGGCTGCAGTAATGGAGCGATCGCTGAGATCGCTCACATCCAGAACAATCTGGTTGGATTAGACCAGAGTGTTTCCAGGCCAGGGTGTTAGTACGCAGGAGACAGCTGTTTTCTGGTGATCCTGCCATTCCCAAGTGTGAAATATGAACCAACAACTCACTTCAGTCTTCCTGAAAACCACAAAAGGTATCCAAAAGTTAGTGGCAAATGTGAGCTGACTACAAACAAGTTTGGAACCAAACCGACTCAAATGAAGCATTTATTTTTTTAAAAAATGTATGGGATCACTAAACATGAATAAACCTGCGCCCAAAAACCTCAAATGCCTTAACCAAGACAATTTGCATTACACCAGGGCAGAGATGAAGTCAGGAGGATACTTTAAACGTGTGCTGAATCATAATTTATCTGGATTTATTTTTGCTTAACCTAGCCATTGAATCTTCTTACGATTGATTTTGAAATTATTTCAATATTCAAAAAATTACCCAGTTTTCATTTTAGTTTACGTTTTGTCTAGGAATACCTGCATGTTTACCTGTACTATGTGTGTATTCACGCTTGTGCATTTGTGTGCCCATGACTGCAAGGGTTTGTGACCTCCGATTTGGAAGACCTGGGTGTTGTTTTTTTGGTTCTGCTCCCACTTTGCAAATGTTCTTGCCTTCTACATCCTCGCTGGCACTTCTCAATTGCTTATAGAGACCGCAGCTTTTGGGGGAAAGCTTGCTTTGCTTTACTTTTCCTGTGTAGTTTTACAGTGTATACCAGGGCACTCGGTCGATGGAGATGGTGACTTTTGGCACCACCAAAATCCAGAGGTGGGAAGAGGGAGTGTTCAGCTGCACGCTTATGATTAGCAAACATAATCCTGTGTGTGAGCCCTGGAGTTTAAAATAACATCTGCATGATTTCAACTGGTATCTATGCATAAGCAGACTAAATACATGCTTTGTGTAATGCTCCCTGGGCTTTGCATTTAGTCTGTTCTGCAACTTAACCACCAAAAGCCAGACTTTGGTAGCTGTAGATGAACGACCATATAATCTACTCACCAAGGCTGCCTGGACCCCGGACATTGCACCTTTCTGTGTCCCCATCTCTTCACTTCGCTCCTGCAGGGCAGCTCAGCAGGCACCGCTATCCATCATCCAGCCTAACAATAACAGGCAACTGTCTGCCAGCTTCGTGTCACCTCAGCTCTTTTGAGGTCTCAGACAATAGATGGGACACATTTGTCAAAATTCCCTGCAAATCTCTATTAATTGGAAACCGTGTTTCTTGTCTTCAAGTCCGTGTGGCCATTGATGCCGGCTCACCATGCTGCTGTTCCCCAGGGAGACTACAGCCAAGAGGAAACACAAGTGCTTCCAAAGAGCTCAGCAGCTGCACCCTGTCAGCCGATTGAAAAGCAGTCTCCCTTAACAATGGACTAAAACATTAGCACTACTGTATAGACATCACAGGCTGACCCTCACTGAGCAGTATGTTTGTGTATCTCGTGGCTGCCACGGAGAGGACCTCACCCATCCATCAATATCATCACTTTTAAGAGGCAAAAAAAAAGCATCAGCGATGCTTCAAATGGTTTCACACTAAAATGAAGCAGCAGACCTTGTGTTTGGCACAGCCTGCTGGAGATTCCCATGCTGGGCAGCACCTTTCCCTGCAGATGGGCAGGATGAATTGCCTTTGGGACATAATATCTTTGATTAAACCCCAGACAGGCTGGTGAAATGTGATTGTTGGTGACAGCGTGAGCACAGAAGCCTGTCGTTCCATTTCCAGCCTGTTTTAGTGTCGACACAAGCCTTGCCAAAAGTAGTTCTCCTGGTAACACTTACAGTAAAATACCTTCTTGTCCTGGAAATTTGCATTAATTAAAGGCAAATAGATCAAGCAAAATCAAAGGTTTTCTTTTGTTGTTTAACCCACAATTTATTTGGCAATACCAATTGCAGCCACAGGCTGTGTTGTGGAGCCCTTGAACCCAGACTGGATTCTCCCCAGGACAGCACTGTCCCACATCACCATATCCTCTCCCTTACCTACCTTCTTCTAGGGCGAGTTGAGGCAGTTTAGCTGTAAAGATGGGTCTTATTGGAAGTATAAAATGAATATCTAATAATAGGGCAATTTAACAGAGCAGTTCCATTTGTGTCAGCACATTAATTGGCTGTTGGAGACTTGCAGAATCTTCTATTTCCGATTGGCCCTGGCCAGATGAGCTCTGTTTGATGATATTACTCCTACTAATTTTTACAGCAATTTCTCTTTATTACTCCCATTACCTCCCTAAGAAAATCTACAAGCGTCAGGACTTGGAGGCCTGTGGCCTTGGCCCATCTGAAATCTCTAGCATTTACGATGTTATCTAGGAAATTCAGACTTAGGGAGGGCAAAGAAGATAGGCATACAAAAAGAGGTGAGAGAGAGAAATGGCACTTACCTGTTTTGATTTTGCTTGTGAAGCCCAGGCTTCATGAAGACAAAGATAAATCCAAAAGTAGAGGGTATTGAGAGACGTCAGCAAAATGGAAGGTGTAGAAATCAGTGCAGACCCTCTGGAGCCCTCAAATGAATTTCTCTATGTATGGAAGTACTGAAGTGGAAACAGCAGGCACAGCTACTAGTTTACTGCAATATTTTATTTGCAAAGATCACAGCATTTTGTTGGAGAAGAGCTGATTTCAGAAGTCAGAGGAGTAGTAATATCTGCAGTGAAAGTAGAGAAAGACTATTGGACTTAGGCTGAATCTAGTCAAGAGTTAGGACTGAAAGAGCAGAAAACTAATGCAAGTCAACAGCCTTCAGATACAGAAAGAGACTTGGACTCCCCAGCAGACGGAGTTCTTTTTTCTAGCCTACATTGATCTCTGAAGATTTCTTCTTTGTTTGAATTGTTCAGACTGTGAATCTGGCTGAAGCTTTGTAAAGCTCTTCTTGCGCAGAGCAGTGGAATCAGACTAAATTGGAGTTCTCACAGGTATTTTAATCCCCCCAGCAGCTATTCTGTTATGGAATAGGAAAATAAGTTTTCAGACTCCATCAACACTTTGATCAGCACCTAAACACACTTTTAAACACAAATGCTCTGCTCATCTCAAGGAGAAATGTCGCATGGTGCTAGAGCACAGAAACCTGGACTTACTGGGTACACCAAGGAGTGGGAATGCAAAACTGCAGACTCTTTTGGATAGACTTTGATAATGAAATCATATGTGCATATTGCAGGGAGAGGGCAAAACTGTTGCTTTTCCTCACAGTTGAAGCCGAAGACAGTACTTTTGAAGCTATTCAGGCTGCTCTTCAGGCTCAGTGTGAATGCAAACACCTGAACTTCCTGTAAGCTGAGGCATGCAGGACTGTGTGCTGGGTTAAATCACATGGCAGGAATGGCTGCTATCTGGTTCACTGGGCTTTGTGGTAGGTTTGAGCTCCAACTCTGCGTTGCAGCTGGGCAAGTATCCTCAAGCAGTGTCCTTTGAGCATCACTGCCCCTGCTGTGCAGTACCACTGCCTTTCCCTTCCTGACTCAGCTGCTCAGCAGATCATAGTTCAGCTGCATCTGACGTGGGGTGATAGAGCAGGGGAAAGATTATAACACAGCTCTGTGAATTCATGAGACAATGGTACCTCTGTGGAATGCGATGGTCTCCAGATGTCATAGATAGCTTTGAAAATCTCAAAATCTGTGATGCTAGAATTGAGATCATAAAATAATTATCATTCAAGTCCACCTTTTCGCTCTCCACTCTTCCCCTTAACTCTCCGTGTCTCGTGTGCTGAAATCTTGGAACGAGCTGTACGATGCAGGTTCTCATTTTGTGTTTGGGATGCTTAATGTAATGGGATCTTCAGTTCCCAGTGGTGTCACTGGGGAGAAGAAATAATTACAGTAAGTAACCTGCACTTTCCAATATGATGGCTTTGATGTTGTATTGTAGTTAGCTTGTTCTTTGTCTTTCTTGTCAAATACTCTTAACATTTCAGATTAATAATCTGTCATTCAGCTGCTGGGTAAAACTTGGATAAGAAAGAAAATAAGATCTGAAAGTTGACTCAAAATTTTTACCGTGAACTTCTTTGACCTTTGAAAAAAGAGATTCGTAACTTTTCTAAGGGATACTTTCCATTTTTACTCAGCTCACTTCCTGGTTGTGCCTGGGAACAAGAAGCAGGAAGCACCATAAATCTTATGAAAAAAGCCTCTTCTGGCAAGTTTCCTAGCCCAGCTTTGCTGATCACTGAATTTTGGATCATTTGGATAAACTTCATGCAAGCAGGCAAGCTCATGTACTTCTCCAAGTCATTTGCAAACTCCAAATCCAGTGAAGCCAACTCATTGCTTAGTCTAGGCAGCCTGAACTCTGCCCTTCACTGCCCAGCTTTCTTTCCCATATAAAACACAGTTTTAGGGCTGCTTTGTTTTTTTGGATGAACTTGGTGATAATGTGGCTTTCAGTTTTACAGCCAACTATAACATAAGTAGGCGTCGTGCAACCTTCCCTCACACTGCTTTGCTAATACATCCTAATCCTGTCTGGTGATACCTTGTGCTGTTCAGAGGCTGAATTAACCCCGAGTAGAGTTTACCAGTTATGGTAAAACATCATAAAACCTCTTTATAGCTTTCTGAGGCTTAGCTTGAAGCTAGCAACTTGTTCCCCGTGCAACAGAGAAAAGCAGCTTGGAACCTCAGAGAGGGAAGGAGTTAGTGAAAAATGACTTGGGAATAGCTTTTCAGATTCCTTCTCTTTCTCGTCTAACGGTGACACATAGCGCTGTGATAGACACACTGAGTAAGTCAGCGTGGCAGGCAACCAGGGAACGTGCTGCTCAGGGCTGTGCATACAGGTACACGTAGAGCTGATACCCTGGATGTCTGCTAAGCAATGCTAACAGGGTGCTGCTGTTCTCTCAGGCATTAGGTCCATTTTAGTCTGGGGAGAAATATGGTGTTTGCTGAGGGCAGTACAGCCCTCGCTGACAAAAGGGTCTACTGCCTGTCACACCTTGACTTGTTGAGTGCTAACACAGCCCAGGGGATCACAAAGCTGTCATTACAAAGCATTAGCATGAGAAAAGGAGCACTCCTCGTGTTTTGGCATGTCACACCCAAGTGACAGGGAGCACAAATACAGTCAGGCACACAGAACAGTGCAAGTAAACGTCGCCTTTGACAATGTTGGGCACCAAGGCTGTCACTCCTTTGACACAGCCCCTCCTTCCCCCTACCCACGCTGCCATTTGCAACAGCAGCTCGCCCACTGCTTTTATTTCCGCACAATGTGTCAATAATTACTTGTCAGGCCTCTGCTTATAGACCTGGGATGGTGAATAAACGCTTATTATGCCTGAAAAATGCTGCAAGCTTTACCATAAATCTTGTGTTACAAATGCACACAATAGGGACTATTGACACGGAGGCAAACACTCGCATTAACATGTAAAGTCATGCTGCCGAGAATGGAGTTTGACAAACTAACTTGCAGCAAAGGAGTTTGTTGACCTTTTCTCTGCCTTCCTGGCAACCAGACTGGGCTTGTGTGTATTAAAAACCTCAGATGATTGGGAGATGAGGGGAGATACTCAACGTCTTCCTTTTAGGTTTGCTGGAGTGGAGGTGCTCTACATCTGATAGCACTTCAGAAATGTGTTATCAGGTTATCAGCCTTCAAATATAGAGGAGCTAAGCAAGTGTTCCGAAGCCAGAGTTGACTGTATTTGAATTCAGCAACCCACAGACTTCTGCCTGTGCCCTTTACCCAGCAGAGGCCCTGACTGAAAGCTTATTCTGGTCTGCCAGCAGTTCGTGGCCTGTTCCTGCAAATTGCATCTCCTTAGCTGCCTCACCTCTTTGGTTTTCAGCTTGCTTTCTGCAAGGGATTGGGGGTTTGACTTTGATGTACTGGAATAAATTGTACAGAAGGTATTTATGTCAAAGATTCGGGTGGCATAAACTGGCCTCAGAATAAGAGTGTTGTAAGGAAACTTTACAGAAGTTATAATTAGGCCTTGAACTTAAATACCTAACTGAAGATTCAGAGCTGACTTTTTCTTTTAAAGCACACAGGGATCTGCCCTCTGGTGCCATTAGGAGGGACAGGTGAATTTCCCTAGAGCGTGCCTCTGCCTTTAGGTAATTTGAATTACTCCTTCATTGATTTCCATTGGTTTGATTTTTTTCTGTGGTTTCTGATAGTTTTCTTTCTTTATCTATTTAATCATTGAAATGTTCTTATTCAGTTTATATCTACTTGTCTCTGCATCAAGCAACTGAAGGTATCTCATTCTTGGTTAACCCTTTCATGTTTCCAATATTATTCCCCCCCCAGCTGTTTTGTATCTTTTAATATCTTTTTTCCTTACTTTTTAATTTATTTTGGCAATGAAATTTTAATTTCATTTTTATTAACCATTTTCCCATAAGTTTTCAGTCCTAGATATCTTATCTGGATATAGTGATCCAGAATTCATATTTTCAAATGTTAGGAAAGAATATTTTAAGAATTAAGAAATGCTGCTTAAACCACAATGTTGTTACAAAAATAAGAACATATTTCTTTGGGTTATAGTCTTTACAAAAGACAACTTCTTTTAAGGAAACAAGCTTTTATTTTGCTTTTAATAAAACCTAATGTGTGGAATGTATTTGACCTAAACTCTTTAAGCAATCCAAACCCTCTTTGGTATTTAAAGTTTACAATGTATATGTAAACCTATGATTGGTGTGCATGTTGCGGTACAGAGATGAATGCGTAAAGCCCTGTGTACCAACCACAATCGAAATTGCATGAGAGTTTATATGCACATATGTATCCATAGAGCACACAGTTTACCTGGTAAGGCCAGTCTGATATGAAGGTAGTCTCTGGAAGAAATACGCTGGATTCGTCCCACCTGATTTGAGCTCTGGTTCCACAATAATTGTGATGCTGTTGTCCCGCTCCCCCTCTTTGAACACACACATGCAGCCCTGGGTGCCCCCCCTCCTTTGCATCAGATCAAGTGCTCGGTGAGTTTCTTCAGGGAGCCAAGCTGGCAGCAAACTATTGGCTTTTTTTATATGATTCATTTTCTTTTGATTTAGCTCCCTGAGCTGGTTCACTGCAAATTCAGAGAAGCTCAAGGGAAGGGTGACGAACACAGCAGGGGGAGGGAGTCAGGGAGTGAGGAGAGTTGGTTTTGCAGAACCACACCTTTAGTCACTAAGTAATTTACCTGAATTAGAAGGCTAATTATCCTTGTTCTTATCTTTCTACAGTCGGTAGGGGCAAAAAGCCACCATCAGAAGGCTTTTCAGATCCTCCATTTCCCTGAGATGTCTCTGCTGATGGTTCTTCATTCTGGTGGTATTGAACATAATGAATTTTCATCACTGTTACCTTAACCAGACCATATTGGCTTTGGTTTAAGTTGTTCTGAGCTCCGTTTGTCATAAATGCATTGATTGCAAACGTTTCACCGCTGCAAATGACATTACTGGATTGCCCTGTTGCTGCTTGGCAGAGAACTAGGAAATTCACCTCTGCTTGTTTGTGAGGAGGAGGGATTTTTCACTTGCTTCCTCTGTCTAGTGAGGGCATCTAAAAGTCTCCATAGCATGTCCTGGGGCCACGCTGAGCTGACCTAAACTCTACCCAGAGCCCTGAACCTAGTATTTTCTAACGGCTAAGTTTCTCTTATGGCCTGAGGCTAAAGCGCGTAGACAGAGGCGTAGCAAGACCAGTACGTAGCCTTGATAAAATGACTTCTGTTAAATCTGTTTATATAGGAAGGCACTTGAGGTGGAGCTCCTATTATTTCCTTCTGGTGCCTTCGTCTTCCAGGAAAAAGTCTAAAAAGCTGAATTCCTAATTAAATAAATTGGCTTTTTTCTTTCTGAGCTGTGGGGAAAGTCAGAAGGCTGTAATAGGAACTGTTGTGTGAATGAGGTATAAAACTAGTAAATCCAGCTGTGCTACTTCATAACCTTGTTATAGAGGATTATGCTAAATTAAACCATGTCTGTGTTCCATGATACCACACAAGTGATAGGCGTCTCGCCCTCCTCTCTCTGTTAATAAATGCTTCAAACTGCTTACCTGCGTTCCAGTAAACGTCTTTGTTCAGTTTTGTCCATACTGTGCCTGGTCTCAAACTTTATATAAAGCTGAGAAAATCTGAATAGCTGGATTATTTATCCATGAAGATCGATACTGCATTCTTGCTCTCCATCAGAGTAGGAGCCCTGGAATGGAGCACTGAAGCAGTTTAGCTGAGTTTTGCTTTCAGCATGAAGGAAAGGGAGGGAATGGGGTTTGATTTAACTGTAATTGCGAGAGGAACTTTGAGAGGCAGAACTTAATGAGGAGCAGTAGCACTTGGCCTGGAAGATAAAACTAAGCCCATCTCTTAAATAAATAAATAATCACAGAGTCTTTTCTCAAATACAAGTGGGCATGAATTTAGTCTCACATGGAAAAGTTTCCAACTGAAAGACCTCCAGTTCTTGAGCTCTGAAAATGTTATATCCCTGCCAGGGGTATCGAGATGTTGATAATTAAACTGGAGGCTTTCATTCTCTTTCTTTTTTCCCCTGTAGCTACTTCTAAAGTTAACCTGGTACCATTAGGGAAATCAGAAGAAACAAAGAGCTAGTCACTTTGGGGTTTGATTTTACTTTTTTTTATTCTACGGTTTCTGACTTTTGAGTTGACTGCAGGTTTGTTTCAGGGCTATGCTCTGTAGTAGAAAAACCTACATTTGTAGTTTTGCAAACGGAGCCTGTGCTACAGCACTGATATCTGCTAACACAGACATGATGGGCAGAGATGGGCTGGTTTGTGATTTTTGGCCCACTTAGCTATTCCAACAAGAGTCACCAGTGTAAGAGAAGTTGTACTGACAAAGCTTCCAGATTGTAATTTAGTCACTGCTTATATGACATGACCTTTTCCACTCAAAATAAATATAGTACAAAAAGCTAAAGAGTTACCTAATAGCCACTGTCTCCTATACAAAAGCCTATATAAAATTTCCTGAGATTTTCATGTGAATCCGTGGATGGAAAAGAGGCACGGGACTAGAGCTGCTAAGTCTCTGTGTACAGTCGTGTGCTTTGTTTATGAGCCCATTAAAAGCCTTTTGAAACTATTATACTTCTGAGTGGAATCTTGGAATTCTCTGTACATACAAGTCTCCCAGGGGCCCTGGTATGCAGTTTGTAAGGGTCTCTGGGGAACCTAAGGGCTAATCCTCTTGGTTGCTTAACCTTAAAGACTAACAAACGACCGACAACAGAAGAGGAAATCTGCCTCTGGAAATAATATGATATAAGGTCTGTATGCAGCTTCTTAGAAAACTGCTCTGCAGGTATTGGTGTTCAAAATCTGCTTTTAAAATAGAACTTAAATATTTACTCGTTCATCTTGGCCTGACTTCTGCTTTTTAAATCTCTGAAAAGTATAATTTTTAAATATATCACTTTTGTCTTAAAAATGGTAACTACTGAAGTCAAAGCTTACATGTTTAAACTGTTAAGAGATGCTTTTTTTCTAGATCATCTCAATATAGCTATAAAATGTTGCCTTGTCATTAGATCTTCCAGCTAATATTCCTTGATGGAAGATACTGATGTGGAAAAAGAACTAAAGTCTATTGTTAGAATCAAAATAACAAGTTTTATCTGTGTAGAGGATGGCACTTCATTTTGGAAATATTGAATGAAAAGCTCAATCAGGATACTGAATGGTGTGGAAGCAGTTTTTCTCTAAAATCTGTTAGTAGCTGTTGAGGGTTCCTGGGCATCACAGACACAAGGAGGTGCTTTGGTTGAGGACAGTGATTTGAGGGTAGCTGGTTTATCTAACGGTTGTCATGCGGTCTCGGTTTCATTGACTCCAGAGCTTTGATTTGCAGTGATTTGTTCAGCTCTTCCCCTGCCCCAACCTCATGATGACAGGTTGACCATTTTGAAATTCCAGACCCATGTTTAGAGTGGACTTTATATGTACCACCAAGATGAGGGATTTTGATGAGATACTTGTGTAGGTGCTCACGGATAATGCTAATGTCACACCAAAGTGTGCAAGTATCTCCCTATAAATCCAGGAATGTGCTTTAGGATGTGAGGCTCAGGTATCTGCTGTAATACTAACGGAGTTTGGACTTGGCCTTGAATGTTCCCAGCAGCTGCCCAGGAGCCTCTGTATGAATTAAAGCAGACGACTGATAAAGTGCAAGATGTAGAAGAAAAAAAAACTCTGGTTATTTTTCATAAGCATTGCCATGAGTCAGCGACACATGACTGTGTCCTTCAAGGTTACATCTGCAGGAGAGGACAAGTAGAACAGTCTGTTGGGTGAAGCACGAGAGCACATTTTCAGCAAATTCCCTGCCCTTATCTTGGGTTGTTTATGGCTCCTCTGGGAGGATTATGACCTTCTATCTCCTTTGGAGGGAGGGTGGATCTTGTTTTGAAAACATCCGTTTCTAGAGAAGTGTCATGGTCAGTTGGACTCAATCTTATAAACCTTACTTCTCAAAATGTAGTACCAGCAGGCTTTGTTTTTTACTTATAAAGTGGCAAATCCAATAACTAAGGAGTACCTTAACCTCTCTGCTGCTGCAATTTTATACATTTTGCTGTTTGCTTTCTGAATTTGTTTGTCTGAATTGGATCTAACCACTGGGAAACTGAAAACCTCAAGTTTAAGTGCAGACTACTATAAACTACTGTTTTCCAGGCTCTTGTACTGACATACCATTGCTGCAGGGCAAATGTATGTGTGGTTACTTCAGATTATGGCTCTGTGCTTCTAAGTGTTGAGGACAACATATATAGTTTTAGCTGGTTTGTGCATAACAAACCCAATTCCAATGATTTCTATTAGGAGTGGAAGTTCTATGCTCTTTAGGAGAAAGTTACCTGCCACTGAGGGCTCTCTGCAAAATAACTTTGCAATAGAATGCTTTCCAATTGAATGTTTTTATATCAGCCTCTTCCCATGCTGAGCTTCCACCATCTGTCTTTCTAGAATGATACTTAAAAATTATTACAGCTTCTTAGACATTCTGGTACTGGAATGGGACACAGAAGCATCTTACAATAGCATGGTTTATTTCTTCCTTTTTTTTTTTTTTTAAGATGGAGGCCTCTGATCTCTAAAAAGCAACTTCCATCATTTTCTTTGATAGTTGGTCTGCACATTCCACTGTTTTCCAAAGGCAAGTGATTATTTTAAATGGATCATCCTTAGTCTTTGAGTTTATAATTACTTGGTTATGTGGGATGTAAGTTTTTCCGAGCGAAAAAGGTCTTCAGCTCATGTCTACTAACTCATGAGTAAAGTGCTTCTGCATCTAGAGAATTACACAAAAGAATGCTATTGCTGTTACTAATGAGTCCTCCCCCTAACATTTTTCATTGAACAGAGCTGTAATTGGCACTAATACAACAGTATTGGTACCGATTTAAGAATGCTCTGGGAATAATTACTGCATAGGGCTTCTTCTGGTGCTTTGGGACAGAGGTATCCAGTAACAAGTCCTGAACCACCCAGCTAAGATGAGTAAGCTACAAAATGTAAGTGGATAGATGTAATTTGCATGGAAGATTCTTTCAGCTAAATGCCTAAATTCTACCGCGAGTGAAAAAAGTAATGACTCTCCAGGTTTTCATTCTTTCTTGGATAATCAGTTCAGTAGGTTAGGAGACTAAAATGGACACGATAGGAACCTATTTTAGTGAAGCTTTTGACAGTGTATCTTGTAGATGAAGGAAGGAAATATGGTCAAGATTAAGTGCCCAGAAAATAGGTACGTACTTGGTGGCAGGGGATGGGGACAGACATGAAACTGATGATTAAAAAAGGTGTGATGTCAGACTTGGAGGGCATATCAAAGGAGCGGTTTGTGGCTGACTATGCTTGGCTCACATATGGTCAACACTGTTATGAGTATCTTGGATTATGTATTTAAAAGATGAAGTATGAGATTTGCAAAGAACAGTCAGCTGGGACAGAGCGGCAGATGTCTTTAGCGTGATACTGGAATTCAAAACTTTAGAGGTCTTTTCCAACTTAATGATTCTACAATTCTCTGATAAACAGAAAAATATTTAAAGCTAAGACACTGAAATTCAGTAAAGCCAAATGCAAAGTAGCATGCTGAGAGAGAAGAAATGTGTGATTACCTGACAAGTTAGTAGAAGTGCAGAAAAGGATGTGGAATTTGCAAAAGTTTTTAGACTGAAGATGAGTCAAGTATGGTACATGGTTGCAAAAAAGACATCTTGTTCTAATACATGTTTGCAAGAGTACCCGTATGTGGGGCTTAAGAGGTGGTTACTTTTGCTGTACTATAAAGACAATGCTGACATTTTTCTTGGTATCAGATGGAATAAGTAAAAAAGTAATTGGATTTAATTACTGCAATGTTGCAAGTTGATTTATGTAAGATATTAGGAAAAATTAAATGATGAAAGCTGTGAAGCACTGAAAGATGTATCAAAGGAGGCTTAGAATTTCCTTCACTCCACAATTTTAGCAACCAATTAGGTTGAAATCAATCAGGAGTGGTCTTGAAATATTTATCCAACTGTTGTGCAAAGAGAACTTGCTGACCTTTTGAGTCTTCTTTTTCTATAAAAATCTGTCTCAAAAATCAATTCCTGCAATTTTGCCAACAAGAAATTTATCTTCTAAAATTCTCAGGTGCGAAAAGCTGGTTTAGTAACTGTTTTCCAATTTGCTTTTCTCTAACATGTTTTATTTGATTTTGCCCCACACTTGTGGATGCGTGTTTGCATTAAGACATGCACACAGCTGGATAGAGAATGTGTTTTCTTATGCTGAAAACACTGAGATTTCTAGAACATTTTTATCTACTTAGCAAGAAAGCTAACTATATTTTTTTTCAAAGTGTAGTAAGTGTTTGGACAAGAGACGTAAGTGCGAGAGCTGGGGTTTGAGCACAGAGTTAGCATGTAGCAGCGCAGAAAACCACTTCAGGCCGTGTTGCTCTTCATGCCAGTGCCCGGGCTTTTGATGTGGCTGCCACATGTGCACAACTCTGCCAGGACCGAATTAGGCAAACATTTCATTAGAAAGAAAATTGTCAGCCACTACTTTAACATGCTTCCAAGAACAAATCCTTCCCTCCTCCCCACCCCCACTTCCAATACAGTTATTTGGGGGAAGCAGAGCTTTCTGGACAGAAATCTGAACATTTTCTTGACTGTGTGAATAAGTAGAACTGGCCAGACAGAGAATTTGCCGTCTCAGTGACAGAAGTGCTGGTAACAAGGCAATGGCTTCTTGAGGCTCCAGTGATAGTTTTGGGTGCCTGTTTTCTGGGACAATAGACATGTATCTTGATTAGCATTGTCAGACCTCAGATTGACTATAGAGATGGCAGCAGAAAGAGAAAATATATCAGTGAATGAATTGTGCGAGTCGTTGCTGGATAGCCATGTTAGAATAATGCTTTCTCACCCTCCTACCAGGATACGTGACCTCAAATGCCCATCGGAGACTGTCTGTTGGATTTGTTCCATTTTGTGTAAACTTGAAATTCATGAAGTTCATTGGAAGGATTAATTATGTATAAGGCATGTGTCTGCATGTTCTTTTCATCTGCGAATGTTACCCTGCATGCAGTTATTAGGGAACTGATTGGACTGAACATTTTGACAAGAATTCAGTGACAAAAGGGGCCCTTTAGTCTTTGAAGTCATGGGCCAAGGAAGAGGAATGCAAGCAATATCAGTAATGACCTCATTTAACTTGTGACAGAGTACAAGATAATAATGAAAGTTCATTGTAATATAGCTGTGCTTTACTCTATATGCTGCACTGCTCATGTTTCAGCCAGTCTGTATCGCAGCTTTAATGAATGCTGAAATCCTCTTCTGTTCAAATACAGGAAAGATGAACAGAGTAAGACAACAAAATCTGGAAAGATCCTTCCCTCTCTCATATACTTAAAAGTGAATTAGGAAGGAGCTAGAAACAATGAAAGACTTTATCTACTGTGAGCTTTTCATGGAAAATTTAATTTTTTACTAAAGGAATAACTTGTTAAAAAGAAAAAAGAGTACTTTCCATAGAAAATATTGTCTTTCCATCAGAGCTACAAGGCAAAATTATTTCTCTTTTTAGTAAAAACTGAAAAGCTGTAGGGATGAACAGTTTATTCAAAATTTCCAGGGAAATCAAAATATAGCCTGCATTAATAGGACATTTCTGTGAATCTCTAGTGCAATTATCCAGCTAGTGTTTTGAGCAGCAGGCAAGGAGTATTCAGTGGCCAGCTTTGGAAATCCATCTCCTTTCTTCCTAGGAGTTACACCAATAGTAACAAAACTTTTGGGAATGAAAAGAAAATAAGCAAACCAAAACCAACTCTGTTGCCTGTTTCATACTCTTTCCTTATATTTTGCTTTCTTATGGCCCTGTACACATTTTGATTTTGGAACACATTTATATAAAAGTACAAACATGCCACAAAGCAGACAATTCTCCTGGTATTTTTGTCCTGGTGGGAGCCAGGAATTACTGGAAATCTCTTGGAAAAACCTTGTGCTGAGAGGAAGCAACTCTCCAGGCAGTCCTCAGAGATTTGAGTATTTTACAAAGGGCTTGGATCAACATAAAACTTTCACATTTCGAATACGGATCGGCTTTCGGGTATTGGCACTGTAGGCGGTTTACATTAGAAGTCCATAGGCTGTCTTTCTCTCTTCTGTTTTGCTTCTTAGCTGTGTCTCTTCAACAGTTAACATTTCTGGTTTCAGCAGTTTCCACTTGAGGTTTGCAGACACCTCCAGTCAGCACGAGTTGTCATCCATACAGACAGACTTCTGTTTCATCAAATTTTTGGAATAGACAGTTTTGCCATCAGCACGAGAAGGGATGGTACTTCCTTTCTTTGGCCCTTGTTGGGAATGTTTTGAACTGACGCAGCCCACAAAGGCTTGATTCCCAAAAGCAGTTCTAGATTGTGCCACCAGCTTATCTCCCTTCGGTACAAAATGGACTTTGTGTTTTACGCAGCAAGCATCTAACATCCAAGGTGGCGTGCACAGTCATCTGTGTGTGGATCCGTTTACAGAGGATGGGAAACCTACACCTATGTGGACCTAGGGGTCATTGGAATTGATGTACCTCCACACTGTGTTTCAGAATTAAAATAATCCTCTAAGAAACATGTAAACTCTCCCACTATGCACAAAGTATACTGCATTTAAGGGACCGGTGAAGCAGATCTGTATGATGTAAGGTCTTGTTTACGAGTTATGCACAGCAAAGTTATTTGGAAATCCACATGCTTTTCTGATTTCTTCATAGCTTTTGGTATTATGTAAGTATGGTAACCGCCATGTGCTCAATGTTCTCCATTGATCACATCAACAGTGTAGGAGTTTCCACACAGACATGACTAAACTTCGCGGATCCCGCTTTGGGATGCCTTGATTGCAGGGTAAAACACAGTATGGATTTCAAGCTAATTCCTTCTGCTAGCACTTCACAGTCCTTGTCAAGGGTTTTTGAAGGGATAGTTCTCATCCTCACTCTTAAAATGTTGAACAATACTACAAATACTAATTCCACAGATCTGTTTGAATATCTAAACAGTTGACTCTTATTTCACAATAGCTGGATGTTTGGAAACATTCAAGTGTGTAGAAATATTGTTATACCAATTTAAATGTCCCGCAGTCAAGCCTTGCAGTTGTTTTCTTGCAACACGTGTCTCTTACTGGAAGCAAAACAAGTGGGGCTAGTGGAAAACATGTGATTCTATCTGTTATTTACATCCCCTTTCCACCCCCGCCAGCCAACACAGCTTGAACATGAAAGTCACTGGAGAACAGCAGCCTATAAATATTCAGAGAAATACAGGCAGGGCAAAAACGTTGCAAAAACCTTTGACTAACGGTTCACAGACCCCGCGAGTTTGGACTAACAGCTGCTGGCCAGGGACACAGGCTGAATTCAAACAAAGACTGATTGTAATTTTGTGGTTGGACACGCATGTTTTGCACAACACTGATTTGAGGCCACTTTGAAAACTGGGCCAGGGTTGTAAAATAACCTATTTGCTGCAGTGTGCGTTGTATTTGAAAACACAGTGAAGCCTTGTAGATTCTAACTGTATGTGGTGGAGACCTTACAGCTGAAAAAAGCTCTTCTGGCTATGAGGAGCCTTGTGGGACCTCACTTATTTTATTTGTTGCCTTTGATTAGGTGAGGCAAAGTGGATTAAATACAAAGCAAGGAACTGGGTGTTTTTAAGTTCTAATTCCAGTTTTCCCATTGATTTTTCTCCGTGACCTTTGGCAAATCACTTAACCCTTTGGCCCTTTGATTTCTTACAAAGAACAAGCCTAAGACTGTGCAATTCGGAGAGCTTGGTGTGATGACTAATGAATTAATGTTAATGAATTAATAATTGTAAAGCCTGTAGTACATGAAAAGCCTTGTGTTAGTGGAAAAAGATACAGAAGTCTCATGAGTCTGTACGACATTGTCTGTGTATGACTAATTCACCTCCCATTGATTTACTTTGGAGCCTCAGTTGAACCCAAGCTTGAGCTTGGGGATTGACCTTGTGACCCATGGCGCAGGCAGCGTGATGACCTTCTGCCTGAGGCAGAACTATATGAACTGGAGTCTTAAAAGTTAGTAAGTGTTGAACGATGCAGATTGGCTCTTTGTGAGCTTTGCACAAGGGTGTAAGTGCCTGAAATCTATCGATTTGTGGCGCTCCCACAGATCCTGTCTACAAGCAGCATGGGGAGACAGCCAGCTGCACCTAAACTGAGGTGAAGCCCTTATTCTTCTGTGTGGTGCAATGCGGGCAAACTCAGGCGTCCCAGAGATAGTCCCCCATCTAACTAAGGGAGAAGTGGAGCAAAGCCATGCGCTCGCTCCTCACAGGAGGTGTAACCTGCCTTCCCGGGCTCGCTGCGGTACAGCAGGGCAGAAGTGGTTTTGCTTGACTACTTGGAGTTGTTGGTCTGTGTTTTCATTAGACAGTTTATTTTGTTACTCCTGTCCTTCCTGTTTATTTCTTGCACAGCAGATCTAAATACCCGTCTGCCCTGAAAATAGAAGTAGTCAGAGACCTGAAAGAATGATTGTCTATAGAGACTGAGCCTTAGCTGAGGGACTGGCCCTCCTCGTCACCCTACTGAGACTTGGCTGTGGCAGCCTGAGCAATCCCTCTTTTGCAGTAGTTACCATGTAGTAGGCTTCTTTTTCTGGTCATTTTGGGGTCTGGGAGAAAACCTAATTAAACTGCTTGCTTTGTTTAAAAAAAAAAAAATGTATGTGTTGACTAAATTCCAACAGCAAAGGCAAAACCAGGGGGGAATAGACAGGTATTGTAGATAATTTACTGCAACAACTTTGCTTTCAGATGTAACTTTGGCTTCTTTCTCACCTGTTTAGGACCTAACTGCTACAAATCTACTCTGCATGATCTGCCTCCATATATTTACGTTGCCTGTGTGACTTCCACACAGAACAAACCATGATAGAAATCTTTCATTTAATTAAAATTGATTTTAAAATTCCCTTGATCAATAATGAGTTAAAATTCATCCCAGCAGTGATGGGAACAGCAAACCTTCTGAGAAAAGCTTTCAGGCCAGTGGTTTTGGCTCTGGAGACTGGGTCTTGCCTGAAATTATCCCTTTCTTGGCTCCAGGCTCCGTGGTGCTTGGCACATTATGGTTTACCCTATAGCCCAACTTGTCAACCGCCCATATGAAAAGCTGAGACATCCAGGCTAAAGGTCTTTTTCTGCCTTTTTCCATATGGATGCGTTAAACATCAAACTTTTATAACATCTATTGCCTTCAGGTTGGTAGTGCCTACCAGGCTTCAGAACAAAATTAGTATTTTGTGGAAAATGACTCAATATTTCTTCTTTGATTCCTACACTAAAGTGCCTCTAATCCTTTTGAACTGCTCACTCAGAGGGCAAAACAGGATAACTTATTAGGAAAATGATATTTAAGAGCTGAGTTTACAAAATTGCAAAAGGGTCCCTCAGTATTTAAGTTTTATACCCCTGCAGAAGAAAGACCCAAAGCAAATATGTATAATATAATAGAACATAGTTTATGTAACCTTTCCTAACAGAAATTTGAGAGATTAATAAAGATCAGCTTCAAATGACAGCAATACGCTGTTGTTCACACTCCAGGGTGCTTCCTAATTAATTGTCTCAAGACTTCACCGAGAGATACTTTACCAAAAGTGCTGTCATCAAGGAAAATTAAGAGGCTGGAGCACTCACTTAGTGCTGCTTCTATCCTCAGTGTTCCTCATTTGGTCCCATAGCAGCACTTTGTTCCTGATCAGGCAACTGGATCACCCTCCCTGAGTTCCTTTGAAGCTACATTGACTTGAAACAACAAATTAACAGAGAGGATCTAATAGCAGAATTGGGGCTCTCATTAACTCCGAGCTAGAGTAAATGCCAAAAGTATTTAAAAAAAGGAAAAAAGTCAAATATGTGACTAATGTGTAAATAACAGCAGTTTATATAGTTTCATACAGAGTGAAACTGGGAGGGTATTGAAAAGGAATTACAGCAGATTTCTCTAAGCAGGTTGGTCCAGTGTCAAACAGGAAGGAAAGGAAATGTCAGCTGTAGTAGAAAGGTTTGGCACGATCTTGGATCGGATGGGTATATGTGACTGCTTTATTCCCTAGTTAGGAAAAGCTATTTTTTTTTAATTGTTAATTTGCATTTTGTGTTGAAAATACTGTGAGATGATTTAGTATTGTTTGTTGTTTTTTATATATAACACAAAAATATGCTGTGACACAAAAATATATTTGAAAGCAGAGAAATCCCCCTAAGCATTCCCTAGCACTTGGAAAAGGTCCTACAGTTCAAGAATCACTCAGTTTAAATTAATTCTATAACATTGAATGTATTGCATAAAATTAGCAAACATTGTGATGGGTGGCTTTCTTTGCCTTTTAAAAGAAAATTTAGACACTTTTGTTAGCTGGAGAGGTAATAATTTCTTAATACGAAGATTTTAAACCTTAGAAGACTGAAAACCTTAAGCAAACAACAACAACAAAAGATCCTTGATAAGGTTTTTCCCTTGCACGTCTTTCCACAGTCTGCCCCGAATAATGATAAATAATACCAGTTAAAACCTCTGTGGCACTTGCATGTAAAGGTCTCAAAAGCACCTTGCAGCCATTCACTGCGTGGTTGCGCAGCACCCCAGCGATGCAGCTCTTTGTGACCGTGACACCTGTGTGACAGGTGGGTAACACGAGCCAGAGAGATGTCAAGGCACTCGCTCGTTGTGCTGCCGCGAGCTGGTGACAGCACCAGGGCGCACTCCGAGTCTCCGCGCTCCCACCTCTAGACAGCACTGCTCTGCCTGCACAAATTCCTAGGGCAATGGTGTTTTCTTTTTATACTTACATTATCATGTTTTCACAGAGCCACTAAAGTAGCCAACGCTTACCCATTTTACTTTATGATGAGAAACATTTTTCTCAGCTCTGCTTGGTAATAAAATCCGATGTTTGATGCTCTTGCAGTCACACATATTGTGATTAGGAACGTGTTTTATTCTTGCTGCAGATAAGTTTCTCTGAGCATATAGGACGCATTTAAGGAAAATCCCACTCTGTTCCCCCGATGGGACTTCGGGCTGTCTGGCATTGTGGTTCCCTGTATTTCAATGTAATTGTTCTGTGCTGGGAGAGGACTGGAACACCTGCCTCCCCTTTTCTCCGTTCCCCCTTTTTCCCCAGTTTCTTTTCCCAAACAACTGAAAAAATTATTGCAGATAATGTGCTCTAACTATTGATTGCTTTTGCTTGTCTTTCTTAGCCCTGAAAGTAGGAAGAAGAACATCTGAAATACAAACGACTTTCCTAAATTTGCTTATTAATATACATAAAAAAATAGTATCGGTCCAACTTTTTGTTTTTCTCAAACATTTCCATCTGTGGGGGCATATCCTGATTGGACCGTACAAGCACTAGTTTGTATTCCTTGTGGGAAGAAGGCTAGTGTAAGAAGGATAGGAAAGAATTTACTGTGATTTTTTTTTCCTTTCCACTGTCCTGATATTCTATTCCACAGTGGCGCAAAAAGCTGTTAGATCCTTGCTAATCATGTAGTTGCCGTGACTGTGCAAAGAAATGTCAGAATGTTAATATAGTCATCAAGAGCTCCCAAGCTGCCTCGGCTATTTGAATTTATTTCAGAAAGGATTCTGATCAGAGGAACTGTTCTTTGCTTGCAGTTTAAATACGCTTTATTTTCCGTGAAGGCATTTTGGAGCCTCTGCCTTCCTTCCTGAAGACATAGTTGAGGGAACATTTGCCAACTTAAACAACTGCTATTTCTCTTCCTCACCCACGCACCTGCCATTTGTTTCTGTGCTGCTCCATCCTTATAATTGTGCCATTACAATTGTTGCTGGTTGCCACGAGGGAACTGGATGCATAAAGCCGAGATAACTTCAGGAAAATGGCAGACAGACAAATGCAATTGCCTGAATTTTCATTTTGGCCAATGCGAGCATGCTAACACAGAGGCATTAAAACAAAAGCCTTCATATATTTCCGGATGAAGAACGGCCAGTGCCTGGATTCCCAAATGACGTGACAAGCAGGATCTCTGAACAGCTTGATGCCACCTAACCCTGCCTGATGGGAAGCTCAGTAAATTCCACTGCGGAGTAGAGATACTTGTGAGAAACCACCACCACCTCCTGGGTGAGAAGTTTTGTCCTGTATATTGTGTTGTAATTTTATTACCTAACATAATTTCAAGTTTCCTAGGGAAGTTCATTAAACATATGAGGTTTGCTAAAACAAAAAACAAGAATATGTATTATCTTAGCTATGGAGAAATGGCAGTTATTTCCTACATCTAATTGTATTTTGATTGGAGATGAAAAGGGACAGTGCTTCCCAGAAGAAAGTTTGACTCCGTACAAGGCTGTATTGGAAGCAATTTAGGGATTATAGTTTGTGTTTTCTGAAATAATTGTCTGTTATGTGGAAAATTCAGTTTTCAGAAAGTCCACAAAATTGGCCAGAGAGAGAGAGAGAGAGATATTCCACTACTTCCAATCATCAAAGAGTTGGTTTAGATGAAAGGCCTTGTTGTCTTTGTCTTATGATTTCTGCCTCAGCCGTATTGCTTGCGAGCCGTGTGTTTGTAATCTGTAGATCTGAATACAGCACCAAAGTCCTGGCAAATTATGTTACTTGGTGTTTCTGGTGTGGTGTATTTGGTGTGTTGGCAAATGGCTGTTAGAGCTTACCTGCTTCAAAGTCAGAAATCTTAGACCATGGTTCGAGAACACCAGGAGAAAGGTAAAAAAACAAAAGCTGTTGGTGATGTATTTGATTTTCCAGTGCATCCTTTTCCATGGTATCATCGGGTCCCTGGAACGCACCTTGAGTTCTCTTACTCTCTGGAGTTCCCTTGTGGTTTCTTTTTGTCTCTTCCTCTCAGGACCCTTTTGACCATCTGTGGCTTGTGGAGAATATGAAAGCTCCTTCCTGTGTCCAAGATCAATAGTTTTAAAAAGACAGCAAAAGAAGCCACTAATCATCTTTTCCACCAGGCGTGATTAATTTATGAATTGCTTCAGCCAGTTCCCTTTGAAGTTCCGTTTCAATTTATTTTTTTCAGCAAGTGTCCAAGACTCCAAAGCCCACCCACATGTGTCCTGCAATAGGCGGGGGCTGGCCGTGACTCCTCCAGCGTCTCTGCTGTTTGGATGTGGGTGGGCCACAGTGCTTTTTGGAAAGCTCTCCCAGATCCTGGAAATAAGATTTCAAAAGCCGGTTGAGATGTTTCCCACAGCACCCCGGCTTGAGTGGAAAGTGGCGCTGCTTTCCTGCCTGAATCTTGGATTAAGAAAAGAAGGAAAAGGGAGAGGGAGAAAAAAACAACCAAAGAGCCACTCTACAAACTTAAATTAAATGTGATTCAGTTCCTCAGCTCCACTCCCAACTGAACAAGAGAGTGACTGAGGAAAGATACATCCCCACAACCACCTCCTCTTGGTGTGAGTAAATAAGACATCCCAGCCGCGCTAAGGCTGAACCAGTGTGAAGATATATAGTATTTTTAAATATTATTTTTAAAGTTACTAAGTCATCCGCAAGTGCACCTGGTCTCTGTTCCTGCTTCTGCTGCGCTCCAAAGCAACACTGAGGGTTGCTATTACTACGGCATTGCTTACAGAAGGAGAGATTGCACTTAGAGCGTGTGAATAGGTTCCCTGGAATGCTGAAACTACACGAATTCAACACTGCCTTCTGTGCGAGTACCAAAAAAATGGTTGTACTCCAAAACGAGTGATGTAATATTGGCTCAGTCAGAAATGAACATGCCAGTGTATCAGAGAGGATATGTCCATGAGCCTCAACATTGCTTCCAGTGGTATTTGGCCAGAATAGCCTAATACATCTTTGCCACTCAAAGATGTGCACTTGTGTATGAGCCATTGGTGGCTGACTTGTAATTTATTGATGCTCAGCTTGCAGGTACAACTGCACACATTTCCTCCTTTGCACAGACACATTTCTAATGATCAGGCTTTGTATTACATACACGTGTGTATCAAAAATACATGTTTCTCTTGTAAGACTGCCACTGAATGCGAAGTAAGGTAGGCATTCATAATCCATTGCCAGTAGATCCCTGTTTGAAAACAGGACCTGGGTATAACTTGTTTTTAATATACTGAATTTGTTTGTTTTTTCTTCATGTACATCTCAGTCTTAATCACTTCTGGCTGCTACAGAAGTGCTGAGGCTCTACGAGAAAGCCTGTTTTCTTCATTTTTGCAACATTAGTGAGGGTGGAACTGAAATGTAATGAGGAAGCTTGAGCTGGCATGGTTTCGTACCCAAATGTATTGGCTTGTGAATTTCAGGGCATCTGTGCTCAATACAAAGCACCTGCTCATGTAAGGTATATTCTGCAAAGACTGGACGATGGCCCAATTGGAAAGGCGGAATTCTCACATTTAAGAAAAAACACCTGTTGAAGGCACAGCAGTGAGCAAAGCAGTATGGGGCTCTGCAGTGCTCAGGCATAATGGTGATGGGAAGAAAGTGCCTTCAACAGAAAAAAAGAAATATATAAAATAAATTGAACATTCTGCAGTGATTACAGTAAATTGCTAGTGTGCAGAACAGAGGAAAATGGTTCCCTTTGGGTTTCTGCGAGTGTGAAATGCATTTTATGCTATCTCTTGAGGGTGACCCACTTCTAAAGAAGTTGAATGAAGACCGTAGACTACAGTGAGGCTAAACCTAAATAGATAGAGCTGAAGGTGCTTTCAGAAAGGAAAACTCCCAGGAAATAAGTCTGGTAGAGAATGCAGGCCTTGTTTTTAGTTAAGACTGGTGCAGCTTCTCCTGATCTTACTGGAGAGGCGTGCTTGTCAAACTGAATAGAAAAATGATGCTCCATTTAATTCATTTTCCCTTGTTTCTCTCTCATCCGTCACGTGTAAGCAGACTTTTTCTGTTGTATCTTCTAAGGTTGCTTTGTATCTCCCAGAATGGGAAGAAATCTCTGTTCTCTGAGTGATTCATGTTCCAGTATTTCATAGCTTATGCTCACGCATCTTGTGTCTTCCTATAGCTGGATGTTATGGGGGAATCAAGATCAATTTTATTTGGACTATAGACACAAACTGGGGTTTTTGTGTCCTTGTAAGAACGAGGTGGCAAAAGAAAGCCTTCATTATATTATGTGATAAATTATATATAAATATTTATTGAATTTTTCACATTAAAAAAGAATAAAAAATATTAGTCCTTATGTTGGATTTTCATGTACCTGTCACCTCGTGTGAAACCGAGTTTCCTGTATGATGACCCTCAATCTCTGTCCAGAATTACATGCAGCTCATCTGATATTAATTTGATTGATAACCAAATAAGGACTTATAGTGAAATTGTGGACCCAGGGAATAAATTGGCAGCATTACCAAGTGGAGGCACAGAAGTGATGGTTGGTCGGTGTAGTGTTTCCATACAAATGTTTCACTGAATCTGTAGTTGTTGTAATAAGCCGCATTGTCTCCTTGGGTGGTTTTAAAATGGTTGGCAGGAGAGGATTTCAGGCCCTCCCAGTAATATCAATAAAATTAATAAATGTTATTGAACATTTTGGGTGGAAAAGTAGGATAAAAATTTGCTTTGAAAAACTACCAACATAAAAATGTAAAAGGTTTTTCCTGTGGTTATTTATCTTGTCTTTATCTTGTGCCTGGGAGTGCTATTTTGGATACACGTGTGAAATGCCATGTTTTTTCATCTCCCCTGTGAACAATCTATTTTCTTCTTGTGGAGAAAGAAGCATTGCAAAATGGAAGGAGATAGAGTGGCATCACTGTAAGGGGTAGATGATGGGATGCTAATACTGGCATACATACAGGTCTGTCTTTTATTTGTGGCTAACTGAATCCTCTCTAAGGCACTGTCTGCCTTGGCATGTGTGTCCCTAATGTTCATGAAACTTTATAAAGCACATGGAGATACATTTCTTTCACTTTCCCTCTTTTTCCCTTTCTTTTGAAACCTTAAGGTGTTGACTGGTGGCTCACTATAGCACTTACTATGTTACCACCCATTCACACCTCTGCTTGTCTGCTGTCCCCACCTACTCTCACACTTCTCTTGCTGTAATGATGTGTTGCAGAAATAAATTGTGTTGCACAATGAATGTGTAGAAAGAACAAGGAGGTATTTAAAAGCTGAGAAATAGGAGAACTAGTGTGGAAAGAGAGAGGGGGAAGTGCTTTTGGCACATTGAGCTGGTATTCAAGCTAGATGACTGCTGCACTGGAGTGATTATAACGTTCATTTGAGTGCTGGAAGTTGAATTTAACAGGAAAGGATTGGAAAGCCCACAGCTTGGGGTGCTGCTTCAGAGTTTGCAAGATCAGGGTGTTGCTTCTCTGCTTTTCTTTAGGATCTCTATGAAAAAGGAATGTTTTTTTTATTTTGGACTTGCCTTTTCTCCTCCACTCAGGTCTGTACCCAAAGAAGGTTTGGATCAGGTTATTGCTGAAATGTGGATCCTTAAAAATCCCACTCAGCACCTTGGAGATTTTACTTTATTTTCCTCAGTATGAGGGAAGAGAGACTTTTGGAGAGAGAGAAATGAGTTGAAATAAACTTTTAGTGATTCAGCCATGCAGTCGTAACACTTTCCTGTAATTCCACATCTCTTTGGGAAGATTGTGCCCCTCAATCATGTTTTGAATGAGCCAAGGCTGTGCTTTGCATTCCCAGCACGACCGGACAGCAGACAACTTGTGCATTCCATGTGCAAACATCTTTGCTCTCTCCTCAGAAGCTGGTGCTGAGAGAGGTGGTACAAAACTTTATTAATTTCTTTCCAATTTTGTTAAATTTCAGTGAGCTCACAATTTGAAATGATGGCTTGCCCTTAAAGAGCTGGTTGTACTTGACAAGTGTATGGCAGTACTTCATTAATTACAAGCAGCCCTTCCCAGCACAGCCTCAGTTAGGTAGAATATTTGCTCAGTGCACATAATTATCTCTCTGTCGTTCTCTCTCTTGTATTGATTCGTGTGGAAAAATATGATTAAAACATGAACATCTACAAATGATTCAGAATAACAAGAGAGGAAAGGCCATTGTTTTTTTGCACTGACTATACCAGATTACTATAATTACAGCTGAATGGTTATACATTTCTCTGTGCCCCCCCCCCCCCCAAGACTGTGTGCTCCTGATCTACCACTTAAAAGTAGAAATATTTAAAAGAAATATCCTCTTAAGGTTGTTTCTTTGACCCATTGAGAACCTTTACCTTGGCACTTGCACATGTAATCTCTGGCATAAGGTCATGCGAAGGGGAGGTAGGGATAGGAAAAGAAACACCAACCCTTCAGACATCTGTTCTGGTGTTTCGGCCAAGAATGGGAGGGAAGGCTGTGCCAGTTCGGCAGCCGCTCCTGCAGATTGCAGTCGGCTTGCTTTTGATGCCAGCGTTAATAATGTGGGCTTCCCGCTGAGGGGGTGGCACTGCCAGATTCCTAATTAGAATCCACTAAAAGCAGCAAAAGGTGAAGTGGTCATTTCTTTCCACCCCCCACATCTTCAGCTCTTCTCCCGGTAGATTTGTCTAGCCTCAGTTTTATTTTGGTCACCGAGTGCAATGGAGAAGTGTGGGGCAGGGTCTTCTGTGCTCTTACCTTGATCTCAATTTAAACAACTGGAAATTTTGATCTGCTGAACCCCTCAGGAAGGCCCGATTCACCGTGGTGTGTGTGGAGATGACAGAACTAATTTCACACTTCATCCATTGTGCGCAGTGGGTTCACTTGTTGTTCGGTCTTCCAGCTGGTGTAGACTCCTAAGACAGGACATCATTTTCCTCTAGTGTTTTGATATGGAGTGCTTTGGAAGAGTCTGGTTCAGACAGCAAAACCATGTTATGTATAACCAACCCATTGGCAGTACTTGCTCCCTCTTAAGAGACTGTAAATACCATTCCGCAGGTCTTATTTGTTGGTGAATAGCTTCAGGCTACTGGTTGGTTGGGTTTGGAACAAGTTGCTGATTTGGAGATTTTTGAATAGTTTCTGGCAACTGAGGCCGAGAAAGAGTTGCATTGTAGGATTGTTGGCACGAAGTATTGCTGGGATGGTATATATGCCCATGTTTTCTGGGAAAACAAGCCTGGAAGCAGGCAGGACACAGGCCTGGAGAAATAAGACCAGAGTAACACGAGCCAACCTGAGTGTATTGTTCCCATCCCTCTCAGATGGAGAGGTGGCACTTCCCGGGAGCTCCATTGTAAAGGAAAAGATGGCAATTTTGATGGAAGGTTGTATGACAGTTTTCAGGATAAGGTTTTTGCTTTATTTTTTCTTCCCTGCCCCCCTTACACTTCTGTTTACTTTCCTTAAGGAGAGGGCTTGTAGAAGTTCATTGTAGATGTGTTTCTCTCTGGTTACTTGAGGAAGGAGTGGGGTCAGTCCTATGAAAATGTGAGCAAAATGCAACCTGCAAAACCTGAACCGAAGAGTTCAGCAGGAATTACAGCCCTGAGCCTGAAGTGACTGTCACCAGAGCCCTAACAAGGAATGTGTAGCACTTTTTGCTGACAGGAAACAGGGCATTCAGCTATTGCTTGTAAGGTTGTGAGCTGCAAATCTGGAACTCGGGTTGCACAGTTCGCTTATGAATCAAAACTGAAGAAAGAGTCCTGTGAACCTTTGCCAGCTGAAATTTCTGACTTTTCCTTGGCTTTACCTATAATTTGCTGTTAGAAAACCCATGCCCAAGTTTTAGCCTGTGAGCCAGAAAAAGCCAACTAATCAGCAGCCTTTCTCATTTTCTGATTAAATGAAACCCTTCATACTATCCTGTCTTTCGGTCAGTAATGCACTATGAAGCATATTCCAGTAATTGTGAATGCAGAATAATGAGTCTTCTGCCAGAAGTATTTTAACACAACTGTACTGCCCACTGCAAATAACATTTGATTAGCTGACCTTTCTGATGGAAGGGAAATTCTCTTTCTTGTTATCTGCAAAATACTTACCATGAGCCAGTAAATGCCTTCTAGTTAGCACATTATTTCAGTTCCTTTCTATTTATGCCCTATAAAAAAATAAAACAATGCCAAGTCTCTTTTTGGCTGTCTACTAACAAGGACAAAATATTTATCATAAATATTTTGGAGAATTCCTATAACATACGTACGGGTATAAATGAGAAAGAGCTGAAAATCTGAAAAAAGTCCAGGTTCCAGATAGGGTGAGACAGAAAGGGGGAAAAAAAAGAGGTTTTCTGAGAGACAGCAAATGTGTATCTTTTTGTTTGGTAATATGCTATCCATGTAATGTCTCTGAAATGGCCACAGTTAAAGTTCATGCTACATTAGGAAAGCAAAGTGGTTTACATTGAAACTTAATAGAAGTCAATTGTGTTTGAAACATCTGATGCAGAAATAAAACACCTTATGTTTTATGGGAGCAAGGAGCTGCATATTTGGCACTCGTTCTTCTTTCTAAACACGTGTGCGCTTTCTATCAGTTTGAGATAATCCAGGCCTGGCTCCTGCCCAGTCACTCCTCCTAACCAGAATTACGCGAGACGTGCTGCACTCCCTGCACACGCACACAGACACACACTTTCTCCTTGAACTACAAATTAACTTGAGTGAGAATTAGTTGGCATCTTTTGCTAATCTGCATTCCAAGACGGCATTATTCCTTCATCAGCGTGACAATTTTCATTTGGGAAAATCTTGGGGGTTTGCCCTATATTTCTGCTGTTACTCAATGGTTTCTTGATGCAACCTTCAAACTTCTATAGATTGGACTCTGATTTCAAATTCAGGACTGCAGTCGTTTTGTTTGATCCACTTATGTAGACAACCAGGAAATGCAGTTTCACTGACAAACCCACTCTATTTTATAGATAGGTATGGTTATGAATTGATCCTCCAATTGAACTAAGTTTTCTTGTGGACATCTTCCAACTTCAGTTGCTGCATCCACTTAATCACAGGCTTATTTTCTTATGCATCTACTTTTTTACATTTTTGCATTCAGACTGAAATGTATCACAGTATCACAGTATCATAAGGTTGGAAAAGACCTTTGAGATCATCGAGTCCAACCTATGACCCAACACCTACACCTACTCCTACTTGTCAACTACACCATGGCACTGAGTGCCTCATCCAATCTCTCCTTAAACCCCTCCAGGGACGGTGACTCCACCACCTCCCCGGGCAGCGCATTCCAATGGCCAATCACCCTCTCAGTAAAGAACTTCTTCCTAATGTCAAGCCTAAACCTCCCCTGGCGAAGCTTGAGACCATGTCCTCTTGTTCTGTCGCCGGTCACCTGAGAGAAGAGACCATCCCCTGCCTGACTACAACCTCCTTTTATGTGAACCTCTATTCTTTGCTACGTTAGATGGACACAGGCGTTCCCACCTCCTGAGTGCAGAGGGATCTAAACACAGGGATCCAATCTATGAAAATGGAGTGTTTAATTTACAAATACTAAGGCATTCCTGCACCCACTTCCTTCTGAGGATCTGAAAGTCAGTTTAATTAGCTATTGCAACTTCTTGTTTGGTAGATTAGTTAGGGTTTGGATTTTATGACAACATTAATGTTTTGTTCCTACAAGGAAGTCTACAAGAGAACTGAAAATAATGACCAGAACTCCAAATCCATGGTTTGGTGCTCTCACTGTTGCTTTGTACCTCCCCTCTTTAAATTGGACAGCGCCTTTGCTGGGAGCAAGTAGCAAACTTTATCCAATTGTATACATATCTTAGATTCAAACTAAATTACTCACTAACTTTAAGCAAATTACATGTTTATTCTTTTTCTTTTCCAAACTTAGGTCAGCTGAGATGTGAAAATTTGTACGACTCTCTCTCTGTTAACAGTCAAAAAACCCCGAGAAAAATGTGAACTGGTCAGCCATAACTATGGTTATAGATATTGTCAAATCTTTCACAATAATACTTTTATTTTTTAATATAAATCCAAATTTTTATAGAAAATTTAGCTGAACTATTTTGTTAATAATTCTCTTTTTTGTTTACTGATGGAAGGTGAACATTTTCATTGGAATACTTATGTGTTAATCTGTTTTTTACAGCTAACTCTGGTTAGACTTGCCAATATTTTCTACGCTTTCAGTGTATTTTAGTTAGCTATTAGGAACAGAATTAGGGTAGGCCCTTTGAAACTCACATGTTCTGCATTAATTATGCAAGTTCCTGATTTTTCTAATTAACGGTGTATCATTGGAAAACAGGATTTGACTAGAGGCTTGAACTATGTAAGAAGTGGACATCAGGTTGTTATACTTCATATAGCAGTATATTAAAGTGTATTCTCCTAACAGCTATTTCTAATAAATAGGAATCGGTCAGTTTTGTACTGGTTTGTACTGTGCCAGTTTCATAAATAAGAGAACAATATGTTTTGTGAAACAATTTGAAATCTGTGGAAAACTCAGTCCCAAAGGGCAATGTGATAAAGCAGTGAACTGTTTACGTCAAGATTTTTAACTGTGCTAGCATTACCTTTCCTACAGGATTAATTTCCATAACACTGAAGTTGTAAGTCACCTTCCGTTGTTTTTGTTGGCTCTCTTGGAAGTTTTTCTCTTGCAAAACTTCGGTGAGAATGTGAAGGCAATCTGGTGAGCTGTGCACGAGAATGCGAGGAAGGGGAATGTGTCTGTTAAGAGGAATGGGTATTGTTCTGCATGCTTGAATAGTACCTTGTGTCATAAAATATTGCCATGAATAAGGAAATAGACTCAGTTCCAGAAGGCATTAAGTGCTGAGCACAGAACTGGAAAGAAGCTTAAGTGTAGAGTTAGAGTAGAGTACGGAGCCAGTGCAGAGCGTAGAGCTGTATATTGAAGACTAGTCCTCTCTGAACATGTTTTCAAGATATGAAATTTCTTCTTGATTTTAGCTATGGCTGCTCCAAACTTTGAGCAATTCTGGGGGTTTTTGTTTGGTTTGTTTTGTATTGTTTTGATTTGGTTTTTGTAACACAAGAATGAATAAATTTGATGATTTCAGCTTTTCTAGTTCTGTCCTTATTTGTCCATCACTTTCTGTCTTTTTTATAAAAATAATCCCCAAATAAACAAGGAAATGAAATAATAATAATAAAAATAAATTCTTCTGTTAATGCAGTTTTTAAGCCATCTGAATCCTCAACAGAAGGCAGGAAATGCAAGTTTTCTCACATCAACATTTATATTGTCATAAAAAATAGATGGTTGTGTCTCTCAAGATCAGTCCAACCTGGGTTTTCTCAGTATTTTTCCTAAAGCCGTGGTTCTTGGCATTCTGGAACTCGGTGAATATCTGGTCCTGCCAGATGGAAGAGAAAATTTAGGAGCAAAAATAGTGATTTAAAACTTGAAAAGACTACTTGTGACTCTTAGTTTGAAATAGAGTTTTTTTCATTTTGAGATAAGATCCATGACTTTAAGTCCTGACTCCTGATATTCGAATGCTCAGATCTGACAGTCCTGGAGGAATCTGAAGTGGAAAGCCACCCTGCTAAGGAAGACTGACACAAACACCTCAGTTCTGCCGTGACGTTTGCTCTGGAAGTGGGTCCAGTATAAAAATAGGACTTAATATTGCTTTGTCCCAAAAGCCAGAGGAAGACAGGCACTCGCTGGACAGTCCGGACTCTCAGTGCAGTCACCAGGACAGAAATCCGTCCTTCCCCTAAACTCTTTGGACATATGGTCAGCTTATGTGTCAGCCCTCGCCCCGTCTCCCCAGGGGCTGCTGGCTGGGGCTGAGGAGATGCGATGGCCCTGCAGCTGGCTAGCATCAGTGCTGCTGTCAGCAGCAACCACTAGCCTGGAGCACACACTGCTCCCGTGCACAGGAAAAGCCAAGTCCCAGCGTGGTTCCCTGGCCCAATCTGTTGAAGACAGTAAGTGTCCCTGAGCAGGGAGCTTTTGTCTTTTCTCCCCTTGATCATACTGACACAACTAGTAATTACAAATGCATTTTGTGTATGACGTCTGAGGATTCATACAGCAGTGCAGACCTCACTGTTTCCTGGCTCTTTTAAGTTCTCAGCGCTAGCTTTGCATTCATCTAGGACAGTCTATCTCTTCCCTTCATCACTGCCATTGCAGTACGGCAGGAAATCCTCCCTTTTGGATCTAGTCATCACTGTCTCCTCCTTCCTCTTCTAGCCCCACACTTGAGCAATCCTGTTCCTTGATTACTATCTAAATTGTCCTTATCATATGCCAGACACTGAAAGAGCTGCAAGGCATCATTTCCTGCAGGGCAATGCCAGGCACGTAACATATGCTAGACATCTACAGGCAGATGGGGTTGGTTAGGGCCGGTGAAGCATGAAAAAACAGAGGCTTTGGTAGGAAGAGGCTAAAGAACTCTACAAACTGGTTGAATGCCATATCCCAAGCAATGTTAACAGCTCATTAACATTCCCTGCAGGGTTGGCAGGTCAGCACAGGAGGTCAAAAAAATTAAGGTCTATTTTCTTAAGGAAATAGGAAGTAAAGAGGGTTTAATGCATACAGCAGGTGTAGGACACAATGTACCGATCGGTCTGAGAGAAGGCAAAGGCGAACACTTCATCTCAGTCTCTGCCTGCTTAACTAGGACCAGCCATCTGTCCATTTTCTACCTGGGATTCTCCTCATGCTGAGCTGAAACTTGCTTTATTATTCAAAAGCAAACTTGCCCAATGGCACAAGATGTTGGGAGGCAGCTGATTCGTGACCTAGCCAAAGACATCGGGAGGAGGGAGCGAGGTTTTCCTTTGAACCAGGCTCTGTAAGCATATGGTAGGCCTTGTACTTCAGGACGTGATCCATATGCTGCTCTTCAGTGCCCATATGCTTTCTATATTTCCCGTATTTATTTATTTTAATCAGGATTGAGCCTGTGATCTTGGTTTTCCTTTTGCTGCTGGCTGTAATTACATTTGGTTGTGCTACTGGAGGTAAGGTAATGGGGTTAAAAATGAACATCAGGGCATTGAGTTGTGTTCTTTTAACATTGTCTTGTCATGTGCAGTTTGTGGAGAGAATTGTGTTAGGGGTTAACAATCTGTAACGCTATTAGTTTACACTTCTTGTTGCAGCTCAAAAGTAGAGTTTCATTGAGTCGGGGACAAGTTCCAACAATAGGGTTTTACAAACATTAACTGATATTCACTCTTTCTGGTTGGATTAGAGGCTATAAATCAGGATATTCTTATTTCACTGGAGAAAGCAGTGGAATTCAGAAAGCAACTCCAGTCTGTTCCCAACCAACACGACAGAATTTGACCTAAGATAGTTAAGATTTATAGGTACAAGGAAGCACTATCAACCACCCTCTGTATCTTCTTTCCTAATATAGGGATATTTTGGCTTCTGTAGGGTGGTATTTCCCGGTCTTTTTAGCCGAGTCCTTTCTATCACATAGGCTACGTGGTAGTGGTAGATACGTCTCCTTAGGTCCCAAACCAACCAAGAATGGTGCTGTTAAGAGCTCACCTCTGCCCCGCAGAGCTGGGCACGAAAGGGTCACCACAGCCAGAGAGTATTAGTCTGGTACAAACCGACAAGGGTAACATCTACTGAGCTCAACAGCTGGGCTGTCCTGGCACACTGTAGTTGTGAACAGGGTCCCACTGTGCCATAACTCCATTAGTGACCGTTCCCTCATCCCACAGTCCGGGAGGAGGCCCTTTGCGTTCCTCACGCGACACCAGAGCAGAGAGCAGGAGTCAAAGGCTGTTGGAATAACAAGACTCCTTTCTAGTATGTCCAGCCCATACCTAGCAGAAAGTCTACCATGTGCTAACACAAAGTGTTTGTAGGCACAGCAGGTATGCAGAAAAAAATGAAACCATGGTCCAAAAAGACCTGCATTTTCATATATTTAGTTCTTCAGCCTGCAAGAAGTCTTGTTTTCACACCGCCTGCTAGAGAGTCGGACAGAAAGCAGAAAGTCCTTTCTCACAGCCAAAGGGCTTTATGGCCCAATTAATTTAGCCCAATTATTTTAACTTTGTGCATTTTATTTTCTTGTGAACCTGCTAAAGAATTAATAGTGAAATATGATTCCTTTTCCTTTCTGCATTTTTATCTTAATAGAAAAATAACTCACGACAAAATAATTCCTCTTTGGTTTTGTTAAATAGGTCTGAGTGGGTATTGTTTTCTTTGAATATTTCTTTTCTGTGGGAAAGAATGCACTGTACTATGGGTCTAGTGTTAATGAAATCATACTCTTCTGAGGATTCACACCAGTAATTAAATGTGTATTCCTCACTTTTCACTGCATACAAATAGCAAATGAGCAGATTGGCCATTTCCTGCATGAAGCGATAACATCTGCATATTATTGGGGAATACTTAAATCCTTTATCACTGCGTAGTACCTCACATAAAGATTACTTGGAATTAATGGCAGTTTTTTCTGAGCAAAGACTATGTCCTGGCTTCTGAAAAATTCTTAGATGCTGAGAAGATCCTATGATGTCAAGTCCTTGGGATAAAACAAGGGCCTTCTTGCATGAAGAATAATCTCAGATCTTCAATTAAATCTTGTTCTAATAATCTTTCCAGTAAGGAAAATTTAGCAATATCTATCCATGAATACTTTTTTTATTTTGAATTTGTTACTACTGGAGAGTTGGAAGTGTCAAAGTACTGAATGGAAATCTGTTGTTTCTGATGTCAAAAGGAAGCAGGAGACATAAACCTCGTAGGAGGACCTTTGGTGTGAATATGGAGATGCTTTTCCAGAAACAACTTTAGACAAAATTATTCAGGTGGTTTCTGCTGAAGGTCTTTCGGTAAAAGATAAAGTTTTTAAAACTCCAAGATTTTTGCAAGGTAGGTGTAACTGTCTTTACAGGAGGAATGGGGGCCACGTAACATTAAACAACTTGTGAAGCGTCACAGTGTTTGAAGAAGATGCAGTTCAGTGTTGAATGGAATATAAATTGGTTCTAGCAGGACATATCAAAATGCTTTGTATTAACAACAACAAAAAGAAGTTTCTAGTTTTTCCGGTAAAATTTGTATTGGAACCTTCTGCTCTACCCTTTCCCCTTATCAAATATATATTTTGTTTTCGACTCAATTAGGGAGAAAAATCAAATGAAGATAAACTGAAGTTTCCATAGCACAGAAGTTCCAGTGTTTAATGAACTCCAGTTAGGAAAGGTGGCCTTTGAACAGAAAACACAGGAAAGGATTCAAATCTCAGACCTGCCAAGGCTCAGTCACCTCTCTACTTTAGAACTTACATTATCACATTAATATAGGGTTCATTTATTCATTTTAGCATCTTTCTGAGTCATAAAATAGAACCCAAATCTTTTACTTTATCACAAGATAGCTCTTAGGGCAGTCTTTCTTTTCTATCATGAGCAGCTGTGGAACGTGACAACCTCACTCAGCTTTTCCAGCGCGAGGAGTTAGGCTCCACTTTCTTAACCCGTGTAAGCCTCAGGCTGCTGTCAAATCAAGTCCTGATAATGATGGCAATCATTGCTCTACTGAGGCTTAAATGACAATCTTTCTTATAGTTCTGGAAAGAACATCATTATCTTGCAACATTTTCTGAAAGAATTCATATTTTAGCTCTGGAGAAGCCATGGAAAGTACCCATGTGCTTTAGAGCAAGCCTTGGATGGGATTGTCCAAGCATAAGTAGGCAACAGAAGGCAAACCCAGTCTTGACTGAATTTTAAGAATCAGTGTGAGGCAAGGTACGTCCTTGAGCCAAATGAGAAATAAGCAAGATCATGAAAGTTTTCTTGAATGTGTTGGTCACGCTGAGCAAATGGTGTTATTGGACAGGAGTACTTTGGTTCTCTGGGCTTCAGGTAAGTAGAGAGCAGAGTAACCCCTGCATTGTACAGCTTCAGAGAAATCCATCTTCCTTGTCCACTCTGAAGAGCTGGAACTTCCTAAGAAGAGGAAAAAGTCTGAGACCTGGACCCCATCTCTCCGGATGGGAAATGCTGTCATTTTCTCTTTGTCCTCCTGGTTAAATTTCAGCACATCTGTCATTATCCCTTCCTTCACCATTTAAATGATAAGAACCAAACAGATCTGAAAATGTCTCCTGCATCTTACAGCACTGAGCTTTGATTCACACTTCCTTTAATTCACTGCTGTGAAAAATGGGCTGGCATCCTACTGTGAATTTAAATACTCCCAACCCAGGAATAAATGGATCCCATGGCTCATTTATCTTTCAGCTATTAATTATTAGTGGTTAATTGTAGTTATGAACTGCAGCATTCCAGTCTCCAGCATCCATACATTTTATTTAATATATTCTGATTAAGGTGGAGTCAGCGAGTTGGAGAATAATTAAAACAGCTCCTCGCCATTAGCTTCTAACAAAGTTTCAGCTTCCTCATGAATTCGTAAGATAACTGCATCTGCCTCTTCAGAGAGAGTCTTGTTTGGGGACTGAAGCACAGCGAACCCTCTGAGAAGATCCATTTGAACATGGTACTCGCTTGCCTGTCCTTTATGTCACAGAATGACCTCTTACTGCCGGTCCCAGCATTGCGCTAATGGAATGACGTTGCACATCTGCAGTCTTTGTTCTAGAATCAGAGTATGAGAACAGTCTCAGTTCTTACTGCTATCACTCCTTTGTGCAAAGGATACTTGATAATATGAGTAGGGCAATCCTTGTCTGTGAGTCTACAGTTGGAGATGATTCTACGAGTGGCTCCTTCCGTATTAACTTCCTGAAACCTCTTGCTCCATTAGAAAGGATGGATCATAGGTGAGGGTTAGGACAGCAGTTTGCTTAGAGGGACAGCATTTTCTTAATTCCAATTTATATTTCCTTTTTCTAGAGACATATAAATAATATTTTTGGTGCTTTGTTGAGATTTCATTTATTGGTGTTGTAATAAGGCTGATGAAAATACAAAATGTCAGCTCTTTGAATGTGTTTTAGTGAGCTCTGATTTCAAAGCTAAGCTCCCAAGTTTTATTTTGAGTGTAGATCCATGTTTGAGTCACTTTACACAGCTCTGGACAAAGTAGGGGTCCGTAAGACTGGCAGGTGTTAAGGCACATACATTGCAAGTTTTAAGGGCTGTTTCCTGAGACACTTCCTCCTGAAGGCAGCTATTGTTTATTTAAGAGAAAGCCATATCCACTCTGCTCCCAGTGGCATCCTGAAACATACTTGCAACATAGAAAAAAATGATGACTCTAAAATTGATTTGATGATAAACGTCTCCCCACCCCTCATAAATGCTTGTGGCCGAGCTCTGGCAAAGATGTCCTTTTGGAAATTGAACTTCGTTCATCTGTGCTCTGGTGGGAACCCTGTGTTCAAGATAAACACGCTAGCTTTCTTTGAAGTTGTTGGCTCATCAAAAGCACAGTTTCTTTGTATTATGCTTGATACTCCCGTGAGAGGTAGCTCAATTTATGGTGTAAAATCTTGGCAAGAGAAAGGCAGCTTGAAAAAAAATCCCCCCCTAAAGAAAACAAAAACCCCTTTAGACTGCTGAGAAGGTGGGAATATTGTCCTCAGAGTCCATCATATGTTTCTTTTCACAGTATTAACAGATTTTACTCATAGTTTTTCCATATGAAGAATCTTCCTCCTGTCTCTGGTGCTTTTCTAAGTACTTTAGGGCAAGTCATAAGTGAAAACTCTTGAGACTGTAAACCGGACCAGAGACTGTGATCCGTTAATAAGATGCTAGTTACTTCTTTTATGACTTTTGACTGCCATTGCTGTAGGAATAAAAATCCCCGGGGTGTGTGTATGTGTATTCGCTCCTTCTCTCTCTGAATGCCATGGGGTGGAAGTTACTGTTGTATCTGTGAAAGCAGCTTTTAGATGGTTCCATTTCCTTCTAGATTTGAAAATGCCTTTCTATATACAAATTCTGAGCTAGGTGAATTGCATACCATGATTAAAGCATCAGGAGACATCAGGGAAACTTGGCAGGTTGGGAATAAGTACTGTTCCTCGTGAAGGTATCATCCATCCTCCCGTGAGCCAGGTATACATGACCAAGCATTAATGACTGTGTGAATAAAATACTGAAATTATTTTCATCAAGCTTATATGGTTCATTGCAATTTTCTGCAAAGAAAATTGTGTTTGATTCCCTTGTCTCCCAGCCTTTTGGAGCTGAACTTTACCTGGGAAAACTATGTCTGTCCCCTACCTATCTTCATCTCATGGACCTGGTATGGGTCCCACTAAGCCTGGGTTTTGGAAGCACTGTGTGCTTCACCTGCAATATCGTTTTCACAAGTTGGGAGTCACTCCACTGGCTCATAACCTCTCTTCTCATGTGTTTTTCTGATTCAAACTAACCCGGAGCTTTTTAGGAACCTTCTCTTGTGAACGGTGGCATCGAAATTGCAAGGACATGTTTTTCTGAAGCTGACAATTTAGCGTTAACGGAATTTGAGTTCTAGCAAGTTTTGCTAGTGACAAACTGTAGTTCAGACCTTCCCCCCCATCATATTTTGAATAAAAGGAAAAAAAACCCAACAAACCAAAATGTTTTAGAAGTAAATTTGTAACTTTTGTCTGCATACAATCACATAAACTTCAAGTGTGGCAAATCTGTGAGTAGTGGCAATTTATAGTAAGAAATGTACCGTATACATATATAAGTATATTTATATATATTCTGTACCTGTGGGTAAAAATGCATTCTGTCATAGCTGAACTAAGGGAAGTTTGTCATGACTTGCTAAATGCTCAAAGAAAATGGTAAAGGAATATGACTTATTTTGCTTAAGGTGTACTTTCCTTTTATTTGAGAGAAGTGTTACATTCTCTGCTGGTCTTTCTAGTCTACATTAATGATAATTTATATATCTGAAGAAATACTGGTAAATTAAATATATTTTTAAGCTTCTGCATTGCCTCCTGAGACTCCTAAAGTAATTTGCATTTAGTAAAGAATTAAAGAAGGATGCCACTGTTAGGAAAATGGTCATCGTTGTGACAATAATTTTTTAAAAGGTGAAACATCTAAATCATAGAAAAGCTAAGCTCAGGATTTTCAGAGCACTTTAAGTACATCATTTTTGTGGTTGCTTGCTTTGAGATTGCTTAATGTAGTCATCTAAAATTCAAGACTCCTAAAATCACTCCATGGAATCACTCCATCACTACATGGATTTTGCCCAAGATCACAGTGGGAGTCTGCAATAATGCTGGGCCCAGAATCTACATGCTGATTCTGACCTCGCTTAAGCTAATCTTAAATCTTCTATAGCTATTAATGTCAGTAGATTTACTTTTGATACAATGTTACTGTCACTAGGATTAAAATTCAGATTTCCAGACGTTTCATCCTGTGCTTTAGCTCAGCAGAAAATAATTCTTTCCCCATATGCTATTTTTCTGGATGAGCCTTAAAATCAGATGCTTATCTCAGTCTCTTCTTTTGGCAAAAGTGAACTGGAAACCCCAGCTGGAGTTTTCTGTTCTGGTTGTGTCAGAAACGTCTCAGGAGCAGCTTGCTTTGCAGTGTTTCAGTGCTGCTCATTCTGCTCCCATTCATAAGATGAGGAAGTACAAAACAAATTTACATTCTGGTGTTTCAGACTCAAGAAAAATATTCTACTTGGTTGGCTTAGTGGTGACTGAAAACATTCATATTTTAAAATTGCGCTATGTCGCTGGAGATGAGATCACAAATGCTTTTTATATTTGCTCTATGTTTGCCACTTACACAATACCAAATGTAGGATTTGATTCGATAATATCTGCTATAACTCAAAAGTTCACACACAGTCATTTGGCAACAGGCACAGGGCGTTACGCGTAAAACTCTTGTCTTTCTCATTCTGTCGTTATTTCTATGTGCAAACACTGGTAGTGACTGGACAAGGAGGGAACGTTCAGTTGAATGCACATTTCGGGTTTTACCTGCTTGTTCATAAAATTACCCCTTTTCATACAGATTTGGCTTACTGCTTGCCTAGCCATGAGGTTCTCAGTTATTGGTATGATCTTAATCACTATTCGAAAGATGCTTTAATCTATCAAGAATGCCTCCTCTTTCCTATGTAAGAGAAGCACTCATTTTTCTGTGCCTCGTAGCTGTGGTTCAGTACAAGAAAGCTGAGAGAATGAGCTACTTTTGCAAGAAAACTTCACCAATGATTTAAATGAAGGTAATATTTTAGGTTCTTTCAGAGGCAAGTCTTTACATCTTTAACAAGGACCTCCTGTGTCTTGGTTTATCCTCAGGTATTTATGTTGACATATAATTGGCTATGAGAACAACTGCGTGTATTCTGCTAATGGGAGACAGCACTAGATAGCCTGGCTCGCTCCCCGAAACTGTGTGTATGGTCTGGTTTGTGCTGGTGTCTCAGCTTGTTTTACTTGTGTCTCATCTTGGAAAGAGCTGGCTCTGAAAAGAAGAGCTGGGGGAAAAAGATTCACTGAAAAGAACAAATGAATGTTTCCTATCTTCTGTACATACAGACAGGTTTGGGTAAGTGCATCTCCTGAGGTGTCTACCATGCGTAAGTACTTTTTAGAGATGGTTACCCTCTGATGCTGTGACCTAGAGAACAAATACAGCATTGTTGAGTGGATGAGCTGTAGGTTTTTGCTCTTTTCTTTGTATTTCTTAATTTTCTACATTCGCGTTTCAGTCCTGTGTTTTTATTTGCATGTTGCATCAAGCAGACCTTTTGATTCCTTACTGCCAGTAAAAATCAGAACTCACCTGTGAATCAGTAAACACAGAGTTAAATCAGGAGGCAATAACAAAAACACATTGCCTACAAGTGAGCAGTTTATAAAAGGTGTAGCTATGAGAGGGGCTGGAGGTCTATTAGAACCCTTGTATCCAGGGTGTCCTCACTTGCATAGAGAGGCTCTCTGGTCTTCCTCTTCTGCCAGAGAGGGCAGGTGTGGCAGCATATGGTCTCTTGTTCTGGCATCCCTGAGGGATCAACAGAAGAACCAGAGGAGTCCTCAGAAGCTGCACCGTGTGTGCTTTGGTGGGCTGACGTCCTCCTGCACCGTTCTTTGGCTCTGCAGGTTTCCTGATAGAATTGGTGTCAGCAGAACTCAGCAAACAGGGATTCTCGCTGCTCGCACTTCATGAAATGGTTGCTGTAGCTCACAAGCTTGCAGGGTATGGATTGAGGCTTTCGGCAAAACAACAATAAAAATGTATTTTTGTTTTAAAAGAAGATTGAGATTCTAATTTATTTGCTTGCTCGTGGAAATTAGGATTGTACTCATGTACCATATTTTGTTGTCCTAGAAGAGCTTCTCATTTGACAAAAAGCATCCTTGTTTGCTGTCTTCCTGCATCTGCTGCGAGGCCTGTCCGCTCCTGGCTACTTTAGGACTGTTGGGGGGTATTGATGCTGTGTTCATGGAGTAGAAGAGGGGAGATTTTCATAGTATCACTTTGCCACTGGCTGCCCTGTCCTGCCTCACTCTTCCTTGCCAGTTCATTTAGCTAATTCCTTCCCTCTTAAATGACTCCCTTCTGCTTAACAGCTTTCACAACTTGTTTGCAACCACCCGCAGTCACTGTGGTTGCGTATTCTTTTCTGGGGATATGTTAGACTGTTTATTTAGGCTGAAAGCTGCTAAGGGAAGGTTTGCGACTGTGTTTTCATGCTGTCTAGCACAAACAGAGCTTGACCATTGTTTATTTCAAAATGCACTGCAATAAAAACAATTGATGTTGCATGCATTAATCAAAAAAAGTTATAACATGGTTGTAACTAAATCCCTTTATTTATTAAGCTGTTGTGCCCTGAGACTCTGGGAATGGGCCAGAGAAAGGCAAATGTGGCCCACAGCAACTTCAACACATGGAACAGTAATTGCTGTTTCAAAGAGACTGTTTCACCTGCTCTCTCCTCCTTGTTCATTCTCGTCAGGGTCTCCACTTAAAGCTTGTACTCCAAGCTCCAATCAAGCGAGCACCCAAATTCCTAGAGGTACCATTTTGCAGCAATATGAGCCTAATTGTTTCTAGATTGAACATTTTCATGGGATATCAGTCTCAGTGTTCCTGGAATTAGCATGCTCACTGAAGGATTGAAGATGCTTATCGGGCCCGACAGCTTTAGTGTCAGCGGGATCATCGACAGCTCTGTGAAACTTAGCTGGGCTGGCGACAATATTTATTTATGCGGAATGGAGACATATGGCCAGAATCATCCGCTCCCTTTCCTCAGTAATTAAAACATCTGGGAGCACAAAAGGGCTGTAAAAAGAAAAAAACCCGCACTCTCTGCTAAATAAAACAGGAGCGTGGTGCCTTCACATAATTGCCAAGGCTTTCTTTTGCTGTCGTGGTGGTGTCTCCGGAGGACCAACCTTCTCTAATGTTTTTTGAATGTGTGACGGTCAATAGAAACGCAACTGAACTGAGCACAGAGCTCCAACTTTTTATTAATATCGTATAATACTTTATTTTCCAAAGGACGTATTTTAATGCTCCTGAGAGGAATTGGGGATTATTTAAAGAGTAGCAAAAGCATACTGAAGTCATTAGCTGTTTTACAGACCATGATTACACAGGGATAGCTTTCTCTGTCTGGAGCAGACTGTAGATATATCTTTGATAAACGTTATTTCACTGAGAGCTTTGAGGTTCAAATTCAGACCAAAGCAACATGATGACAGCTGTTATCATTTGATGGATATTCAGTACAGTGCGTGAAGTGTGTTTAATAGAGTTTTATGTAATTTGCAGAGATTAGGTGTCCCAAGCACAAAGCCATCACAAAATGAAGTCATTTTATAACTTCTTGGCCCTTGCGAAATCCCCAGCTGAGCCCTATGCTCTCAGCTTTGCAGGGCTGGATTTTAGAGGAGGCATCTTATTTTTGATATATGACGCTTCTAAATCTTAAAATCTGTCATGTGCAGAGATGGGCAACCATTTTGAGAGTTACTGTTGCTTTATTACACACAGGGCTCACAATGTGCTGCTTTATAGAGATTTTACTTATGTCTTATTCTTTGTTTTTAAAGTGGAGTAGGATCATTATTTGAGTGGTGGTCTTCACGTACCCCAATAATATTCCACCCGCGTTTTGCTGGCAGCAGTGAATTTAACCTCACATTATCTCCTGTGGGAAGATTGAGAAACTGAGGCAAAGAGCTAGAATAGGATTTGCCCACGAACACGTAAAAAGTCTGTGGCTAACCTGGAAATTGAATTGAGCTCCTCTGAGGCTCCTCCTGTGACAGCTCTTTGTGTTTTGAAACCACAGCAGAGCAGTATGTGGTGCTCCCAGCAAGGAACCTGACTAGAGGGTCATAATGATTTTTTATGATCTTAAAATCTGTGCAAGTAAAAAAGCTGCTGCCATCGAGGAATGATACAACAGCCTATTTCTGTGAAAAACGCTTCTTTGTCAGCTCCAGTCTGAGAACTGCACCTGTGTGTGAAACAGAGTTGGGCCCAATGAGAACTGAGCTGGTAATGCAGTGATAAATGCACTCACCTCCTGCACAGGGGTTGGGGCTTAAATCTCCTCCCTGTCTGGTTCAGAGCAGGAGTTTGGGGCTGTCTCTTCTGTATCTGAGGTGAAGAGGTATGTTCTTTGTCTGTTGGCTCTTAGGTGTCTTTTATGTTTAAAAGCAGTTTGAAGAAGTTGTGATACTTGAGTACCCACGTCTCTAGTGCTCCGGGAATCTGGCTGGGATAGAGCAGCAGCTCTTGACACCTGAAGACTCTGCTCTTTATAACTGCTCCAAAGCAAGAACTTCTCTGCAAAAAGTCATGGGGCTGCACCTTGTTGCTGTGTGAAGTAGCATCTCTTGCCTCTTTAGGAAAATGCATGGCTTTGTTTTGCTCTTGGCATTCACTATGACTCCCAGCAGTACCTAAGCAAAATTGGGAACCATTGGCAGTAACATCCAGGTTAGCTTTAAGACAGTACTGGAAGCCTCTGCAGTGCAGCACACCTGCCCTAATTTAGCTCTTGTCAATAAAATCTGCTTTTGTGGAGTGCTGTGATGTTTCCAGTAGCTGAACTGGCTCGTTGATCACTACGGTTGGACCCAGAAGTGAGGCATGTAAGGAGAGCAACACAGAGAATCTTGCTATCCATCTCATTGGTTTGTTCCTCTTTCTCCAGGTACTTCATGGGTTCCTGCAGCTGCAGGTAGCCTCACCTGTAGTGCTGGCAACTGTTGCAGTTAGTAGAAAACCCCAAATAATGACAGTGAGGGAATTTTTCATAAAGAAATCTTATGCCAATAGAGGTGCAGTCCAATATACGTATACGACAAGCAATTGAAATCTTGGAAATGTCTAGCTAGCTCAAAGATTCAATTAAATCTATCCCAGTTCTACATGTACTTCCTAATTAAAGTATTTGACATCCACGCAGACATAAATATTTATGCTTCGCAGAACCTATCCAAAACAGCAAAACAAATTACTCTGACAACAAGGAAAACATGAATGCTCTCCTTGCGATGGTTCTATTATCTGCACTAATAGTTTACATTTCAGCAGGTATCATTTTACATACTGTGAAAGAAGCTGTCAGATGTGTTTGGAAGAAAGCTGATGCTGCTAGGGGAGATGTTAGTTTTAGTGGGAAGAGAACAAAAAGTCTGCAAGCAGCACTTTGGACCCAATTCTGCCCTTGCTTTCTTAGGCCTGAGAGTCTGGGCCGTATTCTCAAAGACAATAATGTACTTTTCCCTTGTTAATGTGTTGTAAGAACCCTGACAGTGCAGGCAAGTGTGACAACAGATTGTTTCTACCTCAGGAACTGCATGTGAAGGTTCGCTTGGCGGGTTCCACGTTGCTGCCTCTCACATTGTGGCCGACACCCCCGGTCAGATATGCATTCTACTTCCATGTTTCCCGGTTACAAATCCAGAAACCATTCAGTCTCTAATAAATTCCAGTGTTATCAAACTGTAATTCCTTCAACCCCACAGTCTAGTACAGACATGCACTTAACAAAATATTTAGGGGCTCTGTTTTTCTGCTTGCTTTGGAAGATGTACTTGCTGGCATGATTGGAGATCTTTATTTATAGCATTAGTTAATTTGCTCTGGAGACTCAGGATCCTAGACTGTCCTAATTCTGTGGTTTAGGCCCTATCTAATGGCATAATTGGGGTGATCGTGATTTAGCATTGTTCTGGCTGGTGTAAGCAAGGGATTCTGCATTCAGAAAGACCCCAGTGTTCAAACAAAAAAAGCAAATCTCAGAGGTAGGATTTGGAACCAAGATATGTGCAAGATTAGGTGTTTCTGCTTTGTTTATCAGCCTTCATTTAACCTCTAATCTTTATTTCCCCCTGTGCCTTAATGTTAAAAATGGAATTAAATAAACAAGTGCAAAGCTGGAGTCATCACATAGAACAGAAAAAACCCTCCTTGCATTTATTTTATTTATTTAGCAACAGACATCTATTTTTAAAGGAGTCAATAATCACTCCTGTCCCTGCTTCCAAGCAGGAAGAACACCGGTCATAAATAGTGTAATAGATTTGGTGCCAGGCGAGCGTCTACATATTTTTTCCATTTACCTTCCTTTGTGCTGCTGTTTTTCCAGGGTTCCAGAAACCACCTCTCTCCCCATCCTCCCCTCTGCTTCTGCTGTCACTTACGGAGCTGCCACCCCTCCGTCCCACCCATTTTGACTGTTCCTTGCACAATTATCTAGACCCCTCGTGTTGGCCTCTGGTATAGGGAGGAGAACACAAGCCGTGGGCAATGGCAGCACTGCTGGTTCAGAGCTCGGCCAGGGAGAGGTGCGAGACAGGGATGCTCTTCAGGGGCAACGCTGGTTGTGTGCCTTTTCCCCGGGTAGATCTCCATCTGAAAGAACACAGAGCGTAGACCCCTGTGGAGATGTTCATCAGAGTGCAAACAGTGGGATGGAGAAATGGGCCCAGGCTTGCCGCAGAGAGCATTGATAGGGCTTGTTACTTGGGAGAGAAGCCCCTATTTACACTCCGTGGCTGTGTACCTGCTTAGTGTTAACATTGCTTCTGTGAGCAGAGGGGGAATTGGAGTAAATCTTCCAAGAATGGAGAGCTAGTTTCATCTTGTTTGACACATTGTTTCCTGATAAGAGCTGCTGGGAAAATACTTCAGTTTTCTTGTCAACCCAGGCTTGCCGAGTTGCCAGGAGAGACTCTGAATCCACAAGGTCCCTAAAAAGAAATTCAAACAACCAGACTATGAAGGAAGTAAACAGTGGGATGGCTGGACACCAGGGGCAGCGCTCTGCAGTACAGGCAGAGGTAAAAAACTATATGGAAATGTCTCTTCGGCTCTGTCTGACAAGAGAAAAGCAAAGCTTTTCATTTTCTGCATGTTTCATGGTTTGTGCCTGCTCCTGGTTCCCCCAGCTGTGCCCCTGTGTGGGCTGCGCTGTGCAGGTGGAGCTCTTTGGTGCTGGCTGAAATGTGCAGTAGCCAAAATCTACAGCAACAGGACTTGTTCGCACAGGGAAACTTTGGAGAGTCAAGGTGGCTCAAATGCAGTGCAGTTTAAAGCGAAGAAGGAGGACACAAAATAACCACAGGGATGGGTGTTGTGGTTCTTTTTTCTGAAGGGTTTGTGTTCGTTGTAGCTTAGTCCTGCTGCAAATCTCTTCCTTATGTTATAGTTACAGTTGCTGTTCCCATATATCCCAGAGTCTCGGTCTGTATCGCAAATAATGTTGTTGTGAAAGTGTGCGTACAGGTTTGCCAGCAAAGGTGGAGGCTTCTATTTTGAAACCCCAAAGCCTGGGTAATTCTTGAACTCTTTTTGTGTGCATGAAGTCAAACCTCAGTTTAGTTTTTGGTGGAAAACCCACACTAAAATTTTATGTCAACCCATGTTGCAAACCACAGACTGTGCATGGGCTCACCAGGACTTGATTGCTAGTTGTTGCCTAAAGTTCTTTCAGACTCTGAAATGCCAGGGTTGCAAACTCGGATAAAATAAAACAGACTTCCCATGAACCACAGTGAACTGAAGCCACTTATTTTCAGGAAAACTCACACTGGGTTGTGTTCAGCCCTGAACTTCACTGACTCCACCAGAGGTAGAACATTTGCTGTAAAATGGTTGGGGATGCTCATTCTTAGCATCTCTGAGAAAATCCAGCCACGCGCGTAGGTGCCAAGTGAGGATTTGTTTGACACCTGAACTGAAAAGTGTTTCCTATATATCCAGCATAAAAACAAAGTCAAAACAAGAGTGCAGAGAGGGCTGTTCGTACCATTTTAGCTGCATGAAGTACGAAATATCTCTACATACCTGTCTGTTCACTATGAATATTTTTTTTTTTCACTCTGAATTTCTTGCCAGAAAGGATAAAAGCACTTGTGGAAGAGCACGCTTGTGACAGACACACACAGTGACAAACTTTTTAAAAATACATGTCCCTAATTTTGTGAGCAGCTGTTTAAAACTAGATACATGTCAAAAATTACCCCAGTGATGTCAACTCAGCCTTTTGCATTTTTCACTACTTGTCCCTGGGCAAATTCTGATCCATTGCCCTGCACAATCAGAGATGCGTTCCTTCTACGAATTAAAGTAGTTAACAAAATGGGAGCTTGAATAAAAAAGTTTATAAATTAGCTATGAAGTTCTGTAAACATGTTTGCTCCTGCTTTTATTTATTTAATTTTTTTTAGATTTAATTGCAGCTCTAAATGTTTAATTTGGAGATTTCAACAGCAGACATAGCCAAGGATTCGGATGGGGCTGCTGCAGCCCAGCCTCCTGTCTATCAAATGGACAGCGCTCCCGGAAAGAGCAACCCAGGTTCCCCAAAAGACATCTGTGTCAAATTGATGATGAGCTTGGCTGGCATCTTAAAGAGATCTTGAGATGACAAGATTAACCCTCAAGTGCCCTGGGAGGCAAAGGGCATGCCATTTGAAAAGAGGGGCACACGCATGACTTGGTGGATGGAAAAAGCTGCCAGGCTCAGCTAAATGTGAGTCTTCTATCACAAATGTAATTTCAAAACTGAGAAAGGGGATGCAATTAATTCTGTTGACTTTCAGTGGTTTTTTTGGGGGGGATATAGGGGTTTTTTTAGATGTATTTGATACAGAAATAACCACTGCGAAGTGCTTCATGTAAGTTTTAGGCTGTGTAATGTCTTTCAGGCAATATGTCAGGCAGACCTGAGCATCTTCCTGCTTAGGGCCTCGATGCTTTTCTCCCTGACCAGAGGAATGCTTCATAGCAGGCACTTGGCGTTACTGCGGTGCTATTGGGTACTAATGAGCCACCTTAAAAATTCAACAGTAGATCTTTGATATTTCCCTGGAGGAAAAAAATACAAATGAAAGACAGACAATTGTCCTGATAGCGAGGGGAGAGCACTTGTCTGTGTTTGACTCTGTGCGTTAATTGGTGCCACAAACTGTCAGCAGTGTGATTCCTGGAATGGAAAGAGCCAGTTCCTCCACTGGTGTGTACTGGTGGGTCTCTGCTGCAGTTGGTGGAGCAGGATTTATTTACACCAGAGGAAAAGCTGACCTTCAGAAATTGTAAACAGTCCTTGACTGACACACGTACCTGTGGCCTTGTCAGCTCTCAAAGGTTTTGTAAGTGCTGGTTTACTGGTAAATGTGTTGGCAAACTTCCTCTAGCAAAGCCAGCAAAATTTTGTCCTTCCTGGCCTCGTATTGCAGCATCTCCTATCGCTGTCAGAAACCTGAAGAGCTATCTGACCAAACGTGGGTTTTGCTGTTGTGATTGTGTCCATAGCGGAGTTATGTTGGTTAGAAATTGCATGTCACTGTATTTCTGAGTGGCCCTACGCTTCGCAAATTGTGCATTACCTGCTTGAAGCACATAATGACACCACCACTGAAAGGTAATTGACTGTCTCAGTGAATTTATCTTATTCCCAAGGCATGCAAATATTTCTAGAGCCGTGAAAAAACCTTGTATTCTGTCCATCAATTGCTAATCTCCATATCTTTTAAAAACATTTTCGGATCTGATAAAGACATAGACTGAGGCAAAGACTTTGGCTTTTCTCTTATGGTATTCATAGGTCTGAGTTTGAAAATAACCTTTTGAACCCAAATGTAAGTTGTGCGCAAGTCTTGCATTCCTGGTGGTGTTATGTGAGCATCAGACCCTCCGATGTTTTCCCCTATTTCTTGAGAATTAATCAAATCATCCTCAAAATTTTATAAGGGATCAAAATATATATACAATAGTGGCTAAACACTGAGGGAGTTTTATACCCAAAAATGAGCAATAAATTGCCTAGGAATAGTCACTGAAAGTGTAAAAAGTCTTTAATATCTATTAGGCAGAAACTGATGGATTGCAACGCACTTTATTAACAATTAAGGTGGCTCCCACACACTGTTCTGATTGATGAGTGTCTTCATGTGCAGATGAGAAATACTGATGGAGGCTTCAGTAGAAGAGTTAGGACTCTCCCGGGGATTTATCACATTACTTTAGACTGTTGAGAAGCAGCAAGTTGCAAAGGCTGTTGCGTTTTCTCACCTGCTGTATATTCTCATTTAAGGGACAACAGTTTTATCTTAGAGAATGAAGAGGAAATAGACTCCAAAAACACAAGCTGTTAAAAAATGCATTTGAAAAAAATTAAGGACATCTGAAGGCCAGGTGGGAGCTTCTAGAAGTAGAAACCCACTAAGTTTATGAGTTTCATTTGGGGTTGCAGGCTGAGATCAGGCTTTAACCACCCCAGTTTTAAGGTCTGTAAATGCAGCTGTACAGCTGCGGATGGTTCTCCGCAGCCTTTAGAGAGCCCTTCTTGTAGCATGGATGATGCCCAGGAGAATTGTGGCCATGATTGAGATCCAGGGGATGAATAGCAGCCATTTAAGATAAATGTTTCCTATCAGTCTGTTCAGTGAGATCGTAAATATAGGTGACCAGCGTATTAGCCTTTGGTCTGGCTCTGTGTGAGGACATCCACCATCTTTGGGTTTGTCTGTCATTAATATCTCGAAGCTCTAAACTGGCACAGACCACAGTGGTTTACAGCAAGTGAATTAGATCAATTAATTTCTAAAGCAAACCTAATGGGTATTATTAGAAGAGGATTTAATGTCTCATTTACTCTCCATAGCTATCTTGTTAAATGCCAATTAAGTATCTAAATATTTCTTACATCCTTAATGAATTACAGTATAATAAGTAATAAATGATCACCAGTTTTTGCTAACGTGCTGAAGTCTGCTGTTAACTTTAGAAAGTGACATTAACATTTTCTGGCAGACTTGGTCGTGTCAGTGAAAGAATTATTTTTAATAACTGGATAATATTTAAGTAACATAACTGGCAGAATACTTTTTTGTCCAGTAGAATAAAGTCAACTGGAAAAGTCGAGATACCCCTTAGGGGGGAATAAGTTTTTAAACTCATTTTTGCTCCTAAACTGTGCAAATGCTTCACTTTCTTCTGATTAGTTGCTTATATACTTAACCCCATTTTCACATGAAATTGCACAGCTAAACTGAAAATCTGGTGCCACATTTGTTCAAACTGATGGAAACAGCTGAATTTGAGAGTGCAGTTGTACAGATATCCTTTTCCAGGTGTACTTGGTGTCCTCCAAAAACATCTGTGACTTTTTTTTTTTTTACAGTGAATCACTACGGGCTATATATGAGCATGTGGGCACAAATAAAATACTTGTGGGTGATCCCTCCTTTTCATATTTGGGCTCCACCCTTTCTTTCTATTTATTTGTGAACCATATGCAAACATCAAGGACGTGATTTTTAATCATTCTTTTCTGTTATCTTCAAAGAGAAAGAAATCTTACTTGTTCTGGACAAACTGGTTTACGTCAAGATAAACGGTGCGTAAAACTTAAAAATCAGGCAAACAGGATCAGGTGGGCTGATGCAAAGGACAAGGCTCACACGTGTCTGTCAGTGACCCAGAGAAGGAAACATCAACTGTGTGGTTTCCACAACCACCGGCGGTGCTTCGGACCTATTGCCAACGAGCATCTTTGTAGTGGAAGTGTTTTAATTCTTCCAAGGCCAACCCAGGACTTAGTCCATCTGATGAAACACACATGAATAAATGAACTCTTTACAATGCACTCCCTAAAGGTGGGACAGACACCCCTTCTGCAATTATTTAGCACCCCACTACCACAATGCAAGAGCAGTCTCAGTTTTCCAGCAGGATGAAGTGTCACCGCTGGCACTGAATTTTTCAAGAGTGCTCCAGCACTCAAGCTCTGTGGGTGAGTTTCGCCAGGTTGTGCTGAGCTGTCGGAGGCGATGGGAGCTGTGCCAGGCACTCCGCTTTCTTACAGGCATCCCTACAGATTTATGTTCCCATATGAGTGCTGTTACAAAAGCTAGGATGTGGTTATTTTCATGCTCTGTTCCCAAACTAGGGACTCTTAAGAGTATTCTTCAGGTATAATTTCTCAGCACTGTCTCCTGTGCTGCATTAAAGACAATGCAAAGGTGTTTTAGTATTATCTTTCTCTTTCTTTCTCTTTTTTTTAGCAATGTCCTCCCTATTTACGTCAGCAATTAGTTTTTTTCTTCCTTTTTTTCCTTTTTTTCCTCCTTTCTTTAAAGGAGGAAAAAAAAAAAGCAGCATACAAGCACTCAAACTATGCAGCTCCCTAAGTGCTTTTTTGCAATTTATGAAACAAACAAAACAAAAAAATACCCTCCGAAGTTAAACTAATATGAAACAGCCCCAGCATTTGAACTTGTCGCACGAAGCTGGTTTAAATTTTAATGTGAGCTCTGGAGTAGATTTGTGTAAGGCAAGGTAAAGCAAGTCCCATGAAATATTGATTCTGTACATTTTCTTATGAATTTTTATACTCCAATTTAGTAAATTTTTCATCTCGCCTGCACTTAGAGGTTGCCTATAAAGTCGTTACTACCAATTGTATTAACTGTTGTAAATAAATCATCTTGGTTTGGGCTATTTGTATGAACATGGGCCGACAGGACCCGGTTTTGTTTGAGCTGTGGCATGTTATGGCCTTAGTCTGAAAGGGCTAAAAAGGGATTATCAAAATTTAAAATCCGTCGTGGCACAGTGGCAGAGACGCAAAACCCACGAGCATCTGTCAGAGGCAGGCATCTTCCTTTTATGTTTCCCACCTGAGTCAGATAGAGCAGCGCAGAGGATTCCCCAGTAGAAAGGTTTTCTTCTGTTTCATGCCAGAAGAAAAAATGGGTGGAGAGGTTGACATTACACCCTGCAGTCCTTATACCTGTAGATTGGCTCATTGAGGATAGAAATAACCTTCACAGCTTTTATTCCTGCTTTGGGTACAGCCTGACCTTGTAGAGCGGCGTTTTCTTTAACACGCTCTGAAAGGGGATGTAGGAATACCTGATTTGAGGGGAATCTGTGAGTGAAGAGTTTTCATTTGGCAGCTTCAAGCATCTAAATCCCAGTTCTCTGTACCTACAGCTTTATCTGGAGTTGAAATTCACATCCTCTGTCAAACCTAGCTTAGATGTTCACACTGCCTCCTCATCTCTAATTATAACATCTTCAGTGGGTAGGTAGGCAAGATTCTGTTCTGCTGCTTTGTGTCTCTGTACCAAACACAGTAAAACGTAGGGGTTTTGATGCCTTTCTCTTAAAAAGTGTTTCAAAACAACTCAAAAATGTTACATATCATTCAGCTTAATAAGTGTAATGATTTCTTTCCTGTGAGGTGTGCCATTGGTAGGTTTGACTGCTTAACCACTAATAGAAACACAGCACAAGGGAAACTCAAGGTGCGAAATGGTTTCCTTTATTAATGCTGAATTAACTTTCCATGGAATTTTTTTTTTTTGTTATTATTGTTCCTTATTTGTGTTTTTAACCCCCCCCTTTTCTGTTCAAACTCTGGTTCATCAACATTTTCTTTTTAGGTTGTGGCTTGCCAAATCTGAACTCTGTTGCAGACAGAAGGGTGGGCTGAGCGCTGTTAGTATGCTGTAGCTCTTTGGATCATAAATGTCAGCAATCATTTGATGAGGACCTGACTTGAAGAAAGTTTTTGCGTGTGCTTGTACCCCATAGTCTGGAGCAGTGCTTCACTAAGTCCTCAAAGCTGAGTACACGCTCCAGCGTTGTTCTGAAGATGGATGACAAGAATGTGGCTTACTGCAGTAGATGTATAAATAAGAACAGATGGTTTTTCCAGATTCCAGTTAACGGTAATTAAAGTCTAATTTATTATTTTATTCAGAATAAATCTCCATTAAATTTCTGGGTTTGTAAATATTCTGAAACAACAGTTTTAGAGACACTATCTGAATATTTCGGCTATTTTGAAATAAGCCTCGTGGTATTTTGACACCAAAGTATACCCGGTGCCGCTTTCCTGATTCTCTGTCGTCTACATATAATTTTTCAATCATTTTTTAGTTCACCTACCTATAAACAAAGATTATACGTTTATTTTCACAATATCCCTAAGCATAACTTGTTTCAGAAAATGATCCTGTTAGTAAAATAAATTCTTTAAGTGTTTGGAGATAACAACAAGGCAATTCATAACTGATGGAAATTAACTCAAAATGTTCAAATAATACTCTGACTTTCCCTGCTCGGAAACCAACTATGTTCTATTGTTTCATGTGTTGCTTGTAGTATGGTTTGTTAAATACATTTTGAACTGATTTATTTTTCTTTTAAAATAGAAATAGTATTCAAAGAAAAACTCAAATATTTTTCAAAAGGAGCAGCACCTCATTAGTTAAACGGCTTTCTGTAATAATCCCTTCGTCTTCAGCTTAATTTGCCCTCTGTCGCTGCAGTGACCTTTCAGCTGTCTGTATATTTTAAGTGTTTATGTAAACAGCAAAGGATCCAGTTAATTACAGAGCCTTCCTCCCATTCAGCAAAGCGATGTCCGGCCTTCTCTGATTGTGAAAGCGATAGGAGAAGCTGCTGGGCGACAGGAAGGAGCTTGCAGAAAGGGAAAACAGTGGGCGGGAGGGAGGCACGCAGGAGGGTCCTCTCCAACGAGGAAAAGTGAAATGGAGCAGGGTGTGCGGGGAGCAGCTCGCTCCCGGCTCGCCGGAAGCTGTGGAAGGGATGTGTGCAATTACAGAGCCCAGTTGTCTGTCTGTGCCGAGGTTACCAGGGTTATATCACCAACATGCTTGGCCTGAAAAGCTCTCCCCAACTGTCGCGGCTTGGGATTGTGTTGCATTGCCCGGGTTGTACTGGGGAATGGGTGGACTGACGCGCTAAGAACCGATCTAAGTCTTTTCTCCAAACTCACAGCCACTCCTTGGAAATCAGTGGAGCTTAAAAAGCAAACAACCCCCCCAATGTTGCTGCTGTTGCCCACAGAGCTGTTGCTGAGCGGCAGAGGACACGGTCCTCTTCAGTTCCAGGGCTCTCAACTTGGATATAAAATCATAGAATTGCTTGGTTGGAAAAGACCTTTGGGATCATCGAGTCCAACCACACCTGTGCACTACTAAACCATACCTGCCGTTCCTTTAACCTGACGAGGCACGGCTGTGTAGTTTGACTTTGTGATCTTGTGCAGAGTGAGCAGGTCTCAGTTTGAGGTGACCTTTCTCCAGGGTCTTGGGTTTTATGCATAGCAATAAAGGGAGTGTCACTACAGAAAGAAAGACCATGAGACTGATAGGAAACCTTCATGAAAAGGTTAACATCTTCATTCCTTTAGTGTTCATTATCAAGACTGGAAAAAAGAATGAATTATAGAATAAAAACAAACAAACCCACTTAATTTTTCCTTTGTGTATTTATTTTTACAGCCCCGATTAATTTTGGTTATTCTAAATTTCTGTGCTGGTCAGCTTCACTGTAGATACGATCTTGGAATGATGGTGATGATACTTTGCTGGTTTGGGATAGATAGCAGCCCTGTCTGGAGCTGTAACAAAGGGAGAATCTCAGATATAACTCTCCCACTATAAACCAAAATATTATTGATTCATTTTTTATAAAGATGTAAATAAAGTCCTACCTTTGGATTGGAACTGATAAATTATAACTCAATCAGTTCCCTATAAAAGCCCTTTGAGGGCAGCTAGAAACCAATATTATATTAAGTTTGGATATTTAGATTTTAACAGATATGGCAAAAGCCATGTATTTAAGTTTCTTAAAAAAATTTGCTTTTAATAATATCCTGAACCTAAAATTTAAATTTTTAATAGCTGCTAAGCGCATCATTTTCAAATACTGTAAGTGCAAACAACTAAGATGTAGGCACAGCTAATTAATCCACAAATAAAGTATCAGAGAAGGGAGGATAGATGAATGCAGGAAGAAATCCTTGCTCGTATTCAACTGAAATTTTAACAGATTGGATGTAAGGGGTTGTCATTTTGGCTGTGATGCTGCCTGGTATCGTAATAGAAAATCTGTCATAAATGAAGCTGAGGAATAGCTCTGTGGTCATGTAAGGACCCGCTGTTCCTCCATCAGCGAACAATACTTTCATACGGTTAAGTACTGTTAATATTAATACTTTTATATCGATTGGGGAAGTAAAATCTCAAAGCTATGTGCTTCTGTAGAAAAAGGTCTAATTTTAAAGCATGCTAACTACTCCTTTGTGTGTTTAAATGGGATAATGAACATCCAGTTATAAGCACCAAACACAGGCACCAATGTTGGCATCTATCTGCTTATCCACTGAGTTTCCTTAACTCCTCATAACTCACTCAGAAAAGACTTGAATGTCACGTGCTGGAAAGTTCAACCGAGAGCAAGGTCAGACCCAAGAGCCCAGCATTTTAAGAGACAGGAGCAAATTAAGTTCACCCTTCAACTCCCCACTTGGAGGATCTGCCACTCACGTAAACCTGTTTTAGCTGTAGTCTCCAGAAGTTAGAACAGAAACTAGAAAGATTTCAGTATATATTTCTCCTGGAAGCAGGCAGTGTCAAGAAATGCAATTTTCTTAGGTGACCGCATTAGCCATGAACTTTTCAGACAAATCTAAATGAAGAGAAAGAGTTTATTCTGGCTTCTAGAAACCGATGGGAGCCCTGTGGGGCGTAGGTTCAAATTTTTAAATGTTCACATCAAATCAGATAATGGTATCCACCCCCTCAAAAGCTCAACGGGTGGAGAAGAAAAGAACATACCAATAAGCACATGCAATCCTTCAGAGTTCATTATACAGCAAGTGTGTTTCAAAGGACCTTGAGAGCACGTTTCCAAGGGAGGGGTAAGGTCGATGCTTGGATGGGAGAAGCCAATTGAAATCAATGGGAATTGATTTAGAGTCCGGGGGCACTGTGTTAAAATCTCCAGTCTTACGATATAGCTTCATGAATATTAACAGGAACGGGATCAATACGCAGCTGATTTTCAGATGTACGGCTGGCTCCTTTTCGTCTGTAGATTAAAGAAACAGCAATCTTTCTTTCTTTAGATAAGATTCAGAATTCCAGAAAATGACTTGTGACTTTAGATCCTGTTCTCCAGGACTGTTTGATAAGGTTTATGATATTTTCCCACTTTTTAAGTATGCATTTTCCTAGTTGCATTTATCTCTGGTGTCTGTTTCAAGGATTTCATCCACAATAATAAAGTGGAGTGAGTCGCTCTTGGGGCACTGAGGTGCCTCTTGTGTGGGTGGCTCTTTTCTAGGCTTAGAATCTCTGGGTTTTGAGAAGCCCTCCCTGGCTCCCACCTGCCAGCAGATGGCTGCCACTCTCTTAGGGAAGTGAACGGCTTCACAGAAAGTCAGAGTGCTGCAAAATGCTCTGTCTGAGCTTCGACATGCCTGCCTCCGATTGTCTGAAAGCCCAAAAGACTGAGACCATCCGCTTGGAAGAGCTCTTCAAGGTTCAAAGGCAGGAACCTGCGCTGCTGCTGTGTGTTGTACATCAGCTGAACCTTCGTGGCACCAGATGCTGCCTGAGCTGTGAAAGTGAAATTGGGCTTGAAAAAGTTCTCCCTTAACAAAGGATACACGTTATTTGAAACATCCTGAACGCTTTTGTTTGTTTGTTTTGAAAGCGCAGGTCAGGATCCAGACTTGGCAGCTTGTCCTGACTTCCTCAAGGAGCTGAACAAATGCCCCCGATCCAACCAACCTACTTAAACTCTGGGAATGTTTTGGCCTCCTCTGTTCAGCATACAAAGATTTCCACATTCAGGCTGCCTAATAACAATGAATCAGGTTTTTATTTTCTCTTAAAAAAAACCCCAACCCAACAACCAACCAAACGCAGAAACCCAAGAAACTTCCTCTAACTGGAGAAGGGGTTTGATTTAGGTCTGGTAGAGCTGTTTTTGCTGTGTTCTTTCTTAGGAGCATGACACCGCAGGCAGCCTGTCTTAGCTGAGCCCTGCTTTTGGGGCGGCAGCCACACTTCTTGCTCCCCTGGCGTCGCTCGGACTGCATAAGTTCAGCAGCAGGCACGGAGGTCTTTCCATGGGTTTGTGTTTTTATTATTCCTAGCATGAACAAGACGCATTTTGGTTGCCAAGAAGTGTGAGACAGGAGGGGACAGATCCTCTTCTTCAGAGTAATTTGGGCCAATTCAAGTGTTGGGGGTTTCCTGCCCCAAAGATCCTGTGCTTGAAATTAGAGGTAGCTGCTGTTGGCTCTGGCTGCAAATCTGTTGTGCAGCCTGGAGTGTTTTTTAAGAACTGATCGTTTGTCATCTTGTGGCACCAGAAAACACACTTAAGGTGTGCTGCTCTCCGTACCAAAACTAGATAGACATGAGACATGGTCTGTAGAAGTTGGTGTGAAAAAAAAAAAGCCAGAACGCCCTCCGATTCACCTTGCTGAGGGACTGTAGTGGGTTGGGGGTTTTAATTTCAGTTGAAACAATGGTAATTAAACTGTATGTCTCCTTAAGGGGTTTTGAAAACCCTTCTGTGATATGATGAAGCTTTCACATGCATGTTTCTCAAATAGCGCTTCCGAGGTTGTCATGTCTCAGGTGGACCTTTAAATGATGGAGCTGAACCACTGAGGTCTCCTCTCAAGTTCTCTGAGTTGGAGATACCAGCCTGTGAGCTATTTATTATAGTAACTTAAATTCTGTCTGAATCGAGTTTCTAAATACATTGCAAAATACTTTTAGAAAGCTGAGTCTGTCTGAGGATTTACAGAATAATTCTGTTCCCAGTGGTAACTTTAGGTAGTATCTGTCAAACTGCATCAGATCACTGAAAATCTGTTTGGTTTAGTCTAGTTTTATCGCTATGCCTAGTGATAAAGATGTACACAAATGCAAACGATAAGCGTGTTATCTCTGGCATCAGATCCTGGAGGAAGTTACTGGGGTTCAGCAGTTCACACAGAGCCTGTGTGTGCGAAGGGTGCTCGGGTGCGTTTCAGGAACATCAAGTGGCAAGGCTTGCTTCCAGCCAAGGTTTGCTGCCTCCTCAGCTGTAGAGCTGTTCCTTCTTCCTCTAAACCAGTAGTTATTCCAAAAGTAGTGAAGTTGCCCCTGTGCTGAGATCTGGTGATTGCTCGCACCTTAGAGATATCAATGCCTTTGCGCGTTGAGTTTGTTTTGCATTTAAGGGAGTGCAGGTTTGGGGGCAATTTGCTTATACTGATTTTTTCACTAACTTCTGGATTTTGGAGGTTGAGCTGATCCTCGTGATAAGGAAAAGAAAAAAAAAGCTTGGAAAAATTAGAACACTAGAAGTGATTGCTGTAAGTTTGCAGTAGTGCAGGTTTCAGAACAGATTTTGAAAAACAAAAATGGAGTGAGGGAAGGCAATGTGAACAATGCACCACAGAATGGGGTAAACTTGGAGACTTTGTCTTTCTATACATTATTCATTGCGGTTAGTGAAAGGCAGCTTGGCTTCTCTTGTGTTTTTGACAGCCAATTGGAAATGGTGAAAATGTTTGTAACTTCTATTGTGTTTTTTTTTCTAATTAGACGAGGCAAATAGTTTATGAAGAGCAAGGACAGAATTAATCATGGGCTCTTGCTCATCACAGCTGTGCTCTGAATGCCTGACACAGCCACTTTATGGCATATAATTCAACATATAGAATAAATGCAGTACAAAGGACATAGTTTTGAAAGCATTTTTGGTGGTGATCATGTTTTTTTGCAAAGTCCTGAGCACAACTGATTACAATTGAACTGAATGGGAACTGAGAGACGCTTTGGAAAGTGAAATCCTTGCTGGCATTTTCAAAGAGGAGATCTGAATCGGGATTACAGCTCTTTATGCGATTTGGATATAATTTTCATGTCTAATTTGGTGGGTGTATAAGCATACTGAATGTTTTCTGCAGGCATTTGGTTACCTAAGCATCTCTTTGGGTTTAAAAGCAAAGAAATCAGAATGTTCTGAGGGTACTTTCAAGCCATATGAGTAAAGTCTTCCCTCTGTGTCAATCTTAAGACTTGCTGCATTTATGTTCTATATGAACTATATGTATGGGGTTTTAAGTGATCTGATGCCAGTAGCAATCAGACTTAATGTTTCAGAACGTATATTACTTAGTATTGGCTTTCCAAAGAAATGTTGGTTAATTTGTGTATTGCTCCTTGCATGTTCTTTTTTCTATTTAACCATATCTGAAGTAGTTCTGCTGTTCTACTCTTATTTTAAAAGCCCTCTCCCACTTTTTTATTTTGTAAATGTCCACGCTTGAAAATAACATTACTCTTTGAATTGAAAAACACTATTTTAGGTTTACAAGTTGCATCAGAAAGTGGCTTCTCAGGCTTTTACCTGAGCCAGACTTCAAAAATTATTCACAATAATTTTGACATGTGAATAGATGCTTGTCTGCCTTCTACCTACGTATTCTGAACAACTGACCTTTAAGTCTATCTAGATGTGCAAATCCTATTCCTTTGCAAGTTTAAATAGTTGTGTCCACACTTTAAAAGTCTGTTTTAAATCACTTTGAGCACGCTACTGACAGACATAACCATGAATGTAAATGTTAGTTCATAAAATGTCTGGCATAAAAGAAAGAGGATAATTTTCTATTACATAATTATTATATTGCAGTGATGTCTGTAATATTCACGCTGATGTGAAAACTGAATTGAATGAAAATATGGCTCATTTGGCTCTCAGTTTATCTATTGTTAACATAAAATGTTCAGAGGTTTGCATTTTATTTTGTGGTGTTTGTATATAGTGTGCTAAAACACCTGATTTGGAAACTCTTCTGCCAACTGTGGCTGAAAATACCAAAAGCACTGCAACTACACGGATTAGAGTTCCAGAGAGATTAGATAAACATCTGCATACAAAGGTGCTTAGTGAAAACAAACCTGGTCTTTTGCAGTTTTCCCATATCCACATTGTGGATCAAGTACGTGTTTGACCATTGATTTTTAAAGTACCAGTTTTCATGGAGTGGAACAGCATCCTTGACTTGATTTTTTTGCATTATAAATTATGATGACTAGTCTGTTAATAGCAGACGGATTTCAAATGTGGTTCTCTTTCAGTACCTGATATCACACATGTTTTTTAACAGTTAAGGAGAGTTAAAATCCTAATAATACCAGATCATGGAAAGCAAAAAAAGCTACTCCGTACTGATATTTGATGCTTTCTTCAGTATAGCAAATCAAAGTTTTACTGGGCTCAGAAATGCCAAAGCAGCATATTTTGCACTCCTCAAAAAAATACCAGCTTCTAGAAGTGAAGAACATCTGCATCTAAACCACACCAATTAGCAAGAAGACACGAGTGATGCTAACGCTCTCAGTCTATTTTTGGTCACTGTCTACGTGATCAGGGAAAAACAGAGAATGCTGTGGCTTTGGTTAACTCTTCTCATTCCTTTTTTAAAGTATTTCTTATTTCCAGTGGAGAAGGGTTGGTGAACAAAGCATGCCTGTGAAGACATAAATATGTCTAGAAGAACTGAACAAATACATGGCCATTGGTAGTTTACTTCATATATTTACTTAATATTCTGCAGGCTACTGACTATAATACACTGTACTTACCTCCATAGAAGGCCAAGAAAAGGCCTATATATTTGTATAAGTCAGATTTTTATAGCTATAACTTGGATTTTCACATCTGCGTTTGTTATCTAGGTTTTCATTTCTGTTGTCTGACTTGGCATTTTCTTATAACACTCCAGTGACGATAAGCCAAAAGAAAATATAAATTTAAATTTCAAAATCATTTTAAATCTTCTTCAATAGAAAAAGTAGCTATGAGGTTACTTTTCTGATGCAGTTCTCTCCCTTGGGAGCAATCACGTATCTTTGGATTACTTGATGCTTGTCTACATATATTTCAATGACATCTTAATTTGGAATTGACTTCTATAGACAATGAAAACCACTGCACTTGAGAAATATGGTGCCGTCATAAGTGAAACAAAGAGAAGTTTTTAATGTGTTGGTATTTGGTTAGTTTTTCAGTCTGATTTGGGGAAATGTGATCGTATTTATAGCTATTGGGGTGTATGAGGTCAGTCCCCGCATCCCATGAGCGTTCCTATCAGTCATACGCCACTGCTTACGTGTCAGGTGAAGGCAATCTCTAGAGGAAGGTACATGGTAAAACAAACTCGCCTGAAAATAGGTTTGGAGTTGCAAATATTCTTCATGTTGCTGGACATACTGCACTTTCAGGAATCTTTGAGTGAATGTCTATATCTTGTCCAAGTAACCCTGATAGAATCACAGGTGCCAGTTCTTTCACCTCTAGCAATGAATCCGTTTTGGTTTTTTTAACTCTCTCCCTTTTTCAAAGCATCATTGGTCTCACATTCCATTAAATTAAACCAAAAATACTACGTAAGTACTGACCTGAGAACAAATGCGGCTCCTTTCCATAAGTCTCCTTATTTCAAAAGAAAGCACACATTTGTTATTTATATGCGTGAATTGTAATTTTAAATGCACTTATCTTTTGAATGAGAGCTATTCAGAGTCACGTAGCAGCAGAGAGAGAAGGCAAAAGTGTTTAAAACTACTTGGATCAGAAAACAACCAGGGCATGAAATTCATTCTTTTTCTTCCTTCCAGAGATCCAGGTTGGTCAGTACCTGGTGCAAGTGTTCGGCCTTTTAAAAGGACACCAATGGGTGTTGATCAGTAAAATCCCTCAGGGCCTGATTCAGCCCCTTTAAAATGAAGGCAAAGTTCCCATGGGCTCTGCACCTGCTTGTTGAGTTGCAGTTTGAAACCATACCTTAATGGCTTCGAAGCAATAAAACGAAATCCTGGTTAGTCATTGGGGTAAAACTGACAACAAAAGAGGGCACCAGCTCTCCGCAGATCCCAGGTTTGGTATGTTTACGTGTTTCCCTCTCTGGAAGTGTGGAGCACTGATAGTGGGACAATTATCTTTTTGGGGTGGAGTGAAATCTGTGTTTACTCATATTTGCAATTTCAGTGGAATCCTTCCAATGCTATTTATGAGACCTTGAATAGACTCTGAGATAACGAGCAGGAAAGCTCGTTGCAGAACTGCAGTAACCTCTTATTTTAATCCTCCAAACCAGATGTGTTGAAGACAGCTATGGTCTTGTGTAACAGTTGTGACCTTAAAGGGACCACTTATGTTATGCAAAACTTCACGGAACAGGGCAACAGGAACAGTCAAGCTGTTTTTCCAGCACTAAGAGTGGGGTGGGTTTGTACCATGGTGCAAACAAGCTCTATTCCGACGACCACAGAAATTAATAAGATGCTGTCAGAACTAAATCATGGTGATTTTGCTGGGTGTCAGGCCTTGGAAGCTCACAGCTTCGTTTTCTGTGCTCCTGAGTGGTGAGTCTCAGCTCAGAATTTTATCCCTTTTGGTCAGCAAGAGTTACAGATGGCAACTAGTCCCAGTCTATGGAAAAAATAAAGATTGAGAAAAAAAAAAAATCTACATTTTTTCCTTGCTCACAGTCCATGGATATTGTGGTCTTTGTATTTTGTGCATGTTGGCTGAGTATCTTCCCTTGGGAAAGCAGATGGATAAGTTTGTACAGCACTGGAAAATGTGATTGCAGCACGTGGGTGGCTACTTTAACCATAATTCAGCTAAAATATAGGAAGCCAATACCTTTGCCATCAATCTCCAAAGGGCTGAAATGGGGCTGTAATAGCTACTCTGCTGTCGCTGCCCCACAGCGCAACCTGAAGCCCTGAACTGTCTGAACTCTGGTGTGAACTGAAGATCCTGAAAACCCAGTAGTGGAAGTGTGGGTAGTACCACTGCTCAAATGGCCATTAAGTGAAGGTTTCCATTTATATATTGAGTCCAATCTAGATCCAGCTATTTCCCAGGTTCCTTCATTTCAGCTTTGACTTAAATTGCATTATATTTTATAAATATAGCCAACAGGTAACAACAAGAATAGGAAATGATCCTATACATGGTAATTATTCCAGCTGCAAACACAGATGATACAAAAAAAGCCCACACTATTTTTAATATTGTCATTTTGAAATTTTATTATTTAAATTCCAGGAGTTTTCAGCATTCCAGATTCATTGGAATTAAAAAATTTACTTAGTGTTTACCTTGTAGCTTTTTAAGTTTCTCACTTTAGTGCCTTGGTTACCAGTAAGCTCTATTTATATTAGACTCTGTGTGTCATTGTAATTGAAATTAAGCCTGTGTTGTTGCTTAAACTTCAATGGAAACATTGAAATCCACTGGCTTAAATTCTGAATTTAGGTCTGGCATAAGGGGATAATGACTAGATATCACATGGTTCGAATACCTTTGCGTTGTAATTGATCCCTTTTACATACCTATCAAAATTTCTTTCAAAATTTAGAACAGCCTGAGGCTTTCCCCACGTAAAACGTGGATCCTGCCTTTTTCAGATTTAAAGAATTGATTCCAGAGAGGTTTGCCAGTGTTTGCTTCCTCTTAAATGCTTGCTATTTCTGTGTAATTCCCTGATGTATATGATGGTTTATTCTATTTCATTAACATTTGGAAAGGATTTGAGGAATTGCATGGTTTGGTCACTACAGTAAAAAGATAATAATGCTCTTGGGAGAAGCTGAATGTAGAAATTGCATGCGAGAAGCTGCGTGTCCATCCTTGGAGGCGGTAACAGCCTTTCTCTACGGTGTGCTATAAAGTTTTAACTGCTCTAATCAGCAAGGACCATCACTACCACTCATGTCAGAGGAAGGGCTCTCTCACACGATAGCATCTGAAGGCTGTTCTCATTGATGGGCAGGCCTATGTACCATTTTCTAAGCATGAGACTGCTCTAGTCCGGACTTGTCTCGTATTGAAATGATTTTTGGAGGGAGGGCCACCACGAGAGGAGAAGTGGTTGGGATCTGATGTCAGAAGGGGAAAGCTTGAGTTCCCATTACCTCCCTCCATGCACAGAAGCATGCCTGTACTACAGGCACCGCTATAAGGCCATTTTCTTCACTCTCTTTTCCCAGCTACATAACGCCATGCAGTGGTGTCACTGCCGGAGCAGAGCAGACCAGTTATCCAGCTTCCTTCCTTAGAAGAAATACAGCAGCAGGGCCGGAGGCAGCTGAGCTGCACTAACCCACACCCTGGCAATGACAGCCCACAGTGTGCTCAGGGCTGCTCTTCTGTGAGTGCTCGAAGCCACAGTCCACGTGGAGCAGCTGAGAAGTGTAGATACGACTCCTGTATTTGAGCAGCATGTTACAAAGGTGTTCGTGGGGTCTTGCAAGTTGGTTGGGTGAATCTGGCAGGGATGTGAAAGGACTTGTGGGATGTGGCACAGTCAAAATAAATGCATGTCTCTTAGTACTTTAGTTTAGCTTTTGCAAGACTTCACAAGAGGTTGCAGTGATTCCTATGTCATAACTTTCTGGCAATGGTTTACCCCAGAGACCTCCTAGTGTTGCTTGCAGCCATGGGAAATTACAGTTAAAAGAGGTTGCTATCGCAGCAGCCCAGGTTGACAGCAAGAATATAATAGCGTGTGGCCCGCAGCACGTTCCTTGCTCAGTATCACTGCCTGCAAAGCAGCAAAAGTGCAGGAATACTGTTGTGGGAATATCTGCCTTTTTTTGAACTTGGACTTGAGGGTTCTTATATGTTAACACAGCCACTTAGGAGTTACTCAGCATTTGGGGTGATAATATGGGGTTTTATCTTGCAAGGTTGAAAACTGCTTCCTTTAAAGTCTGAAACACTGTGTATGATATAGCCATTTCTTGGGAACAGGATTAACCTGTTTTAAATTAAAAAGAAAAACTTGGTTTTATTTTTTTCTTTAGGAACAAACTGGTTGTGAATGAGACACAGGATACTGTCACCGTAGTCCCTTGTGCTGAGAATTCAAGTTACAGTTTACACCCCTCTCCCCTCTCTCAGCCCTTCCCTTCGTGCTTCCCCTCCCTGCACCATATATGTGTTTAATCTTAGACAGGGATGTAAACCTGTCTATCCCTTGTTTTGCATCCTGCGAGTATTATTATAATCAGGCCAGTTTATTAAGAATTAATGCCTCTTTGTGAACTGAGGATAATGGAATGGCCACATTTCCTCTTGTGCTGGACTATGATTTACTAATAGGAGCTTCTAGGGAAAGGATCATAAAAGAGTGAGGCCCCCATCTCTGGATTAATATTTAATCAGGTGTTAAGAAAGCCTTGTGTCGGATCCTAGAGTTGCCAGCAGAAACCTGCAGGGGAAATGAGAGGGTCCTGCATCTTAAAGGGGTAATGCAATTATAATTAAAGGCTTGATACAAAGCTCATGGATGTAAATGAAAAACTCCTGTTGATTTGAAGACCTTTGGATCTGGCCCAAAGGAAACCAAAAATAATGAATGTTTTTGTATGTGAGACAGGGAAAGAGGGATATACCTTTTTTGTTATCATTATTTCAAAGTTATCAAAAAAGGTTAACAAGCATGCTTTAAATTCAAAATGAATGGCATGGAAAAGGTCTCCTGCTAAAGACATGCATCAATCAAGCTGGGGGCCAAACTGTTCCAAACTTTTAAATTATGTGAATATGAATTCAGATGGCTTATTTCTCATACTTCATGGTTAAATAAACTACATTGACAGAACAGCAGCAGTTGAATTGTTCTGTCTCATTATGGTTTGCAGACTAAAGATCAAGAATCTGTTTGTAAGTAGGCATGGACCAGTTCTCTTCAGTTTACAAACAAAGCCTGCCCCTTGGTTTCCTAAATCAGCTGTAGCTGCAGACTCTGCAGCCCTCTCTGCTTGCAGGAGAAGATCAGGTGTGGTTGCTGTCAGACTGCCTCCTCAAAAGTCTCGGTGGGACACAGCCCTGTAGACCACCAGAGCAGCAAGTGCAGAGAGCCCATCTGAAAATGCATCTCTTAAATTTAATTTCTGCAAAGTGTGTTCCTTTTTCAATTACCGTACCATGTTCCCAGTTTTGTTACTGGGTTATTTCATCATAAAGCTGGGGCTATGGATTTCCCATTAAAAAAGTGTTCTTGACTTAAATCAGGGTGTTGGGGGATGTTGGGTTGTTAGTCAATGTAGTTGACTACTCTGTTTTAAACTTTGCTCTATATGAAAATCCTCCAGTTGAGGTGAAACACCTGATAAGCAGCAAGGAGGTGAAAATCAGGGTAGTGCTGAGGCCATCCTCCCCTCATGAGGGGGAAGAGGTGTGGCCACTCTGTTTTTGCAGTGGCTGAGAGTGAATGAGAGTTCACCATGGCAGACCTCTCTTCTTGCTGGAGAGAATATTTTACCTCCTGGTGAGTGTGTTTGTGTGTTATCAAGGGCTGCTCAGCTGAGCTGATTTATGTGATCTCATGTTATCCTTTTAAATGGGCCTTTCAAACCAGCACCTTTGGTACGTATGAAAATTGTAGTTGTAGTAGGTTGTAGTCAGGCAGGGGTTGGTCTCTTCTCTCAGGTGACTGGTGACAGAACAAGAGGACATGGTCTCAAGCTTCGCCAGGGGAGGTTTAGGCTTGACATTAGGAAGAAGTTCTTTACTGAGAGGGTGATTGGCCATTGGAATGCGCTGCCCGGGGAGGTGGTGGAGTCGCCGTCCCTGGAGGTGTTTAAGGAGAGATTGGATGAGGCACTTAGTGACATGGTGTAGTTGACGAGTAGGTGTAGGTGTTGGGTCATAGGTTGGACTCGATGATCTCAGAGGTCTTTTCCAACCTTATGATACTGTGATACTGTGATACACTAAAATGGCAAGGTAGATAGCACACACAGCAGCTCAGTGTGGCTGAACAGAACCTATTGTATTTCATTGTAGGCTGCCATGTCCTAGGTCACCGTGTTTCGATTGATTTGAGTTTGCGTCTGCTCTCCATCTATGCTGGGTTTGCATTTGTGCTAAATATAGCGTAGACAAGGGATGGTGATTAGGACCGTGTTTGTATCGATAGATCTCTTGTTCTCCATGTACATCCTGTGGATGCCTTGCATTCGTTAACTTTGTGCAGTGTAATACTGAATCATAATGGTGCATTACATCTAGTTAATTTAGAAAATCTGCTGGAATTCATTTAATTGATTTTGGCTATTTGTGTTTAGAAAACCCCCCCTATACGACAAGCCCACAGATAAAGTGCTTGTATGGGTGACAAATCCGTTGAGAGAAAGTAGATTGGGCAGTTTCTCTTCTTTGTTTTGTGTTTTTGCAGTTGAATCTGGAGCACGAATTCTAGTATTTATCCAGAGTTACAGCTATTTCTAACCTAAAGAGAACTTCTAAGAGGTGCATTTTCCAAAACAACAGCAGAACTGAATTTCTTTAGGTCACATACAGGGACTTGGGAGAAACTTTATCCTACAACACATTTTTTCTCTTATTTAGATCAACCTTCCTCCACTAAGGATAGTAGCACACTTCTGTGGAAACTAGATTGTGTGTTTAATGTGGAACAGTGACACGAGAAAAGAAGCGAGCGTGACTGTCAGTGTTTGCAATAAGCAGTGGCAGCCAGAAAGAAGAGGGAACCAGACGAGAGTAACGAGGCAGTTCCTCCAGTGGCATCAGCAGATTTTGAGGACGGTCATTGGGTGTGTACTGAGAAGCTCTTCATGTGTGTCCAGTGCACAAGACGGAACATACAAAGGATAGGAAAAGGCAGAACTGATTGATGTACAAGCAATAAATCTACAGCTTCATCACTGCATGAGCAATTCCATTACATAGTTAGGCAGAGGGTAAAAAAATAGTGCAGCTTTCAAGGAGCTGGATTTGGAGTGCAATGGGAGAGGTTTCTTGTGTGGTGGCAGAGCAGAACAATGGGGGTTTCGCTGCCTGGCACTTCTGAATCTCTTGAAAGATGAAAAATATCACACTGTTCATTAAAAAATACAAAGCACAGCCTTTTGTCACCCTGAGCATACAGCATCTTGGCCTTAAACTTATCTAAATTTTTAAAACTGTTTATTAAAAAGGTGCATTTAGAAACAAACAAACAAATCCCTTTTTTCTAATGCTATGTTATTTTGAGGGACTGTTGGAGGAAGGAGTTGGAAGAAGATTGTTCGCATGCAGAACATGACTAGATTTTTTAATTCCCTCATTCATTTAGAAATGTAGACATTTAAAAAGGAATAGATGGATACTATGGAACTGGATACGTTCAGTCGCAATAGCAAAATTCTTGTGAGCTGTATCTAAACTCAAGGTATTTGTAATAAGCCTCTTTGCTCCTCTTTTTGCACTGATCTTCTCATTCATTTGATGTTTCTGATTTCATTGGAGAAACTGGAAAACATTCTAGCAGAATTTTTAAACTACTTGTTTGTGGGTTGTCCCCTCTCTCCACCCTGGCCTTTTGGAATCAGAAAATACAATTAAGAATTGAAACCTCTAAGTACAGAAGACTCTTTTTTTGCCTCAGATTTGCATTGAAAAAGTTGATCTGATTGTACCCTAGCATTTCATGATGTGAAGGCAAATACGAATGGACTGTATGTTTTTGTTGGTTTTGTTTTTATCATCTTGAGGTCTTTGTTTCTCAGGCTCCATAAGAAGTTTAGATTGCCAATTTTTGCATTTTGAAGTATTGCAGTACGGTCAATGTCTTTGACGACTGACAGCACAGAGGTGCAAGGATAAAGAGGGTATGTGAGAAGCAAGAAAAGCAAGGAGCAAAGACGGATGTGGAATCTGCATCCACTAGATCTTAGCTGGGCTCCTGAACCACAAAGCTAAATAGCCATCTCTCTCATAACGATTGCTCCTACAGAAAGACTTTCCCTGAAAATCTCTTTCCTACACCATCTAATAGGCAAGGCTTATTTCAGAATTTTATTCCAGCTCATTTAAGTTTAGGGACCTTCCCTGTTGCTCATTAATCTCAAGGAAAAATGCAGATGAGAGAAGTTCAGTCAGTGTGCAGCCACTCTAGATGAATCTGAGCAAAGTTTTTTCTTTCCTCCTGCTGGCTGAAGGTCAGGAGCCATGACTGTATTAAAACATCTCAACAGAACTGTACCCAATTACACAGCCTCTTGTAAGGGCTGGAGACTGCGAGACCATTACGATTGGATGGGAAGAGCTGGATCTCCCCATAATTTGGTGGGAGATGAGAAATGATCAAAGAAAGCTGACTGGTGCTTGAAATGGAGTAGGGAAAGGACTTTTGCTTTTAATGAAACAGTAACAGCTACTTTGTGATTCAGCTTGCTGCCCTCTTTTGAAAATAATACAAAATTTTCCATTAGTGGCACATGGCACCGCAGTAAAACTTACGAAAATTATTTATTGCTACATTGAGCTGCATAGTTCTTTCTTATAAAGCAAAATATAGGAGAAATGGGGTAACGACCAAGCATTTAGCATTTAGTTCCCAAATACTAAGGTTGTACCTAATGTGAAAATTATCCTTCGCAATTAACAGTAGGAGATAATGAAGTTTATGACGGTCTTTATCTCTTTTTTTTCTGAGGGAAAGTTAGGCAGTCCGGGGCTGGCCACAAAGCCAGTAATGCAATGCCACCGATTCACGCGGACCTCAGCTTTGCTGAGGAAAGATTTTTTCTTTTCTCAGAACATACTTATTAACCTCTGTTTCCTTTTTTGGAGAGCGAAGTCCTTTCTTACAGACAATTTTGTATGGGAGTTTATTGTCTGTGCTATTTAAGTGTGTCTCTCGACCAACCAGTCCGTGTCCCCTCTGCCTCAGAGCTTCGGGAGGTAATGGCAAGTAGCTGATCCGATCAGACAAAAGCCTCCTCCTCCTGTGGTCAAAGGGAATTTTGCCACTGAGTTGTTAAAGTCAGGATTTCAGCCTGAATGTTCTCAAAGAGATATTGATTATACATGGTGGAAAACACAACAAGGTGTTTTATCAGAAAAACAAGCACAAATGTGCAAATAAAACCACAGAGATAATGAAAGTCAAAGCTGCTTAATGGGCCTTCATAAAGTTATGTACCACTTAAATCCTAATTAACTCCTATTTGGGGCATTTCAGTGGGATTTAATAAATAGGCTTGTGGAGAACCTCTGCACAGGGTTGAATTTCAACCTTCGCAGAGAAAATGGGAGGAGGTTAGTTTACATCAGGCATTTGTGTATTTTGTTCCCAAAGCAGCATTTAGGAAAATGGCCACAAACAGCACATGCTGTGTTATAGCTGGCAATTTAATCTGTAGGCATGAACATATAAAATCCCTGATAGGATGAAGCTTGCATTGCTACAAGTGTTGTATAATAGAAGCATTCACAAAAGCCAGAAGGCTGAGCAACAAGTGGCATTTCAAACCTTCCAGTTCACCACAGCCTCACGTATTCTGTGCGATGGATATTTTCCTTCTGTTTCTTGTATTTCAAATGCTTTACTTATTGTGGAAACAAGGGGGCTGCAATAGCTTGGGTGGAGCTGAGCGGTGTCATTACAATGCAGAAAAAAAATCGATTTATTCTGTGGCTTACAATTTACTTCATGGTTGGTGAAATATCAGTTTATGTGATGATTAGGTTACCCAAGTATGTGGTATACTGCCTCTGTGCCTAATATAAACAATTACTTTATATGGGTTGCATGTGTGGTTATAATGTGATGGTGTGGTGTGGTACCAAGATTTTATCAGGTTTGGACTGGTCACATTACTCACCAATTCAGACTTTCCCTTTGGTTAAAATCTTAATATATGTGCAAGTCATCCCAAATGAATGTGAACAAAACCTTTAGACCACAACTCTATCATCATACATTCCAGGGCTGGCATATTTTGAATAGACATTTTATAGATTCAGTATCTTGAGTCCTTTGAAGACACTCGTGGGACTCTACCTGGAAGGGCTGACTTCTTCATTGTCGAAAGTCCCACGGACCAAACTATTGAGAAACAATCTAACAAAGATAATTTCCTTAAGAACCTCTGGAAAGTATTTCTTTATAATGCAATAGGTTGGTGATTCTCTATGTCATGTCAAGATATTTTTGGCAATGGAAATGGAAGTGGCTCTAGCTTCTTGAATGTGACCATGGAATTTGCTCTGGTCAATAGCTTGTGACATTTAGGTCGCAAGATACTGGACTGTAAGCCCACTGCTTTCTGGGCTAATCCTGCTATCCCTGACATCTGTTTTCTGAATTTGTACCACAGAAAAATTAGTTTCAGAATTGCCAAGTCTGGAAAATAGAAGTGCTACTACTCATTTCGAACTCATTCCTGGATCTTCGTTGATGCCTTCTGGAGTTGTAGGGTCAAAACCAGGGAATGGGATGCCTCCACACCTCATCTGCAACAGCAGATAGAAGTGATGTCAAACACTGACTGTGTTTTTCTGTGCTCCCAAAGGCTCCTCCCTCCCTTGGTGCACTGTTTGGCAGGCTAACCCTGGTGACAGGTCGGGGTCGGGTATGAAAAGTGGCCCTGTTGCAAAGTCCTTGAAAACAGTCAAAGCTCTGCTTTTGTTTAGTGAGGGGAAGAAGGAAAGAAGAAGGGACAGGACAGTTTTTCCTTTCTAGGAGGCAGTTAGGTGTTGCTATCTTAACATGACATTTCAGTCTTGCCTCTTATTCAAGTTCCCTCCCCCCATTCTCGTTTCAGCTTTAATATCTAGGTTTGTCTGATTTTAAACTGGGTTATTTGAATGTCAAACTTTCAATAACACTTTAATAGAGGTGTCCATTAACCCATGCTAAATTACAGCAGAACATCTCTGGAAATACATGTGACATCCACATGAATACCAAATGAATTCATTAGGATCAGCGCTATTACAATGAATACCAAATGAAACCCACAATGACGGGGACATCATCTTTCTCTGAATAATCGACAGCGTTCCTTTGGCACTAGTCAAACACATCAGCTGTTTGTTTCCACTGATGAGAGGTGGCAGTCTAGGTTTTGGTTAGATAAACAAATGGTGACACCAATAATCACTTAGTTGGTGGCTGTAATGCTTAATAATCACATCCTGATATCATGCATACTAGAAGTGGTGCTGCACTTCTTATGCATAATGAATCCCAAACACTTCGTAAAAGGTGATAACTTTCTTTGACCACTGAATATATTATTTATAGAAGTGTTCCATTCTCTCCTCCCTCCCACCCTTGAAGATCCTTTAATTTTTTTTTTTCTACCACGTGCAATACACTGGTAGCACATCTTAGACTATGAGGTCTCTTCTTATACATAATTTATAAAACAATTTACAAGTGATTTATTTTTAGCAATAAGATAAAACATGGTGTGAAGGGTTTTGCCAACAAAGATATAGACAGTTTGGGAGTAATACTCGTGGAGGAGCCTGGGGTCAAGTGAAATTTATTTTTCTCTTTTCCCCTGCTGTGAGCCTTAAGGACACCACTTTTACACTTCTTTACATAGTGCACCTGCTACACACACACTTCCTTCAAGTTGAATTTGTATGGCACCATGTTTCAGATGGCCTTAAAAAATATCCATGAACTGAGCATATTGGCAGTTAGATCTTGTTGATAGATACAAGAAGAGTGTCCTTTCCAGATTCTGTCTGGTTTAATGACTGGCTCTTTCTGGCCGAGTCTTCTGTGGAGCAGTGGAGTTGCTGATGTCCATACAGATGATGTCAATCTCTACTTTACAACATACAACTCGTTGATGAAAGAGGAAGGATTGTGTTATCGCCTCTCTCCCAGGAGATGGCAGTGTTTAAGAGCATTAGCAGAACATCTTGTACGTCATCAACATCACATCCTTGCACCAACCCTGGCTCTCGATGATCAGTAATTCATGAATATCATAGGAGAGGCATAATGGGAAAAGAAATGTGGGTTGACCCAAGGATGGAAAGAGGAAGGTGTTGCAATGGAACTTCTTTATATCTGCTCTGGTCTTTGATTAGAATTGGTTACTGTTCCTGTTTTGGACCTGTCTGTAGCAAAATAGTCAAAGATATTGACCTTGTAGCTTTGCTTCAGTCACAACTTGAAGCTGCGTGTACTGCAACAGCAAAACCCACCTAACTGGCTTTCTCTCATGCTAAATCTTATTTTACTTCACCTGTGGCTTTCTGCAAAAATAAAAATTCCATTTCTAAAGGGACTTTGCCTTGGAGCGCTGGTAACCAGCACAGCATGAGACGTAACGAGCATCAGTGACAACCTGTGATTATCCAATAACCATTGAATCAGCTTCTGACCTTCTTTTCCCAGTTTCCCCATAGAGATGTCAGGAAAACTTGTCCATTCTCATTGGCTACATAGAAACCTTGGTCAAGAGTGATCTCTAGCTGCTGTGATCACTAACTGGTGCCTTTCAAGGTTGTGGATACAGACTGGGTTTTACATCATCGCATGTTGCATAGCGATGTGTAACCATGCAGTGTGTCCCCGATCGGCATGCTGCTACAGGGCTTAGAGAGCCTTTAAACTTTTGCTTTGTGAGTGACTGTAAGGCAATGGAGAACAAGGATTTCAAACCTTCAGTCTCTGCTCTTCGTGCAGCAGACTGAGCTAGTTCTGAGTTTTGACATCTATGCCAGAGAGCTGTGGAGCTACCGTAAGCTTCCAGGCAGCACCGAGGCATTAGCGCTTACGTGCCTAGAGGGAACGTTCTCCTGGAAGGTCATCTGAAAGGGTGAATGTGTAGCTGAAGAAGCTTAACCACAGCAGTGCCCGTAGTGGTGCTATGTCCAGATAGTAAATTAACTGAGGCATGAGGGAAGAGTGAACAGATTGGGGGATGCTCAGCCATTTTGGGAACTAGGAGGAAAGAAACCGAGGGAGAAGCTGGAAGCTCAGTCTGGGTTTTTCTGGGGCCTGTCTTGTTGAGAATTTCTTTTACGCTCTCTTCTCTACTATGCATCTCACCCTGTGCTCCTGGGCTATCACGGAGTTCTCTGTTGTGCAATCCTGGCCTTGAAACGGTGCAGCCTCCCATCTTCTAGGGAACTAATTTCCTAGTAATCTATTTGTTTAAAATTAGTATCTACAAAGTTAACTCCTTGAACAGCCTGGACTTTGATTCAGGGAGACTGGGGACATACACCCTGGAAAACTATAAATGCAGGCACTCCTTTTCTTTGCATCCAGAATTCAACAGAGCTGTCAGATAACACATGAGAGATGGTTAATAATAAATTAAAAACATCGCAGCCACAGGGAAACTGCATCTCTCCCCTCCCCCCAAACTCCCCCTCTTTTGCTTTTTTCTACCCCATGGGCTTAATCAGCATCAAAGAGTAACAAATCCAATAAAATGTTTCCCTGAGCCAGGAACCAGCCTGAACTGGATATGCATACACACACACACCAGCCTCTCTCCCTCTCCTCTGACTGCCAGCCCCTTTGCAAAACAGCTGACAGTCGAGGTGAAGATAGAACAAAGGAAGAGATGGGGAATGGTAAATCACAGAGACACCCTGTCTCTCATCTGGTGTTAGAGAGCTGTAATAGTCCTCCTGTGCTTTTAGGCTACTGGTTTAGAAAGAGCTTTTCTGGCTCCTGACTTGGTTTTTCTTTCACTAAGATCAGAGATTTGGGGAGGGGGGGAGGGGAATGAACAGGGGAAAGCCTGCATTCATTTCTACTGAGTTCCCCCTTTTGAAACTGAATTCAAACAAAAGCAGTTCTTACAAATTTTGGTGGGCCATATGAACACCTCTGGTGGCTTTATGGCTGTGGAGCTCCACGAGCAGCTGCCAGTGCCCTGCTCGGCTGAACGCGAGCGGTGCTGGGCCAGGAGCTCTGCCAGGACCCAGCAAGGTCCATGTGGTGGCCCCATCCCTGCCTTGCCCATGCAGGGTCCTCCTGTGCCAGGGACATCTCTTTTCACAGCTGGAGCAGATGTAGGTCATTCTGAGCAGAACAAGAAGGTGGTGTTGGGCTGGATCATCAAGTGTAGGAATTGTGGGTGCATTTGAAGTCAACGGGCTGACACTGCTTTTCTGTAGCTGAAGACTCAGCCTAAGGTATCCAACTCAGAGCAGTGTGTGAGTACTCCAGTAGTGCTTATGGCACAGGGAGATTAAAATTAAAAAGGAGTTAGCAAGAAGAACTAAGGGGAACGTAGCCTCAGCAGGTTCTTCATTCTATGCTGCTTTTTGTGGATCACCGCTCTGGGCATTTCTACATCCCCTGAAGCTGTAATACTTAAGCACTTCCTGGTTATTAATACTGTTAGTGCATCTTCTCCATAGCCTTGGAGAGAGAGATGCCATCGTTTCTGTCTTAAAAATGAAAGCTGGAAGAAATGAAAACTGGGGCACAGAGGAAGGAAGGTTTTGCTCATGGCCACGCAGAAAAGCCTATGGCAGAGTTGAGAAATGAATCCACGTAACTCAAACTCTGCTGTATCAGATCACAGCTGGGAGAACATCCTTGCCTTTGGCCTGTCTGTGTGAGCTGTAACACTTTCAGGTGAGTTCAGGCATCAAGTCTGCTCCGTGCTGAGTCCTGCTGCTCTATGCTAGAGTGTAGCCGTGACAGAGGCAGAGATTTCAAGTAGCTGACAGACAGTAGTTCTGTCTGCCATTAAAATGGACTTTTGGACAGTGAATACTTATAACCTGAAATGTTTCAATTGGCCTTCCAAGTGTGATAGGTTGGCTGTGCGTTTTGCCTGTGCGTATGTCTTTCAAACAAGATCCCAAAAACCTGGTCCTGTTTGATGTGCATCACAGGAAAGATCCCTTGGCATTTTTCATAAGAATAAATATTAATAATTCTCTGGGTTGCCTGTACTATCATGATTCTTCCCGCGTGTAGCTGTGCTGTGGTGGTTGTCACCCGACAACACCTGTCTCTCAGCAGACAGCTACTCTGCGAGTCAAAATTGCTTCTCTTGGACAGGGTAGATGTAGCATGAGAGGAGCCCGCGGCTCCTATGCTGACCCACTGCATAGGGCTGGATCACATCTGGAGCATATACAGCATTAGTCATGAGAGGCACTGTAGGAGATTGAGGTGGTGCTGCTGATGAAGTAATTCTACCACAGCACTAGAAAATATTCTCTCTCTTAGAGGCAAAGTGTCTTGGATACACTTTCTCTGTAAGGAGGTGCAAGTCTTCCCCTCGAGCAGCGGTAGCACAATGGCACGGTGAACTAGTGGGCTCTAATGAATGGACTGAAGAATTACCAAAGAATTCCTATGGAAATACAGACGGCATCCGCATTATGGCCGTAATTAATTAACCAATCTATTATAATGATGAATGCTCCTTTAATGAATCAGTTGCAAATCATTTTCAGTTCCTATGGTTTTTCACTGGGAGCACATTAATCACAGCAGACTCTTTGGGTTGCAGAGGAATGTAGGATGTAAATCCAAGACCTGAGCACATCTTTAACAGAGGTTAGCCAGATCCTCAACGATCAGATCCAGATGCAGGTATGGAAAGCTCTCCTGAAGGTCAGAGTCTCTTCAAATTTGGAAAAATACTGCTGGTCCATTATAGCAATTGGCCCAGAGCATGAAACAAGCAGATCCAAAATGACCCGGTCTTGGGATGGGACTTCAAATACTTTCAGATATGGACTTTTCTGCTAATTTCTGCTAATTATATCTCAGTGTAATTCTTATACTGAGAAAAAGGTAAAATAATGAATCGTGTTTGTGAAATGTTGGATCAGCCATACTGGTTTTAGCTTTTAGGAGTCTGTTTGGGTTTTTTTTTCCTGGTTTTAGATTGGGATTCTTGTATCTTCGTATGAATACAATTGACGGGAAGCAGCTGTCTGAGTGGACCTGTTTGAGAGACTGGGGTTAAATCTGTAAAGGTTGTTCTCACATGGCTGCTTGGATATTGCAGGTTTTTTCAGTTTAGTATCCATTTATTCCCATGGAGCATTTGCATGATTCTACCCTCTCAGAATGCTTCCAAACACTGTGATCAACAGAAGCACCAATTTAAGTTAATGATTAGACTTAAACCCTTGGATGTAATATTTTTATTTAACAGAGTTGTTGCCAAAGCTGACTGATTGTTTCCGGAACTAGCGCAGAGACACACTGGCTGTGTTTGGGTGTTCCGTACAACTGCGCCTAAGGCTCCTTGGAGTTGGAGCTGCTGCAGGAAAGTGCAACAGATACGTCACGACACTTGTAGCGTTGGTGTGGAATGACACAGGGAGGACAGGCTTTTCTACTGCAGGAAATAGTGGCTTTGTGATGTGGCTGGGGATTTCATTTATATATACTTTTAATGAAGAGATAGCTTAAAAAAATTAGGGAGGTCTGACAAGAGGTCTTGGGGGGAAAAAATAGCTGAACTGGTCTGAGGACCGGTTCTGCATTTCAGGGCATTGTACTGAATGAGGAGAATCGAAAGGGAAAAAACCTAAACCAGTCAGAAAATACATTAAGTAATCCACAATGTCAAACTTGAGGCTAAGGAGCTTTATTGTATACGTAACCACATAAGAATTAATTTAGGAACTGATCTTTGTAATGTACCTATTATAAATGGCTTGTTTCACTTGCAGCTAAGAAATATATAGATATCTCTCTTCACATAGTCGAGCAAACCTGCTCATTGTGGAACAGAGTTTGTATGTTTCATTACCTTATTTCTAGTCACCCTGTTTGTGTAGAAGGTTTTAATGCACTAAGAGGTATCTTTGAGTTAAATGATGTGGGTAGATAAAGATCACTGGAAACTTTCTTGTAAACAACAGGTATTACAGTTGGGATAATGTTTGTCTTTAGTGTTTATTATATGTTGCTGTCTAAAAGGCACAGTTTTGGCAAATGTGAGCCTAATAGCTATTTCCTAAAGCTATACAAAAGTATCTTGACTTTTGGAAGCCCTTGGAAACCCCTTCTTCTGATGGGATGTGGGCACCCAATAAATGTAACAAATACAAAAGCCTGCGAGTAATCCTGACATAGCTATATTAAAAAATGTGGGGAAATATTTGTGGGATATTTTTTGGAGTCTTTATACTGCTTTACTGGCAATCACATGAATTTTATATCTGTCATGAAATCTCCTGACATTTCCACCAATATGTTGCAAGGAGGTCATTAGAGCAATTACTGAGATGTGGGAAAAGAAGTAACATTCCATAGCATCAATCGCCAGTGCTGCCATCTCTAAGCAGTTAAAAACCACGAGAACAAAAATTTGACATTTTTCTGGACTGTGTATCAATAGGGTGCATTTGTTTTTGAGGTTTTCTGCACTGCTATAGCACTGGACTTACGCTCTTAAAAAGAAGAGACTGTTTTGGAAAAATTAAAGTACATTGAAAAAATCTCAAATAAAATTTTCTCATCCATTAGAAATTATTGACTTAAACATTTTTATAGAAACTATTCAATTTTGAGAACTTCCTGTGGGGAATAAGTTTTGTCAAGAATAATATTCATTTCTGAAGTTCCATCAGATTTTTGTTTCAGTTATTTGTTAACTGAGGCAAAGAGTCAGTCCCATCCAATAGTCACAGTTTCCCAGGCCCTTGGCCTGGCCAGCTCAGGTGGGTTAAAGAGGAAGGACCCTGCCTGGGAGCATCACCCTCGTGTAGGGTACTGGACTTCAGGGGGAAGCGGCGTTTCTGGGTTACCATCTCCTCACCCACCTGACTCATTGCCAGTGGACCCATGGGTTTCACAGGCTTTTGGGTCTCAAATGTCTTTAATTGCCAAATGACTGCGACAGATTTGAAAATAATTGTATCTCTTTTCAGCACGGAGTGGTAACGGCAAAATTACTGAGATGTTGTTTCACCCCTGCTTGGCAGTGATGGGCAAGGCTGAAGCCAATGAAAATTTTGTCAGGCTTGGGCTGAAGCAACCAAGGCTGTTTCACTTGCTGTAGTCCTCTAGGAAGGTATTTAGACATCTGAGAGAGTGTAATTCATTCTGGAAATCACATATTTCAATATTAAAGTTGAATTTCACTTCCATGACATGGAGCTGATTTCTAACTCCAGATGGAAAAAATTCCCAAACTTAAATAATTGAATGGAACTGATATCTGGTTTCCTGACCAGCTCTATTTCTCCCGTGGCAATAAGCTATAGTTCTTGAGAAAATTGTCATGTATTGAAAAAACTGAGGAATGGGTGTGTTGAAAGGCTCCACCGGTCTCCCATTGACAATAAGGCACGTAGGATTATTTCCCTGGAGACTCGGAGCAAAGCCTGCTGACACTGCGGCCGTTAGTGAAACGGGAAAAATATCAGTTTGTTGCTTTGAGTTTGTGGAAACATCTTTTATTCCTGCATCCAAATATGTGATTTTATTCCCCTTATGCCCTAAATTTAGCAGAAAATAAACCAGACCAGCCTTTCCTCACTCGTGCAAGGAATTTCAACGTATTGTGCTTCTGGACCTCGATTTTGGACTGTAGGAACACGGATCGGTTTGTTGATCAGCAGGACTTGGTTGCCCCACGTCTGCTCAGCACCAGGTGTGCCTGCCCTCTTAGCCACCTGTTTTATTTTTCACCTACATGGGTGCACCTGGGTTGCAGGGGACAGGGTCGGTGAGGGCTGGTGTCTCCCCGTTAGGCACGGCTGGATGCGGGGGGTGAGCCATGGAGCGAGAGGGCTCTGTGGCAGCACCTGCTCTCCCCGGTGGGGAAGGGCGAGTCTTCCACCGAGCAAACTGGTCCTGAGCCTCCCAGACCAAAACCCCCGGAGACTTCACTACTGTTGGAGAGGTGATGGTTTGCACTTTCCCAAACAAAGCACAGCGATGTTTCCTGTAATTCGAAACAAAGAGACAACTCGCTGCTTTGTAAGCGGTGGGTGGGGAGGCACCGTTGAGTCAGGAAGCCCCCAGAGGCTGCTGGCTTTACTGGTTTCAGCTGTGAAATCAAAACACATGCATGAGTCAGGCCAGTGGTTAAGTTCTGCTCACTTTGAGGCCCTGGCTTTGATTGAATTCATGTGTCATTTTCAAAGGTCCGTGTTTAGCTTGGTTTTAGATCATGCTTGCATAATTAGTTTATTTAAACTATGTCTCATGTTAAATCAGATTTTGCCTGTGGACTTAAGTACAACTATGTAATAAGATATACCTATTAAACAGATGTTTAATCTTAATGACTATGTTCTTGACAATCAAGTGAAATTGAACATCTAATAACTACACTGCAACTAGGCATATCTCTTTGCATTTAATAGGATACTATAGTAATATAATTACAGTAATATAGGATATTATAAATAACACATTCATGGCAATATACCAATGTTTGTATAATACACATACTATATATTTAAATCATCTCAGAAAAAAAGGAGGCTTTAGCTCAACTCATCATTTCCCTGATGGGATAGAGAACAAACAAACAAACTAGTGTTACCCTCTTACGGAAGAAGCAGTTTGTATTGGCTTTCTGCTGTGCATGTCCTGACACAGCAGTGTCTGCAGGTCACCACCCCAAGGAATGTCCAAAGCAGTGGTGTCACGGAACAAATTGCTGTGTTCCCTAAAACCCCACTAGGCAGGTTTGCATTCGTGTGTATAGTGACTGTTGGGATATTCTTGTCAGACTCAATAGAAAAAAGTGAACTTAAAAAAAATAATTAGGAAGAACTAGAACAAATATAGGTGTGGAAATATTTGTCAGGGAAAAAAAGCCAGCCAAATCCATGTCAATCCTTATTGCAATTGTGCTTCAAGTTGCATGTAAATACGATGCTTCAGCAGGTTGACACCTGCGTCTCCAACTTGTGATTGCAACCATACCAATAAATGAGCTATTTCACTAACAGATCCCCTAGAATATCTGATTCTTCCACCAATTTAATGTGATATTCCTGCCTTCAGAGCTTCATATTCTGCTGTTAAGGAATGGAGAAATTATTTGGTTCATAGCCCTTTGTTATGCTTCTGTATCGTAAGTGTATACTGAGATACTATTAAATATAAAATCAAATAACATATTCATAATGTTCTGTTCAGAATTAGCAAATATGTGTCAAATAGCCTATTGAAACAACGGAATATCTTGGTAGGTGTGCAGTATTTTAGGACTTCTTTTTCTTTCCCTTTTTTTTTTTTAGGACCTAGTTTGAGGAAGCATTTAAGCCCATGTTTAAATTTATCTTTCTGGCAAATCTGCTGCACGTGTTCAGTATTAAGTGCATGCTAACTAGAAATAAGCTGATTAACTTTTGCCTTATAGTTGGACCGAACATTCTTCGGACTCTATAGGGAATTTTCTCTTGAGTCTAATGAGCCCTGAGCTGAACAGTTTAAAAAGGTAGTGGAAAGGCAGGAGAAGAGGGTGGGAAACAGGTGGGTTAAAAATAGACTTTGGATTCTTTGGTACTTTTTGGGCAATTAAATATGTGTAGAATGGAGCTCTTGTTAAAGCAAATTACAAACAAGTTTCAGAATCTGTTTTATAGCACATGTGCAGTGTGGTGATGGACCAGCAACATATGAAAGACATATTGATGGCAGCAAACATTAGCTGAGCATTCTGGTCTCCAGCGTTGTTCGAAATTGCAGGTAGAGGGGAATCTTCAAACTTTTTAGGTTTTGTAAAAATAGCTATCAAGGTCTCTCTTTGTTCAGCTTCCCAGATTCCACTTTAAAAACTAGCTTGCTTTCTCTGAGCATCTCTTTCCCTGTGCATTATATTTTCCCCAAGCCTTCCTTCGTTAATTTTTGTTACCATCTTTACACTAAAAAATGCATGAAGGAGAGAGAAGCGTGTGTGTTTGTGTTCTCCCTCCCCCTTTTCCTCATCTAACACAAGACTGGAGAGGAGAAAAACATTTAAAAATTTTCTCTTCTATCATGTGGCAGGTTTTCAGTGTAAAACTAGCGAATTCTCCAGAGTGAAGGCCTGTTTTGGTGGCCTTCTTATAATTGTATTACTGGAGGGCACCTCTAGCTAACACTGCACTGGGTGAAATTAAGCCTAGAGCTTGACAAGAGATTATTTTCACTACTGACTTTATTTAGTCCACCTTACCCTCTGTTTAGGCTGAGAAAGGATAATGCTCTCTGTTTCCAGTCTTTTTCTTTAATTCTGTTTGATAATTTTTCCACTCACCTTTATTGAAGCAGTGATTGCAAACACATTGGACTTGATATTCAGCTCACACTCTAACTTAACAAGTAGTTCAAAGATTAATTACCACGTACCTTGCAGTTCATAGATTCTATTATGATACAGCTCAAGCAAAGAGAACGGGAAAAATCCAGCTGATTAGCCCGTGACTACGTGTGAGCTTGGGCTTATGTCTCTGGTTGGCTGTCAGTGTATGATGCAAGAACTGCTACGTGGTTATGATTTCCCATCTAGATTAATTTTAATGTAGTTGAGGAGTTTCTAGGACGTAAAAAAATATCACTGACAGTATTTGTCAAACTAATATAGTTAAAATGGTTAATGCTTAAATAGGTGAAATTAATCTTCTCTGCAACGGAGTGAGGGAAGTTGTTACTGGCATTTCGCACATGGCTATTTAGACTGTGGTGTGGTCAGCGCTAGTAGAGAACTTTTGCAGGACCTCATTGCCCAGCGTACAATCTGAGCTAAATCTGCAGTGTGCACGCTGTGTTTCTGTGAGTTAACCAGAGCACAGAGTGGAAACTACTTTGTTGCCCAGAGAAGTCGTGGATGCCTCATCCTGGAGGTATCACAGTATCATAAGGTTGGAAAAGACCTTTGAGATCATCGAGTCCAACCTATGACCCAACACCTACACCTACTCCTACTTGTCAACTACACCATGGCACTAAGAGCCTCATCCAATCTCTCCTTAAACACCTCCAGGGACGGTGACTCCACCACCTCCCCGGGCAGCGCATTCCAATGGCCAATCACCCTCTCAGTAAAGAACTTCTTCCTAATGTCAAGCCTAAACCTCCCCCTGTGTTCAAGGCCAGGCTGGGAGAGGCTTTAAGCAAACTGATCCAGTGGGAGGTGTCTCTGCCTGTGGTGGGAGATGGAACTGGATGGGCTTTAAGGTCCCTTCCAAGTCAAACCATTCTGTAATTCTATGAAACTACACTGGTGCTCTGCTTTTCTGCCAGCTTGCCGGCTCCAGGAGAGACCATAAGACTTTGAACCTGCACAGGGAGATTGCAGTGTTGTAGTTGGTAGGGGTTGGTGGCAAAGGCAAGTTAAAAGGGGGTTTGCATTACCCTAGTTTGAAAATAGATAGTTGTTAATAATTTTGGATGAGTTTGCTGGTGCAGCTCACAGCACGACCCTGCAAACTGTTGTTCTGGAGCAGAGTGGGAAGCAGCTTGCTGTAGAACAAGAGGCACTGGTCAGAAGACTCAGGAAACACATGCCCTAAGCTGGCACCGCAGCGATGTAATACAGAAGCACAGCTGAGTTCGTGTTGCGTCTGTGGCACTTCTGATTTGGTAGTTCTGTACCTAAAACTAGATTTAACACCTCATCAGACTGCAGTGTCTGGTAAGAGAGGAGCTTAGCAATGTGGAGAAAGCCCCAGATGAAGGGTTCATTCTGTCGTACCTCGGTTAATAGCCAGGGTTCTGCATTTTAAGATTTGCAGAGTGAGACCTGTCAGAGGTGTGATTAGAATTTGCTTCCCGCTCTGTTCTCACTGCCAGCAACTCACCGTTCCCCTTATTCTAGAGTAAATCGATTAGGACTCAATAAAAAGCACGAGGAGAACCTGCTTGTCACTTCTTCAATGTGTCAGCCTGTTTGGAGACTTTGCCTGAATCCCTGAGCAAGTGGGAGCTGTGTCTAGTGCGAGTTTCTCACATCCATAGTTTCCCTGGCTAACAAGGGAAGGCGATATACGTAGGACAGAACAGGTTTCTATTCAGCCGTGGAGAAAGCACTTGTGAATGTTGCAGGAAATGAGATCTTAAGTCAGTGCATAAAACAATCTAATCCATCACAGCCCCTAGAATGGCCCCTCATAACTCAGGGGCTGTCATACCCCTTTGTGTGCATGAAGGCAGTTGTGGAAGAAGTGACGAACTGCGCACATATTCTGCTAAATCCATTCTGGCAGCTGAGGTAATATATTTTCAATGCCAAGTCACATAATTTTACTTTAGCTCATTTGACTCCAGGCTACAAAGCTATTCCAGAAAACAAAGGGATGGTGTTTGAATAATGAATAATAATGAATTTAATTCTGTGGGCTTGTGCTGGGCTGAAGCCTCTAGGAGGTTAAATGCAGATAGAGTAATGGAAAGCAAAAGTTTTACCTTAGAAAATAGTGTTACTTTGCTCCAGTTGTCTTGACTCCATTAGGCATCGGTACCTTTGGATAGATCAAGCTGGCATCTGAATTTAAAACCAATACATCATTAAGCATGATTTACAGATTTACACCTACAAAAAAGCATAGAATTACTCTCAGCATCTCGTTTTTGCCTTCTGGTTTTGTTTTTTTTCTTGTCCTGTTATTTTCTATTTCAACAGTTGTAGACGACTCTTAAAGTTTTTGCAGGGAAATCTGAATGTATTCTTGCACCGTGACAAATACTCATACACACTTGTTTGGTGTTACCCAGCATCCTCGGCTACAATTCAATGCTTTTCAAAAAAGGAGTAAGGTAATCTTCCCACAGTTCTGGGCAAAGAAAGAGATGTTTCTTGCCTCTGCATGTACAACACACAACATACAGAGATCCTGATGCTACTTGACAATTTTGATGTTACAGTACCATAGTATTACAGTATCATAAGGTTGGAAAAGACCTTTGAAATCATTGAGTCCAACCTATGACCCAACACCTACACCTACTCCTACTTGTCAACTACACCATGGCACTGTGTGCCTCATCCAATCTCTAATTTAATACTTTAATACTAATGATGGGAGGGCAGGAAAATGGGATTCTCCCGTAGAGAGATCCTGGAAGGCAGCTTCAAGGAAGACCTAGGTATCTGATAGTGTGCCACAGACAGGAAGTTAAAGACCACTGAGCTCTGAGTGCTGGATTTTGTTTTATCACTTTGGGAGTTCCCCTTTCCTTTAGCATTTGAAGGGAGTTAATGAATGTGCTTACAAACTGACTAAGTTGTTCATGGAGTTGCTGAAGACTCTCGAAGATTCATGGAGGCAGATCCAGAGAAGCAGGAATGTGGAGAAGCGCTACAGATGGTTGTCTGGGAGGTCTCCCCCCATCTGGAGAGGAAGCTGATGAATGCACGCACAGGGCTGCCTTAACCTTTGTGTTTCTTACATGGCACGTGTACATGGTTGTGCTTGATCAGAGATGCTTTTCCAGCTCAGCTGCTTCTGCAAGTGGGTGTTTTACTGCAGATGGTGTCCTAGCAAAGAGATACATGCCCAGATGCTGTTCTGAGAGGGGAAGGGAAGAGGCAGGTGCAGAGCAGTGGTAGCAAGCTGAGGCAGTGGCTGTGCGTGGTGTTCCTGAGAGCTGTGGGAAAGCCCTGGTGAGGTCCTCCCTGGAGAAGGTGGGAAAGGTTCACGATTGAGGGAAAGAGAGGGAATCCCTGCTCCTCTGTGCTGGGGGTTCTGCTAAATGGGGAGTCACGGGGGATGCATGGCTTTGATCCTTCCTGTGTTTATAACTTTACTTCGTGGTGCTGTGGAAATCAGTGTGATGCCTAAGGTTCAACACCATCTATTAATTTGTGCTAAAAGATCAGCTGATACAGGGAGTGCAAGTCACCTTCAGAAACAAATTGGTAAATAGTGAACTTTTAAAGGGAAAAAATGAAGAGGCTTGATAAGCAAAGTGGATTTATGGAGAGACATCTTTGGGAGGAGGTAAACAGTGTTTTCTGATATTGTTTATGGAGAAAAAGGATTTATAGAACATATAGATTTATACGTGGGACGTAAGTTCTTTGTCTGAAGCCTGAATGTGGCAATACTCAATTAATTTGAGAGAATGAGAAAGTGAAGCTGATTATAAACAGAAATGAAACAGTCATTCAGGCACCATGTGCATGGGACTTCTAGCAAGCTCCACTGGAGGTCCAGGCACTGAATATTTGCAGGATTATGTGTCATCTCGTGGATCTGTTTTCACGTTCCAAGCCATCTGGCATACAGGAGTAAACAAACAGCAGAGAAGTTAATAAGTAAACTGGTTTTTAACTATTTTTTCCCAGTCCTAATACTATAAAAGCAAAAAACTTATAATTCCTAATACAGATTAATTTTAAATTACATCAACTATTTAAGTGAAGTGGCAAATGTAAAGTTTTCACCTTACAGGAAGGCAGTCTCCCATTTCCTTTGTTCACAAGGCTGTGCACGGGTTTCCTCCCAGCTGTAGCTGTGGTGAGAAAAGGTGTGAGCATGCCCCTGCCTAAGGTTGCTGTCGGGACTCTTAACTGATGCTGATGCAGCTGGAATGCAGTACGTACCCAGCACCAGCGCAGGCAGCTGTCAGTGTGGCTCTGGATGGAACCAGGAAAAGCTGTGATGGTTTTAGTGGAGAATATCCATTGGGGAACACTGCCTTATCTGACAGCAGCAACGCACCGGCATCGCCTTGTCATACGGAGCACGGGATTGCACTACAGTGAGGGAAATAACAGTGACTCAAACTTGTTTCCTTCTTGGTTTCACTAAAGAGAGTCTGGTAGAGGGGTTACAGCATCCACTTACTTGAATTCACTCTGTTGGTTCAGAGAAATAATGTCTCAGAACTAGACGGGTTCTGAATTTCATTAGAAAGCCTTTGAAAAATTTCCATTATGGGTGATTAATTGTTTAGTAGATTTAAAAACGTAGCTCTATTAAAGTAATCCAAATGTATATTCAAGGCCCTCTGATACTAATTCATACCATTTAATTGAGTACTACTTTATTTAATGAGTTTCCTTTTGATGTAATCCTATTTATGAGTATGATGCTCTAACTCCCAAGTGTCATCAAACGAGTAAGTCCTACCACCCTTCTTACCTCCAAGTTGCACATTTGTACCCCACGTTTGGTGTTCACTGGCATTTGTGAGCGAAGCTGGACTAATTAATTAAACTGGCTGAGGAAGATTCATGCAGTGAGACTAATTCTCTACCAGTTCAGGCCCTTGGATTCAAAAAAGGGATCCTATCTACCTTAAAGTGCACAAAGGTAATTAAACTGGGATTTTTTTCTGTTTGAAGATGGAAGATTGTAGGCAAGACAAGGTGAGAAAAGATGACAGCCCTTTCTCTCTGGTCAGTAAGATTTCAAGGAACTTGTCCCGTGTGCTTAGACATTATGTGAAGCATCGTCCTACCCTAGACCACTGTTTGTCAGAGTTTAAATCTCCTGAAAAGGAATAAAGGCAAACGATTTTGAAGCTACTTGGTGTTAACATTCTCATTTCTGAAAGGTATATACTATCTTTTAACATTTTGAATGGAATCAGAAATATTAAAGAAAGGGAATAGACTCAGTGACAGGAATTGTCTTGATAATCTCCGATGCTCAGTTGCCTTGTTGGCTCTCGCGTATGTGTAAGTCGGTATTTGTTTATGCCTGTTTGATCTCATTTCCCAAAAGTATTTCCCAAGCTGTGCTCAGACAGAGACCATGAGAAGTAACCTTCTGACTGAAATGGAATCCCTCATTCAAAATGAAACAGGATTTATAGTGTGGGGTTTTATTTTGGTAAGCTGTTTCCTGGCAAGGTTTTCCTACGACATTTGCTGGGAGGGTAACCCATTTAAAATGATTCCAAGCACCAGCGGGAGCTAATCTGGATGACACTAGATCATGCTTGGCAGTTGTTACCCCACTGGTGAGGTGCCATGTGAAATATTTCCAGTGTTGACCCATGTTTCCAGCTTTGGAAGCTGTACTGGAAAGTGCAGTTATGATAGAAGAGTTGTCTGATGATTTTATTTTATTTTTTATGAATACTCCAATGGAAATGTTAACCCGTTCACAGAAAGGTCAGGTACAAGCACAGTTTCACACCTGTGCCAGTATCCAAAACGAGGAACTGGCACACGATTGCTATCACTGTTTTTTATTACATTTATTGCTTAACATCCCAATTGAAGATGAGGATTTCACTCTATTATGTCTACATATGCAGCTTAACCTGCTCTTGAACCTCATGGAATGCCTTGCTGCAGCCTTTGTCTTCATGGAAAGGACTCCTAGAATGATCTATTTGAGTTGTGATCCTTAGGGAATGCTATGCCTGGAAATCATGGGTCGTGTTCATAGCTGGCACTCTGCATAGCCCTGTGTAGACTTAAGAAGTAGCCAAGATTTAAATCCTGAGCAAGAATATATTTTGATTGTTCTGTGTTCATATCAACAAACAGCTGCTGGTCCACTTCCCGTGGACACTGATTGAGTTTCAGTGCTCCCAGTATCGAGTCAGGGTTTGTGATGAGACAAAGCTTTCAAATTACGTGGTTACATACCGGTTTCGTATTTGTTGTGATACAGTTTATGGTTTTGTGTTTAAACAGCCCATTTGTGAAGGCCTCTTTCCCCACAACAATAGTCATTGGATATCCTCAGTATCCAATCATTTCATTGCAACATGTTTCCCTCTAGGGAAATAATTTCCAACTAATGTTTCTTTTCTTCTTTTAACTTAAAAGAGCCTCTTCCTTTCTTTGTGGTCAGTGCAGTCCATTTGTAACTACCTGGTACAAACTTAATTCTGTACGTTCTTATCTCCCTTGCTTTGTTTTTCTGTACCAAACATAAGCAAGACCTAAAGTTTGTTCAGATTAGGGATCAAACACTGATATTCTATTTCTTTTCCTGCAAATTCCTAGGGGAAAAAAAAAATCAATATGCTAACGTTGTTGCATCAAGCTTTCAAATCTAGGCAGGCATCAATAGGCAGCTGTTTCATGCTTTTTAGCATTTTGGGCCAAGTTTCTGGTTTCAAACAGATTGATGTAAAACCAAAGGAACTTCATAGGAACTGGATTTCTACCACTTCATCAGAGGAGGTCAAGCCGATAAACCAATCCAGGATCAAAATTGTGATAATTGACTATTAATATAATAATTAGAATTGGATTAGGCATGGGGTATGTGCACCTTCATAGTCATTCCCTAAGGAAACTGAGACATAATTTTGTGACGTTATGTGCTGCCCAATGTATCTGTAACTATTTTTATTTGGCATATGTATATGAAATACTATTTGCTACTTCACCAGTTTAATACAAAATAAAATCCTCCCAAGTCAGAGTAATGTTCTCTGCTTTATATTTGAAAAAAATCAAATGAATCCCATGATACTCTGTGATTTGCAATAAAGTTGATCAATGTGATCTGTTTCCACAAATTGCAGAACATACCATTCACATTCTTTTGAGTAATACTGGTGTTTTACCTTGCCGTACACAGCTGTTGTTCCTGGTGTTAAGTATAGCATCTTAAGACTTTTTAATAGAAAGAAACTAAATGAAAATTGATTGATAAAAGCTCCATCAAGGTGTTTATTGTTTTTGCCCGAGGGTAAAGCAGAAACTTTTCAAAGCAGTGTCATTTGTTACAGATACTGTTTTTCAAAGTGCATGGGCAATGGAGATGTGAACATAAAGTTGGGAAATTGCTTTTAATCATTAATAACTTGCACAGGGATCTTGTAGTACAAGGTATAGTGTTCACTTTTGTGCTGGATAATGAGTTGTTACAAAAATTGTTGTATGGAGGTGTAGTAGGAGATTGTGTATGCAGTCATAGTACTGACATTGGCATCTACAGAAGCCTGAAGCATACGCAAATGAAAGCCAAAATACCTGATTAACAAGGGATTCCGTTATACTCCAGCTTTGTTAGACAGAGTGCAGTAGCAGAGACAGGATGTGGTTTAGCAGCAGTTGCCTGTAGTGCTTTTAAAATTCTTAAACTTTTTGTAGCAGACCTGAAACCACTCGCCTCTCCTTGGTTCTTGGAGTATTCTGGTTTGATCAGGGAAGAAACAAATCCATTGTTGCCAGTAAGAGAATTTTAGTAAAGGTAGGAACTGTCAATTGTCCTATTATATAGAGAAACAATATCCAATCTAAGAGCCCAAATTAAGTAACGGTAGAGATGATGTTAGTGGAAGCAATCTTAAGAGAATTATGGGAAGACATTTGTTCTTGGCTCTTGTGAAGGGACAGTGGCTTGAAAACGCCTACTCCAGACAGTAGTTTGCTGCATGACTGCCTTTTAACCCCAGCTGCCAAGGCAAACTTGAGTAACCAGCTCCGATGTGTAGGAGTGAGCAGGCTTGAGCTAAACGTGTGGTTTTTTGTTAATTTTATCCTGCATAGAGCATAGCTTTCCCCAAATTATCACAAATTGAAATGTCTCTAATTCTGAAGAACTGTAAATGTGTAAGGTCAGAAACTTATTTGCTGCTCCCCATCACCCATGGAGGCAGGGAAGCCTGGAAAAACTTGCCCCTTTGGCTGCTCAAGATAATTTTGCACTTCAGGTCTCCAGGGACCTGTTAGCTCTTCAGGACCGTTAAGTGATTTGGACTGTGCCCACTCATCGCGTGTTGAAGGTAATTATTTGAAAAGTTGAACGGTAGCGGTGGGCCTGGCCTCTCTAATCAGATGCACAAACCGCCATGTGGGCGGCTCGCGCTGTTTCACTCCAACCAGCTCGCCCGCAACTGGGGCCATAGTGGGCGGCTGACCCGTGTTAGTGGTAAACTCTGAGCACACAAGTCATGACGTACAACTCCTGCCTTGAAAAGCAAAACCCAAGTCGGAAAAGATTTGGGAAAAATCCAGGTGATATGACTTGCCTAAGACTGTGCAGCCTGGTGGCAGAACCAGAACGAGTTCTGGAATCTGGTGCAATGGGTTAACCATCTGTATTCCTTACAACATTTTAGTTGAATTTCTCTAATAGTGGTGCTCTGTTCTTTCAGATTGAGGGTGAAGGATTTTGTGCGTGGGTTCATGATGGTTTGAGGGGTTTCGTTTTATTTTGCTTGTGCAATATAGACACCTTAGAAATGGCATACAGCCGAGACCGCTTCTTTTGGACTATTGGGAAGGTAACTATTAAAACTAGCAGGAAGGTGTCCCGGCTTTCCCCTCTACCTAAGATGAATTTCGCTTTTTCCTCTTAGGTTGAAGAAAGATAAAAATATTTTTTTTAATTTTTCTAAGGAAAAAAAGAAAAAAATAATATTGAATAGCGTGCTACTTCTTGTTTGAATATGGCATTATTCATCAGTTAAATAATTTAGGTAAAAAACTCAAAAAACTAATTCTAGAAAGGACAGTTGTGGTCAGAACAGAGTTTAATGAAACTCAATAATCTAGAAGTGGAAAAGCGAATTATTTGTTTCAGTGCACTATATAAATCCATGTAAACTATTAAATTTATTTCTTTTATCCTTGGAGAAGGAAGGAAGGAAGGAAGGAACTGTTTCATTGGAGAAAGTTCAAACACTGTAATGATAAAATTCATGTTACTGAGTGCGTAAGTAGTGTGTGTATCTGTAATATTCTATTAGCTTTACCATTGGTTTGCGTATGTGCTTCGTTGAAAAAAAAGTGAAAAAGACTGAAGCTTTTGTAGTTATGTTGTACAACATAACTTTTATGATGGGATATCAGGTAAGTCTTCGAGAAACAGAAACTTTTAGGCGTAGTTGCTCAGTGTGTACAAACAGTTGTAGTGGCCGCGCACAAATTGAAAAGGCAAAAATGCACAGTTGAGATTACGCTCCTCCAGGGTCAGGCCCTACGAATACACTGCGCATCAGCTGTGCTAAAAGTTGGCAATGGGACTTGAACTAAACATATGATAAACATATGGAAAATATATTCCTTTGCTTTATATGTTTGAAAAGTGGATCATACTCAATGTGCTACTGCCTTTGAGGGCTATAAGATAAAACATTGCAAGGTTCAATGACTTTGAGATGCGAATCCTGGGTACAGACCAGATGGAGGCTTGACACCAAAAGCTGCTCTTGTCTTTGAACATTATTGGTCCCGAAGAATTGAAATTCCTTTTAGGTTTGTCCCCCATCCCCTTTAAAACACTACGAGTGGAAACAGTTTCCACTTGTTTTTGTCCCTGTGCCAGCCTGCAGTTTAAGCTCGGAGGAAACGTGCTTTAGGAGAGGATTGGCTTACAAGTCCTTGTGAAGTCAGTGGCACGGGCTTTGAAGGTTTGTGGGAGGTGCAAAAAGCCTATCTTACACTGCTGCAAGGTTGCTCGGGTGTAGCCATTCTGATGCTTGCAGACAAGATGGTTTAAGACTGTTGTGGCCCCAGGGCCTCATTCTCGTGCCATGCTGATGGTTCTCCTTCGTCACCTGGTTGGACTGGCATAGTCATCGTTAGATCTTGGAGACGATCAGATTGATATCTGCACTTGACTTCCCTCATTTCATTTGGTAAAGCTTATTTATATGCAGCATGTTTCATACTGATATCTTAAAAATACTTGCATTAGCAGCTGTGGGTGGAAGGGCAGGTAGGAGTGCGGACAGGGGGTTACTGGTACCAGAGTCACTGAATTCTGGCATCCATAGAAGTGTCATTGTCACAGAGAATAGGATACCGCTGGCATTGCAGCCCAGGTGACCTAAAGGGTTGTTGGTACCAAAAGAAACAGCCCTCCTCCACCCCCTCTCCTGCCTCGCCTTTGTGCATTCCCACTGCTTCCACTGTGATTCTGAGCTGAGCTCATTCAGGCAGGAAAATACTTTTTAAGACTTATTTTCAAATTGGTTTTGCTTCCTAGACTGCTCATTGAAGGGGTTTTGCAGGTCATTACAGAGTGCCACGCAACTTACAGGGAAGTGGGCTCTCCCTTTTTGGTGTTACGCTTAAACTGTGTGCTAGTAGGAATAGCTCAAGCTTCTGTTCTGGTCTCAGCTAATCTGATGGTTAGAGCAGAGAAGCTGGAAAGACACCTTAAACTTAGCTTTTCCTTTCCTTCTTGCTTTCTTGCACCAAATAGGGAATGGAGAAATTGGCTAGAGAGCCTTTATTTTCTCCTGCTCATTTTTTGTTATTTGCTGTTTTTCTTTTAAAACAGACTTCCAGGCCGAATGTGATTTTCCTGTGGGAGTAAATGCTGAGTTCTGTCTGTGGTTTTATCTCCTTAGTTGACAATAATAAAAATTCCAAACAACTTCCCCCGCATTCCCTGCATTGCTGTTGTCGTGTTTTCTGCTGGTTGACAAAGTCACCTCTGCGGTCTTCATATTTGGGTACATTTATTTTGCAAAGTGCTAGGAGCTGCGCAGCGTGTTGATGTTTTCAAAAGCTTTCACAAAAGCTGTTGGAACACCACACGTTGCACAGTTAAGAATTTGGGAATTTTCCACTCCCACTCCCCAACTGTTTTTTAGATTAGTGTTTGTGTTTCTCCAAAGCTCCCTGCAAACACCCCCTGTCAATAGCGCCTGGGAGGGAGCCTGAGGAAATCAGTCATGCAGTCTTTCTTTCTGTAAAACATCACTTGTCCACTGGGATGCAGTAAGGAAGTCCCGGGAGGATTAAGGACGTTTTCTCTCCTTTGTATGCACGGCCCTTTCAAGGGAAGTGAAATCACAGAGTGCTTAGAATCGCCTCTTCTGTGGAATTGAATCTTTCTCTTTCCCCATTCCTCCCTTGCCTATTTCCTCCTTCCATCACCAAGTACTCCAAAGAATAACTTGCCTAATCAGTGACTTTGTTTGACCTATTTGAAGATGGAAAAATATACCCAACAACCAAAAAGGAGTAGCTTGAGAGATTGTTGTTGGGAGCAACTGAGACAATACGATTTGGATTAACGTTAGCCTGCAGTTGATGTGTGGCCAGAAGAGGAGCAAAATCTCTTCCGGGCAGAGGAAGCAAGGAACAAGAGATGATTGTTGTGCTCTTTTACAGAGGCCTTGCTGACACCACTGAATCTGTGGCTTAAAGTCTAAGTGATGTTTAAACAGTTTATTGAAAGACAAGGATTTATTAGGGCACGGCCACCTCTGACAAATATTGCAGTCTTTCCCTTCTAAAACTTCTTTTCCTCTGTTAAATGATACGGCAACGATCCTTTCTACTCAGTTTTCAGCTGACAAATCAACAATTTCAAATGTTATGAAGATAACGCAACTTACTTGAAAACAAGACAAATAACAACATAAAGTTGAACTCTAGAATGAAACATAGGTCAGATGGAGCTTCGATTCCTCTTTCGCTTCCCAGGCCTCTCCCAGGCAAAGGGAGACATCGCAAACTCCACTTACGATTTTACTGGGACTGTTTGTTCTAAGCGGTATTGCTTGGACACTATGGTACAAGTAGCCTCTGAATAAGAAGGAAAATCAAGACAATTCACTTTTTGCTTTAGAATATCATCATAGTTTTAATGCAGGCTTTATTTAGTTGACTGTAAATGTTAGCTTTTTCACAGGTGAGGGTCTCCTTATGCCATTCGTCTTGGTCATCTGTTCTTACAGCGTGGTGAAAGATGATTGTGAAGCTGGAAGAGAGAAGAGAAGGTGCTCTTTGCATCTTGAGGAATATACAAGAGCCAAATAACATAGGTCCCTCCAAGCATTAACTACTCCGGAGTCCTGATTTTAAAAGATTGCAACTTGCAGAACTGCCAGACCTTGGCAAGCATGATCTTCTACACATTTCCAAAATGATGTGAAAAGTAAAATTGACTAAATTAACCACTGAACCCAGCTCCCCTTCCCAACATCTTCAGTAATCGCAGTAAACATCATTAAGACCATTCACTTTTTAGTCAAATATAGAGTGTGACTAAAAAATACTTTACACACACAAAAAAGAAATTCTGATAAATGAAATTCCAGGATAGATGTGTATAATGTAGCAGTTCAGAAATTCACTGCCCTCCATTTCACCCCCATGTTGTACGACTCAAATTGCAAATGAAGCCTGCTTCTGTTGGATGGTGCCAACAATCTGATATGGAGATCTTGGCTGACTACTGCTCATGTGTCTGAAGGGGAAGTAAGAAATGAATATTTGTAATTTCTATTACTTTTTGAAAATACCATTTTTAATGCCTTGCAAAAACTACTTGATCAATTTTCATCATTAATCAATTATCACAGGGCCTTTTCTCTTTCTAGAGACTGTTAAGCCTTGTCTCTCTGATTTTATCTTAATAACCACGAAACCTCCAATGACCCCAAACAGGATTCATTTTGTTCCTTTTTATGTTTTACTCTGTGTACAATTTGGAAAAGTCTGATTCTGAATGGAGCTGTGACTGAGCATCTTTTACGATGATCGGGGCACACAGAATACCAGCAGAGAGCTAGTGGTACCTCTTCATTTCCAACGAGGTCAGCGTTTTTCCTGGTGTCCAGACCCTAGGCTGCAGTTCCTTTTTACATTTCCTTTCATGGCTGTAGTGCTTGGACTTCTGCTGTAAAAGCAAATAAATACAGAGAAATTTAATATTTTGAAGTTGGACTGGGCTCTGATCTGTCAATAGTGTGCCAGGAAAGGCTGTTACTGCTGGGGAAGGAGGAACGATGGGTGGTGGTGGGCAGGGGAAGATGGGTGATGCATGTTCTGGCTGTGCCCTGAGGAATGGAGTGCGAAACTGGGGCTTTCATGCCTCCAAATATTCTTACCCTTTCTGTTTTTAGGCCTAAGAAGCCCTGTCTGAGTTGGAAGTCAAAATAATTTATTCTACATTAATTTGGGGGCAGTGCTAATGAAAGTGAATTACTGCGATGATGAAACAGGTAACGTATCATATATTTGTTAAATTTTTACTCAGTTTGTATCAGGAGCAGAGGCTGTTTGGTAAAACTCCCTTAATTTTTATTTTCTTATCATTTTAGAACCAAACATATTATTTCCATAGATGGATAATTATGCTAATTATTAAATGTTTGCTTAGTGTTAAAAGTTTTCTCAAAGTGTGTGCCTGCCATATGCTAATGGCAAGCTGGTTAACATTATTTATTCCAGCCTACATGTTTTCTAGCAATATGGATTTGTAAAAAGAAGTTTGTGTGTGTGAATAGCAGTGCATATTCTTAGCAAGTAATTTTTCAGTTTCCCATCGTCTGTTGGAACCTGGTTTGCAGAGCTGTGTTTGCTTATTGTGCCTGTAACCCCTATTTGTTGAGTTTATTATCCTGACTCCAGAAGCCCAGGTTGTATAAAGGTTTATGGGTGACTCCTCCAGTCAAGCTGAGCTTGGCCCTTTGGGTGTTTTACACCACACTTTCCAGCGCAAGGAATCCAATGAGAAGGGTGTGTAGCAAGCAAGAGAACTGAACAGCAGAACTACAGGACAGGATGTCTCCACAATGATTATCATTATTATCAACGTGTGATTTATCCAATTAGCTGATTCCATTAACCAGGTTCGATTGACTCTCTTTCTCCTGCCACATTTTAACATGTTTATATCTTGAACGAGTGAAGGATGTATTGTTTGACATGACAGCTTTCTTTGTGTGTAGCTACCTCTTTATTTCAATCCAATGACTGACAGAAGATAGGAGTGGGTCTTTTTGATGTAACGTAAGGAATTATTTCCTGATTTGACATCCTAATTGATTGGGGATTTCTTGTTATACTAAGGAATTTTCATTCTGAATTGCTCAGAAAAGCAACACTAGTGCATTGCAACAGGAGAATAAAAATGAAGATGTCAAGATAAATGAAAAAAGGAGACCTCCTAGACGTAGTTTTCTGCACACGGTTAATAATCTTTTCCCCTCTCTTATTACCTTCAACCCTACGCTTCTCTTCTCTCAAGTGGCTTCAGAGCGTCTTTTTAAAGAATTTTCAAACAGTGTTGGCTGAAAAATATGAAACAAGTTCATGTAAAAAGCTGACAATCTGCATCCTTTCACTACAAAACTAAAACCATATTTTGAATTATAGATTTTCCCCTCTCTTTTCAATGGCAAGAGGAAAGAAAAGAGTTAGGATGGTAAGTGATAGGAAGAGAAGGGAAGACACTGGAGAATGTGTTTAGTAGCAAAGGGAAGATACCAGTCAAAGAAAACATCACCTGCTCTGCTGAGCAAAACCTGGCTAAGTAACATTACTGTAGGTCTAAGCTTCTTCTATGTGATCTGGGCAATCCTAAACATCAGCTTTTCCTAAAAACTGTGAGAATTCCTAGTGGCTTCGGTGAGACCAGAAAGCATTGGATTGATGGGATGCAATGTGCTGCTATGGGGGGCTTTCACACACCTCTGGGTGGCACCGAGTGGGCACCAAAGGTACCACTGGGCCAGGCTGGCTGCTGAGACTGGCAGGGTGAAAACCAGCTTGGCTAAAGCAATTAGCTGTTTGTATCAGTGCTCTCTCCTTGCCCAGCCACTCAGACTTTGTTGGTGTTTTAGTTGGCATTGCCATCAGAAAAAATATTTGGGAAATTATGTTCTTAAATTTTGAAGCGAAGATGCAGCCGCTGTATTTTACTTTTGGGCAAAAATAGTAATATTGGTGAGCGCTAGGGCTGGTGAGATGCAGGCAGAGGGGGCAGCACAGGCTGAGCACAATGACATCTTAAGAAATTCGAACAAATGAAGTGAATGGAGAATTTTCTTTAGGGAGAAAGTTGCTTTGATTTCTGGAAGAAGCTGGTTATTCCATCACATCCTTATGTTTCGAGAAATGGAAAATACAGTGATGATGACGCTGATTGTTTTTAAAATGAAACTGTCTGTAGTTATCTCCAGAGATAATAATCCCCTGCTGGTTTAGTGCTTCCTTGATTTCATTTGTATAAATCTGGAGAATGAGGCATCACAAGGCTGCATCAGCTCCCCCACGCCTCCTCCAAGTGCAGCATCCCATCTCAACCATGTTTCAAAATATGTTTTCTAAATAAATTCTACAAAGTTTTGCTGGGATGCTTTTATTTCTCAATTTTTTTAATGCTGGTCTAAAAACTTGAAAGTAGCTTTTTTTTGCCCCCCACAGAATTTACCTTTTTGTTGGAAGGTAATTAACTTTGCCCCTCTGATGTGCATCTCATGTGGGACCCTGTGGAATATATGTATGTTAGGCTGGTTTAGCACCTAGGAGGACAGAATGGATGCTACCTGGCACCCAGGTATTCAGCTGCTGTGGATGGACCGTGTCCATCCACATTATTTATTTCATTTGTCTTAGTGCAAGTGGCTACGTGTGGAGGATAAGGTTCAGGATTTGTAGGCTTTTTTTTTTGCATGAAGTAGCTTTTGATGACTGATTTGACAATTATTTCTTCTTAGGGGCCATTTAGTCTTGTATCTACCTTTTATTTTTTTACACAAAGATCTGAAAGCATTATTCGATCATTTAGATTCATTGTTTACATTTTAGCAAAATATAAAGGAAGAAAAAATGCGGAGAGAGGCTAAACATGCAAGTCTTGCTTATAATGACACCAGGATTCAAACCAAGTTAGTGTATTTGCCACTCTGGTACGGTAACTTTGAGACAATTATTTTACGTGAGATTTTTGTTTATTTCAGGCATTTCTCATGATTACCTCAGTTTGTGGCGGTTTTTTGAAACCATTATCAACTGAATGTGCTGTTGGAAAAAAAGTATAGAGCTGCTTTTCAAAAGAAAGGTTTTGCTTTGATCCTCACAATTTCATATAAAAAAAAAAATTGCCCTTTTCACAGAGTGGTTATACATTTCTAATATTGGCGGTAGAGGAGCGATAACCTAGCGTGATGGACATTACACTTGCAAAACATGCATTGTTACCCCTGTTAGAGGCTGGGCTACCAGAGGATAACAATTTGCTGCTGCCACCAGCTGATGGAGTTGGTCCTTCAGCTGAAGTGATGGATGTCAACAAAGCGGTGCTCAAGGTGTGCATTCAAAGATTTCTACTGAGGAAACGTGTATGTGAAAATGGAGATTATGTGTGAAAGTGCAGCTGTGTATCAGACAGGTTAGAGGGCCTCTGGAATGAGAGTAGAGTCTAATCCAGGTAGATCTCTCTTCTATGAATTATGTCAGTATAACACAGCTGATTTTGGAGCCTAAATGTGTCAGTGCTTCATTGCAAGAAGCATTTCTCCAAATATCAAAAAAAAAGAGTTTGAAGTGTAATATGAGGGACAGTCATGAGGAGAACCCCGCCGGGGCTCTGACGTGTCATCTTCCCAGGTTATGAAAAGCCACCAAGGGGTTAATCATCCCCCACTGCATATGAAATGACAACAAGCTCTTGGCAGCTTTCCCCATTTTTTATATAACACTTCCAAGCGCTGAAGCTTGTATCCTCCTAGTAATGCTTTTAATTTGTGCTCTGTTGGGGAGAGGCCAAGATTTAATCGAAATCATTAGAATGTCTTTGCTTGAAGTAGCTGAGGGCTTGTAGCGAGCTGGAGGAGGTTACTTCAGAATAATTAAAAGAAATACATAAGGTCGTCATTGGTGTCTGAGCTATTCCAGACACCAGGTTCAAGGGGGAAAGGTTGAGTTTAATGACAACTCCTCTTAACTTAAGTAGGATGCCTGCACGGCTGCATAGTTTTAATAATTAAACTTTGCCTTTTTCTCTTCCCACACACCTACCCAAGTGGACTTTGTTTCTAGCTTTATCTCAGTACAATAAAGATGGGCTTGAACCAAAGCCCAGGAGCCAGATTTCTCAAGGCTTTGGGGGTTCTGCTGCCTAGATACAAGTCTAAATTTTGTGATTCATCTTTTATCTAAAATGGGATGAATTTCAGTATGCCGATAAGTGTGCACGTGTGAAAATGTGGCTCTCTGTGGGTGAACAAGTGTGTGTATTGTTTACAGTCTCTGTTGAGATCTGGTCTTGAATTTTGCTCTGTTTGTTTAAATGGGACTATCGGGATGCTGGTGCTGGTGCTGTCAGTGTGATATTGATGTCTACGTATGGATTTTAGTCATATATGTGCCTGAAAGGCAGTGCTATGGGTGTTCACAGGAAAATAAATTGCTGAGGTCATTTTGAGGCACGATACATGTATTAATTGCTTAGTGTAAGTTCGAACACACACTTTATTCCTTTGTTGGTTGAATATTAAACAAAAATGTACTCAAAGGGAAGTTTTAAAAAAGCTGATTTCATATCTTTTGTGCTGTACAGTCCCAGTGTTGTACAGGTGGTGCTGGAGTGGACTGGCAAGCAGTGAATTTGTGTGAGAAGCTTTCTTGAGTGACTTTTTATGCCTACATTTGAATACTGCGTCTCACAGCAGAGTAAGTTCAAATAATGAACTAATAGCGAATGTTAAAGATTTAGGGAATTGGCTGTGAACTTTTGACCTTAGGAATATAAGGAGGCTTGCTTTTCAGGAGAATTAGTCTAGCTGGGCTAATGGGTGCCAATAAGGGCTGTAAGCAGTGTGTCAGGGACCAAATCTTTTAATTAACCGCTGAGTGAAAAGTAGTTTGGGAAATGCAATAAGTCAGATTCAGGTCAGATCAAGCAGAATAATATGTGGGCAGTGATGAAATTAACATACTAGGAAAAGCAAGCTGAAAATCTCCAAACTTTCCATATTAGACTGATAGAAAATGGGATTTACTTCGATTATTTTAAGAAAACATTGCACTTTACTTCTACTGGCTCGTTCCAGCAAGGTTTAGACTGTCCTGGCCAACATCATCTGCAGATGAAAAAGATTAAGCTGGATTAAAGTGGAGACATACCATGGTCCAGCTTTGAAAATCACTCTGATCTATAGTACAGGCTGGCTCCGAAGCATGGGTTGTGCTCCAGTTGTTTTGTTCAAGGCTGAGATGCCCACAATGTTGCAATTAGGATTAAATTGCTAATATATTAGTACCTCTTGTCTTCCTCGACAGAAATGCTGTCTCTGAGTTTCTCTGCACTCTGAATCTTTGGGACTGCTTTTGTACGTTGCTCTGATGGCGATACTGTAACTTTTCAGGGAACAGTTTCTCTTTTTGTCCTGTGCTTGTACCATACCCACCACAGTTACGTCCTGGTCTGAGATGTGGGTACCACTAAACGTAACCACAACACGGACAATTGCAATCCATGTTGTCCTACAAATGTAAGGATCTCGATTTTTATTATATCTTATTAACAAAATGAGTAGGATCAGAACTACATCTGGACAGTTTGGAAAGTATGCTGTGCCTATCAAGGTATCATTGGAGAATAAGGTTTAATTTATTAGTTTAACCTCTAATAGGTTTTTAATCCTATTCTGATTGTTCTCTGTGCACATCAAAAAGTATGAATTTAAAGAAGGACCACGCCTTAAAGTTTGATGCAGAGGGCTTTGAAAACTCCAACTAAGCTCAATGGGCTTTGATTCAATCCGTTTTGAGTCATTTGCATCAACACTAAAATTTAAATATGCTTTGAGAACTTAGATTGGAGGTCCTTACTTTCCTAAGAATCGTTATCAACAATGACAATGTGATATCTCTTCTCTCAAATAACTTATTCAAACCTCTACTAATGTTTCAGCTGTTGCTAACTCCTCATTTACCTATTTGGAAAGTGCACTAATTTAAGCATTATACAGAGTGCAGAGTAGTGAAGGATTCCATAAGATCCGAAACAGCTTCCCAACGCCCCATTACCTTTTCTCTTTGCTTTCTGACTGGCTTGATAGTTGCAATGTTAGCTAGAATAATATTTTCTTCCTTCATAATTGTTGCAAGATACACTTCTTGCCAAAAATCAAAGGGCTAAATTGCATTCACTGACTTAAAATCAGTCCTGCTGTCAACTACAATGCATGTTTAATTGTTCTCCCTGTATGTCGTTGGGCTGGAATAGTTTCAAACAATCTACCAATTGTGAGCAGAAAAAAATCATTCGAAAATCAATTTTTGCCTAATTGAAGATCCTTCTTCCAAATGGGAATGAAGCAAGATTTATAACCTCAGTTTCACTGACTGTATAGCGATGGCACTTGAGCTTGTCAAGGTTTTCATTTAGTAGCTGTGGCATGAAGAGCATTTACTTTTTTCCACCTGCTGTGGGCCAACACAATGGGGGCCCCGGGGAGCGAGGGACTACGGTACGTACTAGGTGGAACACAAGAGGCCACACTTACCAATCAAGGGTGGAATACGAGGTGTTAGATAGGAGGGAGCAAAGCAGTAGAAGGGAATTTCAAATGCATCGTTTGTTTATGCATTTATTCTGAATGCTGTGAGTGGAAATTTCAGTGAGTGACTCACGGCGACGTCCCTTTGGCATCTGACTACTGATGCCAACATTGATAAAACCCTGTATCCCAGAGCCATTGGGTAACTGGCTTTCTGCTCCCACAAAAATAGTTCCCAAAGGTGAAATACTGTCTTTACTCAAGATAAATGAGAGATTTGCCATTGATTTCAGTAGGGTCACGATTCACTTCAGCTTTTTTTAAGAACTTGTAGTGGGGGTTTTTTTCCCATGAAAGTTGAGAAAATCTAGTGATGTGTTTAAATGGTAGAAGGCAAAGAAAGCATAGGAAAAAGGGGAAATGACAGGAAAAACTGTCTTCTTAGGATTATAGTTCCTTTCCTCTTTGTGGTTTATCCTGCTGTGCTGAGAAAACGCAACAGCATTCTCTTTTAAGTTTAAAATGAATAGAAGAGGGAGTCATGGTGTAAATATCAAGCAATAGCTAAAAGTGAATTTACTAAAGTTCAATAAACATAAAAATGATGAATTTAGATGTCATGTAATTAACTCAGAATTACATGAGCAATAACCAAGTAATTACACCTTTAATAATGCATTAAACTTGTCAGGAATACTTAGTCATTCAACTAGAATTTAACAAGATAGCCTATAGCAAGTTCCAGTAATTAGATATCACTACTGAAAACATTGACAGTTCCTAATTGATACCTTTTATTATAAAGTTAAATGCCAAACATTTCTGTGAGTGGATTAAGGAATAATATTAGCTGTGTTTGAGACCATACTGCCCACTCTCATAAACCGCATGCAGGTATAAAAAAGTAGCAACAACCAAAACCTAGGAAAAAAATTGAATACCAGTTAAACCCATCAATCCCTTAAACAAATTTGGTTCAAGTCCACACTCCTGTGACATAAATTACAACCTAAGAGAGTCCGCTCCCTGGCAGGTCTGTCAGCAGCAAAGAAGAAAGGGAGGTGGAAGAGAAAACTTTGTGAAACAGGTAAAAAGAGTAACAATGGCATCATCAGGAGGGTGCAGGTCTGCAGTGTGAGTAAGGTACACTGCAGCCTTTGTAAGAGCACAGCAGCAAAAGAAAACAAGCTCAAGAGTTTGTAAATTGGATACTAAAGCAGGGCTTGGGCTTGCTTAACCTCTAAATCAGATTGTTTAGGCTGGAAGGGGAAGTTTTTTGAGAAAGAGATAGAATAGAATTGAAACTATGTGTTTACTTGCTCTTCCTAAAAGTGGGAGGTATTTCTGGTGAGTTTATGTCGTTCAGTCTATGTGCTTGGCAAAGAATTATTTTTATTTATTTTTTTTTATTGTTACCAAACCAAAAAATAGAGCTTATCTCAGGGAAAACTGAAAGAATAATGTAAAAAAAATATATGTATGTAAGTATACACATACTCTTTGTCAACGCAAAAAGTAGTTTTTTCTGAAATAAAAATGTTTTGTTTATATTTTTTAAAACTTTTAAACTGTTTTCTTCTTATTTACAATAACTTTATCCATATTTGGCCTGAATTCACAAATACTTTTTTTTCTAAATTTCATCTTTTTAGAAAATTTCTTGAGGGAGAAAGTGTACAAACGTACTTTAGATATGCAGGGGAATCTCTGATGCTTAGTGGAACCATCTGTACTTTAACACAAACTAAGCAGATGAATGCTGTCTGTTGGAACAGTAGAGATCAGCTGGAATGATCGCATACATCTTTTGTCATTTTTTTTTTTTCATGTGAATAATTACAGTCTTATCAGGCTGCATGCTGAGCTACAACTGATTGTCAATAAGATCTCTCTTGATTGCATCTTATATAAATATTCCATGTCAATCTGTAGGATACAATTCCAGGGTGCAAACAGCTATGGCTTAGTCCACAGATGCAAGATCCCTGGCCTTTTCTGCTACACTGATGATCAAATTAGTGCCTAAAATGCAGTCTCTCAGCTACCAACTGGTTAATTCCCCTGTCCCTTTAATGTTACTCCTCTGCTCTGATGTATGGTGGCTCTGCTGAGCCCTTCTCTCCAGATACACAAGATTATTCATGAAAATGAAACCACTGCATTTATGTTTACATGGTTCTCAGGCAGTTGCATGGCAACTGGAATTGTCTTTACTTTTATGCATATTAAAACTCAATAGATACCCTTTCAATAATTAATCGGTAATGAATGTAGAAGGCGGTAGGATGCTTTGTCTGATGTGTATAGGCATTATCTAGTGGTTAAACTGGCTAAAAGAGCCTTGTTTTTCTGTGTTAGGACTTCTTTAACAGGAGATGCCATACGCCGTTCTTAAAAATAACAGGCAGTAAACAAAACCCTAGAGGAGCTGAGTGACCTGAACAGCATCAAGGCCAGCCAAGTGCGTGCATTTGCAATGCACAAAGACAGAAACCGTGTATGTTGCAGAACAGACTGCAAAATCTGCTGTGAGGCAGAAAGCAGCAATTTTCCAATTCATTTTCAACACCTCTGATGCTCTCAACGCTACCCAGAGTGCTGCATCCCTCTTTGGACTCCTCCAGAGCGCAGCTTTCTCCTCAGAACAGTCAATATCAGAACAGCAATGCTGCGGCTGAAAACAACCTGCAGGACTTACTCCTCTCTTAGTTGAGTGCAAAATAAAGGGTTTCAAAAACATATAGAAAGTGAGCCTTTGTAGACTCAGTAAATAAATATTTATCTTGTTCCTTCTTGCTTTTCTCCTGATCTGCTCCAGGATAACAACAACAACAAAGTCATCTCAGCTGTGGCTAGACTTTCCTACTTAACTTCATCACTTTGGCAATTTCATCTCTCCGTTGTACCTCCAGGAATCCCCAGTTCCGTATTAAGAGAAGCCAAAAATAGAAGCGGCTGGGACTGGTCATAATTTCCTTCTTAATGAAAATATGAACAGGACTTCTGAAAAAAAAAAAAAAAACAAGGAAGAAAATCCGTCTTGTGAATAATTTTTAGAATAGTTTTAACACAAGATAGAGTAAGAGATTTCTTCACTCTCCAAAAGCCTCCTTGTGACTCATTTAATTAGATCTGAGAGATGGTGGGTTCTCACGCTTTGTAGGAACGTTTTATACAAGCTTGTTTGGCCTTGCTCTTGTTAGCACTAGCTTGGCATGAGTGTTCATGCAACTGTGTGAAGTAATGCACTGGATTGCTTCTTCCCTTGTCTGGAGCATATGTGGAGTTTGCCACCACCTTGTCCCACTGCATAGCTGCTTTTATATATATATATATTATATATTATATATATATACTGCACATATATATGTGGAAATGATGAATGGAGGCACAGCAGTGTCCTAACTGACCCTGTGTGTGGTAGTGGAATGCTGAAGGTATTTTCTTGATGCTTTTTCCTTACTTTTACCACTAATATAATAGACTAAGTCACGTTGCTTTGTTTACATATGGATAATGTGTGTTTATATACATCTGATTTATTCAAACCAGTTTCAAGCTATGAAGGCTGTTCTATAGAACATAGCTTTGTCATTCAAAGTTACTTGAAGAAAGGCGTTCTCAGGAGCTGGGATGGGAACTCGCCCAGTGGATACATAACCACGTGTCTGTTCGTGCGGTTCCTCAGGTGGGTGCACAGTTACCATGGCTGCAAGATGCAATCATGGTAAGTCATATAGATGAAAGATACTATTGATTGTTCATTTTTGCACACACCATTACATGCACTCACTTCTGAAAATAAGGCTTGGGGCATAATTGGTTGCCAATAGAGCTTCACCAAGTTGGATGCATACATTTGGTTTCCCTTATTTTTGCATTTTAGCGAGGTATTCATGCTGGTTCTCAGAACCTTTCTTATGGTTTTGGATTTCCTCCTAGATGTGTGTGTCTCTGCGTTGCTCTCGTGTTACCTACCTAGATGATGTGTTTAACCTTTCAGATAAGCTGGTTGTGTTCTATTTCAACTCTACAAAACAAGGAATTAAGCATTCCCAAAAGGCTTCCTAGATTTGTTCCCAGAAGCAAAAGTATGAGAGTTTTTGGAAGCCTGAGACAAATGTTTGGAGGCAGATTTGACGAAGTAGTTGATGGGTGCAGTACTGCACAAGGTGCTGGGGAAAATCAAACGAACTCCCTCTTGAGATCCAAAGATTACACAGTGTCTTGAGGCCTCTCCATATTGACCTTGAGGATGGGCAGCTGCCAGCAGCTTCTTTCCTGGGCTCTCCACCAGTGTGAGCGACCTGGTGGGCGCAAAGGAGGCACCTGTGTTCTCCTGGGCTGCCAACTAATGAAGTGACAATGGGGTGCGATAACTCACCAGCCAGGGCTGGATTATATGGAGTCACTGCAGCCCATTAACACTTCGTAAAAATCCTGTATGGCTTAGCTGCACTGAATCTGAAAGGCATTAGAATAAGGACTGAAAAGCTGAAGACCATATGAAGTCTCAAGTGTTCCTGGGACAGTAAAACTAGAGGCTTTCAGATGATTTTTTGAGCCAGTTTGAGACTAGGGGGCACGTTTAAACAATCTTCTGTCTGAACTCCCAACGTGCTGTACATGAGGTCTGCATGAGGGCAGAACTTCTGGGCTGCTACAAAAGTGTCCTGCTCACCTCCCTCACAGAAGAAGAGCTAAAGTGAATTATTTCTGAAGTGTTTCTGCGCCAACTTTCAGCTCTCCTGGAGAACGTGGAGTCCAGCCAGTCCTTGCAGGTCTTGATGCTGCAATGAGTCCAAACCTGATTTGCTTTTCCACTGGCTTTCCTTTAGACCCCGCTTCAGGGTCATGGGCTTAGGGTACAGTTATTGAAGAACTGCTGATCCGACCTGTTTGCTGTTGTAGATAGGAGGGAGAGGTTTCCCAGAAAGGGTTATTTTGGGCTGGTCAGCTGCTAGCTCCTGAGTTGGTGAGCTCAAATAACTCTGAGAAAGGTCCCATGAGCAACAGGGTTGGAGCTGGGTACCTACGAGTGGGGGAAATGTGAGAACAGCAAAATTCCTGCCCTTGCAGTGACAGCGGAGTATTAGATTCTGTGGGCTGTCCAAGTAAGGTCACATACAGGGTTCTCTCACACTCCAGAAGTCAGTCTGTCTTCTAGGTGCTATAAGCTCTTAGGTCTGTCTTTTTCTTGTAGTAATAATTCCATTAAAAAGTAATTTTAGCAATACTTTCATACATTTATTTTAAAATTAAGGTGCTGCCCACTCAGAAATAATCACAAGAAACATCCCTCCTGGTTCCTACATGCAAGCCTACTCATGGTCCTACATGGGGGCTGTGGTGCCGTAAGAGGAAGGCTTCAGAGTTTGTAATGGGATTTCCCCCATCTGCTGTTTGTTTCCAGGTATTTGTTTCAGCATGCTGACCCTTTGAGCTTTGGTGATAAATCTGTTTGACTGTGCTGTGAATAAGGTGAGTAAATATATTTAAATGGAAAATAATCCTGTAAGAAGAGTCTGAATTGAATCTATACTAATTAGTTTCAGGCAATTAAAGAGTCAACATGAAGAAAGGAACAAGCCAAGGAAGTAAGAGACAAATGCAGAAGGAATGTATTAGTTAAGACATTCTACCACTTTTATCATTGCAATAATAAAAATTATGTATAGATGATTTTCTCTAGAGCTACAAAAGTTAGTCCATAATTTTTGTCACATATTAACTATATTCTAGCTGCTGCATAAATTGTCCATTAGTGATGTGTACCGTATAATAACCTAGACAGATAGATACACCTTAACTATTATCTTTCCCAAATGGTGCAGGAGCGCTGGACCGGCGCATTACACCACAACTGCAAGCAATCACACCAGAGATGTTCAGTCTGCAAAGTTCCACGGAATATTTTTCTCATACCATCTACTTGTCACAAAACACTTTCCAAAGACTTATTTAAGGTCTAATGAAAAAGAAACAAAAGGCTGTAATAAACTTGAGTAACAGAGTGGGAGAAATCAAAGTCATCAGCAGTGTCCTAAGGTCTTGGAACTGTAGGTAACTTGCTGAAGTTGCCAGGTAGTCCTAGGATGCTGACAGTGCAGGCAAAAATTCTTCAGTGATCACTGTCAATATGTCTTGGAGAAAAGCTCTTCCCTTCTTACCGTAAAATCTTATGATGGATTGAATTCTGCGTACACAAGATAGACCGAATAATAATCAATGGCTCTAATGTCACTGTAGGCCCTGGTGTGCCCTTCCTGGTGCCCTGTTTCTGGTTACAGCCTTCCGCAATGAATCAAGGGAAAGAGAAAATACCTTCAGAGTAATTTACACGTCAAAAGGGGCATAAAGATCTTTATGATCTTTGCAACAGAATAGTGGAAACACTGGAATATGGAATTAACACAATGTGAAGATGGGATGGGCGTGCTGTGAGAAGATTTGAAGTAACGTATTTATTGTGACCTTATTGAAAGTATTAACTTCTCGTGACAGGATGAGGGAAAATGAATTAAGATGACCTAGCTGTTTTAAAGCTATATAAGCACACAATCTGTACAGATATCTCTGTTTCAGATAGCAGTGGGAGTTTTCAATGTCCACCAAACTCTGAATGTCAGTTTTTGTCTTATTAAAGCCTCAATGTCAGCATTGTTTTGTTTTCAATTACATTATGCACAAACTGGCTTAAATGCTTTGGACTCCCCAGTCAGATTCCAATTGATATAGAAAATGGCAACATTTAGAACATGGAACCCATACATGGACTAATCCCCTGACATCCTTGGTGCCAAGATGTGTTTCAAGTTTAGCCCTCACGCAAAAGATCCTCTTCCCTTTTTATAGTTCATTTGATCAAGGGTGGTTTTGACAGAAACCAGCAAAATATCCTGGAAATACCCAACGTGCTCCAAGTGATTGTCCAATGGATTTGTGTAGTGTTCCCATGCAAAGGTTATGAAAAAGTCTTCTGTTGCTATGTGAACCGGAGATTTGTTTTGATGTAGCATCAACACCCAGGAGGGGAGAAAGGGATAGGGGGAGGGAAGAGAAGACAAGACACTGGCACTGTGCCAAACTCTGGAGTTTTTTGTGATGATGAATGGTCCACGAGGAGTCAGCATGACCCGCCAAGTAAACCCAAATGCTCTCAAAGAGCCGTGGGCTTCAGATACTGCTGACAGACAAGTACTCCTTATCAGCTTTTTTGTTTAAACACACACGCAGTGTGTGCACACGTAGGAGATCTGCTACAGCACGAGAGAAGGTGTGCCAGCAAAGTGGACTGCACTGCAGCCCCCCCACGTGCCCAGGTGGGCTGATTTCCACACACCACCCTTTTACTTCTATAGGAACTTTGCATATCCTCTCAGCTAGAGTCAAAGATCAGGGTAGATACCCTCTGCTCTTGCGTTGTGACGGGTGAGTTGTGGAGCACAGTGAAGGCTTCATTGGTTTCTAAAGGGAAGAATTCACATTCAAAAATTTTGACCGAGCTAGAGGGGCCCATGTTGCTGTTGTAGCTGGCTCAGAGGTAGAGCATCTCTTCCTTTGGTTTGCATTTTTTTTTGTCACACTTTTCAGTTTGTGTTGTATTTGACTCAGGTGAAAGAATTGGGAATTACAGCTTGGAAAACAGATTTTGTATTTATTTCCCACATTTTTTTTCTTTATCCACTCTCTCCTAGAAAGCGTCAGTATTGTTCTGACAGGCAAGGCACGAGCTCCTTGGTGGTTTGGAGAATGCTGGTGTACAACTTGGAAATCCTGCCTGATTTTATGGAAATCTATCTTTACCTGTAGTCCCTGTGGTGCATCAAGCAGCTATTTACTAACGGAGACTGCCATACGCACAACTTTATCTAGCAGGAAACATCTTCGCTACAATAAAGATATAATTAATGTGGAATAAGTAGAACAGAACTGACCAAGTTGGAGAAGTGTTTTCCTCCAATTTCTCTCACAGGGCAATTCTAAAAGCAATGGCAAAACTCCAGGAGAGTATTTAAATGGAAGAAGACATGTTGGAAAGATTGTGCCTTTGACTGAAGGAGAACCACTCAAACCCTCTAAATGGGGTTGGGGTGGGGGAAGAAGAAAAAGAAAAAACTTTGAAACAAGATAGATTGAGAAATTAAAGATGTAAACCAAAGAGAAGAGATAAGAGGATTGAATCATGAGTCTTCTACTGTTTGGGTGAGTTGAGGCCTCTCTCTCTTATCCACTTTTCCTGTGTATACAAAGGGCAGGCAAGAGTGAGAGGAAATCAGAAAGATGTTATGAAGTATAAGTAGCCACAGAACATCTGAAAACATGAAGTGTTTAAATAGTAGTAACCGTGAGCAGAGTGGATTAAATAGGTGCTACATTGACTATTTGCATTAAACCAGGAGCTGTGAGGACAGAGCCTGGTGTGGGCTGCAGTGAGACTGGTGGCGAGCAGGCAGGAGACATTTCTTAGGGGAGCAAAGAGAGCAGAAGAAACACCGTGCTGTGTATCCCTGAGACAGCTCGGAGTGAGCCGGAGCATCTGCACTGTGCAGTGAAGTGTTGGGAAGAAATACTGGTGTGGGATTCAGGGGTGGTGTAGCTACTTTAGCTTTGTGCCTGAGATTAATGGCTCAACAAGCTCGCGGGCCCCATCAGCACCACGCTGGTGAGGCACGTCTCTGCACTGCAGTTCGCTTCTTCAGCATTAGTGCAGGTTTTTCCATGCTGCACTTTGCTCCAAAGTGTTGATGAGCCCCGAGGGCCTCACCATGAACTTATCTGATCAAGCTGAATCCTCCGTGGTTCCCATAATGCGCGTGGAGTTAATGGAATAATATGTTACAGTAAGCACAACGAAGACAAAAGGCTTGACACTTACAGTCTGTATTTGGCTTTCAACTTGATTGTCTTTGTTGTGATGCTTTATTTATCACTTTGTGTATTTGTAAGCTGTGAAGAGGTGGCAGTAGGTATCACCCTTCTGTTATGATTCAAGAGAAATGGGAATCCGCTATTGAAAAGGGGAGTTTAGGAGATAGGTTGACACAAGTGGATGAGGCTTCCAGGGCTAAGGAGATGGATTAGCTGTTGGAGGTAAGCAATTGCTCCCTCTCTATTTTGTTATTGTTGCCACCAACGTGAAGACCCAGAGCCTGCCATACGTATTTGATTTTGTGAGCGGGACTTAAGTGGTCAGAAAATCAAATTGAAGCCAAGAACTGGCCTGAAGGCAGGAGCATCCTAATGTAATATTTTATCAAAAAGAAATCTGAATATTCCCTGTGGCATAGTTTCCCTGTCCCACTGCCACTGATGCAGGGTGGGCTGGTTTCCCTCAGTTTGCAGGAGACCAAAGAAAATACTATTTTGTCAAAACCAAAATACCTCTGGGCAGCAGATGAGGAAGGTTTTGGAATTCTCCTCTCTCTTTTATTTTATTTTTTTTTCCCTTTTCTATCCTGCGTTTGCACTTTAAGAAATTGTCACTGGAGAGGGAGAAGCAAACAAAAGTTGACTTTTGTTAAGCAGCTGAGACTTGGCAGTTGTGTGGAGGTCATGGTGCTCAGTCAGTGTCAGCCTCCATTCCCCAGAGTTGTATCCTGTAGTGTATTTATTTATCATTACAGACGGCCAAATTTTTTTTTTCCCTTTCAGTTTGTTCTGTCCAAGGCCGCAGGGTTCCGACAGAGATCAACAGCATTCCCGCAGTGATGAAGCAGCTCGTCAAAAGCTGAATTAGATGTTAAATCTTTCTGAAGTGGGGAGGAGGTGGAAGGAGGGGAATCACATTGTGCTAAGAATTTATCATGTGTTGTTTCCTGTGAGATAATGTATAGGGGAAGATTTGTTATGGTGCAAGTTTCAAACTGCTGTTTCAGGGCTACAGTGTCTGCCAAGCTTATGATGTATTTGATCTTTTCTGAAAGTCCTTCCTTCCTTTTCTACCTTTTGTTCAGCTGTCTGTCTTCCAGGTAGGTAAATACTTAAAATACTCCACCCACTGAAATATGTACATCACAATTTGCATGGACAAGAGGCATAAGCAGAGATCTGCTAGATTAGAATGTGAGACGCAGTGAGGCTGCAGCTCTCAGACAGAAGGTTAGACACTCAAGTTGTCTCAGCTTAGCAATTGGATATGATAGACAAGTCGTGTAGGCACACTTTTTTGTAGAATTTTGGTACAGGCCTTGGTTCTCAGAGGTGCTGCATGTGCCAAGGGTTACTTAGAGTTGAAAGGAGAAACAGTTTGACAGTGCCTCTGAAAACTTTTATCGAACCATTCTGCATCAGTGATGATTTTTTACAGTGCAGATCACTGTCTTGAGCTTGCACACTTGTAACGTGGTAGAAATACTCTGTGTTCTTCTTTTGCTCTTTCATCACACTCCCTTTTCCTCAGAATGATGTGTAGATGAGTCTCATTAACTCATACTTTCCTATGTAATTGTTCTTCCTATCTGCAGTCATTGAAAATGTCTCATAGGCACCTTGTGTACCTTTTAAATGGACTATAAAATGCACCCCTTTTCAATCGAAATTGAGAAGAGGGGCGAGTGTCAGCCAGATTTTTCTGTCTTAGCCACTGAATAAATATGCCAGCGTAAGAACCTTTTGAGTGAAATAGTTTTGCTCCGCTTCTTCAATAAAATGTCAAGTGCAATGATATATGAACTGGCAATCCCGAAGTTTACTCAACATTGTTTTGTTCTCACTATCTAGGTCAGGATATTTCTCGTTTGCTTGGATCAGACAAAATTTCCACAGATCTTAAATAACACAATATTATAGGTGGCTTGGTTATCGGGCAGGAAGGAAGCTTATTGATCAGCAGGATAAGCACTGTGTGCATATGAGCCATCTTTTCCTGCCTGGCTGTAATGAATCTGAAGACCAAAAGCAGGCAAGGCAAGTCCCCTCTGCTGAGGGGTGTGGGAAGGAAGCTTATACCTCTTTCTCTGCCTTAGGTACTCGCATGGTTTTATTTACCAGGGATACCTGAGTAATCTTTAATATAGCTTTTCCATAAAGCAATCCTGGAAGAAAGTACTACTGTGTACTTTACAAAGAAGGGAGTGAGGTGTAGAGAAGTCACTAATTCAGCCACTTTTGAGTGAATTTGGGCCTTGACTTTGGACTTGAACCTAACCTACTTGTTATGTAAGTTTTGTTTGAGCCTCTGGACTGGGTCAATGTGCTTGTCAGATGCTGGTGCCCACCCCAGTGTCCTTGTGGCAAAAAGACATGACTGGTTCAAGCCATTAAAGTCAAAAAACACGAGCAGATACCAACTACGTCATGCGTGAGCAATGACTTTGGCATTGCAACCCCTCACTTCATTCAGGGTTTGGACCCCAAACACTTACTCAGTTTACCTGATTTCAGCAAAAGGGACTTAGTGATCAAAACTTGTCTCTTTCAGGAAAAAAAAAATAATTCTAACTTTTCTAGTTTCTGAAAAGAAACTTTTGTCCATCCTTGCTTTGTGAAGTTGCAAAGAAATCCAAGCTAACCTGCCTTTGCTCGAGCAGAAAAGTACCTCAGTTGTCACATCATCTTGCTTGAGAATGGCTCCCATCTTTCACATGATATTATGTGAAAACAGCTCATAGGGCAGTAGCAGAAATCCCAGAGTGAGCATCCTGGTCATAAGATGAAAGACGAAAACACAGTATTTCCTCTTCCCATTCACTCAATGAAACCTGAACCCTTTCTGTGAAGTAGCCAGGCTTTGACAAAAGCAGTGGAGAATGCCTCCAGGAAAAGCAGGTAGCCAGGGAGTTACAGCACCATTCTGAGATACGGGAGATGTTTACCTGAAGCCCTCTGGTTGAGAAGCGTAGCTTCTGCTGAAGCTGCTGAGCAATGCAGTGAAGCTGCAGCGGCATCTGTGTGGTGTGGTTTGGCACGAAAGGAGGCCCAGGCAGCCTGCCTTGGGAGGAGCACGCCCCACCTAGGAGTGCTTGGCACTGTCCCACAGGTCCTGCAAGGGATTTGGGTAGATGAAAGCCTGTTTTGATGAGTCCAAGCAGGGCTAGGTGTGAGCTTGGTGTGCAGCCCAGCTCAAGTGGTGACATGGGCAGCTGCTTGAGTAGTAGTGCTGGAAACAAAGATGCACAAAGAGTTAGGGATTAGGCACATCTTCTCTCTTAGTGAAGGCACCCAAAGGGCAAGTTGCGCAAGGTAGCTGAGCTGTTCTAATAGTTCACTCCTGCCAAAAGAGGGAAGTCTCTCTTTACCACCCAGCTCTTGTTAAATCTTTGCTGAACTAGTTTGCTGCCCTGACTGCAGCAGTGGTGAGCTATCAGAGCAAGTATCTCATGGGACTTCGTCCTGTCAGGTGTTTGTAGAAGTTCACAGTGAAGCCGAAAATTGAATCCTTCCACCTGGGGTGCTATGCAAGCATCATCTCCGCCAAGCAGCTTTGTATACCACGCGTTTCCGTATTTGAAGGATCTGGAAGATATTACAAGTGATGGTTATGAGAGGGGACGTACTCCAGGCTGGCAAGATTGGTTTGTGCTTTGTTACAACATTGCTTCTTCCTAGAAAAATGGACATGCCGGTGGTATTCCCTGACTTGAGCTCTCATGTTAATTCTGGTAAGTGTGTGTAAATGAAAGAATGAACATTGTAGAGCAAATAACATTTCAGTTTTCAGGTTTTTATAGAAGGTCTGTGTTTCAGGCTACAAAATACCTAGGCAGCCCACTTAGATAGGAGTGTTACTGATCACTTTTTCTGGTTCTTTATTTGCTCCATATTCCTTTATGTTGTATCAAACTGTCCAGCCTGTGGTTCTGCAGGGATCTGATCCTCACCCTGGCCCTGCAAAGCCCCCTGATAAATTAGTGTATCTATCACAGTAAGATGCTTCCAGTGCACGGAAAAGAAACCCAATAGAAAAGTGACATGATAAAAGATAAGCTGTTTTAAACAAAGACATTTTCTGTGTATCACATCAAAACATGGTGTATTTCATAACACAACAGAGAACACTTCATCAGAATCATAGGGAAGAAGCAGAACTGCTAGAAGAATAACATTTTGCTCATAAGGAAGTTATGCATTTAATAGATATCTGCTGTGTTTTGCAGAGGTTTGCAGCTACGTTCAGCCTTGGCTGCAATGTAATGACAACGTGCTGTAGAAACCAGTTCTCCTTAGGGCTTCGTATTGCAACAATGGGGCTATAAATGATGTTATTGAAGTGGTAAGTGTCAGAAGGCAAGAGAGGTGTCATTTCAATTGGGAGGTGCTTTTGATTAATTGGCCTGTTTAAATTCTGAGCTCTCCAGGAGAAAATCCAGTCAGGTTGCTTTTTAGATGCTTGAAGGGGAGGAAGTTTGTGCACTACGTGCCTGGTTGCAGTAGATTTTGCTTGTTATCCAGATCCACTCTGGCAAGAACTGAAACTCGAGGAGAGTTCATTTTCCTGTGTGCAGCCTCCCCTAACCACTGGCAGCTGCTGATGTGATGCATGCCTTGCTGTGAGGCAGGGTGGATAAATGGGACTGGGATCGCTGGTCTTTTCTCAACCTGTCTCCTACTGGCACTTCTTGCCCAAAAGAAACCTCAATTCAATGTTTTAAACGGAAAACTTTCTTAACATTGTCAGCCTCTAGTGAAAAAACATGAATGTGGTGTTTCATGTTGGCGTAGAGGGTTTGGGAAATGTAACCTATGGCTGTCAGAGAATGACAATCCCTTACAAACTTTTTTATGGGCATTTCTTTTCTGCAGCATTCCAAAAAGCAAAGAGCTGATCTTCTTACTGTTGTGTGTATTTTGGAAGGGATCTTTCTATAGCAGAACTGAAATTGTCTCTAAGAGACCAAACTCTTCTCGTGTATTCTGACTACACGAGAAGAAAAGCCAGTTTTATAAAGATGCACCTCCCTTCTCCACCCTTGCCTTCTCAATCTACCTGTGCTCAATCCAACAGAGAATTGAAAGGGAAGAGGGTGGCTGAGTGAGGCAGTGAACGGTGCTCTTGGCTGGCACTAGAAGGGATCGTGCCAGCAGCAGAAGAAATTAACTTGGTCTGCAGGGTCTTTATACCTTGCGGTAGAAAATCCTGATAGTGATTTGGTTTGTTTTATACTTTGAAGTCAATAGGCTGATTTTCTGTTCCCTGCCCTATTTTTGGAGTCATAAATTTACTACTTTCTAAGCATGGAAGGGGGAACCAGTTGAATGCCATTACTCTGTAATGTATGAGAATGGAGGATCTCCTTGGGCTTGGGGGTTTGGCCAGGGTGCACATGCAGTGTGTGGAGGCAACATGGGACATGGGTCTGCAGAGTGCTCTCCGTGTGCGTGGAGTGATGAGTGGGAGATTTCACCATCAACACATAACACTGGTGCTCTAGGGCCTACGTTGTGTCTGAAGGCTTGCAGAGGAGGCTGAAATAGATTCTTGGCATAAGGTCTTGGATCTTGGATCCTCTTTGCTTAATAGATTGCTCTTTCTCCCTAGTGATACCACTGCAGCTGCGAGCCACAGCCGCATTTTGGCTGAAGTCCTCTCAGTTTAAAGGAGAGAATACTGGATGGATCTCCTTAGCAGGAGCGTGGCTGAACGCTCTTTTTCCAATTCAGCCTGGGAGAATCCAATTCTGTTAACCTAAGGGACACATCTCATATCCCAGGCTCTGGAGAAGAGAGTAGCAGTGTGTGAAAAAGATTTCGGTTTACATAGAAAGATTTTAAGTCCCTGACCAGAGGCTTTTTTGTGCCTTCCTTGACTTTTGGAAGTTGCTGAAGCTATTTTGTCTGTGTGAGTTTGCCTGTTTTTTTAATGTATAGCAAAAGCGGCTAGAATCCTGGATATAAAGCTTTATATTTTGTGTAAACCTAAACAAATACATTAAATAAAGGTCCTTTCACCTCTAGGTTGGTGGTTCAAATCCAGTCGTGCTTGGGAACAGAACTGTTCAAGCAGTAAAAATACAACATCTCCTGATTTATGAATAGAAGTGTCAAGTTTTGACTTGTTCTGATTACTGGCATCACATTATTTGTGAACATTCAGACAACTGCCAGAAATTCATGAAACACATTTGTGAATCCCAGAAGTTTCATAAACTTCAGCCTGAGTGATTATTTGGTTTCTGGTGAATAAGCAGCCTGGCTAAAGCATTATAAAAAGCACAGCTAACTAATGCTCAGGTCCCACAGTAATAATAATGAGATACAAAGGCTCTTGTTTTTGTTACAAAGAAAAGGGTGGCAATTTTGTCCCAGTTTACACCAGGCAATTGCCATTTGCACTGGGGAACGGTTGTTATTGGTTTGAGAAAGCCAAGAAAGAATGGATCCAGCTTGACTTTCAAATCTTACATTGTTTGCTAGGCCAGCTGTTGAAAAAAGAATCTATGTTTTATTTGAAAGCTGAATTGTTACATTGGAGAAACCATAGCAATAATAATGCGGAGTAGTTCTTGTACAGTACGGGAGGTGGGGCAAAGGCAGGACTGTGGCTCAGAGCTCTGTGTGAGATAGTACGGGGATCTTATTCCTGACACACAAAAGGATCAGCAGCTCTATGAATTTGTACTAGTGCTGCAGTGCCTTAAAAATCATGGGGATTTGGCAAATCCATATGGATTTCACACCAGGAGCAGAGACGCCACAGTTACAGTCTAAATCCAAGGCACAGCTGTGCTAAGCTGACTCTCTCCCTAGCAGACCTTGCCATACACCTATTCGTTGGGCGTTCAAAAGCTACCAGTGAATACCAGCCTGTGGAAACCTGGCTGAAAGCAACAGCAATACCTGGCCTACAGTATTTCAGAGCTACTTTGGGACTAATTTTAAATCACATTTTAAATACGGAGGGGGGTTATGTTCTTTTCCTTCCGCTGTGTGATTCTTTGTATTCTCTCACTGCCTTCTCTCCATCTGCAGAAAGTACAATTTAGAAAAGTTTATTATAGCTGCTTTGTCCCCAAATGTAGAACAGTAAATATAGGGAAGTTGCAGGGTAGAGACAACATGGCATGCTTTGCTTCTGCTGCCATTTTGCCCAAGTGTGACTTTAAGACATTACTTTTAATTTCTGCTGGCGTTAGAAATAATAGTTCAGGTCCACAATTTATTTGTTAAAGGTTCTAGCAGATGCGGTGTAATTAACAGACTGTAATGATTAGGTTGTGGAGAAGGGTGACATATCAATTTTTTAACTGCTTTTCCGCTTAGGATTACATCCAAGTAGTGATGCCTCCAGAGGGATATGCACATGGATGAATGTACTTTGTGAATGCCATTTTCTATACATTCTCACTTTGCTTTCCAAGTATTAACATGTGTAAATCCCTTTGGCATGTGCAGATACGTGCAAGTGGGTTGTGCATCTGTAGTGTTTATTTGCATATGGAATAAAGCATATGTGGAATTGTGTGCACTGAGTTCTGCTTCACTTAAGTCCTTTGACTGTTTGACCTTACGTGGTATCTTTTTAAATCTGTAACGTGGTGATTCAGTTCCTTTTGCCTTAAAAATAAAGGCAGGCTGACTTTGGGTGGAGTAATAGTGATGTTATTTTAGGAAATAAACCTTTGAGGCATAATACCCAGTTATGTCTCCTTTAATCTAGCAACGTGAAAACCACAGAGATGGAGAAACCAGTTTTGATGGACAAACACAGTTTAGAGCAGTGGGACAGGTATCGAGCTGATAGCCAAGCCTCCAGTGAGCACAAACCATTACTGCCAGGGAGGTTGTTTTCTCTACCCACAACAAGAACAACCCTGGGGCTGCAGCACGGAACCACAACCTCCGTACTGTTGTAGGTCCCAGCAGTTCAAAGGACTTGTCCAACAAGTTGTATCTTGTGTCTTGGAGCAGGAGGGGACTGCAGTGCTGTGACACCCGTTCCCCAGAGGAGCACAGGATGTGGCCCAGAGGAGAAAGTCTCGTACAGGTGATTCAGGACAGTCACTGATTCAGTCTGCCTGCTGATGGTGTTCATGCCTGCAGTTGAGTTTTGAGAGTGGTCAAAATAAGGAAGAGAAAATGTTCTGGAGCGAACTACTTTTCCTTTATATTTTAAGATGGCTTCTAATGTTTTTGTCCAACTGCTCCTGATTTCTACCAAGAAATTCTGTTCTTTGTGCATGGGAATAAAGGCGATGGCAATATATGAAAGCATTTTCTTGCAGTGCCTGGTAAAACCCAAGAGATTTACCAACGACACAGGTGAGACCATTGTGACAAACCAACAGATTTTTAATCTCCAAACAGCTACCCTTGGTTATTATTAAATGAATAAATAAATAAATTTAATAATAAGTAAATGGAAGTACACCTGCTTTCCTCCATGCAGGCAAGTGTGTTCAGATGGATTTTTTTTTTTCTGTTTTGGAGAACTCAGGAGTTTTGTTTGTTTCTTTTTCTGCTCTAATTCAGGTTTCCTACTGTTAGATCACTTTATTTCGGGACAGTGTGGGAGGCAGGAATCTGAACTGACTGCCTGATGCTTAAGAAGGTGAATAATGACTTGGAGAAGACCTTTTGCTTATCTTTTGATCTTCGGGCTTCAGACACCCTTTCACCCGTAATTAACTTGTGTGTTGACTGATCACCTGAGTGATCAAGGGAGACTCAGTATGTCAGTGGAAACCAGGAAACTATTATTCTGTGGCAAAACAGCAATCAAGGCGGCTCATCTACGATACAAATCAGATACCTGCAAGAACAAGTCACGTAATGGCAAGTTGTACTGGAGATGGATGCTATCCTAAATCATTATCTTCAATAACATCAATTATGTTTCCAGGGTGAGTAAGACTATGTCTCTTCATGGTAAGCACTGCATCCAAATAGCAGCAGCAACAACAACAACAACCTCAAAATTACAACATGAATTTCAGGAGGGGCAGTACACTGTACACAGCTAGCCAATAAATCAAGACCATCAGTGGATTAGATGGAGTGGAATGGTAATGGTTATCATTCTGTTGTATAAAATGTACAGCTTAGGGTATATAGATCATTTAAAATATATGAATCCGAAATCAGCCAGAATATATGTCAGGCATTTTTCTTCTTAGAATTATGGTACATTTTTAAAGCGTAAGTGCTTTTCAGGACAAATTCTAGCATGTTTTGCATTCAAATAAAACACCTACTATACGTGTGAAGCTCTTGCAATCACTGCCCATGAGAGTGGAGGGAATCATAGGATTTATAGCTTCTTTTGCACATTCGGTCAAAGTCAGCCTTTCTGCCTAATGTAGCACACGGCGTAGGAAAGGCTTTCATTGCACAACTTTCCATAAGAGAGAGAGTGTTTACTGTCTGATGCATCACAACGTGTAAACAAAGACTCAAAATAAGCCTGTATTAAAAGAAAGAACTCCAACTGGGAAGGATTTAAGTTAATAATGCTTTCTGTAATCTCTTTATCAGCATTTCTGTGGCCAGCTTGTGATAATAAACAGGCAAAAAAAAAGATCATGTTTGAGATGGAAGTAAATTTCAGTCTGATATGAGTGATGTACCTCATAACTAGTTATAATTAGAAGGGAGGCTTCTTACAGCACTGTTCTTCTATAAATCATAGCAGATATTACCCCAACTTGTAAAACAACCATGAAATATGCTATGAAATGTGAAACTCATGAAATAGGTTCTTTTGTTGCAATTTTATTCTCAGAAAAGATCTAGTTTGACTCAGGCTCGTGACTGTTTCTGAGGGGGGTACTTAAAAAATAGGGTAAACAGCCCTGATTTCCTAGAAATAAAATATATTAAGATTTCAGTTTTGGTAATGACTGTTTTGGGTTTTATAGTCACAGTTTATGCAAACTAGAAGCATCACATATTTTGGTACAGAGTATCCTTTCTTGAGAATTAATCAAAAACTACAAACAAAACTTGTCTATGGCACAAGCTTCACATTAAACATGAAGTCAGAAATGGTAACTAAATAGAAGTGTATTTTCCTTTTCTCTTCTGACAGGGTCAGCTTTGACCTGGCCTGGTGCCCATCCGCTTTATTGCAGTTGTGACCATGGAAAGTCCACAGGGGAGTCAGCCATAGGGAAGACAGCTTTGCTGGCTTGATGCCTAAAACCAAAACAAAACCCAAATAATAAGATTCCTTGAGTCTTTTTCTGGTATTAGGGTCTAAGGCTTATTCTTATGATATTTTATTATATATTTAATAAAAAACGGATGGGTTTATTTCAGAAGTGTGTGCTCTAAAAACCTATGAACCTCTCAGGACTGTTGGTATGATAGGGCTGTAGCTGCCTCTATTGATCCTAATTTAAAGCTGTAATTGCAAATAAAAACATCATTATATCCCTCAGCTGCCTTAATTGAAAGGATTGATTCACAGGAGAAAGCATGATTAGAACTTCTACATGGGCCAAGTGCTTATAGACATTTTAACACCTTTATTTTTGCATGGCCTGGGTTCATTCTTGAGTGGAAAAAATTCATAGGCATTGGGGAGAAACTTTCACTCTTCTAATATCTGACTTTGTTTCTTGGGTTCCACTTAAAATAGGGCAGGGGACCTACCTAGGACTCTGTAGGCAGCAGGAAGATCAGAGGCTCAGTCTCCCAGGTGGCAAAGCTGTCCGGAAAAGCCACAGGTATGTCAACATATCAAGGATATGTGCTCTAGCTGCGTGCAAGTACTAACAGAACAGGTTCCTGTAAGTGTAGGATGAATAATATTGTGACTACAAATCAACTTTCTAGTCTGAAGTGGGTTAATCATTTGCATCTTCACAAACTGCTTTTCTTTCAGTCATCTCCCCACAAACAGCCTTTCAGACTTTTTAACCTTATAGTATGGTTTTCTCTTGGTACAACGTAGAGTAGAATAATGTCAGGTAATTTTTTTCACAGCATCAGACTGCTTTGTTCCAGAATTACCCATTATATTCTATAATATCTCAAGTTCAGGCCTGAAATCCACACAGTCTGCAGGATCACTGACTACACCTTTTAACCTTGTGTTGGTCTGTATGCCAGCCCCTTAGCTCTAGCCTACCTGCTGGCTCATGCCAAAGTTTTCCGGTCTTAACCGATATTACAGTTCATTAAATAGGTGCTTCAATTGTAAAATTGGCATAAACAGATAGAATATTTTGCAAAGTCCATATCTGAATAAATATATAAACGAATTTAGACAAATCTGACTGAGGTGAGTACGGCCCCAATATAAACGAGTCAAGCCAGAGATGTAGTGATGTATCGAGCTCTACGCAAGCTGGTGCTACAGGTGTTGCAGCTACAGAACTTAATCTCTCTGTCCCCTTTAAATCTCTTTCTAAACACCTCTTTGATAGAACAGCTGATGTCAGAGATATGGGGAAAACTTAGAAGATGACCGTGTTTCCCCTCCTCTCAGGGCAGTTTTTGTGGATAAATGTGGTTAGAAGAACTCAGGAGGAACAGAAGGTGTTTCCACTGTAACTTCTTCTTGCATCTGCAATATTACAGAATTAAGGCATGCAAAGCACTTTAAATACGCTTAAGTACTGTGACTGGTTCTCAGAGAAGGTGAAAAAAATACGTTGTTTTTTTTAAAGAAATGGTGAAGGTTTAAGAAACTTGATTACTCCTTCAGAACAGGAATCTGAAATAGAGCAGAGGGCCCTCTTTGCACTGGCCTGGAAGAACACGACTATTCCATAACAGCTCAAGGACCTTCAAGGTACCAAAATGCTTTCAGGAATCTCAGCCCAAGAGATTATCTGCTCTTTACCAACTGAGATTATTTTATCTTCAGAGCCAAGTAACTCTACTTATGGTACGGTATAACAAGCCAGTCATGTCTGCTTAATGTACTCAACTTGGAGGATTATACCTGTAGAGCAAGAAATATTTTTTTAAGTCTTAGATTGAGATCAATAAGGAAAAAAAATATTTTCAACTATGATTGGCTGGAAATGAGAGTGCGATGCCAGTACTCAAGGGAACATATTCTGTCAGTCATTGTTCAAATATGTGGGACAAACTTAGCTTCTTTAAAAATAGATTAGTAATTTTAAAGTAATAAACAAAATTCTTGTTTATTAGATGGGAAAATATTAATTGTTTTGTCTTCCAGAGGCAAACAAAGAGCCGAGGGAGTCTCAGTCACTCACTCAGTCTTATGACCTTATGGTCACTGTCCAAAATACCAGCAGTAATGTTCCACACTTTAGAACTAAGAAGAAGAAAAGCAGATACTCGGCAGGGTTAGTCCAGTGTCTTTCCGACTAATCCCTTATTTTTGCAAAACATTTCCATATGGGAAACTTGCTCACTGAGCAAAAGCACTGAAAATAGCGTGGCCAGTTCTTTGTCTAGATAGTGCTATTGGTTGTTGAACACTCAAAACAATCGAGAGCCTTTAGCAGTGCTGTTCTTCGTATCTAAATGTAAAACTGATGCCTGGGGCTGAAAATTGTTCTGTAGCATTAAACTCTAACCACAAAATGGGTATCATCATTTGGAGAGGAAGTACATAGGCTGGTATTAGCTGGTCTGCTGAAGACTAGTAGCTAGAAATGGTCTGAAGAGCTGTTACAGATCTGAAAGCCTTACCCTGAACTTTGTGAAACATTGGTTCCAAACACAAATGTGCAATGTATACTTATTTATGTAATAGGAATCCTGAATCTAAACCCTTTCCGCTGGGCAAAGTTGTGATTTGGCTCTTCACTAACCCTGCAGGCCTACCCACAGGTAACCAATCCTAGAAAGCAAACACACTTACTCTTAAGAAAAAGTCTCTCTCTTTTTACTTTCCCCCCTTTTTTAAGGGAAAATGTGTTGCAATAATACAGACCCATCATGCTCTCTCTGGTTACAGTTGAGTAACACTACATCAGCAGCAGAATATGTACAAATTAAACTGTAACAATGTACCAGGGAGAGGCACAGCAATATCATAAAAATTATCCACAGTACAATATGACTAATGTTGTGTGAAATGCATTCATTGGCAAATGATGTCTAGGTGTATCTTAAGGAGCTATGCTGATGCAGATAATGGTTATAGAACAGAGATAAAGGAAAGAAAGGCGAGTGAAAGACAAAAGGTTGCAGCAAGGGCAGCATGGCTGGGGAGGATGCTCAAGTAGGTGTGCTTGAACAGGGGAGAGCTGTGTCCCTGGGGACTATAGCAGGGTGTGATAAGAACTCAGTTGCACCTTTCCTACTGACACGCCTGGCGTGGAGGTGTGCTCGCTCTTTCAGGCACACACACGCATTCCTGGGCTCTTTCTCACATCCTTTCACATGGATTTTTTTTTACAGGCAAACATTTATCTAGAAACATAAGCTACATGTGAGTTAAACATTCTCTGGTGATGTTATTTATAGAAATTTGTTTTCCCTTTCTTGAGAACAAAAGCAAAATAAAAATTCCTAAGAGGAGGGACTGATATTTTATTGGCATGTCTAAACCAAAGAAATCATCTTACCCTGAGAGAGGATAGCTAGAGCAAACCCTTCATTAAGGTACATTCAGGAGTCACCAGCTCCTTCCTTAGTCTGAGAGTCTTTTTTGAAGTGAGTAAATATTTTGTCTTAATAAGGAACTTGAGTATTGGTAAATTAATTTGATTTTCCTCTTTCTCTGTTTAATGCAGATTTAGAAGAAAATCTGTCCAGTGACCCACCGTGCCATCATGCTTATCCACAGATTTTTAATTCCTAAATATCTTGTTTTCAAAGGAACGTAGGGATTACTCAAGTAGGTCTCTTTTATAGCTAAATTCTTTTTTTCGGAAGTAGCTGGGGTGCTTGAGAGCTCACAGCTCGCTGTGTGTCTCAAAAACCTCTCTAAGTACTTTCTAAATCAGAGCACTGGACAGCAAAGTGGACCTGCCTGAGCTCAATCTTTGTGTGCTGCAGTGCTGGAGTGCAGGGACTGGTCTCGGATGCAGTCAGAAACTCTCAGTTACTAAAAGAAATGAAGTGTTTATATGGCGTTCTTGATTAGTTTGCTACCTGTAGGGTTACAAAGAGAAAGCTTAGGCCAAAATCATGCAGCAGTTCTTGTTTTTGATGTGTTGGAGCCGTGATAGCTAAGGGTTTTTTTTTCCTCGTTTATTGGTATGTACAAGAATGGAAGATAAACTCAGCCAGAAATGTGTGATGTAACTCTTTTCAAAGTCCTAAGATATCCAGAGGTGGGAGCTTGTTTTTTCTTTTAGTGAGGAAAGCATCCCCTAGGAACATTTCCACGGGAGGCAAAGCTCTCCATAGACATTGGCTGGGCTGGACTCAGCGTTTCTGTTGTGCTCCAAAGGCAAAGGAAGAGAGAGAAATGTGATAAAATCTGTGTTTTCAGCCCGGAATCTGACTTGGATCTGGGGGTTCTTCATGAACCTCATAAAGCTTTTTCTCCAAGCAACCACCTCCACTTGCTGCTGAGCACATGCCAGGAATTCCCTACTGAAGCAAGCTGCCAAAACTCACGGAGCCACGACAACCCGCTGCTATTGCACAGCATAAAGCCCCCCATCAGCTCTACACTTTCCCCCACGCAGGCAGGGCTGTGGTGTGGCCTAACTGGAACATCCTGAGTGCGTAGCCCAGGCTCAGTGATTTTTACTCCCTCGCTGTGCTGCAGTTTTGTGTTTTTACAGGTCTGTGATGGCTCTGTGCAGAAAAATCTCTGCCTTCCCCTTTTCATTTGGGGAAGAAACTTCAGCCATTTACTCTCAGCAGGGGAAAGCACACTTTTCCTTCGCTTTGATGGGAGTGTGTGCGGTAATACAGCAAGCTCAACCTTGAAAAGGGGGAGAGGCACTCTGGGAGCTGGGCTGGTTTATATCTCAGCTGATTCTCTTCTTTCTCTCTTCCGTATCCCCTTAATAGCTTGACAGGCGAAATATAGGGACGATACAGCCATCTGATTAACAGTGCCAGGGGCTGGAGGGGTGCAGGGATGGATGACAGGGAAAAGGAGCGCAGTGTGGCTACCAGCCAAGTTCCAGCGAGAAACAGAATATCTGGCTTCCTCTAATCTCTAGAGGAAAATTAAGTTACAAAAACCTTTAGTGGAAACTTTGCATACGTTCAGTACCATTGCCATGCCTGACAGAAAAAAACCTGATATATTATTTAGTTTATAGTTATAGAATTAAAGGCATAAGCTTTCCCACCAGGAATGAAGAAAAAAATCTCCTTGAAAACCAAAGACAAAACTCCTTAAAAGCCCCTGAATGTTTTGTGCTATCAGAGTTCTTGAGAAATTATCTTTTTCTTGTTGATGGATGGTCATGTATGAATTGTGAGTCTGGACATCTTCCCCGATGAGCAAGATGAATTTTGCACTTGCCCAGAGAGCCCATCTTGTTTCCCTAGCCATGTGCACTGCCTTCTGCAGGAGCACAAGAGGGCAGGCAAGGGTGGAGGAGGAGAGAAGGCTCTGAATCGTCCTGGGCGGACAGCACTGGCGGAAAGGCCATAGGCAACTCATGCCACCACTGAGACAGAGAGCCAAGGCCATTGTCTTGGACAAGTGTTCCTCATCTAGGCATCTGTCAGGAACGTGTGTGTTGCACAGAGAGAGGAGTCTCTCCCCTTCGTCCATGTCTGTCATCAACACGCTGATGAAAAATTGCAGAGTTTTATTTTTAAAAAATAGCATAGCTGTTGAGGGAGCAACGAGGTGAGACCTATGCGCATGGGATAAATCGCTGATTAAAATTAAATAGCCTACTTATTGAATGTTACACCTAAAGCAGTTGCAGTAACCAAGATGAACATATTACTTGTGTGTTACTCAGTTTTATGAGAGAAAAAAAAGAAGCTGGATTGGTTGGTTAGGTCTTTCCTTCCTGTGTCCTGTTCATACAATATCTGTGAAGTGCGATCTCTTTCATGTCTGAAACTCAGGCCAAGGGTCTGAAATGGCATTGTGTGCGTTCCCTTGCCTGGCTGTGCTCTCCTCTTGCCGGTGCTCAGGCTGGTGGGAAACTGGTTCTGTTTGCTCAGAGAGGAGAAACTACAGATGCCTTTTGCAACATCTCCCTCCACTCTGTTGCAAGCAAGCTTGGTCCTAACCTTCATGTTAGCAAGCTCTTTCTCACATGATTCATTCACCAACCTTGTCCAAAGGGATCATTTTCCATGCAGGCAAACACAAGTGCCATGTTTACATGTCGTTTTCCCTCTGAGAGTTTTATTTCTCTTCAGCCTCAGGGACCTCAACACCAGCCAAAACTCAATATGGGGCTGAAATTATACACTGGCCGTTCCCATCCCCGGTCATCCCTGCAGCAGGCAGCGAGGGTTGTGTTTGTGTAAGCGTGGACATGGATGTGCACGTGCACAAAACCAGATCTGTGCTGTCCAGAATAAATGGCTATTCAAAATGTCACAAAATGGACAATTTATGGCCATTTTCAGCAATTATTCAGACCAAAGAAGCGAGGTGGGTCAGTATTAAAACCTCTCTGTTTTGTTTACTTTAAAAAAACACCAGGGAGTTCCAGCTGATGAGTGGAGATACCGAGAGAGGGTAATTAAAGAGAAACAATCTTTGATGTTTGTCTTGTTACAGTTTTGTTGTGCTCCCCTTACTCTGCCTTGAGAAACAGAGCTGCTGCTTTCTTTTCAGGAGGGCTGCCTGTGGGTGGCTGCATGGGCAGTTCTGGAGCAGGAATACCTTACCTCCTGCTGGGCTCTTGTGGTGAGCTGAAGTCCTTTGTACTGAAGTGCTGGCACCTAGCAGAGCTTCTAGGTATCTGGCTGTAGGGCCATCCGCTTGTACGACTACTTTTATTATGCTATTTGGGAAAAATATTCCCCTGAAAAATATCAATAGCTTCAAAAATAATTCCCCCCAGGCCAGAATAACATCAACTATATAAGTTAAACCTTGAGAGTGATCCATGCCCCATAGTTAAACACCTTATTCCAATATAAATACTCTGTTCCATTTAGATTAACTATTTTGTCTACAGAGGTCCCAGGTTTTCTGCCTCCAACACCTCATTTTATGCCACAGTCATAAGATTATGGATTTCATAGGTGTCCTTAAGTAGTTCTGAGCAACCCAAAGCTTTGAAGCTGTATGGAATCAGGCTCTAACCCTTCAAAGTACAGGTTGTATGTGTACAGTAAGAAAGTAAACTGCTTTGCATGACTTCTTACGTTTCCTGGTCCATGAGCTGCCTTGCCTGACTTGGTTACACAGCATGGATCAGGAAACCCACTTCTTGTTCGTAGCTTACTAGTTCTTCTAGTGTGTTTGGGATGTAAGAGAGCGGTACCATCTTTTTTTTGCTGTTCATCATGACGGCTGGACCCTCTGAAGAGATAAAAAAAGCAGGGAGACCTGGCTTGTGCATTGTGGGTGAGCTTGGTGAAACTGGCTCTTGTTCATGGATGCTCTCTTATATGAGGGTGTGAGGGTGAGAAATGAAAAGTGGAATGAAATGATTGGGAGTTATTTAATGAAAGTGTTTTAATGAAACAAAATATATTGAAACAGGTGGTTTGTTTCACTGCAAATTGTTGGCAGTAGATGGGGCCCTTACTGTAATAAAATTCCATTTAGTTGGAAGCCTTTTGGAGATGGTGCCCAGATGCAGTACATTAACGCTGGCTCCTGGAAGACCAGCTCTGATTTGACTCGGACATTTTGTTGTTTCCAGATACTGCCCAGCATGAAAAAAACCAAGGAGCATGAGGGAAGAACCAATGCGTATGCCCCTCTATGCCTGCATCTTTTCACTCCACATTGTCCTAATGCTTTCCTTTACTGTCCTTCTCCAAAAATCTGCAAACTCACATCTCCGATTTGACCAGGCTCCCTGGCTCGGGTCCTGCTGACGTCGGTTAGGACACTAGATGTAATCAGGGATGAGCAGGAAGGGAAATGCACCTCAAATCAGGATAGGGACGGAACCAGAACCTCCCCTTCCGTCACGGCACTGTGGGTTTAGTGTTTCTTTCATGCAAATGCACATTTCCTGGCAGTGCTGGGGCTGGCCTGGAATCCAGACCTGGTCTGCTGGAGGTAGAGCCATTATCCTAAAGTGCTTTTATTGATCTGTTGACTTTCTGTCTCCCTCCTTCTCTTCCTCTCTTCACCCTGCCAGCCTTCTAAAGACTCCTATCTTGTCTCATACAACCGAGGTATTTTAAGGGGTGAACAATGATTTTGAAGTCAGATTAGACAAACTGTGCTAGACCAGTGAAACCAGATATCCCCTGAATGATGTCTGAAGAAGGATCTATCTACATTTATAAACAGGCCTTCTTTCTTTTCCTCTTTAATTTTTTTCCCCTCTTTGTAAGTCCTGGTGATGTTGAAAAATTTGGAAAATGTCAACAATTAATTTTAAGGCCAAGTACATCAGCAGGCTGTTCTTCAGAGTGGTGGTGCCATATTGTCATGCTTTACTTTTATTTGGTTAGAGAGAGTTATGGTAGTCAATGCATATACGTGCTGTGATAGCCAGTGAAATTAAAGGCTGAGATTTAAAGAGAGGCCTGAAAGACTTAGTAGTTTATTCTTGTAGAAAGCCAAAAAGAGCAGCGTGCCTTACTGGAAATTTCAGGCAAAATGTGTCAGAGTGCAGTACATTACAGTGACCTAAGCTACAAATCCATTCAAACTGGAGATAAAGAGAGAGAGATACTGGTGAAAATGTTTGCAATGTTGTGTATTAACATATACTAAGACAGGGTTTTGGTGATGGTTGATTTATTTTGATTTGTTATTTCAGTGTTTGCAGTTTCTCAGGTTTCTGGAAAATTGCATTGCCTTCCTAATTGCTTATTAACTAATTGGTTAATGCTTGGGCATTTAGTTAAGGGTCTGAAAAATAAAGGCTAAATTTGGTTCTGACCGTGTTTAATTTTAAAAAATTTAACTCCAAGGTCTTTCATATAGCTGAATAAATCACAGTTCATGAATGCGGTATTTGGCAGATAAAGAAGTTATCGAGTAGTTTATAGTCATTTAAGTATCAATATGCATAAATGCTTTATTAAGGGATAGCTCTCTAATGTTTTAATGTGGAAACAATATAAATATAAACATATTTGAGTAAAACCCGTGAATTCACGAGCTCTTTTTCATTAGGCTGGATAGTTCTTTACCCCGTGAGGAATGCTAGTGAAAATAGTATGAGTGTTTTCACTAAAAAGTTATTAATGAGATTAAGGTCACAAACTTCAATAGTCACATTTGTTCCTTATCCGGTTTACTCATATCACCATTAGTTTTCTTTTTACGGAAATTCATGGAAAAGAAGATAAATTCATCAGCAATTTAAATGAAAATGGTTGCCTGTGCACTAGAGAAACCCTTGTTTCCAATAAGAGCTATCACTTTTGCAAGCTGGGCACAGAAACAGCTCAGTGTAACTTAACAGAGCAGTCGTGCAGCACAGGTCATGGATTACGACTGGTGCTTCAGTCGATAATCAACGTGAAGAATTTGCAAGCAATCTGCTGGCTGAAATATGTCCCCGCAAAGCATTTATCTAAGAAATGCAAATGTAGTCAAATGTGGAGGGAAAAAATTAAAGCTTGTTTTGATATTTCTAGCGGAATGAAAAAAAAAAAGTTGGTAATAAGTTTCTCGGACAATGGGATGCCCTGTTACGCACTGAAGACAATGGACCTTGACTGGTTTGGGCCTTAATGTAATGAAAACCAGTTAACGCTTCTCTCCATTGCAGATGATTTAGCTATTTCTAAGACTATATCAGGAAGAGTAAACTTTCTTTTTACAATCACAGACAGTGAGAAGGGAATGGGAGTCATGGGGAAAGTGAATCTTTAAAGATCGAGGCTTGGCAAACTACCCTTAGTCATTTACTTTCTTGGAGAAACTACAGCAGGACCACAGCCACGACTTGACGTGTGCTTGAAGTGCATTGCTTGGGAGTAAACTGCACAAGCTTCATATCATGATACAAGCTAGTAGATAAGAGCCAGAACCGCCTTTCCTTCCAAACGATAGTTCACATTGATGCTGATGCTGAAGAAAATATAAACCAATGCATTCCAAGCTAGGCATGCATTTCCATTTCTTTGTAGGAATCCATGCTTACAGATTTTGAGGTAATAAGTTTGGCCAGTCCTATAGAAATTTTGAGCAAAGCACCAGTTCAACCTATGAGATGCTCCTAACTTCTGCTATAAGTAGACTGAGAAGTTTATTTCTGGGTTTCAAAACCTAATTGCTAAGTGAAACTACCTGAGTAAAGAGGTTTCAGGGCCAGAAAATGTTCATAACCATGCTTGTCTGCTAAGAGGTTTTGCAGAGATAACACCGATTCTAACAAGTAAATATGTCTCTATACAGAGCAAGATGGATTTGTAGACTTCCCTCCTGCAAGATGCTATCAGGAAAATCCATCAAGCTGAATGTCTGAAAAAGATCAAGATGATTTTGTGAACATTGGTACACAAGTAAATGCTGTAAGTAATATGCAAGCTAGGGAAAGCAAGCCAAAAACCACATTTCAAGACATAAACGATGCAAGAGCAGAATTACGTAAAACTCTGTCTCCTCCGACAGTAACACTAATAATGAACAAGTGCATTTTGTGACGTGGAACCACTGTGTGAGCCAGCGCAGAGGCAGGAACTTGGGCAGGTGAGCTGATCCGCTGTGGGAAATCCTGTACCAAAAGCAAGACTCTCATTGTTGTCTCTATGGCTTTACATAAAAGAACTTTCTTACGTACGAGAATGCACCATTTGGTATTTTCAATTACACAGGATTAAAGGCAGTCCCAGTGAAAAGGATTATGAGCTGGGAGCTGCCCGGCTATTTTCAGTGAGTATCTGCCAGCCAGGTGAGCCAGGCAGCTAGATGTCTGGTCTGCAGGGTGTAAGATAAGAAGGAAAGGAAACCATCTAGGTAACTTGAGGGGAGGAGGGACGTGGAAGGAACCTCACACGCTTTCCAGCTCACACCGAATCTAATTGCCAGCAGAGCAGTTGTGAGCTGCTAGGTGTGAATCCCACAAGAGCCCACTGTAATTAAGCATCCTGTAAGGTGAGGAGGGGTGTGCGCACTGCAATAAGCTCATCAGCGGCATTTGCAACCACTCCCTGCCCCCCTCGGATACTCTTTGGAAATCTTCACCGTGTTTTGCGTTTGTTTCAGAGCCAGGAACAAATGCTGGCAAATGCAAAGGTGTTAAACGTTGGCCAACCTATCCCAACATGCCCTACAAGGCACTGAAGGGAATATTACTCTAAGTGGATGATGAGCTTAGTTCAGAGGCTGTTAAGCTAAGGCTTATTACCCTCATTAAGAAATGTGTGTAATGTGGTTTCGGGCTTCTGATATGGGAAAAGGAATATTTTCCAAGGGTTTTGTTGTCCTGTCTGTTCTGCTTGGAGGGGAATTCAGTTTCTATTTTGCTCTGGGTCAAATTCAGCCCAGAGACAAGATTTCTTCACCGAGTATAGAGTTTTGGATTGCCTCAGTGAGGTTGAGTGTAGAGCATTGAGCCTTATCAGAACCACGAGGGGTTTCCCTGTGAACAGTGGGAAAAAAAGGAACAGGGTACAGAGACGTTCATCTACCTAAACCAGGAACAAGCCCTGCCCCGAGAGCACTGGGGCTAAAATGCAGAGCCACAGAGGTGTCCCTGCCCCGTGCTCCCCAGAGCTCTGCGTGCCAGGAGATCAGGTTGTATTGCTCCCAGCAGGGTGTAGGTGCAGAGAGCCGTCTCTGGTTTAGCTTTCCATGCAATTTAACCAGCCACAGAGAACCAAGAGTGCTGGAGTGGGCAGCGGAGGGTAAGGAAGCAGTTTAGATTCACCAGGTATTACCAGTTTCTGTTCAGGACTGGGCTAGTTCACACAAGAAAACTTGAGACTCTCTGCCATGTGCTCCTCATCATCTCCATTATCTGTGCTTTTCTTTTATCTGGGGTACCACAGCTCCTCCCAATGATGGAGCTTTGGCTCTCTATTAAACTTTAATCTCTAGTTGTCTTTAGAGGGTCAGGTCAGGAGAGGTCTGAGGTTCTCAGCCCTGAAGTGAAGCCCTCCCTGCTTCAGACAGGGCTGCAATTGAAACCAGCTGATTCCAAGTCCCTTGCAAACATTTCCATTTCAAACCACTGAAGTTTTATGTCTTCCTAGTAAATTTTTTTCTTAAGCCTCATAAATCTCATAAAGATCTGGAACAGCTAGTAAATTTGGCCATTCAGATACATGTTTTCCAGTAAAGAGGATAATGATTGCTGTTTCTGATGCCACCTCCCCACCCCACCCTCTCAGCCGTAGGACTTCACCTCTTGCCAGCTGACTGTTACTTGCACGCAAATTGGCCCGTGGTACGAAAGGCAACACGTACAGGTCCCATTTGTGTGAGGGCTGGATTTGTTGCTGGACCTCTGCTAGCTTTGTCACTGCCCCTATATGTGACCTGGGAAAAATCGCTTGTCCTCTTCACACCTCAGACCAGAAGGATTAGCTTGATGCCTGCCTGCTCAGAGGGCTGGGAATCTTGCTCAGTTCAGGTTGGACAGCACACATTTACAATGGGAAGCTGCAAAACTCCAGGCTAGGGATTGCCCTCCCAAAGTCCCCGTTGAATGCAGAACAAGCGAGATGTGCACTGTCAGCAGGGCCACAGCCTCAGTGCCTCCAGCTCCCTTCTTCCATACAAGTCTGCTTGCGGCAGTGCCCAGGAGGGATGCAGAGCTGTGGTTGTCAACAATACCTCTGACAATCCAGAGAGGCAGCTTTCTGCATCCTCCCGGTTGCACCGATGGCACGTCCAGCCGTCTCTTAAGCTTGGATTTCCAGGCAGGCTTGAAAACATATGAACCCAAGAAGAAAATAACCCCAAATTTCTGACACTTCCACTGGAAATGCCAGGAAAAAGTGCTGAAGCCATTTAGAAAAACATACCATAGAAACAGAATATTGTAAGCATATTTTCTCTTTTATTTGTTGTCTCCCAAATCCAAACAAGATTATTTCCTTTCCTGAAATGCTGCTTTTGATAATCTTGTGCCAAAGGCACTGAATCTGTTCTCATTGCTGTCAATAGCAAGATGCCTGTTGCTTTTAATGGTTCAGCTATTAAAACACCGCATCCCAGTTGTCTGGCTGTGAGCAGTCCCAAGATATTACAGTGACAATATGGAACCTTTTTCCTCTTTGAATGTTTCTCTGCAAAGTTTGACCATTTTGGCTAGGGTAAAACATGTGTCTATCTGGGATTCTTTCCAAGGATGAGATTTTGACAGCTGTGCTCATGTTGGCAAAAATCCTGACATCTTGTGTTCCGTTGAAATAGCAGATTCTTAGTGGAGAGGGGTGGGAATCTGATTTCATAGATGAACACTTATGAATTGAAGACTGAGCTTGGCTTAGCTTTTTTCACTTGAGGGAAGAGTTTGAAGCCATCCTCTGGGAACTGGGTGGAGCCTTTCTTTCTTCCTATCTCCACCTGTAGGCACAGATGGCTGATGGGCAGTGAGGCTGATAGGAGCCCTCTGTGCCTCTGCCAGCTTCATGCCTTGGACTGCACCCATGAAAGTGGGTGTCAGCCTGTTTATAGTACATGCCTAACAATTTCCATTTACATATTAGATGTTTGGGCATGAATTGTGGGTGATGTTAATGCACTTTCAGTGAAAATCCACCTCTGTGGCCATGATCAGAGCTCGGTCTGATATTTATGCCACATCACTTGTGAAAAATAAAGCTTTAGTGTAGTCTGATATAGCCTGTTTTCTGTTTTTATTATTAGTATTATGATTGTGAAGATTGAGTGGGATTTTGTTTGTTTGTTTTCTGGAACCTCAGGTCTTGGAGAAGTATTTCCCGCAAAAACTGTAATTATTCAAAGCCGATATATTTCTGCAGTAACCTTCAATTTGATGAACTGTCAGTTTTCTGATGAAAAATCTCTTATTTGGAGACTAGCATTTCTATTATCTCCACAAACTGGAAATTGTGGCACAGAGAATTGTGTCACAAGGTCACCCAAGAGCTCCATATTAGAGCCAAGGATAAACTGGAACATGTCTGGTGGAAGGTCACTAAAAACTTTTCAGAAGGTATTTTGCAAATATTGTATTTATTTCAAATTTTCCAGTGGCCAGATAGTTCCTTTATATTTCACCAAGAAAAATAAAGAAATCATGGGTTTTTAAAACCATGTCAACAATAATCTTCCATTTCTGGTACTTCACTGAACAACAAGGAAGAAATATATATTTTTAAACACAAACAAAACAGCAGTCAACAACAAATCCCCAAACAAAACGTGCCTCCTGATGAAAACAATTCAAACAGCTTTGCTCAGACATGGTTGTAGCTTAGGGTTAGAGTCATAAAATCAGACATTCAAGGTTTTTGTCTGTGGCAAATCTGAAGCCTTTTATGTTGCTTTGACTTTCAAGGCAAAACAGCTAAACTGGCTTAAATTCATACTCGCTGTGAATTAAGTGATGTATACAGGCGTTTTGTAGACTCATAGAATCACTAAGGTTGGAAAAGACCTTTAAGCTCATCCAGTCCACCCTTCACCCAACACCACTGCATCTACTAAACCATGTCCTGAAGTGCCATGTCAACATGTTTTTTGAAGACGTGTAGGGATGAGGACTTGCCTGGACAACCGGTTCCAGTGCTCCACCACTCTTTTGGTAAAGAACTTTTTCTAGTATCCAAACTCAACCTCCCCTGTTGCAACTCGAGGCCATTTCCTCTCACCCCATCACACGTTACTTGGGAGTGGATCCCCAGATCAGCAAGCACTTGGGTAGCCTTTTCATACCTTATTTTAAGGATTTGGGTGGCTGTAGATGCCTGTTATAGGATAGATTCAGAAAGGGTTAAATCTGGGACAGTCCCAGAACAAGAACTCAGGCGTGTGTGTGGGACTGCACGGTACGCTGTGATTGCAGTCAGGCGCGTAGGCGAGATAGAGCGGAGCTCAGAGCAAATATTAATCTGCACGTAGCCTGGCCGCGTCAGCCGAGTGGCCAGAAAAACGACGAGTAGCTACAAAATGATACGGGAAAACCTGTACCCTATATATTTTGCTTATGGGAGATGGCGTTGAAGAGTGCAATAAAAGGCACTCTGTATTACATGAGACATTTGGTGAGCGTGGCGCTGACCGATGGCCTTAGAGGCCCTTTTGAGGCCATGCCTTAATGACAAGCTCTCCCTTCCCCTCCCACTCCCTTCGTGAAAATTAGGGCAAATATTAACACACCTGTGAGTGCTGGGCTGCTGTGTTTAGAGTGCTTCTAACACCCGTAGTAGCTTGATTAAAACTAACATGACCGTCTACTCAGAGAAATGCCTCTGCCATGTCTACCATAAATTAAACTGAAATTCCAACTTTAAGTTGTCTTACAGTTCTGCAGCAGATCTGTTTACTCTGGAATAGCATAAGGCAGATGTCTTCATCTTTGCTGATTCTTAACAGGTCACAGGCATTGACTTTAAATAACTAAAAAGCCTTTAAAATAATTTTAAAGCATGCTTTCCCCTCCTCAGCAGACCTTAACCTTTAGTTGGCTTTAAGCAGAAACACACAGGATAATATGATTCTAAACCAGGCCACCATAAACTGAGCAGCAACTTTAAACACATAGCGTGATCATTACCTGAACCCAGTGAAGAGGAATTATTCCTCGTGTTTACACTTCTGTATCTCAGTGGGTTATGTTCAGTCCCTTAATGATGATGATTAAAAACATTCTGGAAACATGTAATAATTAGAGAGAGCATTTACCATGATTCTGAAGGCACATAGGTAGCTTTGAAGTGGAATTGGACACAGGGACTGCTGCCAGAATATTGTGAGAGTTAGGAGCACTGTGCAGCAGATAGTTGGTAGTTGCACATATCATAATAAGTCTGTTTTGGCACATAAAATATCTGCCTTCAGTACCAACCTTATAATCGCTTCTTGTAAGTCAGTGAGGTGTTTGCAGCTTGCAGAAGGAGCAGGTTGATGGAGGGCGAAAGATCATATAAATGTTCCACTTCTTAATTTATGTAAAGCCAGGGTTGGTTTGTTTCTCCATTGGGGACTTTTTGGAGACTGAGGCAATGTTTAGGAAGAGGGAAGGAGGAGGAAGTTTAGGGTGGCAGCAGAGAATGGGCACTGGTTCAGTTGCTTTTGCTCTGCCAAGATTTCAGTGTGGGTTCTGACATGAAAGAGAGTTGTCGAGGGGTGAGCTGTAAGCCTGATGTTTTAGGAGTGTTTCTGTGGGTGAGGGGTGGGGGTATATTTTGAGGAATGTATTCCTTCGTTTGTTTTTCCCATTTAAACAAACATTATAATAAGAGAAGAAGGGAGGAGTAATGAGACTTGTTCCGTAAAATCATGTTTGCTGGAAAAGTTGTCCTGTTTTCCATTGCTTAATTTCAGCTGAAAAGGGAGGGCATGAAGGTTGGAGAAAACACAGCTACTTTCTTGGAAGTGTTTTTATGAGCACTGGAATCGAGCCCTCTCAGGAGGGAGCAGTTGAGCAGTGTGTAAAGAAAGCAGAGGTAGAAACAGACGCTCCCTAGCGTTAATTGGAGGCACCCAGGGACTCACTTTTGGTCATTGTCTTTTAATTTTCCACATCACATCTGTTGGTAATTCTCTCTGCAACCCCAAATTCAGTTTCTGTCCCATGCTGATGCTGCAGAGACCTGCCTCCCTAACACCACCTGCACCTCCCATTTCAGTGGTGCTCCTGTCCCCCAATGTCCCCTTGCTGACTACTGGCTTTTGACTAATACTCAACACACTTAAACAAAGGCTCTTCCCCATAGATGTGCTCTTTCTTAAGCACTGTGAACGTTACAATTGTGTTTGTCACTCGGAACCGTGGAGGTTACCTTCAACTTGGATGTCTTTCTTGGTTCACGCCTCCAGGCGGTGTTAATCTCTTATCACTTGTTCCTGCATAGCATCTCTAATATACTGTCACTTTTGTCCCATCCGTGGCTCACGTGGATAAATTGTTATGATGCTCCTCAGTCGTTGTTACAACATTGCTAATTCTGGCCTTGGCAAATCCAGTCTCATTCTATACAAACGTGTTCTTTATGCTGCCAAAAATGATCGTTGGCCTCACTTGCCTGTCACCCCTCAGACTCCATCTCTCTTGCTGGACTCTGCTTTTGAATACATTGAGCAGGATCTGCCTGCCTGTCTTTGCTCCCAAAACCTTTCATAGCCTTTCTCCACCCAATAAGATAAAGATATTTTTCTTTTATGGTTAACACATCAGTTTTGGCTTCTGATCAGCCCGTTGTGCCTCTTCCTCTTGCCCAGTATTTAAAATTTGAAAGCATCTTCAAGTGTTTTCTTGTGTTGTGAAGGCATCTTCATTACTGTCTTCCCAGTTGCTCTTTAAAACTCCTTTTCTAAAATGTCTATAAAGCCTTCACAATCATGAAGTTGTTGGTGAGCTGAGATCTGTCATGACTGTTTGAACTTTGGTGGTTTCCATGGACTTCCCTTGTCTGTAACATAATCTGTTGACTTTTGGCTTGGAGTGAAGACTCCCTGGTTCAAGAACCATCTGTTTATACTGGCTTTGCATGGTGTCCGTCACCGTGGGTTACTGTCCTGCAAAGCAAACCCACAGGTGCTATGGCAATGAAAATAATAATAATAATTTAAAAAGCAACATTAATAGCAGCATACTGGTCTGTTGTTACCCATATGACAAGGGACAAACACTGATCCTGGAGAAACTTGATGTGCTTTACTTGCTCCTGGAAAAATGTGGAGGAGTGGGTTCCTGTCCCTACTCTCTGCCTCTTGCACAGGACCCTTTCACTGCTTTGCTGTCCATTACAATGAAAGTAAAAGGCTTAAAAACCATGAGGGCAAGTGGTAGAATCGGCGCTATAAGCACATCGGGGTCTTCTGTCCACTCTGTTCTGAAATCATTGGGTTTTGGTGGATAATCTGGGAGACTTGTAGGAAATGAGCTGGAGTTTGTTTACGAGAAGAGACGGAGCAAAGTCTTGGTCCATATCTGATTGCACTCTTTTATCTTGTTGGGGTACACACTGGAGAAGGCTGGCGTTGTACGCAGCGTCCGCTGTGCCCTCTCTCAAGGGCACAGTTGTGTACTGATGGGGCTGAGCAGCGTGCTCTGAGCTATCCCTCAGCCCACAGGCTCCTGAAGTTGCCAGCTGCATGGAACCAGGGTGAACAATGGGCTTAAATCCATTTTTGGAGTAGAATATTTAGAGTATTGCCTGCGAAAAAGTAAATAGAATGCCAAAATGTTCGGCTGCAAACCCGAGCAGAGCAGGGTTTTTTTTTTCCTGTAAGAAGGGAGAACTCTGGTGAAAACAAGCACAAAAAATTAAAATCCAGCCCTGTGTCAGGAACAAGGGTTGCTGCTCTGCGGCAGCCAAGTGTGTAGCCCAAGGCCAGTCAACATCTTGAACCTTCTACCGTGGCTTTGGGACCTTTTACAAAAGCTGGGCACGTTTCCAGCGCTGAGCTGTAAGAGGGACAGTTGACCCATGTTGCACCTGGGGCATCCCAGCCTGATTTCAGTTTCACATAAGGCTTTGTCTAGGTTTATTTTATTTAATGGACTTTATTTTTGTTCTGGTTATACTGTCACAGGAAATTCTCACTGTTCTATTACTTTTTTCCTGCTGGAACTAGCCTTAAAATAAAATGAATAAATAAATATATATACATACATGTAAAAATATGCAGACAGGAAAGCTATTCAGATCTGGAGAGGCCTTGATAACGCTGCTGATGAGGTTGCCAGCTTTCCCTGAGTCTGAGCTGAACAATTCCCCACCACCCCCTCAACCCCTGGGAACTTGAACAGCGTAGTTGTGAAGGTTCTAATTCTGACTACAGGTGTTTGGTTTGAAAGACACCACATGCCATGTTGTAAACTCATTTAGGAAAAAGGTAATTAAATAAAAATACAGATGTGTTACAGTCACAGTTCCCGAACGTCTGAAATGCCCGTCAGTTTGAAAAAAATAGACTAAATCTCCCGAAAGGAGCACTATCCTCATGTCTTTTGTAATATTATCCAGTATTAGTATTTTAAATGAAAAAAGAGAGATTTGAATGTCAACATCTGCTCTTACCCATCTCTTTACAGTAGGAACATTGTGTTTCAAAACAAGGAAGACAGGAATGCTTAAACTCCCCTCATTCTGCTGTTCTGCGTATCCAAATATTCTTGCTAGTGTTTTATTTGTTGCACATTCTACTCCATCATTTAGTGTTTTCCACTATTTTCTTAAGGTACCACAGATTATCGAAACCTTTCTTGGGGTGCAAAGTTGTAGCTAGACTTGCTCAGCTTTGCCATCACAAATCGTCTGGCTCATCTTGTTCTTTTGAATCATTACATTGAAATCTGTAAATGCCGGTATATTCTGGATAAATTGCATGAAAATGTTAGTTTGAAAAAGGCTTGCCAGCTTTAACATGCAGTGTTCTCTGTTCAGTGCTAATGATCATAGTAATGACAACAATAAACTAACTATTCATTTGGTCTCAATCCAGCAAGACATTTAATGCTGTGCTTTTTAAACACGCGTACATTCCTGTTCATCGGATTTAAGCACTTTCTTTAGTTCTCTGCTCTACTGCTACTCGATTCCTGCACGTGTCCCTTCTGGTTTTGCATTGAGATGGGCTATTTCTGGTTTTGACTGGTCGGAATAAACCTTTGGAATTAGCAAATGCTGAAGGACGTCTAATATAGTAAATATCCAGCATGATTTTGGGGGGTTGCAACAACGGGTGAGTGACGTTAACCTACTAGTTTGCTTCTATTTTACAAGACAGCTGGTCTCTCCTTGGCACTGTTTAACCCTTTGTCCATAGTGCTACACAAGGGAAGCAGATTCTCAGCTGAGTGGGGAGCCTATTGGCCTTGGAGGAAGATTATGAAAGTACTAAGCCTGGTAACGATAGTAAAACTTTCTGGTAATTCTTGGGGTTTCTCTTAAAGCCTGAGGTCTCGTAATCCTACTATTTCTTTGAGCTTTCACATTTTGTATACAAAAAATAAACCCCAGCACGTTTCTTCTTTATAGAGGTGCAAACCCAGGCTTTTCTAGTATTCATGGTGTGGTGGAAGAGTGCTTGAAACATGATGTGGTTTTTATGTTCTAGGCTCCAAAAATCAAAAAATAAATAAAAAGTCCTGTACATTTCTTAGTATTTTTTTCATGATTTTCAAACCAATTTCAGCCTTTCCAATACCTGACAGGTTTTGTGTACTTAGTGCTGGCAATTCCTTGAGTCCCTGAAGCCTGGCTTATGGGAAATCAGATTTTTATTGAACTCTTTAGAAAGTTCATCCTTCCTTGCTGTGCCGAGCGTTATAGAAACACCACATGAGAGAGAGGGCTGTAAAGTCTGCACCATCTAAAATGATTGTCAAAGAGTAGGAACTACTACTGCAACTAGTTCTGTCATCTCAGACAGCATTTTGCAGCATTCACATGGGAGCAGAACCCTAACACAGCACCCAGCTCCTTGCCTGCACAGCTAAGAGAAGTTATGGGTCCAAGTTTCAGGCTGCCAGGGGATTTCTAGGGGCTGCTACGCTGTCAGCTCATGCAAGGATCCACATGTCTGTGTGTGCAGCCTTGTGAAAACACTGGGAAGCAGGGGGAGCAAATTCCCAGCAGGCCCCTGAGAGCACAGACTTTCCAATTAGACTCTTTGGGTTATTATTAAATGCCTACAAAATACATGAGAATCCTGCCATTGTCTCAACTGGTCTTTGAATCAGGGGCTCTGAAACAGAGGATGTGCTATTCTTCTTTTGTTCCACAGTCCCATAATGCTTTTTTAAACAAAAGGAAAAAAATAACAACAAACCCAACCTGAAAAAGTGATGTCGGTTTTACCCTGAAAGCCAGGGGTGGAAGTGTTGGTTAGCCAAGATTGAAGTCCTAGGCTTTGCGATTTCTTTATGTAAGTTATGACTGTGTGCCAGGAGCAGTAAGCAAAGCAAAATGTGCTAGCTAGACCCGTGTTCCGTTCAGTTGCCTGGGGCCTCAACTGAGATTTAATAAGTGAATGTAAGATTTTAGTGCTTTGGAATGGAAACTTTATGGTAACTTCTTTCTGCAGCCCCTCTTTAGCTGATGGATCACACGTAGGGTTTGTGCAGTGCTAAATCCAGTTCTGCTGTTGTGCTGCCAGTCCTACCCTTTCTCTGTGAGCAGGACAGCATCAGCATGATACCTTGCCTGGACTCTTCAGGTGACAGAGCAAGCTGGTGTTGTATACAATTATGGCTGGGGTGTCTTCCCTGCAGTTCCAACTCAAGTGGCTTCTGCTGCTGATGGCTAGGGCAGGTGGCAGAACCTCTACTGGCAAATTTTTTTATTCATGGGTTACCAAATCGTGTTCAGGGATGGCTCGTGGAGAGTAGATCCTGGCTGGGGGAAGGGGAGAAATGAGACATGACTTCTTCCAGTGATGCTTGCTTCGCGTCATTCTTCAGGTTTCAGAACACAGAGATCTTCTATGGGATTCTCTGATTATTATTTTTTTTTTTAAGCCACAAATTCATTTATTGCTCAAGGAGTTGCCTGTCAGAACATGTTTGACTCACCAGTGAGGATGCAGAACCCTGTCATGGGAAATGAGAAAAAAGCTCCTAATTTTAAATTTCCAGCACCTCTGTTCCCTGCGCAACAGTAGGTGAGAAACGTATGCTCTCCTCTGTTGGCAGCTTGGTTTTCCTGTGTCTGTTATTTGCAGTTTCTTCATTGTGATAGTTCATGGAGACTTGTTGTGAACTGTTCCTCATCTCTCTCCAAGCATGAAAATCTAGTCTTGAGGGTTGTGTTTGAAATCAGATCATACCAGTAGCTGTTGGCAGGAATGCACTGAGATGGCAAAGGGAGCTTTACTCTTTTCCAACTCCCTACCTCTCTTTCCCATTAGTACCAGCTGATACAGCCCATTTGTCTGGGATTTTCTGCATGTTGCCTAATATCTCCAACACTTCTGTCTTTAGGAGATGAGGAGGCTGAACAACTCTCAAGAAGTGCTCAGCATCTTGAATTCAATCTAACAAGGATAAAAAAAAAATGATCCTTTTTACCTCAGTCTTTGTCCTAACAGCACGTGCAGATGGTGTGAAAGAGAACAGTCGAACACGGAGACCCCTCTCTAGAGAAACTCACAAAAGCCAGCCATGATTCTTATGCTCCTTGAGTACCTCTTATATGCTTTTCCTGGGTTAGGGCCCAAGATGAGGCTGTTTCACTGTGCATAGTCAGCCACAGTTACTGAGGACAGAAATGACATACATTCTGTTTCCAAAACCATGCCTCTGTACCAGTAAAGTCTTCAGAGTTCAGCCAGTGTAACATGCCCCATGATAATAAACCACCGTTCACTCCTCCTGCCTTTTCACGCATGTGTTTATTTCTGTTTGCTGCTTTCTTTTTTGCAGATGGCAGATAAATCTTGTCAGTGCTTTTTTGGCTTTGCATCCTTTCCTCAATCATCTTTCCTTTTGTATCTCCAGCAATGCGCAAATCTGATGGTTTGCTATTTCTGCTAAGCACATTTTTTTTCCATGCTGTCTCATTGTCTAATTCTTTTGCTTTTTTGCTGGGTAAAAGAAGAGACAAATTTCCAGTAAGCAAAAAATAAACCATCCCCAGCTCATGAAAGAAAGGAACCTTTTTTAATCACAGCTATAAAATATAATAGTTTGATGTAAGTTCCTTGTCAAGGTTGGAAGACTGACCAATAGGTCCATGAGAAGCATCTTTTGATGCGTCTCTTGGATCATTGGAATTGTATTGTACATGAGCAGAACAATACTGCACGAGTCCTTGAAGTGGTGCGAATACAGATGACATTTTTATTCATCCTCAGCCAGATTGTTTGGTATTGTGTCCTTTATGTGAAAAATGACACTCTGGCAACAGGCCACTGCCTGCAAAACAACTTGGCATGGGCCTCCTGTTTGTCTCAGTCTGAGCTGAGCATCACCAGAGATGCCAGACTGCTAGCCACAAGCTAAACGTGTTGAAGCACCATCTTTCTCTAGTCAGCACATGCCATTTGGGGCGGAAAATACTTGAAGGAGAAGGGATGGTTCCTGCCTGAGTTTTGTTCTCAACTGAACCATCGCTGTTACTGCAGCAGGTACCAACATAGCCACGGATTTTCCTGGGACCTTTCAGTGGGCAACTCCACAGTTTGTGGCTGGGAACACTCATGAGATGACTGGATATGCTGTGGGCAAGGTGACATTGAGCTGTAGGTTGTAGTGTAACTGGGGTTTGGCATCAAAAAAGGATGCAATAGTGGGCATTTCTGCCATTATCTTATAATCCATATCATAAATCTTCTTTCCAGGGTCCCTGTTGGGTCTTTCTGATTCCATGTAGTTTAAATGGAGAAAGTGGAGGAGAACTGTCCTATTCAAAACCCAACAGTTTAACTATTATTTTCATAGGATGCCAAGATATTTTATTCAAGTTAAATGTTTTTAATTCCATCCAAGCTGGATATACAAAAGCTATCACCGTGCACTAGACTCTGGACTTAAAAACTGGATGAGATTTTCTATTCTACCTGCTGGAACTAGGCTCTCTCTCTGCTTACTGCTGGGGAGTGGGTATTTCCCTAACTAAACAGTTGCTTTTTTTCTGAAGTAGGGACAGTATCTTTGCTTTCAGCTCTGATGCGGTGTGACATGTACAGTAGGACCTGTCATAATTCATGAAGTCAGTTCTGTTTCAATGTTAATAAGTCCTTAATCAAGTCATTTGTTTCATCCAGGATGTCACATTTAGCAGTGGATTGTGAAATACTTGAAAGCTGGAATCATAGGAGCATTATTTAATGTTAAGTGTTATCCACATCATATCTGAAGCTGGAACATGCCAGGAAAAACATCCTTCACATTCTGCAACTAATATATCCGAGCTTTCAGGATCAGTCATGAATTGGCTGGGTACGTACACTACTTCTCTCTGCATATGTGTGGCATAATATTATACACCATATTCAGGAACTCATTCTCACATTGCTTATCTGGTACCTATTTTCTGTGGCTACTTCTTTTGCTTTATAAAATAATAGTGTGCAGGATGGGACCAACCACTTTAAAACAAGATTGGTACTTGAAATCCAACAGAAACTAACTGAAAATTCAAAACTAGTAGTCCTCATTTTAGTCTGTTTGTGATGTGTAAGGAGAAAAAAGAGGTTTGAGCCAAGCAGCTGCTGGTGGGATTAAGTGGGAAGCTGTTCAGAGAGACCAGGTTTATGATTATCATCTCTTGTTCTTGATGCTGTCTTCAAGTGGAACAGAGCTGAGGGCTAAAATTGTGTCTCTAATATCTAGTTCCCGCGAGTCTTCTCCGTTTGCAAAGAAGAAAAGGAAGTCATAGTGAACTCATGGCAAATATTGTCCCAATGCATTTTCCTTTTGTATTTAAATTACATTTAGCAGTGTGGCATTTTTTTCTCATAACCTTCTTTGTGTCTGCAAATAGATGTTACGTACGGTTAGGGATAACATAAAACACCTGTATATGTGACATATGTTGCTGTGCAACAGTGTCATTATGTACAAAATTTCTGTGGCGTGAAACACTGAAAAGCCATATTTTTTTGCCTTGGGGAACCTCTCACGTTTACACTGTAAATCTATCTTATTCTTGCAATCTTCTTGTGAACCAGACCCCTTGTGGTAGATGCTGTGAAGGCACAGAAAAAGGAGTCCTGGTCATATCTGTGAGGAAAACAATTTGATTTGGGGTTTTTCCCCGTTTCCATCCTGAAATACTCAGAAAATAAAGGTGTGGGGGGAAAAGGAGGGGAGTTATAAAATATTCCTTTAGATTTTCATTTGTGTTTCCACAGACTCCGTCAAAATGAAACCATCCCAGTTCCAACCAGTTCAACAAAACTATTAAATGTTTTAAGGATCCATGTTTTCTACAAAACATTTGTGTTCTCCTAAAAGTTCTTTTTCACTATAATAATGCTTTGTTTGAATTTAGTCCAAGTTGTAAAGAGTGTTGGAGCAATTAAAGTATCAGCTGCTATAAGGAGTCTTGGGAGCACAGGAGACATTGAATCAGGGCTTAAGCTACTGAAATACCTTTTATGATAAATAAAGGTTGTACAAACCTCAGTTCCAAACAAAATAGTTGACATATGCTAAGCTCAAAATACTATACTTCTCCTGCCCTCTCCTACTGAACAAATAAAGATCTATGAAATATTCAAACTTATATCTGCAGGAAGAAAGAAAACATTTTTTTTTTCTGTTTTAAAATTTTTGGCAGATGCTCGGCTATTTATGATAACAGCTCATAAAATGACATGGAAAGGTTAGAAGGAAAGGTGTGGTGGGAATTTTGAGTATGACTTTGTAAACTGTCGCATTTGTTAAACCTTAAACTTCAAATTCTAGCCAGGTTGTTTGTTCATTTGTATGTGGCATAGTGTAGCTGTTGTGGGGTAGGAAACCCTTAAATCACTGAAGTGTTTATGTGGAGGGCTGGACCACGCCTTCATATCCTACAATCAATTAAATTCCTTTTATTTCATTCTTGTAACAATTACCCTTTGGAAAAAAAAAAGAAAAAGCCTTTTAAATATTTTTCATTAACACATACTATTAAGTGGGTAAGTGCCCTAAGTATATTATAATTTAATTTAGATTTAACAGCAACATTTTTCCCATAGTAATTAAATGACAGTTTGTTATTAAGAAAATATTTATTGAAGTTGAACTTGGTGATAGATACATATCTATCACATCACTGTTAAACCTCATTAAATAGTGTTTTAATTGCGATTTGTTTTTAATTACCATTCATTAAGCATATTATTAAATCTAAATTGCATGCTTATGAAAGACTGGTTTGCCAATATAAGTGGCTGAGTCTCTTAACTACTGCTCTACTTCTAGGTTCCCATAATGTGAGGTTTGTAGGATGGAAGTTTGATCTATTTACATTATTTCTAACCATGTGCCCTTCCTTCTTCACTGCCCGAATCTTCCATCTTTATTAAATAGAATTAATGGCATCTGAGGCAGTCAACAGATCCAAAAGGAAAATAAAGTATGAAAAATGGTGACAAAACAGCTCTTGGGGCAAGCAAGTAGGGAGCCAGCAGGGAGGAAGCAGAAGCAAAGAGGGAATGCAGGCAGGGAAAGCAGAAGTCAAACAGGGCATTGAAACCAGTTATCTAAATTAAAAGTAGTAGAGGATGGGGACTGGATGCCTGAAGGATGCAGAGGGATATGGCTGACGATTTGCAGAGCTTTTTCTCCTCGGCTTATCGTGGCAAGTCTGCCCAGGGTCGGGCATGGTTACCACCTGATGACAGCCTGGTGGCTTTTCAGCCAAACGAGCTGCTGACCCCAGTCCCTGCGGTGCCCAGCTGCTCGCGTGGGCAGGCCCTTCCCCGAGATCAGGACGGAAGCGTGCTGCTCGGTGGGTCTGCAGTATCGGTTCATGAATAACAGTTGCGAAGAAAGCCTGGTGCCTTTCCATTTTTTGTGATGTGTGGCTCTCCGTTTTTCAGAAGCGCCGCTCAAATGAACAGCCTTGTGGGATGTGTGGACTTGCTTTTCTTAGTCATGTTTGCCAGATTTCTTAGGAGTAGCCCATGAATCTAAGGCAAGCTGAAAAATCCTGAAATAAAAGGTTTTCCTTTCTAAGGATGTCAGTGTTTCAACAAACTCTGTTGAGTTGTCTTTTTAATGGCTAAGTGGTTTTTTTCAATTTTAGAAAAAAAGAGTCTTTTGGAGCCTTTCATCTAGGAACAATGCTTTCTTTTTTCCGAAAATGAGGAAAAGCCGAGAAGAAGGGTGTGAGGGCACTCTTCTGATAGAGACTGGCTCCCAATAGCCAGTTGGCAAACTGGAGAGTGATGGTCTCTTATGGGGCACAGTGTTGGCACCCTCTAGGATGCCAGTGTCTAACCCTGTCAGAGCACTCGGGGAGGAATTAATGATGAGAGGGCTGTTGGGCAATGCCTAGAGGTGGAAATAGCTGAAGTGGCCTGAGGTATTGCATCCCATGGGCTGAGAAAGGAGACACAGTAAGGCCCTGTACATTAACACTCTTTGGCTCTGGTTCTCTTTGCGCTGAGGATGGGTTTGTGCCAGGTTATCTCTATTGATTCCAATGGATTATCTCCAATTCACAGTACAGTTTAAATTAGATGCAGGACTTCTTTTCTCCTCTTTCCAATTCATCAATCTCTTTCAAAACCTTCTGCACCAGATGTTACAATTGTAAACAAATCATCCTGGCAAACCAAAGTATCTTCTCATATGTCTGTGTCACAGTAGGTGAGGTCCCAGCATCAGTGCCTCTATCTGCCTCTGAATCTTCTGCTCATAAAACATTAGTTATACAATGATTTTTTTTGGCAGATGAGTATCTCCCACAAAAAAACCCATTTCCATTCCAATATAACAGTGCTTTCATGTGGACTCTTTCAGTCCATGTTGCGCAACCCTTTTTCACAATGCTTCATTATGCTATCTTGCTTCTTGATATGCTGAATCATGGGATGACACTTTGCCAGCTTCTTTGTATGCCAACAATAACTTGCTCATGTTGCAAAGATAGAGAAGGCTGCAGAAATCACTACGGTTCGGGGAGCCTGAACACTTGGCTGAGGGAAGTTCTCAGCAGGCTTTACACTCCTCCACATGGGTGGGGAAGTTACCTTTCAGCTCCTGCTCTCTTTGCATGGCTGTAGAAAAGTGCATTTGACTTCCACTTGTCGTTAGAAACCTGAAGAAGGTCCAGATTCCTGCTCCCTCTAAATTTACAGCAATCGGCCGCTTCCACGCTGTGGCCCCTTAACTGAGGGAACAGAAATCCGGTCCCCGGTCTGTGAAGCACCACCAAGACTTGGCCTAGAAGAAAGATGGAACTTTGAAGCAGACTTTGGAAATATCCACATTAGATACATCAGTATCTCTGTGGGGTTTCTTGACATGTTTTGCCAGAGCTTTCACACTGCCCAGCACGGCAGCGTGAGAAGGCAGCTAAACTGAACCCTTTCCTACTGCAGTAGCCCTAACAGTGTACGTTTCTCCATGGGTTCTGCTATAACCCCTGGGTACACTGGGTGCTGACTTACAGCACAGCTGCTTATTTTCCATAACTCAGGGGTCTGGTAATGATTTCTAATTTCTAGTTAAAAAATTAATTTTCTTTTGGTCGGTTAATGCACAGGAGCCTTGGAGAGGCAAACGATGTTCTCCCTTGGCCATTCCGGAGTTCTTTTTTGTTAAGAGTTTGTAACTAAGTGTTTATCTGATCACAGAGAATTAAAAATCAACTGAGTATACTCACAGCTTGCCTGAGATAAGGGACAAGATTTTGCTGTCAAAGGCATACATTATACTGCTTGAAAACAGGAGATTTAAAGGAAATGCTGTTGTATTTTTAAAAGGTATTCTTATTTGAATACCACGTTCTATTTCCCACCACATTGCAGTTTGTAGCACAGCGTTGTGCTAGGTACCTTCTGCACTTTGGACAAGGATTTGAAAAGCCATTGGTTTTCCTATAAAGATGATAAATCTGGATTGCAATGAAAAACTCTATATTATGAAGGTGGTGTCCTAAAAGACCTTAATGGTGTATTTGCACATCTGGTTTTTAAGTGTAATTTTTACCATAATTTTGTATGCAGAAGTATCCACTATTTTTAGGTATTATTGCTTAAAAGACAGGGAGCTTTAGTGCCTTTTTTTCCTCCTCTTTCCTTATTATATGCTAAAATTCTCTGAGAATCTGTCCATGTGCAGTTAGGCTTTGATGTGAGATATAATAAATATCAGATTTTAAGAGCAGCATGTACTTATTTGTCTGACATGTGTATGTATAGAAAAGGTCAAAGGACTTAGTGTTTTTATTCAGGGTCGTGGGTATGTGAAACATTCTTCATATGGATGCTATATTTTCTAAGGTATTTATATCTCTGTTTTGGTATTTCTAGTTCAGTGTCTCAGCCGTTCTTAAGTGTCCTGCATTATTTTTCCATGTATTTACGTGTTTATTACCTTATATTTTCATTCTTTGTGTGTACCTTCTTGTTTCCCCACCTCCTCTCATGCCCAAATGGTTTTACAGGGCTGTCCTGCCACAGAAATGGATCAGACAAGTTCCAAGAACTGCAGATTGGCTGGATGGGGATCCACCTAGCAACACCACCACACTAATGCTGGATTGGGAAATTTGCCCTACAGGAGTTTGTCTTGATTAAAGGCTTCAGTCTGTCTTTACAACACAAACATAGGAGCCCCCATGCTGCGCTCTGAAATTTACAGCGTATTTTCTTTTTACTCAAGCATATTGAAGCAGAACAGAAGAAAGGATCAAAGGTACCGTAATGTTTCTATAAACAAGTACTACTTAGTTTGGTTTTTTTATCTTGGGTTTGTTTTTTTCCAAACAAATCTTCTAGGCACATTAGGCTCAGATTTCATTTTATTGCCAAATCACCAGCTGGCAACAAAATCACATATGTCTGTGTAAATAAAGTAGATGAGAATCTGAACAGGAGATTGGGAGATGATTCAAACAGTCATATTGGCTTCTACACCTTAAATTTCACTGGTTTATCTGTCTATTCAGCAATGTCCTGTACAGACCCCTTTTCAGCATGAAACACAGAATTACCCCAAGCTGAGATTTTAGTCTGTGGTTTTCCTCCCTTCTAGTGAATTTACAGGAAAACAGATAATTCTCTGGGACTATAATCCAAAAATTCATTTTCTGTTTGCTCATAAATGATGACTCATCTACTCCCTGTTACTCAAATGTAGGTGTAACTATTATGATGAGTGATATTATTATGAAGCATTTTCACTTTGAGGGCCAGATCATCCTTCCTTTGAAGGCAATGCAATTTTGCAATTGGCTTGAGGGCTGTACTACTGCTTTTTTGGTATGTTTGGATTTACTTGGCAATGAAACCTCAAAATTGATTAATTTAGTGTTAAGGTCAATGTTGCTATATAAGCCTTCTCCATTTGTAGATAGACAATGGCATAGTCACCTCAGTTTGTAAGTTCATACTAAGATTTTTCCTAACACCCCATAATTCCTAAGAATAAAAAAGCCTAACTGTTACTATTGGGCAAACATATAAAAAAGTTAGCAATCATCATCTTGCATCTAAGAACAGGTGAACAAGAGCATCTTTTCAGAACAGGGTTTTCACCATGCAATCACGTAAATGGGTTCCTTTTATGCTCCTTTTGAGTCCCTGGTGAAAGATAATTTGAGTTTTGGATAAAGAATTAGGATGTTTGGTCATATTGGTCTATTCAGATATATCTCATGCGGGTAAGATGTTCCTTGGCAGAGGTGGGTAATAGAATTCCCTTTGTCAGAGCAGTGGCACAGAAACACTGCAACAGCTATGAAGGATCTGTTTGCAGGGGAAATTTTGCGCTCAGTTAATAAACTCTAAAATAACTTAATGAATGAGTGGGGAAAAAGCTCCATTAGTTGGTAGGTGAAGGACAGAAATTAAAGAGGTTCGGCAATAAATAGACTTTGTTTCATGCTAAAACTTTTTAATCCTTGGCTTTTCCCTGTTCTCCTCTTAGATCTCAATCCCAGCTGACTTGAAGCTCTCATCCCCACTACAAGTTATGTTGTTTTCTGTCAAGGACTCCAATTCTGCTCTTTCTTCCTAGTATTTCCTTCTAGTTTGTAATGCAGCCTGGGATGTAATGATGGGGAGAGGGGCTTCAGTTTGGGAAATATCAGTGCATAATCACTAGCTGACTTTTTCCCCAAGTTAGACAGAACAGAGAACACTTCCTGCCCCACTCAAAATCATCTGTGTAGAAAGATAAAATAGGAGTTAACAAGGGTCAGGTTTATGACAGGGAAAGAAGGCTGCTAATGACCATTATCTATGCCACAGGTTTAACTTCATTACTTTTGCATTAAGTTCCTAATGCCCAAAGCAATAAGCAAACTGAGTCCTGTTGAACTGTAGTAACCTAATCTTCTCTCCAAACGAAATAGAGGGGAAAGCAGAGTCATTTGACATGGCCTTTATTTCATCTTCTTTTTTCCCATCCCCCATTCATATATTAGCTGTGTTGTGAGTTTCCTTTCCTCCTCACAGCCTTTTTCTTCTTTCTCTTTCCTTAGTTTTTCTGGCTTTTCAAAGTGGTATTTGGTAGAGGATTTACCCTTTTCAGAGGGTTTAGGCCTTCTGTAATACTGGGTCCAAGGTTTGTCACACGGGGAAGTCTATCTTAATAATCTTTTAAAATACAGAATTACACAAAATATGTCCAGAATCTAAAGCTTTTAATTTCAGAGGTCAGACAAACTCAAACTGGCCCTGACATTGTGGGTCCCAGTAAGGCAGAGCAAAGATCTAGGAGAGCAAAGCTGATGGGTTCTTTGAAGTATGGTCACACTTTTGCAAGAAGAGTTGAAGGTCTGGGATTGATTACACCCCAATGTGACTTGTGGGCATATACCAGCCTTGCCTCCAACCATTAGTTCATCTTCTGCCCATTCTCCACTTATGACCCCTGCTGAAATTTTTGGCTCTGAATTTGCTACACTAGGTGTGTGAACAATTTTGGGTTAGTGAGCAATGCAAATGCACAGAGAATTAAATGTAACTCATGATGTAGAATGAGATCAGCATTTCCATTGTTTCATCTCTTTTCCTACTCATTCTCAACTTTGTCATCTAAAAAAATAATCTCTCTTCTGGTGAGACCTGCAGACTTTTGCTCTGTGGCTGTAAAAGGAAAAGCCATTGAGTAAGAAGAGGGAGCACAAATGGATTTCCTAATACATGCAACTCCCAGACTAACAACCTCAGCTTTTTGCAAAGGATGACATCAATGGTGCATCTTTTTTGGGTTCCCCAAAAGAATGAGAGAGAAAGAATCAGTGCTGGCAGGTAACTGATGTCCAATGTGTAAGAAATAACTTGCTGCTTATAGAGAAACGATACCAAAAATGATAGGTGCCCAAGAAATACGATAGATTAGACAGACTGAAAAACTATGGAGAATTAAGCAATGAACGTAAAAACCCTATCAGCAATGCAACGTAATGTATTACCATAACCCAATATTATATGGTAACCTCCATATGAGAACTTTACATTCTGAATAATGTTCCGAAGGCTGAACATTTATTTGTCTTATGTCCTGTTCCCTGTTCAGAATGATCATGGTTACCAGACATTTGGGACTCTGAGAAAATGATAGCTCTGTAATAAACTTTCCTTGCTGTGCGGCACAAAGGATTTTCATTTCTTGCCCCTTTCTGTCTTGGGAAGAACATGTCAATGGTTTTTTGCTGTAGCCAGGAAACTGTGACTGCAATAAGGTCTATGAGTATTACAGTAAGGCTTGATATGTCAGTCTGACGGACATCATCTATTTTAAGAAGTGCTATCTCTTCTCTACAGACCTGTCTGCCTCCTGACTGCTTGGTTTGACTCTACGGCTGCTTTTTTCGCTTGTACAGGTCACAGTTTCTTCTTCAAATTGCTAACATCCTCGTCACTTTTATCCCAAATGAGATATTTCTTGTACCTCTAAAATGAGAGAATCAAGTGAACTACAGGGCATGTCAATTCTAGCTGCTGGGAATGCCACAAGTAGGAAGGAGTGAATGGCAGATCCCACCCCAGGTGTACGTGCAAGCAAATTGAATGGTCTCTAGTGAGTCTTTGGTACAGACTTGCTGAGATTTGCCTCCCTTCCATAGGAGGGAAGGGAGCATTTTGTATCCCTGCTCTGGGCTTTTAAAGATTGCTTACTGTCAGACTGAAACGTCTCCCACTTCAATAAATAGAAACTTATTAGGTCTTTCCCACTTCTCACTGTCTTCATGCTTTTTCCCAGTGGTAACAACGTCTCTTGATGTTTTTCTTCTTGCCTGGGATCCGTAGAGAGCCCAAGTTTATTAAGATATCATTACTGAATTTTGCGAGAAAGAAACAAACAAAACCAAAAAAGCCTTCCACTCCGGTAAAATAACCTACCCTTTCCATAAAAGAACTGAGAAGAGGTGCATGCATTCAAACTCTGATTGTGGTCTCCTTTCAGGCATGGAAAACAATGTCATTGGATTCCAATTGGGTATTTAGCCACTAAATTCCTATATTTTTGAACAAACAAGCTGCCACAGTTCTGAAGAGGTCTTACGGAGAAGCAACGCTATTTTCCAGGACAGCAGAGCAGATCAAGGGCCCATGTGCAGTGAACTATATCTGATTCAACACAGCCTACAAAATTAAATTTTGTTCAGCTTAAGCATTTAATTACTGCAGATGTTCAGGAGATACTCTGTGAAGCATCACCTACTGGGGCCCTTTGGACAGATGCTGTTTGTTTTGACACTCCATCTGTTACTTCGAAATAATCGCTGAAGCTTTAACTAGGATAACCCTGCAGGGCTGGCATCAAGGCATGGCATGTAAGAGGTTAAAAATAAGGTCAAGGTCATTGCATGCCATGCATGGTATAAGGTCAGTGAATGATGATTACCGCTTCTTGATCTACACGATTTTCAGCAAAGAACTGTGTGTTATCATTATACAAAAGGTTTTGGTTTGCTTTTTGGAAGCTCTTCTGATACCAGAGATATGGCCCAATAGCTCATTAAAATTCAATGTGCTTTGGAGGTGAGCAAGATATGACAAAAAATAATGGGTGTGACTTAAACCAAAGGAAAAGCCTTGGTCAATTTATACCAGCAGACAGAGATATGTGGTTTGATATGACTATATGACACCGCTGGAATCTACCAAAAGACAGCATGGTTACCAATTGGCCTGAGAGAATGCCTATGAAAGGAATGCTTATCTTTGCGTTGCTGTTCCTCAGGTGTTTGTCCATGTCTCAGGAGAAGAAATTGTGGAGAAAATGAACGAGACTAGTAAATATGCCTTCCCATGTTTGTAAAATCATGTTAAGCCCAGACCATTCTTCCTTCTAATGTGGCTGAAAAATCTGTCCACTCTGAGACCTTTAAATAGACTTAGTAGTGGTGTTGCTGTAAGGGAAGCAGCAGGACGCCTTGCTCTGCACTCCCGTGTTGATGGTGGCAGTCAGCTCTTCCTCTGCACTGCTATCCCCAGCCCCGTTAGTATTATGTATTATAAAGCCAAAGGGTACAGCAGACCTATGCATTTTGATCTGGTGTATAACAATTAATTCTGTATAAATCTGATTTTCAGTGCCTCCCAGAAATCTGATCATAAGGTATTGACTTTATTAGCTCCATTCATAATCTCATAGAGAAATCAAATAGGTTTGGTAGGCTGTGATTTTGATAAACTGAGGTTGATTGCTTATAGGTTTGCCCATTTCCATGCTTTGAGGTTCGCATCGTTCCTTTAGTTAGTGTGTTTTCATCAGTCTTGGTATCAGAGTAGCGTATCTGTTCATCGTCTTTTAAGACACTGGCACTACATCAGGTTGAATTTCTAGAATCTTCCTTCTTCCAAGGCATGCTAAAAATGTTTCCTTCTCTGTTTGGGAGCTCTTAGATAGGAAGAGCTTAGATGTATCATCTTGGAAATGTGTTCTTCTAGTAACAGTATTTTGCATTTCAGTGTTAGCTTCAAGCACAAATTCCACTTTAAGATCCTTAATAAACTTCAGATTTAGTCTATTTTATGCTTTATCCTACTGGCTATAGATTTTTTTCCTTGCTTTTATTATGGTTTTGCAATTTGTTGGTACAGATTAGTTATTTGACGAGTATCATCTTGTCTCTTGACTACTTGGTTGTTGCATCTGGAACTTACTAAAGTTGTCCATAAACAGTTCTCAGTCATGCTTGGTCAGTGAGACTTTTTCCCTCAACTCAATTGCCCATAACAATTTCACAAAGGTGAAAACTTTTCAGGGCTCCATGTATACATTGTTTTAGTTTAGACAGTTTGACCTTTTTGCCTGTAACAAGGGTGATTGACCCATAAATAATGGTACTTGCATTGATTGTTGGGTGACTGGTTCCTCTGTTTGTCAAAAGAAAGTTGGAGAGGTTTGTTTTCCACACCCTGATGACTTCTCTGCTACCTACTTTAGAGCTGGGATATTGGTAATTCTAACGGGGGTTAGTATCGATCTCTCATGGGAGACCATGAGATTAGTAGATAATCTTTTCATGCTACAATTCATAAACAACCTGGCTTTGTATTAGTCACCGTGTTTTCTGACATGGTGACAGGGGATGCCAACTATTGTACCATCTTGTTGCTTTATTAGGGTCATGATGTAAGAAGCATTCAGGATAGCTTCTTTTTTTAATTGTTAGTGATTTGGTTATAGGCAAAACCCATCTTTTCCACTCCTCATTTTCTTCTAAGACGTGGGCCCTATCTAAGTAGATTACAATCATTGATTTAAACATTCAGTCATGCAAATCATTCTATGAGGTTCAGTAATAGCAGCTAGGTCAAATTAGCGCTCATAAATGACTAATTCTATTTCCTTTTGTTTATTACCCAGGCTTTTGGCATTGGTGTATAGTTAATTAAATGATTTCTTCTTCCCATCCTCTCTTTGCAATCAGTGCCTTCCTGACCATAGTCTCCAATGGAAATCCATCAAGGGCAGGGTTTACTGGTGCGGCTGTTTGTGGATGATGTTTGGGTGCTCTCCTCACCTCTCTGGGGTCCTTCCAAGTGAGAGCTCAGCATTACAACCTGAGAAGCTGCTATTGCGTGTCGTTCCTGTCTTGTGTCTAAACTGAGATTTGAGATGCTTTTATTTTGTCTTATAAAATACAATCGTGTCTGTCTCTTTTCTGTCCTTCTGAATTGGTAGATTATTGTGCTTTGATGTTTTTTGGTTTCTATTCCCTGTTGAAGGAAATGGCTCACTTCAAAAGGTACACCTTATATCAAACAATCAGTTAGGCCTGTCCAGTGTCTCTTCTGGAACTTCTTTTTCATTCTGACTGATGCTTCTAGGTCCGATTTCTGTCACTGCTTGTGCTTTTTAATGCTTTTGTTCTCTCCTTCCTCTGAAGTAGAATATTTTTTCCTATTAAGTGATGGTTTCTACTACTCCTCATCACAGGATTTAAATAGACCAGCATTCCCCCCACCCCATTTTACCAGCACTAAATCACTCAAAATAACAGAAAACCAAGCCCATACACTGCCAGAGACACTCTCACAGAGTGGTGACCCTCTTGCTGTCACCTGTCACATTTTTCATGCTCAACCTACAGCTGTGAAACTGTTTTTTCCCCCCTCCTTGAACAGCAAAGTCCAAAGAACACTCCTCAGTTTGATGCCTGTCTCAATTTGCAAAACATCCTTGGACAGAAATGACACTGATAACAGCAAGAGAAGAGTATTCGTAAAAGCAGCAGCAGCTTTTCATTACCAGCTCCTCCAGTGGGTCTGAGCTAATAGCAACCATGCTGCAAACTTCATTTAATTTGTATGGGCCTATTCCAGATCTTTCCTATTGACTTTAGGAGGGTTGGATCAGGCTGTATGGTAGCTACGGCTTTGCTTTATGACTCAGTATCACTGCCTTGGAACAATCTCTGCCAGATCAGTCAGATTTTCCATTAAAACATTCTCTGAAGAGAAAAAGGAGTCTTCAGCTAGCAGCCTGCTAGCAGAAATGTCTGATTTTTCACTTGTATATTTTTGCCAAGTAACATTCTTCTCTGCCATGAGAAACTGCTGTGGTTCAGGTGGGACAATTCTGTGAGTGTCTTACACAGAGCTGAGAATATCTGTGTGAATCTTTACTGGCTGGCCCTGCTTTATTTGGCTTGAGTGATCCTTCTGTCCTTTCAACATGTTTCTGCGTTGTTACCTGAAATGAGAGTAAACCAATTTTTTAGGAGTAAAATGCAGACCAACAGCTTGAGTGCAGTGTGGATGGATCAGCAACTAAAATCCCAGAGCAGATAAGGAACCAAGTCCGAGTGGCAGTAGGTGTGTTACACGGGCAGATCAGCTTCACACCCTTAATGATTTCCAGCAACAAAACAACCACAATAAAATGCAAACCTAAACAAAACTCAGGTTTAGTTCTCCCTCAGGAAAAAAAAAAAACAAAAACAAACAAGAAAAATGCAAGCCAAAAAGAAACCTTTGTAAATCACTTCTATGTCAAGAGGGAGGTATATACTATAGCTTGGTAATGAACACAGTCTCCTTTTCTCTAAGAGAGTATATGCTTAGCTCGTAACAGATACTACTTCACAGACTTATAGTTTTAGTTTTGCTTTTTATGGTTTTAAGCTAAATTTATTTTACTATTATAGTTATTTAGTCTCAGGGCAATTAGTCACACAAATACCAAGTGTTATCACAGAAGATTAACTAGAAGCACGGTCTGCATTTTACTCCTAAAAAATTGGTTTCCTCTCATTTCAGGTAACAACGTAGAAACATGTTGAAAGAACAGAAGGATCACTCAAGCCAAATAAGCAGGGCCAGCCAGTAAAGATTCACACAGATATTCTCAGCTCTGTGTAAGACACTCACAGAATTGTCCCACCTGAACCACAGCACTTTCTCATGGCAGAGAAGGGGGTTAATTCCTCTTTGTACAAATTGGCATGTTGGTCACAGTTGCTTTCCAGCCTCTTGCTCTAACGGATAGGGTGATGTGCAGACCTATAGAAGGACTTCAGCCAACTGGAGAAAATGTGCCTAGGTATGTAAGAGCGGTGCCTGGAGATACACAAATGCATAGAATAAGGTCATAAGTCATCTCCTGATACCCACCTCAGTACATTGCCCACTATTATTATGGAAAGATAGAGGATTTCTTGAACTGGGCAAATATAGGTAGTGAGATAAGCTGACATATCTTCACTGTCTTCACAGGAGTCAGGAAAACCACTGTTAGTCACCCCTGGGAACATAGACTTTCACTTCTGAGACAGAGTTGAGTCTGAACAAAGAAAAGCTGAGGTGGATGGACCAAAGTCACAGAGTAAAATGTGTCACACCATGCTGAAACCAGACCAAGAGTGGGAAGAACTTTCCTCATCTCAATGCTCAGAAGAAGAGAAAAGGTAAACTAAGAATTATGAACAGTTTGCAGTTTTGCTCCTTTCTCCTCCTCTTGTTGGTTTTATTCCTCTCTCTTCTAGGAATTCTATAGTACTGCTATGAGGAATAATCAATTAATGCTTAGAAAGCAATTATAGTGAGTCCCAGTTTACACATGAATAAACAGAACGCAGCTTAGGTGACTGAGTCACAACCGTTTTCTGAGTCTTGATAGGGCATGGGCAGCAACAAAGAGCCAGCTCAGCACTTGTGTTCTAACTGCTATTTTCCTAGAAAAGTTGGGAATGGGGATCAAACAGCCAGAAATTAGTTATAAAGCTCCCTGAATGTAAATTGCTGTGCACTGTTAAAATAAAATAAAATAAATCACTACAGTCTGTAGTGATTTCACAAGTCCTGCATAGCTAAGGCTTGAGGTTTCACAGGATGACCGTGGGTTATATCAAGGACAGGATCCAGGCATTGTGACTCTAATGCTGTGCTTAAGCACAAAACCATCTTTCCTCCCTCTAAATACTCGATGTTTTCTCACAGAGTGCCCATATCTGATACTTTCAGATGTGTTCAGCCTGAAGCATGGTGAATGTAGAAATGTCCTTTTTATGTGCATCATAGCTCATAATATCTTGCTTTTATTGGAAAATTCACAGCTTCAGTTCAGACATGTGGCCTGGTACTGCGATCACTCACTGATGTTTTTCACAGTTCTGTATGACCACTGAACACTCCCTTCAGTACTGTATGTTGACATAGGAGAGGATATGCTATAAGGATCACTCTTTTCTCCTCCAGGGATGAAGGTGTTACCCTGATGTAAAGCCAGGTCACGGTGAAGTTCTTCCTTCATGTCTGAGGACATATTTTTGCTATTTGAAAACCTACAGAGAGCGTATAACTGTAGAACAAGCACAAGCCTTGCTATCCTACTTCATGTACTGTCAGCCAAACGAGAAAGCCAGCTTTTGAGTCCTCCGGGGTCATTTTATTTTTAGGGCTGATGCCTGAAGCAGGAAGAAAACAGCTTGATCTGTAGGTTCTGCTTTGAGCTTCCAGTGCTGGCAGCAAAAAGCAACTTCTTTTGACGTGCAGGCCGAGTTTAACCAATGGAAAAACTGTATGAGCCAGTGAGTTGCCATGTTTTGAGTGTTGCTGTTCAGAAGCAGAGCACAGTTTGTTGCCTATCACAGAGCTGATTTGCTTTTGATCTCCTTGGTCTACGCTTGCCATTCCAGCTGGTTTTCTGTCTCTTTATTTAATATCAGGCTTTTTCTCTTTGTGCTTTTTCAGGTTTTTCTTTTTTCCCCATTTGTCTGAAATCCATCTTGGAGACACTTGTTGCCCTGTTCTCTGATCTGTTTTGAGCCTCTGCCAACTGCTGCTGCTGCCAGTGGATAAAATGACTGAGTCACCACTTTGTGAATTTTGCATTTGCTTGTGGGGTGGCAGAGCCAAGGCCATCATGAACAAATCAAGCAACCACAACAAAGGCCCAAAACACAAACACTGGGACTTAACCTCAAAGCATATGCTGGAGCCCGATGAGGTGACTGCCAGCAAAATGCATACCGAAGGACCTCAAAGCATTACTCAATCTCAGTCCTACTTTAACCACATCAGAGGCATACACCTCACACAGCCCTGGATCAGCAGAGAGTGTGGAAGGGAAAGGTAGCAGTGACCAAAGGACCTTTTTCCTCCTTCCAGAATGAATCTATCAGAGCAGAGCAGCAGGTCAGGTAAAAGAACCCAAACAAACAAATGAAAAATCAAAAAACAGAAAAACCTGTTCAGGGTTGTTGAACATAGCAAAGCTGCAGTTGAAGAAAGCAGAACTAAAAATGCATGAGAAAGGCCCAGCTTGGCAAACTGATGCCTTCTCTGCACTCTCTTGTGTGGCTGTAGGCACAAATGACTGTTCTGCCTTGCTTCAGCTGGGCTGGGCAGCTCACTTCTCCAAACCAGCATGGTTTCCCTAGAGTGATGGCAGTGTGCTGCCCCTACAGCGCTTCCTCTGCTCTGGCTTTCATCCGTACCTGTTCTCATGAAATTGTCCCACTGCTAACTTGCTCTCAGTGCCAGTGTTTCCTTGTTTCCTGTGCTTTCTAAACATCCTGCTCATTAGCCTAAGAAACATTATATCAGGAAAAAACTGCCTCTGGTTGACCTGAAGGGCCAGTGGGCGTTTGGGCTCTTCACACCTCTGTCTGCTGGGACTAGAGCTTGCCAAAAGGCAATTCATACTCTATGTGCCAGCAGTGATTAACAAAACAGAGGGTTAACCAGCATGGTGATGCTGAAGCTGGTGGAGGTTTTGTTACTTAATTTTATCTTGATTGTGATCATCCCTAAGCTGCCAGCAGAGCCATGGAGGCATTTAATACAACCCAGGTATCAGGGCTTTGTGGCTGCCTCCAGCTTTGGTCCGTTTTGTTGATGATATGTTTCATTAGGGATAGACAGGAAAAAGGCTGAAAAGCACTCATCCAATCTGCAAGCAGAGGACAGGACTGTATCAATGTGTCTTTTAAAATATCCTGTCCTGTTTGGCTTGTAATAGCCCTATAGTAAAATAATTTTTCATTCTTTAGCCCTGATGCAAAAGGGAAATGGGTTCTTATTTGCATTGTCCCCATAGTGTTTGTGTAATTAATGTACGTGGGGGTTCTCCCTCCCCCACCCTCTCCCAAGGTAAAAAATGACCTTGTCAAAACTTAGATTACAAAATCTTAGTTACTAAGCAATGGGTAGGGCCCCACTGGGATGGCATCCCAGCTCCTGAAATGGTATGTATAGTAAAAACTAATAAAAATGGTGTCAGAGGCTCTCAGGCTTCCAAGTCCCCTGCTGTGTGACCCCCTGATCCCAATTTATTAGCTGAACCCAGGGAAGCAGACAAACCTCTCTGGCTCCAGACTATAGGCTCCAAGAAAGGAAATAATGTGAGCTCCAGAGCAGTGACTCCAGAGCAGGAGGGAAGCAAGGAGGGAGGGCAATCCTCCTGGAAAACACAGGGCTGAGAGTAGGACTGAAGGGAGCTGCTGACAAGAGCCATCTGAGCAGGATAGGGAAGAGAAACTTGCTCTGTGATATCTCAGTACCTTGACATTCAGATGCTTTAAACATGTCAGAAGGGAAGAGAAGGAAGGGGGTGGGGAGAGCAGGGCTTGTAAGGAGGCAACCAGCCAAAGTTGTTTCCTTTCATGTGTTAGCAGTGTGTTTCGGTCTGAGATCACCTTGTGCTGGTGACAGACAATTTAGCAGCTGGGGGTGGCAGATAGAGGGGCAAAGAATGCACCCTGTGGGTCAGAGGGGGATGTACCTTCCCCCTTCCTGCTCCCGAACTGCAAGAATTTTTTCTTTAAAATATTAAAGACTATGCAGCTCATTAGGTTGCTGCTAACCCCCTGGATTTCCTCTTTGGTGTGCGGTAGAAATAGCAATTAAAGTGCGTTGCACGAGGGGAGTGTGAGTTTTCTTTTTTTTTCTTCTTTTTTTTTTTTTCTCTTGAAAATCTGCCAGAGCAAAGTGATATTGATGAGGATGGCTCGCTTCGATTAGCGGAGGCTGGCTAAGGAACAGTCACCTCCAGCCCATTTCCTTCCTCCTCTTCTGCCTTGGACAAGAAACCCCAGTATTTTTTCTGCTTTCAGCAGTTGTCTGTCTCTTCTGCACTTCTAATCTATGCCCAAATCGAGCTTAAGTAGGGGTAAGAAGCATAACAATAACTCTCCTTGTTTAATGCCAACCGTTGCATTTGAACTGCTTTGGCTTCCCAAGGGTGATCTTATCAGGAGAAGGCACTGCAGTTTTTTAAAGGCTTGATTATGCAGTAAAACAGCTAATGATGAAAATGAATGGATCAAGGCTCTGTGGAAGGTAAGCATATGGCAATAGAGCAGGCCTTTCCCATTTGCAAAGTCTATACATCTGTAATTTGCCCTTTGGAAATGTATATGAGGTTTCCTGAGGAAGGACTGGCCCAGTGTTCCTCCTCCTCAGTGACCTCAATGTTTGTTTCCAAGAGCAAACAAAAGGGCAGGCCCATAGCTTTGGCTGCCTTAGTGCCGTCTGGCTTGTATGAAAGAGGGTTGTGGTTATACTCCCGCTTACCTGGAGGTATCCTGGAGAAATACCCCTTGATGTAAGGCCAGTACAGATGACAAATTTTGGGGGCTGGAAAAACACATGTGCGCAGGCAGGTTTTCTCCTTCACACTATTAGGAAATAGGCTGCAGCTCGATAAATCTGGGGGTTTCTGGCTCTGTTTTTTTTCTTTTTAAATCACTGCCAGGGTCATCAATTTAAACAACCACATCATTAGTGTTTTCTGTAGTTGAACACAGGAATTTTGAATTGTTGTCTAAAAGGAAAGAAATGTAGCATACTCCTCCTCTCTCCCTCCTTAGCTGTAATCAGTGTGAGTCTGATGGTTAGCAGAGGTCCTTGGTAGAGGATCAAGATTTACTTTCTCCTCTGGATATACCACAATCAACAAGAGCTTAAACCTACATCCAGACTTGACTTGGGTGTTGCTGTTGATATCATACATAGAGGAACCTGAAATGCCACCGGTTATCTGCAGCTTGGTTTGCCACTCTGCTGTGCAAAAAAAGTAGGTACAACCCTTTTGAGGGAAAGGTGGCTGATGAAGGCTGCGTCCCCAGGGGCAGAGACTGGGGATGAAGTGAAGCATGGCTGGAAGTGATGCTGTGCCTGCACTTCCTAGGGTTGAGGAAGGTCTCGCACTTCCCAGTAAGTCTATGTTCCTGGCCTCTGTGGTTTCTACACCCGTGTGCTGTGGCTATGTAAGTGAAAACAGGCAAAAAAGTATGTTCCTAAACAGGTAGGCTTCCCTCCGGCATGGGCTTCAGTAAGAAGCAGCCTCAAACCTAAGCTCTTAACTCAGTCATCCTGCTTTAGGGCATGAGTTAAGCTTTCCACTACCTAAGGGCGCATCATCTGTAGTTGTCCAGTGCAACCACGTCCTACAAGTGCTTCTTTGAGTTTGGGAAGGGGAAGATAGCTCCCTTAGATGAGTGCAATTGCACAGTTTGATTGTGGCAGAGCCTCAGTATTCACAATTTAAGGGCAACTGTCCTTTTGCCTCACTTGTGTGCTGAAGCAGTGTAGGGGTGGAGAATCTGAGTTCTCCTTAATGTGGATCTCCCCATAACCTTGGGCACATCACATTCATGACATGGCCCTCACCATTTGTGGCTGAGATATCAGTTTTCTCAAGATAAGCTGAAATTCTGTGCATTGTTGGGTAACTTTTATCTTGCCATCATTGAATGTGCACTTGAAGTGTGAAAGGAACTCCTTTGCTTTAAAACTTGGATGTAAGGATAGATTATTTTGCAAGAGGTCATGGGAGAGCGAGAGGAATTATGATCAAGTTGTGCCCTCTGGAATATGATGTGGGATGAAGATGTAGAGTGTGATATCTTCCCTTTTCTTCCTTTCCCTTCTTTGCTGATGATTCAGAGCTGAAATGACCTGGTTCATTTTATGTTAAAGAAGACGCTGGGCTGATCTGAAACAAAAGGAGAAAAGCAAGTCACTGTTTCAAGTGCATTTGTGGTTCAGTTGAATGAAAGCCCAGTCTTGCCAACTCATTATTTGATCACCAATGCTGCAATGCATAGTCCTTTCTTATAGCTCCAGGTCTTGAGTTATGCAAAGTCTTAAAATATATTCTGCCTAACCCCTCTTCTTTCATAGGCTTAATGATTTTCAAAGAAAATACAGGAAACATGACCTCAGTGTACCATCAGGTCTGAGGTACTGGAAGCCAATGGATTAAAAGCTGGTTCAGATTGTGAAGTGAGAAGAAGGTGATATGCATTTCATATGAAAGGATAAATAAAAAGTGGGGTTTCAGTATTGACGTCTTGAGCTTTGAACAACGCAAGAGAAGTTCCAAGTTTTGGGATCTGAAAATGAGCTTCAAGTCACCTATTTGTGGCTTCATGGATTGAGCTGAGTGGGTAGAAGTTGGTTTTGTTGAAGTGTCATAGAGATCTGCATTGCAGATGTGAAGGCAGGAGAGCACCTTTGCAAGTTTTTACCAGCACTGTGGTCCTGGTCACATTTATGTAAACCCAGATGAATACAATTGTCCTGTGTCCTATATTGTGGAACAGACAAAAATATGTGAAAAAAAATCCCCTTGTGCTTGTCTCTAACTCAAAGTGACAATAAGAGGTTTGGGGTTTATCTCTTTTTTCCTACTTTTCTTAAAATTAAGATTTGATTAAGGAGGGAAAAATAGTTTGCCTCTCTGTTCATAGTGGGATACTGAAGTATCCTTACTGAGACCAAAGTAAGGTGTACGCATGCATGTTGTGGATACTTCATTTGATTACTATCAATGCCATTTTATATTTATGTGCAGGGCCACTATCCCAAATAGGAAATGCACTAATCAATACACCAGTTACTGCTTTAACAGAGCTGAAAGTTTCATATGTATTTGGAAATATGGCAAATATAGCCAGTGATATGATGTCAATAAAGAAACGAACACTCCAATGTGAATGAAAATTCTCCTACTCCCATTCCTGACCTTGAGAACAGGCCTAGGAGCATGAGAGGTATTTTGTCTTTTCCTGTTATATCAGTTGGTCTAGTAAGGAGATTTCCTTAGAAAGGAGAAAGAAGATGTATTCTGTAGTCAGTAAGTTATGGGCTGGTTTCTGGGTAGCAGTGAAGGGCAAGGTTAGGTTAGACTATAGCAGGGCTATTTGCCAGGGTATGTTTGCTGACAGTGATTGGGGTTGTCAATGAAAATGACACTGGGGAGCATCCACCTGTATGTTTACAACATGCTCTGTGAATTCAGATGTGAAGCAGGCCAGAGAAGATATAAAAGAAGTGAAAGGAGTATAGGAGCTTGTCCCTAAGGTGAGATTTTGGACACAATAACCTGTTTCTGTCAGACCTTGTTAAAGTCAATAGGTTAATAACTGTTTTGGTTTTTACCATTAATCCTGCCTCTGATTTCCATTTAGGTATCTCTATAAGTTTGCCGTATCATTCCAGAGGGACTGGTCAGAGGTGAACTTACCAAAGAAAATAAAGTACAATGAATTCACCCTCATTTCAGTGTAACCTACAAGTTTATGCTGCTACTATAGAACAAGAAAGTGCTGATCCCTTCTGCCTTACCCCTGTGTTAAGGCAATGATTTGAGGTATGGAAGGTGGTAGTAGCTCCCAAACCCTGCTGCGTTCCTGTGGGCATTGCAGAGCACATGTTGCCTTGTGGATGGCAAAATACCATCTTCTGCTCTGAGGTATGAGGCACAAAGGTTGAAGGGTTCTATCCTGCTCTGGAGGATTTGTTTCTGCTGCAATTTTTATTCTAAATACCATTTCTCTGTTTTAAGAGAAAATAACTTTGTTGGTTTAGTTGGCCAGGTTTTCTTAAATTGAGCCTAATTTATAAGAAGATCAGGAATCCTTGGCCCACACCATGTTTCCTCTATTTCAAACATAAGGGATAAAACCAAAGGGTAAAGCTGAGCTTGGGGAAGAGAGAATGGTGATTTCAATGTGACCATGTTTTCTACACAAACAATGCACTTCGTAGTCCTAGCCAGAACCGACCACCTTTCTAAAGAGAGAGCATCTGAGATGTAGAGGGCTGGAAAGATGAGAAGGGCAGAAAAGCCAAGAACAGAAAGAGGATAAATACTGGTTACACAAAGCCTGAAGTGGAGGGAGCATCTACTGATCAGACTATCAAGACTTGGATCTATAAATAATAGTACCCTGTTTATTTCCTCTGGGGTCCCATGGTCAAAAGGACTTTATTTCACCTTGTCAGCCAAAGAGAGATAGTCATGGTTTATCTGAGTGAGAACAAAGTACATACCCCTTTCCCAGGGCTTGTCATAGCTGTGGGGATGTGGGTATGACAGGGAAAGCTGCATTTTAAATGGACCTTTTCAGTAGGTGAAGTCATTGTCACTGAAAAGGATCAGATGATCTACAGAGTCTGTTTATTGGCAAAATATAACATCTTTCTCTATCTTTCTACAGGATACTTAGGAGAGACATAATAGCCTGGTCAAGTGCTGGAAAGAAATGACTCATTTCATACTGGGTCTAAGTGAAACTGATGTATTACTCATTTTTATGCAACTCTAGTAAATTGTACTTATTAAAAAAGGAGGGGTGGAGGAGGGGCAATTACCTAAAGTCTAACCAATATGCACTAGAAAAATAATTTAGAAATATGGTTGACCTCAGCTTTTCCTCATAATGAAAATCTGCTGACAAATCATGTGATTTTGTTTCTTTTTTTAAAGAAACCCTTAGGGTTGCTAGCAGTTCAGGTGTCAGGACCAGTTACTGATTGAAATCCTGGCTGGATGATTTTGCCATTGTTCTTTCAAAGAAGAACTCCAGATTCAGTCCTCTGCTGGGCTTTCTGCATTGCTTGTTGCAAAAGCGTGTGAGTCCAACCCCCTTGCTGAAGTCTGCTGGCGGTGTGTGACAGAGCTCTGGAGGCTGCTGAACTATAAGCACAGCTTTAATGGCTCTGAACATGGTGGTTGCTCATTCTTAGGATGGTGCCGAGGTCCTATGAGGGATCCGTGCTCCAAGGTAGGCTGATCCCTGCTTCACAGCCCCATGTTAATTTTTTGCTGACTGTCTTCTGCTTAGAGCAAATAATCCAAAAGCCATTCTCATTCCCAGCGTTGTATTTGTCATTGAATTCTGATTAATTGAAACCACATATCCAGAGGAGCTAGGAAAATGGCAGCAATTTTCAATTAGAATATCCAGAACAACCTTGTCACCTCTTTCATAATCATTGCTTTTATTTTCAAAGGTTAAATAAGATCATTTTTAACAGCAGTGAGTGCTATTTTTCTTCAGCCATGCTTGCAGTGCATGTGTAGAAGCCTCACACATCACTAACCTGAGATTAAGATCACAAAGAGTGCTCTGTGCTCTCTGGTGTCCCATTTTTTCATCAGAGATTTCCATTCATATCTGCTGAGTTCACAGAATGGAAGGTCTATGGTACCTGGGAGAAGCGCACTGCTGGGCACCTTAACCTTCTCCTCCCTCTCTCTCCGTCAGGTTTATGAAGTTAGGATGGATCTGGTGACTCTGTCGTTGGTGTACGAAATATTGTGACACCTCTTTGGTCTCTAGCAGCTACACCACAGGGTCACCACACTGACAGCAATCAAACTTTATCTGGTGTTGATTTTGGTTAGAGTTTGACCTACGAAGGGACTAAGGAGCATAGATATGTCATGATAAGGATTTTTTCATCTTGTGGTTTTTTATGGGGATCGTGGGAGTGTTTATTTTCTAAGCTACTCTTCTGGCCATTTCTTTTCATAAATGAAAAGAAAGGAGCCTGGGAGAAAGCAAAGGTACTAAAGTAATTGGAGTGATTCTGGTTTGTAGGTGGACATTGGGTTGGCAGGCATTTCTCAAATTGGAAGGTCTAATCATTGCCCCTCAGTGAAGTGAGTTGTAAAAAACATTTTTGCTTCTGGAAACTAAGACTAAAAGCAATTCTAGGCAGAGTCCAGGGACTCCTTCAGCTCAAGGAGTCTCAATGGATTTGTCGTAGTAACTGTGAGAGAGACTGGTTAAGAAGCACCTGGAAACTTACCTTATTTTGCTAGCTATTCTGCTTCATCTAATGAAAGATCTTGCTCCTGCTCACAAGCACTCTTGTACCTAGCTCTTTAGAACCCTCAGTGCTGAAGCAAAGCACTGCAAGAAAAATATTTATGAGACAAAATGGAAATACGGTTTCCTCCTGTTGTTGGTTCAAACTTTACCCTCGTTCTCAGAGGGCTACGAAAAGTTGTGCTTTATTAGCACTCAAGTAATGACGGAAAAATGTTATTTCCTTTTTCAGGCTTTTGTATTTGCTTTGCACTTTGTCAGTTAGAAAAAAAGGCTGAGGCTTGCTGGTAGGCAAACTATGATATGTTTTCAAAGGCCTTGCTTTGTAGCATTGCGCTTTTGCTATACGCTGGAAAAAAAGTCACATTTTCATTGTTGCGTTTCTAATTAAAAGTTCAGTGAAATGTAGAAAGTTTTATAGCAGATAAAAATAAGGGGAGAAAAAGAAAAAGTATTAATAACCTAGATTGTAGATGTAGAAAGCAACTGTGGAGACCTAGGCAAAGCTAAATCAGAATTCAACAAATTCACTCCTTCTTTGTGAATATCACATCTATGAGTCAGCAGAACAAGTTCCTCTCTTCTCTGTTAAACATTCATCCTGGAGATGTTCTTATCTGCCTCATTTCCAAGGCCCAGCGAGGCATGGCTGGCACAGGGATGGAGTGCAGCTCTCTCCCAGTAGGACTGGAACTGAGCACACGGCTCCTCTCAATGCTTGCGGTGGAGCAATGCTCATCATGGCTATGGGAGAGTGGATGGAGTGCTCTGCCTCGCACGGTATGGTGATTCACTGGGAGCTGCTCTGCACAAGCCTGCGGTTGTGGCTCGTTCAGATGCCTGACACAGACTGTGCTTACGCCCTCGCTTGTACGTGCGCACAGGGACTGCCTAGGCGGTCAGAATGGGGGGTGACCGGGATTCACAGCAACATGATTTTGTATTCTGGTGGTGGCTAGAGTTGCACCAACCCTTCGTTTAAAAAAACTTCTTTTTTTTTAATGCTGTGGAATTACTCCAGACTTCTGACTTACTCTGTCAGCCTTTCCTTGGCAAAGCAGCCTCACTTCCCCAGCAGAGTGACTCAGGATGCTTGTCTTGCTGGCTAAGGCTTTCTCTCCCTTCCTTCATGTCACCGTAGATCCTTTGCCTTTCTCCTAGCCACTGCTCCTAGCATTTTTAACAGCAGAGCTCGTTGAAAAATACAATCATCATCGGTGGTGTTGATCTGTCTTTGACGTTTTCTGACCCACACTTCACTGATCAGAATCTCAAACAAGCTCTTTCACCCACTAATGCAGCGTTAAGATGATCAGTGCTCAAATCCCCGAGGTCTCTCCTTCTTCACAGAGGTTAAAGAGAATCATTTTTTAGAAACTCTAGCTTTCCATTAAGTTAAAAGGAAGGAGGTCAATGGGATCTGTTCAGTCCTGATACAGTGCCCTGAAGGTTACACTCCCAGCCTGCTGATAGCATCCCAGCTGCAGAGCCCTTCCAGCACTGCCTGAGTGTGTCCCATTTGGAAAACTTCAGAGAAAAAAGCATGTGGGTGAAAAATGCCTAACTGCCTCAGGTAGGAGAATTTGCAAGAATTTTTTGGCAAGAAAGCTGCTAGGTAGCCCATGATCACACACAGCTCTAGCACCTCTGGGATTTACAGGGCTATTGGGCTGCAACAAAGTGAGACAAACACTGAACAGTGACAAAGCAAGCAGAAAGAAATGAACAGTCAAGGTGTTGCCGTACTCGACTGCCGTGGCTTGGTAGGTGAAGCACCATGAAGACATACACTAGCACTAGGGGAACCTGAGAGGAGCAGATGGTGTCATTGACCACCACCTGTGGAAGTGCTTCTCTGACATTGCTGTCCCACAGTGGCCACATGTTTCCTGGTATTGCCTCCAAGTGCCCAGGAGCTGGCTGCACAAGTAGGATTTTGCATGTGGTCAGGATCCTGAGACTGGAGAATTCACACATTTTTCTTGAGTTATCAACTCTAAGAGAAGAACAGTCTCTCTTTGTTCAGTTAGGACTGGCCTGTCATAGAGGTCCTAGTTAAAAAACGACAACCAAACAAAAAGGAATGAAAGTGCTTTATAGCAGTGAATTTTGGCTATTGTTTGTCAGTCTTTGAAAATAAGTGGTTTTCCTTGGTTCTTAGACTCATGACAGAGCAGGTGGTCTCTTGGAGTGATGTTAGGTATGGGTTAGATTGCTGGGATTTCCTCTCTGCCGGTAGTTTCGTTGGGTGGCCAATTTATTCTGATTTTATTTGATAGCAGGAAAAGGTTTTATATGTTGACATAAGAGACTTATTACACTTTACAATATGTGTCTGTTCACTGACTACATTTCTGAGAAAAGGAGAAATGCAGTGTTACCTGGAAGTCCTGCAGGTCAGTCCCATGGGGCTACAGACACCTGAGAAACAATATTGTTGACTTTACAGATAGATGTTATAGATTTTGTAATGTGGTGGAAAAGAGACATTTGTTTCCCCCAGACTGGGGGTATCGGACCTCTGAGACTCGTGATCACTGTTCATGTGGCCGTATTGCTAATGAGAGTGTTTATGTATTGTCCTAAGTGATCTGCAGGAGCCTGGGGTGCTACGGCAGGGCGTTGTATAGACTGGTGGTGATCCAGGGCTAATTAAGTCATGCTGGATGGAAAAGTATGTCCTATCCACAGCAGTGTTGTGTACAGGAACATAATACTTCCTAAATGTATTCTTCTTGTTCTGGACATCTTTGATATAAACAGTGGTGCTTCATGTTGACACAGTTCTGGCAATGGAGAATTTGATGTCAAATTGCTGTGCCTTACAGCTAAAAATGTTCTACATCAATCAGCAACCAGTTAGTGATACCCAATTGCTTCTGGTCTGGGATGGCTCTATGGCTGCTCTCCAGAGTTGATGCCATCTGAAGAAACCAGGCATGAACTTCTTATCGTTTCCTGTTCTTTTATTAGCAGACTGGTACTGGGCATGGAGGAGATCAGTTGGGTCCTGCCGGTGGGTGCTATGAACTGTGGACAATGTATTGGGTGTGAACTTGGCTGAGGGGTCTTCCAGCAGCTTGGCTGTACTGGGGAGGGACTCACTCAAGCCTGATTGGTGCATCCCATAGCCCTGGAGATGAGCCAATGCAGCCAGCCGGATCTGGGTGCTGGACATAACTGTTACAAGAAGGTCCCGATACAGGGCTGTGACCCAGCACTCTGGGGTTTGAGGTGAAAGGGCTGCAGGATAAGCTTCAGTGTGTAGCATAGGGAAGCAGATGGGCATGCCAGGAGCTTGCGGTCTGGATATAAGCAGGCACCTTCACTGGGGCAACCCATAGGAATGAGAGCCTGCAGAGTGTGGGTGTAACCTTGGAGACAGCGAGCTCATGTAGCTCTCTTTGTTGTTAGCCTCTTAAAGGCAGTATCTGCTAACCACAATTAGGATGCAAAAAAATAAAGACAAATGGTAGAGACAAACTGTAGTTTAAGATAGTCAATGGCAACAAAAATAGAGGGATTTATTGAAACTGAACTGCATTTGAAAGTCTATTTTAATCTAGTCCTTGTGCTCCATTCATCATGTTGCTGTCTGGACATTGTTTAGAGGGCTGCTGGCCTCTGAGCACGTAGAAGCATAGGCAGAGCTGGGAGTGCATTTACAGAGTGGCTGTGCAGGCATTCATGTTAAAACTAGGCTGAACTCCTTAGGGGAAGGGACTGAGAGGGAGCAAGGATCGCCACCAGCTGTGTGTGGAGTGATGTGCATGCTCTCTCAGTGTACGGCGGGGCTGTGTCTGACTCCCATATCCTCTCTCTTCTGTCCAGATTAAGGCTAAGTCCGATGAGTAGAGGGTAGAGCAAGGGACTTGAAGGCAGAAGTCTGTTTTTTCAGGCCGTGCCACTGCAACATGGTTTGTAAGAAGGCTGGTGTGATATGTGTTTCCCACAATCAAAGGGAAATGTACTCAAAAAAGAGCGCTAAAGGGCAGCCAAGGGAAAGAGGAAAGGGGTGATGTGATGTGATGTGATGTGATAGCCACTGACCTCTCTTGTACAGGCATATCTCCCCTTCTCTTGGGTACTCTGAGAAATACTCAAGCCTCTACAGAACGGATGTTCTTCAAACATTCTCCCCCCCAAGTTTTTTCCCCCTTCCTTTACCCTTGACCAGTTTAGAAATTCCTATTTGTTTGCCTCTCTGGTTTCCATAACCTCCCTGACACTGAAGCAATGAGGAAAACCTAGCGTTAGCAGCTTAGCAGTGGAAGTTCAGCTCAGTCCAGTTGTGGGCAGTTCACTGTTCACTCTTCCTCTGGGTTTTGGGGATTTTTTTGGTTTGTTTTGTTGGCTTTTATTTTCTCTACCATGTCCATCTCTGCAGAAGCAGCTGACACCTTAGTCACAAGATCAGAGTGAGAGATCTACCAAAGCTCTTAATACCTAGTTGTATGTTTGTGTGTGCATTTTCTTTTTCAGGGTTAGTACATATTTTAAGGATGGAATAACAGTTTGTCCAAGAATCAACAGTCCACAGGGAGCCAACTAGTCTAGCAGCCAAGGCTTATGCTGTTTCCTTGAGGTTTGGGGATGAGTTGCTTGCCTGTCTTCTTACATAAAAGCATAGCAAATTGTCAGAATAAACACTTTTTAAAATATACAACACCATCAGTCAGAGCTTAAGAGGAGCTCATTGGCTGGAAAAGAGATCAAGGCAACCGGGAATTTGGATGACCTGACCAAGGCATTTGGACTAAAAGATTCTTTTTCATTCACTGGAGCTAGTATTTTTTTTTTCTTTAGGTTATCAGCCAGGAAAGAAAGAAAATATCTTCCTCCTTCCTCCAGGCAGTGAATTTGGAACCAGAATCCTATTACGTTATTTTATAATTTGTGTTTTTTTTCTTTTGCTAAGGACAGATTGCTACTGGGTATGGGGCCTGGCCTCAAAGCATGCCAAAGAAGGAGCCAGTATGCAGCTCAGCTGTCTGGGGTGGGGTTTTGCTCAACAATTCATAAGCCAGTGGTTTATTTAGGTTAACTATGGGGACGACACCCCTGGTTTTACAGCCTGGGTTAGGTCAGCTTTAATCAGCCCTGCCTGATAAGGGAGATTTGGCTTTGACTTTTTGGACCTGCTGCATGACATTTCTGTATAGTTGGTCAACCATGTGGGGAGGAGAGGTCCTTGCAGCTATTCTTTCTCAAGAGGTGCCACCAGGACTCTTCCAGAACAAATTGTTGCTTCTTAGGCATTGCTAGGTTTGCAGGTTTCCCTGTGATTACACCAAGGCTGAGGGAGAGGCAAGACAGGACAGCTTGTTGAGTCATCTTTCCTACGTATCCTCAGAGCAGCAGGGCACTGTCTGCCACAAACACAGAGGAGTTGTCTATGAAATTTCATTACATTTACAGGCAGCTATTGTTATTCCAGAGCAAGGAGAGAAGATGGAAAGAGGCTGAGGTCCAGATAGGAATTGGCTAGACTAGTTCTTGGATTGTTTTCCACACTGTGGTTGTCCTTATCTGCATCTGGAAACTGGACCATGTTGTATGTGTTTGTAAGATCAGATGTGTGAATTGTTCTGGCGAAGTCAGAAATCTCATTTTCCTTTCAATATAATGCAGCCTGATTAGATTGTTATTGACATGCTAAGAACCTGCTAGGGTTGTTACATCTCTGTGGAAAGGCATCTGTCTGTTCTTCTCCTCCCTGGAAGGACTGCAGAGCTGGAAATGGGAAGGACCTTTCAGGCTGCAATCCATCTGTGAAATAAATCTGTTGGGAAAGCATGGTGCGTCTGCCAGCTGACCGGCAGTTTGACAATGCGTGTGGAACTGTAAGCCAATTAACAACAGTTTGGAACAACTAGTCATTCCCTAATGGGGAAGAAAAGGAAAAAAAAAAAGAAAAAAGAAAATAAGAAATAAGCCATAATAAAAACCTCAAAACAAAACTGCTGTAGTTTGCTGGATGTTTTTCATCCTGTAGATCATTGCTAACAGGAGTTACTGACAGGGCCTGGGTGACCAGACTTGTCTGGCTTGATAGTCCCATGTCAAAATTGTACAGTGTTTCATGATCTTTTTCAGCTTTGACTGTTCAAGGTAGTGTGGACAGGTGTGCAGTGTCTAGAGAAGGCTGTGCAGTGTTGTGTGGAGGTACCTGACCAAGCTGCTCCCGCTGCAGTATCTGCAGTTGTGCGGTGTGGAACTTCACCTGATTGATTTGCGCAGTTCCCTAGGTCTGCATCTCCATACTGCTCTTTGAAATCAAGCAAGTTCACTCCGGATTAGCTTAGTTTTTTCTGCATAGTGTGGCATGGTGCCTTCTAGTAGAACCAAGTGAGGGTATGGACTAACTGGCTTTAAGAACGTTGTCCTTCCCAAAGATGGCTTTTGTTAATTTTGCACCATGACGTGGCCAGATAATGGCAATTCTCACATCCATAATTTGCCTTTGCAAAACATGGAGAGAGTTAGTCAGTGTATCTGGGATGTTGCTGTCTTTGATCACAGCTGACCCAACCTCAAAAATCCTCATACTGAAAGCTCTCTGAAGATGAATTTGTCTCTAAGAATGATTTTGGGCTCAGTGAAATTGCATGTTACAGTGAAATGATATTTCTTCTTGCCAGCTTATTTATATTCATCATAATTGTCTCACTGTAATGCCTCCTATTCATTTGCTGGATCCACTTGTCTTGCATCTTGTTCTGACTCTCAGTGCTTTTTAGAGTAAGGCTGCCTTTCAAGAATAAGCCTGATTGGTACCATAGTAATAGTTTTCATGTGCTTGCAAGACGTGCATTGCTAAGCAAAGCAAGCAGGGAAGCCGAGAGGCATGAGAATGGCTACATGAAGAAGAGGACAGAATTAAAATAGATGGCAAGGAGTGAATCAAATAAATAAAGGTCCTTTTAAAAATTTTATTGCTCTTTTTTTTTAAAAAAAAAAATCTCAGCTTTTTAATGATTGCACTGGCCAGCCCTTGATACTTTTCTAGCTGATTAGACCTGGGTTGCAGTGGCCATGATGAGTTAGCCCAGTAGTCTATTATTGGCATTGTTAACTAGTGTCCCTCATTAAATAAAACTAAAAGGGGCAGGGAAGGGAATCTTTTCAAGGTGTTCCTCAGCTTATAATTATTTAAATTTATTTTAAAGCATAAATTTATCTTGATTCATCAGAATGTCCTTGTCCTGAAAATAAAAGCTCTTCAGTTTTGGTGGGGTTTTTTTTCCTCCTTCTATAAATTCAAGTTTTGAGGAAAGTTAATTTACTATGCAAAGATTTTTGAAGGTCATATTCAGTGTCATTAGCATTGTACAGAGGACCTTTGAGCTGTTTGTCTGTGCAGGTTGTCTGTGGCCCTGTTTTGCTCTGTGTACCAGGTGCTGTTTATCTATTGAAACAGTAGGTACCTTTCTTTCCACGGTGTCTAGATACTAGGGATGAAATTAATGATATTAAAATATAAAGACATCAGAAGGGAGCCGTTACTTTCTTCAGTCTTGGTTTGCAAATTTGTGAAGGTAGATATGGGTGAAGGAGGAGTTCCAGAAGGGCTGGATCTTTGAAGGAAATACTGCTTTGGTGAGTTTAGTAGAAATGTGATCTGCTGGGCATGTTTTGTCTTTCATTCTGCAAAAGTCAAGTAAAAAATTAGGTGAAATGTTTCTGCGTTTGGTACAGAGGATGAGTTTTCTTGAGGACACAGACCCATAAGGTAGCAGATTTGTCCAGTGATGGGGAAAAATAGTTTCCTTCCACATAACACAGGAGGAGAAACTATGCAAAAAAAAAATATAATTAAGGGTTCTGAAAGATTTCTCTCAGAATAATCATTCCTGTCCTGGGATTCCTGTAGACCTTTTAGTACTGTGTAACTTCCCTTTCATGACCACAGGTCCTATAAATTGCACAGAACAACGCAAAAACCTGGTTTTCTTCCTAAGCGAAAAGCTGTGGGGGAGAACATTGAGGTCACTTCCAGTCCCCTACGCTTTTGAGTAATATACGTGACATAGTTAAACCAAAAAATTCTCAGATTATCCATAAGTGTGTGATGTGGGCAACAGAAGGTGCCAAGTACTTCCTCATAACCTTGACAGAAAGGGGATGTAAAAAAGGAAAAAACAGGCTGCAATTGTGAGTCTAGATTTACATTTTTGCACCATTTGGGTAAGGAAGTGTGGTATAAGATCATCTGGTTACTCTTTTAAGTCTGCTCTGACTTCATTTTGTGTTGTGTGCAGGGTTTCCCCTTCTGTCAGACAAAACTCCTTTGTGTGCTCCACAGCAGTGAATGCTGTTTCTGCTACACGTGTATAATGCAAGTCATGTCCTCACATCTCAGCCTGGAACTTTTCCTAGATCTCACAGTTAGGATTTCAGAGTTGGTTCTCTCATAGGGTCTCTTTGGGTTGCACGCATCTGACCCCCTTTTCATGTTCTTTCTGCTTACAGCTTGTCCACTCCGTTCCTGCTTGAGTGTCCCGGGCAGCAGATTGTGCTTGCTCCTCAGACCTGGAATTGCTATCCAGCATGTGGTTGTCTTCACCTGGTTTGATGCATATCTGTGGCACGGTAGGTGTTTGCCCCTGATACCAGATCAGAGCTATGGCCATTGCCTAATGAAACAGGAATCTGCTATGTTAGAACTTAAAAATGATAGATACGGAAAGATAGAGGTAGGTATGGAAATCGCTTCTTAGTAGTACAGAAACACTGCTGTGGCATCTTGCGTTGATGTTTGACTTGTGCGAGGAAGCAGCAAATTTGTCCTTCTGTGGAGCTGGTGGTTTGGTATGTGCTACCAATCACTGAGTCCTTTAAAATGCAAAATGCTGCAAATGCTCCATCTGCAGAAGTCATAAAGTGAGTGATTGGCAGGGCTGTTCTGAAGACACTGAATGGAGCCAGATGAAGGTAACTCGAGATCCTCACTGCAAGCCTTTTATTCAGAACCGCATTTGATTGATGTTTACACTTGATGTGTGGTGGAAATAGGTCTGAGGGGAATGCCATAACTCTCTTTAGACCATGGTGTTCGTTCAGCTATTGGCATTGAGCTTGTGTGGTTGAGACTTGCAGCCTTCTCGTTCCAGCTCTTAGGCCTCCAAATTAGCTGAAGGAAAAATCCAAGGAGACTCTCTCTGATATAATTCTGGTTTAAGCAAGGTGTTCAAAATTATAAATATTCTTGACTATTCTTGTTGTTTGACATGAAAATGACAGAAGTTGCGAATGTGGCATCTTGCAGTGTATTGATGGAAGGGGAAGAATCCCACCTCTGCTTTGTATTTTGTTGGGTGTGGAAGCAATTGTGTATTCATAATCTAAGTATCTTTGTTGTTGATTTGGTTTGATTTTATATCATGAAACTAATAAGGACGAACAAAAGAAAAATACCTACAGGATAACTTCACTGTTGCAGAAATAAACAACAAAAAAATGACAGCAACTCAGAAATGGGAACAGCAGTTGTTTCTTAGTAGTGGTAGATACTTGGACAATACCTAGAAAACAAGTCATTAGAGCTTCTTTCCTCTGTGAACTTCAGCCTTCTGCCTCAGAAGTGTCTGTATTCCCAACTGCTTTCCTGTCTGTTAAAACAAATAATGTGAGCATATGATTTGAGCCCTGAGACTTAAACGATGTAAGCATGTTCCTGAAATTAGGCCTGTGTATGTGTTTTGCTGAGTAAGTGTGTCCTAGTTAGGTATTTAAATTTTAAATGCATTGGGGCCTTCACTCATAAAGTAAGCAAATTTCAACCTAGACAGCAGCGAGAGGAATAAACATTAAGCTCAAAACAAACTTATCAAAGTAGCTCTTCAGACTATGTAGAATTGCACTTTAAGATGGGCAGAGCATCTTTAAAACCCTTTTGCAGTAGCTAAGAGCTCATACATTAGCTTTCATGAGAGGCATTACAGATGTCTGTGAATATTATATAAACACTAGCCTGTTTGCAACAGTTTATAAACCTAAATATTTTATAAGAAAATACTGAACATTTAACTCCCCTTGTATTTTTTATGCAGCAATAAAACCACCGTTTTTATCAAAAGATTCTGGAAAACCTAACTAATAATGTGACACTTTGTTATAAAGTAGGAGGAAAGTTCACTGGTCTAGAATTAGTAAGGTGTGTAATCTGCACAGGAATTTCTATAGGGGGAAAAAGCTTTCACTATGCCTGCTTTTGCATAAGGATCTATGTAATTTCTGAGGACGTTCTCTGGTGTATCCTTAAGTCTCTGTGGCTAAAGAGGTTTCATTGGTTTCCAGCTAGACAATGCTTGGAAAATGAAAATATCATGTCCACGACATGATGTGCATTGAATGTGTTTGCCAAGTGACCTTCCTGCAGGAAGGAGAAAAGAGCAAGTTTTAGAAAAGTAGAAATCATATAGACCCAAACATATCTCCCAAAATGTAAGTACCAATTTCAAGGAACCACATATTATGCTTTAGAGAAGGTACAATGAATTGCTTGGATCCAAAATTCCCAGATGCTATCAGGGAGGAATAATACCCCCAATGAGTGAAGTACAAAAGGCCTTTAGCTGCATTCCCAAAGGCATTTCGTTCCCATTTTCACACATGATATGGACACGTAGAAGTAGCCCCCCAAAGGGTGTACATGCCCTAACGTAGGAGACCTTAAAGGCTCACCATCTCCTTAGCAGAATCAGCAAAATCATCCATCCTGAACACTTGGGCAGACCACAGGTAATCCTGGACAGGGAGGAGAGTTAACTCCAGAAAGCAGGGAATTATTTACCTTCTACAAGGGAAAGTTCTCCGCTTCAGCATAGGAAATTTAAAGGCCACCTTTATGTGCCCCCACAGCTTGTCAGGACATTCTGTGGTGGGGCTTTTTGGGAAGAGAGTTAATATGTTTAAAGGGGAGCTACATTCCCAAGGTGGAGAAGTGTAAATCCACGAGCAAGTGAGATTTAGGACATAACCCTTGTTTTTGACAGTTGGTCTTAACCTTTTGAACAGGAATGCTACTGCTTAACCTGCTACAAGCAGAGCAATCTGGTACTATAAGTGAAGGAACATGTGGATTCCTGGGAGATTTTAACATACATGCACTAGGTGGTCATGATTTTTCAGAGCTATTTGGCTTCAGAAACAGCTAAAGAGAAGTTTTAAAGATCACATCTTGAAGCACTAGTTAGGAGGAGGAAGTTTCAACTTCTAAATCTTTCAAGGCCATACTTTGTGGGAAGGTTATAGCTTTAGTTTTTTATGTCTCTGTTGCTGACTAAATTATTTGTTCTGATTTTACTGATTGATTTAATTATTTTTATTGTTTTTATTGCCTAAATATCTTTATTAAGCTTGACATATAATGCAAACATTTACTTGAGTTTCAATAGAAATTCAACTTCTAATTGTGTAGATATTTAAATGGTTGATTCCTTTCTGTGCTACAACAGTTGCCCATGAGTGTCGGTCCATTAAAGACAGCAATGCCTCAAAAAAAAAACCTTCTTTAGCAAGTGCTATGAGCCAGATTAGGATGATACAGCGGTAGAAATGCTTGGTCCTCTCTAATTGTCACCACTGATGAAGTGTGAATGTGCGTAACAGCATGAGACAAGTTGCGGTTCTCTATGATTAGTAAACCTGAAAGATCGGTAGATAAGGTGTTATACTCTTAACAGTTGTTTTCTCTAGAACACAGCAACCCATCTGTGCTGTAATTCCATTTGCAAGGCTGAGTGCATATCTTGCCACTCCAAAATTTGCATAACCTAGAGCAGAAGAACAAACATCATCTGAGATTTCCATTTTTAATTATTTAGGAACCTACCTTTACTCATTGAGTGTATAAGGCTATCCCTAAATAACCCACCTGTGCTAGGTATGAAAGAAATCTCTTCTTGTCCCCTAAAATGACTCCACAATATTAACTGCGAGGATCCAGAGTTACAGGATATTTGTACCTCTTAATTCTTCCAGGAATCATGGAACTGGCTTTGCTTAATGGAAGATCATGTGTATTGAAGGGGAAATTCCTTTCAGATCTGCACAGACATCAGGTCACAAGTTTGTACTGGCCAAAAATGTTATTGCAGTTGACCAGAGTAGGCTGAAAAATGGTGGCCAAAAAAATGCATGCTCTGGACTAAATGATACAGTTGATGTGGCCAGATCTCACACACACATATGTCAGGATTCGTTCCTTGATGGACTACGGTTATTTCCACTTTACATTGGCACAACCAACGTAGACAATAAGGTTAGCATTTGTGCCATCTATTGAGCAAATACCAGTGCCAGCTGGTGCATTTTTTGTGTGTGTGTGTCTCTGTTTTTCCTATAGCTTGAATAGAATTGTCAGAATACCTATCACGAGGCTTTTCTCTATAGCTTTAAGTGTTTTGCAATCACTTCTTTCCTATAATTGTATTTCTGCATTTCTATTTTGAATAATTCATGAAGTTATCCAGTCTCCTTTGTTCAATGGGTATTTCAGACCACCTATAAGTCATGAGACTGCACAGGGTGAAAGAGAGTTCTTCACCTCCCCCTGCCCCCAAGATTGTTTTTTAATAAGGTTTATTACCTCCATTTGACAAGTTGGAAGCTGAGACACCAAAACAGTAAACGACTTGGCCAAGGTCATACAGGAAATTTGGGATGGAGCACCAAACATATGATTGCCACCGGTTTCCAAGCCAGCTCTCAAACCACTGGACATCCTTCTCAATTTCCAGTCATTTCTGGAACTGCTACCAATTTTCTGTGCCAATTCCTCAACCACATTATACCTCTTTTTCCCTCCTTTTGTAAATAAAGACAAACTCGCAAGGTAACATACCAAAGCAATCAGTAGGCACAAAGTATTTTCCCCAGCCAGTTTCACTTATCTTTCAGTTCACAACTTGTCCATCCACAAATTTATTCCTTGCTTGGGGCACTTTGTGGCATCATTTCTATTCAAAACTATCTGTTAGCACTTTGCTAAGCCTCAGACTGAACATCTTTGATCCACCCATCTCAAGATTAGATGGATAACACGGCCCAAACTCTGGATCCAAAAACATCCATGTTTTGGAGGTATAGTCAAAACCCAAGCCTGGATTTGGCTTTCAACATGGTTACTTTGATCTAGCTTCAAATCTGAATATTGTGTCCTATGACATCTCTGTTTCTAGCACAAAATCTTGTGTTCCTATCTCTGTGAGAGCTCTTAGTCTTGATGAGTGTCTCAGTGAACCTTGTGTGGGAAATGACACTTACTGATCCTCTCAAACTTTGTGTGCAATGGGGTTTTTTTTAATGGTTGCTTACTCGGAGGTCTAGAGAATTTGGGATTTTGACAGGAGTAAGTGTGCAAGAAATCCCAGTGATATGTGTTGTTCTTATTGTGCTCTCCCCCTTGCCTGTTTTCCACGGGGGGTGTGTAGCTGCTTTCCACTTCCTAGAAATCAGATCACCACTGCTCCTCCCCATTTCTCTCCTGTCTCCAGATGATGAGAACATTGTATGTTTCTTTCCCCATGGACAGGAAAGCCAGGGCAAACTGGGTACTGTGGCCTTTTGCACTAACAGCACTAGGGCAGTAATTCGCTCTTTCCAGGGAATTATTCTAGATTTATTCACGGCAAAGCATCCAACAATAACAACTCAGTAATTTTAAGGCTTAAGGAAAAAATGTAACAAGATGTTCAAAAATTTTGGTTTGGGGTAATTGGGAGTTGTTTATATCCTCATGCTGCTGATTATGTTGTCATATGCCACCATTACTGGTGTCCTCAGGAACAGGATTATCTTTGCTTGGAAACAAAGCTTCTGTTTTAACTACTTAAATTCTCTTTCATGTAGCTGATGAATGGGAAGAAAAATACTCTGCTGCTGTTACTTGATCTATCAGATGCTCGAAAATCACAGTGATGAGCTTTGAATAAACATATAGATGGATAAATGAAACATACTCACTATAAGTTTTATGATAAAACTACCAGAGCACTGCAATTTTTCTTCAGAGCATTCAGGGCAGAGTCTCCCCAATGCACAGCAGAATACAGAATCACAGAATGATGGAATGGTTTGGGTTAGAAGTGACCTTAAAGATCATCCAGTTCCAACCCCCCTCCCATGGGCAGGGTTATTTTCTACAGGATCAGGTTGCACAAAGCCTCATCCAACCTGACCTTGAACACCTCCAGGAATGGGGCATCCACAACATCTCTGGGCAGCCTGTGCCAGTGCTTCACCACTCTCAAAGAAAAGTATTTCTCCCCAGTATCTCATCTAAATCTCTCCTCTTTCAGCTTAAAACTGTTACCCCTTGTCCCATTCCTATACTCCCCAATAAACAGCCCCTCCTCATCTTTCCTGTAGGCCCCTTTCAGTACCGGAAGGCTGCTGTAAGGTTTCCCTGGAGCCTTCTCTCCTCTAGGCTGAATAACCCCAAGCTCTTGCTCTTCCTGGATTTGAAAATAACTTTCTGTGCATACAGATCATACCAGGCTTTCCAAGCTGTATCTTCCTTGGGTTTTATACCCTCCAATTATTTCTTTGCAAATCTGGAATTCACATCTCTGGCTCGTGGTTTTTTCCCCTGGCTTGCTGAAATGCCAGGGCTACATTTGAAGTTCAATGGATGATTCTTGTAATGGAAATGTGTTGTATAAGATATTGGACTTGACAGTGCTGCTTCTACTCAGGTTTCCTGTGACAGTTGGACCTGGTATCTCCTAATATCCCACTGGAAAGGATTGTACCAAGAGGCCTGGGGCTAAATACTTTGACAATACTTCGGAAGTGAAAAAATTTTAAGTAAATATTACATTTGCAAACACACGAGTGACACATGAAAACTTTCCTGTGAGGGTTTTTTGGATTTATTGATTTATCTTGGGGGTTTTTGGTGTTGATTTGTTTGTTTCTTTGGGGTTTTTTGGAGGGTGGGTGGAGGGGTGGTTGTTTTTTTTTTAAAGCCTGATTAATAATATGAATAATGAGTTCTAATGTTTTGTACCAGCTTCTAGATTCTCTGATGTTTCAAGCAGTAATTTCTCTCTGATTTCATTTGAGCGGGGACCTGGAAGGCATCAAGCTAGATGCACTTAGTCAAGAGAAAGCATTGTCTGTATCCAGAATTTTCAAACCATATAATTTAAAGCGCATCCTGAGTTTTTCTGGGGAAAAAAAAAATCCCAGCAAATGTAGGGAGGAAAATGAGCCATTTCCTTAGCTTGAACCTGCATGAATTAGTGGTAAAGTGTTGCTCTCTAAGCTTGCAGTTTCTGAACCATAAAAGCTGTTTATTTCACCCTATAAAAGAACATTTTAACTTATATGGCTATTTAAGTTTAAAAGCTATCAAAGAAGTGGGTGGGGAGAGAAGAAGAAGTTTGAATCAGTAATTCAAGCTTGCAATACAATCTTCATCTGCTGCATAGCTTGCATAGAAATCCCCTTCAATGTGGATTTTCTGTGCTTGTAGCAGTCCCATCATACAGGAAATATACTGTATATATTTTCAACATTATCCATTATTGTAGTAAAGCTTATAAAGCAACCCATTCCTCGTGTATTCCCGGTGATGTGCAATAACTGGGTATTCTTAAGTGTGCATTTAAAGAAAGAAAAACATAATAAGAGCTGGCAGAAACTAACATCTGCAATGACTTTCCAAAGGGAATTGGGAGGAAGGTCTTTATTAATATACTTTTATTGCAGGAACACCAAAGTCTTTTATGGAAAACCTGTCTACCTGTGTTTTCCTTTATATCTGAATTCCAAGTTCTTCTGTGTTTCCCTACACATTGAAAGTGCTGGGACAAAACGAAGCCCATCAAGTACCTCTTTGGGTGAGCAGAGCAAAGTCACAGCACCCTCAGCAGAGAGATGGCATGTGATGAGAGGCTGCTTCATGCTGTAAGCAAGGCAGGGATGGAGGAAGCCTGAGCCCTGCTGCAGCACTCTCCCTGCTACTTCGTGGCTTGTTGCATCCTGGAGAAAGCAGAGAGGCTTGTGCTGCTTCAAATGTAAGGTGAGTGTTTGTTCTTCATCCCAGTATGGAGCACAATGAGGGCTCTAATGCTGCTTACGGAGTCACCTTCAGTAAAAGGGAAGAGGTATTTTGATTCTATCTCTGCAAAATTGATAGAAAATTGTCAATGCTTTGAGAGGCTATGCTTCACTCAAACTGTGCAGGCCCTTTCTATACTAACTATCCCTGAACTTGCAGTACCTTGCTAAAAATAGTTCAAAGCGTAACCATGAGTTCCCCGAACTGTGATCCTACCAGTTCTGTATTATTCGACTCACCATTCCTTTGAAAGTATTCATCCTTCCCCTCGTAAAACTTAAATCAACTCATTCCTTGGTCCAAGAGTTGACATCATTATGATGTTGCATCCTATGTAATGGTGTGAGACCTGGGAAAACATTCACAGCAAAACCATGCAGTGAATTGAATTTGCAGTACCTCAGCCTTTGCTTGCAGTCTCATCTCCCTCCCGCTCTCCACATTTACTTGTACTTTTAAAATCTGTGTGGTTCCTTGGAAGTATTCCATGGCAACACAGCAGCACGCTGCTCAGGATCTATCAAGGGTCTTTTTAATGTTCCCATTTTTCCTTCCACGACCCCATTTGTTTTACAATGTTTATGAGAACAGAAGTGATTGTTTTACCAAATTAAGCTAGTTTTCTTGCCAGGAACAGTGGCTGGGATCTTGTTGACAGATTTGGAAAAGGTTATTCTTTCAATACATTTTGAGTGAATTTTTTAGGATGGCTGCCATTTACTGTTTCCAAACTCAGACCACATTTAACTGTTTAATATTATACAGTGATAAGGACAAATTAGCACCTTTCATTTTCCTATCAAAACTAACACATCCCAAGAAGACTTTTCAAGAGCTACATATCTCTTATTTAGAAATAAAAGTAGGAAACTACTTAAATAAATTGAACGTAAATCTTGTCCCAAATTGAGTTTGGGAGTTTTGTTACTGATTGCAGAGGTCTCAGATTTTTACCTGTTTTGCTTATGTGTCTTTGGAGTTACTTTTTCTCTTGTGTGTGTTTTATATGGTGGGTTTTTTCACTTTTTGATGGAAAAATCCCTTCAGAGTCTGCTTTGAGCCCCACATTTCATTCTTTTGCTTAAGGGCTTCCTCGTGGGCATGAGAGGGTTTTTTGGGGGTTTGTTTTTGATTTTTTTTTTTCCCTGCTTTCATGCATAACTTGGCCTCTGGGTTTGTTTTTTTCTTTTATCTTCCTCTGAAGCATCTGGAACTGGCCAGAATTAGAAATGGACTAATGGGCAAGGTACATAGATACTTCTGATGGTATTGAGAATCTCCTCAAGCTCCTGGCTGATATGTATTGCCCTGGGTCACATTGGCAGGGATCACTGCAGTTTGCTTTATTGATGTGCCTCTCCCTAGTGAAGGTCACAGCTTGTTCCCAAGGCAGTAGTGGTATTCAAGGTTTTTAGTCATTTGTACTAAAAGTCAGAAGTTTGTTATAAGGAATCAGAGGTTCCTGGATGGTTTGTGTTTATGTAGATGTTGAAGTTCTGAGTTTAACATCATGATTTCTGTGATGGCAGGGCGGAGATGATCCAGGCAGTGCTTCCAGCTGTATGTTGCAGTGGTGTAGGGGGATGTGATGCTGTATACAATCATTTTTGCCATCACTTGAAGTTACTCTTTTGATCATTTGTGCTTACTGAAACTGCTATGCAATGTAGGTTCATGAAGATTCACATTCTTGCTCCCAGTTCTGTTCCATGCAGATACCTTGGGTTAACAGGAGAGAGAATGCAAATCCAAGTCAATATGTCTGTGTATTTCCCTTTTCTACCTGAGAATATTAAGGCCAGATTCTCATTTATACTAAGCCCACTTAAAGATGCCTTAACAGGAATGTAAATTAAAGCCTCTTTGTACTTTTAATAGTGTTTGTAGTTTCATTTGGCTGCAGTACAGGAATGACACATGTCTATACAAATGACATTTGCCATCTTGTTGATGGCTGCTGATACTCTTCATGTCTCTACCCTCGAACTAAACCACCAGTATGCTGCAATCCCAGCTTCCCAATCTCTTTAAAATTTGCTGTTTTCTTGAAAAATCTAAACCAGGATTTAAGATTAAAGTAATCTTTCTGTCCTTCCTTCACCAGGCGATGACACTGTATGTGTCTGTGTGAATCTCTACTGAATGCCCAGTTCTGTAATGCCTAGACAGATTATTCTGACCAGATATTTTGCTTAAACAGAGAAGGTATGTCTTTCACCTCAGTATGCCTTGTACAATGCAGAGCAACTTTTTTTTTTTGACTAAGAAAAAGAAAAAGAAAACTTATATTATGGGCTCTCAGATCAAGAACCTCACATATTTTATATTAAATCATCCCAGGTTTTACATGCTGAGGTCCATTTGCATTTCTAACCCTTAAGACCTTGTGTACCAGTGCCTTGTCTTTCAAATGGGTAGCATTGTCCTAGCTAATTTTACAAGGATACTGCAAGACTGAAGAACTTTCCAAAACCCAATACTTTAAGAAGCAATGCAATGAGAGACCTGAAATACAAGACTTGCAGAGAAGCAGTGTGTGAACTATATAGACTCAGGAAAAAATGTCAATATCAGCATCTACTTAATATATATCAGAGAAAATACTACTTGCTTTAATGTCTGAAAGAATGTATAAACATTTTATTAGGTCCTTGGTTGTGTTCTGACTAAATCACCACATGTTCAACAGCACAAGGCTCAGAAAAAAGGCTCCAAGGAAAATTGAAAATGAAGGTTTTTTGTTTGGAATTTTTATTTATTTTATATTTTTAACCAAATGTTTATTAAGTGATGACTGTGGAGTGTGTAGCCTTGAGAATTCCATAGAAAAAAAATGTAATACTATTCCCTGTCATGGAAATATGGAGCTTTCCTGTGGTTTGTCTCCCATTGCTTAATTTTCAAGGTCATAAGAACTTAGTCCAAAAACCTGTTCGTTGTCTAGGACTGACTGTTAGCTTGTCAGAGCCTCAGTCCCTATCCCTTAAAGAGAGAAAACTGCACGTGGAGAGAATGTAATTTGTTAAATGGATTCTTAAAAACTAAGAGATTATTAGCCTCCTCATGTATAATGAAGAACGTGATGATGTTCAAAGAGTATGATATGTAATGCAACACCATTTCTGTGGAAAGCTCTTATCTCCTCTATACCCTTAAGTCCTCTCTATATTTTTCCCACAGTGTGAGTCTTCACTGCAACATTTTCTATCCAGACCAGCTATATTTCTCCTTCCAGATCTCATCTGAAAGTATATTTTTCTGCATTTCTATATTAAATATTCTTCCTGTTGTTGATAGGTGACTCTGGAGGAATTTTCTGAGTGACTGATAACAGCTACCCTTTTGAGGAACAGCTTGCATGAGGAGTATTGTGCAGTTGAATGGGGCTGTTAGAATTTAATCTGTCTGGTTCTGTCACCGAACCTCGGCTGTCACAGGCTGTTTACTTATCACACTGCATTGCTATTTTCTGAGGGGTAAAATATTCCAAAACCAAATAGACTCGTAATTCAAGAAGAAAGAAGGCCTCTGCGGCATATCACTTGCCCTCCATGCAGAAAAGGGGAGCTGCTTGCTAAGATAGAGGCTTCTCCTGAGCCCTCATTAGTTTCTTGCTTATGGTGGTCTGGCAGTGCCCGGGCTGCTGAGCCTGGAGCCGATGACAGGGGAGATGATAAAGTGTCTGCTGGAGCTGTACGTGGCTGCGGGTCACTGCCTCGAAATGTGAGAACAAAATGGGTCCGAGCGCTAATGACTTTCAGGTGTGCACGCCAGGGCCTGTCAGGGCAGTCAAGAAATTAGTGCTTGGCACACGGCGCAGGCCTCTTGGCTGCCAAGTTAAACATAAATGGGGCCTTGTGTAAATAAACAAGGGGGAAGTGAGCTTTTACTCACGCTGGATTGTATATTAAGCTCACACGCCCGGATCGAGCCCATTGCATGCACGCACACGCAACAACCCCCTCCTGGGGTGACAAGGCAGGACTGGAGGTTGCGGCTGTGAAAGGCCGGGGTGAGAGGAGCTCCCCAGCGTCATTTCTCATTTACAGGCAAAGGGGACAAGGCCCTGCCTTGCTAGAGGCTGTTAAATCTGCTGGAGCACTGCTCCTTTCTCGGCTTTTTTCTCAGGCAGATGGACCAGTGTTTACCTCGTAGGATATCGCCCTCCTTACCTTGGAAATACTCTCCCCGATCTCTCAGGGCGGGTCCCCTTTCAGCCCACCACCTCTCTTTTTATATTCCCAGCCCTTTCCAATACACACCAAGATTAAATTTCTGCTTTGGCCTGGACTGTTTTTTCCAGGCCAATATATTATGCCACCTTCACACTCCCCTCCCTGCCCCATCTGGCTTCCATCCTACCCCCATAAAGATTATTAATATAGCCTGTTTCCAAACGATTTATTAGCAGGGGCCAAACTGGTGCCATTTCCCATTTTAGTAGAGCACTGAAAATAATCCCGAGGAGTGTGCCCAGCTATAAAAATGTACTTATCCTGTCATATTTGCAGTTTCAAACATGCACCACTTGATAGTCTCAAAAGTGCAGTTTAATTGGGTTTTATGGGTTCTAATTAATTATACCATGTAAAAAAATTACTTGTCCCATTACAGCTCTCTGTGGTTTACTCTGAAGAGAGATGTAATTTAGAGATAAATTGTCCTTCTCTATCCCCCTGCTCCCCCTTTTCTCTGCAAGTTTCAAAAAAGGTTTAATTCTCCTCAAACCCAGGAAAGAAGCTGAAAGAAAGCTACATTTTCTTCAAGGGACACAACTTTTCCCAGTACCCATAAACAGCTTCAAATGTGACTCGAAATGGTTCCACCTTCCTTCTGCTGAATCAGGCTGGTGAAATTATGAATAATCCTGCAACTTTCCAAAGCTTAGTCCTGTGGTAGCTGTGATTTTGTGAGACTTGAGCATGTTTGCAGCTTTATATGCTGTGGATTATTTCCTGTGATTATATGGAGGTAACAGTAAAGGAAGCTGAGCACGTGCACGGGTTTTTCTGCTGGATGAAGGTCTGGTTTGAGATTTCTCTCCACGACCCTCTACAAAAACAGTGTTTCAAAGGATCCAGCTGCCTTTATGGATTTTGGCAGCAGAGGAAACCTCTCAAGTTAACTTCGTATCCTGTCTTGCAGAATCATGAAGCCTGGATTATTCAAACAAATTCTGGGGCGGTCTTCTGACTTTTAAATGCTTCCTGGAGTTACTTTGTGAAAAATGAGCAGCAAAGCAGGTACACCCATGGCTGTTTAAAATATACTCTTATATTGCATCCATCACTGTAATAAATTGGGTCTCATGAGGCAAAGTATGAAATATAGTAGAACTGAAGTAGACAAATATTGTATCTTATGGTCTATGACTTTATCTGGAAATTAGCAAGTCAGAGCATCAAGTAATAAGAAAAAGACAGGGCAAGGAAACCTTTTAATTTGCTTTACATGGGCAAATGTTACTCATTTCAGAAATTTCATGTCTCACTTCAAACAACGTAAAGCTTTTTCACATGACAGATATCTCCCAGACTACACTGCCCAGCCCTAGAAAGGGAATTTGGTGAAATGTCCCAAGTCACTGCTATTACTCTTAGCACCAAAGGTTATGACTCTTAATGTGGCTGCACAGATGAGTGTTCACTAGATCAAAAAGTCTGTTAGTCATGCTTCACTAATATGCTTATTGTATAAAATAAATAACGAGCATGTCAGCTCCTGGCAACTTGGACCATCCTGGGAGTCCAGATCAATCTGCTCCATGTTCTGGAGCTGGAGCAGCAAGAGCTGCCAAACAAAGAGAAAAAAAGAACCACCACAGTCACACACATTACTCATCAATTTGAAAAGTACTAAGATTAATACTAAGAATTGTTTTTATAAAATAATTCTCTCCCATAGTAAAATTAGTTAAAAGAAATTTTAGTACATGTTATCTAGTTAGTTATGTTAACAAGAACTAAAACCTGCAATATTTTTATGGAATGAGTTACCAAAACAGAACCCAAACCTGAATAAACCTGAAAATCTCTGTGCAGTGTTTGGGTAAACCCAAAGAAATCTGAATATCTTGGTGCTTATACAGTGTTTATGTTTGCTTTTACATGACTTTCACTGCCTCAAAAAGCCATTTATGGAGAGGAAACAATGTGAAACCTGCTCCTCTCGTGACTTTCATCATCCAGAGAGGTAAATAAGCGGGATCTGCTCTTTCATACTATTCTGTTCCCATAAATTACTTCTGGAGGCATTAAAAGGGCTTGTGAAAAACACCTTAATAAATACCCAAAGCACAAATACAAATGTTGCAAACTGCTCACGCTGCTGTGGCAGCAGCTCTGTTGTTGATTTATTGAGCAAAACTGATGAGGGACCTCAATACCTGTTTCAGTGGTGCTGAGTGGAGCCTCATTTTATCACTGCTGGAACTGATACTTAAAATCCCACTGACTTTTATAACCAGTATTGCGATTGCTCAGGAGCTGACCCAAAACCCCCGACTATTTCAGAGGAGCAGAGAAACAAGGAAAATGAAGGGAAAGAAGAAAAATCAGCTGAAAAAGGATCTTCTAGCTCATGTCACCTGCAGAGGCTCCTCCAGCCCCGGGTGGACCGTGCGTCTGGGCACAAGCAGAGAAGTTGTGTAACAGAGCGGAGCTCTGCCAGGTCCTTTCTCCTGACACATCCCAGACCACAAGTATGGCCCTTACATCTGTGGGAGAGAAGCAGCAGGGGCACGTGTGAGTCATGGCCCTCATGACAGGGGAATTCCTCGCTGGCTGCTGGCAGCTGTGGTACCGAGCGGTTTCCACTGCCTGAGCGTTACGGAAAGAGCCGTTCTCAGCTGAGCATTTAATTCCTATTTCTCACCTCCTTTCAAAATAGAAGATCCTGACATAGAATTTTTTTGATCTAAGAGTTCTCATGCAGTTCTTCTGACTGATCCTTTGTGAACAGGGAGAAGCTTAGGTTCACTGCGAGCTCCAGAGTATCATTCAAAGGCATCTGAGTCGTTACATTTTGCACTCTACTTGTCCCCTTGACAAGAAATCACAAAAGAACAAACTATCCATCGGGGAAATAGCCAAACTTTCCAGCACGTTCATGGCATTTAAGGCCTAGTTAGCCCAAATTCTGGTTTCACCTTTAAAAAGTACCTTGTATCTGCCCACAAGTGCTGTTACCTCTGCTCGGAGCTGCAGGAGCGCTGGCTTGCACAGCTCTGCCTGCTGGAGTCGCTGCATCTGTACAGGAAACTTGGCAGTGCTGCTTCTTGTTTCACTGGTTTGTGTGGGTTCCTTTGGATCAAAAAAGGCTTGGATATGGGTCTTTTCTCACAAGTGCGTGAAATAAGGCAGACCTGTGGATGGACGGAGAAAAGGGCTCCACTACGCTATGTTGAAGTGGGAGAGGTGGTAAAATCATTTTGAAAATGAGGTTACCTTCTCTGATATCACTATTGAAAATAACACATAGTACGTTCAGTAAGTTTTTACTTGCAACATATATATGCTACTGCAGTGGTATTTTAGAATTAGCTAGAGATGTACCTGAAATTTAGATTGCCTGTAACTTTCCAGGGTTCTTTATTTTCTTGCAACTCTGTCAAACTCTGAAAATTGCATTGAAGTTTCCCATGCTGGTATCAACTCCAGTTGATTTATTTAGAACAATTTAAACCCAACACAAATAAAATTTTGTGGGGAATTTAAAAGTTTGAGGCAAGGAAGGAATAGGTGTTCTCCCAATTCAGAATGAAATGAAATTATGAAATAACTGAATTTTCTGCATACTGGAAATTCAGAATTCTGCCTCTATGTATTCTTTCAGCAGTGAATGTTACAAAACAGAATTGGTCTTGATTCAACCAAACATGTATATCCTGGTTCCCTGAAACTGAAAGACACAGGCAAAATGCTGAACTGAAACATATAGGTAGATTTTAATAATCTCTAGTTTAAACTTGAAAACTTTAACCTTTTGGATTTAGTATTTCACTCCAGAGATCTTTTCAAGTTCCTGGAAAATTTCAGCTGATACAACTCAAGAAAAAAAAAAAATATATTATCACACTTAGAACATTATTTATTTTACATTTACCTTATATATATGCATATAGAAATAAATATGTGGATTATATATGAAAATTTGTATTCTTATATATGTGTATATATAATGGAGATAGTGTTCACCTTGAAAAGATTATTATTTAGAAAAGAGTGTCAGGAAATCACGAACTTAAGGTTTCCTGCACAGTGTTTATTTGGCTTCCTTTTGTATACGTGTTTGGTATAGTCTTTAATTATATGGCCATGTACTATATTTTGTGGAGGACCCTGGTCTCATCTGGTTCAGAAGGTGGAGCACCTCAGATGAGTCACAGCCGGGTAGAGGAGTAAGCAGATCTCTAATAGACTTTGTATTTGGTGTAGAATGTTGGGACAAGAGTAGTAAGAGGCAGGGAAATGAGAAGAAAATGGGGCATCTCATGGCTAAGGAATTTGCATATATCAAAACTCCTACCCAGTCTTAGAGAAATTGATTTAAACTAAGTTCTTCCAAACTGGCTATTAATTTTATTTTGTTTTGAGCGCTCCCATTTGCAGAATACATTGTCAGTGGTATTTCTCCTGACATATGATCCTGTACGATGTTGAGCGTTCAAAGAAATCAATTCCCAGACATCTCAGTTTGGGTGCCCCAACGTTAGCAGAATGTTTTGACCTTAATCTCTATGTTTCAGTTTCCCATCTGTTAAACAGGAATAATAATATCCTGTCATCTTACAGGGTGTTGTTATAAGAAATTAGTGTTGTGAAGCAGTCATATGCTGTACTGATAAATTCTCTAGAAAAACTCATAAGAAAATCAGCAATTGTGTCTTCCAGGCAGGTTTTGAATAATATGTGGTAAATAAGGCCTCAAGCCACATGCTGAATAATGACGCTGTAACAAAATATTGAATATCTGCTTATTAAGTGAGCACTGTCCATCCTGAGGTAGAATCTAGTGGAAAACAAGACATAATACCATATTTAAAGGGTGAATCATAGTGCACATGAATATGGCTTTATGGTCAACCTTAGTTCTGACATTTTGATCACTTGATTTTGTGGATATAAGTGGTATATTTGCAAAAGGATACCTGTGCCTAAAAAGAAATGAAATCTAAGCTCTAAAATGTTTGTTGTTCAAACAAGTATGTGGGATCTTAATACTTATCTCTGTAGTTGAGTTTGCTTCTGAGTGCCTGGTGGATTTCGGAGATCAAGATGCATCATAACTTATACTATTTGGGAAACAGTTTTCGAGAAAATGTTCAACTGTAGCTTCATGCCTCTTCTTTATTTTTAAAAGAATGTAAAATCTTTCCATCTGGGAAAGATGGTAGTGGAAATAGTTTTGAAATTAATACATAGATTCTCGCACACACCTGGATGGGCTCCTGAAAAATTTGCATGGGGTATTACAGGACATTCTGTTATTAACACTTCTTTCTATGTGGAAGAAGAAACTCCTAGACTGTAGCAATCAAGTATATAGGTTTCACTGAGCTAGACAGACTGCTTATTAAAGATTAAAGAATATATTGGCACAAGAACAAATGGGTATTAATTGGCTATGTATAAATTCAGTCTGGAAAATAAGTGAAGTTTTTTAGCCACCACAGCAACAGGATTCTTGAGTGACTTCCAAGTGGGAAGAATCATGGAGTTTCCTAGTTTCCTCACATGGTACCTGATGAAAATAAAGGAGGAGGTTGGAGATGTGAAGATCTCTATGAGAGCAGATTTGGCTTAAGAACCTAGGAAGTTTGTTTCTAGCCATAAATTTGCCATTTCCTGTTCCTAAATACAGTACTCACAAAGCTAACATTTACCTTCCTCGCTTCACACATGGATAATCCAATCTACTCAGTTTCTTTAATGAGGACCCATAAGCAGATCAAGGAATCAGAAAGGCATATTTCCAAATGAGATGGACCCCAGTTATGAAACAGTAAAGTGCACCTCTCTGCGCACCTCTACAAATCCTTCCCTGCCTTCCGAAGGGTGAAGAGCGTCCATGCAAACAGGATCTAGCATGACGCGATGGTGGGACATATTTGTTCTTCTCTTCCTTATTCTCTTTTGTTTGCAAAGTAGGGTTGCATTGGCTTTGCTGATAAAGGATCCTTTGCAGAAACAAAGAGAGGAACAATTCAAGGCTACATTGCAAGTCACTGGAAACGATGCATAGCAGCCCTTGTACCCTTTGAGTGGTGCAAACTGTATCTGATTGCTTAGCCATCAGCAGGAGGCAGCTTAGGGCGAACCATGCCTGCTGGTTTGCCTCTATTAAGATCCAGCAGTACCTTGATGTTTCCTCACTGGCAATAATTTGCAGGATTAAATACTTCAAGCCACTCTAAAATTAGTTCCAGGAGGCATTTTGTGCTTTCATTTCAGAGCTCTCGTGAGCCTTTCCTACTTTGTAAGTCTGCTACAGCTAATTACCTGATGGTTATAGTGCTCTAGAAGATTTCAAATATCTGTCTTTTCCACTAGCCTAAAGACCCAAGTGGGGTTACCGTGTAGAACTTGTACTAGGAGTGTTTGCCAAGCACTGTAACTAGCTCAGACAGTTTCGTAAGATGGCAAATAAACCACTGCAGACAAAATTACCTTTACCCAGTGTCTCCATCTAAGATTCAAAAAAAATTTATTTTTGAGTTTTAAAAACACTTCAGAACCCCACTGAAATAAATGCTTTTATGTATTGAACCTACTACATCTGTTTGACCCATTAGAGAGCCTGACGAATCACAGCAGACTTTTTCAGTGTGACTGCCTTCAGTGTTGTGATTTAAGAGTTTGCAAGGTAAATTTCTTACTTTATTCTGAGAACACCTTTAGGGCATGATACTGCTGTCTGTCCTATGCAGATATGTAGCTACCAGAGTCAGAGCTAGAATAATTCTGGGAGAAGTAAGAAATCTTATTTCATCAGCAAAGAAGCAAGGCTTAAAGAAGACTGTGGGCCCTCAGTCTGCACAAATCCACTGGCAGTGTGCCCCTTCTTGAAGATATAATTCACTCTGCTTGGTGATTATGTCCACCTTTATTGATCCATGCCAACTATGGCCATCCCACCATCCTTTCTATGTTCTCCCTACCCTTTCCTGGCCCCTTTGAGATGATTCACTTTCTGAATATATGCATGTGTCATTTATAAAAAGTCTTACTCTCCTGACCACAGCAGAAATCCAGAGGGGTTTGTTTCCTTACTTGTGATTTCACAGCCTGATTTTTTTTCACCTGGCACCATGCCCAAAAGAAATCATCTTTCTTTCCTGTTTCCCAGGACCAACACTGCTGTTAGCGTCTTTTAAAACCTGCTGTCTCATTGCTTCTGAGACATCAAGGCAGGCACAGCTTCTTCCAACAGTTCCCAGCCTTTCTTTTTTGAGTTTGGTGTTGATGTTGTCAAAGCCATGGCAATCTGAAACCCCTTGCATACATCCCAGTACCAGGAGCAAATATTTTTACTCTTTGAGCCATCATTGAACGAATTGAAATGAAATGAAGGATATCCACCACCTTCAGCTAGATATTCAGTGATGCTGTCCACCACTGTTGTCCAGAGTTTCTTCTAGAAAAGAAGCTCACCAGCAATTGCGGTGAACCTCTAGCACAGTGTCACAGTATAGCCGAAGTCATGTGTCATTCCATGAGGCTTGGTGTTGGGGCCAGTTTAACATCTTTATTGATGATCTGGATGAAGGGATTGAGTGTAATCTCAGTAAGTTTGCAGATGACACTAAGCTGTATGGAAGCGTTGATTTGCTTGAGGGTAGGAAGGCTCTACAGAGGGATCTGAACAGGCTGCAACCAACAGTATGAAGTTCAACAGAGCCAAGTGCTGGGTCCTGCACTTGGGTCACAACAGCCCCACACAATGCTACAGGCTTGGGGAATAATGGCTGGAAAGCTGCCTGGTGGAAAAGGACCTGGGAGTGCTGGTTGACAGCCAGGTGAATATGAGAAGACCAATGTCAGCCTGCTTTGTACCAGAAAAAGCGTGGCCAGCAGGACCAGAGAAGTCATCCTGTACTCGACATTGGTAAGGCCACACCTCAAATCCTGTGTTCAGTTTTGGGCCCCTCACTATAAGAAGGACATTGAGGCACTGGATTGTTTCCAGAGAAGGGCAACGAAGCTGGTGAAGAGCCTGGAGCAGAAGTGTTATGAGAAGCAGCTGAGAGAACTGGGGTTGCTTGGCCAGACTGAGGGGAAACCTTATCCTGTCTACAACTAGGATAAAAGGAGGTTGTAAGAAGGTGAGTGTTGCTCTCTTCTCTCAAGTCACAGGTGATAGGACAAGAGGAAACAGCCTCAAGTTGCTCCAGGGGAGGTTTAAATGGGACATTAGGAAAAATTTCTTCACCAAAAGGGTGGTCAGGCACTGGAATGGCTACCCAGGGAGGTGGTTGAGTCACCATCCCTGGAGGTGTTTAAAAGACGGGTAGATGAAACACTCAGGGACATGGTTTATAGTGGGTAGGAATGATCGGACTCGATGATATCAAAGATCTTTTTCAATCAGACGATTCTATGATTCTCTTTTTCAAATATAGTGACCTAACAAGAAACTTGTAAGTTGTAAATAGTGAGGGACTTAGTTTTTGCAATGTTTTTTTCAGTGTTTATACTTGGGTGCGATGTTTGAAAACTGTTCTGAGATTAAGATCCAACATCCTTTGAAGTCAAAGGGAGTTTCAACCTCAGCTTCCACAGCAGAAGGGCTGGGCTCTTTGTTACTTTCTCTAGTGCAATTTGTGAGTAATTGCTATGATCCAAACATGGGGCTGGATTTTCTAGCTTGTTTCGAGAATGTGTTTCTTCTGAGACCAGGATCCTCTTCTGCCTCTCCCAAAACAAATGCTGAAGATTCACGGATGGAGGAAATCCGTTCAAACTGAGTAAACAGCTCGTGAGGGTAGGCCAGCAGGATTCATTCATGTTCATTCAGCCCAGGCTGGCTGGTTTGATTCCAGTTGGAGCACTCTCTTCATTACAGGCCCCCTGGGGAATGTTAATCTGTACAGTATAAACATTTATAAACATCTACTAAATCATTACACTTCAGCTGCCCCATAAACACTCCTGAATCCTTTCCTTAGGCAGCATTGGTTGGGTAACGTGTGGCTTTTTGGAATGAGTTTATGGGTGTTTGGCACTGGTAAAAATATGAGGAGAGGGCACAGGAGGTTAAATAACATTGTTTAAGCTCCACAACGTACTCAGGATAAAGACAGAAACTGTTTGTGAAAGTGGTAGATGTTGAGGAAAAGCCCAGGTTGTAGAGGGGCTTAACACAGCCTTTCAGCTTTGCATACTAAATTTTAGTGTTTCCATTGCCACAAACATCACAAAATGCACCTACCACTAGTCCGCTTGGCATTTCTAGATGCAGGGAATGCATTGTTATTCACCTATGACTGCAACACTAGCTGACTCTGACGGAACTGCCTGATGCAAAGAAAAAATGTAGACATAACTTCTGAAAATTGAGCCAGAAGTAACATAACCCACAGAACTGTAATCGACTGGGCCACAAGTCCAGGGCTTGCTTGTATGCACTTACAGGATGTGTAAATATGTATATATCCACAAAAATAAGTACATTTATGAACCCAAATGAGCATGTATAGGTGCATCTGTGATGTCTAAGAACAGTATTCAATTTTGAATGCACACCTAGCAAAGAAAACCTTGGGCTTTTTCAAGCTAAACTTCTCAGTCCTTGGATGTGATCTATTCCCTTTCCTGAAGGTGCTGGTGTGAATGAGCATTACCAGGATTGAGGTCATAGTAACTCTATACCCAGCTCTAGAAGACATATGTGAATATAGAAATAGTACCAGACCTCATGACTTGGTCTCAAATAGATAAAGGATAATTCTTTCAAATATTAATATTTTTATTTGTTTGCAGGGGTTTTGAAAAGCTGGGCACTGGTGGAGGTATCATTAAACACTGCAAAGATTGCATATGAGTAATGTAACCTGAGCAGAAGTTAAATGCTTTGTATGTGAGAGAGAAGTGTTTTCTGACAGTTTGATGAATGGATAACAACTCGATATCTAAAATGTATCTTAGAAGAAATTATTTAATTGGCTATAATTATATTGTATCTTACACTTTAGCAAATACGTCTGCATACATGAATCAGTTTTAGTTGTACATATCACAGATACGTGGCTAGACGTAATGTCTCAGTTTTCAGAAGCTGCTAACAGGAGCCTCCTTTTCCATCTCCACTTTCTTGTATTCATGGCACACAGTCACTGCCTTCCAGCTATGACCACACCTATTGGTGAAATGAGGACAGAGAAAACAGAATATTTTTCTCTAAGTGGGTCTGGGAACACAACACAGAGGGCAGAAATCCTCCCTGATAGACACCGAGCCACGGCTTTGGCTCTCCTGGCCAAGTCTCTCAACACTGTCATCCAATTAACAGCTGGAGCAAGAACTTGCTAATGAAAGAGCTCCAAAATCCTTTGCAGAATGTCAAAGCTGTGGGACAGCGAGCTGTAACATCCCCAGATCATGGTCCAATTTGTCCTGACCTGCTGAGGCACCAACATCAGGCTGAAAGGTCCATCCTGGTAAGCCTTGGCCCTTGGTACTTTGTAAGAAAAAGGGATAAAGAAGACTGGTTTCAGTATTCATATCCACCAAAACTTCCTAAAACACGGATCAAACCATACCCATCATAGACTAAAGGTGACTTTATCATATCTGCACTTTCTATCTTGAAAATCTCCCTCTGTGCGTGTATGAAGATACATATCTCATGAGTAGTAGAGGGTGATTTTTCCACAGCTTTTCTGTGGCAAGTAATGAGGTGAATAATTTAAAATCTCACAGAAACATTATATATTATTAGCTTCAATTGTTCTTTTAACATTTTCAAGGGTCAATAAATGAGTTTGCCTAGAGGTAAACCAGTTGTTATCATGTGTAGGGTTAAGGTCACAGCTGGAGGGCACCGGCAGGGACAGGCTGTCTGTCTGCCTGTGTAGGAGGCTTCAGACTCTAGAGTCAGTGTTCTATTAATTTTACAGTGCCTTAAATTCATATTGTAATTATGAGAAATAAACAGAGAAAGAGAGAGATCTCCTTTTAATATAAAATAGGTTTTAAAAAAATCTGGAATCTATTATGCTAAGTTCTAATTATATTACAGCTGGACTTTTATTTCAGTACACTGCAAATAAATCCAGACCAAGGTAGCTTGACAAATGGAACCTGTTGTTAGGAGAGAAAAGATAGCAGAACAGAGTAACCGACATGAAGCTTCAGGAGTGTCAGGTTTTGAATTTTAGTTTTTCATCTTTAAATATGTAGGCTGAAATTTGATCATTTAATTCAAAAGCAAAAGTAAATTTAGTGGTCTCCTACAAGCCCCTAGTGGACATCACTTATCCAGCTGAAAAGATCACCACATGAGGTCTTTGATTAGAAAATAAAGCTTGGAATGTCCTTAGTTAGGAGAACTAGGAGACAGTGAAACTTTTAAAAATGGAGGATGATGTACATCATCCCACAACTGCCGGGGATGAAATGTGATGCAATACAGAAATTGCATAGATGTGGGGGGCTCAAAGTTACAAAAGTGATAGAATTTGCCTATTAACTTAATGAGCACTGGCTGAAATGTGTTCAAAGCCTGAAACTATGTTGTTTGGATACTTCAGCTCTGGTTTGAAACATACAGAAAAGGAAACTCACATAACATTGTTGACATAGACAGTTTTCCATTTAATTAAAAAACATCAACGAGAGGACTGCAAACATCACTTTATAGGATAAATCTTAAAACATCTACTCAAGATACTTCGTAAACACAAAGCTGGTATTTGACCCTTCTCAGTGATCAGGACTTTCAGTTGCAGAGTCCTTCGGCTGTTGCAGGCAACCACCAGGCATTGAAAACACTGGTTTGATCTAAGCTCCATTAGAGGAGTTTAATGTCAACTTGACATGATCTACTGCAGCCTTTGCTCGTATTTCTTCATATCTCTGAGGGGCGGGATAGTGGTGGTGGTAGTGAAGGGGAAGAGTGGAGAATTGAGACTGTAACTTCTATCGGGGTTTTATGAGAAGGACAACTTTAAGCACTGTTTTTGCAAGGTTAAGAGCAAGCACGTGATTAACCCCTGTATACTATGCTCCTGAACAGCAGCAACCTGTCCCATGTTCCAATCTCATGTGTCTCGAGGTGCCTCCTGGGCCCTGGCTCATCTGAACCTTTCTTCTGCCATTCACTTTGTTTTACTTCTCCCTTTCTCATGGAATCAACTGGTTCTGAAAAGAAATCTGTTCTGCAGCAGCCCAAGAAGTGACGTTTATTGAGCCTCTCTCACCCCTCAATGTGGGTGCTGTTAATTTAGAGGAGGACTGAAGAGACCTGCTTAGAAACAGTTTGTTTCTTTCCCCTGCTTCAGTATCAATGTGAGAAGCTGTTATGTATCAACTTCATGCTCTTTCCTTCCAGCTGTGAGGAAGAGGAGGGGCTGTATCGCACCACCAACCTCAGGTCAGGGATGGGACACCTTCTGTTCCCTCGGCATTTTTGAGAGCTGTCCCAGCACAAACACACAGTCCCTGGGGGGAAACGTGTGCCCTTTCGAGCTGGTTCTGCCCTCTGCTTCTACTTTCCAATCTTTCAGATTTCCCTCCACCAGCTTTGTACCTGTAAGCATACTTTCTCTATGCCTTCTTCCCTCAGATTGTTCATATTCCTGATCCAATAGGCTGCAGAGTCACAGTTTCAGGCTGTGTCTGCACTATGATGAATATCACTTCATGGCTTACGGCTCTGCTGCCAAGGGATGCACATAATTTTCTTCCCAGTAGTTCCACAAGGAATGATTTTACAAGCAGGAATATTTGTGGAGGCAGTCTTTTCCTTAAATGTAAATATCAGAAAACATTCACAGAAAGCACTTCTGTAATTCTGGGGGCAAGGGTGAGCATCTCTGCCCATATAGCTGGTTCTCAAGTTTTAATCATCTAAAAAAGGAGCCAGAATATGAGCCTTTCATCCAAAAAATCCAGCTTCATTTTACCAGTCCTCTTTGCTCCACTCTTGCCTGCAAAGTGGGGACTGTGTCTTTCATAAAAGATATTTGCCAAATCATTTAAAATAGTAAATGGGCATATGAAAAACTAAAGATCATTCGTGAACAGCAAGAAATTGGGAAAAGAGGCAAGGTCAGCTGGAGAGAGCTTTTTGTTCCTGTTGAGAAGATAGATAAGTTATACATAGTCCTTAGTCTGACCCGATGCATGAAAACAAACCCTGCAGCCAGCTTTAGAGATAAGCGCAGCTTCGGAGCTCCCTGGACAGTGTTTTCCAACACTAATGTACAGTCCAACCCAGTGACTTCAAGCAAATGAGCAGATTTGGCTGTGGAAACAAGTTTTGCTTCCTCCTTCCTTGCAGTGTGTTTGGACAGAGGGAGAACTACTCTTAAAAATTTAATGCTATTAATGTGATGTCGGTAAGTTATTGTGTCTGTATGTCAACCTTAGCAAATATTATGCAGTAAAAGAAGACCATGAGACCCTTTGTGACTTTACCTTTGCTTTTTTATGCCAGTGACTGAAAGGCAGCCAGAAGTGTGTTTGATCCAGTCATGTAGGAGTTGTGAGACTCTCAAAATGAGTCCTTTGTAGACTAAACTTGTCCCTATCACAAAATCTGTGTTGTGCTTAGCCTGAAGTGGGATACTTATTGCAGGAAAGACGATAACTGTACAAACTTTTGGCTCTAGGAAAGCTGCTTTCTCAGGACTGTAGTGGATGTGTTTTGGAGAGAGGGAGAAGGGGAAGGGGAAGGGAATGTGAATAACACTTTTGCCAAAGTAATATGTGTTTGTTTAGGTTTTTCCAAAGGTGTCAATTCAGCACCATTACTTAACAAGAAATGAGTAAAGGATTTGATCCAAAAGCTACTTGTCAGTAGGAGTCTTGTCTATTGACTGTGCTGGGGTTTCAGCTGGGACCTAAATCCTACAGCTGTGCCTATTAATAATTAAGGAAAGAGAGTGGGGAAAGTTTTTCATCCACTGTAAACAAATGTTTCCCCTATGAAATGCATTTAACAGAGTTTTGCAGCATTGGTCTCCCGGGCAAGCATATTAGTCTCTGCTTTCCTTCCCTGTCCTAATGGCCACAGCCAGGAGGGGGGCTGGTATCAGCTGTGAAGGAGGCTGGGTTTTATCCACTTTGAGTGGAGAGGCATAAATTGGCATTCCATATCATCATAAAAAAAAATTCCCAGCAATTATTAAAAGATTCTTATCTCTTGCTCCCTACATGGATAATGAGATCCCTCTCTGCTGGACTGAGACAGCCTGTCTCTCAGTTCACTTAATGAAATGGACCTAAGTTTGCAAATTAGCATGGCCCTGACTCCAAAAGTAACCTCTTGTTGTCTAGTTGTACATCAAGGCTCCTGGCTTATGTCTTTTCTTATTAACACCCCGTAATCATGTCAACCCTCTTTAGTTTTCATTTCCTGCTTCCTTTTACAAATTCACTTTTGAGTCTTGAGCACGTTGTTGGATGCTTTTGGATGATCTGGCATTTTATTTTTGTCTCATTTTAACATTATCGAAGAAAAAGTTTATCTGTGGATACTGTTGTTGATCTAGGGAATCTGTTTTCTGTTTCATATTTTTGCTGGCTGTTTGCCATGTGATCTTAAAGCAGCTCCTTTCGTATCGCTGTGCTCATTTCCCTCCCATTTTTTTATACTTTATACTGTGAGATCTTAGGGGCAGAGACTCTATTTCTCCATATATTTGGTCATTGCCTTGCAGAGTGCGTTTTTGTTTCTACGAGAGGGTCTGTGTAATAGATTATTAATAATAACAAGGAGCAGCAATATTACACTCTAGCAAACACAATATGCTAAAGGCTTTCTAAGAAGTCAAGAAGGATGAACCCTTTGAAATTCTTTTTCCTTCTCTCTCCCCTGATGTGAAACTTCATCGGTGGACCTTTAGAGTAATAAATCAAAACAGCCAAAAAAATGGAATCACGATTTCTTTTTGCCCATGTGTAATTGACCCAATCTGTCTTTGATAAGGCACTGCCCTTCCACTTTATCCACTACCCTACTAATTATCCTTTACTTGCATGAGCACTAAAATCCACTCACACATTAGAATAGAAAAAGAAACAGGGAAGTGATTAGTTGGGTACAGATAAGAAGCAGCCCACAGTGTTAGCTGGGTAATAACAATTTTCTAAGATTTCTTTTATTTCTGGAATTCATTTTCTCTGGGTTACATCCATTGCAGTAAAAAATACAGTTTCCAACACAAAAGATAACTCTTCAATGCAAAGCTTTAGTGTACGCCTTTAAAAGATTTATTCCTTTATCAAGTATTAATTTAAGAAGGGGTGCCTTGTAGGTAAGGCAATGACATCAGTGGTAGGCTACAGGGCAGCAGATTTATTAATTTAATAGGTTTATCCATTTTACAGCTTGGATAATCATATTTCACTAAACTGGTACACAAGGAGGCCTCAGCCCATCTGACAGCTTTATTCTTGTGTGAGTTAACAAGCACATTTTGTACTCATGACCTTGTGAATTGTAAAAGTGCGAGGAGCTAGAGAGGAATGACAGACCAAATCCAAGAAACGTGTTAGCATTTCAGTTTTCCTGAGCGAGATTTATAAAGGGAGCAGTGAGGAATCTCAGCTGCAAAGATAACTTAAACATTCGCTAATTTATTTGGTTTAAGAAAACACGTAGAATAGAAAAAAAAAAAGAAATTAATGGAATGTTAACTTAAAAAGTATGGACCAAATTTTTTTCTCAAAGACTTAGGTTTAACAGTAGAATTGCTCCCCTGACAATAGTTCTTGATCTGGCACAACTAGGAAAGAATGGGGCTGGTTTTTCCTAGTTGAACATGTTTGGTACATAGTCATGTTTAGTCCTTGTGGCACTCTGCTTTCTGTGGCCACTAAATTCCCCCTGTGAGTGTTTAAAATACTTGAAACCGCCTGAGAAATAATGAGATTAAACAAGTAATGGAGCTAGGCTTTTAAAAATGCCTAGTTAAAAGCCATTTTATAGTTAAAAACCTCATGTATACATGTGTCATTTTAAAGCATTTTTGTTTACTATATAGGAAAGAGAGAAAGTATGCACTCCTTTAGTTTTGGGGTTTTTTTTTTCTCTTATTGAAACTGTTGGGAGAAAAAATATTTTGCTACTTGTGTAAAAGCTTGCCCTTAAAGCTGGACTTTTTGTAAAAGCCATGTTTCAGCTTCATGTTGAAGAGGTGACATATTCAGAAAGAAGATATTTCCTATCCAAAATAACTTTCAACTGAAACCTAAATTCTTTTCAGAAAATTTAATGTACAAGTAGGGGCTGGTCCTACTCTGTTCTTTTACTGAAAACAGAAGCTGAGCTACTTACACAGTACTAACTGCAAGCTCTTCAAATAAAAGAGCAAACACCTTGGACTTCATCATAAAATGGTACATTTGGCAACATTGAAAGAACTGAAAAAATTTTAGACCTCAGGGACTTGTTTTCATTTACATTCAAACTACTTTACAGCATTCTTGATGTGTAAAAAGGAATATTATGTGCAAATCAGAATTCAGTCATGAAGACAGAAATTTCAAAAGCTTGGATATTAGTCGAACATGACAGGCCAGCACTGAGATACAACAGGCTCTTAATTTACTTCTATGTTCCTCACTTTCTGCATATCACTCACTTTTGGCAGCAGATGATGACTGTTCAGCTCTTCTTAGCAGGTGTCAAGAGCTGTCTGTGCACTTTGAACATAGAGCAAGGTTGAATGCTTGCGCTACAAGGGCCAGTGCTCGAGTCTGTGCGTGCAGTGCCACGCTGGGATGTGCAAGCAGAGAGCTGCCCAAGCCCAGAATTTGCACATAGCTGGAGATACTCCCTTGCACGCCCCAAGTGGGTTGGGGAGCTGCAGTGTCTGTAAGGCTTGTTTGGAAAACTTCATGTCCCTTTCCAGTCACTTGTACTTCATTGGTTGCTACACAGCAGTAGTTAGTGTTTGAGTTTAAAATATTTACATTTACAAGAGAATTAATTTTTAAAGAAAATATTATAAGTTATGTTGCATTTTGAGCCTCTATACTTACACAAAAGTGTCTGTGTTTTCACCCTAAGGTATGCAAGCAAGTATCACACAGGAAAAGCATTTCCCTCCTAAATTATTGCTAGAAATTTAATGTTATTAAATTAAAAGACATCACATGAACCTCCTGTTTGACCCTTTCAAAATTTGCATTGCTCGAAATTCTTATTGTGTTACGCCGGTGACTGTGTTCCCTGCAGGTCTGGCAGGACTGCTCTGAGAGACGTTCCTTGGCTCAGCAAAGGTTGGTTTCCTTGGGATTCTGTGCTCCTGTGAATTGCTTATTTTCCTAGGCTGAAAGGTTGAGTATTGGGGTAATTTCCAAAGCCTTGTCATATTAATGAACCACCCCCCCTTCATTAAGAGGGTGCCATAAGCCGTCTTACTATAAATAGGGCAAAAAAGCAACTTCTTGTTAGATGCATTGGCATGGTCCCATCATGCTTCAGAGGCTTTGATCATTCTCTTTCCTCCTCTTCAAAAGGAAGCAACTTTGTTCATAGAAATATGCTCAGTTTCAGGGATGTTTTACAGTTGGCTATGGATGCGTTACCAGTTGGGATCCCTAATTATTATCAATTTGCAGTTTGCCTTGAATGTCTTATTAAGATTCCTGCAGAATGATTGATCATAATCAAAAAATTAATCACCAATCAGCCCTGGCAATTAACATTAGCAAGTCTATTTGCATATATATGATAATGTATGCTGCTGCTGAAAGAAGGGAATATTATTGATTAGGGGAGAAGAGGCAGATGCTTCTATCCCTGGGACATTAGATTTTATTAGATAGGAGTAGTAATGTGTAAGAAATTGAAAGACATTCCTGCTGTCTGTGGTAAAGTGGACATCTCAAGTTTCTAAAAAGAACTTCTTAAATGCATCCACTGAAAGATCTTAAATATTGAGAAGTGGGATAAAAAGAAGCTTTGACTTTTGACTTTTATTTACTACAGATACCTTCAATACCTGTTATAAGGAAAAATGCTTGATAATAACAGGCCAGATTGTGAGATATATATTATAAGAATCTGCTTAATAGATATAATTATTTACTGTTTTAGATAAAGAATTTGCAGGCTTGAGATCAATTTGACTAATTGTTTTACTATTTAAAGTATGAAGAATTGCATAACAAAGCCCTAGAAGTGTTTGAAAATAGTCTAGACTTTACAGTCAGTGGATTTTATTTCATGAATTTATCTTCTTTCTTCATAACAGTTTTCTTTTTAGACTGATATTTTTATTAATGCACTTGTAAAGAGAGATTTATTATCCATATCATCAACCCTGATTTCTTCTTCAAATTGTCTAGAAATTGCTTCTAGTATAGCAGTGTGTTTAAAATGTTATGAGTCTGGTCACATTTGCTGATATTTATAATCTGTTTTGTACCATAGCCTTTGGTTTTGCTTCAACACTGTTCAGGTTCTCTCATGCCTGGTGCTGCAACTGCAGCTACCTGAAAATGCAGTCTGCTATCATATATTCAGAATTGACTCTCATTTATAGCTGCTTAAAGGTTAGAAAAAGTTTCCATTAAGCCAATATGTAGAGTAATAACAGTTTATCCTCTTTAGATGTTGCTGCTTTATAAATGATAGCTGGATTAAATCTATGTCTGCTAAATAGAGGTGGTAAACATTTTAAATGACAGAATTGTATTGAAAACAAAGGCCAACAAAACCAGGATTTCTCTCTCTTGTTTATGAACTAAAAAGGTGGAGGAATTCAAAAGATGTTTTCATTTAAAAAAAATTGCATTATTTTGATCAGTTCTAATTTCCAGTTACAGCTTTATTGCAAGCTTGAAAACTTTGTAGCTCGTATAAGATTTTAAAAGAACTTGTACTGAATTCTAAAACTCTGCGCTGATTTTAAAACTAAAAAGCGTTCTTTTTAAAATACATGAGTAAATAACATAAAACTTTATTCTTAATATATCTAGCTTGTTTTATTCTCTGCTGTCAGCTCTGTGCTTATCTCAGCCTTTCTTGAACAAGGAATTTTTATTTATCTGTTATTATACACTAATCTGTTTTACAAGCTTTGAATGCCTGTGTCCTTAATGTCATTTATATATTTCTCAACAGAGACTTCATTTTCCTCCCATTAATGAGTTCTGTAGTTGATTTGAAAAAGGAACAGAGTCAACCCCAGCTCTGATACAATAAATAGATCCCCAATTCCAAACCAATAATTATATTAAAGTCTGAAATGTCAGTTCTTTTTCTTTCGGAGAGCACTGAGTGACCTAAAGAGCGACTATCAGCAAATCCCAACTTTACGCTATTTGAGGTCTTGGGTTAACCAGTTATAACATCTGGGTTTTGCTGAAGTTAGTTGGTAACCATGAGATCTTGTCACTGCAAAGTTCAGAGGTTAATTGAAATCAGAGAGGCATAACCCATTCAATTGTCCCGTTAATTACGCACAGCTCCCATCGCCCTCCTCCACCCTCCCATAAACATCACCCGCAGGCCACTCGCTGCCAACCAAGGGAGAAAGCCGCCGCTGGCCTGCTGTCATTCAGCTTGATGGCTGGAAGATGTTTAACGGCCGAGTCACTGAAGCCGATAAAAAATGCCTGCAATAGGGGAAAGGGGTATGTGCACGTGAAGGGGGAGCTGGTGACATCCCCATACATCATCCCCCAGCCGTAATGTTACCGTTTTTGCTGAAAGCTGGTAATGCTTTGAGATTTATGGCTGATGTGCTTTGCTGAGTGCATGGCTTTGGTTGGGAAAATCGGGGACACATTGATTTGGATCCTGCAAAACTGGTAGGTATTTCTGGTAGTGTTTTACAAGGATGGTCTTTACGCTGCAGGAGTTCGTATTGCATGGAACATGTAATATATTATGGTTACAATATATAAATTTTCCTTCTTCTTTCACCAAACTAATATGAACAGTGGAATTTTGCTAATAACTAATAATTATCAGATGTTTATCATAATGGTAATTTTCTCCACAGTTTCTGCAGTCAGCAGTTACGCACTATTTACCTTACAGTAACCAGGCAAGCACAGCAGATTTCAGAACTGAGGGATCATTAAAATATTAAAATATGTCCAAATATTGTAACCCCATCCTGACCTTGGGAAATAAAATATCTCCATTGCCTTCAGTGGGAGCTGGCTTGGATAAAGTGAAAGAGAAGGTTTCCCACTTGACGTAGTTTTAAAGTTTTGGTGTTAAGGATGGAAAATAACTTTGAAATATATTACTTAGAACTAGGTGGAGTAAGGATGACTTTAAAACTGGAATACTCAGATAATGAGTCTAAAAATCTCACCTCACATTTGTCCAAATTTCCCTGGTCTAAAATCTAATCTTAATGAATATTAAGCATAGGCCTCCAAAATTTTCTTCTTGCAGTCTTCCTCTTCCAACAAAAGCCTGGCTGTCCCGTGCATTCCAGCCAGCCTGGAGAGGAGGCTCCGATCCTTGACCAGTTTTTGCTGTTGTGTATCCCTTGAGAAATGCAGTCTGGAGTCAGGACCCTGCACAAATCCTAGATAAAAACACCCCTTGTCTTGAAGCTTTATTCACTGATTTTAGTCTCTGTTGTCTTTAATTGAGGTTCAAGTGACTATTCTCCTCAATACTACACCCATCTCTGGGTAGAAATTGAGAGCTGCAGACTGAAATTAGGACCTTGTTCCAATCACAAGAAAGTATCTATAACACCAAAATGATTCTTATAAATAATTCTGCAATATTTTATTACTCATCCCCCAGAAATAACAATGTAGCAGTGATAGTAGAAATCTTTTTTTCTCTGTGAACCTGTTAAAATGAAAATGAAACATCTTTTTACTTTCTTTGAAAAAGCCAAAAGCAAAATTCACACTATTGAAAACTTTTTAATGAGAACTGAAAAGATTTTTTAATTTCACAGCTTTTATTAGTTTTCAAATAACAAACAAAAATATGCCCCAAATTCACTTTTTACAGCCACCAGTAGCATTTTCTTTTTGTCTCTTTGTTTAACTAAAAAAATGTTCAACAATACTTGGATCTACTTTCTTCTAACTCAAAATTAGTGTTTAGAAACGTGATTTTATTTTTGTCAAGCAACTAAACATGATCGTTCCTATTCTGTATACACTTAGAGCTAATACTTCACAAAAGCTTCGCCTCTGATGGGGTGACAACATACATATACTATATACAACCGCGAAAGGTGCTTTCTATGTAATTTATGTGTCTGAGCCATATACTGAGCCCATACACTACCAAGGAGCAGAAGCTAAATCAATCAAGAGTGATTTCCAGAGAACAGCCATATCACATGTACCACCCATTTGCTCTTGGTTCGCTGAGAAATGAAGCAATTTAAACCTATCGGGTCATGCTGAAATGGGGGCCAAAATCTTATCAATGTGCTGCACACAACTAAGCCTCATTTCATCTTCATTTCCAGAGGTCCATGAGCTGCAGCAGTTTGCTGTAGTCAAACGGTGTGCCTGGAATTTCATGCTGGCTTCCTGGCTGCTGAGCTGATGGCAGAGGTGAGGAAAATGGCTTTTTGGCAAGAGTGGGGAGACTCTAGATTTGAACTCTTTTGATCTGCAGAAAAATACGGAGGAAAACACAATTGATCTTCGGTTATAATGTGAATATGAAGATAAGCTTGAGAAATCCAAGCTTGCTGTGGAGTATGAGATGGAAAAATAAATGTTTCCCATTCCCTGCTTAATGTTTCATATGATCTTGGAAATGTTCCACTGCCTGACCTTCATGTTTTCAGATTATTTCCACATCTGTCTCAAAGCTGAATGCTCCTCAAATGGACCAAACAGCCATTTTCTTAGTTAAAATACTAATAATAACATGGAAGAGCACCCCCAGCCTGCTGAGCACGCCCATAGCTTGCTCCCAGTGCAGAAGAGAGCACTTGGAAAGGCTCAGACACTGGCCCAGGCGCTCACAGGCAGAAGTAACACACGGCATGTACTCACTGCTGGGCTTTCCTGCTTCTTGTTGCTTCATATTAAACACAAAATTCCACATGGACCTTTTAATGATTGCTTGGAAACTGGATGTCTGTCACCCCAGAAGGACGTACTAGCATTCTACACCTGATTGCATTTCTCACTTATCCTCCACAGGACAAGTCAAAGGTAATGGTTCCAAGGGGAAAGGGTTTGCCAACAGCAGGCTCTCCTCAAACTGAGAGGAGATTTTTTTCTCTTTAATAGCATGGAGAGGTTATGCATGGATGTAAATAGTTGTTTGAGTTTGCGTATGTGAATTTAGGAATATGACCCAAAATAAACAGACACGAACAAGAAAATTGAGACTGACCCCAAAATAAATTGTTCTCATCCTAAACGTTGGTGAGAGGAGTAAAGCAAAAAAAACCCAAGTAAAAGAAGCAGTTCAGAGCCATGCACAGATTTCTATCCACATCTCTTCTGTCTTCTTTAAGTCCTTGAGAAAACAACAAAAAAAGGGACTTTCCTGAACTGTAACACTTCTGAATACTTTTCTGAAAACTTCAGAAACTGAAATACTTTCAGTGTCTCTCACAGTTTTGTTCTCTCCAGCCTGATGTTACCGCAGTGCTGTTCTCCCAGTGGGCTGCGACACGTCGCAGTGCCTTATCCGAATGATCTACAGCAGAGCCAGTTCATGAGTGTCAGAGTCTCCAGAGTGCTTCTCCACCCTCTTTCAGTCCAGGTTCCTGAAACTGTATTTCTGCACCACGTCTTGCTCTTCATACACATAAGCTGTGCGAAGGTGAGTCTGTACCAGCATCCTCAGTGGTGTCATGATGCTCTGGACTCCATTACGTTAATTAAACATTTGTTAGTGGTTTACAGCTTAGCAATGCTACTTCCTCCACTTCACAGCTGGGGAATCCAGGCAGAAGAGGTCAAGGTCCAGATCCTCAGCTTAATTCTCCTATGGCGCCTGGGCTTATCTGTGTCAGCCAGGGTCACACACAACAGCTCATAGGAAAAACTCCTACCTGAATATTCCACAGTAATTGCAGCACCCTGGAATGATTGGATGCCTGCAGTGATGTTTACACAGAAAGAGTGGGTAGGAGAACAAGTGCCAACATCTACTATTGAATCTAAGCTGCTAAAAAACGGCTCTGCAAGTTATTTCAATAAATTTAGACTCTTAAATTTAGTTAGAGAGACAGAAATCTATCCATGGGTCTGGATGATGCTGTATGAGGCAATGATGAGCAGTTAACAGCAGTATTTCCAATTCTGACTACTGAGAAATCATGAGTCAGGTTTTCCAAATCTGAGAAATAATGAAATAGGTTTTTAAAAAAGAATATTTCAGGATATGTATTGTTTCTACCTTCTCAACCTTCTGGGTGCAATTGGTTTACTTGTGAAGTATTTCAACAGAAACACATGGTTTCTAAGCTTGCTTTTAAAAATCATACTCAGCTTCTGACATATTTCTGTGTTCTAGATCTGGGTTTTAACAGCAAGACCAAACATTCCTGGTAAATTTAAATGTGCTAATAAATGCAAGCTCCTTGCCAAATTCATATCCCCCACAATATGCAAGGAGCATCAGAAGTGAAAAGTAAATTGAATCTGTGAGTGTTTCCTAGTTCGGCACTACAGGTTGCACAAATTTAAAGCAAGTGTAAATTACAGTCAAATTCTGTTAAATGGGTTTTATTCAGGATAACTTTGCTGCTGTCAACTAGCTAGTAGTGTCTACTGTAGCCATCAAATGTGATTAATGAAAATTCAAGATAGATAAGAAATAATTACTACAATAATCTTTTTTCTATCCTGTCTTCTGTGTTTCTATAGGCTTTAATAGACTTGACCCTACTTCTTTTTTCTACATTGAGGTTTTCATAGTTTGTTTATAATACTGTTTCCCTGAATGGTGACAGCTAAAACTCTAAAAAATGGAAGTTGAGATTCATAACATTCACCTAATGACTGAAACCTAGGCTGAAATGAAAGCATTAGTCATCTTGAAACCTGTGATATATTCACTAGAATTAATAAAATTGCTAGAATTGACAACGAAGGAGAGATTACCTTGTAATCAAGTCACTCTGGCAGTATATGATTTTATTTTAACACTATTGTTGCGTTCCCAAGGCCTTAAAGGCTGGTACCAAATTCTGTTAGAATTTATACACTTTTCCCTTTAAAATGTGTTCTTTATAATATATTTGCATGGTTGTTTGCACACAGACAGGCCCAAACCAGCTTAAGCTGGCTGTCACTTGGCCAGAGGATTCCCCCATCATCGCGTTGTCCTGTACCCTGTGACATTTCTGTCCTGCTTTCCAGCGTGTACTGCAGGCAAGGTTTAGTCCTCAGTGCAGACACGTTGCTCTAGCTCTGTTGAAAGAGAAAAATAAGATTCACTTGACTCCAGATGTAGTTTTCCAGATATTGAAGGCTTAGCTGCCTTTTGGGTATATGAGCTTCATGGAGTCTGTTGGAATTTTGCAAAAGTTTGCCTGTTCCAAGGATCCATGCCAATGTTTTGAGGATGGTTTTTAAAAAATTTGTATTCCAATTATTACTCATAATTGAGTTAATATTGTAACAATCTATGCAGCTTATTGATCTGACAGAGCGTAAACAGCTTTTTGGAAGCCTCCTGATATGAAATGTTCCAGCCCTTGTATTGTTCTTGTACACAAAGTGCATAGAGAGTACAAGCAATAAAATTCCAGATGGATTTCCTTTGAAATATAATTGCTATCCAGGTGCAGACCTCACTTCTCATAGTCAAAGATTTCCATCAATTTAATAGGATTCTTTTAAGTTATGGTATCGACATCTCCTGAACCTGAACTGCCGGTCAGTGTACTGCACATGTGGTACCAATGGAAAATGAAGGGTCCACCTCTCGGCCCTCTTTGGCCATTGACTCTTTTCCTGAGACTGGTAATTGAGATGCCAGTTGGTGCCCACCCTGGCAGTGAGTTTCTGCCACCCTGGCCCGAGGGAGCTATGTTGAAACTCATTTGATCTGAGCCAAGCAAGAACATTTATTTTCTTTTTTTCATCCTCTTTTCCTTGAAAAGGAGCAGAGCAATAAAATAATAATAATAATAAAACAATAAAAAGCCCTAAAAGTCTCTTCTCCTATTCTGAGATGTTGAGTGCCAAAACTCAGATCAAGTCCTTAAGGTGAAGTGAGAACGCAATGAAAACAAGGGCTTTATTATAAACGCAGGGCTGTGAACTTTTTAACTCTCGCAGTGCTCCCGGATGTGCCTCTTCACACTGTACACAGCTGCTGAAGGCTTCCAGGGACTGTGGGTGGTGGGTGAGGAAAGGGGAAGAGGTGGTTTAGCTATGCACAATATTTCCCATAAGAAATAAAGCAATTGAGTCTCACCTCACTGCCTGTTTTTCCACATATATTGAGAAGGGAATGTATTTATATAACCCTATTAAAAGGGAGCACTCAGTAGCAAACTTGGTCTTTAAATAGCTACTGTTCTGCATACTCCAGACTCCCAGCTCCTCAATTTCAACTCACACCCACTTACATTCTTTTGACATATTCCTCAGGTTTTTTTGTGACTTTGGGGTCAAATCCAAAACTTATTGAAAGCAGTGGAAAGACAGTCAGTGAATTCAGTGGAATTTGGATAATACTCTTAGAGCTCAGATACCATGGTGATAAATGCAATAAATTACATAGACAAGAGTTGCTTGTTTTGGACTAACTCTGCTTCTACAGAAACAAATTAAACTGTTGCTATTGGCTGCCACAGGAGTCAGTTTTACCCCTTCTCTCTTGGCACTTAAGCAACTCTCAAAACATTTTGCATATAAGGGGAATATCTTTATCTCCCACTTACAGATGAACAAACTGAGGCATGGAGCCACATTTAAACCTACCAGTCAGGCAGTGCGAAAGAGTGAGAATTAGACCCAGCTACCTGTCCCCGGACCACCCAGAGGAAAAAGCAAGTCTACTACCTCCTAGTAGTCTTGTAGACTCTCTCAGTGTTACCAGGTCCTGCTGATGCCAACAGGAGCTGAGGGCAACCAGCATCCTCCTGTAAATTGTTGGGCTTTAATACACTCCACAGCCCATCAGAATTAGTTTGGTTTTACCACTAAGATGCATTATTTCATCCTTCCCACCCCCCAGTGTTCATATTTTCCCTTTGACTCCTGTTATTTTGGTTCCATTTAGCAAATACATTCTTGCATTTTTTTCCCCTGTGTCCCTCCAGCCACCTTAGTTTCCCTTTTTTCCCTTCTTTCCCTTAAAGCCTTTTTTCCCCATTCAGTGCACTAAGTGAATTTACGACCCATTTAGGCAGCTTACAGTGGCATTGCTTTTACAGTTCAGAGGCAGAAGGGCCATAAAAAGATTTACAGTTACAGCAAGAGTCGGTTGCATGGAAGTTCGGGATCCAAACTAGACAAAGGGAGCGGGGCTGCGTGAGTGGCCAGTAAAAGAAGCTTGGAAACAAAAACAAATGAAACTGCTGTTAGAGGAGGAGGTTGGGGTGGGGGCAGAGAAGTCAGAGGAAAACTTGCCTGTTAACTTCATGTTACTGTTGCAACAGCTCTGTTAATTCTGTTATATAAAGCCCTTTTTCCTCCTTTTTTTCCTCTCTCTATGTTGTTGTTGGACAGATTTCCTTTGCAAACACAAATCTCCAAGCGGAGCACAGCAGCTTCACACAGTAGTTGAGATTCCAAGGCAGATATTCCCAGGATGTTGGCAGCTGGTTTTGCTGCTGCTGCTGGGACTTCAGGATACAAACTCCAGAGGACAAAACCAAGTGGCTGAAGGAATGGGACCTGTCAGAATGGGGGACTTCAGGTTGCGTCACGGGAGGATAATCTGACATTTAAAAGAAACTAGAGACTGGCAAATAGATTTTATCCTCTCCCCCACTAGATTTTTCCATCTGACTTCAAAAGAAACAAGACCAGGCTTGAACAAATCCATAACAAGTGGAGGCAAAAGGGAGATTTACCAGTGACATTACACCTAGAGAGCGACTGTAGCTGGAGCCTGCAGGAGGCTGGGGTCTGCACTTCTGAGGGACTTCACCCATATCCCATTCTGTCAGAGCTGTGGACAGAAACCACTTTTGAAGGAAACGTGCCCTTTATGGGCAGCCTGAAATAATGTCACCTTTGAACCTACAGGTGTGTCCAGCTGGATGGGCGCAGCCGTGTCTGCTCTGCTGGTGGGCTGAGTTGATTTTGGTGCAGGTCAGCTGTGGCCTAGCAGCCACATAGTCTGTGTCACTGCACTGCACCCGTGCTAATATGCTTTTGTGAGGGTTCTGAGCTTAACACCTCTGGGAAGAGGCCATGCTGATGAAGTAGCATGCCCCGAAATTGGTTAGAATGCAGGTGGAGGAAGCACGAGATTGTCTGCACTTATCCACAGAGCTTTTATTGTACCTGTGTAAGTATATAGTGTGGAAGCAATGGTAAATAAGCTTATATGTAAGAAAGACAATACTTCCCATCTTTGCTTTAAGTGCCAAACTTTTTTTAGACAGTTGAAAAGCACTGTTGGGTTTTTTCCCTCTTGTTGACGTTGTATTTATTCTGCTGTTCTCATTTCTAACCAACTTCCTGTTCAAAAGATCATGTTTAGTTTCACATAGATACATCAGTCTTTGCTTCCGTAAGTCTGTCACATAATAATGCCATACAACTGCCTTCTGAGCACCATTCAGTCAATGCCTGCATTTCAGAAGTGGGTGATGTGTTTATTAATTGCCTTATCCTTATTTTCTGTTGGCTGTCGCTACATTGTTCAGGGTAGCAGCAGCACAGATTTATTTCCTGTGTATATTTTTGTGAGCTTTACTGGTGAAATTGGTGAAGTTCTTGACATTGCTGAGCCCCTTGAACCTTGTTTCCTCAATGTCTTGACTCTATTTTATTGCCACGTGTTCATACCTCTCCAGTGAAGTTAGTGTTGCTGGTGGTTTAGAGGGCACTGGGATCCTCTGGAAGGAAAAACGCTCCATAAAGATAGATGTTTAATCCTTATTCTCATAAGGATGTTAACGCTCAGGTTTCAGATTATCTATAAGAGGAAAAACGCAATCACAGTGCTTTCCATACACCCCGTTTAGATCCAGTTCTTCCTCCTTCAGAAGAAAAGTCTCCTGATAAAGGTAATGGTAATGTTTTAGAAAAGTTTGGCTGGTGGCTTGCTTTCTGGGGGGGAGAAGCAGCCAGTCTCAGAGAGAGAAGCTTCGGTCTAAACCAGAAACAAAATATCACTCAAACCCCTATTAAAATTTAAAAGCTAATTAACAATAGGCAGACAGATATGTCCTACCCTTTTTTCTCCCCCCTCCTCCCTATGGCGATCCATACATGCAGCCATCCCCTCGCAACCCAAGCAAGATCGGTGCTGTGTTTGCTTCATACGCATTCGTGGTGCTGGGCTCTGCGATATTAGCTGTCCTGCCAGCTGGCTCCCTTTCTAATTGATGTTTCCCATGGTGCTATACAAGCCTCAAGTGACCAGTCATTCGGGACACAGATGGATTTCTGTGGCTCCCACTGGAGGGTTTCAACAGGACACTGAACTGTTACCAATTCTGCTGTGTCAGGGCTGTTCCTGTATCCTCCTTTGTGCATCCTCCCCCACCTCCCCTGGCGCTCGCTCTCACTTCTGTCTTGTTCTCCCCGATCTTTTTCGATGAGAAGGGCCTTGGAGTTCTGGTAGAGACTTGACATGACAGAAAGAACTGAAAAGGAGAAAAGACTATATTTCAGGAGTGGTGGTTAAAATGTATTCTTGAAGCATGATTTTTTTCAGTTGAATATTCTCATGTGGATAATACAGCAATTTCTATGAAAAAATTCTCACAGTGGTAAAAGGTTTCACTTTTTTGGGGGAACAAAAGTTTGCAAATGAAGACAGTCTTTTTGCAGACTTCTCAGACGTGTATTCCTGCTTGATACTTTCTTCTCATTCCCTCCTTTCGTTCTTTTTCCATTTTCTTCATTTTTTATACAATAAACTAATAATTTAAAAAGCAGTCAAACAGTAAATTTCGGATTTTATTTTGATTCAATTAATTTTAGAACTGAATCAACATTTTCAATTTTAATTAAATTGGCAAAAATATGAAAGCAATTTTGGAAATATTTTGAAAAAACTCTATTATTGTTGAGTTTCTTTACAGAAATAAGTGTACATTTCCTAAGGTAAGGGGAAGCAACCTTCTTCTTTCTCTATGAAGAAACTTGGGAGGATTTTAAAAGTTAAATTTTAATGGCTATGGATGTCATAGGTCAGTACAGCTGGGATCCAGTGCTGGGTCTGAGATCCTCAGAAAAGGTAAGCTAATTTTTCAGTTGTTGAAATTGTTTTAACCCCTTCCCCCTTCTGTCTAACCTTCCACTTATACACACGCACAGAACTAACCACGGACCGTGCACCTCTGCAGAGGACTCGGCTGTCTTCCTTATCACCCTCCTCCTTCCTCACTGGGTCCCCCTGTGCTGAGACGCAGTTTGGGTGTTGGAGGTGCTGCCATTCTCTCCAGCCCCATGCATGGATACGCACAAGGCAAATCCCACGTCTGCAGGAAGGCTCAAGCAAGCTGCGGATCAGAAATGACTTTTGCTGAACCTAGGAGGCCCCCACATCCTCTTTAAGCTGTTTTTGACTGTGTCTTCAAGTGTGTAATGTGCTCCGTAAACAAATAACCTGTGTTTCTTTAACTGGGTCATTATGAGTTGAGTTGTACTTCTAGCACGGGACGTGGGGAGGAAGTGGTGGGACCAGGAGCAGGAGAGACAGGGGGAACCTCAGACCCAGAGTGCTGGAAGGAAGCAAAGAATGGATGGCTGCCAGAACAAATGCAGAGCCTTTGGGAAACCATTTTGAGGCCTCGTGGAAAAGTCAGAGAACAAAGAGGCACAGGAAGGCACAAGTAATGTCGAACGTCCAGGAGAGCTGTTTGCCATGGGCAGGTAGCTCCAACAGGGGTCCGCCCATACTTCAAGTTGGCACATTGCTGTCTTGCTGTGTTATTACACCTTTGATGAGGTTGTCTCCGGACACGGAGGCCAAAGTCTCAGGACTTTTACAGTCCAGAAACATGAAGTGTTACCAAAATGAGGGAAAACCAAAAGGGAAAAAGAGTTTGAAAATAGCAATAACTTTGTAAACCTCCATATGTGGTCTAACTTTGGGGGCTGGAATGAGGATACTCAAAGGCATTTATGTGGCTTAAAGTCTGTAAGGTCTCGTCAAAGCATAATGTTGTGTTAGAGTGAGCAACATCTGGGAAAATTCCTGTACGTGTTTCTTCCCAGGTTGATCTGCATGAGTTTATGGCCCTCTGGCTTGTTTATTAAATTTTACCTTTTGCATTTAAATACTCATGAAAAGTCATAACGAGAATAAAATGCACATCTTGGCCCATGTTTACTGAAAACCAAACCAAAATATTTCATATTTTCACTCCTTAATTTCTCTATGAATTTTAGTGTAATAAGTCCCCTTTTTATTCCACAAACTATTATGTACAGCATTGTTTTGGAATAGTTATTAGTAAACTGCAGTTTCAAAACCTGCAGGCGGCACCCAAGAGCACCAAATATGACTTCCAAGCTTTTTATTTTTATTGGCCAAATTCTGATCTCAGTCACATTTCAAAACTTTGCCAGCTGATGGAGATGCGGATCTGATCCCAGATTTTAGTACAATCAGGCTTCACTGATTTACAGCATTAAAAAAAGATATCTGTCGCACCTTCTTTCTCCCTACGGTTGATGACTTCATTTTGCTGTTCAATGGTCCATGGAAGGCCTTTTGGGTGCTGGCTTTAGGAGCAGGTATGATAATAGAGACTGCTTGTAATGAGCTGGGGAAGTGCAGAGCCTCACCGTCAACGACAGAGCAAGAGAAATGGCTCACGAACACACCAAAGCAAAATGTGCAGTTACGGAGATACAATAGTGATACAGTAGATAGGAGATCCTGCCAAAAATGCTGTCTAAGCAGCCATTAATGGACATCTGAGTTGTGCTAAATAATTAATGTGTCTGTTGTGTTTTTTCCCTATAGATCCTTCAAGGAATTTAGTTTCTATTCCTTTGCATTCAGTTTCTGATCCCTGAAATGCTGCTTTTGAGCCTGTCTTCTCAAGCTTTATAGGCATTGCCTGTAAGGCAGTTTTCTAAGAGTAGCTCATGTCTGTTATGGCCCAGAAGCATTTATCCCCAAACATGCAACAAGGTAGATACCTGTCTTTGTTCTCACAGTATGCTTTGGAAACTGAGGCACAGCCCATTGAAGTGGACTTGCCAAAGGCAAGCCATAGGTCTGTATAATAGGCAAGAACACCTCTTGTCCTTTGAACAACACAAAGGAAACTTTAAGAGAGCTTAAAAAAATACTAAATGAACTATCTGAATCCTAGCACTCAAGGAGTTCTAAATAATACTCTTTTGTCCATTTCTATCCGTGAAAAATAGCTATTCTGTTGTCTGAACTGAAAAAAGTCAGCATGTAACACTGGCTTTTCAGTTTCACTTTGCAAACTCAGACAGTGCAGAAATCTCGTTTAAACGTTAAGGTCTGGAAATGCTGGTAACAAGGCCCCCAGAACATAACTAATTCTTTTCCAGCTTTTGGTTGAACTCGTTGCCCCAGATGACTGGAAAGGGTCTGTTCCTTGTTTCTCCCAACACCTAAATACTTGGGGAGTTTTGCCACCTTTGTCCAAAACCCTGACTATCAGTGTGAGGAGGATGTCGGCTGCGATACAGCAACTCATATTTTTATCTTCTTATCACCAGTTGTTTTCCCTGAGTGCCAGTCGAACACTTTGGTTTTAGCTTGCAGTTCTCAAAGGGAAAGAAACCAACATAATCGTAGTATTAGCAGCTAGATAAAATATATCCCAACAAGCACTGGAGTAAATAAGGCTGAGCTTTTGGTCTGGCATTTGCTGAAGGTGGGAGATGTTCACTAACTTCAATTGCAGTAGTGCATGTGAATCTAGGCAGAGCAGGCTGCACAGGTAGGGGTTTGGAGGCAGACTTTGGGTATGGACTGCTCCAGTCATTGCAGAGGGAAAACGGCCCTGAGTGGTCTTTTCTGCTCTTAAAAATAGCAGGTGGGTCACAAAGTAAGGTGTGAGCTTAGCGCCAAATGATGGTCAGTTCTCTGAAACCACCCAAAACTTGCAACATATCCGCTTAGGACAAGGTGTTCTTCCTCTTCTGAGGCACAAAGGAAGGAAATGTATCTTCAGGAAATGTTTATTTTACTCATGGATTGTCTGAAGCAAGGTTTGACAATACCCGGAAAAAAAAATCCACACAAAATTAATATAAAAAAGGAGGGGTTATTGACAAAATGCATCATTTTTATTAGCTATAGAAAAGAAAATGTGCTGTAATGCTCTATGCCAGAGGCTAAGAGTGCAACCGGGCGACCGCAGTGCAGCTGACGTGTGACCCATGGACCTGGCTGTCTGCGGGCCAGGTGAGTCAGGAGGCAGCTCCCTGTCTCCATCCTCTCAGCTCTTTGCATGTCTTAGAACAGCCGTTAGAGAACAGGACAAGAACACTTCACAACATAAATATCTACATGTTGGAAGGAGAGATGCTACTTAACACCTAACTCAGAGGGGATAATTTAGACCCTCAGACCTGTAGGAAGCCTCCTTATTTATTCAGACCCTGGGAGATGCATTAGACACATTTCTTCTGAATACTGTGGCTCAGCTACCCCTCCTTTTTTCCACCCATATTTTTCCTAGCTGAGGAGAGCTGGAGAGGAAATCTTGAAGGCAGCTGGTCTCTGGAAATAAAACCTGTGAGATTTAATGCCATAACTAAGAATGCAGAAGTTAAAAACAAAATAAAAGAAATATTTAATTTAGAGCTCTGCCAGTTCCTTCCTCTCCTATATGTGCCATCAACACGCTACCACAGAAAACAAACCCATCAGTTATTGCATAAGCCCAGCCCAGCATGTCTCTGCTGTCTGTCGCAGACCTATAACCCGCTGCTCCTTCAGGCTGGCTCCAGCATGTTCAGCTGTGAGTCTGGGTGGACTGAAATAAGCATGGAGAGAGCCTTCCACAGAAACCTCTAAATGGGTTTTAATGTCTCCCCACTGTAGGATTCCCGGAATTAATTTGTGTCTAGCTTTTGAAATCAGGGATGCTGTGTTAAGGAAGATGGATGCCTCTAAGAAGTATTGAAAAGAGTGAAGGGATGACAGTGGTGGTTTATGAAGCAAGCTTGGCCATGCATGCAGAATAGTAAATGTGGTTGGTTGATTGAGATCAGAAATTTTATTTTTTCCAGTGGCAATGCCTGTATAGTTTATTTATTTATTTTCCCCTTTCACTTCAAGGACTCTAACATCAACACTGTATTTTATAAATCCCTGTGATTATAAATCTAGAAGGCTGACATTCTTGGTTTCCTCAGAGACCAGGAGTCTATGCCCACAGGAGGTGGGTGGGAGAAGTAGCCAGCAAGCTTTCTATATTATTGTGAAGAATTTCAGGAACTGGTTTTGGTTTATACCGCATGGGGGAACGCAAAGTCTGCACAGAGCATCTCCATTTACTGCTTCCTCTGTGTGCAGCCAAGGCAGGATTGCTTACACTCCCTCTGCACAGTTACTGGGGAGGGAATAACATTGTGCCTGCCTTAAAAATCATGCGAAGCCAATGCTTTGCATCAACTGTTTCCATTATCCTGCTGGTAGGATGCAGCCTAAAAAGACTAGAAGTGCTTCATGCAACTGTGCCAAGCTGGTGTGAAAGTCCAGGCTGGTTCAGCTCCTTTCTTCACTTCCACGTCTGTGCCTCGTGGCAGCGGAATGGCTCCAATAACTGCACGAAAAAGTGGCCCTTTACATTCCCTTACAGTGCAGCAGTGGCTGATGAGACTTTAGAGAACCCAAAGATGTGTGAGCAATCGTTGCTGCAGGATGTCAGGTCAGGCTGCAAAGATAGGAAGTGTTTTTCTCAAGTTTAGAAGAGGATTTTTAAAAGTAGGGGGTTTAGTTTACATTTTTTCATGGGCCACAAGGTCAGCTATGGAGTAAGAGCTGCAGTTAGATTTAGAGCCTTGTCTGAGCTTTGAAAAAAAAACCCCCAACAACAGGCATGTTTGATTTTGGTGCTTTGCTTCATCTTCTTGCTGCCTCAGTAATGGGCTGCCTGTGGTGTTGTGGGGGCAGCCCCACAAGGCCTCTGATCCTTCCCTCCTCTTCCTATCATTCACCTCCTCCCCAGCCCTACCAGAGTCAAAAATAAACTTTCTTAAAATGAACACAATATTCATTCCACTTGACCAAGCCTGACTTCCCAGAAAATAAACAGCGAGAACAGAGCCAGCCAGTCCCCTGTCCCAGAGCTGCCGGCCTCCAGAGAAGCAATAGATGGACCCAGAGCAATCCTGAGCCTTTTGTGATGGAGAAGAGAGTGCCAAGGAGTGGGATCCCACCTAAGGGACTTCCTGAAGTCCACTTAAAATAGCAGTGTCACTGAATGTCTTAATTTTCACAGTTCTAATTTCTTTTTTTAGTCTCAGTTATATCCTGGATAACTGGACACAACTGTTTCCCTGCCCTGATAATGGATGAAAAGGAACCCACTCATTGGTACATATTAGTGCTATTGATAGAAGAGGGTTTTTCACAGCTCAGTACTTAAACTAATCCAAATGGGGCAGTAGCTGATTCACTTTTACGATACTTTTTACTGTTACCTTTTGTTTTCTTTCTATTAAAATGAAGAAGAAAATAATCACCAAAATTATTATTAAAAATTATTCATTAAAAGAATGACTAAAGAAATAAAGTATAAAATATGTTGAAAAGTTTTCCAACATTATTTTGCCTTCAGAGTGGATTAAATCTTTTCTGCTATGCAGAGGTCAGCAAGTACTGCACTGACTGGGATGTGCTAGTCCTCTACCAGCTGGTCACAGAGGTGAACACTGGAATAACTTGAGTTCCCGCTCTCCAGGGCAGCTCTCCCAGACACTGGAAGCGCCCCTGGCCTCAGTGCCAACTATCATCTGCTGGGTTGCTTTGTCCTTTGGTGTCTGGTAGCATCCTCGAGGCAGCAAAACTCTGTGGTGCAGCAGCCCTAAAACCACAGGACCAGCTGTGACCTTGTGGGCTTGAAGTTCACGCTTTTTCTTAGCCTCCCAATCCCACGAGCATTCCCTGTATAATTCCTCAGGAGCAGCATTTGTGCAGGTGTTGCCTACGATACTAAAATGATCCTCTCTGAAATAGCATGGGAAAGACACAAGTGTAGACAAAATAATAAATACACCTGTGAAGGGCTCCTTTTCTTTACCAGGCAGTAGTTGTTTCGGGACCTAGGTCAGAGTTATCTGATATGTCCCGGATCCCCCCTTCCTGTGCTCGTCACCTTCTCTAACTCACGATGTTTATCTGCCTTTTCTTTCCCAGGACAGGTATCTTTGATCTTGGCTGGCCTCACTGTTAAACAGCCTCTCTTGCAACGAAAGCTTGAGCTTCTGATCCTCTCTAATCCCAAAACATCCTGTATGATCGTGTGAGTCTCTCAAGTTTCCTCATCCTACCAGCAATACCTGGCTTATTTAAAAAAGGGGAAAAAAAAGGAAAAAAAAGAACAAAGGAGGAAAAAGGGGGGGAAAAAGGAAAAGAGACTTTACACTGCACCAAACCTCCTCTTCATGGAAAAAAATCTTAAACTAAGGCAGCTGAGACGTTCCCTCCTGATGGATAACTGTAGCAAGCAGCTGGAGTTGCACTCGAGCACCTTTCTTTGTGGGTCTTCTTGCTTTGTGCTGATACTCACAGGCAGCCTTAACAAGGACAAATGTAGTTAATGAAGATTGGCTAAGACTTCTGCAAACTACATATGTGCTGCGAAGGATAACATTAAAAGCTTAAAACCAAGGAAAAATGTTATTTTCTTGTTAGGTTTCAATTTACTGTTATTTTTTTTCCCTATCTGCTATTTTCCACTCCAGGCATTATCTATTCAAACCAGAACAGATTAAAGCTAATTGTTAGGCCCCTCTGTTTCTCCTTCTTACTGTTTTATCTCCTAAGCAACTTTATTTGGTACTAGACAAATAATCTGGATTCCTGAAGTCAGAAACAAGGAGTGGGAGTCCGGGAAACTGGCTGCTGATCTAATGCAGTTTTTGCAAGTGTGGTTATGGTCAGAAACTCTAAATATGGCAGCGTGTTACTGTACACACGGTAACTGCGCCCTGTGTGTCAATGTCTGAGTCACAGTAGTGTAGTTTACTGACAAAAACATGGTTTACTACTCTCTGCTGCAAGGAGTCAATAGAGCTGGGAGTGAATGAGTTGAGCTCGCTGCCTCGAGTGTTACCAACTGAATAACCGGGCTCGGCGTGTACCCAGGGTTTGCTGCTGATGAAAGCGATATAAGCAGCAGAAGAGGCACAATTTGGCAAGGAAATGTAGAGTCAAGTGTTATTTAAGTGAAAGGGGATGGTTTGGTTGTGTCAGATGAAGATGCCAGCGAGGAGGTTTCCTGCCTGGCACTCCACAAGGAGGGGACTGCGCTGGGGAAAGCGTTATCAGGAAAGATACGTGATCCCCATTAGAATGAACAAATTCCACTTCTGTGACAGTACATGAAAAGTTTTATTTCCAGCACTCTGAAGAACTGAAGTGTGTTTTGAAGCCTTGATGTATTGAAACAAATTGCCATCCAGTGGCTCCCTCTCCCCTGCCGCAGGACAGGCTCCTTAGACCAGCAAATGAACTGGCAAAGGCTTAATTTTTTCAACTTTTGAACCAAACTGATTTGATCCGAATGTTACTAGCAGAAATTAAATTAATATAACACTTTTCTCTTAACAGAACCCCTTTTAAAAAATCTTTTAAATAAATATCTACCAATGAGACCGTCTGGCATTCCCATAATTTACTCATTCATCTAACATTTACTACATACTGACTCATAGAGCATGCATCTGCAAGAGTTATTAATGGAAAATATTAAATATATTTGGTTGAATATTTAGTAAATAGGAGGTGTCTTTTCTTTGTGCCTGAATTTGTGTTTCAAATGTCTATATTTATGTTACTTATATTACTGTATTTCATGGGCTGCTTAATAATAGTAGCAATTAAGATAATAACAATAAATACTAATAATGCTGAGCTTTTCTGCTTTTCATCAAAAGAGGTCAAGACTCAAGGGTGTACCTCTGGGGCTGGTACAATGTAGATCTGATCTCCTCCTGGTATTTCTTTTTGTGGAAAGTTTGGAGTACCATGCAAAGATCAGATCGCCTGTATTTTGGGCTCTGGAATGTCTCCTAGGCATTATAAATGCCAGTAAGAAACATAAAATTGGAAAGAAAACAAACACCAGGACATTGAAAAATGTAACCACAAATACTGACCTATTTGGAGGAGGGTTTTTTCTGATTTAGCAGAATGCTATTAATATTATAGTTAAAGCTATTTTGTAGCCTGGGGGCTTGAACACCTGGCTCTTATTAGAGCAGGATCCATAGCGTGTGGTGGGAAAAAACCAAACCAAGAGGACAAGAGAGGAGATGGCCCAAAGAAGAACACAAGAGGGCACAGTGGCACCTGTGGTGCACTTTTTGTTCTCTGCCTTTTTGGAAACTTGAGGGCAGGGTGAATTTAGGTCTCTGTTTGCATGACATAAATAATTACAGTATCATAGTTGATTAGTTGGAAATGTAAAAACATAATTTTGTCAACTAGGAGTGGACTGTTTACGAGAACTATATTTTGGTTAGTTATGAGGGTCAGAGGTAAGATGTGAACACTGTATCATGTAAGTTTAACATGACTATAAGCCCTACTGCAAGTTTGACAGGTTTAACTGGGGCAGTCAGTAGGAAAGGTACCTATGGTATTAAATAAATACAAAAAGCGTGTTCCAGACAGGTGCTTTCTGCAGCTTTACTCATCCATTCCACTATTCTTCTACCATATTGTGCTAATTAACTGTTCCTGGAGGTGTTTAAGACAGGTAGATGTGGCACTTAGGGACACGGATTAATGATGGAGTTGGTAGTGTGAGGTCTACTGTTGGACTCGATGATCTTAAAGGTCTTTGCCAATCTAAATGATTCTGTGATTTTGTCATTCTGTAATAAAAACCAGTCCTGTGATTTCAGAAGCAAAGGATACTAACGCTGCTTTCCATTTTTTCTTCGAGGAGGATGTATGCTTCTACAAAAACTTTTTTCATATGACCGTACCAGAAGTGACCCAAGCAAACCCAAGAAATGTTAGCTGAACCTTAGGAAACTTCACCCTGATGGACACTGCTGAACTGAGAGGTCAGTGGTGAATATTTTCTTCTCAAAAGTTAAAGTTCTAAATAGATATTTGGAAGGAAGCGACACGAAAATAAGAAAGATCCTATCCCAGACCTTAATTTGAAGTTCAGAGATCACAGTCATCCTTAGATACCTCATGCGGGATGCTTGCTTGGGAAGCAAACAACCTCCTTGCACCATTGTCACTTGCCTATGTTGGCTTTCGTGGAAGGAGAACTGGAGTCAGAAGTGCTCCCGACCACAGCAAGTCCAGCAAAGGGTTGCAAACCATCTTTTTTTTTATTTTGTTCACTCACTGATTCTGACTTTTGCCGGAGGCTGCAGACGGGGCCTTTGCTATGGGAACTGTGGTTGAAACCTCTGAATGCCATAATCTGTGACATGACATAATTTCGCAATTAAAAATTAACAACAGCCTTCTTATTTTGCAAAGAAGTCCTCCTCCTCAGGTATCCTATACCTACTATTTGTGTGACAGAACTTGTCTTATCCAAACAGCCTCCAGTGGTTTCTTACGCTCCCAGAAATCCATCAACCTGTTACTGTATATGGAGCTGTGAAAGGAAGATGCGGTACTACACTGCATGCAAAAAGTAAAGAAACAAGATCATTAACATCTTAATATCCTGTCCTGACATCTCACAAATTATTTTAGACTTCATAGCCAATGTAAACAGGTTTGTTTTCAACTCCCCTAATTGCCTGCTAATTGAGAGCAGATGCGGGCCTTAACTTTCTGCAGATAAAGAGCAGCCTCTTCTCCAGAGTTTTGCATCTATCGTGAAGTCTCTGATGTGTGCCTGTGAGCTCCCCTGGTTAGTGATGCTCGGGTGGAGAGGGGCTGGAGCTGCTCCCCTTGAACTGTGCCTGAAACCTCAATGAGACAGAAGGGAAGACAGAGCTATGGGACTCATCAGTAACATCATCATCACTATTGTTTCATTTCGTACTTCAGTGCACTTTCTGCAACAGTGTAGGCTTCCTTCTGGGGAGGGGGTGGAGGTCTCCGAATTATAGATGGGTTTCTCGTTATGATAGAAATCACTGGGTTTATGAAAAATGCATTGCTGTCATATTCCATTATCTACTTCCTCCCATGCTGCAATCCTGTAGCTTGCAAGTCATTAGATTCTTTTTCGGAGTTCCTTTGAAATAATCCTTTCAAAAAACACTATTCATTGGGTATGACCCCGGAGAGATGCTGTCTGGTGCTAAAGCCCTCTTTCAGTTGTGTGAGGGAGACCTGTAACAACAAGATAAGTGCATGTATATTCCAAGTAAAGTCTGGAGTTTGCTGCCTCCCATTAAATGCAATAGGAACTCACAGTTCAAATGGTAGAATTTTGCTTTGTAAATGTAGGAGAAAATTTAGTTCAGATATATAGGTAAATTTGCATTTGGTAGTGATTTAGCGTTCCATGGTCTGTTTTAGTTCCAACTTAAATATTACATTAAAACCAGCAATAAAAAAAAAAAAAAGAAAAAGCATGCTAACTGCTGGGTTCAGAAAGAGTGGATATGATTTTGTTCTTGCTGTCAGTGTAGCAATGCACTGCCTTTTTACTTTCTCCTCTTCATTTAGCAAGTCAGCAGCAGTAGTTAAATGATAGCCCTCCGGTCTTTCTTCAGGACTGTTTTTGCAAATGAAAGCAGGAACTTCAAATCCTTGTGTTTTTCATGTCACTTACAAGGTGTTCTGTGAATTTTAACATTTTTTGCATCTATCTGCGAGAAGGTGGAGGGGGGGGGGGTTGTAATTCTTGGTGAGAAGTGCCCTTTGTGCAGGGAAGCTGCATGGGTTTGTACCACTGGGTTCAGGAGGTCAGGAAGGGATATCTAAAAGAGAAGGAAAGAAAAAGCAGCCAAAAATAATAATAATAATAAAAACATTTTGGTGGTTTGTGAAGGATAAATGTAAAGAAAAAAAGAGGGAAGAGTTCACATCTAACCAATGTCATTCAGAAATACCTAAAGCACCTGGCGTCTGGACTATCAAACATTATTCAGTCCCAGCAGCACAAAACCTTTAGGTTTTCACTGTGATTCCTTCATGAAGCCCTTTTTGTCTCCCCAGGCTGGCTCCAGGCCTCCCTGTGAACACAGAGTCACCCCTGCTGACATTATCCCTCTTTGGAAAGTTGCCACAAACCTTGCAGAATAAAGTCTTGATCTAACAGCGATGTGAACGGTTTAATAGGAGGGCAGGGGGGCTTGAAGTCAGTAGCACAAGGCATAACAGACTAAAGCAGCGCTCCATTAAATCAGCGCACTGGGGCCTGGGCATTTACAGTCACACAGTCAGATGTTTCCAGTAATTATTTCCCTATAGCATTTTTATTAGGTGCTCCATAAATAATATTCACTGCCGTGCTCTTCTCATGGTCTTTTATGAAAAGAAAGGGAGGAGAGAAGAGAAGGGGAATTTACCTTACATTCAGCAGGATTTTGAGGTAATTCTGTCTTCTAGTCCTATTGAGGCACATACGAGCCTGGAAAATACGGGCAAACCAGTTCCTCACTGATCAAACATTTTTCCCTAAAACTGTCATTGAACCAACTCAACCCAAGGCAAGTTTCTATTTCAGATTTAGATTTGTCTTCTTGTCATGAATCTCATACAGCCCTAGGATGGACATGCAAACATGTGCTGGGATCGTTTTTCTAGGTACTGTTGGTTTGTTGTTAACTTTTATTTTGATAGTATTCGCGTAGGTCAAATTCAGGGTTGGCACATCATCATCAAACAGCACTGCCTTTTCTCTGGAAAGAACTTCCCAAAGCTCAACACTGTCGCTGTGTGTTTAATCTGGTCTGTACATGCAGGACCTATCAACAGATCCTGGCTTTTCAATAGAGGCTGCAGTGCAAAGGCTTTTTCCAGAAAATAGCACTGCGTTGTCTGAGTTATATTATTTAATGTTAAGCAGCACAGCTTCTTTCCTGGCACGAGGACTTGTGTTCTGCAAAGGGCTTTTACTTGGATATTTGATTTTCAGCACCAATTCTCTAGCCAAAGTAAGATTCCCCAAATAAACTCAAGGATTTGGCTATTTATTTTTTAACTTATTGGAACGCGATTTTGCAACCAACCCCAAGCAAGAACTCAGAGAAGCAACAGTAAAAGGAGGTGGAGTAAGTAGTCATGGCTCAGGTATGCTACTATAAGGGCCACAGACTCTCCTGCCTGTGTGTGCAAAACCTCTGAGCAGCAGCAGGTGTGAATTTAAACAGGTCTACCCACAAGTGCAGTACTTCTGCCTAAGCTGAAAATCTGTGCATCAAGTGTAGAGGAGCAAAGGGAACAGAAATTGTTTGTAATTGGGCAGAAAGTACAGCTTTAAATAAAAAGGGTTGTTTTGCTTATAGTAACTGCCAGTGTCCACTCAGGTTTGGTGGTCTTGCTCTTTGATTGTGTCCTAGTTTGTATATGAGGGTACATGGCCATATTTCACAGTATCACAGTATCACAGTATCATAAGGTTGGAAAAGACCTCTGAGATCATCGAGTCCAACCTATGACCCAACACCAACACCTACTCCTACTTGTCAACTACACCATGGCACTAAGAGCTTCATCCAATCTCTCCTTAAACGCCTCCAGGGACGGTGACTCCACCACCTCCCCGGGCAGCGCATTCCCATGGCCAATCACCCTCTCAGTAAAGAACTTCTTCCTAATGTCAAGCCTAAACCTCCCCTGATGAAGCTTGAGACCGTGTTCTCTTGTTCTGTCGCCGGTCACCTGAGAGAAGAGACCAACCCCTGCCTGACTACAACCTTCTTTCAGGTAGTTGTAGAGAGCAATAACGTCTCCCCTGAGCCTCCTCTTCTCCAGACTAAACAACGCCAGCTCCCTCAGTCGCTCCTCATAGAGCTTGTGCCCCAGGCCCCTCACCATCCTCGTTGCTCTCCTATTTCAAAGGGAACAGGGAATATTTTCACACAGGTAGCTTTCAGTGGCCTACAGCTACCTTAGCAGCCCCAATTTCCAGATGAAATATGTAGTGTGGTCATTTTACACATCACCAAGACTCGAGTCAGACCTAACACAGGCCTCACACCTTGTCTGGAAGAGCCACGTGTGAGGACTTCCTACTCTCTACCGGGAGCAGCTTGCTGGAACCTGTCACAGAGAGAGGCTGCTTTGCTGCTGGGCATCACTTTAGTAATGCCAGGGGACATCGTGTCGGTAGGAAAAGACAAATCATCTGTTTCTCAGAAAATAGTATCTCCAGATAATTTCTCAGTTGCTTTTGTTCTCTGTTTCGTTTCCGGACTACTCAAGCTAGGGAAGTTGCAGCATGACATTAAATATGAGCCCATTCAATAAAAATGTATCTATCTATTTTGTGGTGTAGGAAGACTCAGCTCAGTGAACCCAGCCCATTGGCATTTTATAATTTCCTCTTGCTCCAGCAGGTAAGGAATTAACCCATTGCTGTTCCTCTGGAAAGGAACAGAGAAAAATATACAGTCTGCAAAGGTCTTGATTTTTATTTTTTTTTAAAAAAAGTCCATTTGGTTTAAAAAGAAATATTTTATTGGAACCATAAGGTTTCTTTTTTTTTCAGAGAGAGAAAATTTGAAATCCGGAGTTTATTTTTCCTTCAATGTCTCTCCTAAGAACCAACAGGAATTGAGATATTTTTTTTTCTCTCTTGTGTTTGTGCCTACTTATTAAACACACATGTGGCCTGGATTCCTTGCGTAGGTGCAAAGAGGTTTGAAAAAAAGAACGAGAAAAAAAGGTGTAACCCAGTCCATTGACCTGTCTCTTTGCCCTTAGGACTCTTTCGAACAGCTGTGAGAAAAAGAAAAGGGGGGGGGGAGAGAGAAAAAAGGAGGCAGTTTAACAAGCCAAATCCAGATGTTCATTTCATACACACACCCTGAACAGCTTTTGCATGGTTTATTTCATTTTCTGAAACCATTTTTCACCAGCCTGTTTTCTCAGCTGGGAAACTTCTGGTGTAGTGTTTTCAAAAAAATATTGCATTTGGCATTACAAGAAAACAGAGCCTTTAAGACATTAAAAGGACAATATCCTTGTTTGACTTGGCCCAGGGAAGCAGGGCTATAGGAATTTTAGATTTTTGTACCACCCAAAGAATAGGTAAAAGAAATTTTCCACTCTTAAACCCAGTTTACATGGGAATTTGAGAGTTGGTTTAGCTTGATTTTTTTTTCTTTTTAAAGACTACTCTGAGGGCTTTATGTTACTGTAGTGGGACTTTATTAATGTGAAGGAATAAGCAAAGTGATAGCAATCACTTCACATTCTAGATTCTGATCAACTCAAATTGATGCTGAATGAACCCTATTTTTGTTTCGCAAGGGCTGGATCATTCACACCAACATCTACATAATGTAGACAGACAAATCTGAAATTTCTGGCATAGTTTCTCTTTATTTGCAATAGAGTTAAGTTACATGGTATGAACAAGAGTCCGTATCAGCTTTGTGAATAGCACTGCTAGCAGTGGGGATGGCGATTAGTTGACAGGACAGAGTCTACACTAAGTTTAGATGTACTCCAGTGGTTGGCAGGTGATAAATGAAACTAGGGAAGACCAAGTGCAAAGAAGACTTACACTGCTACCACTTAGCTAATCAAAGGATATGTTGACCTTCAGGAATCTCAGTGTAGAAGTCTAGCTCCACTGAAGCCAGGGGGTGATTTGCAGTTTGCTGTCCTTTCCAACTTAGGTAAAAAAACCTGTGTCATCCACTATTACTTATCATATTAGAGAGACTTCATCCAAATTCCTTCACATAAATAAAGATCTATAACTTTACAGAAAGGTTAAGCAATGCTCTGGTGCTGCTTTTGTTTGCCTGTTCTAAAGCATAAAAACATACAGATATTGAGAACTATCGCCATCGTGTACAGCCCTCAGACCTCATCAGCGACAAAATAAAAGCAGATGATAAGAATTGTTGGTGAGAATTTGAAGACATATACTGTAGTTGAATTGAATAGACAAAAATACAGTGTGAAAATTTCCTAGTACTTCAGCATTACGTACACAAGTAAATAGAAAAGTTTAAGGTATTAAAACATCCCATGCTGTGTTTTTCTTTCACTTTGCTACTGTTAAAATAAGGGTAAATCATCAGGTCTGTCTTGGCATTACAGAGCATTCAAGCACAGGGCATGTGTCTGCCTGTGTGCGTGCCCACATATCTCTGCGCATCCTTAAGCCTTGGCAGGGCTTGGTAGTGGGAATATTGGCATTTTGGTGTCAGTGGGCTATAAATACTTGGTCCTTGAACGAATATTCTCCTCAGAGAGAATTTTTTAAAAGTGTAAGAAGAATTTGATTAAGACTGAAAATGCATTAGGCAGATTATTTGGCCACTACAGAAGTAGAATGGAAAGCTGCCAAGCAGTACTAGTAAGTTCTGCTGAGCGAGGTGGTAGTCTTTGTAAAGCTACTGACTTGGTGCACAGAATGGATAATCCTGGTGAAAGTATACGCTGTCTGTCCATTTCAGGAGACAGCAAAATTTTAATGTAAAACAGTGTCCTGATGTGGGTTTTCCTCTCCTCTTTATCTGGCCGTATGTATTACATGCGAGAGTGTGTATATCTCTTTTATTTGCATGTATACCTACACATGCATTATTGTACACATATATACAAAGGTATACATTATTTACCTGATTAAAAAGGACGGTCTGTCAGCATGGATATCAAACTTAGAACCCAAGCAGCTTTAAATCTGACTTTGGGTAATAAGACCTCCTAATATTTAAGCTCAGAGATAGATAAATCCAGGAACTTCTGAGTAGATATTTTCAAGAGTGAGTATTTGAAAATATTCTGTCAGTCAATGTATAAACCATGCACTTAGATTTTTGCCTTAGGAAATGTGATTTTAGAGCCTCTCTAAAAGGCAAACAAACTGGTGATATCAGGCTATCAATGTACACCAGCACCAATATCTACATCTCTGCTGGAATGACAGTCTTTAAGACACGTTGGAAGTGGAGCCAGGCTTTCATTCAGTCCTTACACAGTGCATTGTGGCTTTGACCTTTGGTGGAGCCCCTGTGTGCTGCCGTAAGGCAAGGTCAGCAAAGAGGATTCAAGAGCCAAGCAGCAAACAAGGAGGTAATGGTGCTGTATGGGGGAATTTGCAATAATGCTGTCTTGTACTGTCAGCCTGAACACTTCCAGCCACCTAAAGAGAAAAATGTAGGTCTGGTGAAGTGTGAGGGCTCTTATCTCATTCTGTCTTTCAGCAAAGCAACGACCCATGCCACATGGCCTCCCAAAAATGCCTTCTTTGTTTAACCAAGAATTGCACCCCGTCAACATTTTCAATCACTGCATTGAAATGGTTGTATTTATTGTAACAGACTGCCATAAATTTTACTTCAATGGTCTTTTCTGAGAGGGGTTAATACATGCTCTGGGAACACCTCTGTCGGTGCTGGGGACTCCCAGCAGTAACCTGTGCGATCCCATCCGGGACACAGGTAAAACTCAGTGCTGCCCATTGCACTCCATGCTCCATCTCCTGTAAGTTTCCCTACAAGTTCAACCCGGGTTTGCCAAAATATTTCTCATCAAAAAGATTGAGGTCAAGGGGAAATCATAATATTCCTTTTTGTCTCATACTGGTAAATTCATTTTGATACCACTGATTGTCACTGGGGACAAATCTATGTCATCGTTAGCTGTTTCCTGTACCAAATCCCTACCATTGTGACTCTGTCAATGAGAACAGAGACATTTTGTTTTAAGGGTAATTCTTTGGTGTATATTTTACATATTTTATATTGTTACATTATTTTCTGAAGACACGTGAACTAAACTAACAAAGCTGTTTTTTGTCCACAGAGCACATCCATGCCCCTGGCCTAGTGACAGCAAAGAAGGGAGTGAGACTTATTCACTTCCTCAGGTAACAGAGTGTGAGACGGTGCAGAAATGGTCTTGGACACCCATGACTGGTGCCATGTGCATAGCTCCCAGAAAAACAGGGCCTTCTTCAATGGGAGAGCCATGGCCTGTTTGTCACAGATAGTGATGATGAAGAGAGAAGCAAAAGCCCTGGTATGAAGGCTCAAGTGACAGGTGGTAAAGACTGCATTTTCAATAATGCTTTATTCTGTCTTCTGGTTTGTAGGAGTAAAAGATGTTGATTTTGTTTAGAGGAAGAATTAAGGTTGAGGTAGGACACGGACGTTTCTGAAGGCGATTGCCTGTATCACTGCAAAAAATATAATTGCTATTCTCTGTCATGGAGTAGTGGGATTGGCACTGGCATTCATAGGTCATCTGGCCCTAGCTTAAAAGAGGGACAACTGCAAAGGTTGCTAAGGTTTCTCAGGACCACATTCTGTCAAGTTTTTAAAAGCTGAAAAGTTAGAAGTTTTACCAACTTGTTGTAAAACTTAACTGTCTTCCTTTTGATTTATTTTATAATGGAGTTTGTCTTTCTGCAACTTCTGATCATCCTTTTGCTTTATATATCTGACAAAAGTTGAACTCCATTGTCTTTGCAGCCACCTATCAGTTGGTAGAGGGCACCAATTAGATCTCCTCCTTTAATCTTTCTCTTCTGAGATTTGCGGAACCAATTCACCTCCCTCAGCCGCTCCACATGTGTTCAGCTATCTTGATAGTCCTCTGTTGGACTCAGTCTGATTTGTTGATACCCTTCTTGCACTACGAGGAGTGAAAAGAGTCCAAAAGTGGAACTGGGTTTTAGTTGTTGTTAATATATTGTATTAACTGTCTACTCTGTTGACATCAGATGCTCAAGCCTTGGCTATAAATGTAATATAATGGCTCTCATTCAAATGTTGTGAACATCAGGGTGTACCTGTTCAGCCTTCTTGGAAAAGCCTGTTTCCTGAACACACTGTACCCAGGTCATCCTGTCCCATTCATTTGGCTGTCTATGGTAGCAATACAGTTAACTGCCTTTTTTTTCCCATTGCTGAACTGACTGGATCATCCTCCAGGTGCTGAATTTGTTTTCTTCTTCGACAAAGTGCATATGCTCCTATAGATTTTTACAAAGGAACCAGAAACACCCAGGAAAAATCAGAAGGAGTAGAAAACCCTCAATTTCTTTTTCTATGAATAATTTAGTGCCAAGTTAACTGAAACATTTGAAAAAGATATTTTTGGTGCCTAGCTTCATTAAACCCTCTATCCCCAAATGTATTCTCTATCACTGTCAGCATTCAACACTTCATCTTGTCCCAATCACAGCAATGGCCTTATGGAAATAAAAGGCAGGGGAAGGGAGAAGAAAAGCAGATTATTGTTGCTGTTATGCGTGTCTGTGTGTGTGCACATGTGCTCTATAAACTTTCAGTAAGGAGTTAAAGAAATGAATCTATATGAAAAGAAGGAATGAAATCCCAAGCCACATCAGCCTTACAAAACATGCACTCCTTTCGGGCGTACAAGCTATGCTCCGTGACAATCAGAGTGTTGTGCCACACTCCAACCCCTTTCCCTGGAGCAAGTGTTTTAATCGGAGTATTATATTCTTGTCCAGTAAGCTTTTACCAGCACGATGAGTGGGACCTCCTTCACTTGGCAGTGGTTCCTGTCAACGATCTGTCTTCTGCAGCTATTTCCGTGGGAAGGCCCTCCATCTGGCACTTGGCAAGGAGAGGAACTTTCCTCTCAAATGTTTTCTCTCTCTCTCTCTCTCGCCCTGTTTAAGGTATATCCTTTGGAAATCTTCAGCTTCCAAGATTTACTTTTGCACAGGGCACATGCTTAGTTTTGCACGGTCTGGCTTTCTTTGCTTTTAACAAAACGTCACCCCGGTGCCCCGCTTACCCTGGCAGAGGGAGAAGAATGCTGTTTGCTTTACCATTACCTTTGCTCTCAGTATGCAATAGGTCAAAAGATGTGACAAGTACACATGCTAATCCCTTTCCCTTTCAGTTAATAGAATAACACAGATGGGAAAGTTTACATTGGGATCTGACACCCGCTCCAAGCTGAAGAAGGAGACGGGGTTGGACACTGTCTTTCAGATCAGAGCAGTAACCACACAAACTCACCTTCCCACTCGGCATCAAGGAGCTCCTGTCTTCCTAAACCACATTTGTTCTTCTAAGAATGTTCCCCATTCCCTTCTACTCTCCTTTTGAGAGTAGTAAATGGAGTCGGGTATGACTTAAAAGGTTTTTGTAGAATGAAATGTTCCCTAAAAATCAGTGATGTTCAAGTGAAAAAATGCCAACATTTTCCACTGAAAGACTCCCATTTGTTTTGAAATGGTGACTTTTAAAACTTTTGGCGTTTCTAAGTGCTGAAATATCACTTAAGAAAATAATTCCCTATAAAACCAAATGCTTTCTTAGATATATTAATTTGATTTCAATAATACCCTGTATGACCAGCTTTGTCTTGTATCATCAGAATATTTATGTTTCATTTGATTCTATTTTCTCTTTCTTTGTAGCCTTCAGAGCTCGGTGCGATATAGGCCACTCCTAAGTCCACGTACCTGAAGATTTGTCACTTATGTTATTCCTTCAGGAAACACACTGAAGAATAACACCTAAGACTGTGCCTACGAAGGGAGAAGTTGCAGCACCGACGAACTGAAAAGGCTGACCCATTGCACATCAAAAAGCACTTCCTGCCCATTGGGTACGCACCACTTCATGTCGTCTTCCAGGAAAACCGTCTGCCAACTCCCAGTTGGGGAATAAGTTTCTAATTACCAGGATCTCCTTAAAATTAAGGTTTTGAGGGTATGTCTCTAATGAGATAAATGTCTAAGGTCTATTCTTAGGTAGACATGGGCCTCAGAGTATAAATCTAAACACACTGAGAAATCATATATTCTTCATTTTTTATTTTAAAACCCTGATTCTATAAAAAAGCTATATGTCAATTAATGAAAGTAAGATTAGAAATGCAATTAAAAACATAATATTTTTTACTGGAAAAGACACATGATTGTACTGAATTTACTAGCAATGAAAGCGCTTCATTTGTATTAAAAACTATGCCTATAAGTTGTGCATAACCACAAATGTATTTTTTTGTGGGAAGCACTCGGCGACCTGCTTTCTGGTTAGAGAACTAAATTTTTATTTGAGAACTACTGCCTATCGTTTTCACCTAGTTTCTTTCAAAATGTGCAGTTTCAGAACTGCTTTTTCACATTGCTTTAGACACTCATCCGTGAACTTCGTGGCAGAGAGAGTGTGTACCTCTTTCAGGCTGCTACCTACCAATACCCATGATTACTGCCTGATTCAAAAATCTAGATCTCAAACTTAATACCGCACCTCTCGCCTGGCAGCAGCTGTAAGGACCATTCACAAACCATGCAGAGGAGAGAAAAGAGCAAGCTCAGTCTGGAAAAGTTCGAAGCCTCAACTTTATATGAAGGATCCACCTAGGTCAATAAGGAGATGCTTCCCCAGAGGAAGAAGAAAGAAGACCAGCTTAAACTAGATGCTTGTGTTTTAGTGACTAAGATGAGGTGAGAGAGATCGTATGATAAGGGCTGGTCCACAGAGTGGCTTAGATTCACAGGTCAAGATTCAGGTCATCTCAGATTGGGAAGTTTTCTGAGATTTAAGCGTGGGAAGTCATACTGACCTTTCTTTCTGGTTGATGCATGAGATGGATGTGTTCAGGGGAAGTGTAGTGTCCCATAAAAGCTCTGAAATGACTTCTGAAGTTGCCTTCCTTACTCCTGTGTAGAACAACCTGAAACAGCCTGTGACTGTAGGGATTAAATGTGGGTCAAGTGAGTCTAGGCAGCAGTTCCTACATAGGGACTAACATTTCCCGTGGTTCTGGTGGACGTTCCTGCTCCTTATTTAGGGCAAGACGCATAAATGGTTCTGTCATCCTGACCTTTAATTTCTGTTGTTATTTCACTTCTGACTTCTTGACTAAGACCTCTAGTGAGGGAGAACAATTAGTACCCACGACAAGGAAAGCTTTTGCAACGTGGGTGACTGACAAGAAACACAATTGAGACCACCAATGGTTTTATTTGTTTTTCTTCAATTTCTGCTGATTGAGGAGCTCATGAGATACATCTCATTTCCCTGAAGGTCCCTAGGGAAGCAGTGGTCAGAAAATCCTTTTCTATCCTGCTTTGGGCTACGCTGGTGGTATAGCACTGCTGGCACTGCACTTAGGTTGTTGTGCTGGTGGGTCTCTTAGCACAGGCAGAGCTTATTGAAGTGATTCAGTGCAAGGCAGCTTATTTCAACCAGTCTTTTGTTAGATGGTTAACACTTCAATTCACTGTTACTCAGAGCCTGATTTGAACAGGTTACGTAGAGAAAAATGGCTTAGTGTCCTGAGCTAGATGTTGTGGAGAATTAAATAAAAATCTCTCATAATGGGGATGGTACTAGAGAGGCTCCATTATGGCTCCAAAGGCCATCCTGGCCTTTTTAAAAATAGCCCCCTACACACTGTAGTGCCAGACGGGAAATTTCAGATTTATATCTGTCTGCAGAAGTAAGTTTTAAAATTTCAACTTTGCACCTCTGAGCTACGTTATGCCACAGACATTGCCCAGTGCAGTAGGTAGCATCTAAAATGCATCGCCCTTTGGCTAATTTGAACAGGAATTTTGATATCCCTAGGAATTTTCTGCTCCCTGCTTCCTTCAGTTTGATGGAGACAAGTAATTTGCTGGTGGTCATTTAACCTCAGGAGGCCTTTTCTCCTTCCTGTCTCCTACCCCACACAGCCTAAGATGCTCGTGCCAGCAAGCTGAGCTGAGGCTTGCCTCATTTCCTCCCCTGTAATTCCACTCTTGGAAGAGAAAGGCAGTGAACAGATTAAACTTACATCTTCCTCTGTGGCCAGTCTATCGCTTCTTCCTGTGTATGGGAACGTAGACCAAGCCACATTGAGCTGTAGTAGTAATTCAGATAGAGGCAGAGTCTTCGCTTCAACTGGATCTTGCATATGAATATGCAAGGAGAGCGACAAGGATGGTGAAGGGGCTGCAGCACAAGCCCTATGAGGAGCGACTGAGGGAGCTGGGGTTGTTTAGCCTGGAGAAGAGAAGGCTCGGGGAGACCTTATTGCTCTCTACAACTACCTAAAGGGATGTTGTAGTGAGGCAGGAGTTGGTCTCTTCTCTCAGGTGACCGGCGACAAAACAAGAGGACACGGTCTCAAGCTTCACCGGGGGGGGGGGGGGGGGGGGGGGGGGGGGGGGGGGGGTTAAGCTTGACAGTAGGAAGAAATTCTTCACTGAGAGGGTGATTGGTCATTGGAATGCGCTGCCTGGGGAGGTGGTGGAGTCACCGTCCCTGGAGGTGTTTAAGGAGAGATTGGATGAGGCACTCAGTGCCACAGTGTAGTTGACAAGTAGGAGTAGGTGTAGGTGTTGGGTCATAGGTTGGACTCGATCTCAAAGGTCTTTTCCAACCTTATGATACTGTGATAATATCTTGAAGAATTCAAAAATTAAGGTTCTCCTGTGTAAATAAAATATGTCAGCACATCCATCTTACAAACCATCCGTGACTTGCCTCTACTGTTATTTGGAGTATTTCCACCAAGTTTAGTTTGAGCTGCATGATCTTAGAAATCATTTTTGACAATATCATTTATGAATCTTTGTCAGTTTCTTTAATTCAACCTATTTTTGTACAAAATCTTTGCTTCTTAATGTGCTAGGTACTGCACAGACCTGATCCATGTAACGTCACAAGCCAAAAAGAGTTATAAGTTCATTTCCACAACAAGTATAATCTTGTTTTATAAAAATATCATGTATCCAGAAAATGTTTTCATAATGGGACCAAGGCACAGCACGAGTTCATTTAAATAATGCAATTAAAAACGTGAGTGTGTGTGTGAAGATTATAAGCTGTTTGGGAAAAACAACTAGATGATAAATACCCAGTGAGTTCTTTGTATGTTAAGATAACCTATGTTTATTCTCATCCCAGAGACCGTGCGACTGATCAAACCATATTTATAACAAAATAAGGTTATTTTTGGACTGAGAGAATGAAGATTTCCTCTGCCACAATGCCTGCAAAAGGCAGTGCCAGGGAACATGATGTACTGAGACTATTGCTTATCATAGTTGTCACATAGATATCTTTTATTTCTTGTTTGTTTGTCTGCGTCTCTCTCTCGTCCTACATTTATATATGGGCTCCTCGGGCAGAGTGGGACTTGGCATTCATTGTTACAACAGTCATTATTCCAAAGGCGCTCATGATTTGGGACTGAAAGTTGATAATGGATATTGAATGTAAGAAAAGAAAACTCTACAGCTGAGCTGGAATTTAAAAATGCGACATTATGAAAGGTTTATGAGAAAGCACAAATCTTTCAGTCATGTTCCTCTTTCACTCTCTGATGTATGACAGCCTGATGTATTCCAGGGAAGAGGTGACTACATGCATTTAGCAGAGTTTCCTCGTGCTGACACCTCCGTTAGGACTTAGCCCTGCCCGGACATGGCAGAGAGCATCAGGTCACCCGTTTATATTTCATATGACTTTCCTGTGAATCATATCTCCTTTTGTCACCAGGGCATCCCATTTCAGCACTCATTTTCTGAGACTTTAGTTGACTCATCACTTCTTGATTTCTTTCTCCTCGGCATGCTTCTCTTTCCCTTCACCTGATGCCAGTCCTGCCTTATTCCTTGCCTCTATTGTGATACCTATATGCGTTTCAATGCCATTTGCAGAGCCCGGCTGTGCTGTTTGAACTCAATCCTAGCTAAGGGGGAAAAAGAGGTAGGTTAGCGTAGCACCATTCCTGGAAGACCAGCAAGAGATGGAAAAAGTCCGTAAATTCAAGACTGTTTTCAAGCAGCCTAAACTGAATCTTTGTTCTCGTGCCTAATGTTATCCACAAGATATTCTGGACCTTCAGGGTTGCCAAACCAATGGGAAACCAAAGTTGAACTAGGAGAATTAGATGGAATACGGCTGTTGGAGGCCACATAAGTCTGTGTCCTTCACAGCCATGGAGCTTACTGGCAAGGCTATGTGACTAATGGACTATTTTTGTTTTCTGACAATTCTGAAAACATGCAGCAAAAATATTTGTGAAGAACTTTGGAGTGCATTCAAAACAATGTCTTTTAAAAGTGTGTGAACTGAAAAGCTGTCAGCCTTCCTTTTGGGGTCAAATGAGAAGTTTAATTTAATTTTTGTTAATTTAATTATTTTTTTCACTTTAATTTTCTTAAAGCTTTAAATAAAAACCTCACAAAATCTGAAAAATATTTAAAATTATTAATGAAAACTGAAAATATTTCCTTTTGAAACGTTGAAAGCTAAATATTTGAATGGTTTTGATCTGTTTATATTGTTTGAAATGGTTATTTCAAACCGCTAGATTTTTCACAAACTAGCACAAATCTGAGAAATATTTTTTTTGATAAGAAATGATATTTTGGCAAAATTTTTGCTTGTAACACTTTGACCATCTCTAAGCATCAATCTTGCCTCTTCTCCCTCCCTGTATAAACTCTTTAGGATGTTACCAAACACATTATATGGCTTCACTCAAGGTAGTAGCTGCAATATTATTTGGTCCTCACATGACCTATACGTGTAGAATAAGGTATCATCATCCCGTTGCTTGGAGTTCTTCACTTTCTAAGCTTTTATAAAGTAAAACCACATATACTACTGCCAAAAAGGCAGGCAGTCTGAGGAAAACACAAGTGTAATTGAGAAAGGAGTCTGTACTCTACAAATAACATAGGACAATGTGCTTCATATTTCTGCATGGGATTGCTTTGTCTCAGGCAGCGAAGGTTAAATTACTGAGCTGGGGGTTTATACCATGATAGGTACTCTCTGCAGTAAGGTACACATTCACCTACAACGGAAAAAGATGTCCATTCCCAAAGAAAGGAAGAATTTTCCTGTGCAGAAAGTATATTCATCTGTTGATCCTTCTTGCAAATGAAGAAAGGCAGTTAAAGTGGTGAAAGAAAGGCTTGGACCTTTGCTTGGAAATAAGCCAGTAAAAATAGAAATAAAAGAGCCCAAGAGTGGAAGAAGGTCAATTAAAATTTCTTTAGAACAAGGAGGCTTCTGGTACTTCTCCATGAGCTCAGGGTCAAGTCCATGTTCACGCTTACTGTAAGCTTGTCCTTGACCATGTAAGTCACAAGCTCATCTGGAGAAGTGATTCAGTGAAATAATTTGCCATTAGCCGAAGAACATCCACAGATGCCCCTGGACATCTAAGGATGCAAAAGTATTGCTTTAATAAGAGGGCAGTGGTAGTGGATCGATGAGACATGTTTGATGCGTGTGATTCTCATGTGCAATTTGCGTGTTATCTGTTGAACACATGAACATGGTTGAAACAGCACTGTGTGTCTGGGAAGCAGAAAGTCAATATGTAACAGCTCAGTTGTGACTTTCACATGGGAGAGCTTAAGTAATTGTGGTGCTTCTGTGGCACCTCTTAGCACCCAATGCACTACGTTTTTTGCCCACCTCACACAAAACTATGGGGTTGTTTTCATTTTGCAGACTGAGAAAATCTTCCCTTAGAAATTATGGTTCCGAGTAATTTAAGGAAAGCGCTCCTATGACACCTTTCCCTCCTCTTTTTCCTAAGTTGTTTTGTCTTACTTCAGTATGTCGGTATCCTAGAGATTCCGTGACCGCGATCTTTTGACTTATACTTACCATAGGATGTAAATTTGCATCATGATGTGACGGTATTTGGCAAATGGTGACTTGTACTGGTGCAGTTTTGAGTAAACCAAAAAAAAATCTGGCCAAGATTCAGCTTTTAGGAGAGCAGAGTTGTCTCTCTGCACTGGTTAGAGTGACAAATGTAAAACATTTGTACAAAGAGAATATATTAGTCACCGGCTGTTATTCTAAGCCTTTCACATTATTTAATGACCAGAGTAGGCTTTACACAGCCAAGCAGGGGACTGTATGCCCCTAAGTGCCTCTTACAGCCTCGTAAAACCAGGGCATGGTCTTACCCTCTCTTATCTCCAATGCTACTTGCAAAACAAAACATACTGGTATTTGGCCTGTTAACCATAGATGCAAACCACTGCAGCGCTTGAGGGTGTTTCATTAGAACTCCATTAAAAATTAACAATCAAGATTCTAAAACAATAATCAGAGCAAAACCTCACAATATAAATCCTGCCCAGTCTCCTTCGCCTTTCCTGTTGGATATGAGCATGCATTGCTTTTAATTTGTGACTCTTGCAACTATTTGGAGTGGCAGAATACTTTTATTTATTTATCTATTTATTTAAACAGAGTTTTAAACCCCTGCAAAAATCTGGGCACAGGCTTGTGAAAGAGAACTAGCAAAGGCTTGGCATGGTGTTGTTTTGTTCTGCTTTTAGATGCAATTTTATCTGTTGCTGCAGCTGGCTGTTCCTCTTTTAACAGCCAGGCTCTTCAGACCATGTGCTTAGGATAGCTTATAAATTGCCAGGCTAGATACAGAGGATTGTGTCTGGCAGAATGTCTTTATGGTGTCAGTGGTAAAGGAAAAGCATATGTAATGCAATCGAACGTTGCTGGAAATATGATACCTGGCTGGTGCCTTGTGCCATCTATGATCCAAGTGATGGTGGTTCTGAAGTGACAGTCTGCTTGATATTGGTTTTAAACTATTTTCCCTTAGAAGTGGCAAGCCTGATGGAGATCTAAAACAAACTTTAAGAGAATTCAAGACAGATGAAATCTGGAGGTTTTTTGACACGAGATTATTAGGACTCGGGGTGATTAAATTTGAAAACACCTCTGATCTTTGCTAGCACCGGTTGCTAGTGAAATATCTACATGTAGCTGTCAAAGAAATGGCGATGAAAGAGTGACAAAAAGGAAAATAGACTGTTCCTTAGATACACTGGGAGATCAGCACAGGGTTTCACGTATCTGCTCTCATCAGGAAGAAGGTGAAATGCAAAGCGTATACTCTACATGATGTCACTTGGAGATCTCAGGAAAGCAAATGGCAGTCAACTGAAGTCATCAGGGAAGCAAGTTCAAAGGTATGGTTTGATGCAGCATTCATGTTCAGCACAGAGAACCTCAGCTTTGTTCATTCAACACCCACAAAGTAACAAAAATATTTCTTGACCAAATAAGCACCACTTGCACCCACCACTGCCTGAGCCACGCCGCGAATCATACTCGGACAGAAAGGGCAAGATTCTGAAAACATTTATAATTAGCTTTGCTTGTCCAAAGTGCCTTTAGAAAGTGGGGAGATACAGTTTATCAACATTTGCAGTGTTGGGATCTTAGCTTGGAGTGCCTGAAACCAATATTTTTTCAGCCATCTTTCTTTTACCCAGATGAATTAACAATTCAAGATCTCAAAATACTTGACAAATAGAAAACTTCAACTACTTTTTGTGTATTCTAACCTACTCGTAGTGAAAAAAATGTTTGATCTTTATTCTCTAAGGTATTACTTGCTTTTGTATAAACAAATTCACATTTTGAATTGAAAAGTTGGTTGTAGCAGGAGAAAAACTAGGGATTACGGTGCTTAACCGTTACTGCTGCACGAAATTCCACTTGGCCTTTTTTAATTAAGGCTTGTCTTGGTTAGGAAGGCTGTTGCTGTGGGAAGACACCGGGTGTGCCCTGTGTCATGATCCCTCTCTCCTCTCTGGTGGTGGGACAGGGGCTCAAGTGGTGACCAAGCACACCGGCTTTGTATGATATTGGTGATGAAGTGAAGGAATCGCATGCTGCTGGCTCTGAAGTGAAAACAATCGCTCCGAAATCTCAGAGCTTTCTTAGAAATGTAAAAAACCGGGGTGGGAGCATAAGTTAATTGTGCTTTTACACACTGTTATACTTGTCACCGTGCCAGGCTCTACATTTCTTCCAAGGGTGAAATGAAAACTCCAAATTCATGTGGTTATGAAACAATTTCAGTGTGAGCACTCAGCGAAGAATTATAAAGTGGGAAAGACATAGCCCTGTGTCACAGCTGGTCGAGAAGGGTCTGAATTGATCAAGGCTTCCTCCAGCTTGGAGAAGCCTTTTGGAGTGTATTGAAACCATTCTGCATCTGCATGTTGGATGTATATAAGGAACTACAGAAAAGCTGATTTGTTATGACATTTCTTTGATTAGGAGATGAGGAAACTGGCAGAAGGCATCACCGTCATTCCAAGAAATCTTGTTCCTCTGCAACTGGAGATTCAGGAAATTAATCTGGTTTGCCCTGGTTTACACCAGAATAAACTCATACATTGGAAACATGGCAAAAAGTTATTGGCACTACAGTCTAGGGGAATTCTAGAGAAATAATGATTGCAATGGAACACCTTGATGAGTAAGGAACAAACACCTCTTTTCCTCTTGCAGTAATGGAGCTTGAGGTACATGAAGGCCTTTGTAAGCTAAGCTGGGCTGAAAACCACTTTGTTTTAGTCCTGAGACTGGAGTGCAGTGCCATTTCAAAATCACTTTATTAACCCTTGTGATTTCATCCTGTATCACATGTACGTCATAGAGACTGTTATTACAAGGTCAGTCCTGATTTACATTACCATGAAGGAAGTACCAGTCCCAAATAAGTATCTCATTGGACAAATGGTGGTTTGCTTATTTTTGTTAGTAGAGATAAGTCAATGGGGAAAAAACGCAGAAGGAGGTGGTCAAAATACCCTGAGGCTAAATCTAAACTAGAGCAAATTCATATTAAAAACCTGAGTGTGCCTAAAGTTAGCACATGCAAATCTACTCTTTTAGCTACAGAAACTCAAATCCTTAAGGGTGCGTCACAGCCTAACTCTCACTTGGGTGTTTAACTCCCATTGATAACACCGTGTGCTAATTCAGGCACCCAGGTTTGTGTGTAACGTTCTTACTATGAAAAACAGTTGGTCCTGAGGGAAAACATTTACATAGATGACAGCTATTTTCGGGAAAATGAAAAGTACCACGTTTTGACATTGTGTGAAATATGGGGTTTACACACAGTAGTTTTCACTGTGTGTATATAAATGGGTGCCTTACCATATATTGATTCGCACACCATTTGTAAGTGTCTAATCTATTTATTTATAGAGATATATGGAAACCATGGTTTGAAAAGCAGTTTGCATAACATCTGGTATGTCAACAATATAACCTTTCAATTTACTTGTTGGTAAAATGTCAATATAACGAACCTGAACTCGGCATTGGTTTACACAAATTTCCTGGCAGACAAAGCAGTAATGATTTGCATGTCAGTGTAAGTGACATGTGCCCTCCAGTTTTGAGTAGTTTACACAGCTAAGAGGTATAAAAAGGGTAGAGCACAAGGCCGGTTCCTTATGTGCTTATGTTGGCAGCACAAACTGCATATATTTGCGTGGTGTGAAAAGTTTGATCTCTTTTTGACTTTCCCTTTTTTGAAATTGGCCTTTGATTTTTAGTTGAAACTCCCTTTTGGCCTCTTTTTTTTTTTTTAGGATGCTAAGCGAAAAGTAGTAGACCTGAAGGTGACTTTAGATCCTGGTAGCATGCAATCCACGAGCTTTCCCGGGGTGAACATTATTTCAATTATTTCTACAATTTATGTGTTTTCTCCAGACAAAGATACTGAACTGGGATGTGATACAGGAATCTAGTGGATTGTTGATTGTTCTTAATTGTATGCCAACGGGACTGGCAGTGGTTTGTACTTCCCTTATTACTGCCTGTGCAAGATAGGTCACATAAATCACACGGCATTTTTTTCACTCTGTGACCTGTTGCCTGATGGTTCTGAAGAAGCAAAGTAATAAATGCAATTGGTACTGAATGGCAAAACCCCTCCTTTAGGCACAGAATTGAAGTCCATTGGTGTCATCAGGTTTTCCTCCTTGGTTTTAGAGAATTTAGGCAAAGAAGCCGTTGCCCAGTTCCTTGGCCAAACTCTCTGTTTGAAAAGGCAGGAGACCTGCTCTTAGAACAGTGTCTCCAAACACACCCATCAGCCCTGAGTTTCAGCAGGTGATGTGACAGAGGCGCTGGGCTGAGAGGGCTGCGTGGTGCTCGCAGGGCACGGCTGCCTCGCTGCGCGCTGTGGCTTTGCTTCCTGCTGTTTGCCCTCACAGGGCGAGGACACCAGGCTGATCGGCCAGGTTATCTCCTTCCTTCTCTCTGCCTTCCTCTCCTCCCCTTGCTCCCCACCCTGAAGATCTGCTTTGTGGTTTGGATTTCAACCAAGTTACTAAAAAAAGGCGGAGGAGGGAAGCAGACAGTTACTTAACTACTCTGCGCGTGATTTTTTGTTTTCCCTTTTTTTGTGTTTTAAAGAACCAGCTGCTATCTGTTTCCCATTGTTCTGCCCACACTATCTGGTTGAGATCTGATTTGGGTGGTGAATGTCTGTGTGTGTAAGGGAGAGGGTCACAGGGAAACCTGTGGCTTTACTTATTATTTATTGTCTGATAGATTAAAAAAATTAAAGCCATATAGAACCCACACTTGTAGCTAAGAAAGGAAATTTCACCATGTTTTCCAGAGCTTCCATTTTTGGGGGGAAGATTTCCAGTATCTAGACTGAATACACAGACTGAACAAATGACAGCCGTTTGTAGGAGCTTCTAAAGTTTTAATCATTCTACTCTACTCATTTTCTATTTGTCCATTGTTAAGATTTCCTTTACACAGTTAAAAAAAAAAAATAAATTGTTGTCAGGTGATATTTTCCTTTTAATCCAGTTAGAGAAACTCCATCATGGAAACCCAGAGCACATCCGGTGGCCCTGGGCGAAGTGCACGTGCCAGACCCGTGCGGTTACCAGGCGGGACGAGATGCTAGAGCACAGCTCCCTCATGTCTCCCAAACCCAGTTTCCACTTAGGGGAAACACAGATCAGAAAGGATCTCCAGTAACATCCAAAAGGTGTCCTGGTCGGGAGAGTTGCAGTGGAGTGCTCTTTCCCTGCACTCTATGTAGATCTTGGCACTTCCTCAGCCTTCCCTGGATTTCATGAACTGATTTTTTAATTTTCTTAAAAGAACTGGTTAACTCTTTGTGTGACACTTGTGGTTGTAACACCACTTAATCAAAGCTGTTTTTATTAACACATGCCATGCTTTCAGCCAATGCTTTTTTAGCCAGGGCCTTTTTTTTACAAAATAAACAAAGTCAGTGTCTTATCAAGTAGGTAAGATGCTCCTGAAATGGCGGAGGAGGGAGCCTCTATAAAGCTTGCGTGGGAAAGGAGGAAGTGCTGGAGAATATTGGGCAGGGCAAGGCAGGCAGGACAGAACAAGACAAGACTGATGAGAAATACAGGTATTTGTAGAGAGCTAATACACAAAAGTCACTAATTGCACAAAGGAAAGATAGCTAAGGACCTTATTGTCTCATGTTAGGGGATTTTTCAATGAAGCAAAACAATAAAACAACCCCCTTATAAATATCTGAACGGCGCTGAAGTTTATTTATTTAATTATTTACTGCTTAGCATGCGACTCCTGCTGAGTTTTGCCTCCTGCTCTGTTGACTCAGGATCCCATCTAACCAGGGCTCTGTGTAATATCACGTACCTCACAGAGCATTATTTTGAGTTCCGGGCACACTTCCCATCTCCTGACAATAAAACGGGGCTCTCACAGGTCTCATTGCTGACCCACCTGGTACAGTCCTCTAAAGGTCTTTCCCTTTTCCCATTTTGTTAGACATTCGTTCTTTTTCTTCATCTGAATTGGAAAATGAGGAAACAACTGAGTTGAAGCCCTAATCCCATCAAGTTTCTTCGCTGTGTAGCCAAAACCTCCTCGACTCTCTTTCCCTCTACTATATTTTTCCTGTAGTGGTAACTTTCTCTGCTTCTTGTTTACACAGATGGAGGCAACACCTTTAACTGTGAAAACAAAGGTAAGGAACTGCAACTACAAAACTTCAGCACATAGGTGGGGCCTCTTTTCTGGGACCTCTGGTTTTTCAGCTTTAAACTAAATTTTAACTGGAAAGCTCTTGAGTACCCACTTGACCACTCTTGTTCATTTTAAATCTTGTTTATCTTTCCTGCTTTTTCATGCTCTGGACTACTAACAATGCCAGAAAGTGTTTCTTGGGCTACAAAACCACCACCATATCAGCTAAGTCTCCTTCTAACGTGCAGACAGAAGCCATCTGTGTGCGCACAAGAGCTGGCTTTTTGGTGGATACTGAGCCCAATATTCAGAGGCTGCAAAGAGCCCAGCGGCGCATGCTCATCCGTGGAGAATAAAGCTATTGCTTTTGTATTTTCAGAAATGCATAAGGGGGGAAAGCAAAGCTGCTGATAAACATGCGTTTGGAGGAATAGGCCTAGCAGCCACTTCCAAATGCTCTGGGATGCTTCTTTCATTTGTACTGTGAGGGAAAGAGCAGTGACCAGAGGACAGTTTAACTGTGTTGGAAGCAAGGTGGGAAAGAGTGTAAATAACAAGAGAAACGAAAGCAGAGGGCAACAGCCAGTTCAGAGGAGAGGCTCACATGGGGTTGAGTTTCATTTTAACGTTCTGATTTATCTGAACTGAACATGGCATCAGCTGAAATTCAGAACGAAACTAGGACACAAACTTAATTGCAAAACCATCTGAAACCACAGGACGCAGTCACAGAAAATTCTCACTCGTTTGAGGCTGGCATAGGGTTTCACTCTGAGCTTCAGCAGGAGGTTTTGGGGCCCCCAGAGAGATTCAGGGAGTTAAAATTCAGTCGCTTTCCCAAATTCAACCCTGGACAAGAAGAAGTATTGAGAGGGATGATTAGAGCGCATCCTCAGGAGTAGGAATGATGACTGGCTGGCTCATAGTTTTTCCATCTAACAGTGAGATTTGTAGGGAATATGTTGTAACTATTGTTGTAAACAGATATGGTCATCCTAAAATACCTCTAGTCAATGCCATCACAATGAGTGACACCGAAAAGACGAAGGTCAACAGCTGTTTCTCTTGCAAAAACAACAAACCAAGAACCTCAGACCTACTGAGACCAGCCAGCCACAGCACTCGTGCTGCTCTTCTCATTGTCAACTGTCGATGGCCGATTCCTGGAAATAACCAGGGAGAGAGAGAGGTTTGTGCCTAACACGAACAGACTTGTGGTTGCATTGAAAAAGCCAAAACAACAGCTTAAAGCAAGTCATTCCGTTCACTCTCTCGCCTGTCACTGTCTCTCTGCTGTTCCCTAAGAGAACATTTTCTGCTACAGACTTTTTCCCCACTTTGGATTTCTCTCCTCCTGCCGCTATTCTGTTTTCGTCTCTACAGGCAGGCTTTCTCTGATTCTCAGGAGCCTGGAGCAGAGGTTTTCCTATACTAGAAGCAGATAGGGATCCTGTGGGGTGGATTCAGAGTCCAGGATGTGTTACACAGAGGGACTCCCAGGCACAGGTGCTCATCCTGAACTGTCGGGGTGTCCCTCCACCTTGCTGTGACTCACTCAGTGTGACAGTGGGAGGGGACAAGCTGCAGAGTTCTGCAGAGGTGAATCCTGCTGCTGGGATAGGTGAACCTTTGAAACATAGGGTTTTTTCTAGTGCCTTTGGCACTTGGAGTTAATGGATGCAAAACTAGGGCTTTCACTTGTGCTTTTCATGTGCATGTTCAGTGTGAGGCACATATGGTGTGGTAGATTATCCCATAACGTTTGGTTTGTTTCTCTGACTTCTACTGCGGATGAACAGGATATCACTTCTAGGCAAAATACACAGTAGTATATTGGGAGGGCGGAAATCCAAGGAAAATAGTATCTGAATGTTATTTATCTTACAAGCAAGTACATTTAGGCTTTTATTATTTCTGAAGGCTCTCTTGTCAGTTGAATGTTGAACAATTGTGACATTGGTTGCAAGTTATGGTCTCCCAGAGTCATTTCACAGAGTTTGGAGTAGTTTTTTTTTCATCCACCACAAATAAAACCCAGAATTATCTCCTTGTCCTCACAAAGGTGATTGGGAACCTCCTGGGAAAGGACCAAGCTGTGGACAGATTTTGCAGAAGGGGGTCTTTGGGTCCTCTTTCCCTTGCCATGGGTTGGAAGTTGAAACTCCCAGTTTGCACTGTGAGAGGGAGCCCCTGAGGTCCACAGGAGCTGAGACAACGGTCTGTTCATTAAAACAAAAACAAAGATGGAGTGCAAACACTGACCTGCAGCTCCAAACCTTCTGAACTATCATCCTGGGCTGCACTGGGGATCCTTGTGTTGGTGTTCGCAGGTTTGCACGTTGTTGACACCTCCCATACTGCTGCTGGAAGCTGGGAAGGCGACAGCCAAGTCAGCTTTCCCTTTCAGCCCATCCGCTTTTATCAGGGAAGAAATACTGTCTGTTTGTTTAGGTGAGATATTAGTCTGCCCCTGGAGCTCCAGGTCACTGTAAATGTAACACAAGCCTTATTTCCTGTTAGGAGAGGGGAAAAAATATGCCTGTGAATTGCCTCTGATGTGCTGCCAATTGTCAGAGAAGATTCAATTTGGTGGAGAATTACTGTGCTCTTAAAGAGCTGCACTAGTGACAGAGATTTAGGGCAGCTACTCCTGCTAGAAATGGGGTATTTGTCTTTAATTCCCACAAAACCAGAGCAGTGACTGGTAGCAAGTTGCCCCTCCGTGTTTCTCAAGAAAAACTGAATGGCTTGGAGGGGAGCTTGAAGGAGTGGTTCAGACCAACGGGGCCTTTGTGGGATGCGAGAGGGAGGCCGACAAGTGGCCGAAGGGCAGAGCCTGCAAGAAGGGCTGGACAGGGATTTGGGGTCAGGCTGGCAGGTGCTGGGGTGTGATGCCAGCACTGTGATATGATAAAGGAGAAATGCTTGCTGTATTCTTGCCACCTAGCCAACAAGCCAGAGCAAAAGAGACAAGAAGTTGCTGTGTGTGTGTGTGATACACACGTGTGTTCATTGCTAATCCAGTAAAGCAAATAAGCGACCTGTGGAATGACCCAAAGCTGTTACAATAAACAGCGCTACAGCTCACTCATGAACTTTCCTTGCTTTTGCATTTCCTGTATCAAGGATCATTTCAGCTGTCGCTAAGTGGCGTATGTCTTTCATAGACACGTTGGTGTGTGGACAGGAAAACTAGATTCACCATTTTGGTCTCATTTATGATAGAAAAGGAATCCACCCACCCACCACCCAAAAATACCCCTAGCAATGAAATGGTTTCTCCTTATTTGTGTTACGTTTATTGCAAAGTGTAATGACATTTTTTAACTTAGGCCTAAGTAAAGGCCCTGTGAACTTCAGTAATGCTGATGTTGACTGAGTGGGCCAAGCAGCACTCTTGTCTTCAGAAAAGTTCATACTCCAAAATTTTCTGTGGCAAAGAAAGAAAAAAAATGGTCAATGGACTATGTTGCCTGAAATTGCCCGTAACTTAAGTGAATATCAAACAGGCGCTTTGCAACCTGGCATCCTTGGTGTGTTGACGTGCTGGTGCCCAAAAAGAGGCCAGCTTATTCTTATTAGCCTTAGCTGCAGAGTTAATTGTTAAGTAAAAGCTGCATAATCTGTAAATAAACACCTACAGAGTCCTATGTTTCCTTTAGCGTACTAGTACAGCAAACGATAGCTTGCTCCGTGGTTGGAAAGGAACAAGAATAAATGCATGTTTTGAAGAAGGCAAAGGATATAAGGCATAACTTTTTGTCATTTGATCCCCTCTCCCAGTTGTTACAGAGCTGGTGGAGCGACTGGGTGTGATTCAGCCAGTGCCCGAGACGCTCCGCCTCTCCCCGGTACTTTCAGGTGGAAGATGCACCTTAAAGGCAATCTCTCAATCTATGGGCATTCACCCTGGTAACGTCTAAGTATCTCTCTGAATCAGCTGGGGCACACCTAGCATCAGCTAAATTATCCTCCCTGTGGTCCTTTGAAATAGAGTAAACTCCTCCTGTGCTACAGTCCAGGCTTCCAGGCAATGCTGTGGAGATTAAATATGTCCTCTCCAGCTGTTTTTAAAATTCATCATGGTTTGTCCCGGAGTGCTGGAGCTCGGTAGGGAGAGTGAGCCCAAGCCAATCAGCAGCTGGGTTGCAGAGTGGGGGTACAAAGTGTCCATGTATACTCTCATGGCGGCTCCGCAGGGATATTCCTGGCCCTTCAGCTTTTCCCAAAAATGCCTTGTTCTGCAGAAAGCATAGAAACTGCTCCTGATATAACTGTGTATTTCTGTCTTCTTTTTTCACTGTGCCTCTGTGTTAAGAGTAATGCTGTAGTAGGCAGGAAAAAAACCATTCCTTGCAATTTGTGTATTGTGTCAGTCTACATCCCTCCCTGTCCTTATCCCTCTAAAATTCTTGTCATCCCCATCCTTGGCTTTCGATAAAGCTGATTGGCTGATGATTTCTCTCTTGTTCCTTCAGCCTTTTGCAGGCTATCTTCTCAACACGTGTCTGCTTTAGGGTCCTCATGCTTTCCTTTCTTGCGTCACTGCTGCAGTATAACATGTATATATAGGTGTAATATATATATACATATTTTAATATGTATATATACTTTTACTAACACGGAGGGAAAGAAGTGACTGGGCATCATTTTTGTAGTAAGTGAAGGTAGGAGGATATTAACAAGAAAGATAAATGTTGGGAAACACTCCTCTTTCCATCTCCATTCGGCTCTGTTCTGAAATCTGCTTTGGAAATGGATACATCTTTCCAGGTACCCTAAATCGTATTAATCCCATTTTTATTTTAGTCAATTGAAAAACATGCCATTATTGCTTGAGGAAGTTTGAGATCTACTTTAAAAGGGTAAAATGGACTTCATCTGGGGTTTGTGCAATAAATGCATTTTAAGATTCTTGGTCTGTCTGCACCAAAGACGTCAACATTTAATGCTTTAAAATCAATGTAAGTGATAGGACTTGTAATATACTTTCTAGCCTAACAATCTAAAATACTTCCTACAATTACAAACATATTCACAGAAGACCAATACTGTTTAGATTATAGGTGGGCGTATCTGAAATACCCAGTGAAAAAAATGTCTGCTACTATAGCATCATGACCGTTGGGAAAAATAATATCACTCACGAATTCTAGGATCCAATTCCAGGGAAAAGATAATTTCTTCTGAAAACACCTGAAGGTTAAAGTTTATTCCCCTTCTGTCAATCTGATTAACAAAGTAAGGTTGCTATAATAAATGATGGCAGAGGTTGAAAAAGATGTGAGAGGATGGAAAAGAAATCATTAACCCACTGCACCAACTCTGCTGCATCTGACAGTAGCCAGGAGACACCATCCAGCACAGCACTTTTATCCAGAGGTTTATCTCTTCGTGTGCTTGGGGGTTTTTTGGTTTTAGGTTTTGGTTTTTCTCCCCTCCAGCATCTTTGGAACTTGTCCCCTCTGTGAAAAGACTCAGAGCCGTAGGAGTACCCATCTTTGGCTCTGATCTTATGGTCTTTACCTCCTGCAAAAGTAAATCATTCCAACAAATCTGCCTCTGCTCCTTCCCTGACTGCGATCCGCTGCATCTCCATAGGTAACCCATGGAAAACAGCTTAGCAAGGTTACTACGGTGCCATACTGAACGTAGCCAGCAACTCTTTTCAGTTTATTATTCGTGCTGTTAAGTATGACCTGGAAGTTTGTATCGTTGTATAAACAGATGTCAGTTTCTTCGATTCCTACAAAGCAACTCTTTTTCTCCCCTCGCCCCTCCTTCGCTGACTGTCCAGAGAAATGAAAAGCCCACAACGCGAGTTCATGCTCCTGACAAGATGAGTATTGTCACAAATATACAAACTGTGGTTTTTCCTTTCTGCATCCTGAAAGCAAAGAAAAAAGACCTTTGATGTTTCCAAAGCTCTGTTATTCTTTTTCCTACTTTGAGCTAAGAAAAGGTATCATTATATTATCACACTTGTGTCCCTTCCATGTTTATCCTGGCCCATATTCTGCTCTGCAACAACAAGAACATAAAAAATCCCAAAAGAAACCCTAGCTTAAGTTTATTTGACTTCTTTTTTTTTTTTTAACCTATGTTGTAATCAGGATTGTTTTGCTAACTTAGTTCACCGAGATAGTTTTTGGTAAAGACTACATTTGCTTAAGTGGCCAGAAAGAAAATATATATGACTGGTTTATGCCTTGCCACCCTGAATTGTAATGTTTTGTTTATTATGACTTTGGGCATGTTTTACTAGTGAGTGGAGAGGTCACAGCCTTGCATTTAGAACCTGTATTTTTGCTTCACGGATTCTGGGATTTGAAACCACAAGTCACTGAAGTTTCTGGCTGCCTTAGGTAACTGTGGTGTGACCAAGTGGCCGGACTGGGTCCTCTCCTCTATGCTCAGTCTGCTGGGAGCAAAAGTGTGACATTGCCCTGTGACCAGAGGTCTCCAAAAGAACAGATATGAAAGATGAGCCTGAAATAAGCCCATCACAGTGCACTTTGCTCTCTGCTCTCTTCTCCTCTCCTCTTCTCTCCCAGCTTTTTGCTCTTTCTAATGTTTTTAAACTTTGAGCTTTCTAGTCAATCTTTTCTTTTAGAAAGAGAAGTGTTTGGACACACCTCTGTGTACATACCCCATCTAGAAAATATTTCAAATATAAGTCCAGCTTCTATAGTGATGAATGCCATTATAACAACTCAATAGAAAAGACTCTCCATTCTACAGATGGAAAACCAGGTTTGGAATGTATCCAGCACTTTCTATTTCCAAAGCAATCAGTGATGGAACAATGGTGCCTTTACTTCAAGAGGGTTTTCTAGCCTTCGACTGCCCAGGGAGAGCAGTAGCATTGCCAGATAATACCTCGAAGCTGTCAGAGGCTCCAAAAGACTTGAGGCAGGTTTGGTTTAAATCCTTTCAAACAAAGGGGTAAAATTTCTCATATAAACCATTCAGTGAGGTGAGGGATGTTAAAGCGTATGAAGAACAACCATGCACTAATTGTTGTGCTGTTTGATTTAAAAGCTGAGCAATTAGGGTATAATACAAACATGTATTTACTGCAATCAGTGGAATTGCAAAATTCCACCCTGGATGTTAAGTGTTCAGGTGTTTTACTGCCGTGTGTTTCGTGTAAAGCCTGCATCAGGGGCATTCAAAATGAGCTCAGTCTGGAGTTCTCCACATACGTTGTGTGTCCAGGGCAGATGATAAATTCAAAGCAGTATCTAAGAATAAATGAATTCTCATTAACCTAATGGGTTGTACCTATTTCACAGTAGGGAGAACTGAGGCCCAGCAAGTTCATTGGCTGAATTACTCCACTAAACCCACAGCAACCCCCAGGCTGATGATTTTCTGCCACTTGCTTGTCAGTTCTATTTATCTAATGACATTTTATGTCACTAGTACTAATGGCAGCAATTCTGGTGCAAACATTCCCTCCCAAAACAAGGATTTTAGTGAACCTCCTTTTACAAACACCTGGCCAACATTAACTGCTAAATCTCCTTTAAATTTTTCCAAATTCAACGTGTTCAGTTTTATCCCTAGATTGGAAGTCTCCTTTTATTAAGTACTTTTTTTTTCCCAGGCCTTGGTGGGATGGGCAAAAGAACTGCATTAATCTGCTAAATCACTCTAGAGTGATCTTGGTTCAGTTCTCACCTCCACTTATTTTGTTCTAAGTAGCATAGAATAAGCTACTGAGGATCAGCCCTTTGACCCTGGTCTTTTTCATTCTTGATGAGAATAAACACAGTGAAATTGTCCTGCCTAAACAAAATGATCTTTTCAAATGTAGGATTAATAAATCATAAATACAATAAAGATACACAATCTTCTTGCTAAGATCTATATTTTTCTTCCATTCTCTGTGTTTTCTAATGTCATTTTTGTCATGGACATTTAGTAAATATATATATACAGTCTTCTTTCAGTACGTTTACTTCAGTATCCAGCTTTGAGATTTCTTCATGGTTTCCTCCGAATTACACAAATAATTCATAGCTCAGCCCTCAGAGAAAAGATATAGCTGAAAGCCACCCGAGGGAAGAGATCACCCCACTGGCTCTGTAAGGGCAGGTATTGACGGGCTGTCAGTGCTGGACTCACTGGACAGGTGTGAGGATTGATGAGGAGAATAGTGAGTGTTCTGAAAGCTGTGTGCAGATGTTTGGTGTTAATAACTTTACTACTGGTTTCACCACAACATCAAAAATGAAAACCCAACAGAATATAGTAATACAGAATAGTAAACAGCAATGTATAAACGAATGAAGTAAACATGATCATAAGCACCACGCTGTCCCGGTTTGTGGACTGAGGATGGAAGAGATTAACTAGAGGGGAACAGGCATAAAGGCTGTTGTGTCCTGAGAAGACATTTGGGAACACAGGATGCACAGGGAACACAGGATGCGGAGGGAATATGGGGTATTAGAAGTGGGAGAGGCAGTATTGTACAATAGCAAAACCTTTGGTTTTTGGATGGGTTGGAAATATTTTTACATTTCCTCCAGTTATCTCTGTCTGATAGTGGTCGTTTACCCATCATCCCACAGTGGGAAATCTCTTTCCACCAGTCCGTGTACGTTGGCAGCGATTCTGCTCCCCGCTCTGAGAACAACCCGCTCTGCTACCAGCAGAAGCTGTTAGAGTTTAGCTTTGTTTGTTTTCCTTACCCCCCTAAGAGGAGGTTGTTCCCGAAAATGCTTATAACTGATTCTCACTCCAGGTAGATGTTACTCCCATGGGCTCTCAAGCTGTGGTCTGTGGAGTATGAACAGCACATGAAGTTATTCCTGCTGGTACCCACAATGAAACATTAGAAAATCATGCAACAATTGGCATCTCAGCAGAGGGACGAATGTACCGCATTATCCTTCCTTCGTCAAACCGAGTCCTGTACTTCAGCTCTGGCAATCGTATATTTGCAGATCAGTCATCACTGGGGTTTTTTCCCCCTCTTATTTGTGCATATTTACTATTCCATCTGGGTTTGATTCTATGTTGGGCCTGATCCTGCAAGCACCAGCTGGCAGGGTTGTGCAATCAGTTCTCTGGTACCTAAAAGTGCATGGGCTTTGTGGCAAAGCAGCCACTAACTCTGGTCCCAGCTGAACTCTCTTGTTTCTCCTTGCTGCAAGGCAGTGCTCTCAGATGTGTGAGCGTGTGTGTAGTGCAAGGGATGAGAGTTTGCTGGTCTGTAAGGAGATGAAGTGCTCATCTGCTGGGTGAGCTGGCTTACACGTTAAGTGGAAACTTTCATTATTTACCAACACTCAAAATGATTTTGCTATTGACAGGGGCTTCATTATGTCAGCCATTCCATTCTTTGAAAATATGGGCAAGACAGAGAAAGAGTGGTGGCAGGGCAGGGGGAAATTCCATTTCTTCCTAAATTGAGTGGAAACATCTTCAGGAAAATTAAAGAAAAACCCGAGAGGAGGAGAAGAGCAAAAGAAATAACAGTAGCCAAAGCCACTTTCCTCTTTCTTTTTCAATCTCCCTTCCAACATGCTCCTGGTAAAATCATTACAAAGGCCGTTTATTTTTAAAATTGAAAGATTGGGGAGAGTCATAATGAGATATTATGTGTAAAAGTTGCACATAAATTTCCTTCTGTCATATTTTGGGCTCGCCTAACACATCCCCTTGGCAGGCCTGAGGGAAGCTGATCGCTTTAGTATAGATTGTATGTGCTTCAATAATATTGCCCAAGGACAGAGCTACTGGGTGGCTGAGCTGGCTACATGCTGATTTAAAAATTAGCTGGGCTTTTATTGGCCACACTAAATTGTTCTCAAAAAAAAAAAGAAATCCAGAGAAAAAGAAGAAAAAGTTTTATAAAAGAATGCAGAAGCATGTTTGGAGCAAGACTGTTCTCCTCTCCTTTGTCTTTCGGGGAATGCAATTTTTACTCACTGGAGAATTTTTTCTTCTTTCTCACATTTATGGAGAGCCATGGAAGAAAGGCAATGTGAGTGTGGTGTGTGATACAGAGAAAAAGCCCGATGCTGAGTGCTTGGTCTCTACAGTCCTGCATAGCTCTCAAGGATGTGGAGTTGGGCAGTACAATGTAATGCTACACCCTGCTCTTGGTCCCAGGTCAAAGGGATCTATCTTCCTTTTTAAAGTATAAGGACACAAGATGCCATAAATTTATTACAGAAGAGTCCTAAAAATGTTTGGGCTACTGTGTTTGTGATTAGCTGAGTTTGAAATTTGCTGTCACACCTGCATCCTGGGATCTGTGCCCGTTCTCTGAGTCAAGGACTTGTCTTGAAGGCCATGAGAGTCATGCATGGGGTTTTTGCTGAGTTTGGTGGGCCTTGATTAAGGTTTTATTTTTCTTCATATTTTGTCTTCATTGTCCCCAACTCTCTCTTTCTGAGGTTTTAGTGCTTCCAGGATCTCAGCTGAGGAATCTCCATAACTGCCAAGAGCTGGGCCATTTCCTTTTCCTTTCCTTTCTTGGTCTAAACCAGAAGCTGGTCTTCAAGGAGGCAAATACCATCAAAGTGCCCAAGAATAAATAGTAATTCATAACAGTCTTTGCTAATATGCTTAATTTAGAGCTCTGGAGTCCAAGTCCTAGCCACATATCCTCTGTATTCCATTTTTTATGACGCCCTTGACCTATTTACTCACTTTTTGACCTAGCAGACTAAGAAATATAAGATGGAAAGATGACCAAAATGAGAGGTTTAAATAAATAGCTTTTAGTGTGCAAGAAGGCCAAATTCATTGTAACTGTAAACATGTTTTTTTTTTATTTTGACGTGAGCCAAATTTGAGTACCCTTATAGTCTGGGCAAATCTGAGAGAAACTGAGCTTCATATCTAGTCTGTGTCTCAGTCCTGTGCCAAATGAAAACTCGAAATGGAACTTGGAAAGCCAGTACTTCAGCTCAATTGGTTCAGATAATTATCCTCCAACCCAACCTCCCAAGTGTGTCCTATTGGGAGTTATAGTTAATTAAATTAAGATTTCAGGCTTCTTCCCCAATATCTTCATCTCTGGGTAGGAGCCTTGGGCGAGGCTGAAAATGAAACTTTCTTCCTTTGCTTCAAGGCAGCTTTGTCTAAATCTACTCCAGAATCAAAAGCACCATGTGCACCTATTAAAACTCTCTCACCACAAGCTGCTCTGCCAGCATTTCTGAATACCCAGTTCCTACAGGTAATCCAGAGTGCTTTCATCTTATATGAATTGTAAAAGAAGACATCAGGGTTTATTAAAGCGTTTGTATTGCTAACGTGTCATACATCACGCCATTAATTAAGAGAAATTCCTTTTTCCCCAGTTGGGTGGCTACATAGTGCTGCCAGCATGTATATATTATCTGTGTCTCCCCACCCTGGCCTAACCCAAACGTTGCATGACTGATTGTACCCCAGAGAAGCTCCAGCCTCTTCAGGTAATTCGGTTGCTGAGTCTCCAAAACCAAGGAATTAAAGAAACTGGGCTCTGCTCCCCTTGTAATTAGTACCAGAGTGAGCAGAACGAAGTGGGGTGCGGCGTGTACATGTGTTCCCAATCACAGCCCACACAATGAAAATGTTTTCTTTCTGGGACAATCTGAAGAAACCTCATAGGGATCCGGGTCTTTTATATACATTTGTGTATGTAATAATAATAATAATTATCCTCATTAGAAAGTTAACTCCAAAGATCTGCGACGTGCTTTAAAAATTGGTGGGAGAGTTGGATGATGCACCAAAGAATCCCAGCCCACGCACGACCTCTCACATCACCCCCGGGGTGTTCGGGACAGTGCTCAGACTGGGGCCAGCCTGTGCCTCGGGCACTGCTGTGTGGCTCACAAGGCTCATGTTTGCCTGCCTGCAGCTGGGGCTGGACAGTTAAGGTGGGTGCATTCTTTGTCCATCTGCTTTCCCACTGTGTGCAGCACATGGAAACTGGTTGCTTTTGTAACATTTTTCCACCCAGTTTCAAGCCTGCAGCAGTCACAAAGGGTTTTATTTATCCAGGGAAGTCAAAAAAGCAGCACACATTCACCTAGGAGCCCCCTAGATTTGTATGCTTCTCACCAGTGCTCCCTCTCCAAGTTCCTGAGGATTAGGGACACATAATGGGATGTTATTTTACAGAGGGTAACAATATTCTCCCTCAGACTGAGCCGTAGGGTATAGTTAGAACTGTTCAGGAATTCTGTCATTAAAAGTCTTTTGGTTGGAAAATGCCAGTTCTTGGAAACAAATTTTTCAGAATAAAGGGGAAGGTTTCTTGTGTCAAAGAGGGAAAAACTCTGGAATAACCACTAGCCCTGAGCAAAGGAGAGATGTGTTGAACTTCCAGCTCCAATGACAGTGCAGGTTACTTACAATATAAAAAACCAGCACTGTAAAACAGCTGTGAATGATTCTGTGCTCACCCAGTACACGAGCAAACTGTAAAGCTAAGGTTTCAAAGAGATCTTCACAGTCCAAGCAGGGATTCTTGATTATTTCCCATTTTTCAGGAAGCATAGCCAAGTTTAAAGACTTCTGTGTTTCTCAAAAATCAGACCATTTCTTTCAAAGATGATATTGATAGCCTGTGCAGGGAGAGATAACCTCCAGACGTGCTTTCGAGGAAGCAACTGCATCACTGGTGAGTGCAGGGTCATTGCTGGGGGAGAGCTGAAGTTCTCCAGTCAGACAGAAATGGACTCCAAAACCGTCCTACAAGCAATTAATTTACAGCCTGGCACTATTGTTGCATTACTGAGTTAGTAATGACATTAACACAAATCCCGCACACCACTAACTAACAATAACAATTCACTCCATCATGAAGAAAAAACTGCTCTGTTGGAGGTGGGATGTCCAACCTAATAAGCCATTAGCCTACATCCCACAAATGACCGCTCGCAGGCAAGCATCACCCTGGTACCCAGCACTCATTGCAATTGTCTAATCCTGCCCACCTATGGTGCTCCCTGGAGTAACTCCAGCGTGCCCGTCAATCCTACGGCCAGGAGCAGCACAGCTACAGATATCCAGAGAACTATTACACCAGGTAGCAATATGTCCTGGGCTGGAGGGGAAGGTGTAAGGAAAGCTGTGGGGAAGGCAAGTCAGGTTTCCAACCTCTGTGCAATGTAGAATATCAAAAACTAACCAGCTTAGACAACCTTGTGACATTCTTCATTATGCTCGCTGAGCTCAATTCCTGGTGCAAATAGGTAAAAAAATACTTTTTTAAAAGAATTTTACTGCTGCTCAAGGACTTTGGTTTATTACATGCTTGCTTCTTCAGTGAAAGCTACCCGGTTCTCTGGGAAAGTATTTTTGATGAAGACTCAGATTTGAAGAAATTCTGGAAGAAATTACTGAAGTGGGATTTTTCAGCATTTCCATAAAGAAAGTTTTGTTTCTCATTTGAAGGTGACTTTATGATTTGAAATTTAATACTGGGGTTTTTTAGATAGGAAATAGTCCAATTTTGAAATAGCAATGTTCTGAATTTTTTGGTATCTCTGTCAACCTCTTATCATTATTGTTTGAGACCAATCCTTTAAAAAAATCTTCAGTTGAAAGAAGTGGCTGAGAAATTTCAAGAAGTCTTGAATGTTGGAAAGTCTCTTCTCTTCTCTTCTCTTCTCTTCTCTTCTCTTCTCTTCTCTTCTCTTCTCTTCTCTTCTCTTCTCTTCTCTTCTCTTCTCTTCTCCTCTCTTCTCTTCTCTAGTACCATTTTCTTGAGTACCATTTAATGTCAGTTTTACATTTGGCTGAGTTTTGCCTGTTTTAAAGATATTTAGTTTGCATTAAAAAAAAGCTTGAAAATCCATGTGGTGGCTGCTGAGGAGTTGTGCTACTGGCAAACATTGCTAGGAGCTGCAGATCCAAGAAATCCAACACAGGAAGTCTACTAGAAACCCAGTGTCAAGGGAAGTCCAGAAACTGGAAGAGTGAGGACATCTGTGAATGCAGGGGCCTGGGCACTTGGTGTCAAGGGAGATGGGAAATTAATGTTGGGGTTTAGGGACACTGTAGCAGAGAAAGCAGCCTCTAGGGATTAGAAGGGTGAGTGTATCAGAACAGAGAGAAGAAAGAAACAACAAGAAGGGTGGTTCTTTTATTGGCTAGAGTTTGTGTCAGGGCTGTATTTCCAAGGAGACAGGGACACTGGGCTAACCCACTGCGAGATCAGACAACAATGCCTGCTTTAATCCTATTTTCCCCCTGAAGTCTGTTTATTGGGAATTCATTTAAAATAATGAGATACAAGATATCAGTTTATTCGGGCTAACTTTTAGTATAGACTTCTTCTGAGCTAAAACGATGCATGAGCTCTGCAGACCCTTTAACTTCTCTCTGTAAACTTTCCCAGATAAAAACGGTTTCATTTTTAGGAACGGCTTCTGCTTTCTCTGTTTCGTTTTCAGGTACCCTTGGTGATCTCTTGCCAGGTCGTTAGTTCACTAGTGTGGGAGTTTCCTTATGATCTTTAGAAAGCGAAGGACGGACCTTCTGGAAAGACACTAAGCTCACCTATTACCCGTGCCTCAGCTTTTAGGCAAGTTTCACACTAAACTTATTTTCATTCACACAGATTTTTTTTTTCTCTAGATATTAGTCAGAAACAGAACTCAGTAAACTTGGGTTTAGCCCGAACATCTTAAGCAACAGACGGGTTCTGACTCTGGGTCTCAGTCTGTAGCTGATACTTACAGATGCATCCACTGTATCTGCAGACCAAATTGTAATTCATACCTGAATGCCCTTTTAGTATGCACACAGCCAGTATGAAATTCTTGCAATAAACTCTCAACGCTTTGATTAGTTTGATATTTTTAAACTTGGAAACCAAATCATCTGAGTTGCATTTTCACAGACATAAAAAATGAGCAATTTCATACACACAATTGTATTTTCAGGAGTGTTTGTGCGTTTGAGCACCCTGTTTTGTGAGGACTTCTGCAGGCTGCGCAGATGGCCAGACCTGCGGTGCACAGGCGCTTTGGGACTGGATCAACTGCCATTAAGCATGTGGATTAGGTGCACTTTTTGTGTGCCCAATTAACCACTGCAAAATTTTGACAACAAAGGAATCATTATGTTCCTGAAAATGTTTATTGTATAAATATTGTCCTTTCTGGTTCAGTAGTGTATTATTCTCACTCTTCTACAGCCATAAAACTGCCCATGCTCTTGCTTTTCTGAACTGGTACAACTGGCATGTGGAATGCAACAGCTGGTTAACTCTGCAATGATCCAAGAGCAGCAGAAGACAAGGAGTGCAGAGGGGGCTGCCTTCATCTGCCAAGTGTACAACTAAGCAGCTGCTTTGTGTTTTCACATGAACAAAAATGTTTCGTTAACTGCTTCGCTGCCAAGGTACAGGATACACATAATGGGGTTGCTGGCCCACAGGGTTACTCGGCTCCAAGAGGCTTAGTGATTCTCCTTTTGTTCCAAATAGTGGCTGATAGCATCTGGGATAAATGCTCCCGTCACAGGATGAGTGATGGTAGGACAGTATTCAAACAGCTTTATTTTCTTTATTTTATTGCATTAAGCTTGGCCATATGTGCAAGAATTTCCCCTTGAAAGAACATTCTTCAGATTGTAAGTCTTTAAAAGCTTGGAAATGCCAATGGAGAAATTTGCTTCTTGATCATCTTTAATTGTATAAAATAATAGACTTGTAAAAGGATGGGTAGAAAAGACCTTAACTTGTCATCTAGTTCTCCGTGATTCAAGGCAGGATTGTCTCAATGATCTAACAGTTGTCAAACTTGTTCTTTCTTGTCTCAAGTTCTCCTAAATTTTTCTAAAGAAGAGTGGCTTTTTGGGATCCTCGGGAGGTTGCATTAAACCTCTTCAGAACTGAAGATCTGTGTCTTGTTATGAAGATAGGAAAGTGAATGAGAAAAAAAATGTTAATGAAAAGGAAAATGAGATTACTCTGTTCAGAGCAGAAGTATCAGAACTGACACTGAGAAGGGAAAGTTTTACTCTTTAAAGGAAATACAGCCAAGAGAAACTGAGATAAGAAGTACAAGGGCAGAGGCGTAGTATGTTTGCATCCAAAGTTGCTCCCGCTTTGCTGGTGCATGGTTGCTGTGGCAAGGGTAATTAGGCAGAGGCTAGTCAAGAGTCTTAAGGTGCTGCATCTGGCGTGTACTCACGTACAAATAAAAGAAATGGTGTAAGGGAGGTGCAGTTGCAATCTCAAAAAGAGGTTCTGGAGGAAGTGGAAAAAGTGCAATGCAAATATTGCTGCTCCAGGCTCCAACAAGAAAAGGAATAAAGTTCATCACACTTTGAAGAACTGTGAAGTGCCAGAAACCAGCCCACGGGCGAGGTGTTGGAGAGCCATCTTGTGTGGCCTGTGGGTGTGGCAAAAATGCTGACCTGTTGACAAATCTCCTTGTTAGCAGCTGGAAAAGGTGGGACATGAATGAGTCTGATGGGACACAGCACTGAAGCCTCGAATAGGGTGGAGCACAGGCCCACGGTCACAGCACTCATGAAATTCGGTAGTAAATTAAATGGGTCTAATTGGGCTGCGAAATACATTGTGTGTAGCTTGGGGAGTCGTGAGGCTGGGTGCTGACGGCAAGCTCTTCAAAGTCAGAGGGCTGCAGATGGGAAGGAAACATTTGCTTACATTATGATGTGAGGAAACGGGATAGCCTCCACCCCATGGGCGTGCAGCAGGGAACCGTGAAGCTCCAGGTTTCAAGCCGAGTATTTGCATTTATCTTCCAAACTTTGCTGTGCACACTCTGATGTGCAGGGTAAGAACTGCTGGATTCTAGACACAGGCAAGGCAATTAGAGAATGATCTAATTGCAGTGCTCTATGCCTGTGCTTCATCTTCTGTTTATTCATAACCTTCTGTTTAAAGTCATCTTTGAGTTTAACTTGCTAAACAAACTTTTCTTATTCGTAAGTCTTTCTGGTTTAAAGGATGGAGAGGGAGTGAAGCAAGATGGGATTGGCAAGACAGTGACTCTATATAGAGATAGCAGCTTCTTAAGGAATATGGAGCCAGAAATTCATTTAGGGAAACCAGGAGATGGAGAGCATTTGCAGCCAGACTGGAATGGGTCATTGTTGGGGCTAGCAAGGTCAAGTGCCAGGTCTGGAAAACAGTACCTTCCATCAGCCGTATGCCAGAGGAAAAGAAAGTAGGTTATAGAGGAATGCTCTGAGTGGACCAAAGCTTTACATCCATACCCAGTGAGTGGGTTGCAGGTAAAAGCAGCAGGGAGGACAAAGCCACGGGCCTCATGGCTCCTCTGCTTTTTTAAGGTTGCAAAGCACTGAGTGAATGAAGCTGCAAACTGCAGGGAATGGGGAGTGGGTCTGCTGGGGGAGGTAGTGGGATGCACTCCTGGACCTGTTGCTTCCATGGAGCCCTAGAGCTGGGCTAATCACAACTTTCCTGTAGTATCAGGCACTGTGGGTTCCTGGTTTTCCTCAGGTGTGATCAGTTTGCTACGGTCTCTGCCACAGGGATGCTGGATCCTCACCTGCCCAGAGGTGCTGGAGCAGGGCCTTGAACTGAAGAGCCACCATGAAACTTCAGTTCTGAAAATGATGTGTCTACGTTACCTTATCTCAAGAATAGCAAACTCACAGTCACTTGTCTTAGTCCTCATGTGTCAGGACCTCATCATTTCCCATCCTCATCAGACTGCTCCAAAGAAGCACCCATGGGTATCAGAGGAGCATTCGGATGCCGTCGTGATGAGTCTATTGAAAAAATCTATGAGGAAATGAATAATTCCGTACTTCATGAAGGGTTTGAAATGTCTGCTGTAGGTTGTGCATGGGGCCCTCTGTCTAGGCACAGGAAACAGAACACGGAGTAGATGCTCCTTCAGAGAGCAGCATCTGACCAAAATGCTGGAAAATTTGAGACAGCTTTGGAGAAAACCAGTGTATGACTGGTTAACGATGGCTGTGTCACAGCACACCTACACCAGTGGCTCAGGGTGCTGCTCACCTTATTCCGCTGTGGTCAGGACCTCTCCCCTGCCACCCGTCATCTCTGTACCTGCAACACTCAGGATTTACAGACAGAAGCAGGCTGTGTCTACTCAAAGGGATTACCAGCAGAGTAAAAGTGGAGACAACCTTGCTTTAATCAGGAAAAAGAGTTTTTAAAAGGAAGTAATTTCATTTTCATAACATGAAGTAAAAAAAAATCCCAGTGGAGGACCTGCTTGCTCTCTCATATTCCCTTCTTGCTCTGTCTTAGATGTGGAGATGTGACTCCAGTAGAGCCTGATCTTACAAACATTTGGAAATCCAGGGTAATGTGATTTCCAGAAGCTGGCGTAGGGCTTTCTGTTGAAAACTGCCAGAGCTCTGCATTCAAACACATCAGTTCTGGATCATTCAGTCCTCACAGCTCTGTTATGCTCTGAGGAATAAATAACTTTCTTTTTATATAGACCTGAGAATCTGAACTGCTTTCTCATCTCCTGACACACCAAAATTGCTGTTGGAAGTAGTACTCAGGATGTCACAGTCTTGAGAAAAACGGTGAAGTATGTGTTTAGCTTTATTCATACTGAGGAGCTTCTCTGAGGACTTTACTGCCACGTACTTAATGTCAAGCACAAAGAGCTTTGCCAAACAACAGGAGTCGGCATAGGTTTGGGTAAACTTAAATAATTAGCTTTGAAGCTTTGGTGAACCTTCAGATGTTTGTTAGAATCTGGCCCTCAAATTAAGGGTCAGCTCCAAGTTTCCCCCCCAGTAGGGAGGACTTATCACATCCAGACCAGGTCCTGATTTGAGTATGGTACAGAGCATATATTTGCAAAAGCTGATGGGTACATGAGGCAAACTTTTAGATAGAGTTTTGGATACTTGGTGCAAATGAGTCTCAGTTATGTATCACTCATTTTATGACATGGCTTTAAGAAAAAGAGGGGAGAAACATACATTTTTTTAACACAATTTTTAGTTTTAAGAAAACTTAGATATGAGTCAAATCTGCTTCAGTCACTATTTACTAGACATTTTTAGAGATTATCTATTTATTGTCCTCTGAAACCACTCGATAGGAAGGAAAGTGCAGTTAGTCCATCACTCCCCAGATGAGAAGAAATGCAAACTTTTAATAAAGTGTCAATGACACCCCAAGGGGATAGAAAGTGATTTGCATCCCAGTGGCCCAGCTGACAGACCACGTAAGTTACTGCATGAGCAGCCGAGTCCTGTCGGAGAAAGGAGGATGATGAGAGAAGAGGGAGCAAAACATGATTTGTACTGGCACGCAGTGAACAAGTTAAGCTGTGTAAAAATGAATATATGAAATTAAAAGGATTAATAGGACAAGTTAGTGCAGGGCAGCAGGGAAAGTCCCCTGTCTAGGCACTTCTGCCAGGTTCCACCCAGACAGGTTACTTTTTTAAAGCCTTCTTTCTTTTGTAAGTGAAATTTCATCTGGAGAGCACCTCATGAACAAAATTCAATTCCTCCCCCCAGCTCCACCTGGATAAGCCCTTTGAGCTTCTAAAATTTGCTTTTATTTAAAAAAATCATAGTGGTTTTCACAAAAGCCTGAAATGTTGTCTTGGTTTGAGGAAGGCTAATGGCACGTTAGCCATCAGAAATCATCCAATGAGTTCATTTGCATCGAATGCTCCTCTTAACCTCATGTTGTAAATCACTTTTAAATAGCCCTGCTGCTTCACCCCAGGGCTGGCCGCTGTTCAGGATTGAGCAGAATAGTTTCTGCTTATGCTGTGAAGGCTTTTGAAATCACTTGTGATGAAGATGTATAGATGCAAGGTTTTTACTATTGAAATCACAAAGCAGGGCCTAAATATTTTGCTGCACTATGGACCACAACCATTCTTTCCAAGCCTGCCCACTCCCGTCTCTGAAGTTAATCAAAGCTATGTGTATATATGCAGCGTTTGACACTTTAGGTTTCTGGGTTTGTTGGGGGGGGGTTGAGTACTATACCTGGTTTTCATCTTGCAAAAGGCCATTACAACATCCATAAGGTGACAGTCATTTCATGCAACAGAAGGCTAACTAATTGAGGGAAAGACATGATGTTTGGGAATGAAAAACAAAGCTGTGACATGTAAAATTACATATAAAGTGAGGTTGTGCGCTCTCCTAAAATTCTCAACAAGTGAACTCAAGATGTCAGCATTTAAACATTGTCAAGTATTGCTGTAGAATCTAGAGACCCACTGGGAAATCTTATCCTGTCCTAACCTGAGGGGCACAGTGTGCACTGGAGAGCTGATGACTTTAGGTAGACGAGTCAGAAAAAGTGAAGACCAGGAAATGTTGGCACTATTTTGGTTTAATGTCTTTCTGCCTTTAAAAATCACTGCACAAGTTGCAGCTGACTTAGATTAATCAGAATTTAAGGTGATGTAGAGATATGGGAAAAGAAACCAAAACCAAACAATAAATGAAAAAGACAAAAAAAGAAACCTGAAGTCTTCTACAAGTATAGTAACAATCCACTCATATTAACCCAGGCTTTCCACTGAGTAGGCAGGTAGAGGCCAGAATAAGCCTGCACAGCTTCAGTGGTCAGCCCTTGTCACTGCTTCTTGGTAGGCCAGGTCTACATCTCGGTACCGCTGCAGTCGCACTGGTGGCTCTTCACAGGAGAAACACCATTGTCCTCCAGGTAACTTCTTCAATCGTATCAACCGTATTCAGTCTTCAATGAGTTGTTGCTGACTGTGCATAGCTGTAATAGTTTGGGACACATCTTGATAGGTCAAGTGGCTTCTCTGCTTTTCTGGAGGAAGAAGTGGGAAGAGGCAGTTTGAAGGTGTTGCTGCCACATCTGCTCTGACAACCAAGTTCCATTTTGTTGTGGAACTTTTTTGCATCTGTTTTAGAATTATAGAATCATAAAATGGTTTGGATTGGAAGGGTCATTAAAGATCATCCAGTTCCAACCTCCCACTAGATCAGGCTGCTCAAGGACCCATCGAGCCTGGGCACCCTGTGCCAATGCCTCGGCACCTCATCGTGAAGGATTTCTTCCTAATGTCTAATCTAAATCTTCCCTCTTCCAATTTAAAACTCCTCGTGTTATTACTACATGCCCTTGTAAAACGTCCCTCTCCAGCTTTCTTGTAGCTTCTTTCAGGTACCGGAAGGCTGCAATAAAGTCTCTCAAGAGACTTCTGTTCTCCAAGTTGATCTAGAACTAAACTTAAGTTGGCTTTGGAGTTCTTATTGTTCCCTGTGTCTTTAATACAGACCAGCTTGTATCTACCAAAGGAGATTTATTGAACAGCTTGAGGATTTATAAACCACTCCCTATATTCCTAGTATCTTGTCCCAGGAGGAATTAACCCCTTGTATGAATGTTAGCTTTTTTCTGCTTGATCAGGTTTTATTCAGAAACACAAGACCTTCCTCCTCTGCTCATCACTGCCTTTCTCCATGCACATATGCCTTAGTGGGAGCACGTACAAGCAAGGCCCTGCAAATCACCACCGGAAAATAGGGGAGCCAGTGCTAATTCCTCACTTTTGTGAGAAGAGGACACTGTCTGAATGCAAAAATATACCTGTAAGTCTAGCAAGTTACAAACATAGCAAATGCTAACAAAAGACACTTGCTGCTAAGGAGAATTAAAGCTTAAGTTGGACTTGTCCAAAAGGGTAATGAGAGTCAGAGTTGAAAGAAAAAATGAAGTATACTTAAAAAATAATGTTTTGCTTAGACTGTTGAATTGTGGTCAAGAGGGACAGGGCTGTTGCTGGGATTTTCACTGCAAAAGGGAATGTGTATGTAGGAACATCTGGTACGTTTGTTCCTAACACTCCCGGCCTTTTACCGTATCCTGCCCAGCACTGCTGAAGTAAACCAGGTGTAAGTGGTTTCAACAGAACAGCCAAAACCACATCTTACTCCCAGAAATCGTGTCTTGAACATGAAGGCTTTGTTCTCTGGGGCCAGAGCTCCTCTCTCCTCACTGGTAGTCCGTGAAAGTGTTTACAGAGGCCAGCAGCCCAAAGGAATTGAATTCAGGATCTTGAAAGCTTTGGCCCTTGCAAAATAAACTTTCAAAGGAGATTCAGAAGTATCAGCAACAAAATACTTTCTATTCTCATCCAAGGCAGCCCCCCACATTCCTGTCCTATGTTTATCTAAAAATTTAAAAAATAAATCCATTGCTTTGAGCTCAGAGGATTGATATTTTAAAGGTCTGTGGGTTTTTTTCCAGGTATACTTCCCATAATATTCTATATTTTCTTTTTATTTTTGTTATTTTACTTTAACCATCAATTACTCTTGTTGGCAATTACAGATCTTGCTTTTCCCTCGTGTTGGTAACACGATAGGCCAGGTGAGGAAATGCTGATGACTAAAGCTCCTGCACTCCTCCTCTTTACCTGAGTGGTCCAAAGGGACACCTCCTTTCCACACAGGAGTTTTGGCTTAAAATAGATCCAAAAGGACATATCTTCAAATATCAGTACTTAATCCTGTTTCTACAGTGTCTGTTCCCTGTGCTGGTAGAGCTGAGTTGACGTAAGCCTCACAAAGAGCGTAGTCAGGAGGCTGGTTAAGTTTCATTCAAAGATAAATAAACCCTAAATCCCTGGGATCTACTTAATTGCCCCCAAAACTGGACAAACACCAGAGCTAATTTGAACGATTTGCTCCAAATTACTCTTGTGAGTTTAGCTCTTTTCTTGGTTGCTGGGTAATTCAGAAATCAAACCAAATATATAGAGCAGACCTACAATTCTGGAAAAAATCATGAGGATTATTTGCTGCATCCACGTGGTTGGATTTGATTATTATCGTCTGATGAGACTGATTGTCAGTATCACGTCATGTAATTTCTCTTCTCTCCTGTGTGGCTTAAGTGTTTCAAATAGGGGGAAAAAAAGCAAAACCCCAAAGCAATTAAAACCAAACAAAAAATCCATAATGACCTTCTTACACTTATTTTTCAAGCCTGCTTTTCTAAATTTTTTCCTGTCGAACAAATTATATTGTATCTACTATTGGTATTTTCCTTTTTTTTTTTTAATGAATACATAATTGCAAGGCACTTGCCTCATTTGTCTCTTCTTGCATGTTGTTGGATGCTTACAGTCAGTCATAAACACCAGACCAGAGCACCTTAAAAGCAGAAGTCAAGATCAAAAAAGAAAAAAAGGCCATTTCTTGTATTATCTAACTGTTTTTCATGGTCAGATGCCAGCCAGGTCACGCTGGAGGTGCTTGTCAGCAGCATCCCAACTACATCTAAAAGGAGAATGGAAATATTAGCCATCATTTTTCTCATTTAACAACTAGCTGCTGCTGATCATGTGTTAATAATCCTGCTCTGTAGATGAGTTATGATGGGTTTCAATCTGCTTTTCTGTCCCGACATGAAAAACTTCTCTAACTGTGAGTATTTTCTCCTGCCTTTTCTAGGGGCACACGTGGGCACCTTTGCCAAGGCAGCAGGTTTCCCAGGAAGACAAGGCAAGGGTGAAAGACCACATCTCATCAACTACTTCTATTGGATGAGGGCACACGGGCCTGCCGTGGAGAAGCAGCAAATTCCCAATAGCCAGAGGTGGATAATTATTTGAGGGAGATGATGTCCTTTGGGCCAGCTGGGAGGAGACCAGTGACACTCAAAGCACAACCGCACAAGGAGGCATGGGAACACTTCAAGACAATAACCAGCCTCCCCGTGCACAAGGCAGTGCTGCGGTCTCAGCACACGCCTGGCAGGTGGCTGGTGGCTCCTGCAGGACTGAGCACTGAACACCTGAACTGTAGTGGAATTTATCCCTGCTGACTGGCCAGGCGAGGAAGCCCGTGCCACAGAGGTTCTATTTTCAGAGCTAACTCCCATTTTAAGAAAACAAAAATCTGTGTGGATTGACCTTACTTTTGTCGGCTCAACCACTTTATCAAAACTACAAGACAACGTTACCTGACAACAAAAAAACCCTGTTAGAAACACATGAAGAGGAAAAAGAGAGACGCTCTACCCATCAGTGTTGTTCTTATTGCTTACACTCCCTTCTCCACCTCCGTGAAACTAACTTTAGATGGAAACTGTCCTGGTTTGCCCTGTGAGGAGGAGACATCGTGCACCTTGCGGCTGAATGTGCGGTTAGGAGGCTCCTTGCTCCAGAACGGCTGTGGGTCTCCTGCAGGGCTAAATGCATCACACAGGGCAACTGATTTTTGAACCAGTTCAGCATGCCATTGCTTGTGCAAAACACGTGTCCAGCCACCAGGCTTGCATAAATTGGCTGTAAATAGTTAATTAAATGCATTTGTACCCCACCACCTGATTTGCATGCAGAATTGTCAAAACAGCGTGCTAAGATTAGACACAATGTACTCCCCGAACACAATTGTACCACTGAAACAGTCTGAAAATCTGGCGCATTGAGTTAAATTTTCACATTGTGCCTTCTTGTGTAATAACAATAATCTCCTCTGCCTTGGAGTATAATCGCAATAAAGAGCTTTTTGTGATTCATTCAGTGTTTATTCACTCAGTAAACAGCCCTTTATTGCTTTTTATACTACAAAGCAAATGAGATTATTGCTTAAATTGTCCGGTAGCGACTAGCTTCTGTCCTCTGGCTTGCTTGTTCAGTTTGTTTTTGTGTTGTGGTTTTGGAAAAGAAAACTTGTTTAAAATTAGCTCCCCAATAAATCACAGTAACAATGAAGTGAGAGTTTCTGCAGTGTGACAGATTTGTAGCTTTTTATGTTTGTAATGATGATGATATGTTTTCTAGCTTATTTATTCCCTTCTGCCTTTATTCTCCCAAACTCTGAAGTCTGCTGCAGTGAAGAGAACCCTAAGATGTTGGAGTTTGGGAACCTGCAGTCCTTGGACTGTGTGCCTGCCTCTGCGGTATTCCCAGGATGAAAAGGTGGAGGAAAGAAGCAAAGAAAGTAAACATGCAGAAGTCTGATGCTCAGAGCTGGAAAGCAGCAACTCTAGTTCATGTCCTATCCTGCTCCTAAAAGCTTGAGTGATTTCCTTCACTCATCTTTGTCTTTACAATAAGCTTGATGATGTTATCTTCTTTGGAAAGTGCCCCAAGATCTTTGGATGGTTAGCAATAAGCATTCAATTCATTATTCGATGACTTTCCAAATAGTTCCCAAGAGCAGTTGCTCTTAACACATCATCTCCCTATGAAGGAATATGGTGGAGCCACTCTGCTGGCCTCAGGACAGAAGGACTGGGAACATTGTATTGTTCTTCACGGAGAAGAACAAGTCAGCTGCAGGCAACATTTGTTCATTCCTTCCATTCCTGAGTGTGCAAATAGTGTCCCATAATTATTCCTCATCACGAGGCCAAGTGGTGTACTCACCAAGAGAACAAGACAGACTTATTTCTTTCAGGCAGTAACATGTAAATGGCATTTCTTATTTCACTCCTGCCAGCTTTCAGACGTTAGCAAAGCATTTCACTGATAATTATTGATTTTTTTTTATTTATAGAAAGCTAGGACCTAGTACAATTTAATATTCAAGAGATGCCAATTTTCTATGAATACCTGAGAATGACTTGGTCATTTTCCATTTCTGTAATTGCTTCTGTATTGCTGGGGCATGAATTGCATTCTTTAAAATCCCCCTAGAAAAGGAACATGGGTAAGGAATCTGTGCCTGAATTTCCTTCTGTTTACTGAAGGCAGGCAAGTTGCTTTTGATTTCAGCACTTCAGGTATTCACGTCCAACCTTATTTACTCACATCTAGTGCTAACTTCAACACTTAAATGGATACCTTCAATTAATTGATCAAGAACTGCAAATTTGGGCTCTCAAATTGTTAAATATGCAACAAGGTCTGTATTTACTCTAATGGATTCTATATTTTCCGCAGGAATCTGCATTTAGCGAGCCTTGACAGCTTTGGAGTGGCCATATTTCTCCTTTGGGTAATGTTTCCTACATTTAGCTCTTTTTCCTCTTCTAAGTTGCTACATTCGGTTGTCTTATTAGTTGACAGCATCTATTTTTACCCTAACCAGTGACAAGGTTCTTGAACAAAGCAGATCAAGTGCCAGCTCCACTAAAATCCCCAGCAAAACCTCAGCTCATTGGCACCAGAAATGAGATGGTACACGTCCGTTGCCTTGAGCCTGAAATATGGTTCGACATCTCAGAGCCAAAGGACCTGATCCAGTTGTTCCCAGGATATATCTTTCACGTGAGCTGGTATCCACCATGTGCTTGACCTTGCTCGCTGTGCTACCTGGGTAGTTCATGTGCTGCAGAGGTTGAGCTCGCTGATCATATGGGTGTCTCCCAGCACTTGAAAGTGAGACCAAGGCCTGGAGTACCATGATATTACAGTTTCAACAGTAAAATCTCCAGAGGTTCCTCTTTGGGATGCTGCAGTACAAAAGCTACCCTGACCTTGGGCAAAAAGAAATCTTTAAACAACCTTTATTTCTTTGATCCTAAAACAATCATTACTCGTCAACCACTGCATAACATCATCTGCATTTATATTAAAGGGGAAGCTTCAGAGTCAGTACTGACAATGAAGCAGTGTCCTCTCTTCGGTAACGAGAGGCCGGCGATCATCAAACAGTCAGGGAGGCGGCTGAACATCTCCTCACAGTTCATCTCATGCCAGGGGCGCTTGCGGAGGTGATGGCTCAGAGCAATGCTCTGTGCTTTCCGTGTCTGTGTTGAACGTGCACTGGAAAGAACGTGCTCCCCTGCAGGCAGGGCCCGCATCGCCCCTGCCCCCCTTCCCGCAAGAAGAAGTTTCCCTATGAGGCTTTTGCCAATTCTGGCACTGGATCCTGTATGGATGTGACATGTTTGGTTTCACTGGGTAAGAATACACCCTGCTTCATAGTTTCCATGTATAAGAAACTCGCTAAGTGCATGGCCTCATCTGTGATTAGATTTTTGTTTCACAAGGCAACAGTGATTTATGAAACATATTTTCATGTGGTAACCAGAAAATGTTTCCATTTAATGATTGGACAGCATACTTTCCTTTATCAAACCTGCTCGAAAACGTTTTATTGTTTTAAGAATACATTCTCACAGGAGATTTGTTGCTTTAATCACATTTCATTTTAAAGGGGCTCTGCTCTGGTTTGCTAAAGCTTTCAGGTTGCTGCATGAAATGTGTGGTTTGTTGGAACAAGGTGAGGAAAAGTGAGCCGATGGTCAACGTGCCAAGTAGGAACTTACAATTGTTTCTTCTATTACCAGCCCTGACACTGAGTTTCTGGTGCCCTGAGCGAGTCGCTTTGCCTCCATTCGTGTCAGTTCCCCATGTGAAAAAGAAGAACGGTCCTGTTCACTTTCCCTTGCGGTCCCTCAGCCTGTTTGTCTTTTCAAATGCTTCATCAGAGGCTCTGCTTCTCACTGGGACTTGCTGGGTGCCCAGCATGGTGAGGGTATGCAGTCCTGGTTGTCACAGAATAGTAATTAATCATTCAAATAAATCATGTCAAAGAAATATTAATTAATCATTGCCTCAGAAAAGAGCTCGCCGCAGATGCTCTCTGTGGGCCCTCCTACAGCCTTGGAGCTGCTGGAAGTGCACTGTCTCCGAACACAGCCCACGGACATGATTAAAAGAACTGCCTCGAATCATCCCAACTTTCTCAGTACTAAACAGCAGCTACAGCTCCTTCTCTTTTTGATTTTTCTTTTCTTATTCTTTCTTTTTTTTTTGAACCTGGCAGCCTTAGTCAATAAGCCATAAGCGCCTAGCTAAGAAGAACTGCTGTCATCAGACAAAAAGGCCTCCAAGTCCACATCCCTAACAACCTATTTTAATAACAAGAGCAATAACGGGATTTATTATGCATGCGGCTTTCTGCAATCATTTCTGAAGAGAAAATTAGTTTGAAGCCTCAGGCGACAGTTGAACTCTCAGAGGCGCCTAAAATAAAATAAGGAGGTGGGGGGGAAGGGAGTGGGCTGAAAAAATAATAACCAGGGAAAAAAAAAGTGTGATGAGAAAAGTTACTGGAGCAAGCATGCCGGTAAACTTTATCTGTGAGTTGTTCTTGTCCTCTGCAGAGGGAGCATGGTGGATGGGAGCCGTGTGGGGTTGCAGGGCCGTGCGGCCGAGCTGCCAGTGCTGCAGGCACGGTGGGAGCCAGCAGAGCGTGATCCGACACGGGCTGCCAGCGGCACGGTCCCCACGCCTCGATTTACGGCACAGGTGGAGTGGTGATAAATTCTGTGCTGAGGAGTAAATCTTAGCACAGCCAGGGAGTTAAAAGGGGAAAAGAAGGAAAAATATATAAAAAAAGAAGAGGCCAAGTACTGTGTGTGCTGATGGAGGTGTAAGAGCTGCAGCTAAGGCGCAAGGCAAATCCAGCACTCCTAAAAGGTCCTGAGTCGTGTAGGAGTCTGCCCTGGGGACCCACTGCCACCACATCCACACCTGCCCCTTCTCAACCACCAAAAATCATCTCTCTTCCCAACCAGCTTCTGGTTCACATGGAAACCAAGATTTAGGTACTGGCACCGGTCTGCCTTGAGAGACCGGTGGCATCCTCAAAGTCCTTCTGCTCAACATAGGGAAAGGCGTTGAAGTTTGGGAACAGGAGGGGGATACTGTTCCAGTTCACAGCGATTACCATGTGGTTTTCTCTAAATGAGGGAGTTCCAACCTATAATCTGATTCCTTGCAGACACACCGCATTTCTCCCCTGGTCTGCACCTGCAGAGCCTGCGCCCAGACCTCTCCTGCTTCCTCATCCCAGCCCAATGGCACGTGAAGGGATTTGGAGGGCCAGAGGTAGATGGTGTTTGGTAGCCCAGCAGGCTGAGATACAGCCTAAATCCCAGAAATCACTTCATCAGACAATGCCAGGAGCTGTCTCCCACGGGGTGTCCCGTGCAGCTGCGCAGGATGGTGCACGATGGTGTCCACCTCCAGTGGGGATCCAGGGAAAAACACAATCTTCCAGGAACAAGGCTGGCTTCTTGTCTGACTTTTGTGTGTGTAGAATCGACTGCTGTCTTTTTTTTTTTTTTTTAATTCTTGGGGATTTTTTTTTCCCCTTCCTGAGGCAACGCTTGAATTTGAGCACTGGAAACAGCACAGACCCAGCTGACTGAGACCAATAATCTCAAACCTGCTATTAGATGCGCCTTTCGTTTTGGGCTCTGGTTTGAGGGCATATTAGTTTACTTCAACTCTGGAGTCTGAGGCCGCCCCTTTTGAACTGCAAGGGGTGGCCAAAGAAAATAATGTGTGGTTATTGTGTAAAAAGTCATCGTACCAGAAAAGTATATGATCACTTAAAGGCAACATCAGAGAGCAGGGTCTTCTGCAGGGCCTCGGCTAACCAAATAATTTCATAGTGATATTTCTGGCTTGTAGGTAAAAAAGAAAATGGTTTGAAATCCTGTGGCTGTTTGGTACCCGTGTCTTTAATGTCTGACTGCTGATTCATTCTAAACAGTGGGATTTAATAAGACCGTTATTGCATGTTATTTAAATGCCTATTGATTATTAAAAACATATTTATTTTTAACTACAAATTATAAAGTACTTGGAGAAGCACAGCCAATCAAATCAGTGGACTGCCTGACGAACACCCTTTTCTAATCCCAATTTTTTATATATATAGAAAAGAAGTTGACTTATGCAGCGGGAATAAAACTAACTTAACTGCCTTTATGGGTCATTTCTTTCTTTGATGAATTCTTGTAACTCCCTTTAACGGTAATGGGACCTTTGCTTTCCAACTGAGCAGAAAATAAACAGACCGCGCTGTAGGGGCTCTATTGCCTTTTGGGGGACTCTGAGCAAGGTTAAGCAGAGGCAGATGAAATGTTCAGTGCTTTAATAAAGCATGCCCAAAATATTCCTGAATAAGATCCTCTTTCCCTATTTCCTGACAAGTGCTGCCCAGAGGGTCCTGCCGGTTGCGCTAACACCTGCCAGCAAAGCAAAATGCCCTACCAGCAAGTCAAACCCCGTTCTGCAGCGGCAGAGTCCCTCTCCCTGGTAGTCACACCAGAAGGCAGGACCGGTAATGAATAGATCTTCTTCAGACTTTAGTTCACAGCAGTCCTCTAAGGTTTTTCTCTCTTTCTCTTACAGCTGCATTCCTGGTCTTCTTTGGTGGCTTTTGTACTGGAGAGAATAAAGATGTGTTGAAAGCTAGAAGAAATGAGAAGGGCTCATCTCTTCTTTCCCTTCCTTTTCTGGTTTGTTTTTCTTTTTTTCCTCAAGCTTGAAAAAAAGGTAGCTCTTTCCTGACTCCTTTTCCAAATGCGAAGTGCAGCTGCTGTTGCAGATACAGGTTCTGCAACTCCAACAAGCTTTTACAGCACAGCAGGCCTGACTCACAGCCAAAAACTAATACGGCATTTATGTCTCTGCTTAGGGAAATTAACTTAAAACAAGGTGGTAGCCGAAAAAGGAGACAATGAGAGAGGGGAGAGGAAACTTGTTTGTTAAGAAAAAAAGAAAAAGGAAGCCTATTAATGTAGGCTCCTGAATAAACGACAAACGCTTTGAAATCCTGATGGCTTTATAAACTAACTTTGCAAAGCGAATGGCTTGGTTTTCCTGTGTGAGTCTCGTTAACGTCTGAGGGTTACACACTTAGGTGTCACATCAGCACTAGGCATCGATCGCATGACTCCCCTGAAATCAACGTAACTACATGCACTCACACCAAATCCAGGTTTGGGAAAAACAGACACATCCCAGGGAGGTGCTTTAAAGCCAGGGAAAGAACCAGACCCTGCCCCACCAGCATGCTTTTCTATCCACAGGTCTGTCATTTTAACTTAAATATTCTTTTAACTAATTGACGTTATTTTCTAAAATATATTTTGATTCACTAGTACAAATTATTTTCAATTTGCAGATATGTTGGGTCAATCTCTGTTTTAGTGTATCTTTCCCCTTTCAGTGCAGCAAAAAAATTCCATTCCTAAACAAGCCAAGATCTTTAAAAAGATCTTCATTATATTACAATAACCATCTTGCTTTGGTTGAAAAAAAAATACGTCTGTTTATTAATAAAGAGGAATTTTCTTAAGTTAGTTCCATTAATCAAACACTTGGGTTTGCCTCATGAGGCCAAATACTTTGAATTTTCAGTTGCTACAGCGTGAAGCCCTGCTGTTCCTGGACAGAGCACCGTACAACTGACTCAGAGCAAGAGCAACAGCAGGCCAATCTTGCACTTTTTGCAGACACCTCTGTAACTCTCCAAGTATTTCTGAGATACCCACTCACACCAGAATCTGAGCTCCAGATGAATCATTTATTATGAAAACGTGGCCTGTTAAATTTCCTTCTCTGCCCACAGTTAGTGAAAAAAATCTGTAAACTTCTTGCGGTTTGCTCAAAATTTCACGCTAACAGTCTGGCCAACACGCCATCGTTTTTTTTTTTTACCCCAAGATGCCGGTGTTTATAAAGCATGAGGTGAAGTTGATACTATAGATCAGTGCAGTGCCACGGCACTGAAGAGCTGCGAGAAAGGCTCTGGAGGACTCTCCGCAGAGGTCTTGCTGCAAGTCTAACCTTTTTTGGAGTGAGATGAGCCAGAGTATCTCAGCCCAAAAAGTAATCGAAATATCAGCTCAGCTTTTGTCCCTGTAACAAAGAGAAAGCTCTTTCTGCCCAAGTATATGATGATTTGATTGCTTTCATCCTCATCTTGCTGAGAGGGTGGTTTAAGAACAGGTTGAAGAGGCTGGCTGCGCATCGTGCAGGTAATGCGGTAGCTTTAACAGATCCCCAGAATTCACACCATGCCAAGGAAGCAGATCCTTAGTTTCAACAAGGCTGTTGTTCTTGTAAGACAGGGTCCCAGTTTGAGCAGGATTTAGACCTTGACCCAGCCCCCTGCATCCAGCCAGGCTGAACTTCAGCAGTGCTGGAGGAGAGCATGATTTAGAGCTGGAGCTGGATTTTATAATTCTGGTTTGACTTCAGGTTTGCATGTGAAACAGAGTCTGGACTGATTTATATTTTACCTCGGTGAGTCTCAGCGTTGCGTTGTGGGGCGCTCTGCACAGGCACACCGTGCGCAGCCAGTTGGTGCTCCAGCCGGCTTGCGGTCCAGGCAAAGCCACCTGACTGCCAAGGCAGGCATTCAGATGTGTGCTTTTGGACATCTAACCCTCACTTAAATACCATTTATGCTTATTAACAGCATCGCAGTGGCATCCGGTACAGTAACTCTCGAGGATTATGTGAAGTGAAGGGTGAAATAACTTCACCAAAAGGCAAACGCTGAGGCATTCCCGTTTGTGTATTGAACATTCCTGTAGGCTCTGCTCTTTTTAGACAATGCTTTCTTGGCTGGCTGGATTATTGCATATCACCTCTCTAACCTGCTGTATTAATTTCCATTGACTGTGAAAAAACTTGTCAAATAAGGATAGAAAAGGCAGGGGGAGTCTTTCAATCCACAAGGCATGGTTCCTAAAAGCACCTTGTTGTGTAGTTGTGCACAAGTGAAGAATTTGTCAAGAATACGGGGCTGCTGCTAATTGTCTGAATAAATTACAGCTTTGGAGCCTGGAAGCCACAAATCATGTCATTGTAGCACTAAGCCATTCCTTTATGGAATTGGTCTTTTACAACCTGGAAAAAAACTTTTTAGAAGTCTGCCCTGTGGCAAAAATGAGAGAGAGAGAGAGAGAGAGTGTGTGTTTGCACACAGGCATGTGAACAGGGTAGCTCTGGAGGCTCCCAGCAGCTCTCTCCAAGAGCAGGGATCCCAGGCTTCTCGCCTTTTACACTGACACCACCTGAGTCCTCTGGAACAGCAAGAACAAAGGTAAAGCTCTTTGAAGTGCTGGATAAACGAGTGGGATTAAGAAAGGGTGGGTGGCTGATGGTCAGTTGTGCAGTACAGACCCAGCTCATTCCTCCTTGGCCCATTAGGGCAAGCCAGCCTCAAAAGAAAACATTAGCTGTATAACAAAGCACATACTAAGACTGATGGGACACTCACTTTGCTGCAGAGGACTTGCACAGAGCACTACTGATTATTTTACCCTTTAAGATGACACAATTTTTTTTCACAAGTGTGAAGCAACAGGTACCTGTCACCCTTGTAGTGCAGACACTTATCCACTGTGATTTTTCCTACCAGCTTTAGCTATGGTAGAAGAGAAAGGAATACAGGATTTTTTTCATTGTCTTCAGAAGTATCTGATTTCAGACTGTGGGCTGAGTCTTGCTCTCCCTGCTGTCATTTGAAAGACTCCTACTGAGTTCAGCAGTCTCTGGATGGAGGCAAGTCCATGTGCAGTAATCCAGTGTGGCACAATCTTTAAAGGGGAGTTTAGCTCTGCGCAGAGAATGACTCTTCAAGATAATTCCCAGTTAATACTGTGAACTAGACAATAAAGTGAAAAGTGCTCACTGGAATTTCCTTAAGGCAACCTGAAGCTGTGCTCAGGCTCTTTCCCAGTTTATTAGCAGTGTTTGGCAAAGTACTTCAGGCTTCTTTGCAGACCACAGTAATTGGTTACCAGACACTAGAGGACAAGCTGCCTGATAGAATTCAGAGTCTGTAATGAGGCAGACAGGCATGATAACACAGTAATAAATCACAGCCGTTAAGGTATATTCCTGGGATGGCTGGCAGAGAGGTTTCAATCAGAAGTCAAGAAGAACTTGCTTCTCCATGACATACTCCTCTTCCTGGTCAGATCTCACTCTGAATCCTTTCCAGGTGTCAGGTCTGTGAGGCCCATGCGAAAGAGAAGGTAACTATAGATGAAATGCCAGACAGGAGGTGTGCTCAGGCTTGTTTGCACCAGAAAAAAAGAGTAATTATTATACACTTGAGGAAGTTTAGTTCCTAAAGCAACTATCCATTAGTGCATCATATGAATAATGAATTGCAAGTCCTGGTAGCTGCCTGGGATCATTCTCTCCACAACCCAAAAGTGACATGGAATAAACACACACCCCTGATTCAATAAATTGATGACAAGCTCCAGCAAAGCTGATGAAAAAGGTCTCAATGTCATCAGTGGCTCCAAGTCCTGCAGCATCTGCCAGGGACAAGCAGCATGGAGACACATGTTTTGCACCAGTAGAGGAAACATCTGTTCTCCCCCTTCTGCACACACCCCTCTTCCCTTTTTTAGTAATCTCCATGGCAAGGTTAGTCCATGTGGCAAAGGGAATTAGTGAGAAGAAAGCCTTTCTTCCACCAACAATAGAAGAGAATTGTTAGCTCTTATGCATAACTACTTGTTTTGTCATTTATCTTTTAATTTGGATCTCTCCTGCTCTTCAGGACATGCCCTGCCCTAACAAAATTCTTTCCAAAACACAAGCCCTGTCACCAGATCTGTCAAACCGTAGCAGATTGCTCTATCACTGTTGTTTATAAAGTGTCTTCTACCTTCCTTAGAAAAATTGGGTAGGTAGAACACCGACACAGATGAGCTAGCTTTACAGTCAACTGGGACAGTTTTGATAGAGAGGGGCAGATGGCTGGGTTAGAAAGTACCAGCTTCATACACAAGGGTCACAAATTCAAGCTTTGTGTTTGGATTCTGTGTCTTGTCTTTCGAAGTGCGGAAAATTCTCTGTTTGAGAATGATCTGCAGGCACTTACAGACACGTTAAGACATGCAGTGCAGAGCAGTCCCTGGAGAGCCCAAGTGCCAGTGGAGTGGTTCACTTTTATCGCTGAAATTACAGGATGAGTTGAGCACAGCCTTTGATGATGCCAATATTGTTTAATGTTCTGTATTATGGATTTACCTAAAGGTGAATGATAGTCCGTTCAATTTCCCATGTGTTTTCTTTGGTGTTCAACGTTTTCTTGATGCTTATCATCACAGTTGTAACACAAGGTATGGCAGAATAGATAGAACCATGAATCTGAAGAAATATATACCAAGGACTATGTTTGTTTATAATACTGAATGTGAAAAAATATCTTTTTTTTCTTATTTCCACAGCTAAACTTGAAGGAACTGATGACCAAACCCAAATAAAGTCTTAAAACTCAGAGGTTAAAACGTACATTTGTAATTTTATAGAATTTTATAGTGATTTAGGTCCGACCCAACATTTCGGTGCACTCTGCAGTTTGATTGCATTCACAGTGTTGCAGGACTTATGAGATGTAACAAAGGTACAAAATAAGTACTGCAGTTTTTCTCAGAGAGCTAAATCCTGAAAGATCTGGTGCAGGATTTGAGAAGTGGGGCTCTACCACACCGCACCCCTAAGGGCTGCTTTTCCTGGGTTTTCATCCCGTGCCCCCAGCACTGGTGCTGGGAGAGGTAGGAGATACCAGCAGTTTTGTCCCTGCAAGAAAGGAATGCGATGGGAGCTACCTGCACCAAAGATCTGCACACCTACCTCTGCGAGCCAGCAGCAGATTTTGTAGTTCCCTGTTCAAATGCCTTACGTATTCAGGCCTCTTTGTGCTCTGTGAACCAAAGTGAGTTGCCCTGATGCCATGAAGGGACATTGCTGCAGCCCTGAACCCACACAACACAGGAGCATGTTGATCCCAGATGCAGAACTCTCTGGTGCAAGGGCACCTGATCTGCCATGTGGCTAGGTGGCCACTTCTCCATCTCTCTTCCTCCCTCAGGTTGCCACTGGAGCTGGACATGCTTTTCTGCATGGAATTTTTGCCATTTTTTGTGTAACTGCACCTTTGTCTCTGGTTTCAGTTTGGTGCAGAGCAAATGAAGTCTTTTGGCAGATCTTTCCACCCACAGCGGGGGTTCTTATGGTACATTGTCAATGCTCCTCGCCCTGATGATGCATAACACTAATCCATCATTAGAGCAAGAGTGTGCTCTGATGATGGATTAAAATAATTTATCATAAGAAGAAGGGGCTATAATGTAACACCGTCAAAAGGTGGCACCATGCGGAGACAAACAGATCAACGAGGAAATTCAGTAATGCTCATTGGATCAAGGGGATCTGCTGCCAAGAGGCTCTTCTGCAGCAAAAGTCTGGCAACCTGCAAAAATATCATTATTCTCCTTGCAGAAATGACTCCTTGCAGTAATGGCAGTGATTTAAGGATTTTGTTTTTTGAACAACAAGGGGAGCCTCCTATCGCTAGCCACCCTGGAATATCGTGGGACTAAATACTCCAGGTACAATTACAGATCATTTTTGCCCTATGCAAGTTGATTTTTAAGGCCATTCACATAATGAAATGCAAATATAATAGCTATTTAAACCATTAGACCAAAGTAGGTTTGCTACAGCCTGGTAAAGTGACTGAGAAAGAGGACTGAAAACTCAGGAGAGATGGTTATAGTCTTAGCTTTCTTTTGGAAGCACTACATCTGTAATTCAGCACTTCATTCCTGTCTACTGCATTTTTGCTTAACTGTAGCCATATGTTTACATAGATTCTTCAGAACCCTGTTAAAATAAGGATTAACTGAAGCACCTATTTAAATGTCTTCCTGAACATAAGTTTATAAAATCTGGACTAAAACCAAACATTGGGTAAAAGGTTTAAGAAAAACTCAGAAGTTTCTATTTCAGTGCCCATAGACAACCATATTTTGATTTACCTCTAAGAAATTCATTATCAGAGGTCCTTTGTCAGGTGAAATGCAATAGAAAATGGATCTGCAGAAAGAAAAGATGTGATAATTCATAGAATCATAGAGTTAATCAGTTTGGAAGGAGCCTCAGGATTATGGATAAATATATATATATATATATATATATATAAACCCGCCAGAAACAAACTAAACAAGTAATCCAGAGTGATCTTAACTTCTACCTGTGATTCCAGATTATGTGCATCCATTGAAGGGGACACTCCATAGAATAAATAGAAGTACCTCTGTGCAACATTGATTTTCCACGGTCTGAATGACAGTGGTTGCCAGTCTTCCTATTACTGTAATTGCTGGCTAAATGAACTATAATTGTATTAAGTGGTAACTCTGAAATATGTATGTACTGTAAAAAGGAGCTGAAGCATTGCAGGCATAAAAATCTGATTTGCAATATTTAGAGTAAGTTGGGGGGGGGCGGTATTAGCTGTACAGAAACCAGTGCAAGAAATGCGTGATAGCTCAGAGGGGTCTGGGTTTGAGAGGGGTTGTGTGGAGGGGGAAAGCCTTGCTGTGAGGATTACAGCCCTTGAGTGCCTGCTGCACCCGGCACAGTAAGCCTGGTGCCTGCACCACTGCTATGAGTGTAGGGGTGCCAGCAGGCACCAATTTCAGCAAGCCCACCCTTAGCTGCCTAATAAATAGAGGGACAGACTGATCTGCAGGGCCAGCCCAGTAGGCTGAGCAAAGCAGTTTCACCTGCAAATACCGTAGCACGGTGCATGGTGTGCGACTTGCCCAAGGTATCGTAAATGAAAATTACTGGCAGTACACCTTTAAAAAACCAGAGAAACCTTCCATAGTGGTTTGTGTTTCAGAAGTTCATCTTGGTGCCCATCAAGAACACTGTGTGGGCAGTGAAAGGAGGTGCCACAAGGCAGCTTTGATAGGAAACTCTTTGGGTCAATGCTGTTGTTACATACTATTTGCACAGAGCCTACGCTCTCTGGCCTCAGGTCACCCTTTCACTTACTAAAAATTGTTCCTTCCTTACATAATATTGAAGAAAATAATGGTGCATTATACAGTGCTTAAGACTTCCCTGCCTTTTTCCTTTTCCTTTCACTGTTAGTTGTCACTCTTCCTAATAATGAATGGATTACAGTAGTTTCAATATGAATTCTCCTCTTGATATGAAAACTAATGATAGTAATATTTTTTAAAGTCAGACTGAACTGTTTTCACTTATCCAAACCAATTGCTGCAGCATTTTGGTTTGCTAAAATTTGACATTTCAGAATCATCTTTTGTTCTAATTTCAGATAGGAAAATTGTTTCCTTCCTGGGCAATTTAGGATATATTTGGGAATATTTGTGGATGCTGTGCTTTGGAATGTGACTAAAAAGAGTATTAGTGAGGCTGAAAACATAACAGAAAATTATCACAATGCTGCCCATGAAAATCGTGTTGTGAAACCCCATTAGATGGAAATAATACTCTTACTAAAAGTTTTCTGAATAAAACCCCATACAATGCTGTCTCGCTGTTGGCCTGATGCAATAGTGGGTAACCACATTCCTACCCAGGAGGATTTGCTGCCAGTTTTTGCAACAATACATTTTATTTCCAGGGTGGAAAGACAAATGGACCTTTGTGGAGAAATGCAGCAGAATTCCAGCAACCATTGAAATGAAGGGCAGCTTTGCCTTTGTTTTCAATGATCTTGGCTGAGTCCTTAACACAGTTGCTGAAAATGTTACAGTCACATTATTGTAAGCAGCAGGGAAATAATCTACCCTCAAAATCTTGCACACGGTTCCTATTTAACCAGCAGCAAATTGATTACTTGGCAGGGGAAATACCCCGCTCCTTCCCTGACTGGGGAAACTGGGAGGAGCTCTCTGCACCGATGAGGGCTCCCCAGGTCTGCGCCACCCGCACAGGAGCATCCAGGGCAGGGACTGACCCAAGGCTGAGGCGCTCTCGCTTTGCAGCCAAAGCATTCTTAAGACATGGCAGTTCTGCTCCTGGGAAACAGCCCATTATGACCACTGAAGCAAAGATGCCAATTAAAGCAGTCCTCGGGGCAACCTCAGCCTCCCTGGCAAATGTCAGCCCAGCACCAGGAACTGGCTGGCTAATGGGAGAGAAATAGGGACCAGCCTCCTGACTTCGGTGTGAGTTGCATCTGGGTACTTGAAGGGTTTCCAGGAGCTGAGACTGTCCCAGAGGCTGCTGGAATAAAGACATTTCCTCAGTCTTAAAAATCTGCTTCACCTGAATCTGATAGAAAACTCATTCCACCCTGCTTGCCTGCACTGGGACGCTCAGGGATGTTAAAAAGACTTTGCTAATCCACATAGGGATTGTGCAGGATCCAACGCTAATCCCTCAGCCGGAGAGAGGCTGGACGTGCTTCCCCATTTGTACAATAATATTCACTTTTTTGAACCAAACTTCTTGCCCAGGCAATGCTGCAGACGCAAGTTGCTTGGATGGATGGAGGGGTGAAAGTATGGATAGAGGAGCAAAATTCTCAAAACAATCTATAAACCAAGTGGTTTAAGTGCTCTCCCTCCCTTCCTCCCCCCTGTCTCCTCTTAGTGTTTAATTGAGTCATCTGTAAGCATTTTGGTAGGTCAGGAATGCAATTAAATAGCCTGTCTATCGTAAAATATTTGAGCAGTAATACCTGATAAAATCATCATCTTGGAGTAATTGACCACATCAGATAATTAAGGTTCCTGAGGCAAAGCTTCACCCTCAAAGGAAGTTCAGTGATATTAGAGCAGGGTTGTGGTAGTCAAGTCTATGTTAGGGTTTCTATTGTAAGCCTCATATTTTAGAGCTGTGCAATTCTATCAGTAAAATGGCTGTAGTTTGAGAGTGTATTCATGATTTGGTCTCCTTTTTTTAATAACAGAGTAAAGAAAATACTAAGTATTTTGGTCTAAGAGCCTGAAAAAATCCTGCTGAAAAATGAAGTTTGAATAAGGCTTCACTTAAAAATAGAAAAAACCCAGAATGTCAAGATTACAGCGTATCTACAGCTTGGTGAATTTGCAGCCTGAGAAGGGGATAACAATCAGCTCAGCAGCTCTCCAGTGCTGTGAATGCTTTCATAGTTTGAGAGTGAAGATAATTCTGCCCTTGATGTCTTCGTAGCCTTATGTATATACATTTAAGGCATGTTTTCCCCAAGCAGAATCAGGAGAAGCTGTAAGAAGTCGAGCAGAACAGAACAGGAGACTCTGGTCTGAGCTGTAGGAGTGGGGCAAGTATTTCTCTCTCTCTTAGACACAGTGCAAGCAATAACTTTGCCACAGAATCCGTGACAAAAAAGACCTGTTCTAAACTTCACTTTAAATACTGGAGTGCCATGCTGGATCAAAGCAAGGGCCATCCGCCCTTCTGTTTGTTTCTGACAGTGGTGGATACCTGGTGCACAGGAAAGACAATATAAACAGAACACGTGTAGCACGGTAACTTCTCAACACCTGGTGATCAACAGTTTAGGGTCTTCTGCTTCTTCTTCTTTGGGACAGGAGATTTCTTGTAAATAGCCACCACTTGTGCTTCAGTCAAACTCAAAAAGGTGGAAAAGCAGAGAATGCTGGGATTCGAAGACGATCACGTTCTCTCCTTTGTGCATCTGTACTGCTGAGTAAAATCACCAAGGAGTCAGCTCAAACCCTGGGTCATCGTAGTCCTCACAAGCCAGTTGTTATCTCACAGCCTAGCTTGGATTTCATCCACTGCAAGACACGTAAGCTCTGACCTTCGGCATGGGTACAGGCCAGCCTGTGCCACTTGGTCTCAGGCTTAGGACTTTGCCCCCTTTCTCTTTTCTATTTAGCAGGATAGCTAGAGGAGCTATGGCCTCATTACCATAACATCTGAACTCTTCATGTTTTTTCATTGCATTTGTTTTTCAAATCACTCTTAGAGGATAAGGAAAGAATTTGTACCTCATTTAAAAGGAGGTAAGAATGATGCAGACACTGACATCTTTGAAGTGCGTAGGCATTTTGCTATTAAATATAGCAGATCTTAGCTGACTTAGGAGCTCAAGCTTAGATAAATCAAGATCAGATTTAACTTTCTAACAGAGTTAAGAAGGATAAGCGCCCCACCACTTTGAAAAGATGAGAGGTGGGAGCACGCAGGCTGTTCTAGGTCTTGCAAGGGGTTTGTTCAGAGACTGGTCAGAAATCCCATTGGCCACTTCTTTCATTCCCAGACTCGTCTCTGTTTGCTCAGACAAAGGGCTAAGCCATTGCTCCGTGATTCAAAACAGTTTTCAAGTGTCAGGAGTTCAGAGCATGATGTTGTATATATTGAAACCTTCACATTTTCTCACAATTCTCATCAGTGTTGTTGCTATTTTGGGCAGTTTCTTTTCTCTGGAGTCACTCTCAAAACTCTCTGATTTTTACCTCAGTACCCTATAGGATTTTTTTTTTTTTGCTGCATTTGCATTCTGATTTTTATTTTTGGAAATGTGTCTTAATGAAAAATACGTATCTGAATGCTCCATATGAGTAGCCTCCAATGTTGAAGATCAGTAACAGTTTATTTGATCACTGACAGCAAATGCTCTTTCAATTAAGCAGGTCACATAAATAACTTTCTGGTTCCAACATTATTTGGAAAGGTTGAGTGTGAAATAAAAGTGATTGGGTTGGTGGTAGAAGTCTCTCAAAAGGATTGGAATAAAAGGAGTACTTCCTTAGGTGCTGATTCTTGCTGCATCAGAATGACCCAAGAAAGCCAAATTTGGTTTAGAAACCTCTGTAGAGTACACTTTTGTACAGGTTTTCAGTACTTTGCTGATATTAAGAACGATGTTTCTTAAAAAAACCTTTTCATACAGTTATTGACATTTTTGTTGGTTCTTTCATCTAGAAACACATTATAGCACCCCCCAAAATTAGAATATGGGCATGTGTGTATGTCTTTCCCCTTTTCCTTATGTAATTCTAAAGAAGTCCCATTCTGCCGCTGGGAAAGGGTTCAGGTCAGTGTTGTTTCATCCCCACGGGTTTCTCTTGCTCTTACGGCCATCCTTCTCTGTGTCTTCCAGCCTGGACAAGGGCTTAATGCTCACAGCAGTATAACTTCTGTACATGTAACTATAGCCACAAGCTGACATTAGAAAATGCCAAGCCAGGCTCAGACATGGTATGAAGTCATAGTTCACTGGTATCAAACCATCTTTTGACAAGTGAGGATATGATCCTTACAACAAAAAGATACAGAACAACGCATGCGAAATACACTGAAAAATGTGGAAAGCTACAAATGATACCTCATCACTGAAAGTTTGGAAAAATAAAGTTTGCACACAAGAAATCTCTAGTTCCCAGTGGGGATTAGTGTTCTTTAGGAGTGTCCAATATTCAAATCAAGATGTAAACTTTTGCAGTTATCCTTAATTCACAAATATTATAAGCCCAAATCCTGACCGAAGTCCTTTTGGGTATTTGATTGTTCACAAAGCAATAGGAATGATTCTTTGCTTCATTTGAGGTTGGCTCTGCAAATGGTGCTGCTGTCCTTTCCCCTTTAATTTTTCCAATATTTGGTTTCTGTGGAACAAGTTGTGGAGGCAGAAACAGATTTTGCAGCTGCTGAGGAAAAGATCAGAGGCACCAACCTTGTTTAAAAATTCCACAATCAATTTAGGAAAAAAACAGCAAAACCCCAGGAAACTCCCCAACTTCACTAAGAAGTCCTCAGTTCAAAGATAGCTGTACTAGGAGGAATCCACAGGATCTGCCTGTCAATAGGTTTCTTAGAGGAAGAAACATCAGGTTGGATTTTTTTTTTTCTTTCTCTGCCATTGAGAAACAACTTTGTAACTGCAGAACAAGGTGAAACTACTAACAGGGCCTGGTGGGAGAGGAGGATCAGGGAAGAGGGGAATTCGTGTCCTGAGGATGACTTGCCTCTGTGAACTGCTGCTGTTGATCTCTCAGCTGATGAAGGTTGGGTGAAAATAACAATCTTCTACATCTTGGGGTGCCTATCTGCAGGGTCGGAGCAATCCCAAATTGCACAAAGCACTTCGCTCTGTTTTGTACCTTGAACTCCTGGTTGGTGCAATATGACTTTACTGTCATCCCACGAAGGGTTAAATGGGCTTAACTCTTCACAGTCAATGAACTTACAGGTACAACGTACTACATTTCCAAAGCAGTTCCTGAAAAACTCCAAAAGATACCTGAGTTGATATACGACTTATTTTTATTTTATTACTTCTTAAAAAGTACCCCTCAATATTAGAGCATCTATAGATTTAAATTTCCTAAACGATTGTGCTGAGCATTGGGGTTTGGATGCCTTGGCCACGGAGACCAGGGACTTCAGCCACAGCTGAAGCAAAGGTCCAGTGTGCCCAACGCTCGCGTACACATTGTGGAGGAAAGACCGTCAAGAACAAGGCAATCGGTGAGTGTTGATCTCCTCAGTGCAATCTCCACTTCTAGTCAACTGCAGCTGGGGACAATGTTGGACAGTCCTTGCTGTGCTAGTCCTCAGGGTTTTAAATTGCTTTCTGAACCAGCTGGTACTTTTGACCCCTGCAGTGTCCTGTGGGTGTCAGTTCCACCCGTCAGTCACACACTGCATGAATCAAAACTATTCTTTTTTCATTCTAGCTCTTACATGATGAGTAACAGTGAGTAATCCAGCTATGACTACGAGTCATTACTATCTCAGGATTGCTTGGAATATGAGGAAACCAGCTTTGAATCCTCTTTGAGTGCCACTTATCCCAAAAGGCTTTTATTGTTCATGAAAAACCAACGCTGAATGGCAACGTGCAGAGACAACACTTAACTTTCCGCCACGGCAGTGAGATCTTTGCACAAATGCATGTGAGATGAGCGCTGAATAGAAGCAAAATGAGCATGCAAATAACCCCATGCACCAACTGGTGTTTCAATGCCTGCAGAGCTGGGTGTTCGCACAGGATCTTGCTTGCATGCCTGTCTCCGGGTAGTTTGAACGCTGAAACTGGCTCAGTGCCAAGGTACATATTCCCTTTCGCACATGCACTTAAAAAGAAAATCCACCTTATAGAGGATCAGCCTGATGTGTTGAATAGCACACCTGGCCGTTGAGTCAAGAGGCCTGAGACTGAATCCAAGCGCAGTTACCTACGGAAGCTCTGTTCGCCTCAGTTTCCCTTCTCCCTCTCTGATTTATTTTTTTCCTAGTTAGACGTTGGATTGCTTTGAGCTGGCATAATCTCCCTTTACGTGTTGAGCACTGTGGCGATGAGATCTCAGCAGGGAAAGGGACACCCAAATCATAATAATGACAATTGCATGAGATTGATGAGCTGTTCTGAAATTTCCCTATCACTAACTTTTATACTACTCATCGCAGCTGCAAATTCCTAAAGTGACAGCACCTATTGGCCTGCCATTATTATGCATAATAATAATTTAACTAAAATAGCAACAGAAATGTGCATTACACAAAATGAATTTAAATTGATTTTTTTCTTCATTCTCAAAGCTTATTACTAATTGGTATTTTTAGAGCAGAGATTCATTTTCATACACTAAAATTAATGGGCCATATCAGTGGGTGTGAATCAGGATAGCGCCATTGAATCCAATGGGTCCTCTATCATTTACTCCAGCAGAGAATCTCACCTACTATTTCAAAAAGCATTTTCTTTCTTGCAACTCATGAAGTAATTGCATTTTCAGTCTTATGTCCTGATTCTGCAAATAATTGTGCAAGACATTAACTTTATGTAGATAAGAAGCACTGCTGATGCCATTGCAGCTACTCATATGAAGGAAGTCACGGATTTGCAGGATCAGACCTTAAAATGCAAATGAAACCATTGCAAAATCTAATAGATTCACAGGAATATTTTTCAAGTGGCGGCACCTAATATGTAACCTGTCCAAATACCTAAAAATTCTTCAAATTACGTTGTGCAGTAAAGTAGTAGAAAAGAGATTATTTAGGTTGCTTAATACTTTTTATTTATTACAGAAGAATCTGCTTTTTTTTCCCCTCTGGAAGCTCTGTCTCCCACATTGTCTGCAGCAAGTCTTTGAAATTCAGCAAGAGGATAACCTTTGGATTAAAGATGTGCTTTCTTCCCTAGCCCCCAAGAAATTCCAACTATAGTTTTGCTGAGATAAAGTGTTTTGAAATAGCCAATTCGCTACTTGCTAGAAAATTTGGCAATGAGTACCCATTGACATAGGAATTTAGAAGACTTGCTCTTTTCTTCCTGCCCCTTCCAAGAAAAAAAACCCTTGCTGCTGGGTATCCTTTATCTCAAATGTGATGGGAGTTAGCTGATGTGCTAACGGTGCAAGGTTAAATGCTGCTGATGGCGCACAAAGGATGACTTTACCAGAAGTTCTTTACACAACAGGAAAAAAAAGAAATGAAACGGAAAAATTTTAAGGTGCAAAATTAGGCAACTAAAATTTAAGAATTATTAGATCTTCAGGATCCTGGATCACCTGACCAGCTTAACAGTCCTAAATACTTAGTCTTTGACACCAGGATCACGCATCCTGCTTCTCACCACTGATGAAATACTGCATGTGGACAACGGGCAAAATTAACACTCCATGGATTTGAGTTTACCATGGAGATAACACTTTTTTTCCCAGCCTGTGTATGTAATATATACATTACCATGTATTTGAGGTTTTTTTTGCTTTGAGGCAAATCGAGTTTGACATTTATACAAGCAGCAATAAAACCGATGCAGTCAAAGTATATTCCTAAAACAAGTTCAGTAATGTCTCTTCCAAACTCCGTTTGAGTTAGTGGAATAAATGCCTTTTCATGTTTGCTGTTGAAGTACCGGCCAATTCTGCCAAATGGTTTTTGGAAAATTGCCTTCAGAATTGACTTTCCCTGGGGAAGATTTGCTTCTATGGAAAGCAGAGATACTGGGAGAATTTGCAAGAGGGAGAAAGCAAAAGGGAAGGCAGAGGGAATGGGTTAAAGGCTAACTTTAAACAGGTGGCTTTCATTTCTCTTTGCCCAAATTGCTCTATAATTTCTTACCCTCAAACTTTCTGGTTAACTACAGCAAATTTCATTTTAGCGAGAGCAGCTCCATGCTAATCCAGCTTTGCATCAGCTCAGGTTGGGTGTTTATCTCTGGGCTTCCCATCTCCCAAGAGCAAATGTAGGTTTAGAAGTCTTGTAATTCCAATTCAGCTTATCCATCTGGGAGTCCTGAATAATTTTGAATCCCATTGATTTGCTTCATCTTGAATAAGAAGAGGAAAGGTGAATAGTTTTTGCACCGAGCAGTTAGTGTTAACTGACTCAAACAGAGGTACCAGTTAGGGCTCCCAACAGTCACCTTATTTCTGTCCCCACCTAAAAATGTGCAGAAGGGACACCCTTTTCTCTGGTTTGCTTTATCTATTTTGCTACATGAAGAAAAATACCTATATAGGACGATGCAATAGCTATTGAAGTATGGTTAAGTTCACATAGAGCCTTTCAGGGCTACTTCACAAGTTGGCAAGCTTTGGGAATCAGCAAGTAGTCATCGTACAGGGAAGGAAACTGCTCTATTTCACATTTGTTAAATGGTATTTCCTAGTCCATCTCCAGATGACCTGACAGAAGGAAACATATTGCAAATGTATGTGTCATATACGATCAACCCCAATAAATATCTTTTGTAATATCATTTTCCATCTTGCACTTTGAAGGTGAGACGTAAGCAGTAATTTTGTGCATACTGCAACTTTCTGAAGCTCCAGTTAGGGTCTCTGAGGTGTAGATCGTCCACAGCAACATGACATCTCCAGCTCCACAGGAAAAGCTACAAGGGTTCCAGTGAGGATTCCTAATGTCAGTGTTTACACCGTAACTTCTGCTCTGCTGTATTTGGACCATCCCTGACAAGGTATGTTCATACTGCCCAGTTACAGTGTTTGCTCTGTATCTTTTGCCACTGAACACCAGAGGATGTTGTGACTTCAGCTCCAAACTCCTTTAGGTTTCCCCTGGGGTGCTGAGAAATAGCTCCCTTCTGCCCCCTCAGACCATCTGGAGGGGCCTGTGCTCACCCTTGAGACTCTGACCCCGTAACGCTTAATATCTTGGGTTTGAGATGGTACCCATGAAACTGATATGAGCCACTAGGAAAGGAGGAGGGATTTTATTTTTAGGTTGCACCAGGGAAACAGCTGCAGCGTTTTCTCAGAGCCAGAAGAGCACTCACAGGACAGAGGGAGGCTTGTCTTATTGCCTCAAAATTTTCCCTTCTGAAGAGTTTCAACCTTTCAAGACTCCCCCTGTGCAAACCTCCAGCTCATGTGCACTGATGAGCGTAACTCTAGAGCATCATGGAGGAAACCAGAACTATTTTTATATTTGCTTGAGTAAACCTTTAGCATTTTACAGTCAGGTGTTTATTTCACTTCCCAAGCTGCCTCCGGCTCCAGTAATGCTTAGCATGATCCTTTTCTCAAGGAGGGGGAGAAAAAAGAGGATTGAGTTAAGTGCTTTCAAAATGGAGAGGCCTGAGGAATCACAAACACGTATCTGCTGCCACACATCCCACCTCGCTCCCCCCCTTCCTTACTTCAGCCCTCCTTGGAAGGAACCTGACAGGAAATACTTTAGGCATAGAGAATTTTCAATGAAAATATTATTTCTCCCTCTGCCCACTTTTCCGCCCTCGCAGGTTGTATGGCTAAGTGACATTTAGGAATGTGTATCCTGCGGGCCGCTCAGTCGCCTCTCTTCTCACATGCTGCTTTCCCATCAGAAGAGCATCACGGCCCGGGTCCTCTTGCCTCCCAAGTGTCACTGGAGTCACTTGACCGTTGGGAGCAGGTCTAGGCTTTTCAGAGTAATTTCTGTTCTCAGCAGCTCCTATAAATAAAGGAGGCTGACCCCCTTTTCAATGAGCTTTCTTTCAGCCTTCCTGGGAGGCTCAGAGAGGGTGGGGTTCACCACTGCTCCAGAGCTCTGGGATAAAAAACTCTACAACCCTGAAAAGTACAGAAAGTTGGCTGATATTGCATGCACAGAGCTATTCAAACCAGATGCTTGCATGCCTTCCTGCCCACGCTACCTTACCCACACTGATCCATTCCTAGCCTAGCAGGAAGCTTTAGGTTTTATGTACCTTGAGCCATTTTCAACAAAAGCCAGAAGGACACACAAGTGCTGCAATGACCTACAAGAGGCTGCTGTCAGCAAGCAACACGCTCGCTCGTTCATCTAGAGACTGCCATGTTGCACTTTTTCCTTGGGCAAACTAAATTTATTCCAACTGGTTAAGAAGTGCTAAGGCAACATGGCTTGACAAATAGCATGTGTCTAACAGGGAAGAGAAAAATGGCTAAGGTTAATTTGTGGTGGGGATTAACATTGGGGGGAAAATGAGCAATATATGGACCCATTTCAGCTGTCCCACCATCCCCTTCTTGAACTGTTTTTTAAAAAGTCACTACCTTGTGACTTATTATGTCTTGCTCTTCAGCAATCTTCCTCTGGTCAGAAGAACCCTATGTTCTGCCCCAGATTTCCTGTATTTAAGCCTCTTGTTCCCATATCTTGGTTGAAAAACTGCATCCTTATTATTTCCAACTCCCTTCCACCCAAACCTTACCAGTGGTAATAATTGGGATTTGCAATTTTAACTCATCTTACTCACGACATCTTAGGTTTCTTGGAGCAGCGGTCACAGATGTGGGAGGAACTCTTTCCCAGAACCTACCTGAATTTGTGTGGCCTTGGCAAGAAGAAGACCAGGTCCAGAAAAAGTATTTTTGCTTTGGTTTTAATGGAATAAGGATGAAAGTCAAGGTCAGAGGTTTAAATAGGGCTTCACAACAGCAGCCAGGTTTGGTTGTTTTTGGGGTTTTTTTCTGAAGCTGAACATCTCAACCCATACATCAGCAAGTGGGTTGGTTTTTGGAGAGCTCTGCACATTCCCTGAGATTAGTGACACCTGTAGTGTTCCGGTATCAACTATGAACCTGCAGCCCATGGCCCAGAAAGCCAAGCATGCCAAAGCTTCCTAATGAAGAAGAATATCTGGGCTACCACTTTGATAGGCCCCAAGCAGAAAATATTCAGTCCAGACTCGCTAAATAGTAGTCACTTTGCCAATGTTTCTGTTTATTTTTAATTGCTGATTGCACTTTTTGCCACTTACTCCCAATTCTCCCCAAGTCCTTTGGCAATTCTTGTCAGGTTGCACTCACGCTTGATTGACAAAATAGTTGTGTGAAGGCTGCTGAGAGAGGAGGTTGCAAAACATTTTGTAAGTACCTCCTTCCCAAATTACGCATTAACGATACATCAGGCTCAAATCCACAGCCTCATATTAACATGATTTCATGGGATCTCACGAGTGAGATAATCCAGTAAGATTAGTGTCAATGTTTCATACCCAGATATTAATTTTCCATGAAATTTTCCAGTAATGAATCCAGTGCTTCCTGTTTCTAACCTGGCCGAATGATGCAGCTGCTGTTCTATACACTGGATGACCAAAATGGTTTTCCCTGGAAAGAACCGGGGAAATGTTTGTTTGCACCTCGCACAACGAAGCAGAAGGAGCTGTGGCAGGGGAGAAGGGGGTGGGCTGTGGGAGCTTCTGACCCCACATTACCCACATCTGTGCTGTGGTGCTCTGCCACTGTGCCTGGCTCTTTCACACCCAGAATACATTGACTAATGCAATTAACGATATGAGCAACACACATGTTAACCATTTTCTTATTGCAAACTTATCAGGTTTTTATTTATTACTTTTTATTCCCTCCTTGGAAAAATTTTGAGGCTTGGTGGTATTTATAATGAATAAGAAGGAGAAAAATCCCTTTGGTTTGTTACACAAGTTCATCAGAAAGGTGATCAACCACATAAACACATACACCCCCACCCCTTCCCATATCCAAGCATTAGCTCGCAGCTGTGTGCACACAGGCTTTGAGAGCTGAGTAACCTATTAATCTCCATGGGGAAAATCAATAAATTGAAAATAATTAGCTGGGTATGAGAAGAAGCAAAGAATCAGACAGCTGTTATTTAAAGCATGTCTTAGGCATGTAGAGACAAGGTACAACAAGACATACAAGGAAGGGAGAAGGGAGGGAGAGGGACAGGAGGACATGAAAGAAAGAATAGATTGGTGAGTCTAAAAGCCTAAAATGTTTACTTCTATATAAACCATTCTAAGTAACTCCATACCAGTAGTTCTTCACAATGAGGACTGTGGAATGATCAGAAGGGCTTTTGGAAAGTGCAACCCGCTGAGTGAAACTGCTCACTACCGATGCTGCAAGGGTTCCTGTAGTCACCAGCAATGGAAACAAGGGAACAAAATTCCAGCAGCTGTCAACAGGCATTGCCAATATTACATTTGTCTCCAAGTAGGCAGACAACAGGGTCTCCCATGAGAGTCAGAGAAGCAGCAGCGTGATGGACACAAGAATTGGCCATAGTTATCCCATACAGCCACAGCAATAGAGACACTGAACACATCAAGCAGAATATGGCCCCCTCCACCCTCCTTTTTCGTGTCACATTGACTTGGTGACAACTGCTGAATAAAAACACTTTCCGAGAGAAACAAAGTAAGTGAAAGAGAAGAATGTGCCTTACCAGTGGGGCAACAAAAACTCACTGGCACACTGAGGCAGATGAGCAATGGACCAAACTGTTCATAGCTCAGACGTGACAGATGGTCTTACGAAGAGCTAGTCCAGCTGAGCTCGTGTGCATCATTTTTAGGCTAAGATTTGACACCCGTGTGTGTCCCTGTCCAAATCAAGGATTCTAGGTTCAGTTTTCAGTTTTGGAGCACCAGAAACTTTACAAATTGTTTTGCATGGTTTGTGGTGGGAGCTTTATGTGAATCATTATCGCAAGAAATATACAGACCATGAACTAGAAGATTTCTAGACAAGCTGCAGATCCTAGATGGAATCAACACAGAGAAAATTCCTTATGGAGATAGCGACTGTGTAGAGAGGGAGATCAAAGCAGGCAGTCCCCAGGCTTATTGTTTTGGGAAGGCTACATGTTAACTGAAACAAAATATTTCATTTGTTCAGAAGGAAAAGTGTTTCCCCCTCCCTACAAGTTGCTGATCAAAGCGTGAAGGTTATGCCCGAGTCTGCCAAGAGCCTGAGACGAGGTCTTTGAGGGGCATAAAATACTCTCTGTACTCCATTAACATTTAATACAGATTTAGTTTCTTCAAGAAAGCCTACCAACACCTCTGCTGGTCTGCCCGAGGTAATGGAGTAACAGTGAAGTTCTCCCTCTCTCTAAGGAGACTGCAGTCACCCACCAGCATTCCGCTGTGGGGAAGAACACAGCATGCCAGGGGACTTCTCTCATCTGGGTTCAACTAAGTATGAGTCTGACAAGTAACATAAAACTAAGGAGCAGAAAGGGTGGACTATGCACCTGCCTACAAGTCTGCCCAAGACCCACATTGCTTCTGATTGGAGGCTGGATGCAAATTACCTTATAGCTTCTGCTGTCTTTGTAGCTCCAAGCACTAATTAGCAAGTCCTACCACTTGCAGCCTCATTAACCTGATTAGATTAAGGTCAGAAAAGGACCATTCCAGCTTTAGGATGACTTTAGAGCTCTGCTGCAGGACAAGCTCTAGAAAAGGTGGTCTAAAAGCTGGTTACTGTGGCCAAAGAAATGAAAGGAACCTTGTTTCACATCCTGGTTCTGACGGATCTTTTATCTGTACAAGAGGTTGAATTCCAATAGAATTTTTCATGTTAAATGAGATTTGCTGTATTATCTGCATGCTCTGCTTTCTCAGGGTAACATTGTTTTTCTCTTCTCTTAATCTCACTTTGACTGACTGTTCAAAGCCTGGAGTTTTTCTTCCATGTCACTTCAAGCCTCTGAAAATCACAGTCATGTTCTTGTAGACCTCTACAAGCATCATAATGGCTGGGGCCATGAGGCAAACAGAGAAGCTTAATTCCTTCTATTGAATCTAGTGAAAAGCTTTCTAAACACAGTTAGCATCTTCTTGTTACTCTACACTATCAACTTTTTTTCACAATTTAATGACATACAAGTAGGAGAAGGTGTAGGTGTTGGGTCATAGGTTGGACTCGATGATCTCAAAGGTCTTTTCCAACCTTATGATACTGTGATATCCATGCCATTTCTCCTGATTTACAGGAATACTCTTGGGGCCTTGTCAAAATACATTCACTATAGGGTAAATGTTGGGTTTATAATTTTTCAAGCGCAAATTCTTATCTTTAGATGTAGCCTAATGAAGAGAGAGACTGCAATGGCATAGTTCAGATTCAGTTTCAGATTCCGGGATGCTGGCATGTTTGTTTTCAACGACTGCAGTCACCAAGACAAGGAAAGGGCTTAAATTCCAGGTTGTGGGTCAGTGCTTATTCTGGAGCTGTTTTGGATAGATTGCAGAAAGGAGGGAGACATGTTTAACCTTCTCCACTTTCTAAATACAATGTTTCCCAAGATTTTTCATTTATTAGATAGGATGGCAATTCCTTCTGCCTTTCTTTTGATATCCAAAGCTAATATTTTTTCCCCTTCTCACTTACTCGAAAGTCTGTATGCCTGCACTTCTGTTCAGGGTACAGATAAAATATTGAATACTTCTACTCTGAAAAGGCTTACTTTAATAGTTTGGATGGATCTATTTGACTAACTACAGAGAACAGGACAAAAGAAATTGGGTTACAATAGGAAATAAAAGGATTTGTCAGGAAAGAAGAGGATAAAGAAGGCAGATGAATTATAGGGACAAAGGTTATGCTAGTCCTCAACTTGGACTCCGGGCTGTAGGAAATCAATGAAAATGTGAAAAGAAATCCAACAGGGTTTAGGGAGTAAGTAAACCTGACTGTGATATGTGAACCTCACCAAATATAAAAAACAAGGACTAAGAAGGGGGTGGGGGTGGAGGTGGGGGTGGGGGTGGCTTCAATAAGGACTAGGATGACTCAGGCAAGTAGACGAATGTCAGCAAAGGCTGTATCAGGTTGAGAAGGAATTCTGTCCAATTCCAGTCAGCTGAAGAATTATCAGTCAGCCCTTCTCCCTAAAGGAAAGCTGCTCTGAGGTGCAAAGCAAGTCTGGGTTGGGAAGGCTCCAGTGTCTCCACTTGGAGCAATAACTATGTACAGGATTAGCCTTTTATTGTGTTTCTATTTTGCTGTCACAAGTCACTTAGCAAAAATAAAATACAATTAAATTACATGAAAAAAAAAAGCCTGCGTAGAAACAAACCACCAGACTTCTGCTTCTGAAAAGCAGCAAACCCCCCGATGTAGTTCTCTCTGGGTGATAAAACCCAGAACATGCTGAAAGGTCCTCCTTGGGACTGCAAATCTTTGCCAAGCCCGGGGAGCATCAACCGCTCTCCCTAAGCAAGCCAAAGCCCAGCAGTTTCTCAAACAGCAGCCAGAGTCAGGCTGTTACTGAACATACCCTGCTCCCGCACTCCAGCCCCTGGGCAGCAGCACGGCTGCATGTACAGTCTTGTGGTAGAGGGAAGAGAGAGACAAGAGAGCTCCCAGACTGACAAGCAGGTTTTGCGGTTTTGTTTAAGATGCTGAATCAGAGTTTCACCTGGAGGGGAGGCAGAAGGGGATGGATCGCGGCTGGCAGGTGTCTGCAGGAATACTCCGATTCGCCTATCTCTAAGGCTGGCAGGCAGCACCTCTTGGCTGATGGGGTTCTTTCTGCTGCTCCAGAGGTGCTTAACGTCATTGTCAGATGTGAACGTGCTAGTTCTTGTCGTGTGGCCCGGACCGACAAGAGAAAGCTTCTTTGAACAGATCTGCAGCCATTTGAAGAGATAATGAAATTCAGCATCTACCCAGGCTGCTAAGCATACTGAGTTACAAAAGGTTCAGAGCTCAGTTTTGTCCTTGCCTGTCTTTGCCCCCAAGAGCAGTTTCTTGCGTTGACTGCACTTATTCATCAGTGCAGGCCTTAAGAACTACAGTAGAGGGTTGAAATTTGTTCTGTATAACCAGAAATGGTACAAACACAAGCAGCAGGTCTTGATAATTGAACATGCAGTGGAGGACTCTCGAGCCTGCTACCAACTCAAAACCAGTTGATCCATAATCACAGAATATACTAAACAACCAAAACAGGGATGGGCTAGGTTTTCATCAGGAGTGCCTTTATATTCCCCCCACTGCCCTGAGTACCAGTAAACTTCTCAACATTTAGCAGAGCTTTCATTATTGACTCTAGTGAGCCGTTCTGTAATTTTCTGCCTTTGTCATGGATCGTTCTTGTCTGCCCAGTCTTGTTGCACCAGTGGATACATCATAGCTGGGCTCCCCAAGCTGAGCTGCACTGCTCTGCTAGGTCACTAGATGGTGTGCAACTGTGCTGGTGCAGAGGAAGTCCAACCAGGAACAGGCTGAGGAGAGGAAGTGGAAATAACATGTTTTAGGTCAAGGAGGAGAAGGTTACAGCAGTAGCAGTGCCTTCAGGTCCAGATTTGGTGCATGAGCAGAGATGGCTGAGGAAAGATTTCATGGCTCCCAGTGACTGTATTATGCCTAATTTAAACTAATCATTTTATGTCCTCACTTCCCCATGTATTAAAATTCACCAGGAAGATAAATAGTTACTCCTCTGCCATCTGTTTTTATTCTACTAGATAATGTAATCAAGACTATTCTATACACAAGAAGTACTGCTTAACTAAATATCATCCAAAACACATCCTACGGATTTTTGAAAGTCACCATTATTTGTTGACATTTGATACTGAAGCAGCTGAAATCAAGACAGGGCAGGTTACAAACCACGCAGTCCTCTGTCCCTTCACTGTTGATGAAAACTTCCATGAAAGATTTTTTTTTTTTTTAAATAGTGGTTGCAGAAATAGAAATTTCTTTTCTGGATTTTCTTTAAGGAACTGCAGTTCTTGGTCTAGGGATGATTTATTTTCCATGTTTGGTTTCAAAAACTAAAAAAGAAGAAAGGAAGAAAAGAAATGTTTTTGTGTGGCAGAAGATTTTTTTTTTTAATGTAATCCCTCTTCCCTTAAAAAAAAAAAAGCATAAAAATATTGCTGCGGATAGTTTTTTCATTGGCTGAAATTTTCATTAGGAACAAGCACATAAATGAACACACTATCAATCAAGTTCAGTGACTTGCCCAAAGCCACAAGGACAAAACAACAAAGCAAAGCACCAGTACTTAGATCCAAGCCCCACGCTCTACTCCAGCCACTGGCCCTTGCAGTTTGCAATTAACTACGAGAAGATGAGATCCACCAAAGATAAGTGGGCCGAGCTCAGTCTCTGACTCTGCTAAGTTTGCCTCAAAGTGGTTATGTGGGTGGTGCAGAATTTGTCAAACAAGATGTTCACAAAGATCTCCCTAAGCGCAACCGAGAAAAAAAATGAAGACAACCCTACCATAAAGTGACACATAATTCAGCTGAAGTGAAACACACTGATGCAACAACGGAGAATAGCTCATTCGCCTTAGGCAAAACTCATCCAAAAAGCTAATAATGAAAACTGGAGGGCTCCAAACCATTATTTTTACTTTCCCGGCCAGCAGCAGGGATAGCTTATGTGGTTAGCAGCTGACTCCTGAGTTTTATTCTTGTTTCCACCACTAACTGGCTGTGTGATCTTGCAGCGCCACTGTTCTGGGCCCCAGTTTGCTTATGGGTGCGATGTGGACAGGGGTTGATTACAGAATGCTTAACTGATATGTGCAAAATATTCTGATTACAGATGGGGCTGGATGTTGAGGCAGATACTGGTGACCTTTTCAGAACCTGCTTTGTGTCGGTGTCTTAGAAGAGCGTAAAACATCTAACACGTATATTTAGATTGGGAGGAAAGGAAACAAAGAAAAGGAAGGATTTCATGCTGTCATTCCTATTCCGGATGCTGGAAGAGCTATTGGGACCACATTACTGGCTGGGCAGAAGTCAGCCTGGTGGCTGCAGCTCCTGGAGGACAGCTTTCAGCAACACAAAGGTTGTACTAGCGCAAGTGTCAAGGAGTGGGGTAGGCTGGCGTGGAGGCTGTTGGAACTTGCACTGCTGCCAAAAAATGGTGTTAAAACTACAAAAGCAGCGTAGTCACATTCTCTGGCCAAGTGTCTGTGGATGTAAATCACTCAGTCCTGGGAAGTCAGGGCAATTTATACCTTTGAAAGTGCATCCCTGGATTACATGTAAACTACCTTTAAGATAATCCCTCAGGAACTGCATCTTGGCCTCTGTTTGTTCTCAGTTGGTGGTTTCCAGTTCAAATTTTCTTATGTAATCAGTAGAAACTTAAAAGCTCCCTCCACTCATTATAGGGGTATTGAACTGAACCCATGCTCCTGTATCTGTTGTCCGTACAGATTCTTGAATTCATAAGGTATCACATATGCTTCAAGCTTCTGCAAGAAAAAAGAGAATACACCTACAGATCTATGGGATGCAGAGCTCAAATTTGCTGGTGTCAGTGATTATGACTCAGAAATCATGGGAAAGAAGTCAATGCCTTAATAATGGTCCATTTTTACATGCATGCTGGTCCATAGTTTGTGGATGGAATATAAATGCAACCCTTTCTTGGAAGGTCAGTGAATTGAGCTGAACTGACCCAACCAGTTACTATTGGCTTGTAGAAACACCATGGATAGCAATATTTATGATGATTACCCTGACAGTCTGAGTAATTGCTTTGTAGCTAAAATGCTAAAAGCAATGGAGCTGGCTTTTCAAAAGAGGTATTTCTTCAGAGCTTCCTAAATGAAATAGTTGTGGGAAGTGACTGGAAAATGGAACTGTTGTGTGAATTTGTGTTAACTTATATGCGTGTATATATATGTACACCAATATTTCTATATACTTGTATAAAGTATTGTAGACCAGCACAGAGAGGAAAGCAATCTCTTTAGACTGAAGAACTCCACAATTTGTCTATTGCTAGTAGTGTTACTAGGATCGTTATTTCATTGGTAGTAGTCATACACATAAACATATTTTCAGCTGACCTGAAATGTAACATTCAGAAGAGTTAGACACGATATAGCAGAGTCATGTAATCTGTAGCAAAGACCTACAGCTTTCAGTATTTACTTTTGGAGTTACATGAATAGCAAAAATGAAGCAATTTGCTTCTTCAAACGATTGGGTCGAATGTAAGAATCCATACTTTTCAATCAGTTGCCTTACTGGGTAAGCCATACACAATATTGCTGCCCTTTTTATCCTGAAATTGTCACATCCAGTCTACTTCTAACAGTTACTAAAAGTTTGCATTGTGGAATTCAGGAGGTGAACCACTTCAGTGGCTCATCTCAGTGTATTCTAAACACTTCTAGTGTGAGGACAAGACTTTGAAAGGATCATTTTTACACACTTGTGCTGTATATGAATTCCTGCTTCCAGGTTACCAGGTTATCTTTGCTTCAGTTACTAAGTGAGGTTAAGATATGCTTGGTGTTCAAATGAGCTGAGACATTTTAAAAAATAGAGAAGGTAGAGCAAGTGTTGATTTGAAACTAGTTCATCAAGTTGAATTATTTGATTAATGGATCTTAAAGATATTTAAATGCTCAAGTTCCGTTCCTAAATTGGTGTGATCAGGTAGGCATCACAACTGCATGTGCAATAGTAGAAATGTATGTGTAAGCTCAAAGATATGGAAACTACTTATGCAGCAGGTGCGTGGCCATTGCACATAAATGTTGATATGAACTCTTCCAAGAAAGTACAATCCTCAAAACCCAGTCAGTCTGAATAATCAATACCCATCTTCATACTCCAGTACCGCTTTAATGTAATGCCTAGGAATTTGGAACAAGCTCTTATTAATGCAAAACCATAGCTAAATCCTGTCCAATCGTACTACACTGAAAATGGCCCTCCAAGGAGCACTTCCTTTTCATAAAGGGATTTCCTTCATGCTGGTTCATAGACCACTATTTGCTTTGCTTTAGAGACACCACACCCCCTCTTCTCAGCTGCTACAGCCGCCTAAATGTAATCACTGCACAGGAAATAAACCATTGTCTAAGTTTTAGGACAAGCACTACTTAGATTTTGTGTACTCATGAATACCGCAAAACCACTAAGTATTTAAGTTAAACACAGATACTAAGACACACAAATATGATCTGGATTATATGTGTTTTTGAGGTTATTTTTGCAGGTTTTGGATTTTAGACCAACCTAGGCTATTAAAGTGCTGTGCCAAACTCTGCTCGGTCCCTGGCTTTGAATGTCCTGCCCAGCTCCCTGGGCACTTACAGGACAGAGAGGAGAAACGTTCCTATGATAGATTTGGCGAGAACCTGTTTTATCAAAGCCAACAGAGGTGGGAAAGAAAGTAGATTTTCCAAATTTGGGTCCAGAGGGACCTGGCAAATGTGCTGTACTCTCAGAGATGCAAATAGAGAAACTTCCATGGGTGATGAGTAAATGGGACAAGAGCTTAGGATGACTTCATCGTTTTTTCCTGGTAATAAGGTATTCTGTAATAGTACTTGCAGGCTATAACCAAGACTGGGACCTGCTGTGCTAGCACTTGTATGGGCAAGAAAATAGACACTGTTCTTGCCCCGAAATGTTTAGACTGAGATCTTGAAAGCAAGATGATTTCGGCCTTAAGGATGGTACGACAGCCAAAAGAGGGAAGTGAAGTGACTTGCTCAATGTCAGGAATACTTTGAAAGTCTTCTTCTGCCTGTTCTGCCGGTTTAGGTTCACATGGGCGGCCCCAGATAAACACCACCGCAAAGTGGAAGTCACTTAGTGGAATTAGAAACAGAAGCTGCTGTGCTCACTCATAGCCCACAGAGTTCCTAGATATAAGCTACAGTTCTTTGTCATTCAAATTTTTAGCTCTTTGTTGACTGATATTACTTAGTATCTCTTTGGTTTTCAACCACACCCCTTGTGAAGAAATCAGATATTTGGAAAACTGTAATCTAAGTAACAGTAGTTGCTCCATATCCTGGTAGTGATTTTTGATATATATGCATATTTTTCAGTTTCTGTCTCTATCATGATATCTGGGAGCATTTGCAAATCTGTTAACAACATCATACCATATCAGATATGAACAACTATGTTCCTTCTCACCCATCCCCATCCACGCTCCAGGCTTCCACTTCTCTAGGCAGATTTCTTAGGAAGAATCTGAGTGAACAGCTAGTCTTGCTGGGTGCTTTGAAGAGTAATACAGATTAACTCTGCCAAACCATTAGGAAAAACATGTTGTTGCTTATGCTGAAGGTCCTGATTCGGAGACGCCCTCATTGCCAAATGTATATGTCAACCCCCAGCACACACAGAAAGATCATTGAGGTTCAAGACTGCAGTTGGTTTCAATATCTGCAGAGATGAAAGCAGCTGCAGCATCCAAACCATGCTGGCCTTCATTTAGAGAGATCCAAACTGAGAATTTGGATTCCATTGCCACTGGAAACAAACTGATAACCAGTTCAGGCTGCCAAGCAATGCAGCAATTAATTAATGCTCCCACAACCTCCCTGCTAAGTTATTACAGCAACACTGCTCTGTGTTTAGTTTGCTGGGGTTTCTTTCTGGAAGATTATCATGAGCTTGATGCAGCCCCAATCCAGAGATCTGGGGGAAGGAGATTATTCCACTGAGCTCCCACTAACAGGTTCCTGAGTTGAAATCACTGCCTCAATATGTTTCAACTAGAAAAAAACTTTAGGTGATGGAAAGCAGAGGGAGACACCAAAAGCTGGCTTGGAAAGTCATCCATTAATATATGGCCACTTTCTTTTACATAGGACATCCCTTCTCTCCTTGCCTCAGCAAGAAACTGTAACCCAAGTGTCTCATGATGGATAGAGGGGGCATCCCCAGATTTACTCAGATGAAAGCTGAGACAGAAATGGGATGTGGCACTTTCTGCTCTTGCCCACTGGATTCTGGCAGAGCACCTGCTCCCCAGAGTGACTTCCAAACTGAGCTGGGAGCCACTTTTCTCTGCCGTCACCAGCACCAGGTTTCTACAGCTCATTTATGCATCCAGAGCAAGTGGGATTCTCAGCTTCTCATTAACTGAACTCCCAAATGGTCTACAGTGATTATTTCACTTAAAGTACACAGAGGGTAAATTCATTTTATAACATTCTTTGTCCTTTTAATGCTCAATCCACTCCTTGAATGGCCACTGCCAGGCCCCACTCCTGGCCCAGGGCCCCCCCAGACCTGCTCAGTCAGAGAGGGAAGGGTCCTTTCATGTCTGCGCAGCAAATTGGAGACCAACAAATCTCTCAGGGTAAATTCAAACAGTGTTTATTTTGGGCAGAGCCAAAATAACAAATCAATATTTTCGGCACAGCCAAAGCATCAAATCAAATAATCAGATGAATTCTGAGTTGCAGCTTCCCAAAAGTTGCAAAATCAGATCCCTACCTGTTCAGATCCCAGTCTGATACCCTCAAGACAGCAGGACAAAACAACACAACTCGGATCTGATCCGATGCACAGTGGTGCCGTGGAAAAAAAGAAGAAGTGAAAGAAGAGAGAGAGAGGAATAAGAGTAGCGGAAGACAAAAAGTAGTCACCACTCCACGGGCCTCTGGAAAATGTGGTCTCCAGGAGCTCATGGTCCTGTGGTTCTTCTGCAGCATCTTCAAGTAGATTCCATGGGATGGTGGGCACAGCCCCTGCCTTCTTGCCGGGCTCTATTTGCAGGGCAAGTCTATGCCCCTCCATTAGCACGAGGGGGGGTCTTGCTGCGGCAGTTCTCGAATTGGTGCAGGCGCAGAAGCTCCTTTGGGAAGGTCCTGGACTGGGGGCTGGGGGCTCCAGGGTCACTGGCAGTTCAACAGACCCTCACTGGAATCACCCTGCCTGAACCTTTTGGGTCTGCAGGTGCAGTCAGCTGGAGGGGGCAGCACCTGCTGCTGCACCTCCTCCCCCTCCCCTGCAGCAGCACAGGCGCCCAGCAGGAGCCACCACACTCGCGATGGTGTTAAGGACAACAATACAAGTAGAGTCAGACAATGTTTAGGACAATACAAGTAGAATCAGTGGACAACAGCAGAAGTAGAGTCAGTCTCTACAACCACATTGCCTGACCACCACAAAGCAATCTTTAGGCTTTTCATGCCCTGACATCCCTTAAGGTTCCCCGGTGTGACTGACAGGTATGCATCCTACTTACAGAGCATGGCACACGGTGTTCTCTCTGAGGCTGAGATTCTTCACTCAGTACATTCTGAAGTTAGAGCTAATTCTGATTCCCATTTCTGAGGAACTCTGAGAAATGAAGAGCCAAAATACTGAGCACCTCACTGCAGCAGAGCAAAGGGTTCCCCTGACCGTAAACCTCCTGACAGAAAAATGTCTGTTTTTCTGGGCAGGCCATCAGGAAAGGAAGAGAAAAACCACCTCCTCCTCTTCTCATTGCACTCACTTCAGTGAAGGGATTCAGTTTATGTTTTTTGAGATCCTGAAGGATTTAGAAAAATTTTTCTTTATTATAGTTTTGGACTGAGAATTTCTCTTGATTCCTCTATATTTGTTTCAACAGAATTCTTCCTGTTTACATAAACTGAGGATCTGGCCCCTGGTTTCCAGCTGAACCAAGGAAGACTCAAGTACAATGAGACAGATTGTCCTCACAGGATTTCTAGCTGCGTAGAGAATCCAAAGTGCCAGAAATCTTGTGGGAAGGACTGTTTTCAGGGAAATTCCACCCCATAGTTTCCATACGTGTCATATAAGTAATGTCACCCCAGACTATAAACCTTCAGAAATCAGCCTGCTACATTTAACATTTTTGGCTGTATAATAATATCATATGATTATTTTTCTCCCCCTTCTGCTTTAAACTGCCTCCCTTAATAACAAATTATGACACCAGCACTTGCCATTCCTTCTGAAAGTGTGGAAGGACAGGTTTCATCCGGAGTGTGCCACACTTGGTGAAAAAAGGGCCTCAAACAGATGTAGTTGTGCCATGTGGTGTAGGTATAGCCAGGTGACATGTAGGTGCTTAGAGGGCATATTTGGAGCTAAAGCTCTGACCCATTGACTGATGCAGAGGAAAAGAGCTGAAGGCTGAGCTTTATTTCTGGATCCATCCTTGCTACAGTCGGTACTAATTTTGATCAGATGAATCCTTCCTACCAGGAAGAAAGGCAACGTATGCCGGTACTTTAATTTCATTTCAATATGCTTTAGCAGAGATTTATAATTGTTGTAAAGAATGATTTTATAATGTAACTCTGTGTTGTCAGAGTAGGTTAGCTTTATGACCTGCTTTAAAAAATAAATGCAGCTTTAATTAAAACAAAACCAAAGAGAGAAGTACGGTCTTGTACCAACATGTTGCTGTCAGCAGGCTGCTAACTGTCTGAATTGAAATGTAAGCCTCCACTCCAAGATACCAGTGCCAAACCCAAAGATTGTGGCACATTTAAAAGCACCACTAGCTTATTTTTAATTTTTATCTCAACTTAATATTGCTGGATTTTTCTAATAACAATTGTGATGACTGTCAGGCACTAATGAATAGCAACTTTTAGTAGGCTGTCAGCTTTTACAGAGGCATTGCCGGCTGCATTAATGGACCCAACTCTCTTTTTGCTCAGCAGCAGAGCATTTCCATTACCTGAAATGGAGTCACTTTTGGTTTAACCTAGTACGAGATCAGAATCAGACTCATTAAATATAGCCTTCAAGCTGCCGTCTTTCATGAGGTAAGATGATTTCGCTTCTACATAATGGATGTCACGGAGCTCATCTTCAGTACACGCTCACACTACTTGTAATTTTCTGTATTTGCATTACCTGACGTGAGACAATATTAATGCTGTATCGCGGTGAAGTCTCTCTCATATCAGCAAATAGAGCCACCACGCAAACCATGTGGTGCGTATGCGCACCACACATGGCCCAATTTTTACCCTTTTGTCTCCTTCACAAGGTCAGTGATATTAAGCTGGCATATTAAACCGTTTCAGCACCACTTTATCAGAATTCTTCATGTCTGGTGTCCATCACACACCAAAATGTGAAGAGCTGCTGCATGGCCGATGCTGCATGGCTTGGTTAGGTTGATACATTTTATTCTGGAGGGTAGAATCTACCTTCCTAGAAATAGATGGAGATTTTGAGTTCACTAATGTTAGTTTTAATATTAATAATTCTATTTATTTTCTTTTAATTAATTTCAAAATTAAAGGATTACCTAGTCCATAAACTACATTTTGGGAAAAGTATTAATGTTTTAATTAATTTTACTCTGACTTGTTAAAATTGTTCAGTAAGTTCCTCCTTTGCTATTAGGGAATGGATGAAAATGCAAAGATAAAATTAATTCAGTGTTCCTGGTAAATTATATATACCCAGCACAAACAGGCAAGAGTTTTCAGGCAAATAGCAAGATATAGAAGCAAAAGAGTGAGGAGCAAGTTTCATTCTTTGCCTCCAGCCCTTCTGTGCAATATGTTTACCTGGCTGCTGAAACCCATGCAAAAAAGACCACTATCATCAAGTTTCCCAGTGCTAAACTCAAGAAAGGAATCTGCAGCAGCTATCAATATTGAACAATAAAGGCCACATATGGGAATGTGAAGCTAAATATTTGAGGGAAAAGTTGAGAAAAAATAAACCTTTACTCTATGATGTATTTTTTTAAAAATAAAGTAAAAAGAGCTAAAAGTTTAAGATTTCAATCTGAAGTAAAATTCTACTTTTCAGAAAAAGTATTTTTTTAACTAAGATTGTTTAGTCTGACATTAAGAGAAGCAGCTTCAGATTAAAAATCCCTATACTAAAATGTTAATTTCTTTCTTCCAAGATGGATGCACTAAAGTATTCTGGCTTGATGTCAGATGAGTAACGTTCACTGCTGTAGCAGTATAGAGCTTGATTTGAAAAGTCCCATGTCCTAAATGTTTTGTTCTGCTAGAAAGCTGGTAAATCTCTCTTTCTAACCTTTTAATACATTTCTAGTCTTGACATTTTACATAACATTACATTGGTGAATATATTAAGAATTTTTTTCAGAAAATACGTAGTAGTTCTAAAATGTATTTTATACCATTTCTTTCTCTGATTAGTGCATATTTGGCCATAGAACCAGGTTTAGAAAAGCATTGTTATTTTAAAACCCAAGTTTTTGAGAGAGCACAGCGTGCAGCATTTGATTCTCTTGTGCTGCTCGTGGCTCTGGACACCTCTTGGACAGGGGCCATCTTTCTGCTCTGTGCTCTTCTGTCAAGCACTGATTCACAACTATATTTCAGGCAGTATCATGCAATAAATAATAATGAACATTAGCACCTGTGCATGTCACCCGAGGCACTAAAACTAGTCAGGAAGACACAAAGTCAGTTCTAACAACCCCTGAAACATTTCTCAATTATTTTTTTTCTAATATTACAAGTCTGTGATAGCTCTGTAGTTGCGAAATCCTATCAGCATCCATTTGGGATAGATTGCATTCCAACTAGGGAGAAGTCTCTGTGTGAGAGACTGGTCTGGAGCACGAGCCACATCGGACAAAACATCCTCACTAGTTTATTAAAACATAAAAAAAAGGCATGGTGTCATTGTCTGGCACTAAGCTTTGTTCTGGAAGATATGACAAGCATCCAAACCATACTGAACTTCTTCATGCGCTGTGCTTGGTAATGTTGTCTTGGCTACGAGGAATATTGTATATAGTCGTGGATGGGGGAAGTGTCCGGATCCTGGTATTGAGTAACAGTTGAGACACAGTTCCTAAGATAATATTATTGTCCTTTTTCTCACTGCATATAAACATATTTTCCCTTCCTCCTTTCTCTGGCTTTACTGTACGTAAGAGCTCAGTGGAACTCTGCTGCTGATTGGCCTTAGCATGTGTGTGTGCTTAATGGGTGAATTGCTTGGAATGGAATAGCTCGATGTCAGTACAGTGGGTTAGCTTGATCTTGCCCAGTTCCTTGGAAACTGTGGTCAGATGTTCAATTCTGGATCTCCAAGTGATGTTTTTACTCTTGGGCCCTAGGCCTGTAAAATTGTCTGAGTGGTTCTTAAGTCAAAGAAGCAAATACATTCATTTTTTATTTAGCCCCTGTGGAAATGTCTGACACACATAGAATAAAAGAGAAGCCCTAGACCTCATAATAAAAGTAGTGCAAAAAGCCCAGTTTTAAGGTCAGTATTCACCTTGATTTACATTGGATTCCATTTTCTGTAAAGAGTCTGAAAAATGGCAGCATTGTTTCCAAGGGAGTGGAGAGTCTTCCTCTCATTACATTCAGTCAAAGCCACAAACGGGGTTGTGAATGGTGCTGGGAGAAGCTTTTTGGTGTCGTATAAACATGGCTCCTCCATGTTGGGAGTTCGGATTTTTTTTGTTGTTGTTGAAAGCAAAACTTGTTAAAATGTTCACATTTAAAAATCTCAGCCACTGAGGTCCTTTCAGTTACATAAAATCAGTCAAAGAATCTCTGCATTTGGAAGGATAAAAGGAAGAAAACAAAGTACTTCTATTTTCCCTGTTCAAATTTAAGTGAAACAAAATGTCTTCCTGTTATCAAGTTGGACAACTCTAACCTGAGGTACTGAAGAAACTGCCCCCAGAGCCCAATGCCTCTGTCTTTAATGAAATCAAAGGAAAACAATCGCTAACAAGACTGGACTTTGTACTGCGTGAACGGCTTTTCCTGTATTAGCAAAGCAGACTACTAATACGATATGATGGGACATTACTAATGCAACAGAGTGTAGCTAATGCAAACAAAATATGTTGGAGTGCCTGGTTGAACTGAACAGAGGGTTTGTTTGTCTGGGACCCATATTCTGAAAATCAAAGTAAATCCCACAGAAATAAATCTTACGGAAAATTCAATAAACGAGTCGAGCCCATCAGATTCACCAAGTCGTGGACACTGGAGGTACATATAGGTCCAGAAATCTTATTCTCACACGGACTTTTGAGGGGACTTGGTGCTTGGCTGTCCTTGGCACTTTGGAAAATCTCTTCTTATATAAATAATAAATGATGATAATTTGCATTGACATAATAACTAAGTGTATGTGATTATCAGTAAAGTCCGTAAAACTGCTATTCAAGTCTCCGAGAGTGCTGCTGTCGTTGGATTCGAGGCTGTGTGTTCATAGCAAGTTCATGTCTGAGAAAGAGCTGGTTAGAATGCTCTCTTAAAAGAGTAGCAGTGATTTTTTTGCCTCCTTCCCCCTCCTCCCACTCTCGGCTCTTAATGACGATATTGTCTGCTGTAAATGGATAGGTTTGAGCAAATTAGAGATGCTATCCCTCCCTGTTTTCTGCTGAGGGTAATATCTCCCACAGCAAAGGGTCTGCTTTAGGCTTTGATGCATTTCACTCAAAAGACCGTCTATTAAATCGAATCCTTGTGTACTCTCCTGCAACCTCCAGGGCTGTGCGCTTCAGCGGGAGCTGCTTTTCAGCCAGTAGCAACGAGGCGCAATTTGTTATTAAAACTGCAGCTCCCCACTGCTTGCTGCTGCTGACTACCATGAGGCTGGAGTCTGCTCAAGAAATGCAGAGAAAGCAGAAACTGAGAATATTCCCAAGCTCACCTTTTAATGAAGGCATATGGCGTTCAGGATATTGTTATTCATGTAGTAATTGGCAACGGCGCACACATATTTATGGTACCGCTCCTCATGCTTAGGAAATTTTGGAATTGCTCCATTTTAATGGACCATAAACACTTACCTAAAGTAAAAGTATGTAGCAAATACAAAGAAACATGAATAATTCCTTATAATTACATGCATAGATTTATGTACACACACACATAGCCATCAGGCAAGAAGAATATTTTTTTTCATAATTATTACTGAGCTAGAGAGCCAACTGCGCCTGAATTGTTCTAAATCCAGATTACTGGGTTTGATTTGTAACTGTCAAGTGAAAAATCAAATGCAAGGTCCTGAGACTTTTCCTAGGTATTTGGAGCTGCATACGAACCAGAAAGAAACAAGAGGAACTGGAGTGTTTGCAATTCGCTGTAGGACTGTATTAAAACAAAAAATAATTGCAGGAAAATCGGGGCTTGACAAAAAGCATCAACTTAGGGAAACAGGAATGAAACCACCGCTTCGTAGTCCTTTTTCTATTGGGATATTACAAAGGGATTTTTCTTATGGAGGTTTCTTAGTGCAAAGAGTACCTGGAGTTTATCTGTTTACTGACCCTTGCAGAAAAATGTGACTGCATGGTTTATGTCGTTACTAAGGAAAATTTCTGTTCTAATCTGTAATTGTAGGATTCAATTTCTGCTGCAATAGCAATAGAACTATCTATATGGACATTCTAGTTCCATTTTTAGTTCAGAAAAATATTTTTTAATTCACTTGACTTCTTTAAGCTAGAAATAAGAGCTCTTACGCCGAAAGAAAAGTTGCATATGGAAAGATAAGGAACAAAAGGGGTTTAAACCCACTGATTTAAATTTCAGCAACTGAGCAGTTTCATCAGTTTGAGATTTGACTTGCTGAAAAGAAAGGGGTTTTTTAGAGGAAGGCATGAAACTGTATTTTATGTGCCAATGTTGAAGTCTGTGTCTATAAGGATTGAAAGGGTACGTATTTCAAAACATTAAAATAAAAACATATATTTATGTTTGTTCCAAATCCACCAAAACTCACCTAGTTGTTCACACACAGGAATTTAGGAGAGTGCTCAGGTGGTCATTCTGCAGTACCCCTGTTCTGATAGCAGGTGTTAAAGGCTTCAACACTGATTTTGATAAAGATCTGCAGTTGTAGACCTTGTAATTCTCATATTTGGTGTTTAAAAACATGTGTCTGAGACTATTTCCCCTCTTCTCCCACAACCACCAATTGCAGTACTTTTGTCGCAGCTTAATATTTGAAAGATAATTCTCGCAAAGCCCACCCCAGTGAGGCTGAATTTTAGAAGCACAACTACCCTTTATATTTCTATTTCAACATCTGGTGTTGCAGCTAGAATACCCTGGCTCACAGCATCTGGGTTGAGAAATGTTTTTTCTCCTTGGAGTCCCAGGTACTTTAGAAAAATCCTTCAGAAACCATTTATCTGACTCAGTGCTGAAATGTTCAGTAGAATTTACAGTGAACCACCTTCTTTCCCTTTCTGCACGTTTGCCCCAGACTCCCTCCAGCAGAGTGGTTGTTAGCAAATTGGTTAATTGACGGTTCTTTGCTGATGTTTGCTCTTCTGAACCAGGGGTAGTCAACTCCATGCCTACCAAGTTGGAAATGCCTGTAATTATTGTTCAAAACTAAAGTGGGATTTCTTTTGTAGCTTAAAAATTTCACAAGCAGTTATTTCTTCTGGTAAGTGACTCTCAGCATCCATACTCGTGCTTCTTCACTGGCAAAAAGAGAAAATAAGGAGTTTTCTGGATAATGTGCTGGCTGACAGCTCAGAAGGTCTGCTTCGGTCCCTGACTTTGTCATGAATCTCAGTCATGGTCTTAGGCAAGTTCAGTCATCTCCCTGCGAGACGGGAGAGATGTTACCTCATTTCCTGCCTTTTAAGATGTTGTATTCATCTAGATTGGAAGCTCTTTTAGAGAGGGTTGCGTTTGTAGGATTGGATAGAACCTGCCACAGTGTAGCCTCATTAACATCAGGGAATTCTCAGATGATGCGATAAAATTCATAAAAGTAAGTAATTGAGGTAACAAAGAGATAACAAGTAAAGGGGTGATCTTGCAACAGACTGAAACCAGAAATTTCAGAAAACTTGTGAAACAACTTGCTCTCGAGAGTTTAGTACTTGAACTTTTTGAAACAGCAGTATTTAAATTGTTTGGCTAAAGCTAGAGGAGAAATACCCAAACTTTTAGGTACTGACTGGAAACCTCCAAACTTTCTGAGGTTTCTCTATCATTGACATAAACCACGGTCTGTTTCTTTCAACAATAACATTTGTGCTGATTTTAGCAATTCCAATCCAGATGCAGTAACTAGGCTTGGCAAAGCAGACGAGCCACAGACCACTTCTATCTATCTGAACGTGAGGTCATTTTTGGTAAAGGCTTATCTACACCAGGAAGGACAACCAAATTCTCATACAGCCTCTCTGATGTGCAGGAGGAACAACAGTACCAAGACAGTCCACAATGGGTATAAACAATCTGAAAGGTTTTGCTCTGTATTACCTGACTGGAATATCTAGCTGGGCTGCCTTCAACATGGAGCTGAGTGTGCTTTTGCAGGGTTTATGGGCATAAATTCTCTGCTAGAAAAGGAGGTCTTACCTAAAAAGTAAGCCTGCCAGAGGGGAAATGAGAAATATCTGTGGGAAAGTAATCCATATAGTGACAGCGAAGGTAATATTACCTAAATGTAACAAGCTTCTTCAAGGTGCACATAGACCCCTGTCAGCCTTTATCGGCACGTGCCAGAGTTGCCCTGCAACGCAGCAAAGCCCTAATCCTCCTATTGCCCAAGCGTCAGGAATCAGTGCGGAGTCTGTTAGGAAGGGCCAAGTAGCCAGTATGTTTCATCGGCACATCTGTGATTGCCCACAGGCTTTGGATTTGAGATGATATTGAGGCCTGCAAGGGAAAGTGTAATAATAATAGACTTAACTGAAGCTTTGATTCAACTTTATGAACAGGAGAGAGGCAATTCACACCACTTACCCAGAAGCAATGCTCACGCCAGGGAGTTGGAGGGAGATATTCAATTAGAAGTATCACTTCACAAGGGAGAATTCTACCCGGAGTGAGATATGAAATGTGAAATTTCAGTGGGAGCTGCATTTTCTTTAGGGGAGTTCAATGGAGAGTTTGTTTTGGTAGCCAAGCTCCTAATGGAAAGATAACTTCATCCTTAAATCTCAAGTGATTTCTGCCAATTCATAACAATTTACACCTACAGGGCATCAGCAAATTAAGTCCAACTACATCACTGTCATTCGAAGAAGTATTGAGTACACTGGAGCATGGAAAGACTGGCTTACAGAATGACATATGTTAAGGAAAAGAAATAAAATTCAGGAGTCCCAACTCCCAGTCGCCTGCTGTAATCACTGTACCTTGTTTTTAATACTCTTCCACTGCTGGAAATAAATGAATTATTTAGGTTCTGCCTGACCATTTTTCTCTTTCCTTTTTTTAGCATTTTATGCCTCAGCTTTAATTCATTCCTAGTATTTTTTCCATTTTAGTTTCTAGCAATAACATTATTAAATTTCATGTCTGCTTCCGTTTTTATTTCCATCTTTCACCAAAAAGATATAAAGTGAAATTAATCCAAATGAGAGAGCTTTTCTCTTCAAACTGCTCTTGGTATCATCGTTTCCTTAATTAAGTAATTGAAGCTCTCCCAACACACACAATGTCATTCAATCTACTGCGGTCTCTCATATATGCTGGCACTTAGATTTGTTCCTATAGGGGGCTGGTTTTCCAGTCCATCAGTCTCTTCTGCATCTTTCTTCTAATAACCTCTCAGGCCTGGTTCTCCTGGTAACCCATGGCACACGTGCAACACAGCCTTTAAACAGGGAAACAGCAAAAAGACAGATTATTTCAGTTTTATTCATAAAGGTCTCTATCCTGGGGCTCATATGGGACCAATCTTGACAGATCTGACTTCCTTCCTCCCATTTCTGGCTGTACTCTTATATTCCTTGCTTTATTTTTGTGTTTGTGCCCTTAATTTCTTCCTTTGAAGTGAGGATTTTACATTATTAATTACTTAGTTTCTCCTCTGACTTTTCAGGCTGTCCTAACCTCTTTTGCCACCCTTTTTCTGAGCAGTTGCTCTTCTCCTTGTGTTCTGGAGTTATGCATTTTTATTTCTGGTTTGCAGAGCAGAAATACATTTTCAAAGGATAAACAACACAAACCAAAGATAAAACTTGTCAAATTCTCATCCTCGTGATAACAATAACATGTCCGGGAAAACCTTGTAATGGTTGTAGGTCCCACTAATTTAGATAATTACTCAACACATCCAATATAACACAGCAATGGCTGTGGTTGCTGGGATCTAGAGAACAAATTTTTCAGTTGAAAGTTTCTCAATGTTGAACTGAGATTCTGTTTCACCATATTTTTAAGGAAAAGAATCATTCAGAAGTCTAGATTATATTTTGTCCTAGGGTTGGAAAGGAAGAAAGAGCAGCTAATGCTTTATATTCCTTCTCTTCTGTGGGCCTTGGATCAACCTCTTGGGAGGGTAGGAAATAAGAAGATTGAACTCCAACTTGATGTTTGAGGAGAAACAGCTGGGAAGAGTTGTATTTGCATGGAGGAGACGCAAAAGCACTAAAGAGGCTTTCAGACTTAAAATCTCATGACTCGTCAAATAACACAATATCATTTTTCATTTCACTCAGTCTCAGGGCCTTAGTGTGAACATCCTGAAGTCTAACACCCAAACTCACTTTTCTGTGAACACCTTTGCTACTTCTTACAGAAGTTTTCACTCTCCTGAATAGATCCAGCTCTGACTCTACATCTGAATTATTTCTGTTCCATAATTTTATCAGACTGCAGTTGTCACAATCTGATATGAGGAGAGAAAACGGATCAACTTGGAAGAACAAATTCCAAATGAGTGGGGACATTGTGACGTTAGCAGGAAATTACTACACTCTTCTCTTGCAAGGAGTTGCCTTTCACAGGCTGAGTATCCATAAGCTCAACCTGTGACAGCTCAGCTCACCACACACCTGGTGAATGAGTGGCCTTCCAGCCTGTGGCCACTAAAGTGGAGGAATTTCACCATCGATCTGGAGAAGCACTTGAGACAATGGGAGTAACAGGGCAATAAAAATCGCAATATATCATCAGACTCGGCTGCTGGCTTGTATAGATCAGAGATGCATTAAGATCATTACTGAACTAAAGAGACTAAGGCAGCTCTAGGAAGGAGAAGAGTTGCTGAAAAAGAAAGAAAACCAAACTAACTTATGAAATATATTTACATATGTGTGTATATATATATATATCAAGACGACAAAATTTATTTTGCCAACCTTTGAATTCCCACTCTGCAGTAAGTGGCTGTCAGTGAAACACAAGAATTAAAGCAAATTATTTAGCTGCCTTGTCCCCACAGAATCATCCAGCTTCTGAAATTATGAGTTACACTTAAAAGAAGCAGAAAGGCAGCCAGAAAAGAGGAAAGAAACAAAACCCTACGTAAGTCCATGCACCAGCAAGATGATTACACTGGCCTCTTACTGGAAGCACAAAATCAGTGCCACTGTTTTCACCAGGCTCTCTTGTGCTGAGAGCTGGGAAGGTGCTTTCCTGTCCCACTCGCTCAGTGCAACCGCTGAGAGTGTGGCTGTTGTCCCAGCCTGGTTGGACCCTGTGGGGAGGTGTGCACAACTGCTGCCCTCACCATCACCCTTCCACCAGAAGCCCACCGAGGTGCATTTTAAGTGCCACATGGGATCACAGCGCCGTGATCAGGGTTTTCAGGGTTGAGCACCTGATGCATGGTCAGAGAAAGAAAAGTTTTGATGCCCTCTTAACTGAAGAAAGTGTGTTAAGGATTGACTCCCACCAGCCTAAACCTACCTAGTCATACTGCTATGGAAATACAACCATTTCCACCAGCTGAGCATTCAACTTCTCAAGACACATTTTTGTCCCCTGGGCATTTTCTTCTTTCCATGTCCCTGCAGATCACCTGGATTTTCTGAAGCTTTTCCTGTGTAGCAGATCCACCGATAACCTGTAAAGGAGCCAAACTTGGAGCAAGAGAGATTGCAAAAGCTTAGTCATACTTGGTGACTCCTTGACACTGCAAAGAATAAATTCCCTTTTCTAGCCCCTGATTTTTCATTACCTGTACAGAAATTTGCTGTAATTGTCACCTTCTTATAGAAGAAAGGGGTGGAATTTGACATTTTGTGGACAATGAAAAAAATCTCCATTAACAGAGGAGGAAAAAGAAGAGGGGCTTTTGTTCATGTGTCCCTGTGTTTCCCCAAGTCACTTCCATTTGCTGGGGGTTTGTCAGCATCCATAGAATGCTTTTCACCCGCACAGACGCAAGCAGCTACTGAGGGTGCATTGAGCCAGGTGTGCTAAGCTATTGCAATGTGGTTTTTATCAGCAGGCAAAGGCTTCTAGTCAAACTGGAGAAGGCTTAATCCTCCTAACTAGAGTGAAACCTCCCTGCAGATAAAAGACTTGTCTGGCTTGTTCCAGAGGGAGCTGGTGACATGGCTGCACCCTCACCTCCTTCTCCCTTAGGAAAATACAGCCCCGCGGGAAGAGTGCAGAGGGATGATCAAAGGGAGCTGCAGTTTAGCTGCCTGCTCCCAGCAACAGAAAGGCTAACCTGTCATTACCAGGGAGCAGCACTATTAGAGGTGAATTGTGAATGGAAGGGATGCACAATTAGGATCTTTGGCAGTCGGAGGAATTGGGGCTATGCCACTGCGTAGGAGAGATTTGGGCTTGGGAGGGGACCTTGTTTCTTCCCACTCTTTTGGCAAGGTAAAACCCCAGGTGTGTCCCTGGGAATCCCTAGCTTTTTAACTCATTTAGTGGTATTAATGAGTGGATGGTGTTTTTCACCTGCACAACTCATAAGTAACTCTGGGCTGGATTTCCCAATGCATTTTGTCTCTACAAAACCTCTCACTCTCTCTTTATGTCTCCCAGAAGACAAAAAGCAAGTGTCCTCTTTGAGAGTTGCTGTCCTTTTTTTGGTTTTTCTCCCCTCTGGCATTGGCATATAGGGAGGGAAGAGAGAAAAAGGTCAAATTTCCTCGAAGGTTTAAAGCAGGGGTAGGAAAGTAATATAATTCTCAAAAAAATGCAAGTAACGTTGGCGTGGGAGCAGGCTGGACAAGTTCTGCACTTTCTCCTCTGAGCTAATGTTGGCTGCCTTGGGACAGAGTCCAGGTAATTATCAACTCGTATGAGTTTTGGAGGTTGAGTAAGTAGCCTTAGTGAGACATTGGAAGGTGCTGCTAAACAGATATTTTTCAGGTGGCTTTTTAAGAGAAGCTAGAGGGAGAAATATCTGTTCAACAGCTCACCGGAGTGAACTTGAAGCTTTAGATTCAACGTATCCATGGTACCTGTTCTTTTACTGCAGAATTGTCCCAAGTGTCAGACACGGGGAGCCAAGGAAAAGCTGTGGAGTAAACAAGGACCGAAGAATTAATTAGTGACCCTGCAGCCCGTTGGGATGGATGTGGAGAAAAGTAGGGAGGGGCTTTACGTTCACCCTAGGGATGAATCTGCCTCTGGGTTACACATGTTAAGGGAGGCCAGAGTTTGAAAAGCTAATGGTTGGGTAAAGGGCATGAATGGCCCTCAGTGACACTGTTGTTCCCTTTAGAATGGGGTAAAGCCAGTGCCCACTACCAAGTGCAATTGCTTCAGTGGCTGCATGGAGCAAACACCCCCTGGCATCGCCTGTAACAGGTTATGTCATGTATTTCCCAAGGGGAAATCCAGTTCTAGATGCAACCAGACGGGCCATGGTCTCTCTGTCTCCTTTGGGCAGCCCAGCATTCCTCTCGTATCCAGCCTGGAGCCAGTCTTGCATGTGAATACAAGGAATGGGGTTGAGTAATGGCCTTTTGGGAAGCCTTCTGGTGTCTCCGCCGTCCAGACCACAGTCAGAAATAACCAGGCTTTTGCTATGCAAAAATTCCTCAACTGCCCATTAGCATTTTATCCATCCTATGGTTTGACTGGCTTTTATCCACCTTGCTACACAGGAAACTGTATCATTTTTGATTTTTGATACCTCAAATTGCAAGCTCCAAACAGGGCATTTCCAAGCAAGCAAGTATTTATTAATGCAACCTCTTACATGGATGGAGCACCTTTCGTAGAAGGAAGTGGATCCCAAGGTGTTATACAGACATGTTTCTGCTTTTAGGAATCACCCTCATATGGATTTAGTGCACAGAGACATTTTGGCCCCTACCAAAGTAAAATAACATTATCTGTTGAGGAAAGCAGCTGTCTTAAGTTTTAAATGAAAGCAATATCAGCCAGAATTAGCAGCAAGCAGTGACTATGACTAGTTTTGCATATTTTTATGAATATGCTTTAATCTCACCTAATACTCAGAGACTCCGAGTCCCTGTTTGTCACGATCAGCTCTATGTCTAAAACTTGGTTTGAGCCCAGATTCCACTTTAATTGAAGCACTCCAACGTGTACAACCTTTTAGCCTTCCCCAGTGAGAACAATATTTGCTTTCTGATAGGCTGAATTTACATACTTTTTCTTTTTATATGTGTGCGTGTGTGTTAGGGTGAGAAGTTCTAAAACAAACGGCGTTATCCCCAGCTGCTAAGTTCTGACATGCACTTTAAATAAGTAAACCTGGGGATGAGGCAGGCTGTGGAGGAAGGGAGAGCAAAATTGGCTTACGTGGTGCACTGATCACAGAATTATCAGCTGCTGTCACACAGTTTACCATTAGACCCAGCTGCTGCCAACCTGACCGGTGCATTTCTTCAAGCTAAGCTAACAAAGCACTTATTTGTTATCCAGGGAACTACCTCTAATAGACTTCCAGTGAAATAATATTTGCTTTCCAACCCTACTTTGAATCCCACTTACTTTGTTAAAAAGATTGCCTCTGGCTGTCTCCGCTGGTCTAATCTAATAGTTTCTAGTTTGTACAAGCAAAGCGCTTTCAGCCAACTATATAAATAACTTAAAGAGAAGAAGACACTTTTACAGCACTCTGTGCCGGGTGCTATAGAACATGACAGATTAGTAAATGACGCCTCAGTGGAGCTCATCTGGGAACCTCTGTCAGTTGAATATGAGCAATTACAATATTGTATTTGGGCTGAAAGGGTTGTCTGTCTTCTTACAAAAAGGCTAACAAGAAAAATAATTCCTGTCTTACTTCTCCTGTGCATGAAACTGATCTAAGTGGTTCGAGCCCCTTTCCTCTCCCCCCTCCCATCGCTGTCGCAGCAGCAGGAGGGGAGAGGGGGGGAAAAAGCAAGCAGGGAGAGAAAAGAGAGATATTTTCTTTCTGTTTTCACTTTTGGTTTGAATTGAAAATGAAGAAAGAATAATATTAGGAGACAGGGCTCCCTAAGGTTTGAGAGGGGACGTTATATTATTATATCAAAGAGTACTTTCTGCCACCCACCTCTCGTACTCCAGCAGTCCAGGGCGCTTCTTAAAAAGCCAGTGCCTCATGCCTGTTGGAGCAGCTCGATTCATCTCAGCTCACCTGCTAAGATCACCAAGGGCCTAGAGGTTCAAAGAGTTGCCCCAGGTTTACCCACGCTATTCCCAATGTTGTTGTTTTTTTTTTTAATAGAAATGCCGAGGCTGAGCATCATGAGACAGGAAATATACCATACAGGCTGAGATTTCCACAGGAAAAATGTTCATATCCCATTGAAAGTTCCCGAAGGCTCTTTTGAAACTGCCTGTAGAACTAGAGGGCTGATGCCACCTGTGTTCCTCTGGAATCAGTGAAGTTACACCAAGGAATCTGCTTCTGTAGGAGTTTGAAGTGGGATTTTACAAACAAATACAGCCAAAGCCATTTCTTTTCTTTCTTTATTCTTTTTTTAATTTTTTTTTTCTGAAGGTCTACACCAGTGCCAGGAATTTCTTCTGTTTTCTTTTGCCTTTTCTCACCACAGCCAGTCACTGTGGCTCTTCTCAGGCCTGTGAGTAGTGATGTGCGACTGCAAGCACATGGATGTACACCAGCAGAAAATTACGCCCCTGTTAAACGAGCTTCTCCTGCTACAGTGAGGAAAACAATGTCTTTCCAGCTCCATCCTGCTATTAAAGCACAGTGTCATGTCCTATGTCACCCTGAGGCTGACTAGGGACTCGGATGCATAGGCTGTATCTGTAGTTATATAGGGAGGTATATTTATATATATTGTCTGAGCATTAACCCACTGACTGCTATGCCAGACACTTCCTGGCATTCCTGGGATGGAAATTAATTACTGAGGCCCAATAGCTACTCTAGAAGAAATGAGAGATATGATGAGAACTGACCAAGAAACTATCATTCACTGAAAGTAAGTCATGATCCTTGGGGGGCAATAGGGTCAAAATATCACATTTCAGTTGAGATAATTTCCAGGAATAATAGCATCTAAAAACTGAACGAAATCCTCCATCTAGAACAAACCAAACAGACACCGAATTCTGCTGTTCAGATCTAAAATCTGCCTTTGATCTTGCCTATGCTACTGCACCTGATAACAGCGTGGACGTTGTGCTGGCAGCGCTGAGCAGAATTTGACCCATGGATTTCCCCCACACTAGACGACCGTGCTGTACTAGTGCTGAAAATGTATCTGAAAACACAGATATACGAAGCCGAGGTAATTTTAAGCAAATCAACTATTTTTCATCCTGAAATGTATATGATGCCACAGGCCCCATGCAGGGCTCATGGCCGGGATTGCAGCCGCTGTGAGATCAGAGGTGCAGCGATCAGTTACAAATTGTCAGCTCCTGGCACTTGGGAGGTGTTTAACAGGATTTTGATACCTGATTCCTCCTCCTTTTACTTTGTTTGATCCCCGTTGATTTGATCCCAGATTATCTTTTGCCAGATAGTTCCTGTGCGATGAAGCAGCAGCAGTGCCAGTAATGTCATCTCTTGTAAAATAAGGCCAGGATGGAAAATTAAAGAACATGCCAGGAGAGATAACTGGAACAAATAGGCCAACAGTTCTGAATCGAAGGGCCTGGGCTCCATTCACCAATCTGACCACCAAATTAGTGTTTGCTCTGGGATGTGAGATTTCATCTCTCTTTGGTCTGTTTAAACTGTGAGCTCCATGGCAGGGGGCTCACCTCTCTGTGGCTCTCTCTGTAGTATATAGAACGTGGGAAACTGTATTTTAGATGGCCTCTGGCTTTACATTTTTTTTTAAAAAAAGAAATACATTCCCTTTATTTTATATTGTGAAGCACAAAATGTCTTCTCCAGATTTTCCAGACATGGTCCCTCACATGTTCAGTTCTAAAACCCAGAGCTGGTAAGTCTTTGTGTTTTCAAAATGCTGATTTTAATCTTGACTACTTTTATTTCAGCCTTGGGCACTGTATTCTCATATGTAGGTGAATGTAGTTTTTTGAGACTCTGAAAAACACATTTTAGAAAGGAAAGTTTATGGGAAGTCTCTCTATTCCTGTGGGAGGTAAAAAAGGCAGCATTCGGCAGCATTGGCAGATTTAGGATTGTGCTGAAGGGATCAATCTGTTTCAGATTGGATGCTTTAAACACTGTGCAGTTGTAGGAGTGAAGCACTGGTAGCAGGATGGGGACTGCCATGGTTTAACAACAACAGCACGATGTCCGATGAGTTCATGGGCACCGTGACAGCAGTGCCACAAGGAAGGGCAGCACAGCCGTGTCCTGGGCTTATTTTTCCCATGAAGCCTTCATAAAATGAGTGGTTAGATTCACAGATGGCCACAGGGCTGAACAGAGTCGGAGCTCGTACATGGGATACAGAGGCTGTTCAGCTGTACCTGACCAGAGACCCTCAGAGACACTGCTGCCTCTGTGCACTCGTTTTGGTTAGCACGGTGCTCCTGAGCGCATTTATGGATCTGGGCTTCTGACCGCTGCCTTCTGTGCGACGGGATAATATCTTTCCCCCATCTTCTCTTTTCCTAAACCACAGTAATTAAGGTTCTACTGCAATTCCCTAATTTTCTCAGTTCTCAGCAAGTACAGGAGCTCCTCTGAGTTTTGGTCTGATTATCTTCCGTTGCCTGCCTAAAGCTCAGCCAGTGCACCGCCCCTTGAAGGAGCAGCCACGGACCAATTCTGCCTGTAAGACCTGTATTTCTCAAACTCAGGGTAGGATGAAAATCTGTGTCTATATATCTTTCACATCCTTAATTGTAAAGTTGTTAACCCTGCATTTAGTGCTCGAATACTCCTGTGACGGGCTCTAGAGATAAACCTCTGAGAGCCAGACATTGAAATAACATTGTGAACATTTTTTTCTAAGCCAGAGAGCTATTATTGACAGGGTGTCAGCTGCTGATGAAGGGCCCTGAAATATTTTATGGGATGTGACAGCTAATAAAACAGGTTGTTGTTTTTAATTGCTTGGCAGGTAGCAGTGAATTGTGAACAGATGTGAACTGGGTGCAGAAGAGTCTGTAGGTTTCCTTGAACTTCTTCCATGTTTCACTGCCACCACCAACACTGAACGTGAAAAATATTAGTCCCCTAATTCTCACCCTGTGCCTCGCTGCTTTGCTCATATTTGAAAATTGCACTGCACAACCAAAAGTGCTCTGCAATATTCGTGGGTCCCAATCGGCCAAGGCAGGGGAGGCTGATTTCAGTACAAGGGGTTCTTTATGAAACACATCATATTTTTCCATACAAAGTTTTGCCAATGATTCTATCACACTTGATCTGCCAGTTTTACAGAGGATGTGCCTCTGCTGCCCTGAAGACTGCCCAAAAATGTCACAAGACCTACGTCCTTACGAGACTGCTCAGCCTATAAAACTCAGACTGCCTGGCAAGAGGGGAAATCTGGGTCTCTACATCCCTTGTGCAAAGCTGTGCTTTCCAGAGCTGCTTTGGGTACAAAACTCATTCTCAGTTTCAGCCTGGTACCTTGGCTCCTTCAGCCTGCTGCATAATTAGCTCCTACCGCTTTCCACAGCGCAATGTGCTTTTGGGAGGCTCCAAAGAGCTTATTACATCTCTCTTTAAGAGACCCAGAGGGACTGTGCAGGGCTTGCATTGTCTGAAATGAAAGATGTCTCATCAGGTTACACCTTTTAGCTCCTATCTGTATAAGCATGCTGATAAGTAGTGCTTTTTCTTCCTCCATTCCCCCGCTCCCTTTCTCTCTAATATAATCTGAGCCAGATCTAGTCAAAGCAGAATAGCTGCAGGGAACTCATTAATCCTAGTCTGGAGCTAACCACCACCACCACCAAATCATAAAAATAAAAATTTAAGGCACCTCAGTTTATTATTCATATGCTCTCCATCCAGCCTTTTCTTCCTGCTCCCTGGGTACATTCCCCTCACGCTGGGACCCCTCCAGTTGCTCCATCCTCTCCCTGGTCTTCTTTTAAACAGTTATCAATTCCCGAGGGAGACTTGGGATAATATGACACTCCTTCCATGTGCTGAAAGCTGCCAGGGTTGTGTACGCTGGCACAAGTACAACAGAAACTAAGCCTTGGCCTCAAGCGATGCAACACCCAGATAAACAAGTCTGCCAGAAAGAGGCCGTGCGGAGGCTCTGCACTCGCAGCACTGGGGGAGAGGCTGAACCCAACGCTCATGAGCTGCAGATAGCTGCAAGACAGGGCGCATCCAGGAAACCTGGGCTGCTCTGTGGTGTTACATCCCTCCTGGCAGCAGTCCAGCGCATCCCCCACAGCCACCCTCCTCCTGCCACACTTGCCAGCCAGAGAAGTGTTCCTAAATAATGCAGAGCAAAAGACACGGGCAGCATCTCAGTGGAGACCCAGGCAGGGGAATCCTCCTGCTCTGCTGCCTCAATGTATTTGGCCAGAGGAGCACGCTCAATGGGTGGAGAGAGGAGTTGCTGGTTCACGCAAAGCCTGAGCTGAAGGTTTCCTGTGGTCAGGCAAACTCCAGGGTTGGAAGAGGCAGACTCCAGCTGTGCCCACAATTTGGGGGCAAGATTGAAAGAACAGCAAAAAAATCTGTTCTCTCTTCTACAACCTGAGAGTATTTCTGCCTTTCTTAGCTCTGGGCTCCAGCACCACCGACTGCCTCCTGCCATGGAGCCTCTCTCACTGACACCAGGCAGGAAAGCCTTTCCTACAAGGAGAGCAAGTGGAAGAGATCTTGCAAAGCATCTTCCAGAGGAGGAACAGCCTCTGATTTGGATGATCCTCCAGTCCCTGTCTCTTGATTTATCTACAACAAAACAAATCATTTTTTAAAAGAATGGTGTTTTCTGGATACCTGAGTGCTGAATCTCTTCCTGTTTCTACCAGGAGAAAACAGAACCAGAAGAAGATCCCAACAAATTTAACCCCATCCTTCACTGAGGTGCTGTCTCTTTGCCTTTCCCTGGCCTTTGGAAAGATTTGCAAGGATCGTGTTCCCAGGGAGTGAAGATCACAGGACCTCCAGAGGGGATAAGCACTCTCGAACCCCCATTTCCCCCCAGGCCTATCTGGGGAGCCTGCAGCCACCCACCAAGGGCAGTTTTCCTTGTTCAGGCTGGGTTAATCTGTGCCACAATACCACCTTTCACCTGCACAGGGCAGTTATCGCGACTTGGCCCCAGAGCTGCTTGCACGTTACACACAGCCCAAATGTGGCTGTTGCTGTCCACTGGTGGGTTGTACTTTATGAGGGTTTAGAGGGACTAGAGGTGTAGTGAGGATAGGCTGCTCTAGGCACCCAGTCCTGCTTTTCATACACTACAGAGAGCTGCAGAGAGTCAGATGGATGAGATTTGTCAGTGTCGTCACCTGCCCCTCTTCCACCAACCGTGCCAAGCGTGGGAAGTGGTGGAGATGATACCCCGGAGGGTGGCTCTGTTAGTATCAGGCCACTCTTTGAAACTGTGGTTATCCTCTCCTACCATCAGTATTGATCTGCTTTACGGAAAGTCAGGAACGGTGATGAGCTTGCAAGGCTCTGTCTGCACCTCTGTGAAATGGGAATGGACAGAGCAGAGTGTTTGCTGCATAAACCTGACTGCCACCCAATTAAAAGTATTCGATCAATCAGTGTGGAGTCATATATGCAAATAAACAGCAAAGGCTAATTTTATTTGCAGTGAAGAGACTGGTAATCTCAACATGACCCAGAAGTAGGGGCCACGTGGTGTCTTGCACGCACAGAAGTTAAGGGGAATCATTTTGGTAGCCCCCATTGCGGAGAACGTAGTTCCATTATGAAGTCTGTCAGCAACACATGGTAACTGGAAACCAATGAACTGTTTTTCCTATGAAGTTTTTCATCCTACCTTCAAACTGGAAAGTACATGAAAAGCTCAGAAGGACAATTTAAATCAGAAAGAATAATACACATCAGCTTGGCCTCATTTTTGGGGGGGTGGGACTCATGAAAAAACTTCTACAAAATCTTATTTCATCAGCTGAGGGACAAAACACCACCAGCTCTGCCACAGACTCTGGCTGGAGCAATCAGACGCTGCAGATATGAGATGGAGGTGAGCTACTGTGAAACTGAGGGATAATTGGTAAGTTTAAGTGCTATTGTTAAATATAGTTAAATGCAGTTTACCCACCTGTAATTCAGTATTGATACACTTCAGTACCGATACACTTCAGTAACACCAAAGAGGCTGAGTGTACTTGATTTTTAGTGTATCACTTCAGCATCACAAACCGCTGAGGAACCAATGGTACCTTTTGGAAACTGTAGTTGACCTCAGCGATACCCACTCTCTTTGCCTTTCCTTAATGCAAGTCCTGTGATGACTGCAGTTTCATGAGTAAAGCTTTGGCTCCTTCAGTCATGAAACCACGTTTCTTTAAACATTCATAACCTCCAGCATGACACAGAAAAAGGCTTAAAAGTCTGAGTCTTAAAATCTTAAGACCTAAAATTCTAATCAAAAGACTTTGGCAATTCTTATTCTTTAAACCTACAAGCTTTCAGTGAAAGTTATTGCCCTTTTTGCAGCCTGGCTCACGCTACCCGACCGCCCGAGGCTGGCACCATTCCTCCTCTCTCCCTGGTGCGATAGCTGCCTCGTAGGCATGGAGCAGAGAAGAGGCATCGAAGCTGCAGCAGGGGTGCGGAGGCTCAACTGCGCGGCTCACTGCTTAGCAGCCCCCGCACACCACCCGCAGCCCCAGCCCTGGAGACCGTGCAGTTTAAAGCTGGACAAGCAGCACAGGGATTACTTCTTGCAAACGTTTTGAAGTTTCCTGTGCCAGGGCTTTAGCTGTCAGTTAGCCATGGGAGCAGAGAAGAGCCGGCTTCACTCTGGCAACACACCGAGCTGTCCCTATTTCTCCTCTCTGTGGTTTGGAGCATCGTTCCTGCTAACCCCTCTAACGCGCACTCTGTCAGGGGGATGTGTCGCATCGCTCAGGCTGCAGAGACCTCCTCGGAGAACAGCATCATGGTCACACTTCCTCATGCACTCGCACCTTTCTGGCTTCACTTTAGAAATTCTATATTAAACCAGGGCAGAAAGAGAATAGCAAATGTGCAAGAGATCAATTTTGCAGCATGCCAAGCACCTTCATCTTTTCTCTGGCTCCCTCTCTCAGCACCTTGCAGGATCAGGCCCCCTCTTATGAACTGTCAAGTCATTATCGTCTTTCCCTGTTTGGCATTTAACGTCTCTTGGCAAAAGATTAATGAATTGACTGGCTTTCAACAGGTTTTATGAAGCAAGACAAGAGCATGCCAGCACAGACAGAATATTAAACGCATTCAGCAGGGAAGCCTTGCATGCCTGTTGTGTGTCTGTGCAGCCAGTGTGTGTGTGTAGGCACGAAGGGCTCTGAGGGAACCGTTGGCTCAGAATGGCAAGCAAGGGGGGAAATTGCAATAAAAGCAACATGTGGCCTTTAGCTTACTGCCTTACCTCAGATGAACCTTCGTTAAAACTACTCCAAGCCTGCTGATTGCACACTAACCCCCACACACCACGAAGATGATCGTCGTATATATTCGCATGACGGAAACGCATGATTTAGGGATTGAGGGATTTAAAGCATCATTCATATTTCTGTGGTTATTTCAGCAGGGTGTAAGTGCCCTCCTGGGCATGCCATTGGCACTTGGGTGCACGGGCTCGCTTTGCCACCTGCTGCAACAGGCAGCAGGCAGAGTTGGCTGCACAGGCGAGGGGAGAGAGAATGGTGAGAGGTGCCTGAGTGATTTATAAAGGAATAATTCAGCCAAAGAGTTCTGGCGACTTCAGAAACCACCGGAGCAGAGACCTCCCCAAACCAGATCTCATGCCATGTAACATGTCCTTTGGTTGTTTTGTTTTTAAAATATATGGATTGAGTGTTGATTTAGGTCTTTAAAACAAATGGACCATTTTATTCAAGTAATAGCTGCGTTAGCAGTGACTGAAACTATTGCAGTGGTTATTTGCACGCGAGGGTAAAGTAATGGTATTTCAGGCCCGATGAGAACAAGCCAAAATGCTCCTGAGTGTGAGAGAAATTTCAATGCTGGACCTACTTTGAACTTCATGACTCACATCCCAGACCCAGATTTTTAATCCTCTTTAGTAATTGGAAATAAGTGGTGCAGCACATCTGCTTTTGGAAAGTTTCAAGACAGAAAGCCAGAGGCCGTTGTTCTGATGTTAGAAGGTCCTAGCACTCAAAGTTCTGAGAGCTGCAAGGAATTTCTGATTCCCATGGATGTGAAAGAGAAACAAATTTGGTCATCATCTCACAGGTTTAGACTTATTTAGACAATCAGAATGATGTGATGGTTTACTAATTGTTGCCTCTCCCCATATAATATTGTGTGGTTACTTTTCGGACAGCAGTTAGCTGTGCCAGATCCTCAGCTGGAGTCAGCCAGACTAGATATATGGGAAACTTAGGGTGAGACTTTATACCAAGTCTCTAAAGCCACGTGGAATTCGCAGACCTCTCTGGAATCTTGGCCTGGTCCTGAAATATCTGCTCAGAGTAACTAAGAAAAGGAGTTCACAGTCAGGAGCTCCTGTGGAAAACACCTAGGGGACCAGAAAACATAACAGCCACTGCTCTAAGAGGGATAACAAAAGGCACAAGGGCTGTACTGGCACCGTCGATAGCCTGTATGAGTTAGCTGTTGCAGCACTGGGACGGTGTGCTGTGGGTTCATGGTGTGACACACAACCCTCTCCTCGCACACCCTTGGTGGACTCCGGCTAGCGAGGGCACTGCTGGCTGACAGAGCAATGCTGCCTTTCTCCAGCTGCCACACAGCCTTAGCTGCCAAACAGAGGATCTGTGAGCTTAGAATTATGTCAGGTCCGTTATTCAGTACAGACAAGAGAGAAATGGCAGCGATCTCATCCCATGTCCTTCCTTGACAAACTGAGTGGACATCTGTGATACATGGCACGTTAGGCTGGTAAACAACGTTTACCACATACCATCACTCCTGCCAGCCACCGATCCGACAGGGAGAGTAGGGGAGGTCCTTTTCAGCTGACAACACTCTGTGTTAGTGCTAGAGGCATCCTGTTTCTTTTGGTATTAATAATAAATTGTGCCGCTATCAACTGGGACTTGCAGGAGTTGTTCCTATCTGTCCGTGCTTTTGAGGCCGGCCGTACGGTATGGAATCCAGCATAAACACAGCACTGGAGAACCTGCTTGGCAGTTGCAGTGAATGTTGATGTAGAGGCTAGAGGACACTTCTTTCCCTCCTCAGGGGTTGTCCTGGAGTGAGACTGGACTATCATGTGAGGGCCCCCTCCCTTTTTGCAGACAGGTATGAGAAGGCTGCCACATGGATATTCAAATGATGCATCTGCATGCAAACCATTATGTTCCCTTGCACAGGGTTCATCTGACAGTCATTTTGCAAGCGGTTTTCTTTGATACGACATCACGATCAGCATGTTCTAACTGGAACGGTGACATCGTTCCACACCTTGAACCACCCATATCACCACAGCCTCAGCGAATGCAATAGCCTTGTACAGGCAGGAGTTTCCCAGGAAGAAAAAAAACCCAAAACAACTGAACCTACTTGGGGAGCTTGCAACACTGTGTATTCTATTGTGGCTTTTACATTTTTTGGCATTACTGCTGTGGCCATGAAAAGAAGCCTTTAAGGGCACAAAAGTAATGAAAACAAGGCACGCTAGAGCTTAGGTGGATATTGCGACAAACTTACACTGGTGAGAAGTGTAAATGACACAAATTACAGCTTTTTTAATGTTGCATTTTTCCAGGTACCAATTCCCCAAGATCATCCTAAGCCTGTATTTTTTATAGACATGCATTTAAGACTGCGTTTGTGCAGCAGTTTTCATGCACACTTACACATGCAGTCTTTTGAGAAAGTGGATTAAGCATTAGTCTTCTAGAGTTTTAGGATCACAGAGATTTCTATGCTCAGCAATAGAAGACACAATGTGGATTTAATTGCAGCTTGGATTTTTGTTTGTTTTTTTATTTATATACTTCTCAGCAGTGTGCTTCCTTGGGGCTCCTTAGCAGAAGGATTGGCACTAGAGCTTGCACACGACGGCAGCTGGCGATGACCACATCGCTTGGTAACATCAAAGCAGCCTTTCGATCGCTAGGACACGAACGTTCTCTGCACTTGTGGGAAATATGTAGGAATTTATTTCATGAAAACCCGCTCTGTGCATTCGTGTGGGCAAATGATGGGGTAAACAAACCGCTTCACATCGTTTGTCTTCAAAACCACTCACTTTGCACGCCACCATCTCTGCAGGAGGTGTGTGTGAGCTCAGGTGCTGTCACCAGGACCGGTGGACGCTGTGGTCCAGTAGCCACCTGTGCTCCCTGCCACTGCTGTGCTTTGTGCGTGACCTCCGAAACGGCTGCGCTGCGCTCAGTGCCCCTGAGAGCACTCAGAAGGGGTCACTACACAACAAGTGAAATGGGTAGTTATTTGCCAAGTAGAAGCATAGGAGGAAGAGATGCAATTCCCCAGTCTACACAGACACATCTGCAGGCAAAAGCACAGTTTGAGGGCCCACACGATCTCTGCTGCAAAACGAATGGCTGTTCTCAGCCAAGGCAGCCAAGCAAACCCGCACTAGTGGCAGATTTGTCTGGCGTTGCATTCGTAGATAAACCAACAGTTTGAATACAGCCTACATACTTCACATGGAGCACTTCTACACCCTGGTTAACACCCATCCGCACAGGACTGACTGACTAATGGTGAATGAGGTCCTAGAGTGCACGCGCTCACAGACTCGTCTGTTGTACACTAACCTCAGCTTTTCACCAAGTCAGGCTGTGAAACTCTTACTGTCTGTAGCCCTCCGTCCCTATCAACCCCCCCCCATGACAGAAGTATCCTGGGCATGGCCCACATCCCTATCTCCCCACCAAGTCTTGCCATATGAATGCTTTTGAGATAACAACAGCTGTCATCCCATATCACCCCAAGAGCTTATTTTATCTTAGGAGAAGTCATGGTCACCAGCCCTCCCAGGAAAGAGACAGGAGATGTCTCAGGCAGTTCCATGTAGCATCCTCAATGAAAAAGGTTGCTTGCTGTTCAAGTATGCTGCTTAAAAACAGAGAGGGTGCTTGCAGCTGTGAAGTCTTTTCAGATTTATACAAAGTTGACTCACCCTCCTCCCTGCTGAAATGTAAATGATCATCCTGAAAATGCTGCAAAACCTTTGTGCACGGCAAGATGTGAGACAATTTCCAAAGTTTCTGAGAAACCAAACTAACTCCAGGGTGGGGAGGGGATTGTAGCCAAAGGACTTGTTGAACTAATTTAAAGAGTGTTCCTTGAAAACACAAGAAGGAGCAGGAGTGTATGAGTGTGTGTGTGTACACATACCTATACACCTCTTTCCTTCCAACAGCTTTTCCTGCTCATCCTCTACCTTAATTGAGATTTTTTAGCTCCAACAGTGGATCACAGCAGTAATTATTTTATTGATCTCTTGCCACACGCTCTCTTTCATCTAAACTATTTCACCCACTCACTTTTGTGCAAATGAGAAACAGGGAACACGTGAGTAGTGCATTCACAAATTCAAACTGGGGCAGCAGGGCTGTCTCCAGGCTTGCAGGACTCCGTGGAAAGTGCCTTTGGGGCCTCACACAGTTTTTTCTTAAATTGTAATTTATTTTTCCCCTATTCAAAAGCCTGCTTTTCCAACCCTCATCATGCCAGAACTCTTCATGGCATTTAGAAATGAACCCAGATACTCTGTTCAAATTACTGGGAGAAGATCAGAAGAAGTCCTGACGTCTAGCTTGATATAGACATCTCCTGGCATTTTTCTTGCCACTTTAACCTGAATAATCTGTCCAAAATAACTGCTATTGATTCATTTCTGTTTTCAGCAAAACAAGATTTTGGTTCTTTCTAGTGGAAAAACATTTTGTCAGAAATATTTTGACTTTATTTCCAAACTGTGCAGCACTTTGCTAGATCCTTTCTGTAATTATTAAGCATTTTTTACGTGTCAGGGAGAACACTGAAATGAAAGGGATGCATTGCTCTTGGCAAACCTGATCTTCTTTCTCCATTGTTTCTTTTCCATAGCTGAGGGAGGAATATATCATTTTGTTCAAGAAGGGAAAATTCCTGCTATTTTCAGTGCTGTGAACACAGGGAGTTCGATGACATGCAACCACTGTTCTTGCCAATGCAACGGGACACCAGTTCAGCTGTATTTTTGGCTCAGTCTTGTGCTTTCTAGGAACCACTTCACAGCACCACCATCACTGGTTACGAGTGCAAGCAAAGGGGGCAGAAACCTTTTGCAACACCCTATCCCTTTTTTACACCTGGACTGAAGCTGACTTTGGAAAAAGCAATGAAACAGCACACAAAACTTCAGGGAGTGCATTACTGGCGAACTCTGTGGACCTGTGAACTCCAACCCTTTCTCCTGCAGGAGGCAGTAGCAGAGACCTTCTTTGTGCCACGTTTCAGCTCCCTGGCTTGGCTCGTGCATGCTGAAGTTGGCACCTTGGCTCTCCAGCTACTGACACCTGTGCATGCTTACACTTGTGCTCATTCTCCGAGCAGTTTAACACCTGCAGCGTGCTCAGACATCACCACTCGCCCTTTCAAAACCCCTTTAGGGGTCATCTGTAGTTGTTAAATGTTTTTCTTCCTCCCTTCCACTTTGTGTTCCCTCTGAGTGGTAATGACAGAAGCCAGAATTTAGTCCTAGCCTTTGATATTCACAGCATCTGCTTTTCAGCTGTGGCTTTCTTAAATGTAAATGATAGCAGCTGAGACATCCATTTCTACAAAGCTGCTACCAGACTTTATGAGCAGCAACTCTATTAAAATGTAGGAAGTTTCACCAGCAGCAGTTCTTTAATGGCAACAGGTCTGAGACCTGGTGTTATGTTGACTCTTGCTACCATCTTCCTCTTTATCTGGTGGTTGGTTTCTTTTTTGCCATCTGGGGGAAAAAAAAAAGAGCACATTAAAAATAAAACACCAATGAACCAAAAAAGAAAACCCAACCCCAAACCCCCCAAAACCAAACAGTTTGAAGTCTTCAGCTTCATATAAATACGTTTAAAACATGGTTATTGACTCAGGAGTTGTCATTCTTGATGTTCTTCTCTTTCCTTTATTTTACTCAATAATAGGCTTGTCCATATAGAGTCCACAGGAAAATTAAACCTGAGAATTTAAGGATTCTCAGAGAATGCTGTGGGAGGGAATTTAAGGTAGGCTGCTTAAGCCACAATTGACTAGTGAACTCAGAAAGTTTCAAATTTTCTTTAATAACATATATTGACTTTTATAGAACCATAAAGAGCAGATCAGAACTTACGGGCAGGTGTGCCAGGGGCAGTGCTGACTACCTGCACAGTCATTAAAGCCTGTAGAAACCGCTCCTGCAAAACAACCAAAGTGGGGATAGCAAAACCAGGTGAAGATCTGGACCTGCAACCAGCGCTGGCATCCTGGCATGGCTAAAGTAACCTAATTGCCCTTCAATGATGTTATAATGTTACTAAACAGATTATTAAGCAAAAAGGGAAATTAGCTCTACTTACATGTTAATATTAACTTGCTGGGAAAGCAAACCAGCTTCCTCAGCAGTACAAGCCCACCAGCAGCAAGGCTGAGTAAAAGTAAGAGCCGAGAGGCAATGGTTATTTCACCCTGTGTGGTTCCTCACTTCCAGATCCAGCTCCTTGACACCAGACTGGGTGTCAAACTCCCCAGTACCCATGCAGGAAGTCAGCAAAATACGAAACTGTTTCTCAAGCTGCAGAAAAGATGTTAGCAGCATTTCTAAAAAAAATATAAATCTCTAAAATCTTGGGAATAATTAAACTGATCCTGTGCCATGGTACCCCAGGTGATCCTTTGCAAAACCATTCACTGAAAATAAAAAATCAACATCTGCCCTACACATTGAGCTGCAAAACCAGACTGGAGGACTTACCCCACTGAAAAAAAAGGTCATCTTTCCTGAGTGCTTGTGCTTAGCCCGGGCTGAAGCCATCTGTTCAGAAGAGTGTGTCATCTTACAGCGTGCAAGCAAGTGTGTGTATATAGGAGTGCGTGGTTTTTGCTCCCTGACCTAGAATCATGCTGTTATATAAGCCCTGGGATTATCAATAACCTCACATTACAAACCAGCTCCTGTTCAACTCATTAAAGGATTGTGTCTCTGCCTGTTCTAACTCATTTAGCCTCTTTGGCATTCTTTCTGTTAATGAAGATAGCAATTCATTACCCTGCAGTAGCTGAAACGCCCAGAGGTTAACTCAGTTTTCCCCTTTGAAGCAATTCTTTTACAACGGTATTGCAGCAAGTTCCTTCTGCCTTGGCAAAAGAGGCATCAGACCAGCCAGCAGCAAGATATTCCAACCTCAAATACTTGCTTCTGAAATTATGGCTGGATGTAGCTGAACTACCCAGACCTGGTCTAAACCAGCAAACTTCCACCATTCTCAGCACAAGCTTGATTGCCTTGTTTTATCACGTACAGCATGACATCACCTCCTTGCAATGAAACTTCTAACAAAAAAACCCGACATAGACTGACTTTCTCTAGGGAGTTTGGAAGAACCAGTTTTTAGGGAGAAGGTGAGTTGTGACCTTCTTTCTTTATGTTTTTACCATATTTAGCAAAACCAACTTTGTGTAAGTAGGTGCATAACATTGGGGTTTTTTCTTTACCCAGCTCTATAATTTGACCAAGCCAATGGGATCTGCAGAAATTCTGCAAGAATTCTTACTGGGAAATCCAGGAATTCACTGTTCTCATTCTTCTGGCTCTCAGCTGTTGTGCAGCCTGCTGTCTAGCAGAGCTCTTTCTCTCCGAGAGACTCATCCTACACAATCCACTGTGAACGCTGAAAGTCTGCTCTGCAGACTGAAAGGCTCCTGCCACTTCTTATCTATTTTTCTTAATGGCCTCAGTGGGCTTTGACTCTAAACCCAAAGAAATGAGCCAGACTGGAAGGTGTAAAATTCCTCATTGTTGAACCGTGCCCCATGAGTTTCACTCCCAGGGTAGCCAGGATAGGTTTAAAGATGCTTCCAGTCAGAAAGTGATGTGCCTGCATGGTCAGTGCCACCCGAAAACATAGTGGAGATTGTTCTGAAGGAAAAGTATTTTATTGGCTGAATACACATCACCCTAAACAGGTGAATTTCCAGGTCACTTTGTAAAGGAACAACCTGGACAAATCAGGGTAAAGAAACAGGAACTAAACCAAATCCTCCAGAAATCACTCAAGGTAAGAGGGCATTGGGATTGGAAATTAAGCAAAACAAAAGAAAGAGGAGAGGAAAAAAAAGAAAACTCTAAGAGAAGAAACAAGAAGAAAAGAAAAATTTGGGGCAGGTTTGGTTGTTGCTTTTTTTTTTTCTTAAACAAAGCTACTGGCCTGCAGGCAAAACCAAGGAAAATTATGTTGCTTTTCCTGTGGAAAAATTATGAAATTCAGATTGAGAGAGTGTTCTGATCTGTCTGAGGTTGGCATTTTAATGGGGCTGGCTTCTCCAAGGCAGCCTATTACAGCCCCATTCAATAGTTCTAACCATTGTGGAAAAATGCCATGTGCCAACAGCTATTTTCCACAATTTTCTTCAGAAAATAAAAAGAAATGCAGAAAATTGATTTGCAGCCCTGGCAGAGAGATAGAGAAACAGTAGCACAAGGCTGCAGGCCAGTAATTTATGTTTCGAATGTCACTGAGTGCTTTGCCTATAATTTCAAGGGAGAATGATAATAATTAAAAGCACAAACTCTCCAGTCATTTCTTACGAGGGAAAAAGCTGAATGTAGTAAGTGTAGGGATCTCTTTAAGTGCTTAACTTTTCCAGTGGAGTTTCAAAAATTAAATATAGTAATAATATCTGTCATCCAAAATTATCCCAATGAGCTTTCCAATGTAGACAAGGGAAGCACTTCAGCCTCCACTAAAATGCAGCCACTGCTTGGGTGAAACGTGGCAGCTGCGTAACGACAGGCAGCTCTCCACGGCCCCTCCAGCCCACAGGCACAGACCAGTGGCTGCGTGCTTCCCTGGGACGCCTGGAAGCTGCAGACACTGTCACTGGGACGGTAAGGAGGGCTCTGTCATGCCAGTAGATCCCTGCCCAGTGCTGTGAAGGGTGGTGAAAAGACACCTGAGTTAGAGAGGGATGAAGGCTCTGCAGAGGACAGCCAAGCGAACGTGACGTCTTGTATCAGGACTTGCTCACTTGGGTTTAGCCTGGGATCCCTTGCACAGGCACCAGGAAATGGGGTTTCCATGAGGAAGCAGTCTGTAGCAACATACGGAGCCAGCACGGGGACAAGAACGTGAGGCAGAGGGTATCAGAGCAACCAGAATTATTTGTGTCTTAAAGTTCATGGGATGTAAAAGATGACCTCTACACGCAACATTGGCTCCAAGTTAATGACAGTGGTGGTTTCTTGGAGTGTATACTCAGCCTGTAATGTACACTCACTATGCAGTGGTTACATATGGGGTACTTACTTGTGTCCAAATACAAGCCCCAGCCTCTCCTGGGCTGGTTCTGTGTTTAGCAGGGATACTGATGGAATGCTGGGCTCCAATTCAACTCAAGCTGCAACTCAACAGCAAAAACTAAATACAGTATTTATGAAAGCAATAAAATTAATAAGTAGAAGAGACTGAAGAAAAAAACTGGGCTAAGGAGGTATTTTAACTCTATTTTTTAATGATGTGCCCATTATATTAAGACTATATTTTGTCTGGATTTTTTCAACCAAAATAAATCACAGAATCTTTATGGGTACAGGCAATATCATTGCAGTAATAAATGGTTTCAGATATAAGTTTCTGACTGGATAAACGCTGACTCTTTGACCGCTGACCATTTGTCCACAAATCATAATATTTACTGATGTACAAAGGAGATATACGTATCGCTGCATACATTCACCCTTTCGCAGCAGTGTCATTGATGGTGTCTCATGGTTATGAAAACAACTTGAATGAGGATGGGGTATAGTAAATTTGCGTATCCAGACTTTAAATCTTCATTAAAATACTTTTACGTGTTTTTATAGTTATAAGATTAGGTGTTCCTCTTATAGGAGGAAAATCTGGGAAAAGATGTTTAACTGTGAATGGCATAATCTATGCCTGCCTGAGTCTGAAGAGAGCCTGAAGAGAGGTCTTGTGTTCTTCTCAGCAATGCATTGAGTCACCTTTCTTCTAAGCAACACATGTAAGAAAGCCCAGGGTAATATCAGAAATTGCTGCTCTGACTTGTTAGAAATTCCCGCCCGAGACATTCACAAGGAAAATTATCCCCAAGGATCACACTTTAAAGTTCCCAGCAACTTCCCTGGATTCATTTAGCCTTGTGGAGTGTTACCAGCAGAAAAAAAAAACAACTAATGGAAGGCAAAGCCCATGGAAAAGAAAACCTGAATGTCCCTCCTGTGTATTACTAGGGTGTTCCTGTACTTTGCTTGACACGGTGTTTGCATCCTGGAGTCCTAAATACGCAGCAAGAAGTAGGTGATCCTACCCAAGGTAAGGCCTTTCTGTTCATTCTTGCAGCTGGTGCACCCCCAAGAAGTGGCCATTAGCACCAGCTTTCAGTGGCACCAACACAACTGCACATGTTGCTGATTTAACTGAGGGCAGAATTTGACCCTCAGGCCTCATTAACTCCATGCAATCTCAGAGATGCTTTGGCCACTGGGCCTGTGTTCCAAGCCCTATTATGGCACGTCATCATATAATAAAAACATGATCTCAGCATCCCTTAATGAGTGGATTTCTTGCTTTTTCTATTGATATTACCACACGGAATTTGAACGTTGGATAATTAAATGCTATATAAAATATTCCAATACTAGTGATCCTGGGAGCATCTTTTGAACACTTGACAACCTTGTAATGGTTTGTCATTAGCAAGTATGCCCTAATGTGACATTGCACTTCCGCAGTCTCTCTGAGAAGGTCTTTTTTTTTCCATTGCAGCAAGGAGAAGAAGACTGAGTTATCCAGAAGAAGCAGGTGTTGCAGCGTTGCTCCCTGTGGAGGCTATTTCAATACCCAGACGTCATTAGCACTGAGATACAGTACGTTGTAGTACAGTAAATGCGTCACGTTGCACTGGCTTCCATGGTACTCTAGTGCATCCTGCCATGTATCATTGCGGGTTTCTGTCAGCAAAGGTTGTTTGAAAGGGAGGGACTAGTCACTGTAAGCAAGAACAGCAGAGCAAAGAGGAAGATTGTAATCTTTCTTTCCCCTATTATAGATGCTGTCTTCTTTGCACAGACTCAATTCGAAATAAAAGAAAAATACTGCAAACTCAGTAATCACTGGGTCCAGTTTGTTGTAGTTGCATGAACAGCAATATCAGCTGAAAACACCATTATAAGCAATACTCAGTTACAACACCTCTAATGAAGCACCAGTGCTCCACTGTTTTCACCGGAGAGGCGTTTAGCCATGCTGTCACATTGCCCTGTTGCTGGCTAATGATACCGGTTTTGCCCCATCCCTGGAAGTGTCCAAGGCCAGGCTGGATGGGGCTTTGAGCAGCCTGATTCAGTGGGAGGTGTCCCTGCCCACGGCAACGGGGTTGGAACTGGATGATCTTTAATCTTCCTTTCAACACAAACCATTCCATCATTCTATCATGCTGTCTGGGATGTGGAGGGGACACGGATGTAGCTGTCTGTGCAACCTCTTTTTTATCTTGTAGGAGAGGCAATACCAGTTCTGGGGGCAGGCAAGTCCCGTAAGCATCTTGTCCCCAGAAAACCTGCCACAGTTTTACAATGCAGGTTGTACAGGTTTACAACATATCTCAAGATGAGAAAATAGTTCAGGTTGGAGAAGACATCAGGAGGGTCAGCTAGATCAGGTTATTGAGGGCTTTATCCAGTCTTGTCTTGAAAACCTCCACAGACGCAGTCAGCACAGCTTCCCTGGGCAACGTGCTCCACTGCCAATCTGTCCTCCTGGAGAAAGGTGTGTTGGTGGAAGCACCTTATCCTGATGCCAGTAAGCGTAAGTAGCAAGTGGAAATTACACTTTGAGTGGGTACCAAGTAGTGTAGAAAAGAAAGTATTTAGCAAGGGCATGCAAGATAACACAGAGACAACCTGATCTTGCCTTAAACTTCCAGCTGGTCCCCATGCTTGTTAGTAGAGTGGACGCTGAACACTTTTGACCACAGCCCTGAGTATCTTAAGATTTGACTGTTTTAGTTATTTAGTTATTTAGTTATTTGATTCCCTTTGTCAAGCTGCCTCCTCCTTCATCGCATGAGTTAATTCTACTCATTTTTATGCTTCTGAATAGCATCATCTAATGTCTCAGCTGTAACGAACAGTGAAGTCTTTCCACTGAATTAAGTGGGCTTTCTGTAGCTTTGCATGAAGTCTGGATAGATTTAGTAAAATCTGATGTCAGCAACACATGAGGTACGGAATAGTCTCACTGTGCGTGATGAGCTAGGAAGGTGACGCTAATACAGCAAGGAGGAAAACACAAGCATCTGGTATGTGGAGGCAAAGCCGGGCACTCTTAATGAAACAGTTCAAGATAAGATGCTGCTTCAGTTCCGTAACTGTAAATCCAAAGTAAGAGAAGACCCCTGCAGACACCCAGCGAGCTGACAGAGCTGAAGTTACTCCAATCAACATCTGTTTCAGTGGAAGCAGAACTTGCCTCTGTGTTGTTAGTACAAGTCACAGTTTACACAGCATGAAACGTTTCAATTTCATAATGAGGTTTGCATTTGAATGCTGGTCTCTGGGAACACAAGAGGATAATTTTATCTAAACCGATTTATCCACCCCTAACAATTTCACCCAGCAGGTTTCAGATGCAAAGTGGAGATTCACTAGTGGCTCTGCTTGTGTATTCACAGGAGATGCCTTTTTTAATTCCTTAGCAATTTCTTTGTTACTGCAGGATGAGAATGAAAGGCTGCCTGAATGAAGGGAGGAACGACCTCTGTGTCTTAATAAAATAAAATCCTCTGCGGCTGGCCCGGAGGTTATGCTTCCATTGCCATGGGAGAGACCTGGATTAATTCCTGCTCTGGTCCTTTGCTCTGAGGACCAGCAGCAGCAATGCAGGGTGTTGCAGAGGTTTTGGGTGGCAATGCTCAGCTATGACCTTTCTGACTGATTTCAGGACAGTGTGGATGAGCCCTGGGGGGACCCAGCCCTCCTCAGACGAGCAGCATCGCGGGAAGGGAGCAGGACAGATGACAGCCCAGGGAAAGGAAGAGGACTCAGGGCTCTGTCGGAGGTGTAGGAGTTGTCCTCAGGTTTAAAAAGCAAAAGCACATAAAATGACACACCCCACTGCCATAGCTAGGCAAGATGTGGGAAATTCAACAACATATTATTTGCTGGAAAGAAGACGTATTTTTTTTTTAAATGTGGCTCTCAGCGAAAACCACGTTTATAAAATTTCAAACAATGTATGTTTTGTGGTTGTTGGGACTGAGCACAGCACTCCTCATGGAGCTTTAAATCATTTCATATGAATGCAAAAGCCCTCTCTGCTTTGCTGAATCGAGAGATCTCCAAAAAAACCCTGAACGTGAAAAGAAAAGTAACAGCTGAAAATTCCAGCCAGCGGGTTCGAGTTTTCCAAGGTCTGTTTGCTTTGGCCTGTCTCTGCCATTCCTTTCTGTCTTTCTTTAGAAGTGTGAAACTGGTTGGTTGCTGGTATTTGTTCTGCGGTCTGTGCTAACTGTTCCATCTGTGTAAACTCCGACTTGCCAGCCTGGGAGTTTAACAACACTTTCCCTTCAGCTGGAAGGAAAATGAAAGTCCCGTTAAGTGGCACTTTGAAGCTTTGCAAAACACGCTACGTTGAGTTTGAACGTAGAGCGGGAAGGTCTGCTCCTGCCCAGTGCTGCTTCTTGTCGTCAGCACAGGATCAGACCGGGGCTGGAGCCACTGGTGGGGTTTGAGGTGTGCTCAAACGGACATTAGCAAATAAAGTAGATATAACCTACAGAAACACAAGGATAGTCCCATAATCAAGGCACCTGTGTTCTCACTATGTCTTTGTCACTAGTTACCAGGATTCTGATCTATGAAGGTATTCAGCTTCTACAGTGGTCTATTAGGCATCCAAGTAGGAGTTAAACGCCTAAATACCTCAGTTTCTAGCTAGTGTGACACATAAGAATTTCTAGTTTTCTTGTCCTGGCTATGCAGCCTAGTCCTAAAATGAGGCCAGTTCCCCTCTGATCAACCAGTTCAGCCGTGCCCAACGTGATTGAAGGTATATTTGCTTCTAAATTTTAGGATTAGAGCTATGTCTATGTTGGTATTGTCATCCCAAATTGATACTTTAAGCCTGTGGATTGCCAAGCCGTGATTTAAATCTCAGTTCAGCTTCCAGGCAACCTTTGTGACTTTAACCAAGTCTTGGGGAATGTAGGCTGAGGAGCAACCAGCTCCAGCACCCCGTTGCTGTGCTGGAAGGCAGACTCACCTTGCCATGTAGGATTGATCTTGATGGAGGATCGATCCCATCCCAGCAGGGCTCTGAGCCCAGCTCTGAGGGCACCTCTGACTTGTTGGGCCTGCTCTAATGTAGAGTTAAGTCTGTTTTAGGTCTTGTCTAAAGATAAAATGTTAAAAATTCCCTGATTAACTCTGCCAACAAGAATCTTTCAGCCTTTTATTTACGCAGAAAAGATGTCTGAAATGTTGTTTTGCCTCCCATTTCCACACTGGTCTTCTGACCCATGGTGTGTATTTGTCCTTCCTAGGGCGCATCAGCCCTGCCTAGGTCATACCCCAGAGCTGCAGGCACATGGCTGCACTCCCCCCTTCCTCTTTTTTCATGTCATTTTCTCTTGTTTCCTGACTGCAGCCTTACTGAGGTTATATTTTCAAAGCTACGTATGGATTTTAGCTGCTTGAATCCTGCTCTGGCTACCAGAAGCCGTGCTGCTATTACACAAACAATACTTGGAAAATGTGTAAGTGAAATTCAGAGTTAGTTAATACCAGCATAGGAGAGGGGTATATCAGCTCAGAAAAACTCATTGCTGCTGAGAAAGCAGAATTCATCAGATTCTTCTAAAATAATGTTTCTGAACATTCATATGAACTCCCAACAGCTGTTGAGTTCAATCGTGTTTACTCAAAAAATGAACTGTTGTTTTCTCATAGAAAATTTATAGGGTAGGAGAGGAGATTGCAAGTGTTTTAAAGAAAACTACGAGTAACACAGGAAGATATATATTTTTGAAGATGACTTTCAATAAATAACCAGCTTACTGAAAAATGCCTTTTCCTGAAATTCAAACCAAAATAACCACTGAACATTTTTCAGATTTGCCTTTCCCCCGCTGACTTTTTCTGTTTAAAAGCTGATTCTTTTCAAATACTTTTTACTTCAGCTGCATCATCTTATTTGTGCCGGAAATAAATTTCTATTGAAAAATCCACCCAGGATTCAAGAGATCTCTTTGAAGAATGTTAGCGAAGCGTTCTGTCCCGTAGTCTCTGCTGCAGGTCACTGGAGGTATTTGTTCTCTGAAATCTCCGTTGCATAATGCAGACACCTTTCATTTTTTCTGCACTCAAGCTCTAAACTGGTACCTGCCAACTTAATTTGACCAGAGAAAGGGCAGTTGTACCTTTGCATAAAATCAAATATATTTGCATAAATCAAGCTGCGACTTCCTATATTACATTGATATTGAATGCACAACCTGGTTTTTGTGGTGAGAAGGGATGAGAGGCAACAACAAGCAGTTGCAAGAGTGCCTGTCTGAGGCTCAGTCCTGCACTGAAGTGAACAGAGATCGATCTCTGAGTCTACCTGAAAGCTCACAGATTTCAATGAGACCACAGCAGATGATCAGTTCTGCTTCTGCTCATCTCACCAGAGGATGAGAGACTATTGTTACCTGTTCCACTGTGCAGATTTCTGTTGAAGTCATGGAAGCAAACCTGCAGATGCTTGAAAGTCCACATACACTGAGTATTCAGATAAAAGTATCCAAAACTAGGCCTTGCCAAGTTCACATCAGTAAATTAATGCACCTGAGATTTTTATACAATCAGTTTTAGTTCATTGAAGTTTATCCAAGGAGGGAGTGTTGCGATATATTTGAATCCTATTTTCTCTGATTTGATGAAGGTGGCAGAGAAAATTGAGGCTCTCCTGACTTTAGGAACTTAAGCTTTCAAAGTAATTTCAAATTCCAGGAAATACCTAATAAAATCACTGCAGCGGGCACTGTTCAAATTGCCAATATATTCAAAAGCAATTTAGAATTGCCAAAGTGATGACATGCCACGCCAGCCTCTGCTGCTGCTCTGAATCCACAGTGGCACCAAGTCCTGTGCTGGAAAGCCAAGGGGCCAGGTCACCCGCCCTCAGCGCTGACCTCTGGTAAAGCTTTTTCTTAAGAAACCACATAAGCAGCTACAGACTGACCCTTTAGATAACCTGTGTGATTGCTTCCATCCTTAAATATGAGATTTCCAAAAGGATGGATGTTAAAAAAAAAAAGAAGACGACTCATGCAGGGGAACTTCTTTTGTTTGTTTGGAGAGGAATCATTTAATTTCTTAACATAATGAAAACCTGCTTTCAAACTCTGTACTCAGGCTGTGAAAATCAGGCAGGCAGGATTAGCTCTTTGCAGAAACACCCTTTATAAACTACACAGAGAACGCAAGCAGTGCCTGGGCCTTTCAGCGGCTTCGTCCCTGCAGCGACTTTCTGTGTTTGCCACTGGGGGGGGGGGTTTGCAGATGGCATGACTAACAGCTCAAAATGTTTTGATGTACCTGAATGCCTACCAGTTAGCTCTGAGAGAAACGACCGCTGTCAGCTCTGCTAGTCTGAGCAAAAACTAGACTGCCCCCTTGGCTGTGATCTGCCCTTTTTGGGTGTCGCTGCTGCCCGTGCTCACAATCAAAACACGCGGCAGAGTCAAGAGCGTCAAAACAGCCCCTGTGGCACAGGACACCAAGAGTCTGGGCACTAAAACAGGACAAAAAAGACAACTAGTCAAGACCCCTAACAACCACCCAATACACCACAACTTTATGCACTACTTATGTCTAATTGAGCATTCAAAGTGGGATCCCCAGGCAGGTAATCAGAATCAGGAGACACCTGAAAACAATAAGAGGAATCACCTGCAAACACAAAGTTTTACTGAGAGGGGAAGATTTGATTTCTTTCTCCTTCACTCCCACCTCACCTGTGTTTCTGCTCTCTTTTTAGATCCATGTTTAGGTTAAAACTTTGGCAAGTTCATTGTCATTTGGCAAGATCATGTCAAATCACAGGAGTTACCGGTGCAAACCCCCTTCCTTTGAAGTCAGCAGCCAGGCACCTTAGGGCACCTTCTCAGACTTCAGTGCTCCACGTGGAGGCCTCCCGTGTGCCTGGGTGCAGTGGGATGTGGGACAGCCCGGCTGCCCTCTCTACTGCTGCCTTCTGACTCTGCTTGAGCACCTGCTGATTTGTAGGTTGTCTGCAGCGGAGCTGCTCTGTGGGCAGCTTTATCAGCCATGGCTTGATGGAAGGTTTTGCAGAAGTATGGAATTGTGATGGTGCTGACATGACAAATGAAAGCAAAAGCAGCTCTTGGCCTGGGCACAGAAGCTCTTTATTACCTGCAGCTGTGACAGGCTTCAGGGGGACACTGTTCAGTGGCTTGTAGCTCAGCTTGCAGAGATACAGAGCAGGAGCTCTACAGGAGAGCAGATACTGTCACTCTCAGAGTTTGAGCTTCCTCTCATTCTGGAGCAAACTGGGAGAAATCCTATCAGCTCCATGGAAAACTTGACTCCTTGTTTCTCAAAATGCTGTTCCAGCAGGAGCAGGCTGATGTACCTGCACCTGCACGAAACAGTCTTGAGATCTAACCCATTCATGGCAAATTAAGCAATAATGCTGTAAGAAGGTGACAGGTCATAAACTGAAACCCTTGATGCTATCAACCACACTAATTTCTGCATCACTATTCAACAGGAGATTTTAGAAGGGTGAGATAATGACTTGGGAATTGCAGCTGGCCTGAGCATAGCAGTGAAATCTCTATCAGTACTAGCTGAGAGCATGACACATTTGAGCCAAATCAACAGCTTATTTATTTTATTATAATCTTGTAATAGTAACAACGACCCCAGTGCGGGGTCTTTTCTGAGCACAAGAGATTAGCTGGCATTAAAAGTCCCAGGACACTGACTCTCCAAGGCAGTGATGAAAATGAGGAGCCTTTTAAAAAGGTTCGTGACCAACTGCTGAAGTCTCCATGTAACAGCTCTCTAAGATCTAAGCATGGTTTTTAGTAAGCCAGATCTTGCCCTCCATCACCCCATGTGTTGCCTCCTAGCCAAAACTGCTTTTTTCTGGCATTTTTAGCAGCATCTCTCTTCTCATTGCAAGTTTGCTTCCTCTGCGGTTTTGTAGCATATTGTCTCCCGTGCTGGTAGGGCCAACATAAGGGGAAGTAGGTGGGGAAACGCCACTCCTGTTCCTCTGCTAAAAGCAGAGGAGAACTCTGCCTTCTATCTTTAACTTGAGGGAAGCAGCATTCCCTCCTGCTTCCCTTTCCTGCGCTGTTGTGCAGCGAGGGCTCCCCGGCAGTTCAGGCCCTTTCAGCTGAACAACGGGATGAGTAGGTGGCTGTTAGCGTGGAGAAGCTCAGTGCTTCTTCTGCAGGCCCGCCCTGCATGCAATGAGAATCAGGCCAGGGGGATCACATATAAGCTCAAAACTTAATTTTACAAAATCTGCCTTTGCAGAATGATTAAAAACAAGAGGCCATTTAAAAACTGTTACCAGGGTTTGATAGTATCAAGAACATTTTGGCACATCTGCTGTCCATAGTACGTTGCCCTGGTGTATTTCTTGAGTCTCTATGTGATGTCTCATCTCCTGGCTAGATACTTATCAGACAAATATCCCATAAAGCAGAAACATCAAGTCATTATCAGACCTAAAAAACTAAAATCAGACTAAATACAAAATAAAGCAATACCCCGCAAACAAGTGATCTGCCTGATGCCATTCTTCTGCTGGAGGCATCTCCATTAAGTTCCAGTGACAGCAGATGGAAGGCAGGATGCAAAGAGGCCCCTAGGAAGACTTCTTCGAGCCTGTGTTAAAGTTGCGTTTAACTACAATTACAAAGTCAATTAGAAAGTCATTTCAACCCTAATGATACAACGAATGATTGATACTTAATGGTCTTGGCAGGCAATCCAGCCAAGTAAATACCGCCCAACAAAAAACGAGTTCAAAATACAAGATGTCAAAAGTTTAGCGGCTTTTTGTGTCTCTGTGTGTGTGTGTATGGGAATGCATGTACATTTTGCAAAATCAAAGATTTCAGTTGGGTTTATAAGTGAGTATCTTTAACAAGTGCTGAGTTCACACTCCCAGCCATTCCTGTGTAACCCAAAGGGGCTCAGGCTGGCAAATCTGGTTCCAGGTTCCCAGCTGGATTCGGAGCATGTCACTGTCCAGATCACATGTCAGGTGGCCATTTCACCTCTTCTCCAGGTAGCAGTGTTCTTTGGGCAGAATCATAGAATCATAAGGTTGGAAGAGACCTCCGAGATCATCGAGTCCAACTGTACCATTCTCCTCACTAAATCCTGTCCTTAAGAAAATCATACACCTGGCTTTTAAACACCTCCAGGGATGGTGACTGCACCCCCTCCCTGGGCAGCTGTGCCAGTGCCTGACCACCCTTTCAGGGAAGAAATTCTTCCTAATGAAGAAGGGGGAGGAAGCTTAAAACTAGATATATCATACATATTATAGATAGATATAGATGTATTATATTTATATACATATTCACATATAGATATCTATCTATTTCTAGATGCCTCTGCCTGGAAGAGGTGCTAGGCCAATGCGTTGTCCTGTTCTCTTTCACATGGCTTCTCTTGCTCTCTCTGGGCTTAAAAGCAATATTAAAATTGTGGTGTCTTGGCCCACAAATTTAGTCCCAGAAAATATCAGAAATCCTCTCTGCAGCAGGAGGAGAATCCTAGGGAGGCATTCGGACTAAATCCCACTGCTGAGATAGAGAGAGGGGGTTCTCAGCTTGATGCAAATGGAAAATCTCAAATTTCATTCCCCGGAGCAGACAAGTCTTTCGTTCTCCGTGGAACAGCCGGTGAGTGCAGGGCACTCCAGCGTGAGCAAAGGCAGATGCCCAAAGCTGATGCAACGCCGAAGAATTAAAACAGTCGTAGGGAAAGTGCTGCAGTACGAACTATTAAAGCCAAACCTCTTCAATGCAGATACGCTGTCCACACTCAGATCCAGTTTCAAACTTAATGCTAGAGCTGAGCAACTTGGGCGTAATAATTCTCTCATAGAGGTTTGATTAGCAAGAGGAATTTCCGTAGTTTTCCTGCAATTCTAGTGAAACCTGACTGCAGCTCTCCTTCTTTTGCAAGGAAAATGAAAGTTCTGGGATCTCCTTTTCATTTCCAGTGAAAAACTCCAAAGGTCAGCTCACGTGACAAATGCATCACTGTAACTGCAGGAGAACCACCGGCCATGGCAAAGCTCGCTCTTTCCGCGCAGCCTGCTGTGTGCCCACCTTGGCAGTGGAGCTTCCCTAGCATTTTCCTCTGCGATGACTGCGTGGGTACCACCACTGCCCGCCTTGTGCTCCTCCCATTGTTCCTGTGTCCTGTGTCTCCTTTCACTGCGGAATTCTGTGGAATTCAGCCGCAAAAGAACAGCAACGCCTAGAGCAATTGGCCAGATTGAAATATTTACTTCAGGTTGTTTGCTTATAGCATCCTTTCACTCGCCACAAGACCTTTTTGTGTTCTAATCCAGATGGATGAGGGCTGCATCTTACAGATGTTACAGACTTAACCTGCCCTGAGAACACAGCACCTTCCTTACTCCTGGGACCCGTGAGCTGGGTTTTTCTCATAATGCGTTTGGTCTGTCTCTAGAGAGGCTGCTGTAAAATGATTGCTGAACCCATCTCCAGTTCACTCCTGCTAATTAAACACCTCTGGTTCATTGCATGCTTGCTCATTTTTTTTTCTTTTCTTTTTTTTTTTTTTTGGCTGGTTCCAGGAGGATATTATTTTTAGCTCCAGAGGGTTAAAGGGGAAGGGAATTGTGCCAGAATCAGGTTGTTAGGAGATGGGGAGAGAGGAAAAAATGCCGGGGGTGATCTGAAATGATTAAAATTCCATCTAATAATAAGACAAAAAGCTCTGGTGCACAGGCCCAGCCTAAATTAAGCTCCTGAATTAGTAGTCCTTTCCAAAATTCCTCTCTAGACAATTTAATTAGGCGACAGGTATTTCCGGAGTCGCACGGTGGTTCCACTTGGCAGTAAATAAAGACTCCAAGAATTTTTACCCTAGAATCGAATGAAGAAAACAAAACAAAATATTCAGCAGGAGACAGAGCGGCGTGTTGTGAAATTGGCCCGGCTCCGCGCACGGCGGGCAGGCTCTGCCTGGAGCCATCTGCCCCCTCCCTCCCCATCTCACCCCCTGCCCAGCTCTGGTAATAAATGGTGTACCAGCACAATCTCGATTAGAGGGCCAGGAGGTTAATCTCTAGGTCGCTATCTGATAAAGTCCATATCCAGGCACTGTATTCCGCAGCCTATTGATAATCGTGGGGCTTACTATTATTTAGAGTCGGGGCTGGATTGAGGTGTACAGTCTGCAGTCCTGGCACAAACGATGCAATCCATCTAAGTCAGCTTTGCTCTTTTCTTATGCTGTTCACCCCTGTCGCCCCCACCTCCCCCTCCTCTTTGGTGCAGTGATTAAGGATCCAGGATGCCCAGCCCCTCACTGACAGCACCGAGCGCAGAGAGAGGTGATGCCGTCACGTTAGGCAGTCTGGAAAAGGGCAGAAAAAGGGACTCAAACCAAGAGAAAACTCTGTCGCTTCCCCAAATATCAAACTTTTACTCCTCATTTACAATTAATTCAATAGTAATAGTAATAATAATAGATAATAATAATGAAGTATTTTTTTTCCTTTTACAGTATAAATGATCTTTGTAACCCATGAAAGCAAGACATACTCTGCCCTCCAAAAAATCCATCACAATGTTTCTGTGTGAAAGAAAGTGGAGTGACACAACAAAGGAGATGCATTGCTTTTAGCTGGAAGGTATCACTGATTTTACTTCATACACAAGGACAACTGTACCAACGTAGGCCATATACTGCTAGGAAAAATGGGAATTTCCAAAATTCCCAGAAAATATTTCTTCTCTCCACATTGATTTTTTCATTGTCTTCTTTCTACTGACTGGTATTGTATTAATTCTTCCTTAATTCCACTCCCAAACATTAGATGTTGCCTTAACATTGTCTTGGAAATGCTACATATGTGAAAATATTATTTAGACTTCCTTAGGGTGAAAAATAAAGAAATTAAAAACAGGAGTTACCAACAGAGTGTCCGAATCATAGGCAACCAAGGGTTATCGATCTGTGTGACCTCATGAAGCGACCTCACAAGTCCCTACTGGAGAGTAGTGTCTTCATCAGTAGCATTCCCAGTATCAAGGGCTGGGCGGACAGACAGGCTGAGCAACCCTTAATTCAAATTAAACATCTAAAATATGTGAAAAGTTTTAAGGATCTCTAGTTTGTGAGAGTCAACTTAATGTTTACGACTAGAGTACATGTTTCTCATGTCGGCACTTGAACACTTAGAAGTCTCTAGTAACTACCTACTATAGGCAGGAAGAATTGCCTAATACTTTGGGAAATGACATGGGTTTGCACTCCTTGAGCCAGGCATCCTGGCCTCTGAGCAGCCGTCCACCTTTCTTCTTGAATGGGTATTTGAGTGTCCAGGTTAGGAGGATGCTGGGGATAATGCACCTTTACACCACGCTGGAGTGTTTTGATTCATCCTTATTTGTAGCAAACACCGAATTTATTCACATATATCTGTGTTCCCATTTAACATATAATAATGATTTCATTTAAACCTGAAGGGATTCTTCCAGTTGTAAGAGTTATTACCCCATGTTAATTAAATATCCATTGATTTCTAAAACATAGGGAAATACTTGTGCTTGTTCAGATTTTACTGTGATATTCAATATCAAGTGGATCTATCATGTGGTTTAATCCTCTGTAAATTAATACAGTTAATATATAGCAAAAGATTAAACAATAAAATGTAATCAGATAGAAAAATAATCAAAAAGTTGTATTGATGGTTAGTTTAAAATCAGATTGGACAAAGCTTTCAGCACTGAATTCAAGAACACTTTTGTCATTTAATTCATGAGGAGCAGTTCAAGTTCCACACCTCTGCACAGAAAAACACTTTGTGCTGCTGTTGGGATGTGTTGGGGACCCCAATAGACTGTGCTGCCATGGAATGAAGCTTATTTCAGTGGCCTATGATGTATCAGCTGCTTTGTGTACCCTGCGGCTTGGCACCCAACTCACCCCCAGCACTTTGTACAAGGCTAGCTCACCTGACACATCTCTAGCCCAGGTCTGATAGCCAAGAACAAGTCACTGCCTGATTGAACTGGATTTTCTTCTCTAACTCCACCCTGTATGTGTACCCTGTATGTATATCACAGTATCATAAGGTTGGAAAAGACCTCTGAGATCATCGAGTCCAACCTATATATATCCATACTTTCACTGAGACACGTTTTTACACCCAAAACTAATATGAAATTGGAAGTAGATTTTAAAATATCATTAGTGCATCGAGTCCTTCTCATGTGATAGACATTTTTTTCTCTTTGACTAATATATAATTGGAAATACTGAAAAAAAAAATAAATACAATTTTCATCTAACTTGTTTTTTATTTAGTCCACAAGGGAAACATTGAGGTCTCATGTATTTATACAGCTAAGACATTTTAAAGTACTATTTGGAACAGTCACTATGTCTGAGAGTCAAGACTGGAAAGCATTAGTCCAGAAACTCTGTTTAATACAGACTTGATGATATGTGCTGTGAAATCATTGCCCGAAAAAAAAACTTAAAGAAAAACCTCTCGGCTCTCACTTACCTGAATTACAGTTTCAAACTTCTTCCCTCACATTCACCATATGCACTGCTCTTCATCCAAGTGTTGGGTTTCCCATCGTGCTGCCAACCTGGAAAGTAAAATATTAAGGCATGTTAAAAACAATGAATCCTGCCCATTAATTGTTTATTTTTTCATTTGGTTCCTGCCTAGCAAGACATCTTCCATCTGAGAAAGCCATTAGCATTGGGAAGAAGGGCACTGAATATGTGTTTTGCTGGAAATGAGACATATTTGCTTTCTTTGGAAGAAAAATTAGTGGAAGGAATATAACTTCACAATAGGGTGAAAATGCAAAAAAAAAAACAAACGGAGTTGTGAGATGGATTTATAAAAGAGAAAACACGTGTTTCTTACCATAAAGATTTCTGCTTGCATTTCCATGTGTCTACACATCTCTATATCTTAACAGCTGCTTTGAAATACCTCTGACCTGGTAATAATGCTATGGATTCACAGTCTATGAGCTTTTTTCCATATGATACTATCATATTGTTTGTGTAACTAAATTTAGCTTGAAAGTAAAGTTGAGAAGAATAGTCTTGCATTGAGAAGAAAGTCCCAGAGGCTTTCTCATGCAGGCTGGTGAAGTGCAGCCTGTCCCACACAGCTCTGCCTGAACCTCTCAGCCTTGTTTTTCCATGCTTTTTCCACTATTCTGGTCTAATTCTGGTCCTGTATTTGAGATCAGGGCAGAATCACATCTGCTTAGGGTTGGGCGATGCTGCATTCAGATATATTTCATTCAGCCATAAGTTTAATGTGCACAATCTGTACTTATACTTTTTGCCTGTGTTGTGCTATGCAAATATTTGAGGAAATCGACTTTCACTTGCATGGAACCTGGTAAAAAATGAATTTCAAGTGGGTGCATTCAGAAGTCACTTGGATTATCCTCTTTTGGGGAAAGTCTCATGAGATTGAAGCCTGGAATAAAATGTCTTTCAGCCAGGACCTTTTTTCTTATGCTGTGTCAACAATCATACCCCCCAAACTAGGACTGGAAGGAAGCTCTTGAGATTGCCTAGACCATGAACTGGCCACAAAGCCGGATTAATTCAACGGGTGTCTTTCCTGACAGATGGTTATTTAACTTGCTTGTAACAGTCTCCAGCAGTGGAGATTCAGTGTCTAAACATTTCCATGCGCTGCAGATCAGGAGTGCCTTGTCCCTCCCATGACCTCGGGTTGTGCACTCATGTGTCCAAGGTTTCTGAACTAGAGGCAGACTTTAGGCATAAGCCCTGGGGGAATAGGTGGGGTGTGAAATTCCTCCACTCAGGACAGCATAATTCTTGTGATTTTTTTCCACCCAGGGGTAAAAAACTTACTGTTGGCTTACAGTAACACGAAAGTAGAATCCTTTCCACTGTGGCTCGGAACACGCTGGACAGACAGTAAAAGGTAAATCCAAGATTTTGCTGTGCCTTGTGTGTTCCTTCTCTCATACTCAGTTTCCATCCTGCATTTGTTGCAGATTCAGGCCTAATTAGGACATACAAAGATGAAGAGACTTTCTGGCTCTCTGCTGTAGGCCACAGTCCGAGATAGGAAGGAAATAAAGTTATATACAACCTTTGCACCCAGCCAGCAAAGCTCAGGAGGGCAGATTTTTTCCTCTAGGATGCTTTAAGTTTAAATCCCCCTTAACTTGTTTATCAGATCCAACTCCCTTAACATCTGTACCCCTGGTGAATTCTGATTTTCTTCCTGACTTACAAGATTTATAGCTGTTTCTTGCATGTGTCATGTGATCCATGTGACCAAATCATTTGCTAAATCAGACCACATTCTGAATACTGAACAGTATATCCTCCCAGAGAATTGTTTGTAATCAGTCAATATTATTTATTTTTAAAAGGGCAAAAGATGCCATTGAGTAAATTTGAATAAGAAATAAATTTGGAGAAAGTGTAATCAGCCTGCGAGCATTTTGCAAGCAAAGAGAAAAAGCAACGGGCTAAATTAATTGATTAAATTATTTGCAGTAAGTGTCTCTGTTCTGATCCTCTTCTCAGTCCTTTCAGTATTTTGGTAGCATACCTCAAGCCTGACCTGAATCAAGCTCTGCTGTTCCAGTCAGAGCCCAGTCTTTAGAGGAGATTGCCAGTCATACTCCATTGAGTGACGGAGTTCCATTGTCAGCAGATGGTCATTAAGGAAGCGGGTGTAACTTAAATCTCACTTTCATTTGTTTAGGTACAGTAGAGACTGGTATATTTGCTCTTTTCCTTTCTTTTTTTGGCTTCCCACCCCCCAGACAGTGACGTAGTTCTCAGGAAGGTGTTTACCACACACAGTAAGTTCGTAAGTCTCCAGTTTTCCACCTACTGAAGAAGTGCAAGTAATAGCTGATCGGTTGTAGCTGTACATCCAGGGATAACCCTGCTACATAAGGGGATTCTTGAGGATAATAACAGATGGGGGCTTCCATCTGAACCAGAATAGCACTAAAGGTTGGAAGACTTGTTGATTTCAGCATGGAACCTCCCACACTGCAAGGCATCCTCCAAGATGCTCCTCACCAGGCTGAAGTGTACGTGCCAGAGGCCTCATCCACTGAAATAGCTTCCTGATCTTTCCATGCTCTTGAGCTCAGCTTAACTGCCAGGAATCCCCAGGAAGGAAGGAAGGAAGGAAAGAAGAATATCCTCCTGCTCCTCCATACCCCCTCACATTACAACTCAGCACTCTGCTTTGATGCTTTGCTCTAAGAAATCCTTGGCCCACAGCTAGAAAATATCAGGAGACATTCATGCCACTTACTCTCCTTTTCAGCTCTGCTGGATGAGTAGACCCTGGAGCTTTTTGATTCCTGCCTCTTGCAACTGGGAGCTGAAATTTCCAGTTTCTGAATGCCTGGCCACTGCAGCGAGGAGCTGAACTATGCGAAAGGCTCTGCCAGCGCAGCGTTCTACACTCACACTGCGTTCTTTGGTTCATAGATCCAGAGGACGCGCGTGTGCGTGAACAGAATTTGGATAACTACATATTGGATGGGAAAGTTATGAAGAGCTGTATGGAGGAAAAAGTTAAAAAGAAAATGTTGAAAAGAGCATGATGCTGGCATTTCTGATCCCAGCATCTGCACACAAAGAGCAGCAGCAACATTGCTGTAAAGTAAAGGAACAAAACAACATCTGGCATGGCTTTTACCCAGACAGGAGGGAAGCTAATGGGGAAAAAGAAGAGGGTGAATCTGGAATTTCAAACACTAAATGAAGAATGAGGCCGGTTCATGCAGATAGGGTACACTGCAGGTGCCTTTCTACTTACCTCCTGCTGGCCGTGGTGAGCGGGGAAGAGAGCGGCAATAAGCCTGCTGTAATCCACAGGGGTGGTTTGATTTGGTTCGTTGAGCTAGTGAACCTCAGAAAGAGTGAATTATGGGCAGTTTTGCGTAAACCACTTCAGGTGAAGAAGGAGGCGGTTGTGATTGATGCCAAGAACTTACTGAGCTGAGGTGAAAAGTGTTTGTGTATTTCAATGTAGCGTGACATATAAGCCCTTCCAGTTACAAGGTTATACCTAGCATAACCCTAGCACAAGGGTTGCCTTTTCATAATGCTAACCTGTGATGATGAAGGTTTCAGCTGAATGTAAAGCCCCTTACTTGAATTTTTCATTCTGTCTCCCAGCAGGACTCTGTTCCTCATTCTTGAATTGCAAAAATGGTAGTAAAACATCATAGTCTTCACTTGGATATAGAATCACAGAATAGAATCATAGGTTGGTTTGGGTTATAAAGGGACCTTAAAAACCATCCAGCTCCAATCCCCGTGCCATGGGCAGGGACACCTCCCATAGGATCAGATTGCTCAAAGTCCCATGTAACCTGACCTTGAACACTTTCAGGGAAGGGGTATTCACAGCATCTCTGGGCGACTTGTGCCAGTGCTTCACCAACCTCATATAGTGAAGAATGTCTTCCAATTGTCTAATCTAAATCTTCCCCCTTCCAATTTAAAGCCATTCCCCTTTATCCTGTCACTACAGGCCCTTGTAAGAAGTCCTGCCCCAGCTTTCTTGTAGGTCCCCACGGCTTGTACAGCCATGCATCCCAGGTTCTTGACTGCCTGCTACAGGCAGAGGTAGGTCACTCTGCAGCCAGGACAACACTCGGGTGCTCCCAATAGTTCTCTTTATTGGGAGAGAAACTAACAGAGCTTAATGGAAAAAACAACACGACAAGAAAAGGAACTTGTCCTTTTTCTTATTTTGAAAACAAGAAAACTGAGGATTTGTTTCATCAGCATAACACAAAAACAGCTGACATTGGGACTTTGAATACTCAGACCAAGGGGCACAGGATACTTGTGCAAAGGAAGAAGGACTCACGGATGCAAAGCTCTAAGCCACATTAGCCGAGTATGCTACAACGTATTTTTCTTGCTATCAAGTTACTATTTCCCAAACAGTAAGTTTTCCTGTTAGTGTGTCACTTAAAGACTAAAGACTGCAATATGGAAAGCTATAAAACAGTAAAGAAATATAGAACTACCTCATGGATGCCCCTACACAAGGCATTCTAATTAACTGTGATTAGGTAATGAATCCTGTATGATATATGCTGAATTCTCAAATTTGTGGACTTCATGGGAGAGACAAAAGTTTCAACACACTTTATCAAGGCGTCTGAAAGATGAAATTCAGCTCCTGCTTGGAATGCAGAAGGCAAATTTCCTTGGATGCTAAACCTCCTCTGCAGATGCAGCTCCTGGCATCATTTTTAGACATTAAGAAAAAACAAACCACCAACAACATTTAGACAATTAGAGATTCCTCCTTCTTGAACAAAAACTGCTTTTTCTTTGATACGAATAAAGATTCACTTCCTCAAATGTGCTGTGTTTACACGCTGTTTGACAATAACTCAACTCAATAACTCAACTTTCACAAGACACTGATTCTCAAATCTTGGTCAGTGGTCTCCGAAATACTTGTTCAACACATCTGAGAACTATAATTCTTCCACCAGCTTCCCAGAATAAGCTAGGAGAAAAGCATGTTGTAAAACAAGCAACCTATCATCATGTTATTTTCTTGTAGGTAACATTTCTGATGGTAACTGATAGATTTTTTAGTCTTTTTTTGAACTACTACTAAATTATTCATGTCTGACCAATGACATGGCATATTATCTATTGCTCTGAAAGGATATTGGTGTTTCAGAGGCATACTGAACTATATTTGCCTATGTAAGTCATTTTATTCAAGATCCTTCCACTTTCATTTTGTCACTTTTTTGTTTGTTTTGTAGATACAAATACAACTGACATTGGCCAAGCTCTACTTACGGTGATGTACAAAACAATGAAGTTGTGCTGTTTCTTGAGAAGACTGAACCAGCAGGCCCAAAGAAGCTTCACTGTAGGTTTTTTGATGGTGTTATGCCAGTTCTAGTTTGCTGAGAAATTTGTTTCATGGTTAGCAAATGATTAAACACAAATTGGGTTCCATTATATTTCTAGATCTTTTGTCTCTTGTGCCTGCTTCACTGGTATTCAAATACTAATTTTCACTGTGTTGATGGTCAGAGTGTCCCCTGCTCCTATCAGTCATGAAGACTCGCATGCCTGCACAAACAATAAGAATGAACAAAGCCTGTGAGTACATAATATTAAAACATGCATTTTCACTCCTCTACAAAGGCATCTATAGTAATCATGCACAAAATTAAGTGTGTCGTAAATTAAGATGGCTATTGGATATCAATGTCTCTCTTAAAAGTGTATCTATCCCCAAAAGGGGAATATTTATTTATTTGATCTCATATGATATTTCCATTATACTTTTTAGAGCAGCACAAGTGGAACTCATGCATATGATTAAAATCAGCTTCACTGGCGAAATATTTAATACAAATAGAGCATTTCTAAAACCAGAATTGTCCTTATGGAAAATAAAAAAAAAAAAAAACCAAACAAAAAAACGAAGAATACATTCTACCATGAAAATCAAGATGAAATAAATTTGTCTTCATATTTAATGTGGAGATTTTGAATACATGAATGTATGAATGGAGGACACGAGCCCCTCGCAGACTAATCAGAGCTAGAGGTCATGCCTTAAGTTATTGGAAAGGTAATTTTTTCTAGAGATGTAATATGGTTTTGAATTTGACCCATGACTTCTCAGTTGTTACCCATGACCCCAAATAATCCAAATTCAGCTTCTTGAAGACTATTAGGAGTTGAAGGTCATGCCATATGCTCCCCATTTCCAAGGTGAAGTGTTAGGCCAAAGTATAGGCCACTTAGAAAATCTGTAGAAAATAACCTGGTGAACAAAGCATTTCTTTATGTTTCCCACCTAACAGGATGTGATTTCAGATTAACCTGAAGTTGAACAAGCTTCTAGCAGATTATGCTTTTTCATTTTTTGCTGAAGAGAAAGAAGATATGATAATTAGCTACTAAATGTTATAATTGTTAGAAGTCAGATGTAAGTTTATTAAGGAAAATTTTTCATTGTGATCTGTGCTCATACAAATGCCCAGATTTTTCTGGGTTTCGTGTTATTTACTGAAGAGGCATGAGATTCATTTTGTCCCAACTTTCATCATAGATTTTTATACTGTAGATGTCTAAACAACCCATACAACTTAGTTGTGAAGGTTCTCCTACAGACTACGGGGAATGGTCAACAGTTCCAAAACACAACTCATCTCATCTTAATGTGCTTGACAAAAGTTGGTCCTCAATTATGATTTAGAAATACCTATTTCTTTCCATTGACTTGCTCACAGATAAATAATGGATAACTGGATCATAGTTGTCCACATTAGAAATGCCTGGAGTCAGATGAGATTAATCCCCTCCTTGGTTTCTAAAGAAATCCATACAAAGACAGATCTCTTCTCTAGAGGAAGCTCATTCAAATCTTGATGAAATCCATGTTTCCATCAACATCCAAGGGAAGTGTATGAAAGGAAGACAGTCAAATGCTCGCTTTCTCTCTTTCTTCTGTTAATTGTATGTATTGTGATTCTCTTCAGCAAATTATCTGTAAAGACATGTTAGCCTCTTCTCAGCATTTGCTGCCTTGGTGATCTAAAAATTTACATAATTTCCTTCCTAAAGAACACTGAAAAACTTCTTCTTTGAATGCTTATGGTAAATTACAGTAATTGGCAACGGGACTTCTAAGATGGTAGTTCTGAAGCCAACTGTTGCAAATCTGCACACGCTAAAACTGAGTTCAGGCCACCAGTCGAGTCAGATAAGAGAGATACTGTGTCGAACTCCAGTTTCTCGTTGCTGTTGTCAACCCAGAGTGATTCCACGAGCAAATCATCTACCGGCAGTTACACCAGTGTGCCCGAGGGCCCAATTTGGCATCTATGTAAATATGCATATTTGTTATTTATCAAGTAAACTTTGGCTAGGTGAGACTGAAGCGACCAAACCATGTTATTGGGAGTGACTGAAGCGCAAAAAATAACCAGGACCTTCCAAACAGACTTTACAATTTGGTTTTCTGTTAAATGACAAGTTGGAAGTCTAAAATGTCCTTTGTTAAAACAAAGGTCCCTTAAAGGTCTCAAAAACAAAACCACTCAAAATTACTAAGCTTTCAAAATCTTAAGCATCAGAGCCTTTCAGTGTTGTTTTCTGTTCAGCAGTATTTATCAAACTTATCTTGTTTCCTTCACATTCTGCATTCCTTTAACTTCTATCATTCCATTTCCCAAAACCCCAGATACTTAGTTTAATAAAAGCAATGATTGCTTCCAACTATTTGTCCTCCAGATAAGACTCTCCAAACCCTTCAAATATATCTCTTTTTGTGAAACCCCACTGTCTGGTAACTAAAAATGCACGTGAGACAAAATTGTGCCTGGCCTTCCACGTGACTTCTAATGAACTGAGACAAGTGAACAGAGATGTGAAACTTTGAGGAAAGCGGAAAAAGGGAGGCAGCTTAAGTGCTGAATGAGTGGGCCATGTTGCCTCATTCTTGCTAATTTTTTACCATCTGATGACTCAGCATCACAAGAGGAATAGTGACTCTGCAGTTCTGGTAAGCCCTGTCTATTAATTCCTTCCACATATCAAGTGTAAAGGCAGGGGGGAGGGTGTGCTTTTCTTCTAAAGTAGCTGGAACTGGTTAACATCTAACTTTGAATCCTTTTTATGTGCTGCCCGTAGTTTGTGATTTTTCTCCTATAACGTGGAATGACAGAGTATACCAAAATATGGACATCTTTCTTTCTGGATGCTCTGCAAATAAAGAGAGAACTGCAAAAATTAACTCCTTACCTCAAAGAGTCTGCAGTGTAAGATAAATGGAACAAACCATACAATGCTGAGGAATAGCTTTCTGTTGTGTTGCTGGAAACGTTTTTCCATTGAGAAATACAGTTTAAATACAGGGTACAGATCTCACATGATGGCTGCTACAGCTTCTTGTAACTCTTGCTAGTGCAGAGAGCAGAGTCAGCAGAAATGGTGTACAACCAGCATACCCTTACACTTACTCTCAGCTTCAAAGTTGAACGACCTCTAAAGCGCATTACTCAATTGTGTCTTACGATTTTTTTTAATTGTTAATATTAGTTTTGATCATTGCCAGCAATGGGGTCTGTAGGATGTGTCTGATACAGAGCTTGGAAATGTTGCAGGCTTCCGTTGTGAGTTAGCTTGGAGAATGTGCTTCTGCACATGCATTGGGGTCAATGCTGCTGTCTAACACAACATCTCTGCAGAGATATTTTTCAAGTCATTTGAAGTCAAAAGGTTCACTAACAGGACATCCCCTAAAGCAGAGCCAAGTAATGTACTGTAAGCTGTTCCAGTTGCTCCCGATACTGCTTTTATTGCCGTACAGCCTGACTGTCTCTGAAGGACTTGGCATTTTTCTGTGCAAATCTCCTTCCTCCCCACCCACCATATGCACTCCTTCAGGGGCAAACGCCTGTTCTCTTGTAAGACACATTCTTCTCCTAAAGGCTGCTGACCCACCAAACTAGGAAACTAAAAGTGGTCCTTTCATAGAAGAATACGTACAATCTAATACGGTTTTGAGCATAAGTGGGAACTTTTATTTCTGAGTAAAATTAAGCAGTATTGCACTAAAATAAGAAGAGCATATTTTCTACCCTAATCCCTTAGGTGCTTTTGAAGTTAGTCTTCATTCACTACCAGATTTCCCTGCAGAAGGTGTCCTGTCTTGCCTTAATTTTAAGATAAGCAGGAAGTTTAGCAGTTATTTCCTGTTTCCTCAGATGTGCCTTCAATATTCAAGTCTTCATTCTTAATTTGAGTCCAATTCCCTGAACAAGGTTGGAAGCTCATAGGATGTTATTTTGCTTAACTAGTCTTGTTCTTCTTTAGTGACACCAGCTGCTACGAGTAGATAGACGGACAGCACTGGGAGAGTAAGGAGTTTCTGCTGTGCCAGACCGCAGTGTTTCAAATAGCTTGTATTAGTACTAAAACATTGTATAAAACAGGCATGAACCCAGTGGGGTATCTCTGGATGTGATGGTACCACTTTGGTTGACCCCGGGGATTCAAAGCCACACAGAGCAAAACTGGTGTATCCACTGTGCAGTGGGATCCTATTGTTAAAACCTTAAACAAGCAAAGAAATCTGAGGTCTCTGCTGGGGAATAAAAAGAATAGTTGGAAAATGCCAGGAGATTATTAGCTTAGCCAAAGATTACACATTTGTACTAGCAATTAAAATATTTTGCATTGGATGCAGGCTTTGGCAAGTGCCACTGACAAAAGATTTCACACATGCATGTGTGCGTGCAAGCACATAAGATCTTTTCTCCCACACACCCCCCCTCCACAAAGAGGCAAACAGAAAGAATGAAATAAGCCATTAAGAAATATTTCCGCATAATGCAATTATTACAGCTGTATAATTGAATGGGGAAACCATTGATCTGTAGTAGAAAGGAAATTGCTCTTTTCATTGTGTTCTTATGAATATGTGAACATTAATCTCAATCTATAATCAACGTTCATTTCAAATCTGATTGCGTGCCACTAAACACCCGTAGCTATGCTAACATTATGTTAATACGGTTCAACATCATAGCTCCCAGCTTCACAGCACAAATATTTTTCTTTGGCAATCAATAGTAATTTCAGCTGAGTGGATGGAAGTCACGTTTTAATGGTAATCTTTCCTCCAAGCCTCCAAGTGGAAACTCGACTGGTACCTTAACACGGCCGCGGTGCATTGCATGTAATCAGATAAATTAACCTAAAAGAGAGAGAGAGAGAAAACACAGATCAGAAATAAAAAGCGATGCCAAGAAGCTCTACATTTTCCTGATAGATTAAAGTGCTCATTACCATGAGAGAGTGAGTGGATTTCAAGAGGGGGAACTGAATTCCCTTGGCTTTGAGCCGTGGCTGTAGAGGCAGTAGGTCACCGCACGCATGACGCTCAGTGCAGCCGGGGGATGCCCTAGAGGAGGGGGAAGCAAGGCAATTCAGTGAAGGCTGACCCGGACCTTGCTTCAGAGAGCCCAGCTGGCCTCAGAGCACCAGTATTTGTCCAAGAATAAGGAGCCTCAGTTTTAATGCCGTGGTGCATTGCAGGCTTCCTGCAGGACCTTGGGTAAATCACTTATTCTACTTGTGCTTCACTTCCCTGGTTTTGCAAAAAGGACATAATAGTGGATAATAAAAGGACATAACTGTCCCCTGGGGATGCTGTGAACATTTGGGAGCAGTCAGTTCCTGGGAACGGGAGCTACAGAACTATGCTGCATTGGTTAGATCTCTTTTGACTTTGCTGTCTCACAGAGGTAAAACACAGCAACTTTTATGCTGCTACAACATTATACTAGGTACTACATGCTGTATCAAACTGCTTTATTTCCTTAATTGCATCTATTTTTAGGTATTTCGAAAGCCTTTTTTGTTTTGATTCGGTTTGGGTTTTTTTTTGCTGGAGGGGACAAACTTCTGGGCTGAGTTCCTCGAAATCTTCCTTCTTTCTAAAGTAGAAAGAAACAACGCTCTTCATAAAATCTAGACAAAAAGTACGAGGTACAGACCAGTTTCAACTACACAGTTACCAGGAGCTCTATAAATAATCACCTCCATAAAGGTATTCAGACCTAAGAACGTAAGGATAGGAAAACCTCTACACTGATTCAGACCAAGGCCAACCTAGGCAGATATCCAGTCCCTTAAAGTGGCTGGAGAGCAGGAGCCTAGGGGAGCACAGGTAAACGAACCCCACGTATGGCGATACTGCTGCCATAGCACTCTCCCAGGATCTGGTGGCTCAAGCACTTCTGGAGTTGTAAATGTTATCTGTACCCACAACAAAGAGTTTTGTTTGTTTGGGTTGGTGTTTTAAAATCCATTTTTCTTTTATTCTTTTTGTTTGTTTGTTTTAAACTGGTGAACACACATTTTTAAGAAACCCCAAGGGGAGTTTCTTGTCCAAGAGGTTTTCCAACTCCTTTCTGAACATTTTCAAGACTTTTGCACTTTCAGCTTCTCCTAGGAAGAACATCCTCAGCTCTGCCACATGCAGGAGCGTATTGCTTTGAATTCCTCTGATCTTACACAAGATTTTTCAATAGCAAACCCAGACTTTGGGCTGTCTAGGTAGTATTTATTCTGTTTCACATTCTTTTTATTCCCTATCTTGAGGCAGATTTTAAAGAACCTGATCTTTAAATGTTATCTGTAAATCTACTTCTTTGAAGTCTTGTCCCTCCTAGGTTCCTTCAGAGATTTAGGTGTCTTGACATGTGTACCCCAAGCCTCTCCAAACACTGAGTCACTTAAAAAATCTTATCTATGTTCTTTTGCTCAGTGCTGGTTAAAATCCCAGTGTTCCGTTACGCCAGGGTTACCTACAAAGGCGTTCGCTATAGGGGACAATATTCTCAGTTACTACTCCAGGGTCCTGGCCAGGGTCTAGCAGAGGTCTTTGGGACTTTACTCCAATCCAGAAAAATCTCCCCGCTTTAGTGAAAGTGTTTCAGGAGAACAAGGTCCTCCTGAATGGCTGCCACGCCTAATTTTGCACATCTTCATAGGAGTTTTTCCTCTTTTCTAGTTCCACCAAAGGTCTTGGTCAACCTGCTTAGATTTACCAGTGAGGGAGGCAGAAGTAGAAAGACAAGCTCTGAAATGTGCACAGGTTTCACAGGAACAGACTCCTTTTGTGAGAGTACAAACTCTCTCTGTTTAGGGCAAAATCAGAAATCCCTCCGACTATTTCATCCTCGCCACTTCACCATTTTGACTTTTCACTGTCTGTAAAACCAGAAATTCTGAGTAGTGTCAACTCCACCGTCACTACTGATCCAAAGTTTTCTTAGTTCTGTTTCATGTCCATTCTTGGATCCCTCCTTTTACATCCTTAGGTTTTCTACATAAGAAACATTTAACCCCTTGGTAGGCTTGTGTTACCAAAGGCAACCAGCCAGACTGTGTTTGGTTCAAAACTGATTTTCCACTGTCTGTGTAGGAAATGTTTTGTAATGCAGGATTTAAATCCATCTTGGCTAACTTGGATATGTCTGTAAACAAAAAATTTGTTCTTAAATTTGTCCTTAAAAATTATGTAATTTCAAAATTAACAGAACATATGCAAAAGGAGTAAGATTAAAGCAAAAAGCAGTCCCTTCCCTCCTCTAAGCCGAGCCAGAGTTTCAGCTGGCCTCTGGCTTTCTCCTAGACCAGAAAGCTGAAAATGTGACTAAACATCAACTATCCCCCTTCTCCTATTTGATTTCTGTGCCCAAGGACTTGACCCCAGGACCTCCTGGCTCTAAAAATGGATACTGTACTGCCCAAGTGGTTTCAGTAAAGTGCAAAACTGGAAATGCAGTGTTTGTAGTTGTGATGATTTGCAGAACAGGTGGATCTTTGAACAGAGGAAAAATTTCCATCACCTCAGTGGCTTCCCTATGTGGTCCAAAGGATATGAGAACCAATATCTCCTACTTGCTGCAGATTTTTCAAGTCTTCTAGCTAATGGGCTAAATTCCCACTGGTGTAAACTGGATTCGCTCCGCTGAAGTCAATGGAGCTGAGCTGTTTCTCATGCTGGTTTAGGATTTCTTCCGTTATCTTTGGGAATGGGTAGAATAAAAATTGTAGTGTTACAATTAAAGTCCCTCATACGCCATGGATGATAATCCATGCCTTTCCTTGTCCCTTTGGAGCCAAGTAAGGTTGTCTCAAGATTATGAGCCTTAGATGTTTAGAGCAATTTTGACTGAATTAGAGGTTATAGCCTCTGCTTTTTAACATTCTGCTTTTATTTGCAGGCTATGAAGTGTAATAGTTCACCATTTTGGTTTAAGTATCACAATAAAAGTCAGTGAGATGGAACAGGCAATAAGCAGCCGTTTTACATCAGTGCTGCTGAGATGGAGTGCTTAAGTCTTCATTAACCTACAGAGGAAGGAGTTACAGAAAAGACACTTGAAATAAAATACCAGGGATGAGACTCAGATCTCTTCTGGATCTGCAAAGACAGGCACTTCGGAAGGCTGGCCTCTGGTGTGAATGTCTCTTCATGTCTGTGCTGCCATGCAAAAAGTGGCAGGGTGAGGACATCCTACACTTGTGTGGCAGGGGTGGCCAACTGTATCACGACTGATGGAGGCCAGGAGCTGAACTGAGTGTGTTCCAGACATGTGGTACTGCAGGGTTTTAATAAGGGATGGCATTTCTGTCGGGTGCGTTTGCAGCATCTCTTTGTTCTTCAGTAGGCTCGTTATTATAATTAAGAGAATGCTGGGTCTCCTGATGCTTGGTCTTTTGTTGTTGGTCTGCATGGTTTTACGTATAGTCCAGGAGAAGGAGGGGAATACATTGCTGCGTGGACAAATTTCAGATTTCTAGGTACCAAAACAGCACAGAAGTGTGGCAATGTCAATTAGCTCAAGGAATGCTGCTAATACTTCTGAAATACTTCCAAGTATTTAGAGCTTTCATAACAGATATTCAGTAAACTTACAAAATCCTGCTCTAAAGTTTCACAGTAAATGATGCTTACTAAGAAGCAGACAACTGAGGAACTGAATATGAATTTGTAAGATTTGTTGGAATTTCAGGTGAAATTGTCTCATATTCAGCAATAGCACAGCTCATCACCATTGGAAACACGGCCACGTTTTGACTGCACTTGGTGGCAGGAGAGGTGGGTCAGCTGTGAAATAGTAATAAAAAGCAAACAAAAAAAACAAATTAATAAAACTCCCTCTCACTCCCCTGGGCAGGTTCCACCGCCAAGAACAGAGCCCAATGCTCCAACACCCAGCGGCAACGTGGACTGAGGCAGAAAGAACCTATGGCCCAGTTTTCTGGGCTGGTGTGTGGAAAACCGGCTCAGAAAAACACTGCAGGGCTGTGGCCGGTCAGCACGTAGGGCCGTTGGCTGGCACATGTCCAAGAGTGTCCCTGGAGGAGTCTTGCTGCCCTCGCGCTTGGCTCGGGGCATTGTGCCCGTACTGCTAGTGGGTGGAGAAAAGGAGCGAGTTGTGCGTCATCCTGCAATGCAGTCGATCGCAGTGAATTTTCTTGTGAGCAAGTACGGGGGAGCCAAAGGCAAAATGCAGTTCAAAGACTGTATTTTGAAGGCAGGAGGACCAGCATCACCAGGGATGAAATGGGCACCACAAGGTCCTGGGCTTGTCAACAAATACAGTTCTAGACTCATTCAATCACAGAATGGTTTGGAAGGAACGTTAAGGTCATAGAGCCCAACTTCCCTGCAGTGAGCAGCAATATCTTGAACCAGATCAGGCTGCTCAAAGCCCCATCCAACCTGACCTTGACTGTTCCCAGGGATGGGGCGCCAACCACCTCTCTGGGAAACCTGTTCTAGTGTTTCACTAACTTTGTCATAAAAAACCTCTTCCTTCTATCTAGTCTGAATCCACCTTCCTTTAGTTTGAAACCATTACCCCTTGTCCTGTCACTACAAATCCTGCTGAAAAGCCTGTCCCCATCTTTCCCACAAGCCCCCATTAAGCTCTGACGGGCTGCAGTAAGGTGTCCCTGAAGCAATCTCTTCTTAAGAACAGACAACCCGAGCTCTCTCAGCCTTTCCTCATAGCAGAGGTTGTTTCACCCTTCTGATCATCTTCATGGCCCTCCTTTGATCCTGCTTTAACAGGTTCATGCCTTTCCTGTACTTTACCTGCTCCCCAGGCAGGTTGATAGTGTCCTATGCTAAACTTTAGACTCATTTTCTGAAGGAGAAATCACATTTTCCCTACACCCCAAAATCAGGAGAGCCCCACTTAGATGAAGGTATTGCTGCTTTTCTCCCCTATGAACCAAGCCTTCTCCTTAGTCCCAAACTGCAATATTCCAGCAGCAACACACTCTTTTACTGCTTCTTTAAAAGGCATCCTTGAGATTTCCTGTATTTACCTATCAGTTTAATGAAGATTGTTTCACTTGCCTAGGGGAAATGCAAAGTAGAAATGCTGAAAATTCACTGTTCTGACTTATTTCTTAAAAGAGATAATGCTCTTTGGGGGCAGCGCTTACTGTGCCACGCGCGCGTCTCCTCCTTGTCCTGGGTTTTGCAATGTATGAGTACTTCCAGCATCTTTTGCAATCTCTGCAGGATCCCTCTGTCTGCTGGGCTTCTGTTTGAAACTCAGTACAAATATTACAAACTTTACAAAATACAATCTCTGCCTCTACTTGTGAGTCACTTCCCCCCCCCCCCCCCCCCGCCAGTTCTCATCTTAAATTTGCTCTTTTTCCAGGCAAGTTAAACACCTCCTCCTGAATGCTGAACAGAGAATAATAATGTTGGGTTTGTTTCGTAAGATAAAAGTGGGAAGAAACAATACACAAGGAAAACATCTTTCTTAAAATAAGTGGATATATCTGTCTATTTTCATGTATTTTACTGCCCATAAACACAAAAAGAATAACCAACTATAGGGTGAAAGACGAGTTTCAGAGTATTTTCAGCTTTGTTACCGGCTTCTTAAGTCGCTTATACAGAGAAATTCAAATATATTACCTTATTTTTATTGTGGTGTGACACAGAAAATGGCTGCTAACAAATAATTCAGCTCTCAATGGAAATTAAATCTAGTAGTCTTCTGGAGTACATCTGCTTTGTCAATCATGTGATTCACAGCCAGGTGTAAATGAAGTGGAAGAAATATATTCACATCGGTTTATATCAACCTGGTCTACAGGCTGGCAGTGCTCTATGGATATTCAAATCGTGGCTTCAAGTCCCTCATCTTATGCAAGGGCAGCAAAGTACTTTATTTGCATGAAAAAAAGCAATATACTACTAATAAGGAAAGGATGGGATAAATACTTCAAAGTATTTGTGCTACGCAGTGAATATAACTAAATAAGATAAATGAATGGCTAGGAATAAGTAATAAAGTAAACAAAAATAGGTCATTAAGTGCTTCATAAAGGTCTGCTGTTTCTTCAGAGAACAACAAGCTTTCCTGGTGTCCTAAGATTAGTAGGTTGTGTGTGGTTTTAATAGCTACCAAAATTCGTATGAGAAACTGAACAAATCACAAAGGTCTTCCCTAATTTTGTGTTTGTATTTTTAAGCCTCTGAATTCCTTTGTGTGTCCTTGCCCTGAGAGGCAAGGACGTGCTAAAGCTGTGCTGGAGTCTGCATGGTTTTGAGCACAGACTAAATGCAGCCCTTTCCACCACCCAGCCGGCGACTCAGTGTAAATCTTACACACTACTTGGAGATAGCATCTAAAATAAAAGTGCTTTTTTTTTTTCCTTTTTGTTTCTCCATGGACGCTGTTGTCCTATGGAAAAAAAAAAAAAAAAAAAAAAAAGCCTCTCTGTGTATTTAAACGTTGATGAACTCTTAAGTAAAGAATTAAAACAAAGGGGAAAAAATTATCCCCAGGACTGTGTGAACAGTGAGGGCTTCTCTGCCTTTGCCCTGATTTTTTTTCCCCCATCAAACAGCTGTAAATCTTCACGATCTCTTTCCTTGTCCATGAATTCTGCTCGAAGCAAGTGAGCAGGAACATGCACAAATATTCAACCACAGAGAGAGAAAAAGAGGGTTGAAATAATCCCTACCTGCCCCCCGCCCCCCGTTTACCCTCTCCCCTCTCCGTGCAGCCATGCCAGTGCCAAGACGTGTCACCACATGCGGGGGGTTTATCTGATGCCTTTTTAGATCCCTGCTATTTGCTTGCAGGACTTGAGCGAGTGAGAATTTTATAACGGGCTGATCAAGGATGAATATCAGCCTCTCCTTATTCACATCTCAATTTTCTGAATAGCAGCATCTATTTCTATCCATAAGCCTTTGGGAAGAGGACATTGCATCTCTCAGAATCCTTTTTCTTTCCCCTTATTTTTTCTTCAATGAAGACAATCTATAAAATTTATAAGTGTGTAATGGCACCAAAGTGGCACAATTCAATTTGCACCCGGGGGTCCTTCTGTGCAGGTGATGGCACATAGCACTCACTGGAAATCTGGGTAGCAGCCCTGGGATGTTCCGATTAACCCACCCAGGGACGTGGTTGGATATCCCTGTGCTCCTCTCTGCTCTCAGGAGCACTGGCTGTACAAATCTGAGACAGACACAGTACAGGAATGACGTTTCTGGGACAGAGCACCTCTGTAACTGCAAGAATTATCGTTTAAATAGAAACAAACAGCAAATGAATGAACTTCTAAAATTTTCAAGAAGTGAGATTCTCCAGGACTGGATATACATTGCTTTGTTGCTTGGTTTTGTGACAAGGTTTCTCTCTCCATGTTTCAAAGGGATTTGAAGAGCGACTGAGGGAGCTGGCGTTGTTTAGCCTGAAGAAGAAGAGGCTCAGGGGAGACCTTAGTGCTCTCTACAACTACCTAAAGGGAGGTTGTAGTCAGGCATGGGTTGGTCTCTTCTCTCAGGTGACCGGCAACAGAGGACACCGTCTCAAGCTTCATCAGGGGAGGTTTAGGCTTGACATTAGGAAGAAGTTCTTTACTGAGAGGGTGATTGGCCATTGGAATGCGCTGCCCGGGGAGGTGGTGGAGTCACCGTCCCTGGAGGTGTTTAAGGAGAGATTGGATGAGGCACTCAGTGCCATGGTGTAGTTGACGAGTAGGAGTAGGCGTAGGTGTTGGGTCATAGGTTGTACTCGATGATCTCAAAGGTCTTTTCCAACCTTATGATACTGTGATACTGTGATTTCAATCATTGCCTTTTAAAGAAGCATAAGTTCAAACAATATTAGGATGTTCTTCTCTTTAGCCCTATTTGATTTTTCTCTATAAAGTTCAGTGAGAGGCAGTATGTCATAAAAGGCCTTAAGAATTGGTGGTTTTCCATTATATTAAACATCTACAAGCCATCAAGAACTTGCCTAAATATGTATTTAGCTAGAAATTCTAAAACTGCTTCAATTTTTGACATTTAGCACCAGCGACCTGGTGGGTGATTCTCAGAAGTGAATTTGGAGATGCAGCGGGACTGATACTCCAGATAGTCTCTAATGTAGGGATATAGAGAAGAAAAATCCCATACAAGTTTCGGAGTACATTGTGTACATTTTATTCACCAGTTAGACAAACTGTGCAGTGAGCACAGCCAGAATATCCTTATTATTTCTCTATGAGAGAGCCCCTGCGCCTTTAACCGTGCGTGACAGTTCCTTAGCCACCGTGTCCCCCACCAGAGGTTCATTTTCTTCCCCTGGGACATCACTCAGAGTAATTGTCCCCAGTAATAATCAATAAATCCAAATTATCTTGAATAAAGCCAGATTTATTTAACACAGTGTAACAAATAGAAAACCAGAAAGAAAATCCATGTAAATACAATTTAAAGAGAAGAGACTTGTCTGAGACTATAGGCTACGTAGTAAGCACTCCAGCTAGCCAGGATATTTTACAGCACTGTGTAGAGACCAGCTCATGGATTCTTTATATTTATGAAAGTCTATTTCTGACCTGGGAAGACTGCAAGCTGCACAGGACCTTATTTTCTAAAAGACCCTATCTTGAAAACAAATACTTAGTGGTCTGATCAGTAAATAAGAAGTACTAAAGATTGCAGTTCTTTAACTGGAAAGACTTTTTGAGTAATACTACTCTGGAACTTCTCGTGGAAATGACTTAAAGGTTTTTTTCTTTTTCTTCTCTCAGATACAAGGCCATCAGAATATTCTTTGAAACCGTCTGCTGGCTTTGGTCTTCAACAGCACTCGGATGAAATTCACACAAAACAATTTTTTACATCTAATTTCCTTCTTATAGTTAAGAAAATAAAATGCCATTGTTGGTTTTCTGTCAGCTGTTTTGTATTTTCCTGTTCCTAGAAGACAGGTTCTCAGAGGCTGTGATTTCAAAATGCCATTTTCCTGGGACCACTGGTTTCCAGTACTTCTTCTCTATTTCTGTGGTGACAGAAGTTTCTCCTGGAGAAACACGTCACAGGCTCTTTTGTTCCAACTGATTAATAGTTTACCCCTACAGTTTATCTGTGCTGTTTGATCTTTCCTTCCATCACTGAACACACATTCGTAACAGCAGAAGTGGGGTAGCTCTACCTCTGGACCACTCTTTCAGTTGTTTCTCCACCTCAATGTCCTTTTATTTGTCTTTATTTGATTCTTTTAAGTGCAGTGTGAGCCTGCATCATTCCGAATCTTAAAAAGGATTTCAGAGGGAGGGGTTTTTGTGTATTTATACTTTCTTAATTCTTTCATGGATTGGGTATTTAAAAGGTAATTTTCAAAGATTTCCATGTAAGATAACGCTGTGATGTCGTCCTCCAAGTAACCTCTGTTGGAGTCCCAGAGATCAACTGCTGTGTAAAGGGCTTTGAAATTTTGATGGCTACTTAATTAAAAGGGAGAGTTCCAAGTTTGGTGGCTTGAATGTGATTTGCTTTGTTATAGCTTACTGTAGTGTTCAAGTAAGTAATTTCTGAACTTTGGTAAACTGATTTTTTTCTATGTGCTTGTGCCTCCCAGTTGAGGTCCTATGAGGATTCTGCACTAAGGTATCAGTGCACACTGCAGCCTTTTCCTTTCCTCTGAAAACTTGTAGGATCTTAATAACTTTCAAAATCATGCCTCTGCCAAACACAGTTAACACTATCCAACTGTTCCAAAGTTTAGTGTGCTTATCCACATGCCCAGAACATGAGTGTGTAAATCTTATTCCCTCAGAGAACAGCACTAAAAGGAAATTGGCCACTATAATTGAAATTGGTAAAAGTATTCAAAATTTTTTAACAGAGCAAATCAAGACTTTTCTTATCATGTTTTTGCTTTTTTGCAAAAAATTGTAGTGACCCACATCCTTACATTTGTTTATGTCACTGAACTCAAGATCATAATAACTGAAAAAGTAGGCAGTGATGAAGTACACTCCAAAATAGCTGTGAATGCAGATGATTCCCCCTCTGAAAACCTTGTTTGACCAGATTATTGTGCGGTTCTCAATGTGTATATTTGGAATTTGTGACCGGCTTTTAGTATGCACACAATTCTCTACAGACACATTCCTTCTCACGCCTGACCTCCGTTTTACATGATTTTAAGATGTTTTCCTCTTAACGTGAAGCTATTCCCAGTGCATTTCAACAACATATTTAGCATGCCATTAATTTTTTTTTCCTTCATATCTCATTCCATCTGATAGCCTTGCAGCTCTGACTGTAACCAGTTTCCTTCTCATTACCAGTCCTTTAAAAGAGAGGAAGAACATATCTTCAGGATTTCGTTGGCTTTCATCTTCTCCATTGTGAATTTCCTACTTTGTCAAAAAGGCACGGAGATTGTTGTTCGCAGTACGCATTCTACTGACAGAAATAATAAAACCATAATGCTCAAATTGAATCAAATGCTGTCATTGTATTGCAGATAATTGAGCATATTTTTAGAGTCCTCCTCTGCGGAGTTACTTTGTTTTTCTGTTGAGTCATCCTCTGGGCAGATGTTTTTTGGAGGAGTGGAGGAGAACTGGGGGAGCAGCAGGCCACAACGGTGGTCCTAAAGCCAGACCAACTGACTGGACCCAAACACATGCAGAGCATGGCCAAATTTCTCAAAAAATAAGTGTTCTTCCCTCACTGTATACATAAGTGCAGTAACTTCAGCAGAAAGAGTGTACAGCTCTAAGACCATTAACTTCTCAGAGATGGGGGTCCCAACAAGTGCTTTACTTCCAAGACCACATGGTTCTGCACCATGATTGTATACAAAGCCCTGCTGAGCAGGACTGGCCTTAAGACCGGGCCTCAGCTTTTCACAATTTACAATATTCCTGCACTTTCTTTTCAGTCTGTGCATCTCTCGTGCGTCAGCCTTTTACCTTCAGTTCCCTGAAGTCCTGTAAGAGCTCAGTTTCTGAAACATCAAACACACCAATGTCACCAGAAATCTAACACAGCCCTCTCAGCTTTTATTAGGATTTACCTAATACCTTTGTTGCAGGAAGGTCTGGTTCTGTCTCTAACCCCATATTCTGATCAATGAGAAGAGTAAGAGATCTCAATAATCAATTTTGTTGTTTGTTTTCCTTTCCCAAGAAGTGGTGTAGTTTGGCTTGTTGACTCCCTTCCCATCTTTTAACAGAGTGGACCTTGGAAGTGGAATCAGAAATGAAGTTTCATCATAACAGGCACAGCTGAGAACTGCGCAGTTACATATCTTCCACAGGAGATGTTGCTTATTGAAATGAAACTTAGGTCTCAGTGAAAGGATGAGTTTCAGTTTAAATTTTTCATATTGAAATGCTTCACAAGGATTTGCTTTAATTGCCAGAACCTCCCTTCTGTCTTATTTTCAGATGAAGAGATTCTGACTTTTGTTCCAGAGTGATTCTTTGTATTTTCTAAATTGCCTTTCATTTTCAGAAGATTTATATGTTCGTTGGCCAGATATTTCATTAGAGGAAACTTCCGTTTGTAAAAGTACTTGAAGTTGTTTTTATATTGTCGTCCTAGTTTTGGATAGGAAAATATTTCAAAGCTCAAAATCTAATGGCACAGAAAACACTTTCCTTCCACTTCACTTTTTTGAATAACTGCCTCTGTTGAAAAACTATTCTGCTTCTTTTTCTTTTTCCTAGTACCCATTAATAATTCATTACATTATTAGGAAATGGATAAAGCTGGAATAAATCATTTAATGTAGCGTTTTTCCAAATTCATATCAATATGAGCTAGAGTGTGTGGGACATGGAAGGTGATTACCCTTTTCATCAAGTCAAAGAAGAAGATGAACTGTACAAAATAGTCAGTAACTGACACATCCTTGGAAATGCAGCTTTCTGGCTCCCTGGGCATGGCACAATCCAGATTACTAGAACCCACAAACAGAGAAGACCCAAAAACTGTTTGATGCAGCTGTGTGTGCCTGGACTGTGAATTGCTAAAGGATTTAAAGATTGTCAGGGAGTGACAGCTGCTTTTTTCCTGAAATATTAAGTGCAGCCTCTGATGGTGCTCATCGTCATCTAAAGGAAGCCGGTTGCTGCCCCTCACACTTTTCAGCTTGCAAATATGGAGCAGGTTTTTTCACCGAGCTCCTGGTTGCATCCCCAAGTGGAACTACACCTCTTTAAGTCCCGCTGTCAGCAATGTTAATCAGCTAAGCAGGAACTGTGCACATCCTGAAATGCTTTGCTGCCTGGGAAATGCGGGCTTGAACAGTTACTGCCTGTGGAGACCAAAACTGAGACCTGAACACGAAAATCACTATAACATCCCCTCTTCCAGTCAATTTCCCCACCTTTCAGTCTTCGTGAAGGAAGACTGCAGAATCTCCCAAACATGCAGACTCTGCCCGGAAAGCTGGTCAGCCCACAGCCAGCACTCAGGGACATCACCGGGGGCAGGGAGCCACCGAGGCGCCTGCACGGGCATTTAGGCATTGCAGAGAGAGCCAAGCTGAGACCGGCTGCTTAACCTGAGGACAAGCTTGATTGCTCTAAGGTAGGGCTACAGGCAGGAGAAGTTTAGTTAGCTTCTCCATTGGAGCTCTCAGAAAAGCAGCCACAGATTCAACTTATTTAAAACTGCCTTAGGAACATGGGGTCTATTGGGCAGACGTGCCTGTTTTAAAATACTCTGACCACGGAAGCCCATTCCTGTTTTATTTATAGGAATGTGGAACAGGTAGCTGTGTGACAAACTAAAATGTATTCCTTTCATGCTCTTTCCTCAGCTCATACACTGTGCTAATAGTATTAATTAGGATTAATGTAGGTTTGAAAGAATTAGGAAGATATCCTGTATGTCAACCCTTCAGCAAAGCCATGTCTTACCTTTATCAGGTTCTCAAACCTTCCTCATCAAAGAAAAAGAAGCCCCAAAACCCCTCCTACAAGCTCAGAGCTAGTGCTGGAATAGTTCTCAGCTGAAGGGAGAGGGAGGACCCCGAAGACGAGCAGAGAAGAGAGGGACAGCTCAGCCCTGCTCCAGGGGCTAACGCTGTTGGAGAAGAGGAGTTGGCAGGGCTGACTCAGCCCTGGTGCCAACGTCGTGCTCCGACGTGTGATCCAGCTGGCAACAGGAGCTGCAGAAACACTGCCTTCTCACTCAGCAGATCTGCTCCTAATTGCCTGCCTGTAAATCAGGATTCATTTCATAAGTGGAGCTGGACAGCATGTAGGCTAGAGTACCCTCAAGCTCAATTTCTCCTCTGTGCGGATGCGCTGGTTTTAGCTGCTGTTACAATCACCTTTTCTCACAAATTCTACATTTGCTCCACAATACAGAACTAAGATAGTCTTCAAACAATAAGATGGCTTCAAATATGATTTGTACCACAAACAAGAGGTTTTCAGCTCTAGCAGCAGGGAAAGACATCAGCTCCCAGGTCAGTATGGGGTCAGATGCTGCTCTGCGGGTCCCAGTGCTGAGGTACCAAAATGAACAGGAATGCAATGGAGTGGTAGACTGTGTATATGAGAAATATGAATGAGGACAGACTTTATGAATGGAAGAAAAAATAAACCTCAAACCTGATAAACACACATGCACCCACGTTAAAAGGTCCTTAACATGGTTGAGCTCTAGATGTTAAAAGTCCCTGGCAAAACTGGCTTTAATGAGGCAAGTCAGAGCTGCTGATTCTAGGTGAAAATTCAAGAGCTGACTGCTTTGGGTATCTTGTGTTCTCTTTACCTTTTTCTTTCAGGGTTGTAGAATGGTGTATTTTATTTCAGAAGAACTGAATGTGAGGGCCCTGTTCTGATGCCTTTAGAAATGTGTTCAGGTCAGAAAATTTCTTTCTTCTTAGAAAAACAGTTTCTTCCCCATTACTTTCTGAACCCTCTTAAAAGTAACCCATGCAACTTTTCACTCCAGATTTTATCCAAATTTAGACTGCTATATCCCTCCAGCAGCAGCCCTTTGGCTTCCATAAGGGATGAGTGACTGGCTGTCTATCACAAAAAAAGCGAGCCTCTTCAGTCACTGTCTTCATTTCTAATTTACATCCACTGGCACCTCCAATTATATTCCTAATTTTTTACTCCTAAGAGGGAAGCTTTTCACACATTCATCATTAAGCAGAATAAGCCAGTTCATCAGACACAGGAGAGCTCAGGGTAGGGAGGAGCAAGGTCTAAGTCCACACCTTTGGGTTCTAATTTCAGTTCAGTGGTGTTAAAAAAGATCATCGTCGGGAAGGAAGGTCAATGCAACAGTAGCAGCCTGGCTGCAGAGCACTCCCATATGCCCAGCTATTAATCATCCCATTTCTCAAGTTGTACCAACCAGCTTAACTCTGGAAATACCATTAAGTAGTAGCTAAGTGTCAAATTGCCAGGAATTTCCAGAATAAGGAGGGAAACGGAAGAAGAATGAAAAAGCAACATTCTTTTTATTTTTGATACTCCAGCCATAAGGAATTAGGGCAATTGTTCACTTGTAAATACTCTGGAGATTAATGAGGTCCAGACATAGAGCAATGAGAAAACAGAAATGTGAAGAAGTGAAGTTTCCAGAAATATTGTCACCACGATACCATAGGGATGGATTGGTTTGATCGTTTCTCCTCATAGGCTGACTGGGCAGGCTGCCTCATGTGCTTAGCTTATTAAAAAACATAACCTATTTTTTTCACCATCCTAGGCCAACCTCTGTGTAAACAGAGCTCATGTTCACAGACCTGCACGTCTCTACCCAAAGAGTCACGGTTTCTAACTCTGCCAAATGTTTAAGAACACGCTTAAACTCATCTCAATGTTTTAGGCTGTTATATTTGCATTTCTTTGGAGAGTTCCCTTTAAATTCATTTGCATCGCACTGACAAAGTGTTTTCTCAGTGTTAGGAGAGGGACAGAGCTCTGGGAGGCTGCAGTGATTAGAACAGGGACTCCGATGCAGATCTGTGCTTCCTGACTTGGAACGCTTAACTGAGATATGCTGCGATCCCAGCAGATTATACACAGGCCCCTAACTCATCCCTCTGTGAACACAGGCTCTCTGGTTAGGTGCTTACAATTGATTGGCACGTGTGAAACTGAAGGGTGAAGTCCTTATCTTCAAAGAATCATGGAAACGTTGAGGTTGGAAAATACACCTAAGATCATCGAGTCTAACTGGTAACCCAACACCACCACACCTATTAAAACATGTCCTGAAGTGCCACATCTACAGGCTTTTTTAACACCTTCAGGGAAGGAGACTCCACCACTTCCCTGGGCAGCCAACCTCCTCCAGGGTCAAACTGAAGTTTCCGCTTGATTGTAACTTGCAAATGCCAAGATTGCACCCTCAATCTTTATTCCTGCCTGTGTTGGTAAATGCAGAGAGTGTTCAGCTACACATCATGTCACCACTTCCCAAGGCACGACGAGAGGGCTAAAAGCTATCTTGCAAATGACTTGTGCCACACTCTTGTTTGCAAAGTGCTTTCACAACAGCAGAGATGATGTGCAAAAGAAAACAGTAAGTGATACACTTGCTTGTGTCACCTGTCTGGAAAGGCACGAGAGATCTTCAACCTGTGTGCTTATACACACAATAAAAGCCCTGACATGGAATGTCAGGAGGCAATTGCTGCCCATTTGAAGTTGGCAGTTACTTAAGAGGCTGTTATATCAAGCTATTGGCACAAGAATATCTCTGAAAGAGTTACACAGGTTGTGGGTCCAGCTTTCTTCAATGCCTCTGGTCAATATGGCTGCTTAGTCTTCAAGCTGTGTGTGGAGAAGGAATGGGGAAAGGGGCTTAAAAAATAATACATTTATTTTTATGCCTGCTATCTTTTGGATGTTGTTTTAAACAGTTTTTATTTTGATAGTAAATCCAAGGCCGGTTTTATTAGAGCGGGAAATACCGTTTAAAAGCATTTCTTTAAACCATTAGATTTGGCCTGAGCATCGCTGTGTTAACAAAGCGTAGAGAGGGAAACTCGTGAGGCAGCTACTGAGAAATTTCAATACCCAATGCATGGGACAGTTAAATTTAAAACAGCTTAAATGACTCCTGTGTTTTACCTGCTGTTGCTGCCACACACAGATCTTGTCACTTTAAATCTTCATTTGGCAATTCTCTGTTCCGTTAACTGTAGGGTATATACTCAGATCCACAGAAGTATAATATTCTGACAGCTGTTTCCTTTGCTAGCGGTTTATTTAAGCACATTATTTGGTGCAATTTAGACCTCATTCAGAACTGCTTGAAAAACTTAAAAAGACTCATTTCTCTCCCTGCTTGTCTGTCTGTCTGATACCACTCCAGTCTTCAGGGCTTCCAGTTCACAGTATCATTTCAGCCACAGTTAATCAAACTCAAAGAGGGAAGGCACATGCTTTCAGGCTAGATTTAACCTTTATATGGGTGCCAGAAAATCTTTGGACATAGAAAGAAATAAGAAAAAAATGCTTCTGTTGAGTATAGCAGGAGTGCATTCATTTATAAGGGCTGCTCCAGAACTCGGACTATCTGAAGCAAATTAATTGATTTGAATGAAATATGATTTGAGTTTCAAATTCTATGGGAAATTCTTTTGCACTAGCCCCTGGAACTCAGACACGTGCTCTCAGAGCCGCAGATATCCTCGGGTACCAGGCTCTTTTTGAAGACAGTGGGAATTCAATTCCTCAGCACAGCAAGTAAGAAGGGGTTTTTTTTTTGAGAGAAATTATTTTACAGGATCAGGTGGCAAGAAAGGGTTTATCTACAAGCATTTTTGTGTGATGAAAGAGATGGCTGAGATGTTCCCTGCCTTGCTGTATTTTCTGCCCAAGTACTGGGAGGCAGCAAAGTGCCTGATGCTGCCTCCTGAGATGATGCAGCACCCAAAAGTGGCAAATGCCATGCTGGCTTCAGGCAGGTATCACAGATGCACGTGCCATTTGATGGGTAGCACTGGAGTTAGGTCAAACAAAGAGCCAACTCAGTCTGGACTCATGGCCAAAGTTTCCTGAGGCCTGAATAAACACCGCGTCTCCTTTGCTGTCTGGGCCTCTCTGCTGTGCTGGGAGTCTACAGGAGCTTTTGCAGGGGGTGACGAATAGGAAATCATGGCAATGAAATAATGTTGCAAACTGTGCTGAAGGAGGGTCATGCCACATTTCCGACTCCCCCTCCCATGCCAAAGCACTAAACAAGAGAGAGAAATCCAGGTCCGTACCTTGAAACCAAAGTTTCCCACCTGGTTCCTGCACCCTGACAAAAAGAAGAAGCCCTGCGTCTCGTCGCGCATCCCTCCTGCACTCGCTGACCCAGCCGGCTGTGCTGCCTGCGCCGGCCCTCCTGCCCGAACCTGCATGTGCCGCGGGAGAGGCTGACATCAGTCTTACAAATGTGGCTCAGCAGCCAGAGATATCCATCTCCTAGAAGTAATTAAATTAACCAGATTTACGTAGGCATTCACCGCATACTTTGGATTTTCCAGAGGGCTGCCAAGACGTGGGGCTGAGCCGCATGGCAGGAGGGAAAGCAAGGGGGACAAGAGGCTGGAGGTGGCTGTCCAGAGCAGAGCACAGAAGGAGAGGTGTCCCCACTGCTTCAGAGCTATCTCTGCCTCTTCCTGGCAGTTGGCAAAGGGCTGCAGCCCTGCCCTTCTGCAAATCTCTAGACAATCTTTGACTGGCGAACAGGTCTTTCCAGGTTAGTGCTGCTCCCACCCTCTCCACGCTATCAGACTGTATCTGATGTGGAAACTCTACCTGAGTTATAAACTAATTTGTAGCGGGCAGCAGAACGTTTGGTGGTTAGAGGAGGCAGGGCAGGAAGGCATCCTTGCATCCACCAGCTGATCCAGATGTTTCAGCCAGCCATCACAGCTCATCCTGGCCGATCAAACCAGCTGATCTGCTGCTGACATCCAAACGAGCTCATTTTAAAGCTAGTTTAAGTAGATCTAATCTACAGTTCAGTCACAATACACCATGTGCACTCACTCATCTATTTAGTGCCACATTTTCTCATCATAGTAATTTCACCAGACCCGCTCACCATAAGGAAACTAATTGCCTGGATGAGGTGCGTGAGATTTAGCCAATGCTTCAAGTATCTGGGCAAGTCGTTTTAAAAGCCCGATGACTCAGTTTATCCATCTGTGTAATGGGACATTCCCTTTGTCTCAGTGCTGTTGAAAGGCATAATGAGATCTAGCAGAGATGTTGGGCTGCAGGTATTCAGCGTCTCTCAGGGCTTGGTCATTAGGTCTTGATGAAGCCAACCTTGCTCATGAAAGGAGAGGCAGAGGCTTTCAAGAGAACAGCAGGACTGCTCAGATGAGGAAGTGCTTTCTGCTGGAGGACCTGCTTTGTGAAGCCCTTTGATGCTCTTTGCAGAGAAGCAGCTATGACATGAAAATTCTTGCCCTTGCCTATTTTAATGAAATATGACCAAGTTTGTTTTAGTGGGTTTTACTTCAAAATGTCCCTTTGTGTCTGAAGAACACAAAGTGGCTTTGTCAGCTTTGCTTGTGAGGTAACAAAAGTATTAAATTTGAAATGGAGCTGCAAAGGAGCGGTCTTATAGTTTAGTGGCATTTGGTACCATTCAACAAATATTTCACCAGAGTAGCAACAGCTCATGTTTGTCCCAGAGCTAATTTTTGGTGCAGATTTCTCCAGCCTTGGGGAAAAGATACACTGAAGAGTAAAGTTCACGAGAGGCAAGGCCAAAACAATCTCTTTACATGACTTTGCTGTCACGATGGTAGAAAGGCAAAGCAAGCAGGCAGTGGATGATGCCCTGGAGATGGGGGTTCCTGGTCTCAGTTCTCCCACAAGCATGGACAACCCAGGGCTAACTCTCTGTGCATATGTTTCTTCAGCCTGTTTTTAATTTGCCTGATTATATGACGAGCACTTCAGAGAATGTCTGCTTTGTCTTACTTATCACACATAGCTTTCTGTAACGCCTGGCCCAGTTCTCCCTGCTTGCCCTACTGCAGCACTGGTTTTCACCATAGTGTTGGAAGATCAAATGTTTTCAAATGGCTGGAAGCTGGTGTCAAGCAAACCAGCAGCATCTTGGACCCTCAGCCAGAATTTTTGGGATGACTGACCATCTTTGCCTTTAGTGCCCTTACGGGATAACATCTCTACCCGTGTCATTGCCAAGTATGACACAAGGGCAGTTTTCACGGGGGAAAAAATGCAACACTGGCCTGGCACAGCTACTGAACAGCACAGCTTAGTAAAGGACAAGGAGAACCCACCTTCCTGGCATCTTTGTACATTCACCCAGATCCCCAGCTGGCAGTAGATGTATTCAGTTTGCAAAGTCACTTTGTAACAGCACTTTGTCCTTTGCTGTCTACTACATTTTATCCAGCGACAGTCATTGTAGACTGAAGTTTCAAAGTCCTGAGGGCCAGTTTCAATCTCACATGAGATTTCCTGAATTTTTTAATTCTGTTCTGCATCTTGAACAATTCAGCACATATTGGCTTGCAAAATCTCAGGTTTTATACTAGGAAGGGGAAGAAAATAAACAGCACTTTACATCATTCACACTCACCTACTAACTGTGATGAAAAAGCTCATTCTTTCAGCATCCAAAAGGGTACAGTAAAGCCTGGTCCCACCTGTTGTATTGTCTCTCTCTCTATTGCATGTCCACGTATTGTGAAAGCAGTAAGGGTGCGTGTCCGGCTTTCTTTTCCCATTAGTCTCTTCATTTTTTATGAACTTCCAGTCTCTTCAGGTCAGGTGTACCAGCAAGTTAGCATGCAACATCTTACCGAAAAATGAGGCCCCTTCTTCTCCTAGGCTGTCTCCCTATCCCTGTGCTTCTGCAGCTGCTGGAACACAGTTCAGGATCCATTGCAAACTGTTTATTTTATACTGCTCTATCAAGCACCATTTTGTATGGCCAGGGTTAATTTGCTGCGCAGGCAGAGCACTGGAGAGGAAAACAAATACTCAGCTTCTGCATAGAAAGGTGACTGGGAGAGAGATTGTGCGAGCTCACTGAGCGGTACTGTTACAAAATGCCTGTGCTGTTTTGCAGTATTGTGCAGATAACCAGAAAGAAATTATTCTCCCAGAATGATGGGAGAGAATATACAAGATATTTATACGTCTCTTAGACTCAGGGTGTTGTATCTCAGCCACTGATGTATCTTTGGGGATTTCCTTTTCTGACCGTAATATCAAAGTTAAAAATAGATCAGAAAAATGCTTCTTTTAAAGTGAGATTAACTTTGTGGGTTGAGAGGAAACCATTGAAACATCCCAGATCATTCTGCCAAGCCTATGAATTACAAATAACAGACGCGCTGGCTCAAGAAAATCCTTATTTGCCAAATGCTAACCGTTATCTTCTTTGTGATGTTTCTTGCAGGTGTCAAGCTGCGGTGAGCTTAGCAGACATCACTGATTTTCTTGGACAGGCTAATACCTTTCCTGAGAGACATCTTCACTTAAGACACAGCTGGAAACACGTGTCCTGTGTCTTCTCTGTCATAATTCATCTTTCCAGGAAGGCTCATGGAAGGACCCTGTACTAGGACTATTTTCTTGTTTAAGGCAGGAGGAAGCACCATCCAGTGCTAAAGTCTATCAGTTTCTCCAAGAAAAACTCTTCATCCTGAATGTAGAGTCTCTCCTCTCAGGCTGCCTGTTGGATGTGTCCTGATGCTGAAGGGGTCTTGTTCCTTATTTCAGAAGGAACACAGACTTCTGCCCTGTCAGACTCTCAACCATGTTAGCTTGAGAAGGATGGTTATGGGTTGTTGGGGTTCTCCTGGTAACGAGCAGCTTTCAGTAGTACTGGGTTTTGCATTTGTACCTGAGTATCTTTCAAGATAGCCTGGAGGTGTTTAAAAGATCGGTAGACAAGATGGTCAGGGATACGGTTTAGTAATGGACAGGTACGGTTGGACTCAATGATCTCAAAGGTCTTTTCCAGCCAGATGATTCTATAACTCTATAATTCTGTATTCTCCTGCAGAGACTGCTGATCCAAGCAATTTGAGAGCAGGACCCTCTACGAGAAGAAATCTTGCACTTAAAAATCCTCTGTTAACAACATTCAAAATATGATCCGTTAATCAAAAGCACATTGCTAAAAATACTCCCAGTGCTTCTTGTGTTAATTCCAATAAAGAATAAACTTTCATGGCAATCTGTAAGTTGAGAGAGTTTTCAGTAAAAATATGCACAAAGAAAAGAAAATCTATAACTTTCAAGTAATTCAATCGAAAGGGTACATTTACAACTTGCTAAGTATATTTTGGGAATGTTGTTAAACTAATGAATTCTGAGGAATGACACCATTTAGATTCAACATGATAATAAGCACAGAGACATCCCTTGTTGATCTCAATTTCTTCCCACTGGGAGCCTTATTAAGCCGGGTAGTGAGTCTTAGAATGTTTTTGCTAGGAACGGGCTGTTAAGACCAAAGGAATCCTGTGCCATTAGAGGTGGAAACACGCAAAATATTGGTGATAAGCAGGAATATTTTGAGTAAGTTGGGAAATCTTGAAAAGACAAAGTTCCTTTTGAAGGGTAAATCAGAGGAATTCGTAGCATTAAAATAGTCTTTGTTTCATGTTTTGTTCAGCCAGCCTAATAAATAGAGGAATCGTATAACTTTAGTGACCAATCACACGGTTCAGTGGAGAGCTCTTGAGCAGAGTCCTGCTGTGACCATGCCACATCCAACTCTGCATAATTCATTTGTACCATTTCCATACTGGAGAAATACTCAAGAAAGGAGAAATCATTAAAAAAAAAAAAAGTAAAAAATCATGATATGTTCATGCAAAATCTGTGAGTAGGAAAAAAAGAAGCTGCATTCCTCCATAAGAAAAGGTCCATAATGAATAATTCAACTTGCTATACTAGTTACTGCAAGTCCTGCCCTAGTTAGCCAGGCTGCAGAATGCTGAGTTAATGAAGGCTACTGCTCTGACAGAGCGGGAGAAAGAGTGTGATTTCAGTAGAATTACAAATATATTCTCTATCTACATTTTTAAACTTCATTAAGTGTAGTTAATAAAAGTGAAAAAGGACATCCTTAGTGTGCATTACACGAGTGCTCTCATCAATTCAACTGTGGTTTCTTATGTTTAGAGTTAAGCAAATGCTTTTAATGATTTGCTAAATCTCTGCTCCTTGGACTAGAAGTTACTTTTGCATAGGTACGACTCAATCAGTCAAGAAATGATAAAGGAAAAACCCCTGGAATTAGTAAGAGCTTGACCTGAGTGTCTGCATAATAATCATAATAATAACCTTTTCGTCATCAAAGAGATTCTCACTGAAGCCTGGGAGGGTGTAATTTTCTCGGGGGCCATTTTGCATGTGATCCACAACGCTGCCTCATCAAATAATCAAGCGTTATGCTGCCGCTGGGATGTGTCAAGTTACACAAAGAAAATTATGCTTTTTGTGTGTCCATAAAATGAGAGTCGGGGAGGGAGGGGTGGCATGGAAACCATTAAAAAACAAAAAAAAAAAAGAAGAAGAAATATTTTCCATCCCCAAATGCACAGCTAAAAAAGAAAAAAAAACCCTCTTCCTTTCTCCTTAAATAACAATGATCACAAGCAGAAGGAGTCAGCTGTGAAAAAAGCAGGAACAAGAACTTAAATGTACAACTCCAAAACAGACAAAGGGTAATTACAAGTTAGACATGACATAGGTGAAATGGCTTTTGCTTTTAAGGAAAACAAGACTGAGGAACGCAGTATGGTTCTTTCTTTCACCCACCCAATCTCGTTGCAACTCCAGGCAAGGAGTGGCACAGAGGCATCGTGGTTTGGCACTGTGACCCCAGCTGAGCAAACTGGGGATGTGTGCCAGAGTGTGTGCTTGTCCCATCACAGTGGCATGCTAAATGTTCAATATGAGCTTTGAGTGCTTTGATGGACCTGAGGATTTTGACTATTTTAAATAACATTTGTTTGGAGCTGGATTTTTACAGTTAGAAAGAGGTTTGCATCAGTAAACTTGATCATAGCTGCATGCATGCTAACCTAGTCCTTCCTACCTTCACTCTCAATTTATTCTGCTTTACACTTTAATATGAACAATATTTCATTTGCTGCTTTTATCTTCAGTTGGACTTTAAGTTCCAGAGTTCAGGAACTTGCATGTCATATCTGTAGTTATTTGCATATTATAAGTACTTAGATGGAATTCAAGAAACGTTCTGCTCCAGACTAGCTCTACTCTGCTGGTGTCAGTGGGGGTTTTGCCGCTGGTCGGGTAGCTGGGAGAAGTAAAGTAGAATTTGGTGCTTCAGAAAATCTCCTCTACCGATGCAAATAACTCAGCAACTCACTTAGCAAAAGCCAAGTATGTTTTGCCTTTGTCCTTGTTAAGTTCATGGGAGTTTTGCTGTGGACTGAATCAAGGATTAAATGTTTGTATTTTTAGAGAGCTCCGATTTAGCTCTTTTTCTCATGCACAGGAAGAGTCTTTTTACTTCAAAATCCATAACTTTGGTGAGTGTCAGATCGTCTCAGTCTCCTGAGAAACAGTGTTTGCTGCAGCCTGTGGCTTGAGAACCTGTCTCTAGGGTCAAATCAAAGGTCACTTTTCCAACTGCTAGTTGAAAAATCACTACAGCTGGGCAAATATTGCAAAAAGCATTTATCTAAGAGAAGCCACGTGTTTGCTTCAGTGATACTTGCTTTCTGCAAACATTCGTGTAAGCAACCTTTTGTTTGCACAACAAAACAAAGTATTGCAGCGACCATACACTAACCACACTCACTTGGCTGTTTTGAAAGGTCCTGCAAAGGTCGGGATTGCGAAGCCTACATACGGACTAACAGAATAAAAATATTTGATTAGTATGAAACTTCCTTGATCATCAGAAATGGAAAAGAAAGTCTCAAAGTTTTGCAGGATTTGGGGTAGAATATGCCAGCTGATAATTAGATTTAATATCTTTCTGTTTTTTGATCTTTGTAAAATGGAGATAATACTTTCTCAATGCAAAAGACCTAAATACAAGGATGAAATAATTTAAAACTTTGAGGTTCTCAGCTACTGACCTGGTGAAGGCTCTCAGGTTCATAGGTAGACGATGTCATAGGTACACAGATTAAAATGTTGATCAGCTAATGGGCACAACAGTTAATGGATGAGTTGTTCAGGGAACAAAAGAGAGAAATTTTGAGAAAAAATGGGTTTTTCACTAGTAGATTGCAGTTCTGACGTCCAGAATAGCAGACAAACTCACTCACTGTACAGCATTCACTGTCACAGCTTCATCCTGTCCCCAGAAGCACGTATCTCTCCTCTACCTCTGGGGGATTTTTTTTGCTATCACCTCACAACCTTTCTTAATCATCATTTTACAGAAAAGAAACAGCTCCACCTGTCCTTTCCCTCCCATTTACATTTTGAGTCATTCTTACATTTTCTAACGTTTGCTTTGTGCAGGGATGAGCGTCCGTTCATCTGCCTATTTTTAACTCTGTCTCCACACATGCAGTCTCCTTCTCTTACAGTTTTGTGTCCTCTGACAACATGCACACTTCACTTCCCACCCCCTCTCCACTGGGTCACTGATGCATGAACAAGCCCCCAGCTCTGTTCCCTCTGGGTACTCCACTTCTCACCTCTCACCGTTACCCCATCTGTATCCATTTATCACCACTTTCCAACTTGTCTAAGCTCCGTTACTGAGTCATTCTTTTGTGTAGCCAATTGAGAATTTCACTATCAATGCCAGAATTATTAACCCCAAGTCTTTTATGCAGGATTGCATGGGAGAGGGGAAAAACAAAGAAAAAAAGCCTTGTGGAAGTCCAAGTCAATTATGACTGCTGCTTCAGCCCTGTCAGCTCTCATTGTCACCTCCGCTCCAAGGAGTTAATCATATTTGCTGAGGATGACCTACTCTTCGTAAATGGATTCTGCTGACTGCCCTTGCTATCTTGCCACTGCAAGAGCCTGTGTGGCATCTATAATCTTTCCCAATACTAGGGGATATAGTATAATATTTATCTAATTTTGTCACTCCTCCAGCCAGATGCCCCCTTATACCATTACTTTTGTCACCAACAGGACCTTGAGAGTGATTTTTCCCCTGAAGGCCTCCACCAAAATGACAGTCCCTGTAACAGGCACAAACACAGAGAGCGAGGTGACAGCTGAGGAGCTGCTCAACTCCGGAGAGAAAGAGCGGAGAGAATCTGCAGGCACCCAGGGTGAGTAAGAAGGTGCTCAGCCATGTCCCTGGTGCAGGTCAGGAGCAGAGCTGGGAACAGGGCCGGCTTTTCTGATGTCCTTGGGCTTTGCTATGGCTCTGACTATTTTTATCTGGGAAAAAGCCCCAGCAGTCTCTGCGATGGTGTCCTCCAATACACAAGCAAAAGGTACACAGCTACACGTGCATCATTTGGGTATTTCTGTTAACAAAGGCTAATCAAGCAGCAGCTTGGAAAAGCAGAACTGACACGTGATGAACGTACGATGGGGCAGAGGGTGATCGTATGTAATGAAATATGTCAATTCAACTCATAATAAAAACAATGAGCTGAAGACCTGACAGGGAGGGTGGAATCCATCTCAGCTAGCGCGAGCTGTCTGTGCTAGTGCCCACAGGCACCTGGCGTCAGAGGAAGGAGACACGCGTCCCCAGAGGATGACCCACCACCCACTGCAGGCACTGAGCGTAAGGTGACCCGTCCTCCAAGGCTGACGTTCTCTTTTGATGAAGAAAAGGCTTTGGTGGCCGATTTTCAGACTTCAAGCGTTAGGAGATGGTAGAGAGGCTTTTCTAATGATGGGGCTTGATGTAGTTAAATGCACATTTGACTTTCTAAGAATATCTAAAGTAGTCCTTCTCCTCTCTACACCATAGTGCCAGGCAGGACACAATCTGATACCCAAAGCTCCTCAAGAGAAGAAGAAAACTGTGCTGCCTATGGATCGTGACAGTAGCATCAGGGAAGCTGCTCCGCTGAGCCGTGTGTTCTTACTCCAAGATTACCCATAGTCCCAGACTATGGACTGAGGACATGGCTTTCAGGAGCAGGGAATCCCTGCACTTACTCACCTACAGCATCCAGCAAACACCACAATCATCCTGCATCACAGCTCTTACAATTAGGGTCTCTTCAATATAACTGAATATCTGCACTCTGGAGTGTTGTGTCCAAAAGACCTGAGGTCAACTGCCATATAAATGGGCACCATGTAAAGTTTATTTTTTAGACTGCATTCTAAAAGGTGGGGGATTTTTATTTTTTATCTGTGGTTACTTTTTAGAACTGCAGTGAAACCTGGGTTACAGCACAGCCAGCAGTAACAGCAGTTTGATAAGTCCTACACATTAAGGGAAACTGAGTTTAACCCCCTCAAAAAATGTCAGTCCTAAATACAATGCCTGCAGAATAGATTTGCACTTTTGTCTTCAGTGGGAAACATTTTTGTACCAAAAGGGTCATTGTGACTAAAAGGAGTGTGAAGTGTCACTTCTCACTAGTTAGCCACGAAATTGTCCTTAATATGCGCAGATATTTCAAGTAGCACATAAATGTCACTGCACTAGCACAACTTCTCTTGTATATCTGGACCCGAATCTAATTGTTGTATTATGTGAGGAGCAGCATAATAATTAGATTCTCATTGTAAAATGAGGAAAAGTTCACTGTAACTCAAAGGATCGGTTCCAAATGAGAAATATTCTAATTTCATTGAAAATGGTATGGATCCACTTGTTCCATGTTAAAAAAGAACCCGACAGCTCACCAGATCTTCACAGAGTATGTGAAATTTGGGCTTCGCAACTTCTCTATATCGATACACAAATTCGGAGGGTTTGTGTGAAAGAAATTTGTGTAGGTTTTTGGTGTGTGCTCAAACACATCGCCCCTTCCCCACCCCTGGTGACTGACTTCTAAGGAGAACGTTTCCTTTTTCTTCTTTTCTCCCCTCATTTCTCCAGCTGAGTGTAGTTAAAGGCAGAAGCCATATGAGGTCTGTGTTGCCTTCCTCACAGCACACAGTTACTGTAAGGGGAGCTTCCATGAAGAGCCAGAGTCCACGCACTGCATTAGCATCTGAGCAGGCAGTGTAAAAAATCAGATCTGATTCTGCCTGTGGAAGATAAATGAGCCAGAGTCCCCAATGCCCAAGATTTGGTCATCTCTTTATGAGTTCTGAAGTACCTATTAGCAGCTTTGATGAGTGCTAGGGGAGATGAAGTCTACCTTGAACAATGTTAGAAAGCTGAATCAAATCATTCGAAATCTCCCAGAGGGAGAAACAGCCTGAACTGGTTATAGACGCTGTATCCTTTTCCTCTATTGCCTATAAGGTTTATGTGAACACTCTGACAGTGGGGGAGAAAGTAAGCATTTTTTTTTTCAGCAAAATCTCCCAAGAATTTACTCATATTTGTAGCAGCTACTTCTCCAGCAATTTTATGTGTGTAGTTAGTCAGTTTTGCTGAAGCTTTTATCCCCACTCTGTGTCTTTTCATCCACAAAGGGATGCCACCTGCTAAGATGAAGCAGGTGAAAATGAGCTTTCCAATGCACATGCTTCTTGGCTCTGCCAAGGCCTGTTCAAGGTGCCCCTGAGGAAACACTTTGGGACAGCAATATGTATTTTCAAAGCACTACACCATCAAGGAATGCGTATCCTGGGCTACCATATGAGTTGCCAGACACAGAGCAGTATGGCCATGCAGTTAAAAGTGAATTATTGCGATTTAGGAAGTTACTGTGTGTCAGTGGAGACACAAAGCAGGATTACTTAAAATATCTTCAAGATTTCAGCTGGGTGCCTGCTTATTCCTAGTTAAAATCAGCTTGTCTTCACTGATAACAGGCCCTGGAAGCCGCTTGCATAACTGTGCCTCAAATTTCTCTGTGCAAGGGACTTCAGAACTGAAGTCCAGCACTCCTGAAGTCTGCTGGGGTTTTGTATCTGCAAGGGCTCTCAGATGCAAGGGCTCCCAGACATTTTTCCAGTGGGGGCTGTGACAAAGAAGTGACAACACGGAGGCAGGGATGGTCACCCCAAAGCCTGCCTTAAGCTGCATAGGGCTGGCACCTCGCCAGCATCTGCTGCTGGGCGACCCTTGCTTAGACCGCCCGTCTCTTTGTTGCAGTGCTGAGGCTGTAGGAGCACCAAGGTCCCCTGGGCTCAAGCCCAGAGGCTGTGAGGGAGAGAGGAACTGCTGCGTCCTTTCTAGGGGAGGAAATGGAGCCACGGTGGTCCTACAACCTGACTGCTGTCACAGCACAAGCCTATGGTGCAGCCAGTATTTTGCAACTTCAAAAATTAAAGTGGGAGCTGAGGAAAGGGATTCCTTTCGTTCTGCAAAGGGTTGTACCCATGGTTGACCCCATGCTTAGTTGGACAGAAAGGCCAAAATGAGCGCTCTGTGAAGAGGTTGATGTGTTTACAGTTGCTGAAGATGTAGAACACATGCCCTAACTCTGTTTGCATCAGGGCGGCAGACAACAGTCCTCTCATCCCCCAGTATTACAACTTGCACTTGAAGCCTTTCTCTAAAATCTCCGTCTGGGAAGATGAACTGAGATTCAGTTGAATGCAGTTCATTTTAATGCATTCAGTGGATGCTATGAAGCAGATTTTGATGCCAGACATCTGTGCTGCTTGCACGCACCCAGAAAAGGCTTGTTATGCCATGGCAGAGCTTACAGCAGGATTATTTGTGCCTGATACTGATGGTTGGTAGCAAGTCTTGAAGCCTTGAATATTGCATAGTATCAGAGGCTGTCACTGTCAGTGCCTTCCTCACTGCAGGGGGGTTGTAAGTAACGTTCAGCCTCATTTAAAAGAAAAATGAGTTGGATTGGCAGCAAGAGTAGCTTTTCTGCAGTAGACAGTGAAGTGGTGCTCCAGGCAGCGGTGAGAAGCTCCCGTCTGGGGCTCTGTGTGGTGACTGTGAAGCTTGGGACAAAAATTGTTCTACCTAATGGGCAGTCACGGAGTCAGCGAGGGCAATGGTGTGCAACACATCACTGGCTGGCAGATCAGATCCTGTTTTATGCCTCTGTAGTCAGGACTCCACGTGTGGGGAGAATTTATGGATTTGGTTTGGGGTTTTTCTTGGTTTTGTGTTTTTCTTGCAGGTGCAGGTTAGTCCTTAGTCTAAAAGCTATCACACTAAATGCCTTAGAGTCTATTTGGGCTTCTCGGTGGCTCAATGTCTTCATAACAGGTGCTTGCTTCTGCTCTCCCTCTGGGCCAGAGTGGGACACGTGACAAGTAAGTGCTGGCACTGTAATATTGGGTCTATTTTGATCTGAAGCAAAAGAATTAGACAATGCAAAGAGATTTCAGCATCAGAAGATACCAGCTTTGCCCTCTGTCCTTTTTCTGTAATTGTGTGGGGCAAATTGTGTGCCGAGCTGAACTGTAAGCCTGGACCAAGAATCTCAGGGATGTAAAAATGATTTGATTTGAAAGCTTGTGATCCCTGTAACTCTGCTTCCACTGTGGGAACAAAAGAACTTCAGAAGCACAAGGGGAAGCCAGAAAAGCTTAGTTAAGCCTTAATGATTGCTGAAGGAAACCAGTAAAACTAAAAGAGGAAACAAGTCCCAGTATAAACCTACCCACCTGCTCCCACCTTATGAGGTTACTTTGTGGGTTGAGGTTTTGAATGGCTATTATTTGCAAAGACCCCCTCCTGCCCCCTGCCCCAAGGGAGCTGTGGTGGCAGAGGTTTTGCTGTATTTTGCAGGGCAGAGGGACTGCTCAGCAGGAAATGAATTTTCCCACTAGGCATTAGTCCAGGAGAAAAACTGATCACAGAGTTTCCCACAACTAGGGAAGTGCAAAACAAATAATATAAACATCCAAACCCATTCAAAATCACACTCCTTTCGTGGCACCTGCTGACTGCACAGGATGTCGCTCTGAACCGATGCCTCAGCTCTTTACTCTCATGACAGGAGTTTTGAGGTTGTATCAGAGAGCTGCTGGTGAAATTAAGGACAAGGAAGTAGCAATGGAGAGCAGAAGTAACTCTGGCACTGTGAGAGCAAATATAGACTGATGGGAGTCAGCCGCACAAGCAGAAAGCAGTAGGTCCTATTTAGTTGGAGTGACCTCTTTTCTGAAGCGTATTGCTAATTAGCAGCTACAGCAATCAAGGATTATTGTACTCACCCCACGATCACCATGCAAAGAAATCTGAAGGTGTTTTATAGTGCACTGTGTTACCTGCCCCTGATGCTGTCCCATCCACTGCCCAGTGCACGCCACAGGCTGGAATCTCACTGGCTCTGGGAGCCTGACTGGTAGTTTCCTATAGGATCCTTTTTTTTAGTTTCTCTGTCTACATATGAGCAAAGAGCGATGAGGGCAAGGAAGGCCTGCAGAGGCTACTCTGACCATGCATTGCACAGGAGAGGGACATAGGGAAAAGCTTTATGGCTTACAATGGCAGATAGCTAATCCTCTGCAGCATTTTTCCATAGAAGAGCCACATGGGCTCTCTAAAGTTTTGATCTGCCTCAAACAGCTTTTATTAGACCTCCTTTGCCTGCTTGGCTTGTGTGTATTCCAGATGTTGCTGGCTTTAAATATAGAGGGAAGTTCCTCCAAGACTGGTGTTGCGAGGTCCCACCATCCACAGCTCATGCAAATTTTACTGTTGCCTTGGGTTTCTCAGCACTGCTGTTGGGATTTTCATTAAACTGTGCTCTACATATCTCTCTCCTAGAGAGACTCCTTTTCCAAATAGGAAGTTGATTAGAAGATAGCTTCTGTACCTTCTTCATGAAAGGACATAGTATTTGCCTGTCTTGTCCATCCTGTGGTTATCACAGCATTTTGGCTCCCTGCAGGACACAGCAGAGGTGAGGAGTGGTTGTTCAACATCCAGCAGCAAAACTTCCGAAGATCATGGTGTAACAATGAATTCGGGTAGATCCCATTCATCCTGTATTATTGTACCTCTTAGAATCATAGAATCATAAGTTTGGAAGAGACCTCTGAGATCACCTAGTCCAACCGTGCCTGTCTCCTTACTAAACCCTGTCCCCAAGGAACTCCTCTACCGATTTTTTAAACACCTCCAGGGATGGTGACTCAACCACCTCCCTGGCCATCTGTGCCAACCCCTGACGACCCTTTCAGTGAAGAAATTCTTCCTAATGTCCAGTCTAAACCTCCCCTGGCACAACTTGTGGCCATTTCCTCTCATCCTATCGCTGTCACCTGTGAGAAGAGCCCAGCATCACCCGTCACAGCCTCCTGTCAGGCAGTTGTAGACAGTGATGAGGTCTTCACAGTGTTATCCCATCCTCTGTTATCAGTAAGATAATGCTGCAGATTTTGCAGATATATGATGCTTAGGGATGATGCCAGCAGCAAGAGGATTTTCAAAAAGTAAAGAAGTAAGGATCAAATACCATTATCAACTGCTCTAAATAAGAATTGCAATCCTTTGGGCTCCTGAGACACAGGTAACTGAACATCCCATCAGGTTTTTATACCTGGGTCTCCCAAATGAAGAAGAATTAGTGGAACAAATGTGACTTGTCTGACATATGGAGAGGGAACTTCAGGGAAATCATTTCTCTGCTACATTGTTAAGAGTGCAAGTGCTTGTACTTGAAGCTTACTAATATTAACAAAAGCCTTGAACAACGGGATGTTGTTATTATATTAAAAATTTTACTTTCCTTTCCCCCTCTTGCCCCTTCCATCGCTCACTCTTTCTCCCTTCTCTCTTTCCTTCTTTGTCTTTTATTTTGTTTTGCTCTCTCTCATTTAAGTTGATAAACAGAAAAAGCAGCAGCACTAGAACAGTCAGTGCATTGTCAGGGGGCCTGCCTTAATCCCTGGAAGTCCCTGAGGAATAGTAGGGCTGTGTTAAGTGGGCTTCAAAGGCAGAAGGTGGAATGAGGTGTGATAGGAAACCAGCTCTTACTAACTGGTTCACTTCAGGCTAGCTTTAAATAAATTGCAGCTCTGAGCTGCTTGGACGTTGACAAGAAGACTGTGATATTTGTGGCTGCACTACAGAGAATTTCAGCCTTTTAAAGCAGGAATAGCGAGAACCTGAAAGGACTTAAAGCGCCGAAACTGTAAAGTAAAAACAAAACAAGCCTCTCAGTGTGGAGGCTCCCCGGGCTTGTTCCTGGATTGCTTCTCTCATAGACAAACTTTACCTGGCTCTTAAGAAAACACATTCTGCATTCCTTGTTAGCTCAGCTTGGTTTGGGGAGCGACTGGGCTCTCTGGCAGCAGCTTTGAGAAGTGTCATAGATGGACTTTTCGGAAGAACTCAGGATAATGAGAACTGAGTTCTGGAAAACAATGCTATTTAGCACAAATTCTGAACCCCACGTTAGGTGCTGTGAAGTGAAAGCTAAGTCCTGAAGCGCCAATGCAGTACTGCGAAAGCAGTGTGCAGACCGGTCAAGGGTTCGTTTAGGTCTCCTCATCACCTAGCACTGCCACCACAGATGTTTATGGGTATGAAACTGCACCCAGTTTATCTGAACTACTAATTGTGGGAGACCAGTGTGGAGACCTAATGACAACTGTGGCCTGAATTTTTTTGTCTGTTCAGATTCAGTCAAATTGTAAGTGCAGCTTATTCCCAGCAGACTCCTAACAGCATTGATCCGGCTTCTACTTTTCAGATTTTTAGTCACAGTTTGAGTATTATATTCTCTTTTGCTCCCAGCTATTTTTCCACCCTTAATCACCACCAATAGAGATGCAGATCACTATCGATGTTGGTATAATAGCTGGTCCACTGATATAAATCAACAAAGAGAGCAATGGGATAATGTAGATTCATATCAGACGAGACTCTGAACTATAGGGAAAGTCTTCAAAAGCTGAGGTTCAGAGTCTTAGTTCATCAACACTACACAAGAGGAGACTTAGAATGGAGAGGATGGTTAAATCATGTTTACATGGACAGGTCTGGCAGCTGGAATACCTTCATTTTTAATAAATTTGACTTAGAGAGATGTTGATGGAGGTGAAGAACTGTCCCCCACTTAGGTAAAGATTGCTTGCTCTTCAGCTGGTGAGAAGTGTCCTACATTGCATTTTCTTGGCTCGGCCTGGAGGAATAAGGGTGGTGGGGGACCCTTGAGAGCAGCTATGCCTTCATCTGCTACAACAAGATCAGCAGGAGCAGATGTCTTCACACCTTTCATACAAATGAAATTTGACCCTCAGTCTCCACTAAGCATTTCTTCAGGAAGAAGTAATATAATCCCCGAAGGAAGGGTAGCAGCTACTGATTCGAATGGTGGTGGCAGCAACCTTAATTTCTACACAGATTGGAAGGAAGAATACGTTTTTAGACCTAAGTCTGCTTTTCATTGCTCTGATAACATAAAGGGGCCTGAAAGTGAATACAGGCATAACTTATGCCTGCTCAAAGACCGATTTGCATTAAAAATTGTGTAAATAAGCTGCCTTGGATGACTGACAATCCAGTTTCTACATAGTGAAGAACACTATGTCATTTGTATACTCTCCTTTCCCCAACCACAACCACTCCTCAATTTGGGTGTCCCTTTAGAGAAAGAAAAGGCCACTCGAAGCCAGTGATGGTCAGAATAAACCCCAGCAAATACAGAGCCTGGGTATGAGAGGAAGGCCAAGGAATAGGGCAGGGAGCTAAATAAACACCAAGGAAAAAATGCAGACCTCACCATGGGCATTCCCACTGGATTTTCACTGGATGTGGTGCTGCGTACAGTACATCCGCTGTACTTCCCATCAGGGCTTGCCTCTCTCACATACAGGCCTTTGTTAACAAGGCAATGACTCAAAGTGAGGTGAAGCCACAGGAGGGTTCACTCAGAGACCAGCAGGAGTTAGCAAAAACAGGGGGAACCAGCAAACCGAGCACCAAGAGACAAGCAGAGCATCCCTTCTGCATGATCAGGCACCATGGAAAGCTCAGGAGCCTTGGACAGGTCTCCGTTCTCCTGCGAGGCTGGCCTTTTTCCACAGCTGTGCTGTGGAAGGTTGTTGGGAGGTGCTTGTTCAAGCAGCACCCATCTTACCATTCCTGAGCAAGACGGGGCAGGCAGGCACCTGGCAGGCACAGCTGGCTGAAGGGACAAAGCCAAGTTTAGTCATGTGCCACGTGTGGTTTCTCAGAGGCTCACGAGCTTTAGGGAGCACAGGCAGCAGCAACCAGCTCTTGGCCACCATCCCCTCCATGAGGCCCTCTCTTAAGGGGCAGGTCGCCAGTGAAGTCAGCACAATCGGTTTGGCGTGCCCAGGAGGTGCTGCACGTACCGTGCATGAGCAGGCAGGTTGCACTCGGTGGCACATTGAACCAGACCGTGACAGACGTGCAGAAAAGCCACGCTGGTGGGGAAGCAAGGGCCTTATCTTCTAACACGGGCTTTGCAACCGAAGTAAGCACCGCCATAGGGAAATAGGAACACAGGAAGTTCCAACCGAACGCAAGGAAAAACTTCTTTACTGTGAGGGTGCTGGCACCCTGGAACAGTCTGCCCAGAGCAGTCCTTCTCTGGAGATGTTCAAACCCACATGGACTGGTGTAGGTGAACCTGCTTTAGCAGTGGAGTGGACTGGATGGGTTCCAGAGGTCCCTTCTAACCCCCACCACTCTGTGACGCTGTCTGTGCTACCAGCGCCCAGAAGCTCTCTGGTACGCACCGACTGCCATCTGTCAGTGCCTTAGCTGTGCTGAGACAGAGCTTTCAGGTGACAGCTATCATTCCCTACTCGTTATTAGTCACTTCATGACTCAGCTCCATCTCTTCAGATTTCAGCTTAATTTACGGGGAAAAAACTAATTCCACTTTTAAGCATTTTTGACAGAAAAATAAAAAACCATAACAGATTATCTCCCAAGACTGGCAAACACCCCTCAAAATATCCTAAATAAAAAGTAATTTTGAGTGGCAAAGAAAAGTTCTGGTTTTGATTCTGTTTTTTTCGGAAGAGAGCACAATAATGTAGCTCTATGTCTATTGCTATGTATCTCCATAGATAAATAGATAAATACAGCCCAGTTGATATAGAGATATATGTATAGATCTATTTTGTGAATGTAGCAAAGATTCAACTAAAAAACTGTGGCTGAATCTGCAGCATAAAGAAATGTGTGCTGCAGAAATATTGCGCAGTTCAGAGCCATTGCACCGCCCTGCTGGGATGAGAAAACACAAGGAGAAGATCAGAGCTGCCTGCAAATGCTGGCGGGGAAGCTGGGAGGCTGAGGCACAGGCCATGATCCTGCGTCACAGTCTATGTCCTGCTCTGCTCCTCAGGAAATGCAGGTGCGTGTCATCCCACCCAGGTCAAACTGCAAGATACAGTCAATTCCAAGATCGTCCACGTCTCAAGGCTGTACTAGGCTCATTGTCTGCCTTTAAAATGCTGCGTAAGTCCTGCTGCCATGAGAGAGTGAATGTTAATGACAAAGAAAAGCAAAGTCACAGAGCTGTTAGACCCCACCGTGTTGTCAATGCAGATGTATCCTTCCTGCTTGCATGCTGCCAGGTGCCCTCCCTGCCAGCTGGCAGAGCTCCATTCACCAGGGATGGCCTTGCAATTATGCAATAGGTGTATTTGCCTGCTGGCCCAGCTAAAAGCTCTGAAGACAGTACTTCACTAAGACAGGAATAGCAAAACTGTGTCTCTCAGGTAGACCCCTGGGTGAAATTCCCATTGATTTTGTGCTAACTATTCCAAGTTTTCAATATCTTAAAAAAAATGAAATGAGAAAGGACTCTTAGGACGGATGCATGGAAATCCAATATGCCAAATGCCCTGTGGACATTTAAAATGCTACCTAATCTAACCCAAATATTCACACTTAGGCTTGGAAAAGATGAGAAACGTACATATGATGATAGCTGCAATACAGGGGACAGTGACCAACACTGTCTCCACAACAGTGGAATTCTAAAGTGTACCCAGAGCAATTCCAGTTCAGCCCAATTGCAAGTGAAGAGTGCTAGAAAGATACCTCCTTGAAAGATACATTTCTGAAAGCCACAGAAGTATTTACCCCCTTAAGAATGCAACTTGAAATTTGACTTTGGAAATAGGCTGACCCAGTTGACTGCTGCAACTGCCTAGTTCTCTCAGCTGGGAGAGCAGGCTGCTTGGTTCCCATTGCCTTGACCATCTACAGCTTTGGAGGGTCTTCTACATAAGAAGATACCTTTCAAAGTCAGGTTGAGTGGGGCTCTGAGCAACTGGATGTAGTTGAAGGCATCCCTGGTTACTGCAACAGGGCTGGTCTGGATGACCTTTAAAGGTCCATTCCAACCCAAATCGTTCTACGACTTTAAGAATCGTGCTTTGGCCCTTCTAGCTTACACTGGTAGTGCAGGATGAATAAGCCAGCTGTGGGTTAATGATCAAGCCTTTCTGCCTGCAGACAAGTGCTGGATGCTTGATCTTAGCCAAGTCGTTGATGTCTACGTACAGTTCAAACTGGGCAGGCAGCTACATCAACTGGTAACATTACCAGCTTCCAAACAGAGAACTTCTTGGAGGTTAATGGTGAGGCATGCTATGCTCAGAGAAGAAGGCCTTCCTCTGATTTATCTGTTGAACCACTACTGTGTTTCATTGTCCAAGGTGTTAATCTGAGAGGCTGATCCTTCTGCAATTGAAGTCAATGACAGTTTTGTCATGTTCTTGAATGAAGCCAGAGCCAGGACCAAAATTAAATTTAAATCAAGGGTCAGAAAATGTTATAAGAGATAAAGAACACGACTGGGAAAGAGAAAAAATGGTGTGTTTTCCTAAACAGGTTTGTTTTATTCTTCTGAAATTGCACAATTTTTACTTTGCGTAAACCATCAGTGTTTTCCCATTCGAATGAAGAAAATTTATTAGACAAGCCTTAAAAACAGATTCAAAATTGACCACAGAATTCTTCCTCTGCTGATAATAAATCCATCTTTATTAAAAGTAGTGGAGAAGACAATCTTCCAGTGTCTGTTTTCAGTTATTTAGTTACTAGATCAGTGACAACTAGAGACTTAAACATTTATAACATAACAAAAATTAAACGTATGCTTTTCTCAGAAGATTGTTCTGGAGAAGGCAATTACACAAATACAGTCTCATCTTACTGTCTTTCCCTTTCTTTTTCTTGTGCTATCTTCCCTCCTCTTCCTTTTTACACTACTACATTTCCTACATGTGTTCACTGAAGCCGAAAATGATATTTTGATAATGGGCACACAATGAACGTTTAAGAGGGCTGGCTGATAATGTAAGACTTTGTTAAGGAAAAGAGGATACAATGAATAGCTATAATGGGACTCATTAATGAAAGGACTGATTTTTTTTCTTTTTCTCCTGAGGAAGGCTACCTCTTAACGCTTCTCAGGTTTCATTCTCTATTTATACAACACTGTGGAGGTCAAACCTAAAGTTAGGTCTTTCCTGGTGATGTGTAATGAAACTGAGGTCACTAAAGAATTTGTTGAGCATTTCTTAGATTGCATATATTCTGCCCGCAAGAGATTTTGCCTTCCTTTTTTTACGGGTGTTGTTCTCCTCCGTGCTGCCTCCTAAAATAATTTGCAAATGAAAAATTAAATGAACCTATCAAAAATGTCTTCATATCCTTGGCTTCTATCATTTATATTCCAGTAACATCCAGGACTCTTGGTATGGGACAGCACTACGCAAGGAGATGTACAAATGCATAAATTCAGATAATTCCCAGCTGTAGAAGTTTACAATCTGCTTTTTATAAAACTTTGTTAAATTTTAAAATGGCACTCATGCTGTTTATCTTCACGATGTCAAGGAAGAGAGCTATTCCTAAGAAAACTCACCTGAAAATCTTGAGTGCCATTTCAGTCAGAGAAAAGCTAGGAGGTTTGATTCCACTAGTTTGCCAGAGCTGGCTGCTCCCAGTGGTTATACATCTGTTGTTTTCGCCTTTGTTATCATAAATTTTCCCAAGGGTAACAAGAGGAGCAAACCCAGCTTTTCCTTGCTTCCTATTCCCATCTCAGCCTCTCGTATGACAGGGGCACCCTGGCATCGGCTTGGCTCGGGGACCTTCACTACTGGGGTTACAAAAATCTAGCTCTGGCCATGTTTCTGAGAAACCTTGAAGCTGCTGGGAAGGTTAGTACCTAGACTTGCTTTACTCTCCCCTTCTGCATTTAGTTGTTGTATTAAACTGCTGCCCAAGAAGCCGTGCAGTGGATGCACTGGGTATTTCTGTGTCTGTGATTAAGGAGCGTGCCATGAGGTAAGTAAGTAGTGATTTTCCTGTTGAGTGCTGGTGGAGCTTGAGCCTGATGAGCAGGTGCAGGGCAGGAAGATGAAGAGAGGGAAAGTTTTCTCCTTTAGCAGCAAAGTAGTAAAGAGTAACGTTTTGCCTTGTTGCTCAATTGCCCTTCACTAGAATAGCATGCAAATAAAACCCCACATTTCAATATCTCCATTTCCTTAACGAGAGAGAAATCCTGAAATGAGTTGTTCGGTGTCCACATCCTTCCTGTTGTGTGCATCCTGTCCACAGCAAAGGAGGCTTCTTAATGAGATGTCTTTTTTTTCTTCCTGTTGCTTTCCTTGTCCCCTTCTTTCCCTGTACACTACATGTTGTAACCCACCCCTTCTGACTGTCCAGAGAGGACGAGGAGGATGCACATCTTGCTCCACAGCCCATTAAAGCTCAGAAATGCCATTCCTGAGGGCCAGCAGCCTATGCCTCAGAGATTTAGCATCTGGATTGCCAGTGTGGGCCATTATAGGTGAGTCTGATATGGTTTTAAGGTTGAGGTCAACAAAGACGACATTACTTCTTTATTGCCATTGCTTTACAAGGAGAATGAAACAAACTCCAGCCTCAGTTTCTTCCGAGTAAGTCAGGACTCAAGACCACCGACTCCAGAGTTTTGCTGCTGTAGCAAAGAGCTTTGCTATTGGTTCTCTCCTAGTAGTTTGTTCCACAGTTTCTCTTTTCATATTTAGTCAACATCACCCATAATGTGATAGAGCCCTTTTATGTGAAGTACTCAGTAAACAGCACGAGATGGCTGTTCTCACAGAAACGCTACAGAAAGCCTCCTGGGTCAGTACTGGAGATGGTGCTTGGTTCAACCCCATTTCTTCTTCTTTTTACCAATGATTTCTGTCATGCTTTTCAGTCTTTTTCTTAATTTGAACACAGAATTAATGACCGCAGTCCTTAGTCCTGCTACAATCAGGGCTTATAAGAATGGATTCCAACTTATTCTACTCCAGCTTTTTCCACCCAAGACCCAGTAACCTATGAAGTGTTCAGTTAATTTTACCAGCTTAATTCTGTGAAACATTTTCTTTATAGGAGTGATTATCCATTGGCATTTTTATGGCAGAAACTGTCCACGTTGACGTAAGAGGATTAACCTCAACATGTACACTACAGGAAGGGAAAAAGGAATTGGTTTTTGTTTTAAAGACGCTAGATTTAGGATGATTTCCACACTTACACATAAGTTCATGGGTATCTAAGAGCAGAATGGTCAAGCTTTTTTAATAAATCCATCCATTGCATCTAATTAAATGGCTTGAAAAGATGATACAGAACCAATAACCACATGAACAGAGAAAAGATGCTGAAAAAAAAAGTTGCTGATCTTCAACAAGCAGGCTTTTTTTTATTTTTAATGTAATGCTATATTACCACATATGTTTACACATGCAACGTTGGGCAGCTAGCTCTGAAAACAGTTCTTTTACTAGCTTTTAATAACACCAGATGTCTATGTGGCGAGAGGGAGGAAAGGACTGCAATCGAACTGGGAATTGGACCCTGTGGACTAGTTGAGCCCCAGAGCTGTAACAAAGTCTCTTCCCTTCATACAACACCATCAGTATTATTAACTTGCATCTAGAAATGGAAGATGCTCTGGGTTTGCAGATATCATAATTCCCTAGCCATCTGGTTGATGTGAGGCTAACATCGTGATACTGCTGCTTATGCCACATTGAGTGTTAAGCCATTACACAAATAATGTAACAAAACCACTCTGCTTTCTGTTGTTGGTGGTCTTTTTCTCTGGAACAGCCACACACAAATATTTTGTTGTTACATTTCCGCAAAAGACACCAGATGGGCTTGAGAGCAGGAGTGCAGGCTTATTCTCATGATCTCACCAGACCAGAGAAGAAACCATGTTCATGTGGTTGTCCATCTGCAGGGACATTGATGCGATATAGGAGATTCCTGTACTTCAGTGTGGTAGAAATCCATTCGTACATCTTCACAATAATACACTATTAAGTACTACTCCAAAGTGTAATTGTACTGTGAACAAACCTGACTTCCTTCTTGCTGTGGGAGTTGATGCTAATAATCACCATAGTTAGAAACAGCACAACCTGTGAAGAATGATCACAAAATAGCTGTTGCAGCCCTATCACTCTCATTCATTATGTCTGTTCCTGCAGGGCTGGCAACATCCACATCTAGGGACTTCCACTGCACTTAGGAGCCCATCTTTCCCTGGCCAAGCGTGGGAGCTAGGCTGTGGCCTCTTGCAGAGAAATGGCTTACTGGGAGATTCACTTTTTGACAATGTTGCTGAGGTGCGTATCACAAAGTGAGGAAGGGGATCGTGCTGACTTGGGGGAGGTGCCCCTGGAGAACCTTATTTCCATAGAAAATTCAGTAATATTGTTGATTTAACAGGTTTTGATGTGGTTTAAAAAACTGTTAAAGACTTCATGAAGCATTGCACCATCTATTCTGCGTGGCTGTTGAAGGGAATTAGAGACCAAACTCTTTGTAAATGAATTCTAAAATCACAGTCGCTGTACTCACCAGCACTTACTAAACTCAAGCATTGAGAAGTTAACCCACTGCTATAGCTTACACAGGTCAGAAACAAAACTCTAGACAACGCTAACAGGGCTCTGGCCATGTAAAAGCAATGACGCTTCAGCAATTTTAACTGCATTGTAAAACCAGGGCAAGGAGGGATCCCTGCCATACCAGTGAGGCAGCTGAGCTGGAATCCTAGCGATGGGAAGTGACTTGGAGCATCTATTCCCTGCACCGTCCCAGTGAGAGCCAATCTCCCTCCATCCCCTCTGCTGGGAGCCCACAGTGCCCTGGCAAGTTGTATGGAGTTAAACATAAATCTCCCAGCACCTATTCCTTTCTCAAGCAGCCCCTGCCAGTGGTGGGTGCTTGACAGCAGGACAAAGTGCCTTCCAGACTGGGAGTGCTGAAGAGCAGCTCAGGTCTGTCAGATCTATTCATTATCCAGCAAGATGTTAGTACTGATCAAGTCCTAATTGATTTTAGTGCCAAAAGACTGTGAAAGTGGTTTAATTCCTTTTATGCTTTCCTTCACTTTCTATGGAAGATTGCATTCCCAACAGCCTGGTGCCCTGGAGAGGAGAAAACATAGATGGACAAAGCTCTGGTCAGGATGATGGCACAGAGTGCAACTGCACCATGTAGTGCAAAGGCACCTCCCCTGGTAAATTCAATCTGCATAAGATGGAGTGGTTTCCATGTACCCTAACACTCTCACTCTTCGAAGGAGGATCTGGACTAAAAACCTTTGCTACACATCATGTGTGAAAAGATGTGCACCAGTGCCACTGTGAGTCACAGGATAAAACACTGCCACCACGGCACGGACCGCAGATGCTGCACCGTTCAGCTGTGGTCCATCAGAGGGTGAAAGGTGGTGAAGTATCAAAACCCCTTATGTGCACTCCCTGCCATTGAGCTGGTTTGTATGTGCCTTCCAGAGGGCTGTCTCAGAGTCCCAGTTCTGCCAGCTATTTCTCACACATCTTCTCCCTCTGGCACTGCCAGCATCCAGGATCATTAGCAGGTTTGGTTTGCTTTTTCAGGAAGGTTTTAAGGTCCACAGAATAAAGAATGATTGATAAACACTAAAATGGAAAGTGGTTTCTCAAATTTTTAAAAATCTGGAAACATACTCTTTCCAATTCAAATATTTGGTAGCTGCTTGGGAAACCGATGCTCACAGTGTCAGGGACTTTCTGACTGAAAGACAAAGTACAACACTGGAGCTGCTCTGGGATGTGGATGGAAATAGGCTGGTGCAAGCCACATGTAAAGCACATACACAAAACTTCCTTATGGGGACAGGCAGGACCGAGTTATAATAGAATTAAAATATGTGAAAACACTGTCAGACATATGCTGCTTCCTTCACTTCTTCGCAGGTTGCTTCCCACTCCCCGAACCAATCTGCTCAATCCTTCTCCCTGGACCTAACTTACAAGGAGAAGAGAGGAACACAGAGCAGTAGAAGCACATGGGGGTAGAACAGAGGACATCCTCAGCCCTCCCACATCTCCATCATATGCCTTTTGGAACAAGGGGCTTTTTAGCCGAGGACAGAAGCCAAACACTCATCCATCCATGACATTCATTTTTTAATCTTGTGCTCTTCTCTTCTGTAAAGGTCTAAAAAGCAGATGCCTTGGGGAGCCACTATGGGGAGGGGGTACTCGGTGGAGAAGGATGAAGACGACCCTTCTGTACTTTTTCAGATTGTGCACTTTTTATCCCCCGGCACAGTTTGTAAACAACAGGCTATAAAAAAGAGAAGAGCAGTCCTCAGATGTAATAAATAGAATATGGATTCGGTCCAGCATTTTAAGAAAAGATAGTCCCACTTACTGCAAAGGAGAACAACGATGCCAGGATGAGATACAAATAGCTGTAATAATTTTTGTGGTTTTAAGACTTTAGCAGAGAATAATCATAAATCAGGCTTTGGAAAACTTGGTGTTTTTACCCACAGCAAACTATTCCGCAGCAGCAAGTAGACTTGAAGGGAAGATCACACAGCCAGGGTTTCATTTATAAACTGACTGTCAAATCTGAGTCTACACCCTCTTATACACAGCATCTGCAATCACATCTTCTCCAGTCTATCTCTGTGCTCTGTATTTAAGGAAGCAACTGTACAGAAATATTGTGATTTATCCCTGTTGTGTGAAGAGCCTACCCCTGTCATTTTATCTTGTTCATTTTGATCCTTTCTGCTTATCACTGGTTTGGGATGAAGGCTCATCCTCAGCTGTGTATTTCTTCGAGCTGATGCTCAGCTTGGCATCTAAGGGAGGAGGCAGAGCTTTGATTCTCCAGTGCTTTGCAGCTGGTTTAGTCATTTCCATCAGTGCAAAATGAACACGAACCGCCACTCAGGCAGAGCAGTGAATGGTTATACAAGGTGCGTTGGCAATGGATAACAATAAGCTGGGAGTATTGATTTAGCAGACCGTGAGTGAATTTTCATTGTTCCTTTTAGAAATGTTCACAAAGTTTGGTGCCAAGAGCAAAGATAAATAAATTCATCATCCAATGATGGAAGGGGAAAAAAAATCATCATTCTGGAAATCCAGTTCTACAAGCTTTTGTAATACTAAACATAAAGGGATAAGGGAAGTAATATTCATTTTATTCCTTGCTATGGTGGTGGACATACATCAGCTACTGGAAGCCTCAAAGCACTACTTAAGGGATTACAAACTCTGTACATGCAGCTCAGCAGTCACTAAACTATTGCCACCTCTTGGCTGCAGTAAGGCAGTCATTAGCATAGCCTTGAATACTGATTGGGATTTTCTGGCAATTATTTTAAATTGAAAAATGCCAGTTGATGGAAATCACAGGTGGTGATCTGAATGTCTTACTTGGAGTGGGGGTGTGGGGGTGTGAATTAAAGAGGTATATTTTTGCTTTCACATTTACTGTGATGTATATTGAAAAAGGAAACATTTTGAAATTAAAAGAAAATATTTAAAATTTATACAACAACATACTAAAAAAAAAGGAAAGTTCAGAAATATTATTTGGTTGATATGATCTGAATCTTTTTAGCTTTCATTCACTATTAGTATGGGAAAACTCTAAACTGATAATTGCTTGTGGATTGGAAAAACTCTTTCCTGCCCACCTCTCTTGGCAAACCACTATGTTTCTGTTTTGCTGCTGAAACTTCAAAAAGCAACAGGCAATGGTTGGATCAGCGTTGATCTTCCAGCAAATGAGAAATCGTCCCAGGATATGCATTTGTTCTGTAGTACAATTCATGGCCATGGGAATGTTTTGAAAGGTGAGGTTTCTGTAATAACTCCTGTGGCTTCTTCACCGTGGGAAGGTAAACGAGCGATAAACATGCCCTCTTAGTCCCTTTCCACACTTGTGTTTGCTCTCCTGCAGGAGCAAAACATTTATCTGACTGATATTCAAATGGACAATGGCCATACTGCTGCAGCCATGTGATGCGGCTCTGCGGATTGGCGGCACACTGTGGCTTTGGCGGCTCTCGACCTTCCATAACGCCTTAGGCTTATCTTTACATTCTTCCCCTATTAGGAAGGAGAACATCTAAGAAAAAACAAATACAAAACCCTACCAAAACACTTTCTGTGATCAAGTCTAGAGAACCTGCTTTCTGAGGAGAGAACCTCAAATCAGAACTGTGTCTGCACTATCTACAGGAGAAAGTTGAACTCAGATGTTGGGATTGGTGTTGAGAAGACCTCAGAAAAGTTATTATTTCTAACCCCAGAGCTCCTTTGGAGCCAAACCCAAACATCTCTGTTCCTTGCTTTGAAATGACTGAATGAGGACCATCTTTGCACTTGCCTACTCATCTTACTATGATGGACATGGCCCTCATCAGTACAGTATTAATACGCTTCACAGCTCCCATTAGGAAAAGATGAGCAAAGCATTGGTATTTGCCTTGAGTTTTGATGCAGCATCTACTATTGCAGTAAGCAAAGGCGGTAGCCACCGTCATCATGGGAAAGGAGAATATATGTAAGCATATCAAAAATGGTAACATTTCTTTTTGGAGTGGAAGAAACTATAATACGGGCAACTTGATATGGCTCTTGGGATCGGTAATCTCTTCAAAGAGATTGAGAGACAAGGCTTCCTCTTCTGGTCTGGGAAGATGTCCTCTCCTTTACGAGATGACTTACCTAATGAAAACCACCCCCAGTACCCAACTTATTGTTTTCTAGAGTTCTGTTTCTAGTTTTGATCCTTAGATTTTAAGTCTTTTCCCCAAGACACAATCCTGATCTGTTTGTTTGTAGACCAGGACTGGAAATGCATATTCTGCTGGGCAGGGATGTTCTAAGTTACCTTGTGTTTGCAAGACACCTGGGAGAGGGGGACCTGCACAACACAGAGAAACCCGGGCGAGGAAGAGCTTCCTTCTTCAAATGGAAGGAGACACCACAATACTGACCTGGCTGGCTCAAAAATCCAGGCTGTTTAGCCAGTTTGCTCATCTGACTGCTGATCATATCAGCGGAGAGCTGTACTAGGAGATGAAAGCAAGCAGCACTTTATCAGGTGGTTTAATTTCTCATTACCCAGAACCAGTTCATGCGTGTGTCTTTGTTCTCCCTCTGCCCCCGCAAGTGCAGAAAGGATCAACCCAAGAAATATTTAGAATTAAGAAGGGACTTATTTTTTCTCTCTCTTGCCATCCCAGGCTTTCAGACCAGGAGGGAAAGGAAGGAGAGATGCAGGGTGTCAACAACAATAAGCAGGAGGGAAAAAGATGCCTGGCACTCAGAGAGTTCAGGCTGGGACAGTTTGATCTCTCCCAGAGCACTCTCAGTGCTTGAAGATCACTGCTTTTGACACGTTTCTCCGGCTGCTGAATGAGAGGATTTACTTGGGTGAAATTTAGGCCCGAGGGGGACATGAAAATCATATTCATAATTTGAAGTGACATGTGATTCAGGATTAAAAAGCTGGCTGGCAGAGAAAAGAGCTGAGGTTATCCTTTTGAGCTGTGCTAATGGAGAAAACTGTGTTTTTAATCCTGTTTTAAAAAGGCCTAGAAGGTTTCCAGCTGGGGCAGTTAGAATATAAAGGAGTGATAAAGATGAGGAATCCCTTTTTCAAAAGGAGGGGAAAAAAAACCCCAAACAACAACAAAAGATCAGGTTCTGCTGCTTTTGTTTTCCTCTGATAGCAAGTGGTTGAAAGCCAATATAGGAGATTTTTTTAACTACGCTTCCTTTGTCTGACTCCTTGCAACACCACATGCAGCAAGAACGGTCAGTGGGACAAGGCAGAGGTGACTGCTAAAGGAGACACCGGCTCTAAGGTGAGGGCTCCTAGGAGCTAGGGTTGCAGACTTCCTCAATTTATGCATTTCTCAGGGGTGTCAGGATTCCAGCAGTAGCTTCGTCCTTTCCATCACTGCTTGTCCCTTGTACCGAGCAGAGCCGAAAGGTGCAGAGATCTCTGTTCTGCTCCTTTTCATGTCACTTTTCCCACGAGGCTCTTAATTGTAGCAAGAAAGCAAATTGACTTAACTGTTTATTGTGCTTATTTTACTAGCTTCAAGGTTTTAGTTGATCTTCCTCTAGGTCTTTATTTTTATTCTTTTGTCTACTACTTTAGATATTTTTCTTTCTTTTCTGACAATATTATTTGACTTTTTTTGTTAGGGTAATTTTCAGTACTATGGAGCAAGAACTTGCTTTTCAGTATAGCTACTTAAAACATAGCAAATGATGGTCCATAGTCCAAAGAGTAGCTTAAAACACGACATACTGGAAGTCAGTAAAATACATCTCAAAGTAATGTGCAAAATGATCAGCAAATCGTGCAATCACCAATTAATGTGTTAAAAATGTGGTTTTCCATATTTACCTCAATAGTTTCTAAAAGAGTAAAGTTATTTCTTCTGTAATTTTGCAAAACTGCATTTCCCTGAGTTGATTTGAGTGATATTTTTATGACCTTTCTATCTTCTACTACTTCACATAAAGTCCATTTTGAGATACAGGTTTGAATGACATGAAAAAGTGAAGTCATTGTGCTCTGAAAAATGTCACATGGTTTTCCTGGTTTTCAGAGTGGACTTTCACTCTTTCCTCCAAAAAGCTCTTTTTAATTGAAATAGGATTTTCTAATAAAAATCAGAACTGACAAAAATAAACCAAACTTCTGCCCAGCTCTGTTCAAAGTCTGTCACTGGAATGAATCACATGAGATAAAGGTTTCAACTTCCTTGTCCCTCAAGATACAATTATTTCCTACTGTTCCTTTCGCCCCTCTGGGAAACTCCGCAGCTAAGACAAAAAGAAATGATCCAGCGCTAGAGGAAGTCAATGAATGCTCTTCTGTGTATTGACTTTGAGTTTGGAGAAAGCTCTGGATCAATAGGGTGCTATTATTAATCTAATAGCTCATATATAGAATTTAAGTGTGTGATCACATGAGGTTTTTAAATCATCCTATATAATTCAGTAGAAGTTTATTCCATTCCATTTTCATGACTAAAAATGAATACTTACTATTTTTATCTCTTGCTCGCCCTGTTCAGGCAATAGGGCTAAGGCAGACATGCAGCCTCTCTCTCCAGCACCATCGCTGGATGCTGAATTCCCGTCATGTAGGCTTGTTCAATTCCTTCTGATAAATATGAAGCAGAAACGTTAGAGGCTGCAGGATTCTAACCTGAGGATATGATCTGGCCTATAAAAACCTTTACCAAAAGCAATGCACACGAGAGAGCAAGGTTTGATGGATGCTTCTGTTGTCATTTCTAGCTCACAGGATTAGCAGAGGGAAACCCCACCAAAACTAATGTTCTGTCCCAGCATTGTTCTCACTTGTAAACTGAACATGTCTGATACCGGGTCATTGAGAGACCGTAAACATGAAATGCAATTTTTTACTGAGACACTTTTCAGGGTAGAAGAACACTTTCAATGTGACAGATCTGGCTGCAGGCCAGTGGACAACACAGTCCTCCGGGCAGTTTCGTTCCCATCACTGGGTACACTAAGGGTACGTGGTGCGTATTATACGTAATGCGAGCAGCTTCTCCCTTGGGTTCTTAATAGAGTTTCCCGCCTTAACAGCTTCATTGGTAATTTTTGTTTTCTTGCTTCAAGTGGCACACAAGAAACTAGAAGTATTTGCCCGTTGCCATCTGCACCGCTGTCTCCAAAAGACACCATTTCTGGGGACTGAAGGAAAATGAGTGATGAGGTTGTGTAGTCTAATTCTATGCTGAAGAAAGGTAGAGTGCACTGCACGATGCTGTGTCGGCTGAGGAGATCTTACTGCAGGAGCTCAGCCAGCAAGGTATAGCTGAAAATGCTGTTCGGAGGGCAGTAGAGGAAGTGCCATTTTTCCAGTCTGAATGTCTAATTGATTGTTTGCATGTACGATTACCACAGCTGTGGCCAAAATTACAGTAATTATATGGCAAATGAAATATGCAATTGCATGTGCCCTGTTAAAAAATCTGGGCACAGGTAATTGCCAAAGACCACAGGGAGACTCTGCTCAGAAAAGGCGATGGGCTGGGCTGGAGGGCATGCTCAGCTCCTGTCTGGTGCCTCGTGTTTTCCATCTCCTCATTGTCTCTCTTGGAAGAAAGTAGGCTGAATCCTGTCCTGAGCACCTCCTCTTGGGCTTGAATACCTAACCTAGGATTCTGAGTTGCTTTTGCAATCCAAAACAAAGATGAGGCCAGCCTCTTTGGATATCATTGTATAGACCTGCACAGTGAAGGCACTATAAATAGTATCATCACACTTTATTAACTGCATTCTCTGAGAAACCCAAAACCAACTGAGATCATCTTTATTCATAGCAAAAAGTCGTAGGCATATTTGCAGAGCATTTCTCTAGGATACTCTGGACAGTATTACTTAACAGTTGACATTTTACTGTGTGTACAAGAGTTGACTTTTTATCTGACAGTTTCAAAAATGAAATTGGAAAGTTAATTTTAGGATGTATGTATCTAAAATTATCTCAAAATAGAATAAACCTAGAAGCTTCATAAAGTCAGATATAAGACTTTTTAAGAATAAAATTTTGTGAAGTTCAATCACAATGTCATTGTTAAAAAATAAATGTAACATTTTTATCTTATTTTATCATTAACGTTGTCTAAGTTTATCAATCTTGCATTGAATGTGATTTAAAAACCATTCTTATAATATGTTGTCATTTCAGATCAGAGTGTAATCATGCAAACACATTTCATATACACATGCATACAGGCACAATTACAGACATATTCAAAACCAACCATGAATCTGTTGTCTGTATATTATTTTAAGTGTCCATGGTGAACAGAGTGCAATAAAGCACAGTAAAAGACCAGTAAAAAATGATGAAATAAAATACATTCTGCTTTTATAAATAGAGTGTTATGAGAAAGGCAGACTATTCTCTCTGAATATGTAATTTTTACTCTGTCTCTTCAAATTACATGAATAATTAAAATAGATTCTAGCAATCCTATGTTCCTATGGTTTTTCAGGATTAGAAGAAAATGTACTTTAAGAAAATGCTAATGAATAAAATGCTGCAAATCACAACAGGAAGCCTGATTTGGGAGAAATTGATAGCTTGATTTTCAAACAAATATTGAAAGAAGTACCTGAATATCAATTCATTTTTCATCCCAAACTTTTAATTATACAAACATCTAACTTAAATCTACATCAAGGCAAAAATATTTGAGGGGTAAATGTCCTACAGGTTCAGATTTAAATCCTAATAATTGAGCTCAGCTTTCAGAGCCAGTAATGGTTTCAAAGTGAATGTTTTTAAACAAGATTAGATATTTGCTGCGTGTTTCATTAAATATCTTGCACAGATGTAACACACATATGTAACAATACGTGTTATATGCATCCATATACAATTTAATTAGACTAATGAATTAATATTTCATGTGACCATGAGCCATCATGTACTCTAATGGAAACTTCCAGGAAAGTATGTTTCCTCACATTGCTCATTTCTCCCTTCGTCCATGTCCATCTGGCCAGCAGAACGGCAGCACTGACCAACATTTTGCATCCCCTTCTGGGCTTGAGGAATAGCCTATGGACAGCTTCTGGAGAAGGAGCATAATGTAAATTAAACTGGAAAGCAGCTCTTTTGTGTGAGATGTTGCTAGGGCACTTGAGAATGCTCAGAATTTCTACCACGCTTGCCTGACGTCAGACAGCTTGAGCTCTGCCTCTTCAGGGTTTGAGGTATAGCAGCCTGGGTGCCTCCATCTCAACTCATTTAATGATCCTTCTTCAAGCTTTCAGAAGTCTATACTTCCTCTAGAGAAGCATTGCTCAGCGTAGATTTTTCCCATCTATTTTTCAGGACAGGACGAATCATGCTTTGGAAACGTCCATCCCTCCTCTTTTGACTTTGCATAGGTGAATAATTTTGACTAACTTCAAATAGCCTGTAGACAATGAATTTAGGGGAGGTGAGTCCCAGCCCAAGGACAATCCTGTCCTCCTTGCCACCTGCTGAAGCAGCACCCAGACTCCCCAGCAGAGCCCAGGGCAAGGGGCCATACCCACCCCTAGCCCTCCAGTGCTGTCTACAAAGGAAAAGCACCACAGACAGACAGAAGTAAGGCACTTTATTCAGCATTAGAACCTGGCCTGGTGTTCTGGCATGACTCCTCCATCCAGCCAGAGCTATGAGTCACAAGCCTAGCCCTGAAGTTACTAATACAGCTCCACGTACAATCAAGTTGCATATTTTGCAGTATATTATCCTTTTAGGGTTTGGCAAAGCAAAGCGTCTCTATAGCGTGGCAGAGTAGGAATCACGATGAGCTTTTCCCAGCTGGACTTCTTGTAATCATCACAGGGATAAAGAGTTCCTCGAGACTCCAGATCCTTCCCTGTCAGGGTCTAAGCCTGTCTCCAGCTCTGTTGAGCTTGTCAGGGTTTTTATTTAACAGATTCAGCTAAAAATCTGTCCTGTCAGACTAAGTCAGGCTGTTTCTACTTGTTCCTTAATCTCCAGGCTGCCTCCTTCCACATGTTAAGGGACACTTAGTTTGTTTAAGGCCTGAGGCAGGCGTAATTACAAAATTTAGACAGAATCCTGAACTGACCCCAAAGGTCTTCCTACTCAGACAGAAATCATTTGTCATAATGAGCCTACTCGTAACCTGCTGACCCTTGGAGCTCAATTAATTTCACGCAGAAAAAGTGTTCACAGCCTCCAGACCGTGCTGCAGCAGGGATTTGCGCAGTGATGTCTCCTGCCCACACGAGCCCATATTGGCAAACGGTCTTAGAAATTTCACCAGAGAGAACAACGAGCAGTGATAGGGTATTGTTTTTAAAACAGGATGGTAAAATGCAGTATTTCTATGTTTGGTTACAGAGCCAAATATATGTGCCTTAGAAAAATGTATTAAATATGCAGAAAGGTATATAACAGCTTGTGGGCACATGTTTTAATTTTGTATCTCTTAAAACTCTTTAAAAGACAGTTATCTCTATCAAAGAGCGGAGTGATGCATAAAAAGTCCCTGCTTTGCCAACCCGCTGCAGCAGTGCTGTGCCAGAGCACGCTGCCCTGGCAGCTCTGCCAGGGTACATCGCTGGGACAGGGGACGAGAGCTCCCCTAAGGGCATGGGAGACAATGGGAATGATCTACAGTGGAAATAACTAGCTTGGGCAAAAAGAGGCAGCAAAACAGCCAGGCTGCTTCCCACAGACAGAGCTGGGGCTTTTCTGCATGTGAGTCAAACAAATACAGAATGCATTCTGGAGTCAGATCTTTCTAGCTGAAGATGAACTGCCTGAATTTGAGCTCTTGCTCTTTCTCAGCTACTGGCATAACCCATGGATTTTTGTATCACTTTGCCTAAGTGACACAAAAATTACAGCAAGTGTAGAGTTTGAATCTGAATATTTTTATGTAAGTTTTCTGGTCTTTTTCAGCTCAAACACTTCAAAGGAATGTGCTGTTCAGCAAATGAAATTAAAATCTGCCTAAACTCCCTAAAAATATCTGTCTTGTGCAAGCTGGTTGTGGGAATGACAAGGAACAAGTGAAAGGGGAGTTCAGAGCACCTGGATCCATGGATATACAGTCAGATCCCACAGCACGGTTATATGAGGGGCTTGCACTGGATCCACTTGCTGGAATTAGATGTTACTAGCCAGAATAATAAAAATCTGGCCTGTTCTATCTCTTGGCATGGTCCAGTCAGTCTATTTAATTAAGAAGAAAAGCACAGTCATGAAGGTAATTCAGGAGACATCAGTCATCTTAAACAATATCAGGCAGTGATTTTTTTTGTATCAAAATGTTGAACCTGCTCATGCACTTGCGGGAATGCTTGTGGCTGGACTGGATAATCCAAGAGGATCTTTCCAACAGCCATAACTGTTTGCATTTACATAGCACCTTTCGTCCATGAATCCCAACGTCTATAACTCTGTAGGCTTACAGGTGAGAGCTCAGTAATGAATCTGAGAGCTGTGTGATAAATTGTGTTTATTATGCATTTTCCTTATACAATGCTCATAATAGAATTTCGCTAGAAACAGCTCCTGGACTGGGCAAGCTCAGTTGGAGCTCAGCTGCTTTCATCAGAAGCAGCCAGAAAGCTGTCTTAGGGAAATCCCCAGATGGCACAAAATTGGCATTCCCCATTCTTTACTGCACAGCCTTTTGGCTTAGGAGATAGTAAGGGGGTGAAGCACAGTGCACGGTGATTAAGCCACAATCACGAGCTGCAATCACTTTCTTCTGGAAATTCAGTCAAACTCCTCTAAGTTTTGCAAGAATGGACATTGGGTGCTACTGGGCTCAGACCATAGGAGAGCAGGAAGGTGGCAGTGAATTGCCTCACCCTCCTCTTCTTCCCATATCACACAAAGAATAGGCTCACCATTTAGGACAAAGCCCTTAGAGTTATACACAGCGGATTAAGTAGTGCAAGTGCCTGACAGCTCCAAGACAGACCGCTCTTCCTGAATTGATATATGCCTGTTGTTTAGGTTATTTATCTGATGACACAGTTTTTCCCCTGGTTTATGCACAGTCTGACAACATTCAGGGACTGCTTTCCCCCTAAACTGTTATCTCAAGTGCTTTCAGTCCTGAAGATCATAGAAGATAAAAATAATGCATGTTGAGTGTGTGTAAGTGTGTATATATATGATACACAGTTGCTGAGCATTTATGACATTAATCTTCCCTCACAAAGACAGAAGAGATAACTCATAAGTTATCCCTCTGCTCAACCATGAATATAAATGTCATCTCCTAATGGAGATGTTGTCTAATGAAATATCGTGAATTATTGAATTTCCTGAGCCATGCGCAAATTTCATCTCTTTTTCCCTTTTGGGTTTAGACTGGGTATTTTTGAGGTGATGCTATCAGCACTGTGAAGAGCGGATGGAAGGATTCTCAATGTAGCATTAAGGATCTAATCTCCATAGTGTCAGATGCCTGGGGGGATGCTGACTGCCCGCTCCCGTGGCATCCATAATTAAATGTATTCCAAAAATGAATATTTTGGAGATTATGACCCTGATTCAAAGGTGATGCTAAGGAAGTCTAAGACTATAAAAGACCACAACATGGTCTGTAAGTTGCAGTGGTGTAATTAAATCAAAGTAAAGTGGATCAAGTTACTTTGACGCCAACTCAACACACTCAAAATTGTTTAAACCTTGTTTAAATAGATTTAGTTTCATTTAGTAAATTAGTATAGGGAAGCCAAAAAATTCTTTGTAATTTACCATTGCTTTTGGCCTCGTCAACTTTTATGTCACACTGGCTTATATTACCTTGGAGATACACTTACCAATTTGCCATTTCCATCCTTATTTGTCCTTTTCACTTTGACCTGCAAGATGAGGGGAATTCATGAGCAGAACGGTTTGCCTACAGAGAAAAAGCTCATTCAGAAGCAGTGCTGAAGTTAAGGGCAGATGTACACCCTGGAAACTTGGGTGGAAGTTCCTAGAAAAACTTTTAAATTTCCTCCTATAAACTCCCAGCTCAGACAACAGTTGTTACCATCAGTAGTCCAGTCTGCTCACTGACCTGCTTGTGTTTTACTCTCAGGCTTATTTCAGTCTAAATTGCACTTGTTCATGCTACCAAGATCAGATATTTTTGCTAACTTGACCCATTTGAACTGAAAGAAGCCCAAATGCCTTCCCACAAACAGCTCTGCCAGTAGAGCTAGAACAGAATCATACAATCATTAAGGTTGGAGAAGACCTCTAAGACCATCAAGTCCAACTGTCAACCCAACACCACTGTGCCTACTAAACCATGTCCCGAAGTGCCACGCTACACGTTTTTTGAACACTTCCAGGGATGGTGACTCCACCACTCCCCTGGGCAGCTGCTTCCAATGCTTCACCACTCTTTCAGTAAAGAAATTTTTCCTAATATCCAATCTAAACCTCCCCTGATGCAACTCGAGGCCATTTCCTCTTGTCCTGTCACCTGTTACCTGGGAGAAGAGACCAGCACCCAGCTCACTACAGCCTCCTTTCAGGCAGTTGTAGAGATCAATAAGTTGTCTCCTCAGCCTCCTCTTCTCCAGACTAAATAATCTCAGTTCCCCTAGCTGGTTGTCATAACACTTGCCTTCCAGACACTTCAACAGCTTCATTGGAGATGCTCCAGCAAATCAGTGTCCTTCCTGTAGTGAGGGGCCCAAAAGTGAATCCAGGATTTGAGGTGCAGCCCCAGCAGTGCTGAGTACAGGGGCACAATCACCTCCCTGCTCCTGCTGGCCACACCATTTCTGACACAAGCCAGGATACTGTTGGCCACCTGGGCCACTGCTGGCTCATGTTCAGCCAGCTGTTAAGGAGCAACTCCACTACCCACCATCTAAGGGGGCATAAAACTCACCAGAAATGGTGGGTGCTGGTACGCAAAGCTTCCTCACTGACTTTAGCCTATCCCTCTTTATTTGTCTACTTGCAAACTACATCATTTAATTTCGCTGAACGCTGTCACCTCCCGCAGGGCTATCATCTCTTACCTTCAGTGGAGAATTGTAACTGGCTGCAATCCTACCAGTTTGCAGAATGTCTCAGTGCGTAAAACCTGTGACCCATAGTGCTGAAGTTTCAGCTTATTCTTTACAAGGTACAAATAACCAGAGGGATGATCACTCATGGGGCTGTGCGGCTCATAGGGAGTGCTTAGGGACAGTAATCCCTCAAGCCCACCAACACATTATGTAAGACTTTCTCTGATACCATCATGCTTATCCTCACATTTGCCCTGTGATGTAGAGATGTGTTATTATCCCCACTTACAGCTGCAGCACAAAGGATCAGGATAGAATAAATGACTTGCCAGAAGGCAGATGGGGAGTCTATGGCACAGAAGATTATAGGAGCCAGGTGACCTGTGTCTTGGTTTGGCTCACTTCCCAGAAAATCTCCTTTTCTTCCTGTAGTTATTGTGCCTTCCTTCTGCAAAATGGAAACCTCTCTTGAAATCTCTAGCCCTTTAAGGCTACAAAGAAAAAATTCTCATTCCTGGCTTTAAAAAAAATGCAAAGGAGCCCTTACTTACCCTGTAGGCCTAGGCATACTGCATGATTGTACTATATTTAAGAAATGACCCAGCATGAGTAATGCCTGTATTGTGATGTGGTGCAATTTTGGCCAGAACATTACCACCGGCCTCTTTTTCCCTTTGACATGAGTCAGCTCAATGTTGTACATCCAGGACACTGATGGTATTAGTGGTCTTGATCCTGATTATGTGGAGAAACCCGATGGATGAGGCACACCATTTATGTATCAGATTGCCAGTGTGGCATGGCTGCCCCGCCACTCCCTGCAGCAGAGATGTTTAATGACAGAGCTCTGCAATACTGAGCGTGAGCTCCATCACATCATCATCATCCACTGACACAGGGTCTGCGCTGGGTTGTTAAATTCCTTAAGTATTTATTGAAGCCAGTAGTGCCTCAGGCTCCATCCCCCTCTTCCACATACCTAGCTGAAAATTACTGCCAGCCTTTGCCACTGACCCTTACAGGAAGCATTGAACCGATTCCCCCTGACAAACACAGAGCAATGGCTCAGCCTTGCTGAATGACCCTCAGTGAGGTCGGTTTGACACTGTAGGCAAGGATTGATTGCAGGTAGCAGGTGAGACCCTTTCACTTGACTGCCTCTGGGACTTGGCCAAACACTCTGTGCTTCAGGCAAGAGGCAACGTGCATGGGGGATAGGAGCCCAGCTACCTTTATTATAGCTGTCTGCCCACTGATAATCTTCTTAGGCTTCTTATTGCTGGGTACATTGATGGTTTTCCTTTAGTACAGTTATTGGGGAGCAGCAGAAGTGTTCCGTGCTTCCCTGGGCAAAAATGGAAATGAACACAATCTCTCCGCTTATCATCCCCCTCCTCCCTGATTGCCTCTACTGTGGCTCCATTGATCTGCAGTGAAGATACTCCCCATTTACACCACTGTCCAGAAAGGGAGAATTTGATTTGAGGTAATTGTTGTCCAATGCAGTCGATCGGGCCTCTATCCAGCACTTTATGGGAGCAATATTACAGCGGTAGTGATTTTGCTGTTGCAGTGGATTGCATCAATATACACTAGAACTGATGTCTTAGGATCAGGAAAGTGACATTTACTGCAGTAAAGGGAGTACGTATTTGGCCCCAGATTTAGCTGGGAGTCCAGAGACATAATTCTATCTTGAGCTGGAATCATTTATTCCAGCTCTAAGTCTTGCCAAGATAAATAAGCGCTTCTTCATGCTCACATGTTAATACTGTTGTGATGAGCAAAGGGTTCATTTATTTTTTAATCACTGTTCAAATTAGACTGTTAAAATCAGGGAGAATCCTAAATTTTAGGGACCTAGGTATGCCTGATACAGTTCTTTATCTGCTGTCTGTAGGCTAATGTGAGGGGGGGTGGTTCTTGGGGGGAGTGCATTTCTTCCTAATTTATATTAAAATTAGATGGAGGACAAAGAAAAAGAGAAAAAGAAAATGCCTGGTCTAAATCTGGTCGAGGTTCTGAATCTCAAATCAAAGGAGCGAGGCATCCTCCGCAATAAATGTTTTATGAAGAGCACACACAGCATGGTAATGCCCACAGAAATCTGTCAGTTTTATCTGCTTTCCCTCTCTCTGCTCTACTTTCCCATCTGTGCCTCAGGTCATACAATTGAGCCTTGTTGCTCCTGTCCTTGCCTGTGGTCCCTGATTCATCACTTTTCAGACATCACTTCGCTCTGTCTGGAAGAAGCAAGTAGAAGAGACACAACTTTCCCTGAATTTCCTTGTCTCTGTTTGTACTTCTGCTTCCAATTTACTTGCTGCTCTTTTGGGCTTCTTTTGCCCAGTCTTTCTTGCCGTGTTTCTTTTCTTGCTACTGTTCCATTGTTTAGCATCACTTGGGTGGAAAATGACCCCACGGTGCTCTGGGGAGGAGTCCCCGTACTGGCAAAGCTGTCGACCCTGCCCTTGGCTTCCCTGGGCAACTTCTGCATGTGTCTGCAAACCTGTGGGTTTGCGAAGGTCCGTGCCTTTCCCCCTGGTAATGGAAGCTGTAGGTTTAAAGTGCCTCGAAATACCCACGAGAGTCCAAATGCCTCTGAACACAGGGCCTAGAGCATCCGCCATGCGCTTGTTATTGCTCATGGTGAGGCTTCAGAGAGGGAACAGCTCACTGCTTCCCTGGACCTCTGGTGTGTTATTATCTTTGCTGGCTTTTAATATGCCTTGCTAAGGGCCAAAGTGCCGAGATGTTTATTTTTTTTTTAAAAAAAAAAAACACACGCTGTTTTGTTTCTTGTTTTCAATGAAAAGGACAGCTAGGGATGAAGAATCTCCCCATCCCTAGGTAGATCCTGTGATGCATTGTCATTTCTGTTGGAAATGTCCTCCTGTTTTCCCGTTGGGGTAGGTGTAGTCACAGTCATTATTTTTAAATTTGTTTCAACTTTATAGGAGTCCTTTCATCACAACTAGTTTAAAAAGATAAGGACTCTCTTCCAAGTTTTTTCCCTCAGCCACTTATCACATGGTGTAGAGGGTCAGAGCAGAGAGAGGATTCTCCATGGCAATTCTGTTCTTTCTTGAGTTTTCCTTTAATCCCTTTCCTTTTCTGTATCAGAGAAAGATGCAGATCGCACAGACCAAGTTGCATATAAGCACCCTTGCAACGGACCTGCTTCTGCCATCAGGCCAGGAAATGAATTCCAAGTTGCAAACACACCTTCAGCATGGTAGGGCCGTGTGTCACAGCCTGACCCCAACTCCCTCCGCAGACAAGATGGCATTTTCACCCAGCCCCCAGCCAGATTCATGTTGATGCAACAGTCAACCAACCTTCTGGACATACTTCTGCAAAGAAATAAAAATTGAAATTCAGTATATTTACGGCAAATGACAAATGAGAGTATAAAGCTGAGTAGAGAAATTACTCGGAAAAAAAAAGTACCCCCCCGAGGAATCAGGTCAGATTTGAGTCTGTAACTGGATCGGACAAGCTGCAGCCAGTGAAACTATGGAAATTCATTGCGCACTGAAGAGCTGCAAAATACAGACCTGTGGCTGCTCTACCCAGCCTCTCTTGTGTACTCTCTCCTTGGCCTCTGAAATATGCATTGTGCTCTCCTTGGATCTGGAGCTTGACCAATTTAAAGCAGAGGCAGCGTGAGCACGCTTGTCCTGAACATTGCTCTGCTAGAAATGGCATGTTATTATGAAAGCGTGTTTTCAACACATAGGCAAGGTCTGGGGAAGCCTGTCCAAAAGATTTATTGACGGGTCAACACTTCCACAGCTGGCAAGACAGCGTGGAGGATTCTCCGACTATCGAATATTTTATATCCATTTGATAAACTAGATTTTGCACGAATTATACCAAAAGGATCAACTAAACCGTCAGTGTTAGGTTCTCAGATGCCTTGAGATCTGCTCTGTGATACGTCTCATCTCTCAGGTTCTCAGCTCTTTTCTAAAGGTGAGGCACTGATTTTTCCCTTCCTCTGTACTTTGCCTTACCTGTTCACATTGGTCTGGACTTTTACAGTGTTTCATATGAGTATTAGGAGAATTTTGTCCCATATTCTGTTTCGGCCTCCAAAAAGCCCACAACAAAATTACGATAATTACTATGGGAGGGAAGTTTTTGCCATAATAGGGATTTTTTTTTTTTTTAAGTTTGGGTTATTCATTATTCCACATAGGGAAACAGTGCCCTATTTAACAGAGAAGCTACAAAAATTTTCACACCTAATTTTATCATAATTAATAAAAAGTCTCCTGTTAATATGAGCAATGCTCTTCAGTGATCTAGTCATGCTATTGCAGCATGAGCTCATCGGGCCACAGGCTGAAGAAGCCTATCAGCTGGTCTCTGAGGATGGAGGAACCTGAAAAGCAGAAAAGTGGAAGGAAAACAGTGATTGTTGAGACCAGAACAAACATTTTGGTCCATTCTTTGTACAAAGGTCCGTGCCGACCCTGGTTATTTACTCACAGGTCAGATGGGCTTAGTGGTTTGTTAGCAAAAAGATGAGACGTTCCTTGCATCCATAATGGAAAACAGTTCCCAAAAGAGGGTTAGGATTGAACACTTAAAGCACACACATGAACCATGAGGTAACAGTCATGGAGGCTTCCCTGGAAGAAGTGTTTTTTAAAGTCATATTCTGTGAGAGAGACAAGTGAACATTATAAAAGGTGGAGAAGTGCAGGATACAAGATAAAAAAGTGAGATATGAGGTATTCAGGAGGTGGGAATGGAGGACATGGGATCGCACATGGACTGCAGATATCAGGAGTGAACTTCTAATTGACACAAAACAGCGAAAGGAGATAAATGAGAAGAATGACAGAGACATGGGCACAGACTTAAAAAAATAGTGTAAAAAGGTTTGAGGGGGTTTCGACCTAAATGGAAAGGGATAAGTAAGAAGTCTGAAGAGAAGCATGAACCATAATAATTCTTCTCTCTGCTTTTGGGCTTGTACAATAGGCTGACTGCAGATGGGTTCCTACAACACGTGGGTATTTATGAGATTTTCGACTTACTGTCAGAGCACGAATTCACTGTGCTTTTCATAATTTTTTTTATTTTTTACTTTTTCTCAGAGCTGAATGGGTGCATGAAGGGCACATAAAGGTTTATTGAGTAAAAGCCCTAAATGCTTGCAAACTTTTACGATTCTTCCAGGGCCTATAAATATTTTTCTCAATCCTTCTTTTCAAGGCAATAAAAAATTAGTTTAGAGGTTAGCTGTGGGGCACTTGACATGAGTCTGGCTCTAATCTCATTTTGAGGTTAAGGAAAGAAGTAGAACTGATACAGCCCAGACCGCCAAAGTATAGAAATAGATATCAACATGCTCCTGCCCATAGACTGTACATATCTGTGGTATAGCACGTTGTACGGATGCTGAAGGGGCCGAGTATATGTGCATGAGATAGGTGCTACCCTCTCTCATAGGCGTTGTTGTGGTTTGCATTTACAGTTGAGTGGCCTCCTTTTTAAAGGGCACAGTTTATACTCCAAAATACGGCCACATTTTGAACAGATCTCATAGGTGTAAGTCCGAAAGGGCAGGTTTCTGGGTGTCTGCATTGCAGCTGAGGACCTCAGAGCTTCAGACTCTCAGCTTTGGAGGCAAGGATTGTTTTATGAGTGCAAAATTATGCAAAAATGAAGTTTTATTTAAAAATAATAATAATTAAAATACTATTTCCCTATACTAATTCCACTGGCAAGCCAGCATTTACTACTGCAAAAACTGAGAGTTTAAGAGGGTACTTTTAAAGCAAGACTCCTTTACACCAAGACTATCTTAGTCACATTGCTTACAACAACCTGATTCCAAGATTTCCAGCTCTGTCTGGCCTCTGCGTATTTGTACACAGATACAATAGAGTTTGCTACGAGCCTTTGGTTAGGGGTTTGCTTAGCTGTGCATCCTTGGGACAATTTTAGGAGATATCAGAAAGGCAGCTAAGGAAAGCCAGTCTGTGGCCCAAAGGTTCAGATCCATTGCACAAGGCCCTTCACTTCCGTATGAGAGATTTATGTGATGGATACCAATGTGGCATCTTGTAAGCACTCCGCATGTAGCTATGCTAATTCCCTGTCAGGATAAAGCAAATGAACTAATGCATGTTGACTTATGACTATTTAAAAGATGTTCCTGGTCCAATGGCAGACATCTTTGTCTTCCTTCCCTTTCCCCTCCCTTCTGGGCCTCTCTCTTCTCAGTTTTCATCCCTAACCTGGAAGAACAGGAATCGTCCCTTCTGGCTGGCAGGTGACCAGAGATATTAGAGATTTGGCAGGTGTAACAGTGTCTGCCACCACCCACGGGGTCGGCAGACTTCATTCAGGTGGTTCCAAAAGAGAGGGCCGCACTCAGGATGGGGATCGGCCGGTTGGAAAGGAGCTCAGTTTTCCCCTGACGTGTAAGTCAGCAAGTACAACACCCACGCAGGAAGCAGAGCTCTTCAGCACAGCAGCCGTGTGAAACTCAGCAGTTTTGGTTTGCGAGGGTACATATGAAAATATTTTTGGTGTCAGTTTTCCTGGATGATTCCAGCTTGAGAAAATTGAAGGCAAGCACTGACTTCCCTCTTACAGAGCAGTTGTTGCTAGAATGTCTGAAACTTCTCATTTCGGTAGTGTTTCACAAAAATGCCCTGAAAACAGGAGAATTTTATGGGAATGCTCCCGAGGCCCCCCAGCCTGGAGGAGGTAGGAGGCTTGCAATAACACAGTTGTTCATTAAAAGATTATTTTGGAGGTAAATCCATTTCCTGTGTAGATGTTTACACTAAGACAAGAGGAGGAGAAGAGTGTCTACCTCATGGGGGGGGGGGGGTGTTATATAAGAAAGCCCAATTTTTAGTGAGTTATCTTGGAGCACGAAGCGTTCCTCTAGGATAGCTAATGTAAACATACGCTGCTGTTAAATATTTAATGAGATCCCACCATTTATCTAATGAGATCACATAGATTCTCGTCTCAGCACCTCCTCCCATGCTGGAACCAGGCACCTTCTCCACTCCAACTAGGCCTCAAGATTAATATTGCCTTGGTGTAATTGTTCATTCAACACAACTGCTAATTTGTCAGTGGAGTTAGCCCAGGGTCTTGCTCCAACAGATATGAAAACAATAACCTTGTGACCAAGAGACAGGCCTAATGTTTTCACTACTAAACTGTTGAAAGGATGTTTTGTGTGAAGGAGAAGGGAATGAGTCATCAAGCAAGGGGGTAACAGGATTAGTATAATAATTCTGAAAAGACAGAGAAGGAGACAAAAAAACCACAAGCTATGTTTCCCTAATACAAATCAGAAAATTGATAGGGAAGAAAAAAGTAAATATATACAAAGTAAGTCAGAGGAAGGCATCAGTCTGCAAATCACACAAATTCTAGGCTTCATTATGAAAAGTCTGTGCATTCACAAACACACCTATCTGCATGCTTTGTTTTGCACATGTTTGCATCACTAGAGCACTGATGTGCAGCTTCCAGATAATTGCCTTCTAATAACAAAAATGTGCCCCATTCCAGTAATGACAACTGCAGCTCAATCAAAACCAACTGCAGTTAAAAAGCAAAAAACATATTTCACAGAAACGCTGAAGATTAGCCTGTGGCTTTCACTAAACTGTGTCTCTCTGATTCCTGCTGGGTGACACAATGGGCTGGCTTAACGCAGCCTGGCCTCTGAACTCAGCCATACAAGCTTTGGTTCCTTGAAACAGCACCCTGAGTATCTATTAGATTTTCAAAGCTGCACATATTCTGGTCAATACAGAATATCCTCTTCTTTCTCTGCCCCATTTGTATGCGGTACCTCTGTATGCCCCATCTCCCTATTTATTATAAAACTCCTTTTCTGCTTGTATTCCTTTCAACATCTGCAAAAGGAATCATTTCTCTTAGAAACAGTCTAAGGGTCGGGGAGTATACACAATAGCTGGAAATACTGTTTAAGGTCCAGAGGGAAGAACTCTTTTTCTGCTGTGAATATGTGTTGTTGCAATGCAATGGAATCTTCAAACTCAACCCCTTTCCCTCCTACCCCTCCTAAGAAAAAAAATGCACAAGGTGGAACAGGCTCATCAAAAGCAAAATATACTTGAGAGAACAGATGTGGCAAAACAAACCCCATAGCTTTCCATGAAGAGCTGCCAAAAATAACATTGGCTCGGCAGGCATGTGATCTTCAGAGGAGTTTGCTACTTGAGTGAGTCAGAATGGTGATTCCATTTTTACCTCTTCAGTGAACAGGAAACACATTCTCCTTGAGCACCAAATTCTCCCGCAGTGGCCCACTTACAGTACGCTTTGTATCAGTACACTTCACGGGTGTTGAGACAGAGTGGAAAGTGTGTGATGGTTTCCTCTAGTTTGAGAAGTTGTGCTTAATTGAGGAAAAACACAAAAGGTCATCCAGAAGTATATGTAAAAACAGATACCTATGTATACATATATGAAATGAGGAGTTAGAAGAGGAAAGGAAGAGTATTCCAAAATATCCTTTTCCATAAAGAAAGAATTGGGCTCTGCCCAGAAAATATGTTTTGTTCAACAATGCAGAGCTTGCAGATTTTGTGAAAAGAAGTCTATGATGTGGCAAAAATGTGCAAATACTTTGGAATGTCAAGAGCCTCAGAACGTTTCAGGTTTTGGTACAAAACTTTTGGAGATTAGACCTCTCCGAAGAGATGGACATTTGAACATCTATGTCCTAGTCGCTGAAGTTTTATTGTGAGGAAGCAGAATATTATATTTTGAATTTCATGTCTCACAGGAGCCTGCAGAGCTTTTGTTTGAGTAAACAAACATTTGTCCTGTAAAATTAGAAAATGTGGAGTTGAAGTTGATAAGAAGGATAAATTAGATTTTACAGCTGAGTATTTGCAATCTCTTTTTCTTTAAGAACTGCATTTAAATGAAAAATATAACAGGAAATTTCCTTGAAAACCTCTTTTTCAACTGCCTTCCATATCTCTAGGAAGTGTCATGTTAATTTTGCAATAACTGAATATATGATATCCCAGCTCCACTGAGGGAACCACCATGATCTTATTTGCCCTTTGTGCAAGAATCGCAATGATCTTATTTGCATCTTCCCATTCATATATTGTCAAGTTTCCTGTGACATGTTTGGGAGACAGCTCCCAATGTTCCTGCAAAATGTTGCCCAAATTGACCATTGCACAACACCAAAAAAGGCTAGAAGGAAGCCCAATTGTAGATCTGGTTGACTGTAGGTCTAGTAGATATTTCCCCAAGAACAATAATATAGTGGGAGCTGGGAAGCGTTGGTCAGTTGAGCCCTGGGAAACATTGGTCAATTGAGCCCTGGGAAAATTCTCTCTCATTAATTTAAAAAAAAGATTAGTATGGAAATATCTTGGATGCAAGTACTGAAAATAACAAAAATACTGAGTTGTATGTCAACTGCAGACCAACGAAGTTATCAGACCTGTGATGTCATGCTGTCCCCGTTAGACTTCAATAACTTGAGTTGAAGTCCTTTGCTGAGACTTTCAAAACCAAGTATTTGGGAGAGGAGTTCAGAGGCGTTAGCAGAGCCTGATTTTCACAGAGTCTGGGTATTCAGCAGTTCCTGAAAATCAGGCCAATAGCTTTTCAAATTGAGAAAATACTTCTGACAATTCACGACTGGAAAATGTGGTCAACATAGAACTGTACGTACGCACGTCTTCAGAAAATCAGTCCAAGGTTCCCTCAAGTTAGAAACCTGAAGTTTTCCAGAATGAAAATTCTCTTTGGAAAATGTTAGCCTCAAACTCTGTTTTAATTTTTCTAGCCACTAACATGGGAAGAAAAATATTGTATAATGACTAAATATGATTATTACGTAGTGGCTCATTGAGCTGAGAAATAGAATAATATCTGGGAAATAATAGTGTCACTCTAGAGGTGAGGCACAGTTTGTTTGTGAAAAGGAAGTGACAAAGCTGTCTACCACTGGCTTTCTAATTTAGAGCAGTCTCTTGACACAAGAAAGAGTAGCTGTTCTGTGACACTGTGACTTTGCATCTCCTTATTGCAAGATTTGTGGATTTGTGTTACTCTTTAATTATTTAAATACAAAGCTAATCTTTCAGTACTCAGAGGAGATAAAAGAAATCAGAAAGCATGAATGATTTTCAAACTGGTTGGTCCTTCTTGTCCATAAAATTCTGTTTGAACTTAATTTATTCTTATTTTCTGTTTTAAATTTAAGAACTTACTTCAGTTAAAGGAAAAAAAGGTAAACCGTTTATGTCAAAATGTAAGTGATAGGTATCTTCACTGCAAGATTTCAAATCTAAACAACACAAATGAAACTTCCTTTCACTTTGATATAGCGCTTGGAAATGAAATAGGGGCTTACTGAGCAACTCATGTGCCACAAAACACTAGTTCTTTCCGTTTTCTCAGTCTTGCTTTTATGTATTGGTACAGCTTTCCCTTTCCATCCCGTGCTGTCCAGACTGTCTCCGTGCTCCATCACTGTGTTGAAACAAGCAATACTCTCTGGACACTTTGATGGACCTTAATTTCCAAGAAGACAGAGGAAGGAGCCAAGATCAAAGATCAGTCTGCTTTGGGGACTACACACCACAGTTTCCGGGCTTCTTTCTTGGGAAATTTGTGGCCCGGTATCTTCCTTCTGATCACCATCAGTGGGAACTGCTTACAGGAGAAAATATAATCCAAACACCTATATACGCATGATTTGGTAGCAGAGTTATTCACTGTATCTCTGATTTCCTCATCTTTGCTTTAACTTTAAAACAAACCAGAGAGGTGGTCTGTCTCGCAGTTTTTCAGACACAAATGGCTGTTGTAATTCATGCCCGTGCATTACACAGCTGCTGAGATATTTTCATACAACATTAAAATTATTACGAAATGTTCTGACACATAATGACTTATTCTTCACTAGTGCCTAAGTACATCACTGAACACTTGGGTGGCATCAGCTGATTGCTGATACACTCAAACTCTTAATTACTTTTTATTTTTAAGGTGGATCCTTTTGTTTTATGCCAAGTCTCTGGTTCTCCTCTCATTTTTAGAGGCAACACAGGTTTTTTAGAGGTTGATTCTGATTTTTCTGTCCCCGTTTTTTATTTGCGGAATGTAATTTTTTTCAGTAAGTGTCAGTATAAGTTTGCTTTATCTGAAGAGATCTATACTATGTACCCAAGCATACTGTTCATACATTATCAAGGTGTTGAAGAAATGTGTTTTCTCCCTTGTTTTCCTAATCGCATGCTCGGTTGCAGCCCAGACAGCAGCTGGATGGTAGATGAACTCCGGGTAGCCAAAAGCTGCATTCCTGGAAAATAATGAAACCAAGGACTCATTTTTCATTCCCACCACCCTCATTAGCAGATAGCAGTCACTTTTATCACTCCGAATATATTAATCAGAAGCTTCTCACTGCATCAGACCTTCACAGTGCTGGATGCTATACAAAGACTCAATGTGAGCATTTCTTCCATGCAAAGGACAAGAAAATCATTACACACTTGCCCCAGGCACCTCCCCTTTCCTAAGCCACCCTCTCCACTCCCTCTGTGCATCTCCTGTTAATCATCCCATAGATCTCAGCGACCGGTGGAGGTTCAATAAACACAAGTCTGATGCGTGTTGATAAGAGAGTCTCACAAACCAAAACAAGCAGAGAGAAGAAAAACTCTCTTCCTTTTTAACCCTCCCCAGCTCCTCTCAAAGAAAGGCTTGATGATGCAATTGCTTTTCAAGCCCCAACAAGAAATTTTCCTGCCCCACTGTGAAGTGAAAAGACCCCGGAACTTTTAGTCCCATAAATTCAACCAGCATGAGCAAGCTTCAGAAAAGCAAGAGATGTAGCACTATTAATAAAAACAAGAACGTGAGTTGTTTTAGTCTTTTCTTTCAACGTTTTGATGCTGAAGCAGCATTAGGAACTCAACTGCGGGGCCAGAAAATTGAGGAGGGGGATTGCCTTTTTACAGCAAAGCTGAAGTTCCTTTGTAGTTAATTAACTGTGTCTCTGGGAGCCAGAGTTAAACCTGATCTTCAGATTAGTGCAAGGCATACCTCAAGCTGAGGGGGCTGCAACACGGGGGTTCTCATGCAAAGAAAACCCACCTTGTGCTCATAGCAAATTTGCCTTTTTAACCCCAGAAGTTCTCATTTGCACCATGTTTCCAGCTAAAAATCAATCATCTACTGCAGCTGCCCTTTTATATCCCTTCTCTGGGAGGAGACAGACTCAGACATGTTCTGGGAGGAACAGGCTGCTGGTCTGTCTCTGACACCTCCCTGAAATATAGTGCTTCAATAAGCACCTACACCGCAGGGCATGGCTGGGTTTCCCAATTCATCCAGCACATTCTAGGAATGCCACACCCCACCCATGGGCTCAGCCTCTTCCAGCACCCACTGGTGCCACCCAGGTAATTGCCATCTCAGAGACAGGCTGTGCTACCTGCCACAGACTCAGGTTCTTCACACAGTGTACAGACCAGAATGATGCTTATTCCATGGCTTATCCATACTGGGAAAGGACTTTCTTGTGTGTTTTGTCAGTCTCTCATTTTTTAAAACATGTATTTACTTGTATTAATATTTCCAGAGGGGAAGGACAATAGTGTGGGAGCTGAGAAAGCCAAGGTTCAGTTCGCTATTCTAAGAAATACCTCTTAGGTGACCCTGAAGTGACATAATATTTCTGTACCCCAATTTCCTGCCTCTAAAATGAGAATAGTAGCTGCCTTGACTGAGAGGTGTGCTGGAAGGACACAGAATAACACTTATGAAGTCTTTGAATGCCACAGTCGGGAAGGAAGGGGAGCATAGAAGAGCATTTGATGACTGATTTACGTTTCCTTTACAGTTATACGTATGAGCTGTTCTTTGTACCATGCTTCATCTATTGATCCCAACATTAAAAATTCAATGGGTGTGTCTAAAGAAGTAGATTCTTTTCTAAAATGAGTGAAATGGCATGTAAATCCCTTAATAGTCTGGTTCAGGGAGGTATCCTGCTTCCTGATGGACAGGGCAAAAAAACAAGTAGAACAAGTTTGGATGACACAAAGCTATAAAATGAGTGGTACTGACACGTGTGACATATTGTCATGAAATAATATTCTACTTCCACAAGCTTCATCTGGGGTACTTATACTGTGGCAGGAAAAAAAGAAGAAATTAATTAAAGGTACCTAAACCTGCAACTTCTGCATCTTCTAGGAGCGTCCAAGCTGCATGGTTGATAGATTGATCAGAGTATGTGTCTTGTTTTCCAGGGAGATGTTGAAAAGGTCTCAATTTTATTCCAGCAAGAAACAAAAGCAAAAAATAGGCATGAAATTAAACTCTTGGAGTTTTGCACCGATCCAAATTTTAGGGATCTGGGGAGGAATTGAAGTTCTCATAGGGAGGCCAGTAGGCAAAGATCAGCTCTAAGTGATAAAATCAGATGTTACATGTATAAAATTATCCTTTGAAATACAGAAACATCCCATTCCCCGTACAGTTTTGCCATAATGGATCCTGACAGAGGCCCAGAAGCATCCTCAGCTCAAGGCAAGGCAGCACTCGGCAGAAATGCACTTTGCCAGGAGGACAGAAAAATTTTTCCTTGATTTCAGTGCATCCTTTTGCAGCCCGATAAATCTGGCCCTGGGTAACGCAGCCTGGGTCTGCCTCTCTTATTCTCTCGCACACACCTAATACACAAACACAGACATTCGCCTCCTGACTCACCGGCTTCCCAGCAATCGTTCTCCCCTCTGCTAGTTAAAACATGCGTCTAATACTCCCTCAGCCCCGTGGATTAACCCCTGTCTCCCTTATGCACCGTCACCTACCGCTCAGCAACAGCACACAGCCTCTGCTTTGGGCCTGACGGGCACTCGTAGTAGTGATGCGTGGAGACAGACGGAATTTTTCATAAGCTCACTTGACCCTTTAGGGTAAGAAGTGGAAATACTTGTTGTGTAGTAAATTGAGCAAACATGACATGGGCAGTAAGCGAAGGATGAAAGGACAGAAGGCACAAATAACTGTGAGGGCTCTGCTGATTCCCACCTAGAAGGAGGCTGGGATGGCACCAACAAAGGGAAAGATTCTCTCTTATGTCACTCAGAGCTGAGTTTATACCTGGAAAGCCAAACCAGAGATTTGGAAAAGAGCTGCAGGTAATCTGAAATAAAACAAATTCCAATTCTATTGACTTCCTAACATTCAGTTGTTCGAAAAAGCAGGATTTTAGCCCTCTGAACAACACCAGGAAACGTTTTCATGAATTTGTTTATTCTGCTTGGTGGTTGAAAGGAGGGAAAACATGATTTTGTTGTTGTATCCCAGGTGAATAAAGTTGCAAGATTTCCCAAAACCTATTTGACTGGGGCAAATTATGTTTGCAACATTTGGTTCAGAAATGGCACAACAGTCTGCTCTTACTGCACAAACTTCCCCTGTTTAATGACTAGTTTAACACGAAGGGAAGATGGTGCCATCTGGGTCTATTGGCCTTCACAAGTCTATACCACTTCAGGCAGCAGGATAAGAGCAGCCCAAAGATTTATGAGTAGCTGTGGTGGTTTGACAGGGGAGAGAAACCACTGCCTAGGAAATGTCTCAGTGAAAAGTTGATTTTGGGGGTTGTTTCTGTGAGCACTTGCTTCAACACAGAGGGGAGACCTGCATTTTCCCAGGGCTTCAGATTAAGGATGGAAGAGGTTCCATTTCATAGGCTGCCAGTGCTGGGTTTTCCCCCTCCACACTTCATTTGTGCTGATGTTCTTCGCTAGGCAGCAGATCTTCTTGCTCTTTCTGGAGCACGGGATGTTTACACCTCTGGGAGATGCATTCAGCAGATAAAGGTTGCAATCCCACATTGTGCAACAAGGTAGAGCTTGGCCTGACAAGCAGGTAACAGGTTCACTGATACAGACGGCTTGATCAAAGCATTTCTGTCCTCACCTGAAACTTCCCTCCATCACTATCACTACAACCACACACACCTCCCTGCCCTATTGCTCTAGCAGCTTAAACTGAGACTGCCAATTAATCTAAACCAGTGGCTATTATAAGATAATCCACTTGACCTGGAAGGATAAGTCTACTTTAAAGGGAACTGTTTGTCCAGACATGCACACACAGTTTCTACTATGAATTTTCTACTCTGGTTTATGACAGTTTCCCAGAAGAATTATATTTTATTAGGAAAAGCATTAGGGAGGTCTTTCTGACACTATATTTGTGTTTACCTAGGACTGTTGTGGCACAAAAACACCACTGAAGAATCACATCTCTAACTACCTTGCCTGCATTATCAATAGACTGTGGACAAGACCTGCTCCAAAAGGGAATTACCAGGCTTGCCAAGGCTTAAAAACATTTTTGAATCCAAATCAGCAAAAGGAGAAAAGTTAGTGATTTAATCCACCAGCATCATGGCAGTCAGACAGATGAAAGGCCTGAAAACAGCAGCACAAAGTAATCTGGCTATTTCACTCCCGTCGAATGCCGCTTTCCAACAGCCAGAGACAAAAGACATGGAAAAATATATCCTAATGTAAACTGGCACACGGGCCAGAGCACAAGCAGTTAACATTAATTATGTATTACCCGAGCACCACAGATAGCACCAAATGGGAAGGAAAAAAACTCATAAAGCTATTAATAATGAACATAAAATTAGTTAAATCTCTATGAGGAATAATTTGCATAGCAATATAAACATGATCTCTAATGCTGAAAATCTGGAAACAGTGTTCTAGTAAAAAAAGAATCATTATTTTATATGTTTAAAACTATAGTTCTCTTTATTTATTTATAAGAACGTACTGTGGTCTCTAATTCACAGGTTACTGACTGTGCGGAACATAACTGCTTTGCTACTGCAGACATTCCTGTTTGCTGGGCAATCACAATAACAAATCTGGAGAGTTTGCTTTGCAATGGTATCAAATGGACATTGATTACTCCTGATACCCGTGCCCATTTCAGAACATAGATGGATCAAAAATGTCATCGTCCAGAAAACCTACTTGTTTACTCTGTCCTCATATTTAATTTGTCTTATAAGAGGTCACTGCATTGGGCTGTATCTTAACAAAGGAGTCAGACCTCTGTCAGAGTCAGCTCTTAGCCTCTCAATGAAATAAGAAAATGCTAGTTGTGACTTTCACCTACCCTGTCTCCTTGAAGAGCTCACGTGGTTGGCTCTGATGCCAAGTCACCCTCAAGCTTGGTGGAATCATTCTAATCCAACACATTGGTGGGGAGAAAGATTCATGCATTATGTGTAGAGCTCACTTTGTATAATGTTTCAGAGGCCACAGTATCAAAATACGGTGCGTGGATTTAAAATATATTATCAGTTACTGGGGGCCAGCAGAGTCCTGACCTAGCTGTGCAGGAGGTCTTTACCATGAGCAAGACACGGGTTCTCTCATTATCCTTATGACTAATGTCAGGGTGTCACATTTTATCATGCAAAAAAAAAAAAAAAAAGGAAACTTGCATTTATTTTAATCAGAACAGTTCCAAATAGTTAGAACCGCTTAACGCAAGTAAAACCAAATGAAGTTCATCAGGCTTCTCTGAAACTGCTTAATCTGGGAGACAGCAGGAGCAATGCAAAGCAAGGTGACATTTGTCATCCCTGGAAAACCACAGGGCCAATTTATGCCCAGTAACTGAGAAGCAGAGCACTGGTAACCTACACCTCAAGATACGTTAGAAATTCCCCTATAATGCAGCAGGGCAAAACAGTGAGCAGGTTAAGACCCAGGGCTGGGATGGGATCATCTCCTTGCCCTGCTTCCACACTTCAGCAGAGAGCACACCTCAGTCTCAGCGCTGCCTGCTCAGCTTGACCAGCGACGCTTCCCACAGGCTGTGCTAAGTTCTTCACAGCTGGAGGTTGCCTTTGCATGCAATCCCAGACACCTCTTGGTGGGCTGTGATTTGGATTTCCAGAGAGGCCTCCTGGGAGTGTGCCTCAGGAACAGGGAACGGAGGAGGATGGGGAAGGATGTGGTCGCATGCTTGATCAGAAAAGCAATAATGAAAAGTGGAGAGAGAAGGGGAGAGAGCAGTGGGAGTTTTCTCATCAATCCTGGGTCCTGTTGGGCCAGCAGCCCCTCTGGTATGTTTAGGGATGCTGTGTGCCTTAACAGCCTCCATTTACTAATGCGGTAATGACCTGCTGGAGGAGGATTTGGCTGCTGTGCTAATTGCATTCCTCCACTGCACAATAACTTAACACGTTATTAAGATTCCACAGAAGAGGGTCAGGGAATTCATCTCTCTCCAGTGCTCTCCTGACCCCAAAACCATCTCTCACACACTCACACACACACAGAGTCCTTTCCCCCTTTTCCCAAATCAAACTGGATGCTTTCAAAAGCCGGAAAGGAGTTACTCGATCATTTGTAACACTGGTATAGACACATTTTTTTCTTCAGATTCAACATTTTGCACCTAATTTTGAACAGCAGTTCTCCTGCTTTACACCACTCTTGCAGAACAAAAAGGCTCAGACATGGACTCCATGGAGTAAGATGACTACAGTTTCAGGTGGTGCAAGTCATGTGTTGATCATACAAGCCTTGACTCAAAGTGGAGGGGTAAAATTGTTTGAAAACTGCCAAAAACAACAGACTGACAGCAGATGGAGATGGAGGGAATGAAAGGGTGACTGAGATCTTGGATTGCGTAGTGAATAAAAGAGCATGGTGGAGGTGAGTGCTACCTGCAGAGTCTCAAGAAAAGATCTCAGCCTGATTTGCTGGTGCAAGGTGGGGACTTGAGCGACCTTCTCACTGCACTCCCTCATCTCACAACCCAGCATTATCAGTGCTTTGGATTGCCCATCACCAGTTCGCTCCTTTTCCTGCTCATTTTAAGGTCCTCTCTCCTTTCCTCTCTGTCAAAAGATGAGAGGCCGAATTTACACCTTCTTCAGAGGCAACGTCTCTCTTGCATGGCAGTCTTGATGACTGGGCTGGATTCACGACTCTGGATTGCCTGTGAAACAACCTACTTGGCTCTGAGTGTGAGTCTGCAAGGCTGGAGCATTGCCCCGACTCACCAGCGAGACAAGGGCCAGCTCTGCTTCTCCCAGTGCCTACCCAAACCCCTACCCTCCCCTGCCTCATCTCCCCTGCTCGCCTCATCCGCGTGCCTTCAGCCTGCCCATACGCCTGCAGCAGCTTTCCTGTTAATATAGGTCAGCATCCTTCAGTTTCTTCCTTTGGAAACCTTCTTAAAAGTCTCCACTGTCCTACACCGTGTTCAGGCTGTAATGATTTCATCAGCTTGTGCGAGGTCTAGTTAGTATCCTGCCACTTTTAGACTATTGGATTTAGAGGAGGAAGAGATTGTTTATTTCTTTGACTCTTGTCAGAATAACATATACCCTCAGCTCACTAAATAAATTAATGGTAGTAATATTCATCAATAATAATTATAAACAAAAGTGTCTGCAAGGTTAAAATTCACTTGTTAGAAGCTTTCCTCTGACTCTGACTGGTTTGAACAACAATTTGTTTTAAAATCTGGCCTCTTCTGCATTTATTTATTTGTATGTATCTTCACATCCCTATATAAAACAGCAGACAGAAGGCAGCAGGTTAGGTTTATTTCCACTGCCAAAGCACTGCGAAGCTTCACCAGGGTTCTCACCTAGGACAAACCAAGCACAGTAAGCTAACCTGAAAGTCAAGATCACCCCCGTGAGCGTCCTCCAAAGGCCCCCCCTTGCAGTGGGCTGCAAGGAGGCTGGGAGCCTGCACCCGTGCAGGTGCACCGATCCCAGCTCCCTTCCCAGCAAGGTCACAGCAGACACGGTGCCTGCGTCATCCCATGGGGTGGATCCAGCCTGGCACAGAGCAGCACCTAGAAAGGGTTACTGCTGTTGTAAATAAAAGCTCTCAGTTCATCAAAGTGAAGTCAAACTTCTTTTTTATTATGTATTATTTATTAAAAAATCCCTGCAAGTGTTGGGCTTTTTCCTCTTCTCTGCTGCTAGGAATGAGCTGGTTTGAATGCCGTGGGTTCTCTGCTCTGGTATGATCACGGTCAGGTGCAGAGCAAGTTGGTTTTGGATTTTCCCCAAATAAGCTCATTAATGTATTAGTCACAAACAGACCTCAAGGACACTTGACCTCAGTGTCTCTGCTTTCCTCTCTGATCATCTTCCAGCTTTTGCTTCAGCAACAGAAAACTACAAAGAAAAGAAATGGCAGAGTCAACGAAACAGGGGAAAGCCAAAGATTAGGGCTGTGGTTGGCTCAGCAGAGCTCAGCCTGTGTGCCGTGCTCCCCGTAACTATTTCCAGGTTACTCCCATGATGTAAATCCAGGTAGTTACATCAGGAAAGATTTTGCCCCTTCAGCTGGATAAATGTTTACATCATGTCTCTTTGTGAAGGGTTTTTAAAAGCTGTGTTTAAAAGGACAGCATGGACATCTTAATCAGTACTTTGGTGAATAATAATTACCCCAACTGAGAAAAGTGTGAGTAGCAGCTAAACAGTGAAGAAGGACATACAGAAAGAAAAAATGAGCAGCAGACAGTGTAGGAGAGAACAGAGTGACTTCGGAGCTGAAATTTTTTAACAAAGAGCTTTTCTTCTGACTTCCCAGCTCTGCCATTCCCCAATTGCATTAAAGTGGTTGGCAAGATGAATAATATTTTTAGATGAAATATACTGGCAGAACAACAGGAACTGCAGCCCCTTTACTGTTCGGCTGGAAATTTCTGCTGCTGTTTCTGGTAAATATGGCTGGTGGCAGGACCTGGCTTGTAGCTCTAACCACATGTGGGAAGTTCATGGGGCAAAGATGCCAAGTCTAAAATTAACCCCCTTGAAAAAAAAAGATTTTATAAAAAGTGCCTGAGGCAGGGTGAGAGTGTTAGGTTGTTATTTTTAGTCTTTCATTATATGTAGAGATTTGGATTAATTAAGGACAAAACAAAATATAAGATCTCAACGGTTTCTGGACGGAAACGAATAAAGTATTTGCATTAAATACTGTAGCTTTAAATCCTTAGACAAGAAGCAAGTAAGAGACAGCACTACAGGTGAAGGCTCTCTGATGCTCCCAGTATTGCTGTAGAGAATGGATCTAAGGTGTCGCCAGGTTTTACTATGAGCAGCACATTCCTCTGAGCTCCTTACTGGGATCCCACTGCTTTTGCAAAAACCCCAGAAAGAAACGACTCTGAGTCACTCCTTTGCTTGTGGAGGCGAATTTAAGAATGCAACAAAGAAAGGATGAAAACCTATAAAGCACGTAAAAGGTGCAGCACTGAAACATATTGGTGTTTCCTCATTTTTATGAATTTATTTTTGATTATTTCTGAACCGGTTGAAGACATGTCCTGATTTCAGAGGCAATTTAACCTCTGAATTGTGAACTTGTGTATGATGTCACAGCTGATGCTAGACACACTGGTAAACATTTTTTAAATAACTTTATTAATATCAACAGTATCGCCAGTAAATCAAAGCTAGTCTCAAAATAATCACTGGTCCATCTTTCACCCCATACAAAGTATCTGGATTCACCTCTTCATTGGAAATATGCTGGTTTTACCTAGACTTCACACTTGACTGAGTTTTCTGTCCCTTACTTTGGGAGACAGTCCATTGCCTCCGCTCCTAAATGTTTTGTTGCTTTTCCTACTTTGTTCTTTGAAACACAAATTTAATGGAAGCAGTTGTTGTAGAGGTCTGTGCTAATAAAGGCATGGTATGGAGCTAGTGAGGTACATTGTATTGCAAGGAAATGTTAACACGGAACTACTGAGAAGTCAGTGTTTATCATGAATTCCCACCTTTAGAAATGATAAAAAATAGACAATTATGCATCTCTGTGTATGTTCCACCACTTGCTTCATGTCTCAGTACTCCGTATTACTCACCTTGTGGCTTTCAAGCTTTACTGGGAATAAAAATGTCAATTTGCTTTTTTCTCTTTTTAATTAATAGGCCCCTGCTAAATCTTCTCTTCTTCCAGCAGGTGTGGACACTACTATACAAAGTACTATGTACAAATCTTATTAGAAACAACCCCTGCTCAAAAAACACATGGACCATGGTAATAAGAAAACAATATCATTATTTTTTGCCAATTTACAGAGATGTCAGTTCAGGCACAAATCTTTCCCAGAAGCTATATAAGAAGCTTCCACAGCTCAGAGTCTGAGTGCAGGTCTCTCCATTCCTTGCTCACACCTCAGCCCTCCTCAGTAGGCAGCAGGCTGGGGTAAGGAAGGATGCTCACAAAAAAATTCTATCTGGGACAGAAAATAAGGGAATCCTCTGTAGAGCAGGTTGTGTTTGAGGGACACTTCTGGAAGTGGGAACGTCAGAGAAATAATCCCCCTCCTGGGCGGAGGGTTCCTGTTGTCCTTCAATAAGAAAAATCATCTCAGTGGAGAATTCCTGGAATAAGGTAGTGGTGATCAATAATTAATGCCCAGCTGTTGCTGGAAAAAGTTTCTGAGCTACTGCAGACAGGACAGAAGTGTCCTCAGCACCATCACTGAAAGCAAAGTTTTAGATCTGAAAGCTAAAATGAAACAAAGCAAGCTTTCAAAGAACTCCTCAAAGTGCTCGCAGTTCCCAGGTCAGGGCAGATGAAAAGATAAATATTGAACAAAGAATGTTGTTCTGTATCTGAAGCATCTTAATGAATACAAAAAGTTATACATCATATTTGAGGAGTGCTCTTACCTCTTATCAACTGTTCCTTTCCCCCAGCCAGTGATGAGATCATGGCCCCTCACGGGTGATCAATTCTTAAGAGTGATATCGGATGATTTATTGCATACCCAGAGGCAAGACGGAGTTTCCCCTTGAACTCTGGAAAACCAACATTGTCACTGATATGCGAGGGAAAATTTCTCCTTAGAAAATCTGTAGTTGACTGAGCAAAGAGAAAAAAATACCTATTGCTAGATGCTTTTATGGCTTTTGTTACTGACTTGGGTGACACGAGCAAATCACACAAATCCTCCCTGTTGATTTCCTCCTCCTGTCTGCCAAAGACTGGCAAAGCTCTTTATAACCATCGTGTGAAACGCAGAAGTGCTGCAAGTGTTAACTTTGGCATCGCGCAGGTCACAAGTGTATTCAGCGATGTTGCTGCTTGTTAACCGTCAATATTCGCATCACCTTTGGTCCCATCTGGACTACTTAGGCAAAAAAAACCCCAATAAACCCCACTGCTGAGAAAGTTGAGGTGCTAAACAGAATGGCCAAGATTTTTCAGTCTGAATAAGACATTTGCAGCTTCTCCAAAGATTATTCACTTTCTGCCTGTATCTGGCAACAAACTCAACAAGAAGGGGAAGAGAGAACGAGTGGGGGGTGGGGTGGGAATTAAGCACTTACAAATAATATTTGAAGCTGTCTTTCTAAGGCCACAGAGGGATTACTGTAAGCAAGCCCAGTTACTGCAGGTACTGGGGGTTTAAGAAATCCCTTAGACTTGGCTGTAGTAAATTTTTTGGGGAAAAAAAATGGATTAATCCTCTTCTATTACATGGATTAAATGATCAAGTTTGTAATTTATCTACAGTGTATTCTGATCTAGTGTTACAAACACTTAAATATTGCATAATAGAGTCATACCGGTTCAAATAGGAGAATGAGATTTTTGTGGATCTGAGCCAAAAAGCTCATTGACATCAACTGAGAAGCTTCCTACTGATTTCAGTGAGCCACAACTATGACTCCATTAAAGATAGGAAAGCTTTTTTTATGGCTAGTCCTGCAAAACCAATGAAACTTAGAAGAACTCTGGCTGGTGTCTTATGCATTATCATCACACTCATGATCTAAATTGTGACTACCACTAGCCAGAAATAGCTTGGCTCAATTTCTAGCTCCCCGACAGTTTGAGGGTAGCCACAAAAAACTTCAAACAAACTGATTTGGGCTCAAGATCTGCAGGGACATAAGAGCTACCAAACCTTGTAACTGTCTGCATAACTTCTTAAGCTTGCAGCCATTATTTATTCCTTCCTAATGACCAAACACACAAAACCAATATTTTTCCTTACTGTGCTCGAAGCTTCAAAAGGCATCCGGAGTACAAATAATTCATGGCACAAAGATGTTATAAGCTGAAACCTTGAGCTGCAGGAGTTTTGTTACTGACTTCATTAGGCTAGAATTTCACTCAAAGATGATTAATTACCACAACTTTCAATCTTCATAAATGCTATTTTGTAATGTTGAATTGTCTAAGCCAGCTCTTACAAATGAAGTAACCGGAATAAAAATTTGAGGAACTGGAAACAGAAGTAGTGTAGAAAAGACAAGAGTGACACTTGAATAGTTATGTTTTTAGGGGCAACCCTCAAAGACTTGATATTAACATAAGTCTTGAATGCAGGGAACGTACAATTTTACCAATAGTACTCAAACAAATCAGATTTTCTTCATTTTCTTTCTGCAGCAGTGTCCCAAGCACAGATTCAACCAAGGCATGACACATCGACCCCGAGAAGAGAAAGAATGACTCTGCATTTTCCTCCGATGTTCAGACCGTTCTTATTCACTCTTGATGTAACCATCTCATTTTGTAAGAATTGAAAATGCAATCTCACATTGCGTTCATAGTTAATTCCCTTTCATGTGTATATGCAAGACACTGTGCATAGGTGCATGAAGAGGTAGGAAAGAATTGTCAGCTTCTCTTCCTTTTACTCTTTGTCTTTTCCTCTTTCTATTTTTTTCTTTCGGTTTAATGGTTTGCATGTGAATCTTCCATGTTTTGCTCCAATGAGTGAGAGTGAAAAAGAGAAAAAGGGAAGGATGCCAAAATCACTTCTAAAATATCTCAAGATGAGCAACAAATAAAATCCTCAAGAAAAAAAAAAAAAGAAAAGAAGAAGAAAACAACACAAACCGACTCATAGCTTCGTGTGCTGCGTACGCTGCAAACTGGACATACAGTGTCTACTGCTGGCTTTACTTTCCAATCTCACAACGGAAAGAGAATCTTATTTACAATGACCAGTCCCAGTCTGGGTGCTTAAAACTAAGCCGGCACTGTCGGGCTATCCAAATCCCATTAAAGTCAGCAGAAACCCTTTGTCCAAAGTAACCTTCTGACTTGCTTTCAAATCTCCGCCTTTGCTGCACGTTAGAGTCGCCTGCATGGGGAGCCCAGGTTCTCCTGTTTTCTCTGCACTAGGAGCCCGTTGCTGCAGATTGCCTTCTCTTTTATCTTCCTATTTTACAGAGAAAAATTAACTCATATTTCTAGATGTTGCTTTGCCCAGTGTGATGCCATGGTCAAAAAAGCATTCCATGTAATCACAGTTGAATATGAAGGGAACCCAAATGACTTAATGTACTTTGGCACCACGAGGAGCTTAAGTAATTATCAAGACGTTGACTCTCTTTTCAAGGGGCTGTTGTAGCACAAACCAAAAGCCAGACTTTGGCTTGATGGGCTAGTTGAAATAGTAAGCAACAATATCTGCATGAAATTGAAAGCAGAGTATTTCCTCCCCTGGACTGCTCCAAGCAGCTTCACATGAAATAAACATTGATGAACCTGAGAGAAGAGCAAGGACGAAAGTTCTGTAGCAGAGACCACCTGCAGGGAGAGCATCCCGAAGCGTATCCCAGGAACTCCTGGCAATCATTCTATTTTAGACTCTGGCGCAGGTGAGTGTGCAAAATATAGGGGAAGGGATTTGACAACACAAACTGATCAGAAATGATACAATCATCAGTTGACTCAAGTGGCTATGTGATTAATTTTCAGGGTCCAAAAATGCCAGTAAAAGCTGCAAATTATGTGAAAATTTGAAGTGAATTTTAAACAAGTGTACATTTCCTGACTCAAAGGCACTTTAGCCCTCTACCCTGCAGCTTAGAGACATCTATCTGGCTTTTTTCCTTCAATCAATACCATTAAAGCCCTAAAAAAAATCCTTGCTCCATATAGTTATAAAATATCAATTACATACATTTTCATTAGCTGAATGCAGTGATCAGGGCTGATACATTGGTTGTTTGTTTCTCAGTGAGACATTGTTGGCACTCTCCCAGTCACAGTCTTCTGCAGTGGGAGCATCCTCTGATCACACTGACAGGGACCCATGCCTGGTACCGCACTTACCCACCAGTCCTCTGCCATATCACAAGCTGTCAGTCACAGAGGACAAAATAGGGATGCCAGGCTTCAGTTTCTTCTGCCTGTCACCCCTACAGTGCATTAACCACCAGAGGATATTCTGCTGCAGGATTTAAAAGCTCCAAGCAGACATTAATGAGTTATGCTAAACTCACTGACACTCTTGTGGAAAGTACTTTCGCCTCTGTTTCTCTGATGTAGCCGTTTAGATAGAGGAAAGATAAGTCACTTGCCTGAGGGCATGCACTGATTGAGTATCTGAGACCAAATTAAACTCTGACATTTCTTGGCCCTCAGCTCCATGTTGTGGAAGTTCTGTCTTCTGAAGAAACCACTGAGAGAGAAATGAAAACACATCATCCCTACGTTAAATATGCCACCTACTCTGTGCTCACCTATTTCTTTGCTTTTAAATTAAACAACATCAGTAACAGCACAGATATCTCTTGGTCTGTGACAGCATGTCTTCCTCCTCCTTTTCAGCTCAGCTGTTTCATATGTCTACTAGTGTGCCTTGCCATCCAGCTCACCTTTGTGGGGGCCAACGCTCAACTGGAGATCTTATGTCAAAAAGGCAGGAGTTGAACATGTCTAGAAGCATAGAGATATTTTAAAAGTAAGCAGAAACATGCGTAGCCGCACCGAATGCAATTTTGGAAAATGCAGCTTTCTGTTTTCATTCAGCACTTCTTCTCAGAAATAACGCAAGAAAGGGAAGGCAGCAGAAGAAGGCGAAGTTTGTTCCTCAGAAGGAAAATGTTAAACGACAGCATTGATTATTACTGGGTTTTATCCTCATAGGGAAAAAATCCACATAAACCAGTAAACAAACAAACAAAAAGAAAATACACTTCTCGCACAACCTGCTGGAATTTATGGCTCTATATCTCAAATGTCCTGTGGAACAGAAAACATCAGCCACACCCTGAATATTTTCTAACAAAAGAAAAGGAACATATCTTCCTGAAAAACTTGAATGGGGCTTGAAAACATGATGCTCTCTATAAATTCAATAAAATTTAACTCATCCAGTCTCATTTTCTAGTCCCCTTTCCTGTCACTTCAGATTGGTAGGCTCATGGTGTCAGTCTCCCCATTTGATAAGTTTTGTCTTTAAAGGACTACCAGGTTGTCTGAGGTCATCAGAGCAAACAGATTAAGCACTTCTCGCCCTGCATTTCTTGGCCTCAGCCACCACCTTCGCTCTGTGGCAGAGGGCAACAGGCTGACACCAGTGTTGCAAGGCTGGGCGTTACAAAACAGCCTCACCTAACAAACCTCCTGCAAGGCAGCTGTGCCTTATCCCACATACAAAGGTGCCCTAAGCAAACTCCTCATGGTTGCACACGGTAGCGTGCACCCCAGCACAAGACAACCTCATTTCCAATGATAACCCTCTCATTGTCATGTTTCCTGGTAACCTAATTTGGAATAATAAGTTGTCTCCAGTCCCCAGGTCCAACCTACGTGAGTTCTGAATTGGGAATTGAAGCTGAAAACATAATGGGAAGGAAGAGGAGTGTAAAGAAAACATCACAGGGGGAATTAGAAAGCCTGTATTTTACTGCTGTAGTGCTGGACACAAAAGGGGCCAAGAAAGTATTCCCCGACTGTAAAACTGTTGAGTTTGTACAACATAAAAATATTTTTTATTTCAAGAAGAAAAATCCTTTGGCTTTTTTTCCAGTTCTGAGCAACAGAAGAAGCTATCCACTTGAATATTGCAGGAAATAGCTGCATGACAGACTGCAGACTTCCACTTTTTGGTTGTTGGAGAAACATTTCCCCTGTTGGCTACTGCAAACTGAACATTTTCAATTACAAGGGTCTTATTTCTTTGGAAGTAATTAAAAGCCTGACATATTTCCTTGAGGTTTCCTTCCATTTTAATGATGGAAAAAATATAACTAATGGTAAATTTCAACTAGCTCTTCTTCAGAGCTCTCTGTAGCTTGCCATGATCACCAGACCTACAGGCAAAACACACCTTAAAAAGATCCAAGATCTGCTTCCTCCTGTGTTTATACACGAGGTTATACAAGGTTACACAGCCTGTGTCATCATGAACATATGTGCTTGAGATTTGGAGATTTAGCTTTGGGAGGACCAAAGTCCAAAAAAAGAAATAGACCATTTCATTGATATCCAGTGCTAAACTGGTGCACAGCTGCCCAGCAGTGCTGGGAAATGCTGCACAATGTTCATGGCTCTTCCATACTGCCCTCATGGTAGTTGAGGTCTTTCCCCAGCAAATATATCACTTCCAGTAGTTAAGTCAGAGGACACATTCTGCCTGCTAAAACCAGACCTGTCCTCACCTCTGTTCAAGCACCATTAAGCCTGCACTTCAGTCCTGCTTAACTGTTCCAGGAGAGAGTGTGGTTTCAATCTGTTCTGTCTCTTGGCTTCTCTTCTGCATCTGCCAGGAACTGCACATGCCGGGGTTCCATCCACACAGGGATGTGCATTTATAGGCAAGCCCACTGCCTAGAGCCAGCCATAAAGGAACTGAGTCAGCCTGGTGTGTTGGATCTGGCCCTCCAAGGCTTACAAGCTCTTCCAAGCCCATGTCTCACTGAAATGTTTTTAGCCATATGGGAAGAAGTGAGGTGTTTAGCGGTAAAAACGACACTGCTTTTGATTAAGGGAAACGGTGAAGTTTCTCTTGAGGCCAAAAAATTGCAAATTCCCATTAATATCTATCTTCCCAATGAGAAACTCCTAACTAAAAAGAAGTAGAGTTTTATAGGGCTTCTGTTTGCCAGGGAGCTGTGCAGATGTGACTCATTTGCTCTCCCCAGGCCGAATGTTGGCTGGTGTCTGGGAAGAGACTTAAGCTTCCTTGCAGACACACTGGGACTCTCCACTAGAAGCAGAATCACAGGCCAGGTTCCAGCTGTGTCAGACCTCCTTCACAGCTCCCTTGAGCTGTCTGGTTAACACCAGGGACAACACGGGCAGAGGACTTTCTGCAAAGCTCATTCTACATCCAACAGAGTTATAACCATCCCGAACACCCTCCTCCCTCTTGGTTTGTTTCTTGTGGAAATTAGTTTGAAGTCTATCTGGAAACAAGTCTTCTACGGAGGCTGCAAGAGACTGAGTGCTTGTGGCTAATTACTGTGCTTTATTCTCTCTGCTTTTAAGCTGGTAGCTGTGTTTGGTCAAATTTGAGAAAGAGGAAGAAGCCTTGAAGACATCACATTTCTCCCAGGTTTGCAAAAAGACACCATAATATTTTTGCCATTCCCATTTGTACAGGGGAAATAGGGAAAGAATCCATAGTAGGGGATTGCTTCCTTCCGCTGTCTTCTTGGGGTAGGAGGCAGCAGGAACCTCGGGCTCCCTGCTCATGTGCTGCATCCAGGTGAAAGCTGTAAGAAATAGGGATCACAGAGTACTCGAAAGGAAACCAGCTCTGGATCAGATCTGATTTCTTTTAACACCTAACTTCTCAGTGATGGATATTACTTCATGATCAGGAACAAATGCTTTGTTAATGCACAGTCTTCTGCAGGAAAAATACAACAGAACTTTCACCACATGTATTTTAGAGCTGATTCTTTGTATGTATAGTCCTATAACACATTATTTTTATTATCAAGATCATTATTACTAATTTGAATACTTTAATCATGCTTCTTTTTTTTGTATTTTCTTATGGTTTTTTGTGGTTTGCCATGTGCTGTCTTTAAAGTATTTCCAGGCACCTTTAGACAGTAGAATCCACCCTCTACTCCAACATGACTGTGAAGTTTGTTAGAAACACTTCCTCTTACACAGAGAGCCCTGCACTCCTGCTATGTAGGCCATTAGCACTTACATTTAATTTCTATTACAGATGACAGAAACAAAACGCTTGTTGAGTAGGCATTCTGTCACGCAATACATCTGAGCTTTTCTTGTTTCCCTTATAAGAAAAAGGGTTATTTACTCATTGTCCCGAAACACTGACAAGGACTGTAGTACAAAAGAATTTTAATCTTGTGCGACAAGGAGTCTGACATCTTTCTTGTTGCCACTGGTGATGATTTTATTTCTCTAGAGCCTTATTACTGTTCAAAGCATTTAACGTTTTGTATATGAAAGCAGATGTGATCAGATGTTTCAGTCTGAGGGCTTCAGCTCATTACGAGCTTTCCAGGAAGTTTAGATGTCTGTCAGTGCTGCTCTTCCAGTGTGAGAAGGCCAGGGCATCTGTCCCGGTGCTCATGCGACTGCTCTGGCCAGCCACTATGAATTAAAAGAAGGTATCGTATCTGCAGTTCACTGCAGTCTTTCTAGTCAAGATAAAGGGAGAGTTAGGCAATACATTTTGTATCTAACTCAAGCACTTAGGTGGGTTCAGCAAACTCTAGAACACAAAGCACCGTTGGAGCAGTCATCTGAATAGTGTAAAACTGTGTTAGTCTCCCCTCTGCTTCCAAGGAGGGTTTTGCAGCCTGGATGTCTTGAAATGAGGATTTCTGCCAATAGTGACTCAGGAAAAGAATTTAAATGTGATGGCCTCAGCCTAGTCCTTGGTGGAGTATTTGTCCACATCATAAAACCATCGGACACAATATGGAAATGCAATTGACATTAAACCAAATGATATAATCCCATCTAATGGTGTTATAATGAATCCCAAGTGAAATAAACATGATTGGGCAAGTATTTCAAAGTGTTATTGAAACAGTTTTTATAGTGTAAAGGTCTGCGTTTGCCAACCAGTGGCCAGACACACGGAACAGACTGCAATAAGCTGGCCAATTCCCACCCTGTAAACCTGTGGCTGTTTCTCAGAGAAACATCTTTTTTTAATTAGTGCTTTTACTTTTTGAAAGATTCAAAGGAGTTTCCTGAAGTGTGTTTCATTTTTTTAAATACATTGTTCCTATTCCCAATTAGCAATTTCTGGTCAGTAGTGAAATTCCCTGATGAGTAGAAGAGGATTAAATTTCTGTAAATATACTATTTATGAACTTGTGAGTTGCTAAATGATGTTGGCCTTTCACCTAATGGCTGGTCATGCCTTATGTGTCTGTATTCTTTGCTGTGTTATTCCTCTGTTCTGGTATTATTGCTTTTACTAATTTTGTATAAGGTACCTTCTGGCATGCTTCTAAAAACCCAATCCAAGTGGTGTGTTAGCACAGCTGACCGTCTGCTTGATTGAATGTTTTCCAAGTGCAATTTTCAAATCTTCTTTCCTCTGGAGCAGTGGAGAGGGAAGAGAGAGCTTTCCCTCCAATCTGGGATAGCATCTTCATTTCTGACCAGCTTGAGAAACTCACCCCTACAAGAAAGAAAGGTCGTAGCTCAATGTTACTCATGAGTCTGGATGTTCTTGAGAGGTCTAGCTGCCCCTGGAGTCCCTATGGATCACATGAAATGCTGAATAGCATTCACAAAATTTTGAGATTATGTCGGACACACAAACCTGAAATAGATGTAGAAGGTTTCTTTGCATTCAGCAACATTCGCAAAAACCATGTGGTTTGCATTTTCTCTTTATTTATTTAAATAACCACACAATATTGAAGTTGATTAAAAAATGGAGCTCTGTAATAGCTGGCCTCAGTGCCGCTTCTACTCTGCTTTCTGATAATTGTTAAACACCTTTCCTTAAAGTTTATCTGGAAACATTGATTGTCCAGAACAAAAGGTTTACTGACAGCGTGGTAGGTTCTCCAGTTACGTGATGCTCATGTACAAACTTCCACTAGTGATCATCTCAGCTGTGAGCTAAGAGCTAAGGTCCTATTGACTTTCAAATGGAGACAGGGGTGTTGTCTCCCTTCAGGCTCTAGGGCAGAGAATTGTTCCTCAGAGTATTGCAAATGTATTATACTTGATTCCCATTTAAAGCTTTCCTTTGCTCATGCCAATGCTACGTAAAAGCAATCTATACAAGCAACAGGTAAGTATAAGCTGACCTGATTTGGGTAAGGCGATGCAATGTCCTTGGAAGTTTCTTTTGTGAGCTCTGTGGAACAGCCAAGGATCATGCTCGTTTCAAAGACCTCGCCAATAGGGATATTTACCGTTATTTATTCCCCACTGGGGCTATTTACTGGGGGTGTTTCCCTTTACTGGGAGTGGCTTTTCCAGAAGGGATGCTTCAGACACCCATAGGCTCAGAACACTTGTGTACAGAAACATAGCACAGGTGGTAGTCTGCAAACATGAACCTAGGTACAACATTAGAATAAAGGCTCAATCCAACCTGGATGGCAGCTCCAAGATACTTTTCTCCCTGCCTCTGCCTAAGTTGAAAGAATGGTATCCCTCCTTTTCAGGCCTTCTGCTCTGAGCTTACTCAACCTATTAGATCTCTGTAGGGCTCACACCCTGTCACCCTTCTATAACCTTACTTGAGTTCCTGTGATTTGCCTCAGGAGGAGGTTGTATCATTTGCACTTTCACTGTGGATCAAGATAGGTCTTCTGCTGTCTCCACTCATGCTTCTGGGACAAAGCAAAAAAGATTCACCCTAAAAATAAGAAGCTGTCCTCTGCAAACCGTACAGAACTCTGTTATACACTGGAACTAGCATGGTAGCAGGGAAATTACAATGTACCTTCCTCCTTGATTAAGAAGGTCAAGTTCAAGACTCGCTCTGTAAATATAATGGAGGCTCTAAGCCAATCTAATTGAAGTTAGCTGATGCATTTCTCCACACACTCTCAACCACAGTGCTCTTCCTTCAGCAGCTAGCCTACCTGGACCCTGGACTTAAGAAGATTAAAATGTAAGAATCTAGAGTCAGTGATCATAATTACCCCTGTTGGCCTCGAAACACAACAATTCTTCCACAGTCTCAAACACCCTCGTAGTTAGCAATCAATGAGAAATCTCTAGCAGGCACAGCAGCAGGCAGCTTGAAATCATCTCAAAAATACTTGCACAACCTGTTAAGTTCCTGTACAAGAGTAATGCCTTCTCTAAGAGTACTGGAAGTCGTTTGAGTGTTGTAATTATTTCTATCCAATAAGGATTTCCCCAGAAAAGACAACATAAAAGACAATATTGTTCCAAAATGCCCAAGTTCAATGGAAAACAAGCAACGAGTATTTTCTCTGCAAAATGAAGTATTTGCAATTTTTGCAAGGAATTAGGGGCCTTTCATGATATATTCAGCAGAACATTTCTGGTAAGGCACCTTATAATGCTTTTCACTACTATGATGATGTAAGTGGCAGAAGACAAAAACAGAATGGCAACTGTATTAGCCTTGAAAATAAATTTCATTCCTAGTCACCCTGATTGCAAATTTCAAGAAGAAATTTAGCAACGCCTGCTGATATTTAAACTTCTGTAACCAAGAACACAGCATAATGCAATACCAAGCAAAACGTTAAGAACTGAGTCTTGGATCTCTGTTTGTGAAAGGGCAAATTCCAAGAACCTGAGTTGTTTTTTCCTGATATCAGTGATTCATTGGACTTCTGCTTTGTCCCTTAGAGTACAAATCCTGTATATTTTAGTGGGAGAGTAAGCAATTTTCAAGGGCACTTTTCCACTCTAACTGAGGAGGAAAATGTGTGATTACTCACAGATATATATCATGTTACCAAAACGTCTGCCGTTGCCATAGGGTATTGACTACCTCATGATTTTCACCTGCGCCTTATGGGTTAGTGAGTCTGTATAGGGAGGGGAATGAGAACAGCTGACCATCACACAGCAGCTGTCTTTTAAATAGAGAAAAAAAAAAAAAAAAAGGTATTCTGCCTGAGAGGAAAATAATAAGCCAAGAGTGGGTAACCATCAGATGGTTTTAGCTTTTTCTTGGGTAAAGTGCTGTGGATACAAATTAACTTTGTTTGTTCAATATTTACTGTATTTTCCTTTTACCTGCTCTGAAACGAGGACTGGAAGCACTTTGCTAAATGGATTAAAATTATCCTAGCTTCACAGCATGCCTTGTAAGTGCCCTGCTACTGTCTTTGGCTATGCTGGTTTGCAACTACATAAAGCAGTACCCTTTCAGGGGTTTCCATAGATTCCCCTGCCCCTGCTATGGCAACAGCACACTCTCAGCTCTGCTCCTCCTCAGGGCTGGAGGTCTGTTTGCATTAGAAAGATGCTACTCACTGGGGAATTGGGTCATCCCAATGGGACTGAGAGATCAGATTCTCCGGCAGCAGAATCCACTCAAAGTTCATGTGACCCCAAGATGACCACTACCTGCTACCAGATGTATGAGGCACCAGCACATTGTAATTTCATTTGTGAAGCCAAGTTTTCCTGAGAGTAGGGACGAGGCCACTGCGAGTCTTTTCAAGGCAATTTGACCATCTGTGCTACTTTCTTCTACGCAGCGTGGTCTTCAGATAGGGCCTTCCTTGTCCTAAAAGAATGCAGCGCCAACACCATGGAAGCTGGAACAGATATTGCAGCCTTTCAATGGCACAAACTCTACTGTCTTCAACGTCAGAGACAGAAAGACTCAATGAAATCATGCAAATCAGATACACTTCTGATCGTTTATTGCCTCAGCTCATTGATTTTAGGATCTGTTAAAACTAATTCTAAACTCCAGCCACAGACGTTCTGTTCACAGTTCTATGTTTCCAACAATTTTTCAGATTTTTTTGCTGTATCTAAGACTTTTAATTGCAAAGCGATTACCTCCTCCACCCCCTATGCCGGCAAATAATCCCTGTGACAGCCTCTTTATGGGAATCATTGGCATTGCTGACATTTCTTAAACTTCAGAATCTGGTAGATATCTAAAGGAACAACATGCACACCTGTACACTACTCTCCACTCCAAATAAACTGAGAAATTCCCCTCTAATTCAGAAGAGTAAGAACAAGTGGAGGAAGACCTCGTTGTCTTTGCACCCATGTCTTTTCCTCCCAGTAACTTCTGTACGTTTCAGTTCCCAGAAAACTTTGGGTTCACTGAATTCTAAGTGTATAAATGTCTGTTGATTTAATGTTTCTCTTTACCATTAAGTGGAGGGAAGCTGCCTGAGGCAAATACAGTACTTAGAGGTGGCCAGGCAGCCAGCCATAGACACAGGACTGTGTCCTCTCTAGTACACATCTCTTACCTCTTTTTACTCTCCCTGCCTTGAGTTTAATATAAGCTGTCCTTCCTTATGGTATCAGAATCACTGATGAAGGTAAATATTGGAAAGAGGAGCAAAGAGACATGCAAAGGTAGCATTTGGTCAGTCCTCAGAGAGTCTACACCTTCCCTCCGATATTCACGCAGTATCGATGGTTTCATAATGGACGTGCAGGAATATGGGATCAAAGGGAATATCTGAGTGTTATTGGTTCTAACTACCCAAGCTTAGCCAGGCTTTTAACTTTAAAAGCCTTGGAGAAACAGCTTCTGTTTTATTTTACATTTCATCTGATACATCTTGCCCTAGTAACCAATTAACATTTTGTGATTGCACGTAAAAATCCTGCATGCTCAGACTCTGCATTTTATGCGTCTCTGAATGCCGTACATCAGGCTGAGGTGTCACACTGTGGCTGTCCTCCTGGCCCTGTCATCTTCAAAACACAATGTGTGAGGTCACCGTCGTTAAGCAAGCCTTCTGGTGTTCAGTTCCTTACAAGATGCTTTTTCTAAATATTGAAGGTTTTTAATTACTATTATGGAAAAGATAGGATCTTTACTCTATAAAGGAGATCTTCCGGTAGAGGAGATACGTGGGGTACGGTTCTTTTCAGATCAGATGGTTTTGTAGTCATGGATGGAAGAGAAAAGAGAAGAGGAAAAAGGTTATAGCTTTTTTTATTAATCTATAGCCTGTAAGACTCCATTTTGTGTGCCTATAGCAATAACACTTGAGGACATGCATTATTTTACTGTCATTTGTCACTGTTATACGTATTGATCACTAAACTCTCCAGAAATTAATACAGCTTGCTAACCACTTACAAAGTACTTGTGAAATGCGTAAGTGATACATCAGCAAAAACACACACCAAAGAGAAAAACAGTGTTTATTTCTGCTTCTTTAATCAATTCTTTTTCCCTGTTCCTCTTCCTACAGAAAACGATGGTTGTGATGGACACCATCTGCATGCCAGGAGAAAGGAGCATGTCCCCAAATCCCTGGCTGCAAAGTTTACATGCAAAAAGCATCTCTCTCCCCTCCTGTTCAGTGGAGCTGATTTGTAGCTGTCAGCCAGCCCGCAGGATGGTTTGTACCCCCAGAGCTGGGAGCCTGTTTGCTTTCCAACCGCTGCCTGCCCTCCAGCACGCTTGCTGATGTGCCTCAGAAGGTTTGCTCCTGCCAGGCCCGACAGCAGCAGGGCTCGGAGCTGCCAGGTTGCATCCACATCGCTGCAGGTGGGTAAGCAGTGCGAGACAGAGGGGACTGCAGGCTCTCCAGATAAAGGCAGGAAAACTAGACAAGGAGGCAAGCATAAAGGCAGGTCAGAGTATAAACGCTGGCCTTGGTGGCAGGAATCAAAGGGAAGCAGCTTTTTTGAGTAGGGAATAAAAGAGAAAGGAAGAAGTGGTTGTGAAGTGGCTTGCATTAACTGGGGAAGGGAGTAACACTGGTTGCAGGCAGTGGCAACTCTGCAGGCTCCACAAGGCAACAATTCCCATGTTTTGCTCCCTGTCCCTCGGGAGGCAGAACGGCTCTGTGTGCTGTTGGTTGGGGTTTTCTTCTTTTTTTTTTTTTAATCTCCAGGCTTGAGCCCATTTTGGTTGAGCCTGTGCCACAACCCCTGCCTGGAGGGGTGGCTCTGAAGGAGGACTGAAAACCTGACAATTGAGTTTCCGAGTGACAGAGACAGTTGGGTCCCTCCAGATGTGAATAGGGGTGTAAATATTCACAGCAGCAAGGTAAACAGCTGAAGGGTTTGAGGAGCTGTCTTGGAGCATGAACCTGACCCTTGAGCTAACACAACAGCAGAGAAGTCCCCAGGGACCCTTGTAGGACCAGATGTCCGTCCGTGGAAATCAGATTCATACTGATTTTCAAGCTTCTGTAGTGTGTCTGGTTAATTGCAAGCGGATGTATTTTCAGGCTACCTGTTGTTACAGTTTGTTTATTTGTCTGTACCAATATGGAGGTGGATATGAAACAAACACAGACCTCTTTGTGGACAACCTGCCTACAGGTAGAAAGGTTACTTCAGTTGAACCTTTGGTTTGCAATGAATAATTCAACCATTCATAACTCTATCTGTGCTTAAACATGGTTACCACTCTCACCACTGCCTTCTGTCAGCATTCAGCTATTAAAAATAGCAACAGCATATAGTATTTTGAGCCAGCTTTATATTTACCTGTGTGTGGTTTTTAAGAGATATTTATTAAATGGTTTCTAGTGGTCAACAACCACTGCAAATAGGTCTCAAGTTCTGTCTCATTCATGAGCAACAATCAGAAATCATTGGCTGACTTGGCCTGAATCATCAATGAAAGATATTTACTTTTTGAGCTCTTTGAGGTGCTGTCACTGTAAGACATCACTCTCAGCTCTGACAGCAGAGACTGTGTCACCTGCACACCTGTGATGATTCACTGAGGTGCACGTTAAAATGCAGCGTATGCCAATGTCACTGACCACCAAGCCAAAGGGAAGCTGGTGCTGTGCAAAACATGGATGGTTTATTGGCAGCATTGTGCTTTCAGAAAAAAGGCATTCAGGAAAAGAACTTTTAGTTAGCAATTACAGAAAACCTGGGAAACAACAGGACCATTTGTTCTTCACTAATGGATCCAACAGTTCCTTTACCTGAGCTGTCTGAGTGCTGGGGAGTCTTATCTGCTGCTGGGGAAAAAATAACCAGTATTCCTATGGCGGTACCTGGAAAACCACTGGACAGATTGGATAAGAAGATCTCTTAGGATCCTCTCAGGGCTTAGAATAAGAGAAACTGTACAGATAAAGTCGTGTGACTTTCTGCTTAAACACATCCCATAGTGTCCTCAAAGAGCCAAAGGCTGAGGTGAGATCTATATTTTACTTTGCTTCCAGCTTACTGTGCCCCTTGACCAAATCATTTAACTTCCTCATATTTCAGCTCAGCCTTCTAAAGAAATGCACACTTACCAGAAATGTGCAAGCGCTTAGCTACTACGCACGTTTCATGGAAGCTGTGGTGAGGAGTATGATATACAATTTTACACCTCATACACATCCAGATTTAAACTAACTATTTTTGCAATAGCACATGGGAAACCCTGTTCTAGAAATGACTTTAAGTTACTTTCATGTGCCCAACTCCCTCATACTTCTTTCTAGAAAATGACATCATGGAAGTTGCCAGTTTTTGTAGTGAAGGTTGACAGAAATGAGACTCAGATGCTTACTGCTAGCAGAAATAGTAGTAGTAGAAACACTGCTAGTGTTTCTGTATTTGCTATTAATAAAAATAAAAGATTTGACAAGATCATATTTTCAAAAACTGAGAATTGTCCCTCTAAAATAAGTTCCATTTCCTATAAGAAAGGTTTAAATCATTTATGTCTGCAGTTTGTTCTGCAGTTCTGCTCTGCTCTTGATCACACACCTCTTTCACCGAGCTTACAGTTGAGTCCCTGTGCCTCCCACAAAGAGAGTGGGAGAGCATCCTTTGCTCTCCTCTTAGTGTTTTTTAAAGCAGCTAAAACACACAATAAGCAATATCTTCAGCTTAACCAAAGGCCAGTTTCTCCATTAATACTTCCCATGACACTGAATGGAGTGGGAGAGTTCTGAAGGCTTCCGAGGTGCACATCAGGAACAAACACAAAACTGCAGAAGGTGCCTTGCTCCCTGCAGTATCGATCGTGTAGCCTTTCAGAGGGAACATTTCCAATTTTTTTTTCAAATAATTAAAGTATAATATTTTACAGCCTGATAAAATTTACAGGGACCCTTGGCAAGTAATTATAGTGCTTCTTTAAGAGAGACCCCATAAAAGATGCATGATTAGAAAGTTAAGGATCTGGATAGAATTACAACGATGTGACAAATAATTTACAAGCGATAAACCATCACAAGGAGAGGGGGAGGGTGATTAAAAGAAAAGGGGGGAAAGACACATTAAACCAACCAGTGATGAAGTCTCACAATTAAAATAATACATTTCCCCCCTGTGTTTAGCATTAAGGTTTTGTAACTACAAGTTGCTGTGCTCTGGCTAGAGAAAAGATTCTCTCTGGTTAGAAAAGCTTCAGCTTAATGTTGATGTGAGGCATCTCTTTTCATCAGAGGTTGTTCTGAATTTGGCGCAGTAGCTTTCATTTTATGACATGCTAAAGATAAATATTCTGTATAGACATTCTGCAGTACTAATGATCCCTAAGATTGTGGAACAGTAGCTCGGAGGATTTTTATCTGCCTCCAGATGTTGGCTGAACTCATTTTTTATAGAGCATATTCATTAGGTTTCAGTTGAAAAAAATTTAAAAAAAAATAAGTGACTGATTCCAATTCAAAACATCTCAGGATTTGGAGAAAATGTGGATTTGAATTTTGATATTAGGGCCCTTATTTACAGGAGATAAAGGGTGGCTGTGACAGAATGAATAAGGTGGGGGGAAAGGGAGGTAATAAACCTTCTTTAGTTTTTTCTCATCTTAGTCACTCCCCCTTATAAAAGTACAAAGGTCAAGGAGTGTGGTTGTCCCAGTGCTAACAATCGATATCAGCACCAGAACTACAACAAGCAGCTGCGGCCTCTGTGAGAGGTGAACACCAGCTGTGCTAAACCAGGCAGGTTGGGGTGGGATCCCAGCTCCCACCGTCGTGAGGGGATGGGGAGCGCATACTCAAAATGAACCTCGCTCACAGGGGAAATGCAGTGATACAGAACAGGACACTCGCCTGTGCGGAAGCCTTTTCACAGCACAGGGCGATGCAAACAGCACCTTCCACCAGGCTCAAGCGAGCAGCATAGGGTCCATAGGCATCTTCCCACTCACCTTTCCCCTCACGTGAACAGCAAAAAAAGTCCTAAACCAATTTGTAAAGAAAACTTCTTTAATGTTAATTCCTATGTTGCAGTAAGACCTTCAAAGAAAATAACACATTGCTCTGGGATTTCTAGACTTACAGAGCATGGAGACCGATTCTCAACTCATCCTCTATCGCTTTATCAAAGGTATCTCTCCTTTGGGTCAGTCTATATTTTTATCATATGTATTATTCATTTGTATTCTTATATTTTTATATTTTATATTTATTTATCTTTTGCTTTAACTGCTCCAATTAATATCGAAGAATCTTGAGTTACTTTGTGAGAAAGGGATTTTTGTGCCTTTTTAAAGATGTTGCATTTCTTCATTGCAGCCCCAAATGGACACTTTTAGCTGGTGGTAACACCGTATCAGAGCTCCAAAATACTCCACATCCGGGCACTAGGAGTTTTATTGTGGCCCTTTTGTATCTAAAGAAGTTTTGCAAAGCAAAAATCTAATTCAAGTCAGGCTGAGCACTCAAGGTGTAGGAGCATAAATTTGACACCAGGTTGATTTTAGTGCACTGCTGATTTATCCTGCAGTAATTGCAGAATCACACACATTAATCAGATTGATTTGTGCACATCTGTTTTTCAAAAAAACAGATGTTGATCAGAGGAAAAAGAAATGCAGTTCTCCTTACCTCAACTGACGTAAATCAGGAGTCAAATAATTGAAGGTACCTGCAATAGATGCCCATGGCAATGAGAGAAGAATGATACCTGAGGTCTCGCGTTCCCTAAGGAGCCCATTTTGGGGCTCACTTTATTTTATTAAGTCTCTCATGCGAGTCTCCCCAACCTCTGTGCTTTATTGGTAGCAGAAAGGACATTCAATAGTTTTGTGAGATTCCTGGTGAGACCTAACCATGTCTTCTCATACCCTACAATGGCAAAAATGGAAGGAATGTTGTAAAATCTTTCCCTTCTGAGCACATCTGATAATTCCTCTTTAAACCCCACCATTGGGGCAGGCTCTAATTGATTCACAAGCAACAGTGGATTAACGGGAATTGGAATAAAGTGGATTTCTGTGAATAAAAGTCAAAATGACTGTACTTCTCTAGAACTAGCAAAACGCTCTGGGCTTAACACCTCCTGAAGATGTACGGAGGAAATGATTTCAAGGCCTTAGTTGTCACTTGCAATATCAATCAGACTTTACCTTCCCCATGGCCTGAGTGTAGTACAGTCAGTGAATAAAATTGGAAAGAGAGAAACTACAGGAGAAACTACGGAGATTTCCCAAAGAACCACCTTTCCTGCTTCTCTCATTCTAGCCCTAGGATCCAAACGTTGTAACCCTGTTGCTGTATTCTTGCGGTTTGTTGAGTGGAAAATGCACATGTGTTCAAACAGCTGTATTGTTAGAGGCTCAATCCTAAATGCCGCGCAACATCTGTAGGGCAAGGGAGAGGTGTCAACTGAAGTGTATAAACCTCAAGCTAATGATACGGCGCTGTGTTGACAAAGCCTTCTGTCGGAGCTGAGATTTTCCTCAGCACAGAGTGGCAGGCGGTTCGACATTTTCCAGACGTTCGAAGGGACACCTTCTGTGGGATTTCTCATGCTTTCCTGCCCGTGCTTCACACATTGAGATCCCTGGGACTTCAGAACTGGCTTCTCAGCTGCTCTGCAGCAGCAGATTGGAAGATCTCGCCTTTTGGGCGCTGTTTGTTAGCGCTGTGTCTTCTGAGTAGCTTGGAAGTGGAATTTTGTTACTCTTCAGTCCTTCTCTTTTCTTAGGAGGACTTGTACACGGCTGAGCTCAGGGAACACATGCCTGAGCTGCTCTCACTGCAGTCAAGGAGCCACCTTGTAACCCCTGCGCTGAAAGGCACTGGTGGCTGGGGCAAGGGAATTGTCTCCATAATTTTTTGAATGAGATACAACTGTCATACTCCGAAACCAAAAAGCCTTCTCTATATCCAATAAGCAATTTCAAAAGAGGATGCTTTTCCAGTTGAAATATATGCACAGACACATCTCTTCTTTTTTCTTGTTTATTCTCTTTTACAAGAACTGGAGAGTTACAATTGTAGAGCTAGAAATGCACTTGTTAAACACCAGCAACAGAAGAAAACAGAGTAAGCTAACGTAAGGACTGTATTTCACCCTTGGAAATCTGTGCTTGAGATGATCCCAGCATTAAAGATGAGCTCTGAGCTTCCCCATATTCTGAGAATGTTCTGATCCAGGGTTTGGCTCCAGTCTTTGTTTAAGTGAGAGCCATGTGCTAAGCTCAGATCCAGACTGGAGTCTTCCCAAAATCTGAGGAAGTTCAGATGCAGGGTTTTGGCTTTAGCCCATGTCTAATTCAAACCAAATTGTAATCTATATTCCAAGTGGAAATGAGTCAGAAGGCCTCATCTTAGCAGCTGATGAGATGTCCACACTGCATAATCACTACGTACAGTTTGGCAGCCAGCAAGCACCCTGACTCAGGGGTGGCAAACACGGCAGCACCTGTGGTGCAAAGCTTTCACAGTTCTCAGGACCCCTCCTGAGCGTGCTCAGCACCCACACCACGAGGGGTGCACCTTGCAGGAGGTGATGGTTGGGCCTGCTACAACACCTGGACTTCATCCAGCTTAGGAACAACAAGTCTTATCGTGTTTAAATGAGGACTCTTGTGAAACGTAACAGCCTGCATTACTTCACAGGGACACCTTACTCCTAGAGCTGTGCACAATGATCAGCTATTGTGTGTTCCTGTCTTTTTACCGACTCTACTTCCTTGCTGCTGTGAGCCTCCTGTCTGAATCTGTTGTCCCTTGGGAAACATCTATATTCCAACACACTGGGAGGACTTGATTAAATGAACAAGATTCCCCTGCATGGCAGCGGGGAGTTTCATTATGCTGTTTTCGCTGTCAGATTTGAGAGAATTGCCTGTTCTGTCCTGTGGCATTTGCTCACTGCATCCTTCCCAGCTGGCCACTCCTGTAAACTCACAGTAGAGGGACTGTGTCTCTTAACATTGAAGAAGGTTTTATACCAAACCTGGAACGAATAAGTTAAGGATTGTAGCTTTACATCCTTGTTTAGATTTTGGAAACAGCCTTTTCTTAACACCACACTATGCACGCAACGTGTTTCTCATTCCAATCTCCATGTACTTGGAAACAACAATAACCAATTTTCCCATTTTCATGCAGCACCCAGAAGCAATTTCTTCCTGTTTTCAATATTAGCAATATTTATTATCAGCACTGTAGTAATACAATCAGACCCTTGCTGTGCTAAGTGCCTTGCACACAGGCTAAAAGACAGTTTTACAAGCTATTCACCTCAATGTCCAGAGGCTGTGGTGGTGACAAACTTCAGCTGGGCTGCTTTCTTCCAGTAGCAAAGAGAGCTTGGAGGGAGAGGACAACTTCTTCTCTAAGTGTCCCTGCCCCCAGTATCTCTGTTCGAAGAAAGAAGGAGGGGAAAAGCAGTGCTGTGAGAATAAAACATTTACTTGGTAGAGAAGTTTAATGAGGACTGGACTTGTGCATTTTATGATCCTTTTATCTCAGCTTTTTCAGAGAGAGAAAAATCTGTTTCCTCCAAAACTCAGTTGCTCATTTCATGCACTCCTTATGTGTATAGGACTAAGAAGATAAAATTAACTGTGCTTCTTCAGTGTTTGCCTCCCAGGAAAGAGTTAAGGAAAAGTAGCTAGATATAGAGTGGTATTTCTTTTGGAATCACGTGTTGTGAGAATAATGCAAGCAAACTACTTTCGCAACGATGCTGAGGTCACTCAACCACAAGCCTCCAGCTCTATTACATGTGAGAGAGAGATAATGGAACGGAATTTTGGGCAAAAGTTCTCATTTGTGGGAATCCTATCAAACCTCTGCAGGCCTTGGAGACACCTGGAAGAGGACGAGCATGATAATTATTTTCTAAAATAAGGGGAACTTTTGTTCTTTCCCTCCAGCCACCCCCACCCCATAGCAAGTCAGCAGCCTGTTGTGGTTTTGTTCCACGTGATTCCTTGAAAAGAGACAAAGAAATGCAACATCCTATCGGAGTGAATCACATAGCTTGGAAATGACCCGATTCACACGTTTTTTCCATTCTGTGTTGCTGATGTGAGTCTTAAAACAAAAGAAAATGTAATAGGTTCTGATGTTTAGTCTGTGAGCTGATGGAGCCTGTGCTCCGTTTTCCAGCTCAAGTTAACACACAGGGAAACATTTCACTTTTCTGAAGAGTCTTCTTTTCAGACCAAGCTGACTGCCTGCACAGAGCAGGTGACATTTCAGGGACCAGAAAAGCAAAACATGACACATGTCACTGTGGCTCCGAGATGTGTTCAAGCAGATCTGGGCACTAGTTCCTCTTGAAACAGATGTAGGAATAGGAACTGTGCTCACAGGGTGCGACCAGAGAGTTTAACCCAGGTTGTGCTCCTCTCTGGATGGTACCAGCACTCTGCCTTGCTGCCTAGCATTTAGCACTCATGACCCAGAGGAGCCCTTTGTTCCCCAAAGGGGTCTCGTCACTACAGGTTTGGTTAAGAGAAACCACCTTCTTTGCAGTTCTTATTGCTACTTTGAAAAATTAGCAACAAGCATCACACCGGGCATTTCCTTGAGACAAAGACTGCCTTTTTTGCCATTTTCATGAAGCATCAAGTGTGGCTTTAGTAAAGAGAGCTTCCACAGAATAATTGATACAAATAAGAAAATGGTATATTTCTGTATCTAATTACATGGAGAAATCTAATTGATTTCCTATTGCAGGTAAAAATCTTCCTGATTGTGACACTGAAAGCCAAATGCTGTAGCTTCTTGTACCCAACAGATTTATGACAAAATACTGGTCTTTATAATCAGCTGAAAACTTCTTATTGACTAAAAGAAGAAGGACTCAGACTGCCTGTAACTAAAATAAAGTTGCATAAGAACCTCCTTAGAGAAGTTATCCTGACACAGTAACTGGACACAAGATCTGGAGAACATGCAAAGTGCATGCCGATTGCTGCTTTTGCTTCTCTTGGTTTAAGTGGTTCACTCAGCCATTCAGACTGAAACATATATATTATATATATATATAAAAATACAACTTTCCAAACCAGTGGGAGCCTCGCAGATGGCATCTGCCCAGGTCCAGTGTGCCAGCTGCTGCCAAGTTGCTCATTTCATGGTTTATTGGAGTCAGTTACACATGGGTGGGCCAGGAAAAGAGGAGGAGGGAGAGAGGCGGGAAGAGGGAGAATGGCATTTCCCCTCACCCTCATTTTCTTTAGTTTGTTTTATATTTGTCATTATTATATAACATTGTTTTGGGCTTCCAAAGTTGTTGGCACTGAGTTTGATAGCAGCCCTGCCTTCCTTTCGTGGAAAAGCCAGAGGGTTGGTTCTGGTTTGGTTTTTTTATTATTATTTTGTTTTAAAAGCCTTTCTTCTAGGACATGTACCACATGTTTGGAGCAGTAATTGTTCCAGATGCACTTGAGCTAAAAAACTGAGCCTAAATTAGCTGGAAACTTGGAGAATTCAAGATGTGCTTTGCAACCCATCTTTGAAGAGTCTTTTCTCCCCAGATGGAGAAGCCATCTTCCAGATTCACTTCTACAACTGATCGCCCAGGTCACTATGGATAACAAAATCACCAGGTGCTTGGTCCAGCCAAGCTATGCCCAGGCTTGGCTGGATAGACAGGAGCTGGATAGAAACATGAGGAGGTTAAAGGATTTGTCCTGTGTCATGGGGAAACAGGCACAATCAAAACACAGTCATACGCTGGGTATTGTGACCTACAGCCTAGTGGTCTAGGAGTGCTGTTTCCTACCCAAACAGTCATTTTACATCACTGGCAGCCAGAAAGTCCCAGCAGATCCCATTCCCTCCCAAGGCATCACCGTAAATAACTCTTGGTTTGTACTGAAACCTTGACATTGCATGGGTAAAACTGAGGTCAGATGTTTCAGTATTATCCTCAATTGGACACTTGCTCTTGAAATCTGCTACGCCACAGAGCACACACTCTCTGTTCTGTAATATTTGGATACTCCTTGCTTTAGAACTAGAAGTTTCGTCAACGGATTCTGGGATCCTTGCTGCATGTGATTCACATGTTCATATCTAAAAGAAAGGAAACCAAATAAAAATTCATTCATTTTAAAAAAATAAAGCCTACAATGAAGTAATGAATTAAGGGACAGAGCATCTCTTGCAGATGACTAAGAGTTTATATTTAATGCGTAGTAGTCGACTCAGTCCCCAAAAAATAGAACCTACTCCCTCCCACATAGAAAAGACATGTTAGTCTACATCATAATCAGCTGTACATGGGTTCCCACAGTGCCTGATGAAAGACCCACTACAGTAAAAGGGAAGCAGACACAATGTTTGTACCTTCTCAGGTGGGAATGTATGTTTTGTAGAAAATAATCCTTCTTTCGTGGTTATGCACCTGGCAGAGCAGGCACTCTATGGACTGAACTGGGATGGGACGGGACAGGATGGGATAAGCAGTGGCAGACAGTTGCACTGGGAGCAGATGGATTGTGTTAAGTTTAGGTGTAGCTGGTCACAGTGATGAGCCCAGTGTTTAGAGGGGAAAGAACAGGTTATTCAGAGCAGCAAGATAAAACTGAAATTCATACCATCCTTCAGGCAGATCTAGGGGAGCAGAGGACTGAGGGAAAATGCTGCCACCAGCTCTGTGGCTGACAGTCATAGAGCTTCACTGATTTAGATATCTGAGGGCTGGTTCGGTTTCTGCTAAGGTCTCAGGGAACAATAGGAGCAATAGGCAGCTGAGTACAACTGGTTAACGGGAACAATACAACTTGTTCAGCTTCCCCTTGAGAGCCGTGTTAAATGTGGACAAATTTCCCAGAGAACCTTTTAGAGACATTAGACACCACCAAGAGGGGTTGGGTTGTCAGTCCTTCCTGCTCTGAGAGGCTGTGGTGTGTGTGGCTCTGGTGACTTATATTTTCATTCCAGGTATTTGTGTTTACTTTTTTTACAAGCACTTTGAATCACTCGGGGAGCTATTTGTGGGGCTGAAATAACATCAGATCAGACCTTCTCACGGTTCTTCAGTTCCCTGGGAGTCAAAACATGGTGGAAAGACCAGATCTCACATTATTTCTGGCCACACAAATTGTACCCAGGGGAAGGAAGGGTAGAAATCCATTGAAAAAAGATAATCATAAATATGAATAATGAGATATTCAGGTCTGGGGGGAGTTCCTGTGGAGTCTGAATACACAGGTTAAGGATCAAAGGCTGATTGCAATTGCTTTCCTGATTCTACACATCTTACCTGCCGTTCTCCAAGCTTTGTACTTTGTGACAGACATCACCCTCCATTTCAGTACTAAAAACCACTAACTCAAAGCTAGATCCCATTTGTGGGCAAACCCCCATGCGAAGCTGTATATCGCTGGGTCCATGTGGCTCAGGAATACCTCTCTGTTGTCAGATAAGTGTAGGTTCGAACCTGATCCTAGGATTAGATCTTTCCATTGTTCATGTGTTAATGCACAAACCACATAAAGAAGGGTGTTCAGCTCTACACCATGGCCGGTGGCCAGGCCAGCCATGGTACACACTGGCCTCACCTCCATCCTTCATAAAGAGCAGGAGTGAACCATGTGTGCAGGCTGTACCCAATGGATGTCTCCAAAGGTCTAGTGATGCTTTGTTTTATTTTGGTTTGGTTTTTTGTTTTGTTTACAGCTTTATATCCTGAGCATAGGAGATGTCTTTCTGTGTCCAAGTGCCCTCCTAAGCATAGTTGGGGCGGAATTAATGCCATTCAACTTAGATATCCACTGCCGAGCTGATTGCCCTGGAGTCTGAGTACAACCAAGGGAGAGAGACAAGCACTTCTAGAGTTACTACATGTTTCCTTCTAAGAAAGGAGGTCAGAAGAGTCATTCTTTAGCAGTGAACCTTTCTGCCCACTAATAACAAAGCCACAGCAGCCAGCTAACTCAGGTGTTATGTCTACACAGAGGCTTGCACAGGTTACTCAGACATATTTGGACACAGGAGATATCTAAAGTTGTGGGAAATATTTCCTTTACTACGTGACTGGGCAGTGTGGTGAAACATTTGCAGGACTGGACACAACGTGCCTAAATCTGTTGTTAACTGGTAGTGTAGACATACCCTGAGCTGTGTGGTTCCTCTTCTGCTTCCTTCTCCTGGGAACACGAAGCATCCTGGCCACCCTGCAGGTGTGCCTACTTTCCCTTGTCACCTTAAGGTGACTCGGTACTAATGGTGCCGCATAAAGAATGGGACAAGCACAGGCACAGCCAACTTCTTCTCTTACAGATCTACTTCCAGGAGCTCATCAGGTGCAGCGCTGGCCTCTAAACACAGAACTGCTGTTTGGGAAACAGCTACTACTGCATGCAGCCTTCACACAACATTCAGCACATATGCAAGCACTTTTCATTCATACTGAATTGCCATTTGGAAAAGGAATAATCTTCAAACACTCTCTTTGGCTTCTGTTTCACTTGGGCGGGCCTTGCTTCACACAGGGAAACTACCTTCAGCACCTTGTGTTTCATTCATGTTGTTTACACTCTCGAAACACACCGAAAGGTGCTAAATATGCGCTGGAATTCCACTAAAAACGCATGTGCAGGGAAGATGTGATGGACCCCTGTACCTTACATGACTGCCTGAGAGTAGCCTGGATGTGGATTTCTAAGAGATCCACTGTCTGCTCGTCTTTCTTAGCTTGAAAGGGGAGCTGCAAGGGGTTTTAACCCCTTTTAAAAGAAAAGAGCTTCAGCTTGGTTTCCAGTCCTTTGAATGTTTTACTACTGAATAAAGCAGTCGGTAAGGGATGGAGATGCTCTTGCATTTCGGGTCCAGCCTCAGCTGTGTGGATCCTAAAAAAAAAAAATAAGGATGAGGGAGGGATTTTAAGTAACAGGCAGTGAAATGGTTCAAAAGTGACCCTACGTTTTAAGGCTGATGTGCACAGACCCATCAGACTAGAGAGGAGGGTAAGAAAGCAGAGACTGAAATAGAACGAAGCAGCTTGGGCAGTGATGCCCTAAAACGCCTCCTGCACGGGTGCAGCTACACCAGGGCAAGCTGCGCCAAGCACAGCTTTGTAAGGCTGAGGGAGGGTACTCTGCAGAAACTTGACATCATGTTGCAGCACTAGAACAACCAAGGGATTTCACACGTGTGGAGCCTTGAAGAAGCTAAGCTTTTCACTGTAAAACAACTCTAAACATTTTAATTATATAATTTTGTGAAGTAGCTAGGACAAAGTAAAGAAAGTACAATAAGTAAAAGCAGAAGTGCTAAAATTAGATGAGGGAAGATGTAAATAGGGGAAAAAGAGATAAGAGGGTTATTGAAAAAATACAACCGTGAAGGCACTGGTATTTAAGATGTTTGTGATTTAGGTCCTTTTATAGAAAGTAATTAGGGAAATGGTAAAAAGCATAAAGAAGGAAAAACTACTAAGAGACTGATGAAACTGGTACAGAAAGGAAGGTGTTACAAACTGAAGAAAAATGCAACTGAGGAATCAAAGGCAATTCATGGCAGAGGACGTTTCGGTTTCAAGTTGTTCCTTTTCAGAAAGATGCCACTAAGTTCTGTAACAACCAGTCAAGCTCCAGCTTTTGGTCTTGGCATGTTCTTTTTTTACAAATTTCATTATTTCTAAGGGCCCAAGTAGCCAAAATCACCAGAAAACCTGTGAGTGTTTCTGCAGTTCTAATTTCGCTGAACGGGTGAGTTAGTTCAGAATTGTTCCCATCTGCAAAGACCTTACCTTGACCTTCCCTGGGGAAAAAGTGCTTCAGCTCTTAGAGACCTCTCAATTGGTTTGGCCCTTGGGTTTTATAATCAGGGTATCAATTAAGGTTTCCTTTCCTTCAAGGCAGTATCTTTCAGGACCTGAAGCCATAACTCACCTCATGCCAGCCTGCTGAGGAACCATCTATTAATGGCTTTTGACCACGCTGAGGTCTGAGAAGAGGTTTGCATAGCTGTTAGATGATGCTTTGAAGCCATCAAATTCTCACTTCTTCTCAGCATTGTGACATTTCTAGCCGCTGTTTTACATCACTGATAGAAACAAAAAGCAAAAGTATTGCTCTATTATTAAGCACCAGTTAGAACTGAACTGAGAAGTTTTAAGAAAACTAAGGAAATAACTTCATAATATCTGTTCCTAAGAAACCTCTTCTGGAGTGTAATAACCCTCTCTGTACACGTGCTCTGGTCTCCACAGAGAGTTGACATGGGCACAAACACACCAAGCTGGCGGAGCAGTGCAGTGGAGGTAAATCTGTGCAGCAAAACTGCTGGTGATGAGAACTGGACTTTTATATTGTACCAAGTTTGGAGGCTATTTTGCAGTAGATATAGTCCGGTAAACTGAGCTGGAAGCTTATTAGCAGTTCTTTAAATGCACATCTTTTGGGTTCAGTTTCCCCTCAACATGATCTAGTTTCTGTATTTCAAGATTGTCGTGGGCTTCAAATCTAAGCACGGTAAATTAAGACATTTGGATATTTCCTTCCAAAGGGAATTATGAAAATGCTAACAGAGATGCATCTGTTGTACTAATAGCTAATTAATACAACCCAAATGTACTAATATAACCCAAATACGCACGGACTAGAAAAGGAAGGGGTCTTGTCAAGAGGTGCACTGAGGTAGGTCTGACATGGCCTCCTTAGCTACAGAAAAAGGCCTCCTTTAAATGCCAAAGGTGTGTTTGTGAGAACACAGCCCCATCTAACAGATCATGCTGTGGATCTAAGTATGAATAATCACCAGAGTCACGCCAACGGTACTTTGATTATACTCTTTTCGAGCAGAAAGGATTGTTTCAGACCTCATTCACGTTGTGAATGCACTCATGATGAATAACTGTTAGTTTAATTGTTTCTCAAGCAAAAATAGAAGACAGCTTGGTCTCTTCCTTGTTTTCAAACAAGTATTTCCATGAGCAAGAGAACTACTGAGTTTTGGGTTCTCATGAAGTGTGCCATGCGGCTTCCTGACCTGAAATCTCAGAGAGCTGCAGTATCAGTGCTTTCCTCATTAAGTGTGTGTGTGAAAAAGAGAGTTTTAAAAATCTTTAAACATAGGAAAAAATCTTTCAAACACCTGTAAGGGAGAGAAAACTTCACTCAGGAGTAGACTCTCTATTGTCTAGGACCACAACTTAGCCAAGGTTGAGTGTCTTGCACTCCGTATAGGCACTAGCTGGGATGTCTCCACATCCTCTATCCTCTCCCTCCATTTTTACAAAACCTGCATGAACCTAAAACCTTTGAGACCTCTACTGTTTAATCAAATTCGGTTGCAGTTGGCCAGTAAGTTCCAGAGTTATTAGAGATGGCTGACAGACAGATGCTGGCACAGAACTCACTTTGCATAAACTTTTTATTGGTAGGGATGTGCACAGAAAAAAACCTGAAATTTTCAAGTGCATGTGAGGAGAGTTAGACTCCCTGTTTCTGGGGAAATAAGCACTTGACTTGTTTTAGACTATTTCAGAGATTCCAGTGTGAACACAGTAACTGTCCTTTCGCACTGAAGCTACACAGATGCTCCTCCATCTGCCCATTGTCATGGCACCAAAAATGGAAATGCTTTGCTACAACCACTTGCGTGTTTACTCCCACCGTGCAGCAGCAGAGCCTTGGCAGCGCCTTTTCAGATATGTGGATCAAAGCGGGAGGTCACTGCGGTCAGCGAGCCGCCCTGGTTACCACCACACCCAGGCAAAGCATTCTTCCTTCTCCTCTGCTGACAGTCAAGGCTGACTCCCTGCATGTGACTCCCCCACCATCCCCTCCCCACCACAGGTTTCTGGTCTTGCACAACTGAGGCTACATATTGCATGGGCAAATTTGTCACAGCGCAGGACGAGAGTCCCAGTAAACATTTCCCCTTTTGCCCATCCTCTCTCAACCTCTCCCCCAGCACCCAAGTGCACTCACCCCTAGAAGCTCTGCTGTGATGCTGGGAGCTTTCCTATGCCCCGCTTCCTCCAGAGAGCTGCGCAGCAAACGCGTTAAGAGATATTTTGCAAAATCAGAAGGCTAAAGGTTGGCCCTTTAGATTTGTCATAGACCAAGAAACATGAATTCATTTTTGCAGGAGTTACCGAAAGCTAAGATGAGACTGTAAGTAATTTAAAGAAAAAGAAAATTGGTGGGAAGGAAATAGTTGTTTGGAAAATCCTCAAAATGCAATGGATATCAACAGAATGTTTCTACCACTCTCGGGAAGTACTGCCAGCCCACATCTTTCTGCTAACTCCTAATGGGTCCATTAACTACTCCTAAATAATGATGGAAACCATATGGGTGCACAGGTGGTCTCTCAATAAATACCAAATGAATTCAGTATGATCACCATTAACACAATTAATACCCAGCCAGTCTACAATGATGGAACTATTAAAATTAAGCGCTACTATATTTCCTCACTCCCGTAGCAATTTTACAATGGAAACAAACAAAAGGCTAGAATTAACTTTTTTTTTTTATTACAGTTATTTTATTTTATTTAATTCCAGGCAAGTTTTAAGTTTCTGTGTAATCTGCAGTGTCTTTTCCTGTGCTCTGTGCATCTTGAGGTGAGTTTTGACTCTGAGAAGAAATAATTTAAGGAGAAATAATTAAAAAAAAATCAAACTAAAATAAATGTTTCTTTATTTTGGGAGGAGGGGGGGATTACCTGTATTTGGGTGCTGAAGCAAAGTGCTTCTTACTTTCTGCAGAAGGCTGTAAACACAAGTAATGAATATGAGATTGTCACAGCTGCTCTTTTTATCATCTACACTGTGAGTTCATCACTGTTCCCTGATGGGGCGATTAGTGTGGTCACGATTTGAATTTTTTTTGTATTAATACTGTTCCAGCATATGTGGTGGTCCAACCAATTGTCAAAGGAGGAGAACGTGTTCATAAGTGGCCTTCTCTAATGAAAAGCCTGACGTAGGCCCACTATCGACACGATATTTTGGCTTTCTAAGACAGAAGGATTAGGTTTGTAATTTTTTAGAACCGGACCGCTGACCTGGGTTGGGTCAGATTCAGCCTCCATTCCCGTGTTTCCCTTGAAATCAATAGCCGAGCTCCCTTGAGCTGAGCAAGGCAGTGTAGGTTCCAAAGTCTGTGTGGTCGAGCACAGGTCAAATGGAACACCCTGGCTTTTATCCATCTTGACAACTGATGAAAAAAGGGTGCTTAAATCTTGCAAAATTTTGTCTGTTTGACTCCAGAGGCTATTTTAAATGAATCACCAAGGCCTGCTTTGTGGGGGAAGGCTCAGAGATAAAAATTCTGGGTCTTCCAAATCCTATAAAGCTGGCTGTGTTTGGTGGGGCTGGGGGGTCAGAGAAACACTGTGGTTGACAGCAAAAACTGAGCATGGCAAAAGAGTGACTTGAAATCAGTGCTTTTCACTGTTGGGGTTTTTGCTGCAAAATTACCGTCTCCCCAGTTTCATAGAGAGGTTCAATGGGAGTTTCGGGCTTGCTGCGGCTCCTGCCACTCAATGGGAGAGATTGTTCAATGCATAGGTGCCAGTCCTGTTCTGAAAAACACAAGAGCCTCCTCTTTGGTGTCCCAGTGAATGAGATGGATCCTTTTTTTCTGTGACTGGAGAGTTCCTGGGACATTTTGAGTTTCAGGACAAACTTTTGGATCTGCTCTGCTCAACTGGATCAGGATTTCAACCTTAAACTGTCCCTGTGGTGTTCAATTTTCAAAATGTCTCTGTGCTCGGATCGAACCTATCCAGCACAAGCAAAAAGACTCACGCAACCCCAAACTGCCTGTGATTACGCTTGCATTTAATATTCTTTGTGTCTGTAAACAACACACCCTTATTTCTATTCATTACACCAGATTTACACTGAAGACAGATATTACTCAGAATAATCAGTGTAAGGTTCGGGTAAGCTGTGCACTTGAAACTTCCCCGAACTGCAGTTCTATGAAACATGTTACACGTGGAGCACAAAGCTCATTTCACAATTCCTTGCTAACTTTTCTTATAAACTGTCTTGCATATAGATTGCTTTTGAGTAAGCGTTTCTGATTAACTCCAAGTATTGATGCTCTTGTTCTTGAATAGAGAAGTCTATGTTTCTAATTTGAATAACATAATTTCGAAGTGTATTAAGGTAAATAGGGACAATGCACTCTTGTTCCAGAACTTAAATACCCATGAAGTTATTCATCAATCTCTTTTTCATTTAAATTCACACTTTACCTTAATTTGTGTTTCAAATGCAGATGAGGCCTTAATTAAATAAAAATTCAGCAGATGGTTTCAGATTCTCTGTTCAATTTACATTCTTGTACCTTTCTAAATGCTGGACATTATCTTCAGAGACAGAAGTATTACCATTAGACCTTTTCTTTTAAACAAATGCATAATAATTCATAAGCTGGGGCTGTCTATACAGGAATAAATTAAATATTGATTACCTAATCTTAAAAGCCTCAAGTTTATGTATATATTTCAATAAATACCCCAAACCTGTTCGTAACCATCAGAGACTAATCAAAACTCAAATAAGTAGTAGAGATATGGTTTTCTTTCAATTTAACAAAAAGAGATGTGCAACAGTAGGCAGTCTTTGTTTCATAGCATCTCAATTTCATCATCTATGAGTCTGAGCAGTTATTTGGAATTTTTATCATATTAACTTATGGAAACAATTCATTAAACATGTTTGATCTTAGAAAATTTGTTGTGTAGTTGTAGCCAAGCTCAGTACAGGAGCTGAGTGACTCTGAGTATGTTTTGTTTCACCTGAAGTTATTCTTTATTCTGGACAGTGAAAAAGTAAATGAAATGATAAACAAAATCACAGGGAAAAAACCCTTCTGTTTTCTCTAGACTGTGTCTAGCAAATAAGTAAATGTAACCTGTCCTTCTCAGACTGGATGTTAGGAGAAGACAATTTTGTTCTATAGTAGTTACCTCCTTCAGAGGAAATTATGAAGCAAAAGAAAACACCTCTTTATTTATTATCCTTTTATGTTACATTCGAGGTGTGAGTATAAAATACCAAAAGCAGCCTCTCTTCCTCTGGGCTCTTTATCCTGTGCATCTGCTGTTGCCCATGACCTTACTGGATGCACACTGATAAAATTAGGCAGCTTTTCTCCTTCTCACGTTAGTTTCCTGTTCAGCACTGATTTACAAGCCCACGTATATTTGCTCTGTCATACAGGCTTTTCTACCTCTGCATTGCAAACCATATCACTGTATTACTCAGAGCTAACTCATAAATTGCTTCCTTTCGACTTCCTTCCTTCACATGTTGTGCAAGGGGAGCAGCCCTGCAGCACGTCCATAGACGAGGATTCCAATTTTATACCCTGCAGCTGTAGATCTCCATCTACCCAGCCTGGAGGCTTCATTTATTTATTTTGAAATAGCCTCAGCAAATGTGACAATATTTGTGTATTTCAGCAGCCTGGGGAAAAAGAAATCCATCCAGAGTCTCTTTTTAAAGAGAGAGCCCCTTCTGACTAATAAAACCTTTAATAAAAACTCTGTTGATGTTTTGCAGATGTCCTCGAGAGCCGAACGCTGGGTGGGTATAGTGACACTAACAGATACAGGAAGACAAAATTCAGGTCAGAGAAGTGACTTGACGGCTTCTAGAATTAAGTGTGAGTGTGAAGGGTGCGGGCAGGATCCAGATGGGGTTTGTGGTTCGGCAAAGATGCAGCAGTTCAGCTGTGTGGCTGAAACAGGGCTCTGGTTTATGTTTGCAGTTGCTAAAATGTCCTTATTTGTTCTAACTGGAAAAGTATTCCTTCTGAACAGTGGAAATGTTATCGGCTCAGCCGTCCTCATGAGATTTCTAATATCTCTGGGTATGTGCAAGAAAACATTTCACAAAGCGAGTTCCTCTTTTGGGATCATGGGATTTGAATCGCCTTCTGGGGGCCTTGATGTTCACAACATCTGTTGGTTGTATGTTTGAAGTTCCAGTTTGGACCTGCTCTGGGCTCAGATAAAAGAGGAAGAGCACGATGTTACACTAAGGGAGGGTGCCTGGCATGAAATCTCGAGCAGTCACTTATAGCAGGGAGCTGTGCTGTCTTAAATGAGAGGAAGAACACGCATTTTGGGAGCTCCAGGACTCCAGGCTGCTCAGATGTCCAGATTTCTACTGGTGTCAGAAGTGCCTAAAAGATGTGTCTCCTTCCTGAGCCAGGATGCACATGACAGTATCATCTTTGGTTTGGTGGGGGATGGGAGCTTCTCAAATCTTGGTCATAAGTTGCTTAGATGTAGCAAACTGCACAGCAAAATGAGTGCTTGCTTTAATTCTGCCTCTCTGTTTCCCACTTAGGGCAGGACAGACAACAAAAAAAATAAAGAAATCACTGTTTTCTCCTTGTAGTCCCTATATTAAGAGTGCAGACATGGAGGGCTGAGGGAAAGCTCACAGACAGTTGCCGGTAACTGTGCTGTGTGCGCTTAAAAGAGGACCAAGACCTGGTTGAAAAGAAGGGAAACGTTCTGCTCCTTCTGCAATTGGGAGAACCCCAATGCTCTGCGTGGCTAAAAATCTTCCTCTCTCCAGCACATTTCTGTTTGGGTTTGTGGTATTTTGTGGCTGAGATAGTTCCTTTATCAGTTAAGGCTGTAAAATCCTTACTCGGGGCGGGGGGGAACTGGTCCGTCATTCCTTGGGTTGAAACCCCCTCTGTCACAGCCCTGCTGCTGCTCACCTCGGGCAAACGAGATCCAATAACTTGGTCCCTTCTGCTGCCACACCGACTGCAGGGATGGGTCACGTTACCTCCTGGGGTAACACATGCATTTGTCATTGGTGTTTCTTTCTGTGTATAATTTTTTACTTGCCAATACTTTATGCCTTTACGATATAATCAACTGGTTTAGCTTTTTGAATACACACAAGGATAGGAGGAACCATTCTTATTCCTAAAAATAAGAGATCTGTTACTGATACCTTTACCAATTTTCATTCAGCCTTTGTCAGCCAAAATGCAAATCAATTAAATTTGTATCAAAAAAGGGAATGCAGAAAAGATGAGTGCAAACTGGCTAATTTTGCTCACTACAAGCCAGCTTAATTTTGAAAACAGAGCCATGAGAGGAATTGTGATGCCAAGAGAGACTTAGAGGTGAAAGAACATAATTTTTTTTCTGTTGAACTTTTTCCATGATCTGTCCAATGATGAAAATGTCACTGTTCAAGGAAAACTAGAGCAAGACAGTTATTCGACCCCCAAAGATGCCATCAGTATGGACAGTTAAATTTGCAGGGAGTTCTGTTGCTGTAAGTGATTCTGGGAGAGCCATTGATCTATTGAAAAGGGGGAAGTGAGGATATTCACTGCTGGGTAAAAATAAGCTACTTGAGCAAGCGATGGCACAGTCTGTTGTGGTTTGCTTTCACATGATACCTTGAAGAGGAAATAGAAAAGATGACTTAGAAGAGGCAAGGTAGGGCAATGCCCCTTAGAAAGTTTCATGCAACTTCAAGGCAACCTTTTTTTCTCGTGTGCAAATTTTCCATTCTGTTCCGTTGACATGAGCAGAGGGGAAGAAAGGGACAGCCCATCTTGTGCAATTCTCCTGCACACAGGACCCGTGAATCAAAACAGTGGCTTTTGTTCTGACTTCACTCAGCCACACTGAAGTATTAGCCTAGACTGCTTCAAATGTTTTTAATTTAAACTCCCTACTATATATACACACGCATATACACAGAATTCCTAACCACCTGCTTCCCCTCAGGTCTTCCAGAAGGAAAAAGAAATCTGTAGTTTAGACATCTTTATTGAGAGAATTCCCTTAAAGTAAGAAGAGCTGTAGAAAATTATCCTCAAATACATGGGAGCATGCCCAGAAGAAATAGGGATACACAGATACCGGTGGGGTTTGCCTGTCCCCTTCCTGTCCTGCAGAGCCACACGTGAAGGAGTGAGTTTCTGGTTGTGAACTTCATGGAGTGGAAAAGTAAAGATTGGAAATGAAAATAAAAAAGGAATCAGGAATCAGGAAGAAGATAAAAGTAACACTGGCAAAGACTGAGCTGAGTGCCCATACCTGCAAGGCAATCTTCAGTAAGAGTGCAGCACAGGCAGCCCCTGATGTGTTACAAGAGCATCTCTGTGAGGCTGGAGTGTTCACGGTCTGCTACCGGAGCATCGGCAGCATTGTTCCAGACTCCTGTTTTCTGTCTGATGTCCACCAAGGAGGAGGGGCTCGTTCTCTTTGAATGTTTGGTTTGTTTTTTTTCAAACAGACTTAGTCCAGTGGGTTATTCTTCCCCATGTCTGTGGTTTGTGTGTGCGTGCGTGTGTTTGTGCACACGCAAGAAAATACTCAGGAGGCGGAGAAGAAAAGAGGGCTGGAAGGAGAATGGACCCCAAGTATGAACTGTCTCGTTATTAAAGACATACCAGAGACTGCGTAATGCCCGATGAACTCTCAGATCACCACATGATCTGCGTATCTATCTTAGAAGCAACAAGACGTAAGCTCTTATCACAAACTTGGAAGTTCATAATGGTTCACAGTGAATGCTTTACCTCTAGAAAAAAAAAAAGGATTTGAGCATCCAAGGGCTTTGCCTGGATGATGAGGCAGCTTCTTGCCCTGTCATTGTCTTGACTGTGAGTCTGTCCTCCTGCAAGTTTTTTGGCCTGACATCAATTAGGAGGCCTGCAAATGATGTTGGTTAAAAATCGGAAGGAAAATCATAGAAGCATGGAATGATTTGAGCCAGAAGGGACTCTAAAGATCATCCAGTTCCAACCACCTGCCATGGGCAGGGACACCTTCCACTGGATCAGGTTGCTTACAGCCCCATCCAACCTGGCCTTGAACGCCCCCAGGGATGGGGCATCCATGACCTCTCTTTCAAAAATAATGGCAGCTCAGGTGGCTTTTTGGGGGTGGAGAATGCTCATTTCAAAGATGCCAACCAAACAAGTAGTGGGTAGCTGTTTTCACTGTTCTATTCTTCTCTCAGAGCAGTCGTTTGCTGCTGGTCCACTTTTATTCTCAATTTCATCCGTGCTGTCTGAGAAATAAGAAGGTTTGGTGTTCTGGGGCTGATCTGTGTGCCTTTTTACTTACTTCTGTCAAAGGATTATCGGCCCCAGCCTTTCAAATATTCCAAGATACTAGTTTAAAAAAACAGAGGGTAAAAAAGAAAAAAAGGTTCCATTTATTTGCTTTTATTTTGGAATCCACACAATCACTATTTTGAAGTCTGTCTCTGCACCCAAAACACCCACTATATTTAATTACTGAAACAAACACAGGCTAAGGTTTCTACATAGGTGCAGGAGCTGGGGGCTACCTAAAAGTGCACCAAACCTCGCAGCTGTTGTCAGTACCACTCCACATGCTCTCAGGTTTCACTCCTGCATCACACAGAGCCAGCGCAACTCTTTGCCCTACTCTGCAAACTCAGTCTCACAGCCACACAGCTGGCAGACAAAGCAGCTGTGCTAGGATAGGGCTGTCACTGGGAAAGCAAACCTCCACTCTTTGCCAGGAACAGGCCAGTTACCTCTGTGAATTAAACCCTGCAATGCCAGCAGCAACAGTTCTCAGGCACCAGCGTGCCCGTGCAGCCCCTCGCTGTAGCTCCTCTGTCCCCTCTCCCTCTGAGGAGACACAACGCTCTTCACTTTTTCTTCTTCTTTTTTTTTTTTTTCTCCCCCACAAACTAAATCTTGCCAGGTCTGCATCTTTTCCCTTGAACTGTTTCCTCTTTCTAATGTTAAAAGCATATGCTCTACAGCTTCGTTTCATGCTGAGATGTTAGCTCTTTTTCAATACTGGTTTTCATGCAACCATGTGAAGGGGTGGCAACAGCTCAAAGGGCACTGCAGGACTTTGTGGTGTGGAAACTGTCTGTAAGGAACAGGACATCTCTGCTCTGAACAGGTGAAACCAGAGGCTGCTTTGCCAAACTCCAGCACACAGTCCAGCACAAACTGACCCACAGCAATCCTTCCCTCTGGGTTTTGTGCATTTGATAGCGAGGGTTTGTTTGGCCGTGTTGGCAAGAAACCAGGTCTGTGCAGAGAAGTGGGTGCTCAAGCCGGAGCTTTGCAGCTTGCTGACCTCTTTGGTTAAGTCCCAGGTGGGTCAAGTCCTTTTGGCTCAGAGTTTGAGCAAAACACAGTCAGGTTTGTGCCTGGCACCTCTCGGGGTGTTTGCAGCAGCACCCCATCACCCAGCTGGGATACCTGTGGGTGGTGCTGGGCTCAGGCACCAAACAGCAGAGGAGGAATGGAAAAACAGCAAGATTTCCTGACCTAAGTGGAGTCAACTCAACTCCTCTAGCATGAAGTGGCTCAGGTGTAGACCAAGCATTAAAGCTGTATTGGAATTAGCTTTTGTTGCCCAAATAGATGTTTGAAGTTTTGATTGTTTGGGGGGTTTTCTTCCTCATCTAAAACAGGATGAAAGGAAAAATTTGAAATTTCTTTGCAGATTTGTGATTTAAATACCAGGGGAAAGGGTGGGCCAATGGAACAATTCCTTTTTTATGCTGACCCTTTATTTTTAAATGACTATACATTAATGTGAATTTCAAATGCAGGACTCATTTCAAACAGAAAATGGAAATTTTGCTTTTTGAAAATGTAGAAACCACACCTATTGTTTTCTTCTAAATATCTTTTTAAGACAGGAATCAGAAGCCAGCCCTTTCCCACAAAAAGGTCTTGTTTTCACTGAATTTGCATTTTTGACTGAAAGCCTTGTTTCAAAGTCTTGAAGCTGGATCATGGTGAAGCAGCATATATATCTAATGGGCCTCAAGGAAGAAGAAGACTCTGTGGGTGGGATTCATCTCCTCTGCTTGTAGGTGTGTAGTCTAAATTATGTGTCAATAGTCAGTGGCACTTCCAAAGGGCTACTCTCTCTATACGGGTCACAAAAAACACCTAAAGAGGTAGCTTGCACTCAATACTCACTTTTTCAATGGTTAGAACTAGGTGAGAGAAATCCTGTCCTCGCTGTTCACACTCTCCGCTGAGGAGAGAAGCCAAGCATCACAGCTCTGATGATTTCAAGCTGAGGCATGTTGGGAGAAAAAAAAAAAGGAGCCAGGTTCTTCATCAGTTTTTCAGAAAATGTCAGATATTTTTAGGTGACAGAGAACAGAACAATTTTATGAAGAACAAATCAGCTGAAGGAACACTGGTTATTTCCATGGTTGAGTAAAACTTGAAAAGTCTTATTTTTTTTCACAAATCTGAGTAAAAGTTCTTAGGTTTGTTTGGGCTTGTTGTGTTTTGTAGTTCCTTTGCAATTTATCTCTGATTGTCAAAGGGTTTCTTGTTTTTTACTTTTCAGAGCAGTGTTTATTTTTCTGCTCAGCTGAGTTTCTTCCCTTTTTTTTCAGCAAAATGTTTTAAATCCATGTATAATGCTGCATGCAAGACAGGTAATATCACCTGTAAAATCCTCATGTGTGACTGAAGTAACTTGGTATGGAAATCTAAAGTGAGCACAAAGGTGAACACATTTTGCTTTTTTTAGTGTTTTTAATTTTTGCCTTTTTTTTTTACTAAAAGGAATATGTTTCTTAATTGTGGTTATGCCTGTCTCTTTTTGCAGGGGTACTTGGCTCCCATAATGTTTGTGCTCACAGAACAATGTGCAAGGGGCAGAGCTGTAAAGTCACTAATCCTTTAATCTGAAATGCAAGTCCAATTTGTAAACAAAAGCCTGCAGATTTCATTTTCAGACAGCTACACTGGATGAAGCTGTGACTGTCACTGGGCCATTATGGAAAGCATATGCAGAAAGCAAACCCAGCAGACTGTGTGAGGAGCAGACATTTATGTGACAACCTTTCACAATCACCAAGCATAAAGAAGAAAAATATACAGAAAGAGCCCATTGACCAAACTCTGGTCACTTTGATGATCAACTCCCTTGAAATTTGTAGGGATAACTACACAGAGACAAAGAAAAATGTTATGTGACAACTCAGTAAGGGCCTTTGCACACGCTTGACCAAAGAAGTTGGTGGAAATAAATCTGATGCTGTGGTGCTTTCTGAGCACCGAGGGTTTAATGCAAGAGTTCCCATAGAATCAATTGGCAAACTGCAGAAGGTGGAGAAGTTTCTGGTTTTGCTTTTGTTTGTTTCAAAGAAAAGAAAGAGAAAGATCAACCCAATATGTGTTTAAAAAAAAAAAAAAGGGAAAAGTACAAAAAGTCCTTCTCTCTAAATGTCTCTGCTGAAATGACTAGGGATCCTCACTGGATTTATCTGGGCTTCTCTTGTCTTCCATCACAGCCACTTTGTTCACAAGTTCTACAGGTGCCCAGCTTTAGGAGGTGTGACTGCATTCCCATCTCAGCATTTCCAACAGGCACCACTCAGAAGTAGGAAGATTTCAGCACCCCGGAACAGCTGTGTGTGCTTGCATTGCCCCTGCAGGCCCTACCAAAGTGTGCAGGTGCACAAAAGGTACCCCAGAATGGGTCATCCCTTCCCGCATTTGCTCCTGCCACAAGACACGGCAACTGGCTTTACAATTCCCATTTAAGTGTGGAGAAGAGCTCCCAAAACATTTTGATCCACTGCAGAAATCTTCCTTTTTCCATATACCGGTGTGTGAAATTTCTTACAGTGATGCCCCCAACGCCCTTTGAGCTGTGACACGGTCAGTGGGAAGGCAGCTGAGCAGCCGCTCTCACACACAGGAGCTGATGTGGGCACAGAAGAGATGTAAAATGATCTTTCCCTTCACAAGGGGATCACAGTGCTGGGGGTGCTCGGGGCTCCTCTGATGGCAAGACTTACTGGAGTCCTGTCTTACTGCACTACCAGATGCCTGGTCTGTGTCCAAGGGTGACCATTGCCAGGAGTTCGCAGTGCTTGGAAAATGGGCTTTTTGTCTACAGGTATTCTCCTTAGAAAGTATAGCTGAAACTTAGTAGGTGTGGTCTGTTCATGAGCTTGGAGACAAATGCATAGAGAAGAGTATGAGGCCTCAGGATTAAACTGAAAGGCTACCTTTTTTAGCATGTTTTCTTGATAGCCTATTTTTAAGAGGGCCACTCTTCAGCATCCATGCAAATATTTTATTTCTTGGGAACAGATGTGATGCCCACTGCATTTTCAGTGCAGGCACATAATTCCCACTCACATAAAGCGGGAAAGGTTTTCCTATTTCAAGGCAAGAACAGATCCATTAAGTATCTAGCATATTATTTTAGACCCCCTGATCTCCTAGAGTGGTGGTAGCAGATGGAGTCATCGCTGTTCCCTGCTGTTTATGAGCTCCCTGACTCTGCCCCACAGCATAAATCTCGCTTTGGTACAGCCTGCGGTGGGCTTTGACGTTGCATCGTGTCGGGCTTTGACGTTGCATTGTGTCAGGCTGTGAGAGAGTGTGTTCAGGATATTTTTTCCTTAAGGCGATCTCGAGGAGCTGAAACGGGAGGGGTCAAATCTGCCCAAACCAGGACTGCCTCCTACAGGAGAGCCCATTGGTGATAAAGGCAAAGTTATGTGAGTTTGAGACCTGGCATGACCTACTTACCAGGCAGAGTTATGAGAATCCATGTTAGGACAGTTTGTTTTTCAGCCTGGTTTCTCATGGGAACGCGGCTTATGCAATTGTACTGTCTGTGTGTCTGTGTCTACATCCTCCTCCCCTCCCCAATAACTTTTGGACTCATTGCTCAATTTCAGCCTACTTTGACAGGGGGAGTAGAGGTTCCAGGGGTGCTGTTGGTCCTGCAAGCGGTATAAAAAAATCAGTAAAGGAGAGTGAGTCCACAGGTGTCCACTGTGCCAGGAACTGCTGTGGCAAAGAGTTTGTGTGGCTTCAGGTATGAGAGCTCCAAAATGAGAGAAGGATGGGGAGTAGCCTGTACAAACGGCCTAACCTGTGCGAGAACACTGCTTTACTCCTTCTGCCCTAGAAGCCACGAGGCAGATCTCGTGGCAGAGCAGGTCTTGGGAAATGTACAAACTTCCTCGGTGCTGGAGCAGAGCTGGCTCTCAATGCCATGGTCACACCTGGTGGGTTTACATGCTGTCCAGCATGTCCTTCTCCCTTTTTGATACCAACTCATTCATGAATGAACCTCTCCAATCTCACCGCGTACTTTGTTTTTCTTTCTATTAAACAAGAATAATTTGGGACGTTTCATTAGCTAACAGCCTTTTAAAACACACCGAGTGATGGTGGAGAAGCGTGCACGTTGAGATCTGACGCAGTAAAACCGTGGCTTCAGGAGGTCTAGGACAAGGAGCTCTGCTTTGCTCAGGAGCATCTGCCCTGAGCAGGAGTTTGCTCTGCGAGGGATGTGAGCAATGTGATACTACTGGCTTTCGTCATCGTCATGGTCTCAAACCAAGGACAGTCCAGACTTCAGCTATCACCACAAACACAGGCTGAACTCAGATCTGGTGTAGATCCTTTTTACATCCCTGCCTTCGAAAAGATACTTTGTCAGAGCTGCCAGGTGAACTCAGTCAATTATAAGGGAGGAAATTATGGCCCCGTATACTTCACAGAGAACATTCAGTATAGATGAAGCATTCAACAATGTGCAATTAAAACATTATCCAGAAACGGTGGGTTGAGAGCTACTGCCTACAGTGAGCAGGTGATAATGAACTCCCCAAGATGCGAAGGCATCGTTTCAAAACTATAGTGTAAATTTATTATGTTATAGAAGACAAATGTTACTATATGAATATACAGGGAAAGACTCTAGATCAGGAAAAACCCTTGGTTTTCTAGTTCCACATTATGTGCACTACAGATTCTTTTGGCTCACAAATAACAACAGAATAACACACATGAATATTTTCAGAGATTTGTGATCTTCCCCCCTAAAAATTCTGCTTTTTAGGGAAAAATGTGTTTGATGACTGATAAACAGATGAGAATAGGCAATATTTCTACTTATGTCATTAGAGTTTCCCAAAAGAGCATGAGGAACCGGTATTTTAAACATCACAGAGTTAGAGAAAAGAAGCTGTGATTCATTAGTAGGTTCTCTGGAATTAGTGCAGAGAAAAAAAGACCCTTCTAGAATGAAATCCTGGTCTGTGATGCCCATGGAGATGGGCATCAGCAGGCTTTGGGAAAGGACAACCTCAGGCTGCTGATTTCTTCTAGAGCAGATCTTGGAGAGTGAAGGGTTTACAGAAAAAAAAAAAAAAAAAAAGGCTGCTTGTATCTCTCAGGCTTCTCTGTCTTCCTTACTCTAGAAATCACAGCTGAAGTTCCAGGCTTCATCTCCTTTGGGGTGACGAGTGCCACAGTCAAAGCTGAAAATACCTGTAGATGCTTCTCTCCTTAAAACTCTGCTAAAACAAAAATATTCCCTCCTTTCCTGAGTGATGAATTGCTCTGTTAGGGGCTCTGCTCTCTTGCTAAGCTGTGCAGGCTTGGTGCACTGCACTCCAGATTGTTTTCTCTGCTTCCCAACCGGTGCATCTCCTTTGAAGTCAAAGGAGCTACTGTGATTTTAGCCCCATTGAGATGCTCACTATGGAAGAAGTATATAAAAGAGGACTGCTCACAGGGTGGGAGCTGCTGGTTTCCAGTTTCTCATTAATTTTTCACTTGTCTTTTATTTCAGTGGGTCTACACTACGCTCCACCTCTGGCACAGACACAAATACTATTTTTTTATGTGGTTCAGTGGGAGGAATGGTTTTGATCATTAAAAGCAAAGCAAAAATTATTTCAAGCAAAATTCCAGAGCCTCTTCTGCATCCATTTATCTTTCTATGGCTTTCTTACAGCATTGCCTACTTACTCTCCGAGGATATGTGCTCCAACTGCGTTTCACCACATTTACAGAAGCAGCCACATATGACCAATGCTTAATGGCCCACAGGCTGCTGCCATTGAACCTTGTTGGCATGTAGGGAATTTAAAGTGTTGAAATGAGCCCAGTAAAAAAAAATAGGCAGGACAAAAACATAATTAATTGTGAACTGTCTTTAAAAATATTAATATGCTAAAATCTAAGCAAGGAAGGCTCACATCTCTTGAAGAAATGTGTCATTTCCTGTAATTATCTCCTTAAAATATTCCTGATCGGGACTTCGAAGCAGCCAAAGAAGAGAGAGAACCCACCACCACCCCTTGCTGAGACAGAGATTTGGCGAGTGAATCACTGCTGTGTGACTGGATCCGTGCCATACGCAAAGGATCCATAAAGTTTTATGTTCCTTAATCGCAAGCTTTGGGTTTTTGATTCCAGGTGTTCACATTAATCTGGGACACAATGGAAGGAAGAAGTTGCTATGGTTGCATGGAGATGGCAGGGCAATCTGGACAGGCTTTAGTCAGCAAGTGCAAGGAGTGTAATTATCTAAAACAATTGCACTTCTTGAAGCCTTTTATGCTGTTTGCTTAAGTCCACTGAGCACCAATGCCATATAATTAGTCCAGATACTTGAGTGTTTGGGTCTTCAGCGGTCAGCAGCGTTTTGTCCTATGAGGCCATATTTGTGTTTGTGCTTCACTGGCAGAAGTCAACAAAATTAAGAACCTGGGTACAGAGGTGTTAAGGAAAATCATAGAAGCATAGTACATAAATTCATCTTAGATCTCCATTTTGGAAGTGTGTGGGAGATTAAACCCAGCCCTTAGCTCTTAGGAACAGATCCCTCCAGTCCTAGTGACTGAAGAGTTTACATGCTTTTGTAGGCTCAGGGCATCATTTTATCTCCCAGCTTGTGGAAACTCTGTTTAATGGCACCTGCATCCATTAGAAATGATTACAGCCCTCAGACTGTAGTAACCAGGCACCGCAGTTTGTGCTGCAAGCGTTGCTCTGTGGAGCTCCGCTCTCCAACCGTAACTCTTCAAAGTTTACCAAGAGCCACCTCCCATCTCCATGATATTTTCCCTGTCTATAATGTGTCCCTATTTTCTTTCATCTGACATTTCTATCACCTTTAAGAAGCCCTTACAGAGAAGGGGCCATGAGGTTTGGATGTAATTGGCATATGGATGGAGCTTGGGTTTTTTAATACACAGTTTTTATAAGACTCCTTTTATGTTTGCCTTTGCTCTTTGATCTCCACTTGAAAAACGTTTTTCATGGAGTTTGTTTGAAAGCACAAATAATCACTTACCACAACTAAGGGCTAGCAAATAGTTCTAGAAAAGAAAGAAAACCAAAGAGAATCCATGAGCTGACGGACATGCCTTGAAAGATGTTTTAGAAACAGCTTGTAACGGCACATTTTGCAGGACTGTTCATCAAGTTAATTCTCCTGTAGCTCTCGCATTCTCGGATATGGTAATAACAACAAGGTTGTAATGGATTTCTAAAATAGGAGTGTTTTAATAGATTTTAGTAAATTACATCATACTCAATACTGTAGTGTTGTGATACAACACACTACAATGGAAGATGAAGTCCCTTGTGGACGTAATCTCTGGGTCAAAAATAAACACGACGATAGCAATGAAAGATGAGATCTGACTAATTGTGGCCCTGGAAAGGGAGAAGCTGGAAAACCGTAAAATGAAGGTTTTCCAATCTGATAGAAACAGGAGTGGATGGGGTGAGCTATTCCAGATTTTTGCAGTGCATTTGTAGGAGAAGCCCCTCCTTGTCATGGTAGATGAGCTGTAAACTGACATCCTCTAATGAAGGAAAGTTGTCTCAAGATGACTCAGCATGACTAACGGTCCCAAAAGCCTTGAAGCAATCTGCATGTGGGGAGAAAGCCATCGTTATTATCTTGCTGATCTTGTGGATCTCCATAACAGTAATATGGAGTGCAGGTGTGGGAGTAAGACAGAGTTCTAAGCCAACACTGAGATAGGATTTCTTCTTTTAAAAGTCTCTCATGTCTCAGAAAAATCCCCCTGGCAAAGACAAACCAAAATGCAGAATATATAAAAAATGTTAAAAGTTAATTCTTTCTGTCACTAACATTAAACTACTGTAATGTAGACTGGTTAATGATAGTGCTCCATGAAATAAGACGTTAATCTCCACTTGTAATGCAAGAGCCATGCAACTTGCTTCAGCCTTGATTTTTTATGAGTTATGGACTCTTCTGTGATTCATAAAACAAATAAATCACACCTCTAAGGCTACCGTCTATTTATTACTGCTTTTTAAATGTTCAGGATGGTATAAAAGGGATCTCTTTTGCTTGCCAAAGGTTGTCAGCTACTGAGTAACATTTGGAAACCAGAGTCCAGACTCTGCACACAGCTGGCCATAGGTTCTGTCTTTGCTCCTGAAGACAGCCGGCTGCACGGAAGAGCATTCGTGGGCCTGGGTTTGCAGATTTCATCCCATGCTTTCAAGCTATGTTTATAGCAAGTGAGCCAGCTGATCTAAAAGACAACAGAAAGTCCCTGGCCTTCATTTTTAGAAAGGGACAAAGGCTAATCAGTAAATGGGACTTGCCAAGTTATGAAACCATGGGAGAAAACAGAAAAGTATAATTTAAAATAGCAAAAATCACAGTAGAAAGACTATTCAAATTATTGGGAGATTTTTCAAGCCAGTGATCCCAGTTTCACTGGCACTTTATCCTTACCATGCTCTGTGCTCATTTCAACGTTGTTCTCTTTGTAGTGGAACCATAACCCTCGAGCTGCTGGTCCAGCAGACCTGGGAGGGGTTTGTATGCAGGCTGGCAGCAAACGTTGCATTCAGTGTTTACAGTGAGAGTGAAAAAGCAAAATCATCTGTTTCTGGGAAACTTCAGCATCTCCATTTTGGAGGGCAGTCCTCCCCGTCGATTCCCAACCTGCACCACGAGGCTGGCAGTCTGGCTGGCTTGGCTGTTCCCAAATCCTACTGGTATCAGTGGGAAATGAAACTTGCTCCTTCCAACTCCTGCCTGCAAAGTTCCCAACAGCTCCTGTCATAGCCCCTGACCTTGGCCTTAGATTTCAAAATCACAGTGGCCCAGAGGAATTATTGAAGCAAATAAATATGCCGCTAATAAATATGCCTCTGAACTGCAGAAGGCATGAAGTATACTCTCTTGAAACCATGCGTATATTTGTTCCTGCCCAAAAGCAGGTTTATGGGTACAGGGATGTGCTTTTGAGCTCTTGACATCTTTCATGTCTGTGATTTGTTTGAAGGAATTGTAAAAATACAGATCTCTCAGGGCACTTCTTGTAAGTTGTAATAAAAGCTACACTGCGGCTCCAGCGCAGATTTTATTACTTCAAACCTTGGTCTGTGGACCTAAGAAAGAGCACAGCCCTTTCCAAGAATACTGAAAACATATAAATACCAACCAAGTGCAATCTAGAGTTTTCTCTTGTCATGTTCCACATATTCCATTAGACAGCACTCAGGTCCCGTGTCTCATTTAGGTTGTTCCATTAAGGGCAGGTGGAGTTGGAAGACTGAAGACCAGTTACCCAGGTGATGCAGACAATAGTTTCTGCAAATACAGACAATATATTTTTTTTGACAAACAAACAAAAATATTGTTTCTGTATAAAAGAATATTATAACAAAGGAAATCGAAGAGGCACACTAGTGAAACACGGTCCTTCAAGAAAATAAGTGTTTTCCCAACCTAAGAGGAAAAGGGGCAGAATTCAACAGGGTAGTAAATGCTCCTAAATCTCAGGACAAGTTAGTGACTGCTGCAGATTTATTTCTCCATTAGTCCTTGTAAACATTGAAGTTCTTTGTATGTAATGATGTAAAGGTGATTGCAACTTTAATTTCAGTTCGCTTTTCCCTTAGAGATGTTTCCTCGCTCCGAGGCAGTGGTGAAGCTACGTGGGGGTAATTTCCACTACGAGTGCTTCTCAGATATATTTCCAGAAAGAATAATAGTTATGCAATGCTCGTGTTAAAGCACCTATGCAGACTTGCATTCTTTAGACTTAAAATGAGTTCGAGTGTAGCTTCTTGTTTTCAAAGGAGGAAAATGAACAAGTGGAAAAAATCTAGTCATTAATGACAGCGAAGCTTCTGATGAATGATCACTGTAGCACACCTCAGGTTTCTAAAGCAGCTGTTGATAAATGACACCAGAAGGTGTCTTTTGGCTAGGAAAGCTGCCCATTTTCATAAAGATCGTGCTCAGAAACCTCTGCAATTACATTATACTGCTCTTGCACCACTCTGTGGAATTTTGCTTTTTTATTTCCCACAGCTTCATGTAGGCTCAAGCAGTTTGGCCTCTTTATTAAACGTAAGCGTCAATCTGTAAAAAGCCTCTTGATTGTCTAGACAACTAGTTGTGAAAGTCAGCTTTGTTTCGTTGACTCTGCGTCCCTGGGGATACGGACACGGCTCCTTCTGTTCTCATCTGTCAGTACTCTTCAGCCAAAACTTTGGATCTGTCTTTTTTTTTTATTTCCACTATCTGCCAATTATTCTTGGTTTGGAATCCAACTGAAAAATGTTTCACTGCTGTTTCTTAATGCTTTCTCTTTTTTAATAAATAAATGCCAGCAGCCTGGAGCTTATGAGCAGCCCTACAGTAATAAAAGGATGTACACAGCAGGCAGTACTCAATTTGCAAAAGAAAAACAGATTAACATTTCAGGTTTCTGAGGGCTTTTTGTCAACAACAGTACATTTAAAAACATCAATCTAGTAGTAATTGCATTATCAGTGCATTCTCGGCTGATTCCCTTCATATCATGGAATGGAGAAGTAGCTATGGGAAGTCTTTTTAATATATATAGCAAGTGAAAGCCTGGTAACAGTCAAGTTGATTTGACTGTGTATAATTCCCATTGCTGGGACAAAAATGAAGTGAATACACAGGTAATGGTAGGAGACTGAACACCCACAGCCAGGCCCTCAACAATTACAAAACCTGGTTCCGAGTCCTATTCCTGGGCACTCTTACAGAAAGTACATTGTAAGATGACAATGAAAGAGAGCACTTGAAAATAAAAAAAATAAAAAAAAAAGCCCTCAGCACAGACTTTAAGAAAACACCACGGGGGTATCATTTCTCTCTTTCTTTAGCAGATGCTCACCAGCCAATTTTCAGGTATAATACCACTGATTGCAGCCATGCAACGAACAACATGGAACGAGACGTTGCTCTCCTCCTCCGAATTCTCTATGAGTCTTCGAGAGTTATCGGAAACCATGTAAGACATAACCTGAATGCAGAAGATAATCAGCTCCTGGGAGCCTGCTGCTCCTGAATAACCCTGACTGAGTGCCTTCCCCACCAGACTCCCAGCTGTGCCAGGGGACGGCTGGGTGCAGCTCTTCCCTTCGGAGAGGTTTCCTTTTGTACAAACAGTTACTGGGAATTACACGGGAATACGGAGAGGCTTGTTCCCCTCTAGACTGGGCAAAGGCTTGAATATTTTCTCATTTCCTTCTTATATTGTTGCCCCAGCTGCTGGGGTTTTAGCCATGCTGGTCAACCCCTCTGAGTGTCTCTCACCTGATGAAGAATAGAACATTATTTTCAAAATTTTTTAGTATAGAAAAATAATCTTCAATCTAATTTTATGCTAATTCAAGTAGACACTTCAGATAATTCTGTCTTATGTATATTTATTAGTTGGGGTTTTTTCCTTCTAACATCATTAGATTTGTTTTGAACTCACGGGTCAGTTCCTACACCAGTATAAATCAATGTAACTGCATTGATTTCAAGGATTGCAGCATCTTTCATTAATTCCTATTGCCAGAGATGCTGTAGTTGTCTCTTGGGAAGAAGATATATGTATTTTTATGCATTTTATGATTTAAATCACAAAGAAAAAAGAAACTTCTGTGAAGAACTTAATTCTGTAGCACGTCATTAACCATGCAATTAAGGCCTAGTGGTGTTAAATGATCAATACAACGGAATCTCAGCCAGCCACCTCCAAATATTTCTTTAAGTCCTTCCCCTATGCAGTTCCTACTCCATCTTCATAAAAAAGAGCCCCGATTCTTGCACAATAGACCATACCATCTTTTTTTTTCTTACTAAGAAAAATATGTTTTCCATATTTGCAGGTACTCCATTAGCAACATGAAGGACAGATTCCTAGGTAAAACAACCCAAGTGATGGTCTTACCATTCAGATTCAATCACTCCAAAGTAAATTCCAATTGCTTGTCTAATTATATTTCCCTTCTTTTATCTGTCTGTTTGTGACAGGGGTAGTTATGCTTTCTTTGAGCTGTAAATTAAAAATATATATGGAGAGACAGAAAGAACACTAAAATCACACAAAGTGTTTCAATGTTAAATGGGAAGTTATGCCTTTAGAAAGTCATTTCTGGTGTACAGGGGTGTGTGTGGTTAAATATGCATCTTTTCACACTATATGGGGAGTTCCCAGCTTGTGTATTTGTGTAGCTTCTCTTCTGTACACACAAAAAGCAGTTTCACACAAAACTGATAATTCTCGCCAGTGAAAGAAAAGCATTGCCTTCAGCCAAAATATGTTCTATTAAAATCAGAATCCTCCTTGTCCAGCCACACCACTCCTGCTGAACTTGAGGGATGCCAAACCATGATGTCACGTTTGCCCCATGCAGTTAATGACATCCATGCCTGGTGCGCAGATAAAGCAGTAAGAGCACCTGGTCAATGTCTTCCTCTGAAAACCAGCATTTTCTCTTGGTTTTGTGTGATAAGAGACCATCGGTGTTGGTGGTTGAAAAATGCTTAAGAAAATGAGGTGCTGCACTTGGTAACACTAACCCTTCACAGGTCTGTGGGCTGGTGTGTGGTGGAGAAGAGGAAGTTCAGAACCTTAAGACGTGTTTTAGATCCTTTTAAAATGTTAACTGTAGTATATATGCACTTCCTCCTTCCATACTGATTGACTCTCATGTAGGTCCTAGCTGTTAGTTGGGACATCACCCAACATGTCCCTCTCCTGAGCCCCCAGACACAGGGGTGAGGCAGATGGACAGCAGACACAGACCAAAAAGAGTTTCTGAGCCTTATATTTGAGTGGAGGAAGTAGGGTAATGAAAAGGACATCATAATCTGGCCCTGAATTAATTACTTCACAACACATAACATTAAAAAAATGTATTCCGGTAGGTGGATGGCTTTGCAGATATATCCTGGAATAGGTCAGGTCTTTGATTCTTCTGCCTCCCAGTTTTTACTCCCCACAGCCCTTTTGCAGTTTTGCATTGCTACAGCTCTTTGTAACGAACTCCACTGACTGCAGTACTTGCAGGTCCCAGTAGAGCACTGGCAATGTGCCCTCGCTACCACGACTGCAACAATGACTGCAAAGCTTGAGCCATTGAACTAATTCCCTCCCTACCTCGTGCAGTTCTCTTTCCTTGTTGCAAACAATAATGGAATCACGATACACGATGAGAGACCAACATAAGGAACCTCAAGCCATCACAGAGCCTTCGACTCTTTAGTCTGGGAAACTATTTTTATTTTGTTTTTTACCTGTGTCTAGGTTTACACGTATACAATGTATCATTACTTGGCATGGTCATAATCCCATGTAGAGAGGTATTACTGTCCCTTGAATTCAAAGAATCAGCTTTGCATAGGAAAGAATATTTGGTTTGGTCTGATTTGTTCTGTTCAGGTCCACATTTTCAGCCCCTGGGCCTGTAATTGGTGGGTGACTCAGCTGCAAGTAGTCTTGGAGTTGGAGAACTGGGCCCGTGAGAAAGTTTCCTACCTGCAGTGCTTTCTGTAGGAGAGCTGGACTGTCATTCTGGGACTACTGGAGAGAGAAAACTATCGGGTTAAAGCTGAAGAGAGAACAGTCAACACCAAGAGCCTAAGTTGCTATTCATTTTCCCTTTAGTGCCTTTAGCCTCAGGATAACATTTATCACAATAATGTGGACATCAATTATCACGATACACAGAGAGACCTAAACAATGCCATTAAGTAGATGAATTTTACCGAATATCAGTTCCTAAGGAAAGGGTAGGCAGGGCAATTCTCCAGTGGTTCTGTCCCTGCAGTCTGAATCATGTTTCCCAGATCTCTGCCTAAGGTTTTTGGCAGTCTTCTGGCAACTTTTAAATCTTTACAGGTGCTATTATTGAGGTGTCAGTTGTCATAGAGAACAAGATAATATTTCACGACATAAAAATACCCCATAATCATTTCAGATGGTTGATGATATTGCTGCTAGGCATAGTCGAACTCTTCTTCACATCACTGGAGACCGAGGCTTTCCCTCTGCTCTACGCAGCCCAGATATAATCCCTTCTGATTAGAGCCTTTTCTCTTTGATGCTCCCCTTTGTCATTCACACACTGGGAAAATTGCTTTCTATTGAGTTACATGGTTTGTGCGGTTTGCGTAGTTGTCTTTTTTAACCTGGAAGCAAAGCTATCTGTGCTGGAGCAGCGACAGGATTCTGACTTCTAGTAAATCTTTGATTAATGAAGCTCAGGTAAACAGATTAGCCATTAACCTTTGCTTCTCATGATAAGATTACTTATTGACGTAGAGTAGTTGTGCTGCTCCTATGCTGCCTAGGATGGGAACCTTTCTTTCCTTCAGACTTCAAGAATCTTCCCACCATCTAACAAGACCTGGAGGTATTGGATACCTGCTTCCCCTGCAGGGAGTCCTCTCTTTCCTATGGGATCTCATCTCATGCAGGGTGTTTAAATGTAAATATTAATAGGCAGCTCCTGACAGCATTATGTGCTGCTCGTATCTCCCTCCTCATATTTTTGCTAGATAGCTGTCAGCGAGGGCAACTCAGCTAAGACAGAGGGGAAATTCAAACAAAGTGAGTCAAGTTTTCAAAAAAAATTGTACACTGTGAAGCCATGGCTGTGCAGGACAATTGCCTAAATCCTTGAAAAAAAGCCGAAAATTTGTGACAGACCAGGAAATCATTGTGTAATATCCATGTCTGTAGACAAACAGAAGGCTGCTTTATATCCATTTAAAACTGGCTTAATTCTAGGCTCTCTATCTGCTGTTTTCTAGCTTGGCCAAGAGTAACCTAGGAGCTGTGGGCCACAAGAGAACCAGGGACAATTAGTATTTTATCCCTGCTCGTACCACCAGGTTATCTTTTTGCTTGTAATCATACTACCAGCAGCCTCTGTGAAGGAAATGAGTAGTCTTCGATTATGGTGTAAGGAGGGTTACAGATTCAGTCATTGAACAGAAAACTTCTGAGAGCTCCTTTGTGACTTTCCCTGCAGTGTTGCTCACCTGGGCAGAGTTTTCACCCTCCTTGACTCCCAGACCATGGGTGCAGAGTTTCATCTACCAGAGGAATTGAGTTAGATTCGAAAAAGGAGATTTTCTTTACATGCTCTGTACGTTTAAATGTGGGAAGGTTATGTAGGACTAAAGAGCAAATGTGACCTGTATCTACCTACAGTCTTGTTCATTGGAATGCGCTGCCTAGGGAGGTGGCCGAGTCACCATCCCTGGAGGTGTTCAAGGAGAACTTGGATGAGGCACTTAGTGACATGGTGTAGTTGACAAGTAGGAGTAGGAGTAGGTGCAGGTGTAGGTGTTGGGTCATAGGTTGGACTCGATGATCTCAAAGGTCTTTTCCAACCTTACGATACTGTGTGATACCTACAGTCTACAAAAGCAGAGGGGCAATTCAAAATGCACACTAATCTAGGTCATTGATCTCTAAGATAATGGATGCTATTTTAACCTGCAGGCATTAACATTGCAGTCTTGAAGGCAAATAATTAGAATCATAGAATAATTTTTTTGAAGAAGACCTTAAAGATCATTGAGTCCAACCATACCTGTCCTCTACTAAATCAAACCCCTGAGCAACTCCTCTACCCATCTTTTAAATACCTGGTGACTCAACCACCTTCCTGGGCAGCCTCTTCCCATGCATGATAACCCTTTCAGTGAAGAAATTTTTCCTGCTATCTAAACTGAACCTTTCCTGGTGCATCTTGAGGCCATTTCCTCTCATCCTACCAATTACTAACAAAATAGACAGCTGGAGCATCATGTTTTCGAGCTGATCACCAAACTGAGTTTCATGTTTGCATGTTCAGATTTGCATCTTGTAAACCCCTGTCTTCACTCCCATTTTCAGCCCCATGATCCTCTGTGCACACAGCTATCAGCAGATGGAAATCTCACAACCTGATCTGTAGGCCCAGTTGGGTAATCAAACATTTAATTGCTAACAATTATCCATTAATGCTTATAAATTAGGTTGCCAGGCTACTTCTACAGACTACAAATATTTGCATCCAGACTTGTCTGCGAAAATTGAAGATGCCTGTGAAAAGCTATGACAAATGCTGCCATTTTCATTTGAACCCTTCAGACTAAGTAAAATTCCAGGCTTGCTTGATTTCTTTCCTCCTTTTCACTCCTCTGTCTTTGCTTCTTCTTCTGGACGTTCTAGTGCTTTAATTAAACATTTGCCCAACCCTAGGGTTTATTTTATTCTGAATTACTTCCTTGTATTAATCATGACTTTTTATGACCTGTCATGCATCTAGGAATGCTTCTTTATTAAGATAAAGCATAACAATTGAATTTCAGGTAAGACTTTAGAGATGAACACGTGCTTTCTACTAACACTCCTAACTAGAAGAGGCTGTAACCCTCTCCAGTAAGAAAGACTACATTGCTATGCAGAAAATGTAAACCTTTTGTATAAAAAGGTTCCAGTTCCCATCCTGTTAAGTTTTGCCTTTTTGCAATTGCTTGCTTTCTACTGTCTGGTTTATTAAAGTGATGGGGTTATAAGCTTGCCCACGTGACCTCTCTTTGCTCACAAGGGAAATGTAGGAGTGGTATTGCAAGCACTGGGACTTCAAGGCTACATTTAAATTAGTAAATTCAAATGTTTCTGGAAGTGTTCCCAGGACTAGAACAAAACTGTTTATACAGTCAGCTGCTAAGCTGCTCTCTGACATGAATTTGGCCCATCCCGCCTCCTTCTTTCCCTGAATGGGTCATGGACACAGCACAGCCTAAAGACCAGACCCAGAGGCAGCGCTCATGCAAATCCCTCTTCTTTGGAGATTAAATGAGTTTAAAAGCATAGATGCTGGCCATTGTTCCTTAGCTGGCTTTGGTGCTTTTTCCTGGGTGCATTTTATTTACCTGACAAGGCAGAACCAAAATACCTTGAATTTAGAATCCAAGCAAACATTTTTCTTCACAGAATCACATTGATTTGCACGTGGCAGGGACCAGAATTGGCCACTATCAGGGACTCTAAAAGGTGATGCAAAATCAGGCTCCCAGTTACAACCCTTGGTAAATGCCAGTTGGGTGTAAGTAGTGCAAAAGCTATGCATAATAAAGACAGGGGAAGCAAAGCCCTCAGAAGAAAAGTAATGTCTCTTGTTACAGTATCATCAGGCTCAAACACTCTGCCAAAGAAATAGTGCCAGAGGAACTGCAGAAAGAAGAGGGTGTGATCGTTTAATGGGGTTTTACTAAAATATGATATATCTTTTTTAATTTGCCTGAGTGTTTTATTCTTTTTAAGTAACTCTGAAGGGATCATCTAATTCTATAGGTACGCCACGTGCAGTCACCAGCCCAACACACTGCTGCCAAATTCATTGAAAGGGCTGCTGCACACAACACTTGCTTTTCCTGAGAATGCAAGAAGCTGTTCAAGGACTACATACTTTCTCTCTTTCTCTCTCTCTCTTTTTGCCCCTCCCCTGGGGTCTCTCTCTCCTCTTTTTCATCTTTTTTTTTTTTTTCCTCCCTGATGCCCAAGATGGTTCCATTAGTCTTGCAAATATTAATTCTCAATGCAAACAGAATGTGTCAGGTACAGGAGGATGGAAATGGAAAATTAATTGAGGAGCAACGTGTATACTCACGATGCTCTCAGCATGCGTACTCAAGTAGGAGCCAGTCATTGACTTGCTGCCCCTCCAAAACCCTCCCACACATGGAACATAAGGCTGGGCTGCTGGAGACAGGAGAAGTGCACGCTATTTTAAACAGTGCCTGATAATCAATTATTCTTTTTTTCGGGTTGTTTTTATAGGTTCACTGTTAGATAGTAGGGCTGACCGGAGAGCCAGAGTGGAGCTACTGCCCTTCACTTGCTGCAGACCTGACCCAAACACCACCCCAGGAGAGCCATGAAGCCATGAGCACTGATTGTAAGACAATCAGTCCCACGGTAAAGGTCAGGCTATCTTCAGCTGGAAAGCTGCTTTTAACGTGCTCTGGTCAGTACTGGTCAAAAAACTTTACTGATTTCTGTTCATTACTCTGCCAAGGAGACAGTCTTCGGCTTTGGAGCTTCAAGTCAATCTTTGACAATGCAGAGTACATAAATTGCTTGATGAATTTTGCTGCTTTGTCTGTTTCATAAACTCTCCACAGATTATAATGCTGTTCAAATCCTTGCCTACAGGTGGGTTTTTTAAAAAAATATTTTTCTTGAACAGTTATTATGTTATTTTGACTCTGTTGATGACATAGTGACTTTCTTTGGCTCATTGATTACAAGAGTTTTAGATTTCTAAACTATTTTATTTATAGGTGAGAAATCAGAATTTGGTTTAGGTGAATAGACTTTCAGTCTAGAAGAGATGATAGTTCCTTCACTCCACTTCCTTGAATGGCACAGGCCAGAGGTTTCAGGCAGTTCTTTCCCTGAGTACTTTGGTGTATGAGCATAATTGACAAAGCGTTACCCTCTAGAAAATTATTCCATCTTTCTTTCAAGCCATACAGAATGTTCTTGCTTTCAAAAAAAACCACAGATGTTCCCATACTTCCCCCTCATTAAAATAATTTTCTACAGAATTCCTGGGAAACTAATAGAAGTAGCTGAGAATATGAGCAGAATTTGCTATGAATTTTCAAACACCTTTGAATATTTCCAGAGCAGAAGTTTCAAACTTACTCTTGGCGATTTGGGCTGCTGCTGCTCACTTGTGTCCAGATTCACTGTACCTGGCTTAGTGATGTCAACACTCTAGACCTTTTCTCTGATCAACGGAGAAACATAAGCTATCCCACGTTCCAAGGGCGGTCCCTCCACTGACTGAAACAGGAGGCTGGAACAACCAGTGCATACCTTAAGTATCCCAACTAGGTATCTAAGTTCAAGTAGCAAATACCCTGGCTCTACTTGCTGATCCAAAGCGTTGGTTCTTGGAGAGAAGAGATGGGGCACAATGCTGGAGTCACACAAGGAAGTCTATCACCCCTCCATCTCTAGCGATTCTTACTAGTCTTTTTGGTAGCACTGAAGTTTATTTTAAAGAGTCCATCGAGCTCAATGTTGTTTCCGTTCTTGCCGAAATTATGCTAGTGCTACTTCTCAGCCTTTTTATCAGCATCCTGAGGCTCTTTTTACTTACCAGGAAAAGGAAGAGGCCAGATCTTTGATATGCACAATATCAATTTTCTAAATCCTACTTTATTTCAGGTTTACTTGACTAGAGAATTTCTGTTTATTTTGGGCATACTCTGAGATCATGTTTATAGTGATTTCTGGAGGAAAGTATAATACAGCTAATACAAAGGATTTTGCTTTTTTCCCTTTACCTCCTCTGATCACCATCACCACCAATCCTTCTGAGAAGACTGTGCCTTTTTTCACATTTCCATTTTCGCTTTTTCCCTCAACACAGTTTCTCTGCACTCAGCAGCCTGCAAGCAGTGCTGTAAAGTCTTCCAGTAAATGTCTCATTTAAAGAGCGAGGAAGCCTGAATTAAATAGGGCAGGGAGTCTTGCTGGACCAAGTTAATGGAGATGTCTTTTAGCGAGATGTCAGCTCTAGACAGTTCAACTCTACAAGCATCGTGACAAAGCTTCCTCCCACTGTTCAACAGTGTATGAACAATGATCTGCTATGAAGGTGTGTGATGGCCTTTGGATTAGGCTGTTGCTCGGTTTTGGGTGTTTTCTCTTAACTTATGGCCACAGCTTACGTCCTCCTATAAATGAATGAGGACAGCAAGAAAACCGAGTCCTGGAACCAGGACCAGCTGTACATGGCTCAAAGGCACACTAGAAATCCCATCATCTCGGTCCAGCCTTGTTAATAAATCATTCATATCCTGCAACGAGTGTAAAATATGGATGCATCTACATGAGTTCTATACAAGACAATCTGACAAGGCTGAAATGTGAAATAACTCTAATTGGTGTAACAGAAACCAGAATTTCATATAGAGTTGTCCAATAGCTGGAAATGCCATGATCATAATGCTGGTCCTCTCCAGCCTGTAAAGCAAAGCATCTGGTAGGGGAAGACGAGGTACTGTTAGTGATGCATTGCAATTATAATGTCAGAGCTCTTAAAAATTAACACTGCTCTTGAAGCTTCCAAAATTGTGCCAACGTGTACTGTGGAGCAATCATTAGGGTAATGAACAATTTTTCTTGGGTGGTATCTGCCATCACTTGACAATCTTATAAATGGCAACATTTCAGAAGTGACAAAAGTTCCATCCTTGCTGGGGGAAGAGAGAAGTTAATCAAACCCAAGCTTTCTTTTCTGAAGTACACACACTTAGAGCATCAGCACACACAACAAGTTTTACTATTACTGGGTTTTTCGGTGCAGCAAACCATCTCATGTTTTCACATATCCTTCCAACACCAGAAGTTTCCTGATGTTGACAAAATATGGTCCCTATATATTTAGAGCTGGGTTAAAACCCCATCACTGAGAGGAGAGAGGGCAGTCACACAGCCACTCCCAGCTACACGATGCGGAGCAAATGTCAGAAGTGCTGGAGCTAATGGGGAAGCGACAGTGCCCTCTGCTTCCCTACCCCTGCCCTCCACTTCTCCCTTCCTCTTGCATCAGGAAACCTGCCCTTGGCTGGCAGGTTGTTCTGCTGCTATCCTGCAAATAAACAAACAAACAGAAGCTCCCATCTGTGCAGAGAAGATACTGTTAATACATAACCACGAGGATCAGAATAACTAGTGAGAGTGCAAACAAGGGCAAGAACATGTTTGCAGTGTGTTCAGGATGGATTGCCCAACACTGAGGCAAGCAAAACATGAAAATTACGCTTCCGTCAGACAACATGAGTGACTTGTCAAAAAAGAGGTTTAAAGACTACACTTGCAGTCCCTCGTCTGCCTTTCTCTTTTCTCCTGACTGTTTTCCTCTTGTCCAGTAAACAGATTGTGATTGAATCTTCCTAAATAGGCAAGAAATGCTGTATTTATACATTTTCCAGAAAAAGAAAACAAATGTCAAATGAAAAAGGAGGATGGCTTTGCTGAAAGTAAGCCCTAAGGAAGAAAAGATTCCCGAGCCTGGGCTATATACAGGGTGGGCCACAGTTCATGTCCCACCACCACGAGATGCTTCGGGACTTGTCACCTGGAGGCAATGGCTCACACTGCATTGAGCACCGGGCAAGGGAACGCCCAGTATCTTTCGCACCAGATTTTACCAGGGAAGCAGGACTAACCGATCTCACCATCCAATTCTGTTTTCCTGAAAAGAGTGGGTTAAATGTTCACAAAAATCAATAAAAGATTGCTGTGATGGAATAACAGAGTGATTTCCTGCCAGCAATACTCACACTTACTAAGAGAGCAGAAGCTGTGATATCTAATTCTGCCTTGAAGTCTAGCATCCTCCACCTCCTCTGCTGGTTACCAAGCAGTTACTTTTCTGTCAAGGCTGTAGCTGATGGTGATTTTAAACCAAACAGCCAGGACCGTCCTTGTGTCCTGGGCACATTTAGTGGAGAGCACAGCAGGGTTCGTGCTCTCTGGCTGAATTTCCTGTGTTACCACCCAGCAACAGCCCACACAGCTGATTGCTGCAGAGTCCTGAGTGTTGCAATGCAGCCAGTCTCCAAGGGCTGCCCCCTTGCATAATCTCCCTTTACACTCCTCGTCTTCTCTTGCCTGGTTTTATTTTTTTCTCCAATGATCTGACTAGAATATACGGTGACCAGTTCTCTTCAGATCCATTAAAAAGGCACAGCTTTCTTCCTTGCTTCCCATCTGAGACTACTTCAGGAGCCTATTTTTTTAAGAGTGTCAGAGCAGTGTCCACAGGTGGCCGGGGTTCAGCTCTCCTTGAGTTGTACAGGAGCTGCATGAGCTTTCGCACTTAGGGAAAAGAATATTATTAAAGTAAGAAAGGAGAAGAAGACCTGACACCGTGCTTTAAGCTTGACCTGGAAATTTTGAACCCACTGACAAAGCGTTGTGATGCGCCTGCGTAGGATCATCGCCTTTACTACAGCCCACTCTTGGCTCCAGCACCGCTCACTCCAGCGCACACGGAAGGGTTCCACTGAGGAACAACAATAATGGAAACAACATACCACTGTATTAGCAACACATATGCAAATACACACTTTTGGCGATATCATTCTGTTGGGCTGCTTTTACCATAATCTAATCTATCCACCTTTGGCACTGAAAACGTGTTTTAATTAACCCACTAGCAAAACATTAGACTGAGTCCATCTGATCATTTTTAACTTTATTTTCCTGAATGAAAACAATGCTGGCCAAATTTACTGTACACTGTCACCTTAATTACCTGTCCTAGACAATCCCTTTCCTACTTGCTTTCAGTTTATCACAGTATAACACAAAAACTCTTCCTCTAAAAAAAACTTTAAATGCTTCTGAGATTCAAACCGTAGATTGCTTGTGCAGCTATAATCTTAAAAAACATCTGCTACATTTGTGTGGTAAAGGAAGTCTCTTTAGAATACAGCCTTTGATTTCTATAAAAGACAAATCAGGCCACATGTTTTTGTTTTGAATGCTTCTCATCACAAGAGGAAATTTTCTGCAGCTTGGAATTTTGAAGGCATGAAAAATGTATTTATTTTTTTAAACAAAGAGCGTACATAAGAACATCAACAAAACTCCTCAGAAGTGTTAAAAACCGTTCATCAATCATCTTTAAAGAAACACTAACGACTGCCTGGCCCACATTTTTGATCTACCTTTCTGTCTTAAATTTATCTGGGTCATATCGCGTCCTTGATCAAGGCATATAACTCCCACTGACATCTCGGACCCTAGGAGGTTCACCCATCATTAGTTCTGAGGCCGCTGATAGTCCAGACTAGCAGAAGATTTCACTGGGATTTTGTATTTGTCTCTCAGAGAAAGTGTGGTGATAGTAACAGTTTGACAAACTGGGTTTGACACCAGTGTGAATTGAAGGTATGAATCGATGGCACCTTGTGGCGTAGGGAGTCCAGAACAGCTTCTGTGTTTTGCCTGATTCTGAAGTAGCTGTATCTTAAGAAACTATTTAAAAAGCCTCTAGTTCTTCACGGGGAACCCTTCATTTTAGATTTTAAAACCGTTTTGTTTCGTCCACCTACCTTTCTCTCTTCTTCACAGAGATACTGGAAATGCCTGTGCCAATCTTTTTCAAAACCAACCACACTTGTAGAAGATCATCTTTCATACTTAACAACTTCCCAAGCACTTCAGACTCAGGCTCTCTTCTCTGCTCCTTCCCCCCAGGAGCTGATGAGAAGCTTTCAGCTAAATGGCCCCTGTTGTCCTTCCTCTCCTCAACCACAGCAAACTAAGGGTCAAATCCTGCCTAACTCAGGCTCTTACTCCTCAATGCGGAATCACATTTGATGTTTCCCTTGCTCAGGGCATAACGAGTCCGCACCTTCGTCCTGCAAGCTGGGGCAGGAAGGGAGCAGCAGGGACATGTTACAGGAGCACAGCTCTGCTTCACGCAGCCAGCTAGATCAGTAGCACAGCTCTAAAACACAATCATCTCAATTGTCTTTCACTGGTGGAAGATGAGCCAAATGAACAACCAGTATCTCCCCTTTGATGAGCTTCTGACTACCAAGATTATTTTTATTTTTGCATGCTAGAAAGATATTTTTGCCATGATTTGAAACGCAAAAGCTAGTGTTCTGCAAAATTGAAGGCACTAATATAGAAAAATAATTATGATTAAATTTTAAAAGTTCAGATCACCAACCTCCTATCAAATCTCTCACAGTTTTGCAGGTCTGTCGAGCGGGTATGACTAAAAGATGTCCTGCTGATAGCAGCTGTGACTTGAAGCACATACTTTTAAGTGATAATTTCTGTCCAGTAGACAAGAAATGTAGGCAGAAAGGGATTTCAGTCATAGGAGCTTGCATAGCTCTCATATAAATTGTATTTTCACTCAGTGGAATTACTTCATTAACTGTCAATTATTTCTGTTTTGCAGAGGAATCGTTTTCAGTTTACTCATTTTTCTTACAGTCATTGAGGGTTAAGTAGGCTTTCACTCATCCCATGTTTTAACACTAAAGCATTTCAGAATTCATATACACAAGCCCGCATACCTTAGGTCTTATCGAGAGCTCACTGAAGTCAACGCTAAGTTACCGGTTACCTCTAGTCAGTATGAGCTCCACCTGTCTGTGACCTGTGCCTGTGGCTCTCTACTTTTCTTGCTGAGCCTCTAATCAGAGTCAGCTTTAATATTCTGTGAAATACAGTATCCTTCTAAAAGGACAGTGGACTCCGTTTCATCTGAAGATTTACTGTGAAAGGGGATTATTGTCCTTTTGTGCATGGAATGGAGAAAGTCCATGGAGATAAATTTTGAAAGGTGGGGAGGCTTTGTCATGCACTTGATCATACATGGCTGTGACGGAGGTATCAGGCCTTAAGCAGAGCGTACAACAGATCAGAGCTCTCCCTGAGCTTCCCTCACCCTATTTTCCCTGCAGAAATTCCTTATCCGGTCAGCAAACCAAGTTCCCCCGCTCCATGTTCCCTGTGCATTGGTGAGAGAGAGCACAGTGCAAATGCACGTTGGAGTCTGCTGATAAATAATGGCAGATGTTTTTCATTACAGCAAAAGAGGGTCTTGTGCAATTAGAAAGAGAGCCTTACAGAAATTTTTGCAGAGAATAAGTGTGTATTTACATAGTTGTGAAATTGCTTTTCTGATAGAGAATCAGATTTGCAAAACACTTGGTACTTTTTTTTCTGTAATCATGCCTTCCTCTTGCTCTCAGTATTCTTTGTAAACAACTGTCTCCTCTCCTTAGTACCCTCATCTGTCCAAAGTCTACAGGAATGCATGGAAGGATTCCCAGAGGACTCAGCGGCTCTCGGATCGGGTACCGAGCTCTTGGGTGCAGTGCATACACTGAGCAATCAGCTGCTCTACCCTGCCAGGCTTCATCCTTGATTAATGAACGTGCAATTTAACAAAGATTCACCGAACATTTTAAGTGCACCAGAGCTCATTTTTGACCAGAGTTTTCACTCTTTCATTCAGTTTCTGTAGAAACATACTGAAAAGCTGGGGTTTCACTTGAAGCTACAAGAGCTGGGGTGTACTCCCAGTTCCAAACGAAAATTCGTGAACCGAGGGGAAGCTGAACTCTGAACTGATTCTTGAGCTGAATTTGAGTGTCGTACAGCTGCTTTCTCTTCTGATGTTTCCTACTTGGTTTCAGTCCATTCGGGAGTTCAAGCAATTCGGGGAAGTTCAAGTATGCATTGCACTTTTATTGAGGCAGAAATATCAACTATGTTAGAACAGCAAGTAATCAGGATTCTGCTTTCTTATGAATCTAGAGCCCTTTCAAAAACTCTGTCTAGATTTAGGGAAAACTCAGATTCACATAATGCCACTGTAGTTAGACTTTCAGCTCTTCTTTTCACTTATGGTTTATAATGTATTTAACCTTTTTAAATTTAAATCATCTTTTTTCTCAATCACAAAGCAAGTGGAGGTGAGGGTGCATTGACTGTCTGGGATTAAAAGAGGGAGAAAGGTTTCTGCGGTCCCTCACGTTGGATGGAATTCTGACCTTTGTCTCCTGCATTCAGAGATGGAGAGGATGAGAGCAGCTCTTTTCCAAAGAGTTCAGCTCCCAGTAGTTCCCATTATAACACCATGACTCAGCACCTAACAAGTGATCTCTGCCCCTCACACAAGCAGGGTGAAGAAAAAAAAGAAATACCCAGTGACCCTCGGAGCAACGTGTCTTGCTGACAGTTGATTTGCCAACAGCACTCTGTGGCTTTGTATATTAATTAAGTAGTAAATTAATTCGTTAATGTTGCCGACTCACAGAGAGCAGAACATACCTTCATTTCATAATGTCTAATTCCATTATCAACAAGCTAAATTCAGCCCTTCGGCTTGCCTACATGATACCATTGCTGACTTCAATAGATGCCACATGAACAGGTCTAGGGGCAGTTTTCAGCCTGGCGTGTTTCATTGTGCTACAAACAGCCATGGGGCTTTTTCATTCCTCTAAGTAAATTTTCCTTCAGAAGCTTAGCAAACTAAAACCTCAGACACTTTTGGGCTCTTTGCCCAACTTTAGAACACGGGGCGCAGAAAAAGGTTCATTTTTCTCACCAGCTACAAATGTGATTGACGTGGAAGGCTGGTCCTATTAAGCTCAGATCTGGCCTGGGTTCAATGGATTTGGAAGCCTAGTTACAAAAGCATTAAAACAACTTTAACAGAGGTTTTATCAACCTATCAAAGAGAAATCAAGAGTGATTTCCCTGATGCCTCTCCTGAATTGGGTAAATTTCATTTATTGACTTCAAGCACCATGTGCTGGTAATTTTTCTCTCTTTCTTTTTCTCCAGAGGAATTTGACATGATCAGATCTACTCTGATGTTTCATAATCACATTTTCTCCCCTCCTTTGCAGGGTGCTTTGAGGGTTGCCACCAGGTATGCAATATGCGTATATATTGGTATTTTAGGGGCAAAAGACAGGCCAGATTCGTGTGCTTAACTGAAGCTAACTCAGTAGACTCTCTCAACGTAGCCTAACCTGCACTTTCTTCGGCTTGTGTCACATGGAGGGCCTCTGGGTGGCACCTACAGGGTTGCCCAGGTGAAACATGGTTTTAAGCCTGGCTTTTACGGGATCTGGAGTGGGCTGAGCCCCTTTATCTCGATGCACATGCAGCCTGATGCACTGCAAGTCTGTGGGGTGGAGAAGAAGAAGAAAGTGAGCTTAAGCCCAGTACAGAAGCAGGTATGTGTGTGTTGGTGGAAATGTCCCTTTCAAGCAATATTCCACTGGAAGAAAATGAACAACCTGCAGTTGGTGGTACTGGTTTTCAATACATGTGCAGTAAATGTGGGTAGGACTGTGTGAAGGATTCCCAGCAGTACCAGAAAGACACCTAGGGCCTCATCTGGGTCCAGTGTTTTCATTTATATGTCATACTGATTTGTAATTTGCATGGCACACGCTTTGCACTGAGACTTGGTGTTACTTCTCCTCTGGCCTTGAGGAAAAGCACAGACATCCAAGCAGGGGCTGCCAGGCTCAGCTTTTGGGGGAGCAACAGTTTTGTGCAAGCACAAAAGTACCCCAATGTCCTTGACAGGTTTGCTGGAGTTTGCATGGGTAAAGCTCAGTGTGACTGACACAGCTTGGCACCTTCCTTGCAGTTTGCAGTCACATTCACAAGGATTTTGAATGAAACCTAGCGAGCCTCAGTGGTTTCAGCTCTGCAGTGGCACTGGTCCCAGCACAGAGTTCAGTGTGCAACTCAGCCTTGAAAGAAACATTGTCCCACACGGCGCAGTGCAAATGCCTTGTTAAAGCCAGCAGCAGTCACTTACGATTGTAAGAGCAGAAACAGCGTGGGTTCCTCCCATGAAAAGCCTTCTGAGCTCCTTGTGCACACGAAGAGCTGGCCTGGGGCTTCTTAGCAGGAAAAACATGCAATGGCAGAAGCAAAGGGCCAACCAGTTCAAAGTGCCCAGAGGCACCCAAGGGTGCAAATGGGTGTTGCCCTCACTAAAAGCCTTTGTCACCAGTCCTGAAGATCCCTCAATTAAAATGTGGTGCTGCCTTGCATGTCCTGAAAGAGCATCCTCCCAAATGCTCCTCCCTTTAGCCCGTGGGGCTGTGGACAGCAGGGCACTGGTTGTCCTCTGCAGCGGCTGTGGGCCGGTGCCTCCTGTGGTTCTGCTTAGAGCAATCCTGGTGCACATGTCCTTTGTTCTCTCCTCTTCCTGGAGGAGAAAACCAAAGCTAAGCAAGATTTAAGTGATGTGCTCAAAGTCAGACTGTGATTCAGTGGTCAGCTGAGAAAGCAGACAGACTGTGTTGGCCACTATTCCTGTTACTTCCAAGTTATTGTGCATGGAGTTATTCAACGCGTATTTATTTTGGGGGTTCTTTTTCATGACATTTCCTCAATTTCTTGACTTACCATTTTCATTATTATGAAATTTGATTACAGAACCAGGCAAAATCGCAAAGCAAGGCATGTTTCCACTGTGCAATTTCACTTCAAACCAGCCCCATTTCAGCCTGCGGATTGCATGGAGAGAGGATCGATTCTGAGTTTGCCAAGTGACATAATCACAAAAGATATTCTGATCTTATTTGGATCCCACTGAGAATATTTCATACATTCGAAATACCTGCTGGGTGTTTTTTTTTTCTTTTCTTTTCCTGATGTCCCACACAGTGAAATAACATGGGAATGAGAGAGCACTGCTCCTGGATCCTCAATAATACAAACGTCTTTGTCCTTTGCTTTCTGTTTCTTTCTTAGTGCTCGCTAGAACAGACATTTCCTGATCAGAGCAGGATATACAGGATACAGAGATTCTCACAATGTCAAAATGTAACACTGTGGCCTGGAGCAACTCTTCAATTTTTCACATTTATGTGATACTATGAAAGTAAGTAAGAGCCATGATTTTATCTTCTGCCCTAGCAGCTAGAATTTACATGAACTTATAGAGGTCTTGAAATCACAAATGCAAAGTGAAGTATTGTGTATCATTAGAATAAATCACTGTCATAGAAGCCTAAAACTTAAATAAAATCTTGCTTTCTACAATCAGTATTTCTGGTCATACAGTGCAACCAACAGTTTTGCATTCAGTATTCTGTAGATTACATAAATTACGTCAATCTCTATTTTTATTCTACAGTATCATATTTAATATCACAGATTTACCTCCCTTAACCATGTTTAATTTGGCTTTATGTTTGTTTATTTTCTTTGTAATGTCATTTTTTTCCTCTGGTTGTTGGTTTTGTTTGGCACTTGTATAATAACACTTCAGAAACACTAACTAATTAACCTTCCTAATACTCCTGGGAGGTACTGTAGACTACGTAAGCCTTACCTTGCCTCCCACTTCATGATGACATAAGCAGGAGTTGTCTGATTTGCATAAAGATGAAAAGAAAACTGTCTGAGCCAAGACTTAAATCTGAGGATCCTCCTTTGGATTTGTTCTTTTCCCTTTTCTACTAGAACTATTTTACAATTATTCGTTGGTTTGAATTCAGTAGGGGAATGGGCAAACTACGGGTTCCCTAAACTCCTTGTCACTTAGTACAGGCATTCGGGGCATCCCGTATCCAAATACTCAGTGGTGCCGTCCCCACCCATCATCGTTATCGCACGAGGAACAAAAGCTAACACTTGTACAATCGATCCTTTTGGCGTCAGGGTTACGGTAGCGCCTACAAATGCAAATGAGAGCAAGACCTTTTCTGGTGAATATTGTACAATCTTCTATGAAAAATGGTCCTTATCTTCAACAGGTCACAAACCCTTCTGTATATGCAGCTTCTGACTGAGCATTGAGCCCATGACTAGCTGTTAGGGAGCTATCGCTCCAACACAGTTTGCCCAGAAAGGCAAAATTGGAAAAGCAGCCTCTCCAGAGGATGGCTGGAAGGGTGACTACCTTTGTAATGGTATAGCCAGGATATGGATATTAGGGCGGTTAATAGTAGGAGAGGGAGGAGTAAGAATAGGGTTAGGTAAGTCAACTCAAACACAGGGATGAAGGTTACCCCAGGAAGCATAATGGCAGATATGTGCCTCAGGAAGGAGGAGGGTTGGTTTGTGCAATGGAGAGTGGGAGAAGCAGTGGGAAGAGTGAACCCAGTGAAGGGTCTTCAATGCCTCAAGCACCCTGTGCCTTGCCCTGGGGGCTGTGTGGCTCAGAGCAGTGGTGTGGCTGCAGGAGCAGAGAGGTACAAGCACTGCGTGGAAGGTCAGGCTGCTAAGTCTGTGGAAAATCAGCCCGTGTGTAAGGACTGAAGGAGAAGGAAATGCAGAGCAAGCTGTGCCCCCAAGTTGCATGTTTAGGCAGCCCTTCTCTTCCAACCAAGCTGCTTCCACTGCAGGTTTTACTCCTTGGGATGAACATGTCCTCCCTCTTTTTCAGACTCTTCCAGTGAACTTGTGTGTCAGCAGGCATAAACATTTCAAGGGCACCCATTAGGTGCCAAATCCTTGGGTCTGGTGAGCCTCCTTTGTACTTAGGGTGTCACAAGGAAGTCAGTGAGAAACGTGAGTGCCCTAGTGCACCGCAGCACTGGGATGGGTTCCTGTGAAGTGTCTCTTACAGCGTAGCTGAAGCCAGAAAGGCTTAGAGGAGCAACAGCACAAATTCAGCACATTTCTCCTGACATTGTAACTGTGCTGGACTGGACAGCCATGCCTATCCAGCAATGAATCACAGCAATAACCGTGTGCGTGCTCAAGCATTGCTGTCTCATGTGCCAGCATGCATTTCTTCTTTGTTCACGGCTCTTTGGATGGCATCAAAAGCAGTGCAGCGTGCTGCCTGCTCACTGCTGCAACACCAGTCAGGTCTCAGTGCAGCAGACCCCTGACCCTCAAAATGGAATCATTTCTACCTGTGAAGGCTGTTATCAGGCTGCTCTGTGTGTCTGGCTTTTCCAAACAGGAGGAAGGCGAACTGGGGATCGCAGGGGACAAAAAGGGCTTTAATGGAATATACACATGTGTATAAGTAGAAGACACAGCTGTACAATGGAGAAGCACAGTCTGAAATGTTTGTGAAACAGGCCAGTGGTGGGATGAAATGTCAGCACTTCTCTCCTTTTCATGTGGTAGTAGAATAAGATTAAATTCCCCTTAAATGCCAAAGTGACTTCTGCCTTATTAGAATCATCTCTCATAACATTTTTAGAGTATTGTGTGGAATCCACTTAAATGAATCCCCATGAAATGAAGAGAGCTGTCAGAATAGTCTGGCTGTTGTGCAGTAGACTTGCACAGCAAGGTTTAGCTGCATGCTTGCAGAGGGGCAGCAGGCAGCAGCTTCCCAGCTATTCATATTTAAGTATCTCAAAAGGCACTGAGATACTTGCAACAATATTGTATCATACTGCTATTTGAGCAAGGAGAGAAAGAGCTTTGAATAATTAAAATCAATTAAAAGGCTAAAGGATAGGGATTCTTCTTGTCTTCTGAGAACAATTTACAGCGCTGGGTAAATGTTTTCTTGCCTTTCCCAATAATTATCTCTCTCAAACACACCTTCCCACAAACAGTCTTGTGCAGCCACAGTCTCTTCTGGTTTAGATTTCGGAAGATCTCAAGGTCGGTTATGTGAACACTTAGCACCCGCGGCTGAAGCCCCGCACGCAGCCCAGATGGTGGGTTCCCAAGGAAGTCGCCTCCAGCTGCCTCAACCTGGGCACTACTGAAGACCAAAATCTGCTTTCATAAGCCCATGCATTAAAATCCTTCTGGAAATATGTAGCTGCTAGCTGAGTTTAGCTGAAAGTGCCAAAAAAAAAAAAAATAAAAAACCTAATGCCTTAGTTGAACAAAAAATGACAGCACTTTCTGTGTGTGCGTGTGTCTGATTTAGATTCACAAGCTGGGAGCAGTATGGTACAAGAGCACTTTCATCTCACCAAGCTGTAGTTTAGGAGATTAACGTCTATCATCTTGACAAAAAAAAAAAAAGAAAATACTAACAACCACCCAACTAGACCCCGTATCGGCTCCATCAGCTGATGTCTTCTCTGACTCAGGGCATCTCCACCTGAACGCCCACTGATCTCTGCATTTCCTGGTAATGAGGCAGCTCTGTGAAGCAACGAGCGGATTGCATTATCTTCTGATGAGGTGGCACCCTGAGCAATGATGCAAACAGCCCTGGGAAGCTTTCTGCCTCTTCCTCACCCTTTACACGCTCCTCTCCCTGCTACGTCCCTCTGTCTCTCCTGACAGCCCCAACTGTTTGGGTTTTTCTGCCTCTTCGTCTGAAACCCCCAATCACTTCCCATAGCATGAAATCCCTGTAACAGCAAGGAAAGCACTGTGCCTGACGCGTGCCCGGTGATAACACAGCAGCTTGCAAACCAATACATAAAGAAGCCTTTGGGTTTGGGTTGGCTTCAGAATATAACAGTTTACTTCTGCTGTGCTTTGGGGAGTGCAAACATCTTTACATCAGTAAACAGCACATGCCAGGATTTGTATCAGCAAGGAATGTGTGTGGCTTTTTGAAAGGCCAGCTCCTACCTTGGCATTGCCCCAGGAGCAAAGAGCAGCCCTGCCCAATTTTACTTATTCCCAAGAAAATTATTATAAGGGTTTCATAGTTCATAGCCTTTAATAACTCTTGTTCCCTGTCAGTGCCCTCTTACCTCCTTCCCCACTTCACTGACTAGATGGTTTAATTGAAGTAATGGGAGTATTTTTGAAGAAACACAATGAACAAAATGACATCTTTGCTTTGGAGTGAAAATGTTTAAAACTGGAACTTTTCTGTGATTTGCACAGGAAAAAAATTCTATTTGCCATTTTATGGTGTTTTTTCACCCAGCTGAAATGATATAAATTTAAATATGTCTATAAACGGAGAGAGAAAAACACCAGAGCATGTTCCAGATGGCATGGTCACTGGAAGAAAAACCTCCTGCACTGCCCAGCAAACAGCAGGGTGCCGATGTTGATCGCTGTGGGAAGGAGGGGAGGACAGACATAAGTCAAGGATTCAGGCTGTTCTGCACACAAGCCTGGCAAAAGCCAGATTTCCGTGCAGGGCACTGAGAGCCGTCACAACCGAGGGCAGGTCAGGACAATCATAAATCATAGGATCATTGAATGAGTTGGGTTGGAAGGGATCTTAAAGATCACCCAGTTCAAACCCCCCTGCCCTGAGCACGGACACCTCCCGCTGGATCAGGGGGCTCCAAGCCCCATCCAACCTGGCCTGGAACACCTCCAGAGATGGTGCAGCCACCACTGCTCTGGGAAACCTGGGCCAGGGCCTCCCCACCCTCACAGGAAAGAAATTCTTCCTAAAATCTCATTTAATCTCCTCTGTTTCAGCTTAAAACTGTCCCCCCTCATCCTATCCCTGCACTTTCTGATCAAAAGCCCCTCCCCAGCTTTCCTAGAAGTTCCCTTTAGGTACTGGAGGCCGCTCTAAGGTCTCCCTGGAGCCTTCTCTTCTCCAGGTGAACAACCCCAACTCTCCCAGCCTGTGCTCACAGCAGAGGGGCTCCCACCGTCGGCTCATCTCCATGGCCTCCTCTGGACTCGCTCCAACAGATCCATGTCTTTCCTGCATTGAAGACTTCAGAACTGAATGCAGGGCTCCACGTGAGGTCTCACAAGAGCGGAACAGAGGGTCAGAATCCCCTCCCTTGCCCTGCTGGTCACATTTGATGCAGCCCAGGATACAGTTGGCTTTCTGGGCTGCAAGTGCGCATTGCCAGCTGGTGCTGAGCTTCTCCTCCATCAGCACCCCCAGTCCTTCTCCACAAGGCTGCTCTCAATGCATTCTCCACCCAGCCTGTATTGTGCTTGGTGTTGCTCTGACCTAGGTGCAGGACCTTGCACTTGGTCTTGTTCAGCTTCATGAGGTTTGTACAGGTCTCTCTGGATGACATCCCTTCCCTCCAGCATGTCAACTGCACCGCATAGTCAATGGTAAACTTGCTGGGGGTGCACTCAATCAGTGTAAACCCACTTAAAAGGTTTGGCAAGAACATTTTCTAGGCTCCCTATTTAAAACCTTGTAGCACATGATCCAGAATTGCCCTGTGTGTTCTCATTCTTTTTCAGAAAAGTGTGCTCATTCTTTTCTTCCTAAGGTTTTGCTCAGCCCTCTTGAGAAAGCACAGACAATGCCATCTCCCTCCTCTCTGGGTTCCTCGATAGCAACAGCATTGAGTGGTTTTCTGTGGTTCAGATGTGTTTCAAACATGGGACAATTGCCAGGATTTCATTAAGTGAACAACATGCGAATGTAACCACATATAGCACGGCTTCCATCCATAGAGCGCCGAGCGCCTTCGCATGAAAGCAGATGTTATGGAAACAGCCCAAGCCAAATAAGCAAAGGAAGATTACCTCCGTAATGAGCTAAAAATTAGTTCTGCACCCTCTTAAAGGGATCACAAAATAAAAGCCATGTTTTCATAAAATAAACAGTGTCAGTGGCATAGACACACCTGCAAGAACCAGTAGGTGTAAAGCATTTGCTCTCTCCATATTCCATATATAAACATTTTAAAGATACATTCAGTTGCAAGCCTAAATATATCCAAGAGAATCTAAATGGATATAAATTACTTCTCCCAGCACACAAATCATACAAAATACAATTTCTCTGAATTTCTTTGCTTCTTAAACCCTAATTTATTATCTGTCTACTAGGAAGTTCTGACATCACTGAAAAGTTTAGACAGATTAACACAAACTAATTATAGTCTATAAAATGATTAAAATTGAAATATTATTTCACATATTTGTTATTTTAAAAAATAACACACAGTGAGTGATGTCATTTGCCTACACAGGGTATTCTCTACTGTTTTAACATGGAAATCACATACACACTTTTTGCCCTATGTCTGCCTTAAAATACTTTTCTCCCATCTCTGTACATCACTTTCCGACAGCCACAGCTCTGGTGCTGAAGGAAAGGGACCCTTCATGGCAACAATTAGCATTTTAATTGATAGATTCTTGGTCAGCATCAATCTGGAACCAATGTCACTCTCATTACCATCACTGCAGAGGCTGTCTTTTTTTGGGGGAGGGTTTCTTGGGAAGAGGAGGCAGCCAAAACCAGTCAGTGTTACCAGGCAAGAAGCTGTGGGTTTCCCCCATTTTCTCCCAGGTTTCGATCCTTTCCTAGCTTACTCAAAAGTCACGAAAGGAGAAATGTCAAAGGGAAGTCCCTTCTCAGTCGTTCTTTGCCCACATGGACACTTTCTTCCTCTCACCACCCCTTGTCCCCCAGTGCTCCATCCAAGGAATACAGGGAGGGGAAAGCAGGGGAAGGGGGGAAATGTAATTAGTTTCAAAGAAAAACTTTTTTCCTCGTCAGCAGTGCTGAAACACTTTGAAAAACTCTCTCTTTCTGCACAATATGGACAGTTAATACACACTTCTTTAGCTTCCCCTCTCTTTCTCCCAAGAGGAGAGAAGTTAAAACCTGAGAGAAGAGATTTTTTATAGCTCTTCATTACTTCAAAATGAACACTTTATTTCAAATTTCAGCACATTTTTGCTCTTTTTTTTTAAAATGAGACAGTGAATGAAAGGACTACTTTATCCATTTTTGTCTAAACAGTTTTGGGGGTGAGGGAATCATTAAAGCTTACTGACTAGATACATGAGTCTTTGCATTTTGCAATTTAGCTTACATTGAGTAATAGTTATTTGTCTGAGTTAAATTAATGTTGATGGATTTCTTTCAAATTTCTTCCTCACTCTGAATAAGATTTACTGAATGTAGCTTTTAAATGTCATTACATGTGTGGAGCTAATTCACATCTGCATTTTTGTGCTGGGAGGGGTAACCTATTTTCTGCTTCCACTCTCCGTAGCAGGGCTCACATGTTTCAGGGGCTAGTTCTGCCATTCACTTCTTTCAAAGAGCCCTGATTGGCTTCAGTGGGAGTTAAAAGCACTTCAGGGCTTTAAGAAAGAGGTCTGATCAGTTTTTAAAGCGTTCAAAGCTGAATGGATTTAACTATTATCCGCGAGTTTTCAGAAGTTTCTCTCAGCGACAATGTGATCCGCGGTGCACTTAGTGTGGTTTTTTTAAAAGGATTTGGTATATTGTGGCAATAACCGCAGAACAAACGCTACGTGTAAGGAACTGAAATCAATTGTTCATCCAAAAGAAAGTCACAGTCCATCAATGGGACATGGGAAGGCTCAGTTAGGAGACTTCCAGACAGCCAGGCGTGTCAGTTTGCGGGCACGCTGGGGGCTGGAGACATGATAATGTTGATTAAACACCTATAATAAATTGATATTGCCTACTCAAACCATGTATTACCCCAGGGACCACCCTGATCTATCAAGGCAACCACGCTGTTACCCTTCTGCACCTGATCTTGCCATCCGGTCTGTGCCTCACCGGCCCGGATTCACCGGGACTGCACAGAGAAGCAGATGTCGGCTGAGACAGAGCCGGCTGGAGAATTAGCACCTGTCCCCTGGAAGTTGCCAAATTGCTTGAAAGACATGAAGAGCACTAGACAAAGCACCTCACACTCAGGGTTTTGAAGTATGACAGGCACATGTTCTTCCATGTTCCCGCATTGCCTGTGTGACCCATCACCACACTCAAAAATAAGCACTTCTCAGAGCTCAAGCACCTCCATAAGGCTCAGCATATGCTTACGTGCTCGGCTGAAATGGGGCATCCACAGAAGTAAAAGCCCATTGGGTCCAAAACTTAACTAACGGAAATTGGAACAGCGCCACTGATTACAAGGGACTACCCTAATTAGCACCAGCGGAGAGTCGGAGCTTTATGAAGCATAAAACACAGCTACGCAGTGCATCCCATCAGAACTCAGCAGCCTTAACTCTGACCTTTAAAATCATATCAGTTTGGTAATTCTAGTTGCAGTAGTGAAGGGCTTTTAAAGGGATACAGTCAATACTGTGATTACGTGTTTATATGAAACATCTATATTTATCAAAGTGACAGCTGACTTTCGGTTAATTTTTTCTAATTGCATTTTCTTGAGAATATTATTGAATGTCTGATTTGAGGGAAAAAATGTGCATAACCATGTTGATTTGTGGCAGAATTATGCATGTGTATGGGTTTGCACGTGAGGCTGATCAATATGTGTTATTAGTGTCTACATACATAATTTTTATGGCTCTTTTTAATAGGGTTTGCTTTATGTTTTATTTTGAGATTGCTAATGAAAGACAGCTATTTATTTAGAGGTCAGCATTAAGCTTGTTGTGATGAAATATGTATTTTGCTTTCTTTGTACTTGATAAGAATAATGCATGTACGTTTATTATGTCGACAGTGTAAGATTTATGATATCCACCACTATTAATGTCTTGGCTTTCCAGTGCTTAGATTCTGTAAATGAGCCGATAAGCAGATACACTGTTGTTCCTTAGCAACCTTAATTGAAATTTTTAAACAATACACTTTCATTTTGGAATTTCCCAGGTAATTTTTTTGCCACTTCTTTATGTGTTTACTCTCTGGTTTCCTCCATTTATTACAAGGAGATACCTCAGCTGGGTTTTCCTCCCTTTTTTTTAATTAAAAAAAACAGGAGAGTTGACTAGGAAAGCGAGGTTCATCCAGTGGTCCTAATTTTTTTCCCTGGCATGTGTCAGCAAAGTTTATACAAGAAAATTCCTCTGTCCTCTCACCACGACCTTTTTGCAAGTTTTCAACAGCACATAAACCTGCTGCATTGTTTATTCAAAGCCTGGTGCATCCAGGGTAGTGCCCAGCCTGGTGCAGGCAGGTAGGCAGGTGCTCAAGGGGGGACAAACCGCAGCCCCCTGCCCCAAGGAGCACCCAGGTGATGAGGCATCCACTGTGGCTGCACATCACCAGCCCCTCGGGCATTTCGACAGTGGTGGGTCATCGCTGCCAGTAAAAGCGCAACCACACACTCCCCCACCTAACCTCGTTTTCCAAAGTGCTTGGCACAGGATTAACATTATTGCCACTAATGCTCCTCAAGGGAATTTCTATTTATTTATTTATTTATTTAGCCATAGGTTTCATAGCAGCTGTCAAGCTGCCCCAAAGTGTCTTTGAAAACTCACCTGTAATGTAAAGTTAAATGTTATGCTAAGTTGCACTTCAGGGTCTCTGGTTTGTCATTAGAAAAAGAGAAAAAACAACCAAACAAAACCCCCCAAAAATCCCTGTGTTCCCATTTTAGCACTGAAATCGACTTTTCTTCATAATTTCTGTAATTTTCTGAGTCTTTGGGTGCTGTATGAGAGATCACACCCTGTAATCATGACTATGATCCTTCAACAATTATTCATCCTTTTCCTCCTCGAGCTCTTTGTGGGGGCACAATGTTCACAGGGGTGAAAGACCTGTATCAGTTTAATCCCTCTGTCTTCTCCTTTTGTGCTTTGATGCATTCGATACTTCTGTCAGATGTAATTATATCTGGGTAACGAGATGAGTTCTGAGCCGAAGTCAAACAGTTACAAGGTGTGTGAGCTGGTCCCACACACAGAGGCAGGAATTACAGGCTGGGAAATAAAAGTTTTCCTTGTCAGCGTGATCTGAGAGATGTCAGGGGAGCAGCAGCTACCAAGAACAGAACAAACCCAGAGCTGATCTGACCTGGCTTCACACGCAGCCAGCACAAAGTGGCTGCATCCTAACACTTGTTTAGAAGAAAGGTGCATTAAAAAACAACAAACAAACAAAAAAAATGTCTATTCATTAAAAAAAGTGCTATTTTTAGCAGAGGATCCAACTTGGTAAAAATCATCCACGCATAATTTAACAATCCATGCCAGGGTTATATTGCCTGACTGCCACAATTGCCCACCTCACCCCCCAAAGTGTCCCCAAGACACAAGGATTGCAGGATTTCCGGGAGCAGCTGAGAGCAGTCTCTCAATCCAAGTGAGTGCCTGGCTGGCTTTTATAGCCAGTTGTTTCCATAATCCCCTAGTTTTGTGTGAATTCTGCTGAAGGGGAAGGGGTGTGGAGGAGTCGGTGCTCGAGCTCCTAAAGGTGTCACATCCAGCAGCTGCTCAGGAAATCTCTGCAATCCCCGCGTTACTGGGCTGGGAAGGGCAGCAAAGGGAAACACAAAAGCTGCTACCTATTCACTGCAGCCAAAGGTGTTTCCTTTAGCTCCTCTTTACGGAATCACTGGGGGAGAGGTGGAAGGAGCAGCCAAAAATCCTGAGCAGGCAGCACGATGCTCGTTTTAAGAGAATTACAGGGAAAAAAAGATCATTAACCCTTCGGCTCATGGGATGCATGGTGACACCCCTGAGTGTTTGGACAGGAAAACAGTATCCCTGTCAGGGCTGGTACCGCTGCCTGGGGTCACACAGAGCTCTGTCTTCTTCCTGTTGCCCTGCCCTGAGGGTCTGCAGGGGTTGGATGCTGCAACTGGGCAATTATCATTTTTCTCATTCAGGTATTGGGGCCGTCGCTTACTTCAGGGTGACTTTTGCAGGTTGTGTCCTGTCGTCTTCTCAGAGAGAAAACAAATGAAAAAGAGTGATTTACTAGAAACGGTGACAAAATCTTCAGTGTAACGTGATAGCGGACCTGTCACCCACAGCACCACTGCTGCCGTGGGCTGGAAGTGTGTCTGAGCAGCACTAGGACACAAGTGGTAAAAAGAAAAGTTTTACTTGGAAGTAAAACTCCCAGCATCCTCCAAAGTCAAATATTCTCAATAACAACAAAAAAGCATTAATATTCCCACCATTCACTGCACATCCCCCTGCTTTTCACAGAAATGTCAAATTTCTACCAAATCCCCCTTGCCCCCTCAAAACACCTCATTGAACTAAAAACTTCAACCCACTTTGACTCCTGTTTTCTTTATCGAGGTAACTTTGGGAAATATGGAGGGTTTAGGTGGTCTCTCAGCAGCTTCCATGTCACTCATTGCAGCGAGTTCCCCAGGGAATGTTGAAACTTGTTGGGCTGGGGTGGAAGAAGCTTTAATGAAAAAAACAATTGTTTTTCCCAGCTGGCTTCGCCCCATAAAGCTCCTCGCTCACACACCTTGGCTTCTTGCCTGCACGCAATACGCAGTGGGTGGAGAAAGGGGGCTTTTCCTTTCCCACCACCTGACCCATCGTGGTTGAACCACACCAGTTTTGAACTATTTTTAAATCCAAAGGCAATCCAGTTGATGACATAATGATTGTGGGAGCCATGCCATAAAAGCCACCTGGTGAGACAGCTAAGAAAAAGCCCAACCAGCCCTCCAAAACCCTGCTGGCATCAGGAGCAGCCCTCGGGAGCTGAACCGGGTGCATCCCAGCCATGTGAGAGCATCCATGGAGCAAGCGGTGGTCTGCATCCCGCTCTGCCCCACGGAGATGCCGGTCCACACCCTGCTTCCTTCCCTCGCACAGCTGGCGGGTTTGGCAGCTTTGCCGGGTTTCTACCAGGCTGCCGGGATGGAAAGCTTTGGAGCAGGGGATGGCCACTTGCAGGGCTGGAAATGCTCTGCTGGGGAAGGGAGAAGGGAGAGAAGCTGGGGTTTGCTGTGGTCTGGGTGTCGGGTTCGTTGTTTTGCTGCTTGTTTCTCCAGGGATGTGTTGCAGCCTATGGGAGCACCAGGGCTGGTCCAGTAGGAACCCTTGGTGCTGGGCTGAGAAAGCAGCTGTAAATGTCACAGCCTGGACATGCTTTTTAACATGTCAGAGATGTCTCCCTGCGTCTGACAGACTCTTTGCCCAATGCATGAAAGTCTCATGAAAAGCCTGCTGTCAGCAGAGAGTGCACCACCCTGGGCTTTCTTGACTCCTCCTGCTCCAGAGATGGCACTGAGCTCCAGAAAAGGATGGTGATGGTTCCCTGGCCTTAATATTCTTGCCATAAATGATAATTCATGTGTTTTAATAAAGCTTTCAACAAGTGTTGTTCATATATTCTTATTTTGTCCCCCTCTGTTAAGACGTTTCCAGCAGCCTGCTCCAGCCTCAGCACACAGGTGGGATGAAGCCTGTGACATCAAAAGCCATGGGAGGTTCTCCACTGGCTTTAATGAGGTTGGAGCCACTCTCTCATTATCATTTCCACAGTCAGGTTGCTTCTAGAGAAAGATTGAGGAGTGATATTACTCTGTAAAGCTGGGTTCTGGAAACACAGGTGCCTCCTTCTTATATCACTTCATTGGAAATGTTTATGAGAACATCTGAGGGAAGGGTGGCTTCAGCCCTTCAATTACTGGAAGCTGCACTCTGTCACATAAGCCCCGTGTCTGAGAGCACATCCAAAGCAAAATGATCAGGAAAAAAAAAAGTAGGAGTGGGAAGCTTCAGTAAATGCAAATATATTTCATTTTTCCTCAAAATTATGGAGTTCTGATAAGGCTTAACAAAACCCCTTGAGACTTAGGGATGCAGTAAACACACCAGAAAGAGCAACTTCTTCATGAGCACCAAACACCCATGGTCCAGTCTTTTACCTTGCACTGCAAGAAGACACAAAAGAAATACATGGCACGTGCTGACACCCAAGCACGAGCTCTCCCTATTAATGTCTCTGACAGACAAATCCCCTGTGCTGCTGAGGGCCACTCAGTCTCCACGCACTGCTGTTCATGCTGTGGCCAAGCCTTGCACATGCAAAGAAAGGTGTATAGTTTATGTAGGCACAGAGGGTTCAAGGAGGATATTGGCCCCATTCCCAAGTCTGATGAGGTCAGCGAAAACTCCACCCATTGCTCCAATGGGGTTTAGTAAGAGCTTTTCATGAGCAGGGTCCGCAGCGTGCTCCTGCCTGCTCGTCGGCTGCTCTGACCCGACCTCTCAAGGGCATGATACCAGGTGCTTCGCTCTTGCCAGACCGTGGAAGGGAGGATGTGAAAGAGGATGTTACAGGGTCAGGACAATAATTTTGTCTCTTGGCATGCTGCTTTGGTAAGAAGAAAAAAATCATACTCCATTATAACTAACATTTTCAGGAGAGGCTGCCTGGCAACAGCTTTAAAAAGAGGAGGGAAAACCAAATGGCTGATTACAATTAGGTAAAAGAATTTAAAATTGTGTGTGCTCGGAGGCAGTGAAAGCCCAAATGTTGGTCAGGACATACAGCTGTGGAGTGGGCTGTACCTCCACAGGAATAAAACCCAGAATAATGCTGCGGTGTCCTGACAACATAAAGAATAGCAATTTGAGTGTGCTGGCTTTTAGAAGCCACTGTCCTGGCTGCTGGTTTCCAGGAGAGAAGGTGGCCCTGCCCAGGTCTCCATGCACTGCCACTGTCTTGGGTAGCCACCCTGTGCCCCCCTCACCACTGTTCTGTAAAACGCTGGTGAGGTGGCTAAGGAGCCGTGGGGTGACAGGAGGGCTTGGGCATGTCCCAGAATTCATGCGCATGCTCTGGAGGAGCTGGTGGTTAGGGGAGGGTTGCACGTCTGTGGGAAAGCCACTCCTTCAGCAGCCGGGTGCTTTGAAGGCAGCAAGGGGGTGGTCAAAGCTGTGGCACAGCCCGGGGTGTGGGGCAGGCGTGCAGGAGAGCCCTGAAGGCTCTGATGCTCTTCTGAGTCACCATGCCTCCTCCTCCTCACTCAACGGCAAAGGAGCAGCTATGGCTTTCAAGGTTGCTCTGGTCAGAAATGAAGGCTACACAATGTCAGCTATGCGAGTCCTTGCTGAGGGCAGGCAGTGACAAAACTCACATTTCAGGCTGGGCGCGAGTGGCTTTGCTTTGCCTCTGTGCTTTCACCTGCAGAAGCCCAAAGAGTTGGTAACCCACAGCGGGGAGCACAGGGCACCCTTCCTTCTTGGGCAATGTGCACCAAATGCTGGTGTCTGAGCTTGCATGGGGTGCCTCACCCGGTTACCAAAGAAGGCAAGCAATCCTGCATCAAAACAGCACAAACAAACAAACACTGGCTCTCTCTGATGCTTTGTAGGTGAGCTACAAGTAAATAGCAATACTCATGATCAGTTAGACAGTTGTGTTTGATGAGATCTATTTTACAGATTAACTACCGAGTTTAAAACTCATCATGCTGCGGCTATTTGGTTGCTCTCCACATACCGTGGAAATGAAAATAATTAGGCTGCTTGTTGCAGTGACTGTTAGGAAATAGTGGCAGAACAATAAAAGAAATGTTGAAAAGAAGAATTTCAGTATGAGGCCTATGACATAGTAAAAATTGTTGGTTAATAGTATGCTAATCAAAACATCATGGAGAGTCATAATTTCATATGGAGAGGTGGCAGGGAAATACACTTAACTAAATAAGGATCAGCCAGTGTTAGTAGAAATCAGAGACAAATCTTAAAGTGACTGAGTGAGTAAATAGGAATTGTTTCCACCAGTTCTGCCTGAGCATTTCTACTATTTTTTCATTTTTTTGAAAGAGTTAGGTTTGTGTGAAAAAATTGAAAGAGCGTTTTCCTTTGCTTTTTTCATGCTTGAAAATGGATTGTAATAAAGAATGATGTAAGAAACATTCTTTTGGACAGAAGAAGCAAAAGAAAATTGTTGTCCATCCTGAATCTGAGCTGTCTGTCTAGCAGTCAGTTGATCGACCGAGTCCACACCTTTCATAGCAGAAAACGGCAGCACGTCTCGCCCTACACTGCCTCCTATCTCTCTCCACAGAGAGATCAGGTCATCGCAGCTTCACTGAAATGTTGTTTTCCAGGGATTCCGGAGGACAGATTGGTCCTAAAGGTAAAGTGCATTCATTGCAAGATATAAGGCCGTATGGAAATTCAGAGCAGTCCCTAGCTCCGCTGCAAAAGCTGAATGTGACAATTCCAGGGGGTCCTTGTTGTAACCCTAAAGGCACTGCCAGGAGACATGGTATTATTTTGCAATTTGAGCTGGAATTACCATTCCACCCCCAAGGAAATGCTCACGGGATCACTCCAGCCTTTTGTTGCTGATTCTTGGCAGTTTCAGGTAACAACCTGGGACTCATGAGTCCCATTGGGACCTGGGAACTGCAAGGAGAAGACACTGCCAAGGCCTTCATTGTCCTATAGATTAACCGAGCGGTTGTGGGGACACCTGCCAACTTCTCATAACCAGACTGGAAAAGTACAAGATTTGTCACATCTGCCTTCTTGTATGTCTAATTATTTTCCCACATATTGCACGGCACTGCCAGGGAGTCCTGGCAAGCCCATGAGACGTCTGCTCCTTCATGGCTGCTTAGGCTGGAGACTCACACGGAGAGGGATTGTGTAACATAATAAAAGTGATCCTAGAACAGCGTATGCCCAATACACCTGGATTGGTTTGCAAAACAGGTGTGTTTTTGGCTGGGCAGGGTGGATCTGGCTGCACCTAGCATGTCGGGTGGCATCAAAGGAGGCACAAGTTTGAAAGTGGGTGAAGAAGACAAAAGGCAGGGTTGGGAGAGAAGCTTGGGTGGAGGATGACAAGCGGGAGAGGTGGTAGATGAGAGGCTGGAGTGTGGGCAGTGGCAGACGCTGTACTCTGCAATGCTGCCTAAGGAATTAGTTGGAGACTGAGTGTATGAGGTGCAGCAAATGAATGTGTCACTCATGTCCTGGATGTGCTTAGGTACTGGGAGCCTGATTTTCCATCACTTGGGGTTTCTCTGCACCCAGGTTTGCCCAAAGAAACTCAGTGCCCTGCTTCTCCAGTCACCCAAGACCCTTGCCAAAAGTTCACTTTCCCACTTCCTTCCCCAGGTTCATTTTCCTCACCAATGTTCTTTGGGAAAGGCAGCAGCGCTCACCCCTCTTTGATGTGACAGAGGCAGCGTGAGCATGGATGGGGCAGTGCCAGGGCTTGTCTGGATGCAAGGGTTTGGCAGCGAAGGGGTGATTCAGGGACTGGCACTGCCTGATTCCACCCCAAGAGGAGAAGGAGCTCTTCCACACATGGCATATCCCATCACTCCAACAGATCAACTTGTCTGGACCAGTTGGTGGCTTGTGTACAGCAATTAAACTTCACCAAAATGGCAAAGCCAGTTCTATAAATCCCAATCCAAACTGAGTATTTTTTATGACGAAGGCCACAGCTTAATATAATTAACTGTGACTTACACGCTGGTTACTCTGGTATGATGTCAGCTTCTCCACACTGTTTATTTTAATTAAAACAGAAATTGTAGGTCTTGAGTGCTGGTAATTACAGCCCGTGGACTCAATTTGCCAAAGCCCCTAATTAACCTGCTATGTGTCTACCTGACTTGAGGTGTTAGTTGAAACATGACTGGTGCAGTGGCATTATGTTGTCTGCAGTGATGGAAATACAGAAGGAGACATGACAGGCTCTGTGATAGGGGATCTATATTTTAAGCTATTCTGCATGACATTCCTTTCACTTTTATGTAGATTATCAGTTTCCTACCTGAGATTTTGTAAGTGATAGACGAGTTGAGAAAATGGATTTGATGAGAAGTACCCCTTTTTCAGAATAACTGTCTCCTGCATGTGCTCAGCACGGTTTGGAAATCTGGTATCTTTGTGGCAGCAGATTGCAGCGGGGCAGGGCATGCTCCTGTGAGGATGTCTTTGCCTCTGAAGAAAGGCCAGTCATCTTTCACCTTAACGCTTACAAATGCTTCTGCCCAGCCTTGGCAGCTCCCTCTGCCTCGAGACATTTCAATATGCAAGCATTTCTCTCCCAGTTCAGCCACAAACTCACATCATTCAAGTCCTTCTTTAATTTCCCATCTCCTGCCTGCTATCACATTTAATGTATTCATTCACTCACTAAGGACTCTGCATATTCTTTTCTTCCCATGCAACAGGGAGTCTTACCGTTGCCTATAGTGGCCCAGATCAGAGCCTGAAGACAGACACACTGCCCTGCTTTCTCCATACTGGAAAAACCACGGCTCTCCATAAGCTTGGAGCTGCACTGACTACAAAGAGCATTAACTTAATCTGTAAAACGTGTGCTTCCAAAACTGTGTTGCTTTGCACAGATCTGCCTCTGCAGAATTGGAACCTGAGTTTCTGAGGCAAAATATGTACCAGGTGCGCATTAGGCACCTATCTGCTTAGATTTGTCGTTTCATTTTCTTTTCTTACAAACTTTCCCTCTTGCTCATTTTCGTCCTTCACACACAGCAGTTTTGCGGTTAACGTGTCCCTGCACGATTATTGAAGTAAACAACACAGAGAGATGCACAGGGCCAATATCAAATGCAGTTTCTTGGTGGACTTCATGTACCCACCCAGCTTCAAAAATCTTTGTTTTCAGTTGAAAACTCTGCTCTGTACTTGAACTTGTAAAGAAAGTCAGTCTGCTGGTGTGGGTACAGATGCGAGCCATTGTGTCTCAGTTTGCCCTTTAACTGGATTACAAAAGAAATGCAAGAACTTAATTTATGGGCTATATATTTGGAAAGAGAAGAAACTCTCTATCCAGTTTTTACTTTGGAGACAGAGATGTGAAATGCCTTCTGTAGGCTGATCTTCTTTTCAGTTTGAATTTAATTATATAGGATATCGGAGTTTCCCTTAACCATTTTAAGCCCTTCGTTTCCCACAGATTCCCCTTGTATTTTGTGGGATTGTGCTCCTCGTAACCTGTCATCATTCAAAGCTGTATTAGTCCATGAGCAGAGAGCTGAGGGAAGGAGAGCGGAATGGAGGGAAAGGTACACTGTGCGTGCATGATACATGTTAGCTAACATCTCACAACACATTAATCTTCACTCGCAAGGAGAGACAGGCCAACTCCTCAGGGCTTTGCCACTATAACCCTCTCCTCCTCATTCATGAAGATAAATGCCCTCAGAGTGATCAGCCGTCATGTATTCTTTATGCATGTGCCAGATGGCTCTCTTGTAAGTTAGCCAGAGAGAAATCTTCTCTGTGCAGAGCAAAGAGGCAGGATGGCTAGCAGGGAGCTTCCCACAGGTGTGATATCCACCCGTCTGTCCATCCATGCCTTCAGCTCCGTGTGGTTATGTGTGATGAGCTGGCAGGTTGTCTGTCCTCACCGGATGGGTGGAGCCAGGCTGGGGTAGCCCCGTTCCCGTGGAGATTGCTACTGCTTCCCCAGTGCCATTAAAGTATAAATGACAGGGTTTTCCTAAATCCATCCCCCAGGAGCCTCTCACGCAAGGTTCATGAGGAAACAGTGAAGAGTAAAAGGGGTGTGGATCTTTATGGGGCTTGAGGAACAAGTCGTGACAGTGCATTGCCTGGCGTGATCTTGCGCTTGCTTTCTCTTTTCCTCCCTTCTAGAGGTCAGATGCTGGTGACCTCACATCACCCAGCAAAATGCCCAGTGCCACGAGTATCCGCACTGACTTTGGAAGATGCCAAGAAGGAGTCACTTCTCCCAGCTAATGGGCTGTTTGGAGGGCAAGGTTTAGAGCACACTTACACTGATTTCTTCATGCCCTCTCTCCCACTCCTTGTCACCCCCAAGGACTCACTGCCTCTGGCTTTGACATACGAAAGCAATGGCTGGATCTGGGAAGCACATATGGCAGATGGGGTCCCAGAGCCAGCTGTGAGGCTGGACTACACCAGTACTTGCAAGTCTGAACAAAACCTGATCCGTGCATCGTGTCGCTCACTGCCTCCTCCCAACCCAAGAATATGAATTACCACCAAGGACAGCCTAATCCAGAACAAAACATAGAATCAAAGAGAGAGAGATTAAGTTTCTTTCAACAGTAAACTCTAAACTGTCCATAATAGGCATGAGAGTTCTTGTAAAGCAGGAGTGGAGTCTTCTTTCCCTTTGGAAACCAACAGCTGGGTTCCTAACCAGTGCCTTCAGGATTTTGGCATAATTAGTTTCATATATTAGAAATTATTCTAGGTAATTATATTGCTGTTGAATCAAGGGAGAGACAGAAATAGTAACACTACATTTTTATTATCGCTGACTGTTGCACGGTTCTCACTAGAATGGGAAGCTGAGAGTATCTCAGGTTGACATAAATGAAAGAAAGACTCATGAACTCTTAGCATTATTTCATGTCTTGAAGAAATACTCAGGAAACTAAGCAACACAATTAGCATTGTGTGGTTAGTTCATTTATAATAGAAAACTCACCAGATTTGTGAAAATGGCTGGTTCCAGCTTGCAATGCACAGGATTAATTGAAGGATTTCTCCTGCAGTGCCGTGGGACACTGCTCGACAGGATGGTGCGTTAATCTCCACACAAAATGCATGGAAATCGCTGGGCAGGTCTTCATGAACCGGATCAATCAGAGAGCAGCATCAGAGCTGACTGCCTCATTTGGCTGCCGTTCGTATGTATGCATGCCAGGGAGAAATAACTTTGTCCTAAGCTGCTATGTATCAACGCATTGACTTCTAGACATGTGCTAGACAGCTTGAGGAAGAGAGTGCCATGAATCAGCTGTATGAAAAGGGCTGTGTTTTGTAAATGGGAGCAAACTGCTTCAGGCTCAGATTCGAGCATTGGGTTCCTCTGAGGACCAGAAATATTTATTTTCCTCCTGTGTCTGTGGAACTTACTGTTTTCCCATAGATCTCCCTGCCTGCATGTGCAAGTACCTGAGCCGGTGCCTCCTGGTTGGGCAACTCGGGTCAGTAACACCGTTGCTCAACCACAGAGCCCCATCGCACTCTAACATAGACCAGCTCTGGAATCCCTGGAGTCAGGATGCTCAAACAACTCTAGGTTATGGGTCCGGAGTCGACATACCAGTATTTATAGGTTGCAAGTTCCTAGCAGCAGCGACCATTTCTTTGTTCTGTGTTTGGATAGTGTCCTTCCTGTGGGGCTGTGCCTCCAGGTTAGGGCCCTTCAATGCCACACTAATGCAGTGAAATTAAATAATAAAGTAGCAGCAATAGCCATAGTAATTGGCACTTGCTTTGACTTGCTGCCACCAACCCACCAACCACAATCATTAGGAAGGGTTTATGACCATGTCTCCCAAGCTGCAAATGCCTACAAAACACCTCCTGTCTCTTCACACATGAAGAAGGGGAAACATCAGAAAACCAGTTGACTGCAACAGATCTCGTCACCCAGTTTCCTCTGGGTTGCCAGTGTTTTCCTCTAGCTGTAAAAAGTCTCTTCCCACTCCAGCTCCACCAGGTGTGTGAATCAGGTAAGGTCCTACACTGCATCTCCAGTGGGGAAACAAAGGAAGGATGATGCTCAGCTGGATTTCTTCTGTCTGTCACTGAGTATCAGCCACAGCATGAGTTAAAATAGGGGCATAATAGGATAAATGAAAGGGAGTGATTGAGAAGATGTAGGCGACGTGACAGACAAGCAAGCTCCTTGCATGTTGATGAGAACAGCATTATCCAGGCAATGGTTGATTTCTTTTTGTATCTTGTTTAAAGGGGCAGCATCTTTGAGCAGCCTGGATTTCTTGAAGGATAACAGTAACGTTAAAGAAAAATCCCATGTCTTCCCAGTAAATCAATTCTATATTCATTTAATGCAGAAGGCCCACAAGGAAAATTAAAGCAAACAATTTCAGATGCAATCCAGTATGGGACAAGAAACCTTCATATGACTTGCCAACCTAACACGTGAAGAATGGGTCTGTGAATAATGATAACCCATTGTGAAACAAGCTGACGTTTCAGTGAGGTTTTAATAAACCAAGGTATCAAAAAAATGGAAAGTCTGTCAGTGCTTGTGAACTACATGTGAGAAAGCCTCTTGCGGCCTCTGTGTTCATCTTTCATCAGAGATGCTTGCTAACACTGTCACATAATTCTGCTTTTATAGTATATGCTTTTATATGCATGCATTATTCTCAGGCATTTACTGTGGCCCCACAATTTGGAGAAGTACCGAACACTGAGCTCCATAGAAGGAAAATGCGTAGATGGATTCGAAAGCGACTCTTGCTGAAGGAGCCTTAAGGCCTAGGTGTGTTTACAACCTTGACAAAGTTACTGAAAGATGAAAGAGAAGGGGTAGAAAAACATATAATTAAAGTAGCATGATGTTACAGTGCACTTATAAACACAGAATTAATGTGGAGTGCTTTTATCACGAGAGATGGTGTTCTGTTGTCACCAGCTTTCCCATACAGAGGTCATTCAGACAGACAACGGCCAAAATAAGACATCAAAACTGCTTCTGCACAAGGCACGACTCAAAATAAAATCCCATTAAATTCAACTATCCTGAAAAGGTACTTTGGAAAGAACAACAATAACAAAAGACTTGGTTATGAAACAGAACAGTCTGGAGGCAGTTTAAAGAAGGCGGTCCAGGTCAAAGCTGTTGTGATGGGTGAGAACTTCTAAATTGCTCAGGGTTGAGGGGACCCAATGTTCCTTCTGATTTAGGAATCAGTTCCAGCTGGAGATGGGCCAACTTAGAATCCACAAACAGATACAAACTCAAACTGCAGGGGAGGGTAGGAACTGGTAGTTCAGATTAGTCTTCTCAAACATTTTATCTATTTTCTCGATAGTGACAGTAACCCAAATGAGGTAACTGTGAAGAAGATAGAAGAAGTCATTCCACAAACATTCAGGGCTAATTCCTTGATCTGAGATTCTGGATTAAATTGTAGTAACAAGCAGCGAGCAGAAACAGTGTTAGTCGGGGTGATGTTCACTCACAGTTTTAGACAAAGCTGCTCCTATTACCAGTATGACTATTTGCTCTGTAGTGTGTTACTTCCCAAAGGGGCCCAGTACACATCACAAGATAAACTCTATTCCACTGGTACTACTGGGAGTCAATTTTCTCATAAGCAAAGAGCAGCAATGTGGTGGCACAGTGCCTGTGCGGGGGAAAGGGAAAATATTGATCCTGACAGCAGGGCAAGCTGCAGCTCTCTGCACAGAAAAGTTTACACCTCACACTCCTGCAGGCAGCCAGTCCAGTCCCCTGCTAGCATCTCATGAATCTGTGCCAACTTGCTGTATGCCCTCCAAACTCATCATCTGATGGTCACGCACAAACATCTACAGCTGTGTTGTTCTTCTGCATAGGTTGGAGGAGGTGCCATGGCCCAGTAAGAAATCTAACCTCTCGCCAAAGCCTTCATCCAGTGCTCCGCTGTCCCAACAGCTGGTGGAAACAAGCTACTTCTGTCAGCTCTTAACTTTCCTTGTCTCAGTGCTTGACCCAAAATGATACTCTGGATGGTTCCCAGCAGTGACAGCAAACCACCGAGCTTCATGTGATCTTTAAGTGAAACTCACCCTTCTAGTTCTTGGCTTACACTCTCCTGCCACAGCACTTCCACCCACAGAATGCCCCTGCCACGTGTCTCCTCATCCAGACCTGGCCACTGCTGTGGCAGAAGGTCCTGGAACAGAGCCATGGGACTGTCCCTGCAGCCACAGCATAGGATGGCTCGAAGAAGCAACGTGCTCCAAACCACAGCTGAGCACAAGGAACCCAGACTCTTTCATGCACAAGTTAAACACCGGTTTTATAAGCTGCTGTAGGAGAATCCAGGAGTCAGGTGTCCAAGCAGCATTTTACAGAAGAGCCACCACAGTGAGCTTGAGGGATGCTAGGACCTCACTGAAAAACTCACTGTTTATATGGCTAAAGAAGGGTAGTCTAGTGAGTTGTGTATTAAATTGATTCTGTAGGGAGATGGATCTAGTTCTTTATTATACCTTACATGTTTTGCAAAGCCTTGTCACTGCCTCAGTTTCCCCTCTCTGAAATTACATCTTTGAGATATTCGGAAGTAAATAGTTTTCTCACTGCCGTTTGGAACAATACAGCTTCTGTGCTCCTTACTCCCTGACTGGATAATGTACAGGTAATTCCATGGGATCTTTTACTTATCACGGCCAGAGCAAAGTGGTATCTGAAAGAAATAAAAAGCTCGGTCAAAGTAGTTGAGGGAAAGCCCAGACCATGCAGTGGTGATTGAGCTTCTTGGGGGCACAACAAAGGAAACCAGTGGGGCCAGGAACCAGAACCTCAGCCTCCCCGGGGCCAAGCCACCCTTCCAGCATGGGTTCTGATCTCTGCTGAGAGGCTTTGTGTCCACACCAATGATCTCATTCGTACACTAAATTAAGCAGGAGATTTCCTGCGTCTGCGGAGATACTGACAGCATCTTTCGGCTGGGTGGAGTCCCAGGTTTTCTCTTGTCTCCAATGACATCCAGAAACACCAGGCATAGGAGTGATACCACTGCTGAGTGGCCCTAGCTGTCATCAGTGATGCTATGACTATTCCTTGTGTGAGCAGGTTATAGCTTAGGAAAGATGAGGTGTGAAGGCTGTGTTTATTTCACTGTATTTTAATGAAGAAATTGGAGCCGCTGTCAGCATTACTCGTGGGTGCATCAGCTACAAATCAACACTTAAATAAATGAACTAAATGACATGATGTCAACCACATATTCACAGCAAACCACTTGGTCAGAACACAGACTGAGCATTTTGTAATGCTAAGCCTATCTCCAGAATAACCCTTTGGGTAAAAGCTTGAACTAATTAACAAGTGGGTGTCCTGTTCTGAAAGGCAGAAAACTCAGGGGACACAAATGTTAATATTTAGTATCACCAAAACTGACAAACACTAGAGATTTCTACAAAACCCTAAAGTCTCCATTCCTCATCCTCACTTCACGTCAGCTGTGAACAGCGAGAGAGATGTTGGTTACCTGCCTGGGGCACCTGTGACTCCGTGCGCCAGCAGCCCAGCCCTGAGGGGTTACTGAAAGGAACCACCAGCAGGAGTGTTTGGTCAGTGCCAGCCCCAGTGATGGGGCAGGGAGAGGAAGGCAGGTGACTCGGGAGACTGGGGTCCTCCCATCTTTAAGAAGTGAGAATTGGTGCCATCACAGGTGACTAAGACACAAAAGCAAGCACCTGTGCCGCATGCTGCAGGCCCATCGCCCCAGCCTTTCCCTTGGGAGGTCGGTCCCTCAAGCAGTGCCGAGCTGCCCCGGTTTCCTTACCAATGGAATGTTGCAAGAGGGGCAATTTGCTCCCAAGCACTGGGAGGGATTGCTCTGCCACTTCGGTGCACTGGTTGCAGAGAACAGGCCCTGCCATTTGTCTGGGGGGCAATTTCTCCCAGACTCCAGTCAACCATTGCCTCCGGGACATGTACATGGAGGTAGAGTACTGCTCGCTGCTCTCCTGGCCTCCTGGGCCTCACAGAGAGCCCGCCTGTCTCATCGAGCATGAGAAGCTGCTGTATATTTACATATGAAGCAATTTGCTAAAAATAATACTGATTTAGCCTCTTTGGCCTTCAGTTTAACCACTCAAATGTTCCATTTTAGGGAGATGACAGGTGCTTTGATCTGCTTCAGCGACGGTAGATACAAAGTTGGAAGATTGCTGGAAGGCAGCTGTTTGTCCACCGCAGCCTTCTGCAGAGGCCTTGAGGGTAAGGGAAGCATTAAAACATAGGTGATGCCTCACAGGACCCTAATTCATAGTGGGAAGCACACCGACTGGTATATTCTGTAACTGTCTCAATCAGTTGATACCACCTCTAGGCCCCACGCTACCTCTGCACAGCCATCTGCCCAGCTGTCCTCCTGGGTGCATTTCCAGTCTGCTGCGGTCTAGAAAAAGGTGAGTGTGGGTCTGGGCTGGACGATGAACGTCTGGGAAATGCAGGAGCCTTCAACTGCATCCGCATTTGACAGGGAGCCTGCTGAATTTACACAGTCCTACTGGATTTTAAAGTCTCTGCCCAAGGAAGAGTAGCTCCACCATGGAGGAGCTCCATGGGGTTTGGGTTCCACTCTGCCACTGTAATTAAGTGTGACCTGGCTAAATGATCTCGTTCAATTTATATGTGATACTTCCTTGAAGGCTATTAAATGCATCCCATTTTCCTAAGATAGAGGCTTTTGAAGCTATTTCAGGCTTTCATATAAAGATGCATTTAGGCAGATACAATAAGTAGAAGGATGAACGCTGTTCTGTGGGTGCCATGTGAGGCCATCAGAGGCAGATGGAGAGTTCTCAGCACAGCTGGGTTTGGTTTTGGCGACCGCTTTTGTTCCTCTTGCAAGGGTTCTGCAAAAATCCAATGGCTTTTGCTAGAGACCTGTGCAAAACTAATCTAGTAATGCAAAATCTTGGTGTCAGGCTATCAGGGGTTTTCCATGAGTCCGTATGACATGAGAAATGCTATTTTAAGGTGTCCCCTCTTCCTCTTACCCAGCTTGTCTTCAGTGTCTTTAGGTACTGAACGCTCTTCATTCACAGCAGATCAGAGCCCTTGCTCTCAGCCAGACACACCTGCCATTCATGCAAACCCATGCACAGATGAAGGCTGCTCAGGAACCTTGTGGCATGAAAAAGACCTCAGGGCATCCAGATGGAGCAAGTGTGGCTAGGCTGCTTTCCCCATGGATGTCCTCTGTTGAAGCCTTCCCCAGCTTTTGCCGTACTTGCAACTTTCAGCATGGGCAAGCGTCAGTCAGCGACATAGATGAGTGTTGATGAAGACAGAGGGAAAATGGATCATATTGCTGCAGGTGCTCTTCATGAGTCTTTGACCTTTGAAACTAGTAACTAAATTGGCAAACGCTATGGTCAAAGCTGGACAAATCAGCTGATCACTGCAAGAATAAGGAAGCCACCGACTGACACCATCCAGTCTTACTTCTTTCTTAGGAGGGAACTTCAAGCTCTCTTACATATTTAGAGACTGAGTGAGCAGTTTTCAGAGGAACTTCCACAGTTCATTTGATTTCTCTATGCGGAAAACACTGTGTAAGTTTGAATCATGAAATGCTGCCTAAAACCAGTGATGAATCTTGGGGACTGAGGAGGCATCTGAAATCAGATCCTGGCTCTGAAGTAGGCACATGATCAGTCTCCAGGCATCTCCAGGCTTTGATGTGGGAAGAGCTAGTTCTGCGTGCTACACATGGTCCCTAGTCCTATTAAGATCCTAACTGATTTTTTTATTGTTTCTGTCTGAATGCCGTTTCATACACTGTCCACATACCCGTAACTTAGGGGTGCTTTAAAATGAGGATCAATTTCTACTCTGTCACTGAGCACCGAGCAGAGATTAAAAGACTCAGGAGGAGCTTATTAGATGTTTTAGGGCAGGTTGCCAGTTCTTTTGCCAGCACACAGACTACTACAAATTCTTACACGCACCTAGGTAGTTCAGACTTGCCCTGCGCAGTGACACCCAACCACATTTAATTCCTGTGCATACCATCTCCCTTTGCCAGCTTCATCTCTGACACTTTTTTCCCTGTTCTCAATAAACACAATTTTAAATTCAGTCCCTGAGTTTCCATTAAGGATGAGCAAAACAGAGCTTTAAACTCTGAAGCTGTTTTAACCCATTTGCTCCTGGATCACAAAGCTTCCCGGTTGTTGGAAGGAAACTTTTCCCTCATTGAAACCTTGAAAAAAAAAGGGGAAGATTGAAAAGGAAAGAGTTTTATTAAGATGAAGCACTTTCTTTCTCTGGTGTGGTTTTACTGGCAGAGTTAAAGGAATGATGGAGAATACAATCCTAAGACTGATCTGAGTCTTCTGTGAATATTCCTTTGTAGAGCACGCTCCAGCATATTCTGGTCTGTACTTCTGGCAGTTAGTTCAAGGTCACATTAAAAAGGCTGATGGTGCAGCTCAGATCCCGCAGCACCTGCTCGTTTCTTGACTCTGATCATTTTTCAGCAAAACCAAAAATTTACATGAATAACTGTAGAAAAAATAAAGCTTCTGACATGCCATGTGGTTTCATTTTTATTTTACTCTTCATAGTAAAAAAAGGGCATTAGCTGGAGCACAAGCGAGGTGTATCATTCAGCACCGATGGAGTTAATCGTGATCCCCTTTCCTACGGCCATCCACCACTGGGCGAACGCAGCCGCATTGTCCATGATCACAGCACTGTGTTAAATGTGTGGCTCTTCCTGGAGCCATAACATGAAATCCTCTGGGTTGTACTAACAAAGAACTTACACTCTGTTTTGCGTGTGAAAACATGGAGCTTTTCCATGAGCATTTCTTGGCCCCACATGGCATCATGGTACAGTCTGTGCTTTTACAGTTCACTGAGAGCTGCCTCAGCAGATCCACCATAAACGCCTGTTTTCGAGGATTTAAAACTGGGCTGGGAAAAAAAAAATTCAATGAGCTTTTCAAGGCTCATCTGGGGAGTCAGTTTCTCATATTGTGCCAGATTATGACATCTTCAAAGGGTGAATTTCTGCTTCCTTGCAACTGGAACTGGTCAGAGTCACCCAAAGAGAAGACGAAAAAATCTGAGTATTAACTTCAGAGCAGGTATATTTTAAATTGAGCAATGAGCACCTTATGCTCATGAAATACATATTTCCCCAACTCAGAAGCAGTTATTGATAAATCCACAATGTGATGTAGCAACAGCTTCCAGTGTTCTGTAAGATAAGAGCCAGTATTTAATCAACTGGGAGAACCAGATGAAATGGATATCGTATAATAAGCATTATTCTTGTGGAGGTGCCAGCTCCAGCCCAACAATTTTGGATTGAACCTTGCTGATGTTTTTCATCACTTTGATCTCATCTGCGCGCTGCACACAGCATCACCATTGCCTGATATGTGTGAAATCCAAGGGCTGCTGCTCTCTGGAGTGGCAAAAAGAGGGTTTCAATTCCATTCTGCACAAGGCTGTTGTCTTCCTCCCCACAGTGGGTCCCTTTGCAGTCTGCTCCTGCACCTTCAGCTCTGTTGCCACCAGCGCTACCTCTCACCCTCTCAGCCATTTGGGGGCAGACACTACAGAGGCACTTCAAGTGCATGTACTGTACGTCATTGACTGGCAAATAGAAGATATTATAACTTCGTTTGATCTTTTGATTCAAGCCTTTTGAAGAAATCATCCACCAACACAAGAATTGCCTGTTTTGTAAATAATTTAATCCTCTCTTGTGACAAGAAATGTCATAAAGGCCTGCTTGCCTGCCCAATTACACTAACGCATACGTTTCACTGAAGCTCCAAGGCAAGGTATGAGAGACCTGGGGTCAGACCAGCCTAACATACATGGAAAGCAGAATATTTTGGAGCAGGCATGCAGAGCATCTAAACTCAGAATTTGCAGCCGTGCAATTACTTTGATGCAGTCATAGTGGAACAAGGAGAGGAAAAAACCAATGTAGACAAAGCTTTCTGCAGACAGAGAAAATAAAAACACAGCTTGTGGTTGTGCAAACTGATCTGTGATAAAAATGTTTGCATAAAATTACTTGCAAATGACTGGGAAGTACAAACATGCCCACAAGACAGTCCGTTCTACTCAGGAACAGAAGCAGAAGTGCTGGAAATATAGGAAACAACCTTGACCTTAAGGAAGTTACAGGGTGAGGGTGTGAGCCTCTTTCAGCCAAAATCAATGATAAAGCACCTGTTATCTCACTAGGCATGGAATCATCCCCCGGTTTTGCAAACGAAGGGACTCTATCTAACTCAGAAAAGATTTAGGTAAGCACCCAAATTATTGTTGCTTTTACAGATCTTACAGAGATATGAAATCTGTAGGAATGCACCCCACAGGGATTATGTCTTTGGGACCCCATCTGCCTATTTGGAGGTGGAGGTTGGGATAGGTGCTCCATATGCAACAGAGGAGGCATTTCCAGTCGTCTGTCTCATTCATTTTGCCTGTGTCTCAGAAATCAGAACTCCTTTGGGCAATGGGGACAGCCCTAGCCAGTGTGACTCCAAACTCCAGATCATTGCTGACCTCTTGAAGAGAGTTGCTCGTGTTGGTGTATCTCGGCTGTTTCTTGAAGGAGATTCTGCCTTTCTAAAAGCTTCTCTTCATCATCTTTCATCTGCAGGTGGCTTTCTCTGTACGGTGAAGGCTGCATCTCCCCTGCTTTGGTGCTAAACCATGTGACCGAGCCACCAGCAATTTAACCAGTCTTCCTGAGGCAGTATAATATATGGACATACCTGGGTTTTAGGGGCTTGATAGGTCAAAGATATACAAATATATGTATGTAAGTGTTTAAATAAAAAGACTAGCTTTCAGCTTTACTTTAACCAAAGATAGGAAAAGTAAAAATTATACCTTAAATAGCATTCATGCAAAATCACGACACTATTTTGCTTATCTGATCTTATCCTTTCTTTGATGGTCCAGGTTGCACAATGATTACAGCTAACTCTGCAGAGGCTGCGAGATAACATAATATTGCTCATAAAGGTTATCATCTCTCTGCTTCTCATCATGACCATATTGTTTTTAATAATGCAAGTTTGAGTTTAAACAGGAATAGTTATCTTTAATATATATTTCCTGCTCCCATATATTTCAGGGAGAAGCATTGAATTTATTGGCAAGAAGGACAAACAAAAACAGACTCTCACGAGATGTTAAGCACATATAAAAATCCAGATGTTTCCAGCGTCGGGATTTTTTTTCCCTTTCTTTTGGTCTCTGCTTTCCTGCCAGCCCTACAGGAAAGCACACACAGAATGAAACCTCTCTCCAGTGGTAGCTTTGAGGAGCAAATTCTACAAACAAAAAAAAAAACAAACACGATTAAAATCAAGCGTTTTCCTCCTTTGTCATTTGTTCGACTGCTGCTGTGGAGGCCTGGGCTTGTACCTGGGGTAAGAGGTTTTCCTGTTTCTTCCAAGGCCCTGCTTGTGTGACCCGGGGACTTCTAAGGCTGGGAACGGGGGGGCACGAGGGGGTGTCATCTCGCAGATCCTTCCTGCAAGACGTCTAAGTGATGACTGCTTATTGATCCTGAGCCTGCGTGTGGCGGTGGAGATAAAACTGTGTTTGTTGTACATCTCGCTGTGGCCAGGCCATCCTTATCTCTGTTGCAAATCAGGGGTGATATGGCTTCTGCGGGTTCTCCGGGGGAGGCTGGGGAGGGAAAAGACCTTGTGCTCAGGACTAAGGAATTTCCCTTATTATCTGATTAGTCTTTAGGACTTCCCTGCCTTCCTTCCCCTTGTCTTACAATCATGCTGTGTATAGGCCTGGAGGACTCCTGGGAGTTTGAAGGATACGCTGATTTATTCATTGTTGCATTACCGCATTAATGAAGGGCAGTAGCCTTTATGACTTGCTGGGTTCTCTAGACTTGATAAAACTTGCATAAAAACACTGGGAGGAGTCCTCTACTGCATTGCTTCTACTCCTCTGCTTTATTAAAGAGATGCTGCTTTAGGTACTCTGCAAAATACTAGTGCAATTAGGGATTTACATTTATGCCAATTTGATAGCGACCTGTGATAAGAGAATGATACCATGGCATCTTGCTGATGCTACTTTTCTTCTCAGTGTGTTATTTCCCAATATCTTTCTCCATTCAGACCTAGCAGTAATGAAGTCAATGAAAATTTTTCTTTTGATGTGAGAGGGAGCAGGAAAAAACTCACCCTTAGATTCCTTGCACAAGCCTGGCTCTCATTAAAGTTACTGGAAAAAATATATCTGTCCAGTTTGTATATGGAAATTATGTTGATTGTCCCTTCTGGGTGTAACAAAAAAACAACAAACAAAATAACTTAGGAAAAAGAGCTTAAGTCCAACAAAGAATATTTTTCCAGTGTATTAAGTAAGTACCATCTATTTGATTGTTGTGCTTAGTGCTCTGTGGTGAAACTCATTTTCAATGGAGGATAGCAAAGTTAATCCTGTTTTGTTTCCTTTTGCTTATTTAAAGAGTTGAAAGACATGCATTTGTTAATTTTATGTACAGAAAATGCATATACAGAGCTCAGTTTAACCCCTAAAGTTATAGAGATTCCAAGAAAACCATTTAAAATTAGGGAGAGCGAGAGGAAAGAGGAAATTCCTTCTTTCTCTTTTCCTTTTTTTATCCAAAATTTTTCAGATTGTGGTGGGAAAACTGAATGTTGAAAATTATCCTTCAGCTACACTCTGTAAATCTGGGACTTTCTCTCATTTCAATGTGTCCTGTTTCATCAAGCTCTGGTAAGAATTCACTGTCGGGGGGACATGTCTTTATTCCACAGGGAATTGTTTGCACTGTCACTACCAGTTGTAATAAGAGCAACACCCAAAACATTATTAGGACATAATTTTCTTCTGGAAGAGCTAAGATGGATTCTCTTTAGACACATGGCTGCTGCCTGACCATTAGACTCACCAGAGATATACAGACTACAGTCATGTTGCATGACAAAGTACGTGTTCTGCCAAGCAGATTTGCCTGGTATAAAAGATGTCTTCGTGGCAAAGACCGGGTTTGCTCTCTGAGCAGTCACTGGGTAACAGGACAGCCCTCGCTGCATTTCCGTTGCCTTTCTGTCCAAGCACAGCAAGTCACAAACAACCAGTTAAACTGATATTTGCAAAACTTGGAGTTTCAAAGTAAGATTCCAAAGCCAGCCATTGAGGAAAGTCATTTTCCAAACATCTGAGTCACTCTCTGCTCACCAGCAACCAGCAAGTGCTGCTGCGTGCTCTGTCCCTCAGAGAACCAAATCACTTCTTGAACTGTTGCAAGTAAGAGAGTAGCTGGCAATCTTAGTCACTTCTCCATTAAAGCCTTGCCCTCACGTCATCGATGAAAGACTTGTTCTTTTGCCATTTTTACAACAGGAACCCTTCTCTCATCACTCGCCGACGTGCCACAGCAGAACAGAGCTATGACCCATCCTCTTATATTTGCCCTTCTGAGACACAGAAGAGTCTTTCAAAGGCACAAACCCATTTGGGGTTTCTTTTCCTAAAATTCAGTCCAACAGCCACCTGATGCACTCTTTGCTGACGCATAACAGGGCACAGTAAATCTCACTTCTCCCAGCCATGGCTACACAGTGACCAGTATCTACCTCTTCCCTAATTCTTTTTTTAATTGCCTGTACAGTTACAGTAGCTAAGCCTTCCCCAGGTCCCTGGGAAGTCCCCCTGCCTCTTTGACACAGAGTTGCCTCGTGCAATTGTTTGTAAGGGCAAAGACCGACAGCCTTCAGACCAGCACCTCCACTGCGCATTGACTTCTCCCCTTGAGGATGAGTTTCAGAAATCACAACCAACTGCATGACTTTTCTATCGTCTTTTTAAAGGAACATTTGTGTTTACCTGCCCAGAGATATTGACAAGTGTTGATTCATCTCTCAAGAGTCAGTCTGTGTCTTCTAAGGATGGTTAGTAGTGGTCATCAAGGCACAGGCTGACAAAGGTTGATGTCTGTATATGAGGTGAAATCAATGGGAATTAGATTGAAAAGACCCAATGTTTTTGTCAGCTCCAAGATTCCTGGAGGACAGGGGACTGCTGAAGAGTTTCCTTTGGGTCATGGGATTTCCTCTGTTTCCCTTTCAGATTTTAGCCCTCAGAACTGGTCTATCCCCACAGCAGAAGAGCTAAAGCAACAGGAAATTGAAGTCTGGTCCTATGTCCTGCAGGAATGAGGATCCAGATCTTTCAGAAACTGAGAAAGAGGACATTATTGCTTATAATGACCATGGTGCTGCTTCTCCTTAACACACCCACACTGTTATCAGTAAGCCAACAGGAAGAAAAAGGTTCCCAGGTGACTCAGTTGCCTATATCCCTTCCTCCAAATCAATTTTGATTTGTTTTTTAAGCATATAACTAAGTTAGGTCCTTAATGAGTTATGTGATCCACTCCAAACATGCACAAGAAACGGCATCCACAGAAAAAGGCTGGAATTCCATCTATTTAACCATTTACCACTACAGTTAAACCAAAGAGAACAGCCCAGGTGACTGGCCTCCATCTCTGCAGTGGTGCTGCAGGGTGGACATGTTTTCATTAAGCAATTTATGTCTTCCTAAGATGTACAGGTGCCTTTTTCCTTCTTTGGTATTTTTTTGCTGAACTCATCTAAGCTTTTGACTCAGCCCTGAGATATGGGAGTGGAGGAAATAACCGCAGCCCCACTGCAGTTCTGCAGGTCCTGATGGGGTTCCCTCAGAGACTCACTCATAGGTTCTTCTCAAGAAGTTTTGAAGGGAAACAAGTATTTGCCCACCCTTTTGGCTGACCGGGACTTGGCTTGTCTGTGAAGGCAGCAGCAATGATCAGCTGGACATGATAAAGGGAATAATTCCTCCCACACACCTAAAGACCACACTCTGTCCTGGTGAGTGAAAGGCAAATATGAGCACTTGGGAGAATTGTGTGAGACCACCTTATCCAGCAGTAAAATCAGAGCTACGCTGTGGGTGGGAGCTGGAAGACAAATCGGAGGGGAGAGAGAAGAACACAGCAGAAAATATAAGAGTGGGTGAAAGGTTCATAAAATCTTTAAAAGGGGCTTTCTTACTCCCTCCTTGTTGACTATTGGCGCTGCAGACTGGACACAGGCACTTGGCAAGGCTCTGCCTCTGGGATGTACACGGCAGGGACATCCCATGCACTGCACACACTGCAGTCCTCCCACCCACGAAACCTCTCCAGAGCCCTCTCTGCATTTATTTCAGCTTGGAAACCCACTATGCTTCTGATGTCATCCCCCACTGAGGCTTAAATTCATTTCAAGTTGACTGGTCCAACCAAAATTTTGTGTGTGTGTATATGAGGTATATCTACGCTTCATAAAACAACACACAGGACTGAAGTGGCTTGAGATTCAGCGATAAACCAATGCCAACTATTTATACAAGTCGTTCAGAAAGGGGATTTTTATGGATTGAATGCATCATTTTTTCCCATTATACTTTTGGGGCTACTTAAATCAACTCTGCTCTACAGACTGAGGCTCCACATATTGCACAGAACTCAAGCATGGAGACGGGGAGGAAAATTAAGAGCCAAGCTAATTAATACATACAGTCTCATGTTTATTAGATACCTTTTGAAACTACTGCTTGTTGCTTATAAAAAAGACTCCAGGTTCAGTCATACAAACATTCTGTCTGTGAAATCGCTCACAGTCTAGGAATGAATTATTAGTTTTACTTGCATGGAAACTCCTTAGCATCGTTCACTTCGTGGCAATTGATGAAGCATTTCAGTGTCCCTATTTTATCATCAAATAGAAAGAATCTGAGAACATTTTAGTGCCCACGAGAGCCTTTGTCAATAAGAAGTGAATGTTTTGTGCCAGCAGTGATAAAGACCTCCTGTATAGCTCTTGTCTAGGACTGGGCTTTGAACTTTAAATTTAACCGGTGGTGATAAACAGGAAACAATAGATTACAGTTTGTAGCTCGCCTTAAATTGTTCTCTTGGCTTTTTTTTGTTGTTATTTTTATGTTTTAGGCAGGGACAAATATAATGTTTCATCAAAGTTGAGGTCACAATTTGTTTAGTTATTAAAGGTATTTTGCACTTTGCATTCCAAGCTGCTGCAACAAAAAGAAACATGGGTTGGCACAAAAAGGGGGAAGAGGAATGAGCGCTATAATGGAAGAAATGCTACCCAATAATTAAAATTCAGTGGTACTGTAAATCCTAATGGAAACAACAATGTGCCTTTGTGTACAATTAACTCTGGGCTCCAGTTCATGATAAAAATTCTAGCTTGTAAAAAGCCCTGACCTCAATACCGACAGCTCAACAGAGGTTCACAGATCTGGCTTAAAAAAAAAGGACAAATTTCACAGAGAGGGGGGGAACAAATAATAGTTGGACTTGGTCCCCTAAATATGCTCCAATTATTCAGGACGGTTGAAGATAAGAAGATACAGGAGGAGTAGCAAGGGGAAAATAGTCCCATAGTGCAAAGAAAACGACAAAATGTTGTTTGATGTCTGGAGAGAAAATTCACCCTCCCCCTCTTGTTATCCCAATCATACATTCTGTGGGGCATCCTGTGTGTTAACAGCAAAGTCCTAGACAATCTGTATTATTATTAGTTTAATACTTTTTTTATTGTTAACAAAGCAGACAAAACGAGTTGTTCGTTGCAGTGAGTGACTGACAGGGAAACATGGAGGACTATTCATTAAGTAATTACTACTTTTAGGCAGAAAAAGTTACTGCGCTTAAAAGAGGGAAAAAACAGTACAAAATCAAATTGTCTATTCTTTTTTTGGTGGATGTGTGTGGAGGGAGTAATGTCTCATGGAAAAGACAGTTCTACAAATGCCAATCAGTTTGACAAGCAATTATCAACTTTAAAATAAGGACATAGACTGTGGGCAGAGCATCTCAGAGCAGATACCTCAGTTACCATGCAGTGTAGTGGTGGATAGAGTGGGACTTGTCCAGATGAGTGTCTTATCTCCAAACCTGGAGAAAAAGGATCAAACCTCGCAATATTTTCTATCCAACTGTATTTGCAGAGCTTTTTTTTTTGGTTTGTTTCCCACCACTTCCATGGGAGGAAGGACAACACAGTGCCTTGTGGAAGGACAATGAATTCAAAAAGGTATTTTGGAAATATTTTTTGTCAGAGCTCAGGCTGGATTCATACTTGGGCTTGAGGTGTTTCTTTGCAGCAGTGAATTCAGCAATTGTAGCATATGCTTCCCCCAAAGGTGGTGAGAAACAAGACTGTCAAAAACATTTAAGTGTCTGAAACCCTCAAATCCCAGCTGTAATGTTTGTCCCCGAACACTTTGCTTCTCCCCACACATACATCTACAGTTTTTGCTATGCTTAAAATGTCCTGAGAGTCCATGTTTAACCTCCGAAAGTATTGGAAATGTCTGCTTCATTCCCTGATACTGGAAAATAGAAGAAAGATTCTCCACTTACCTGGCACCATGCATCGGTAACAAAGAGTTCAAAAATGAGAGTTGTGACTTGCTTCTGAGAGTAACTTATACCCTCTTGTTTCAATAAGAGTTGTGGGTGCTCAGATGCTTTGATTGCGAGGCTATTTATTAGGTGCTTAAAATACAGATTAAACAGAGAGATATGTGATCTCTACGCTTGTGGAATGCTATAAAAAGAAACAATTCTGCATTTCAACCACTATCTTTTGATCCTTAACCATAGGTAGATTTAGGAAGGAACTTGCTTGTGTACATCTGGATGCCTTACAGAAGGAATAGAGCAGCCTCCACCAGAAGCAGCTGCTCATGGCAAAAAGGAAAGAAAGCTTAAAATGAGTGGAAGTTTGGAAAACTAACACTGTCATGCGAATCCTCTTCACAGTGAAGAACTCCATCTGCTCTGGACCTTCACATTTTAATTTATTTTATGCTGTACTGGGGCATACACCCACAACTGGGATTCCCTGGGAAATTACTTAAAAACTGAAGTCATAGGCCTTTGTGTGTCTCTATATATCAGTAGGCAGTCACTTATCTCCATTCTCACCTCAGCCATGAAAAAACACTGAAGTTGGCTGAACTCCTCAGGAGAATCCTTCCCAAGGACAAATGCCATTGGCATTTGCTCCATTTTAGGCAGAACATGAACACGTGCGCTCATGTCCTAAACAGTTGCACTTGCTGAGAACCGGTGACAACAGTGACAACCAATGGCATAATTCTTAGTGATCCCAGGGGAAAGAGATCAGCTCCTTAATCCCCATGTTGTTTCCAGGCTTCCTGTTTTGAAATTGCCATAATTAAATTCTAAAGACCGAGAAAGCACCAAACAAGTTGCCAAGTTTATGTCAAGCTTTATCAGCTGATCTCATCATAATCCGGTAAACAGCATATCATGAACATCAAATCTAATTAAATCCTCTTGAGATACAGGTTAAAAAATAGACACAAACAAGAATCAAACATTTTAAACCTACCATTGTACAGTCAGAATTAATCCACAGGGAGAACTGAATTTCCTTGAAATCTGGACAAATAAGTCTTCTAAGTTTTCCTTTCCCCGGTGGCTCACACTGTCTCTGGCACACACAGTCAGTAGGAAAATGCAGTTCCTGGGTTGTTACTTTCAACACAGATTGCGTGAAATGCACCTCGGAAGTCTGTCTTCTGGACTAGAATACAGGATGAGGCAGAATAAATATGACATATTTTATTTATGTATTTATCTTCAGTATTCCCAACAGTACTTTAGGTGCTGTCCATATGTAAAACAATCATCTCTAGCCATGGGAAGAAGAACGAAAAAAAGCTCTAATGTGACCTCAAAAAGGTAGCAGTTAGTTTGTTGTTCTTAATTCGGTCTCTTGATCACCACATTATCTGCCAGGCACCTTTCGAAACTCATCTCCAATGCACTGTAGGTGTCTGTGTGTGTGCATAACCCCTCAGGGCTACACCTATGCTGTTAGTAAATTAAATAGTGGCAGGTAATATTCCCAGGCATCAGAATTTGATATTGTTAAATTCCTAGAACCTGCCCTGGCACATTTTTGGTCTCAAACAATTAGCATTCTCACACACACATCCCGGGAATTTAGGAGTTAGTGCAGTCAGAGACCATTCCCAAGAGATGCTGTATGTTCAGTCATCGTGTGTGGTAAAGGAGCTTAATAATATGGACACGGCTCATTCCAGGTCAATTGATCTCATTACCAGACAGTGGCCCTAGCGACACCTAATTTTCCAATAAGAGCTGTTGCGTACATGCCCATGTCATAGCCTACATCTACTGTATACTTAATCTGGGTATTTTGCAAAAGTGCTCTACCCTGAGGCCAGATCACATCAGGGCTTTATGAAAGGGTAGCTCAGGATGACTATGAACCACAGCTTTTCTGCACCTGGGCATGAGCTGCTTTCAAATCCAACCTTTCCAATACTTATTGGTGCATTAGGTTACAGCAAAACTGAACATGGTAAAAGGGCTTCTTGTTCCCATCTTCCTCTCTTGATATGAACTAGTACATCCTTAGTCTCTGAAAACCCTCAAAAAGTTGATGTTTGCAACTCTGGCAATCCTTTAACAAAGTCATTTGGAAGACCAAGAATTCATGCCAAGCAGTATAATTTCAGTCTGGCATAAAAGCTGTCCTTTGGCCTCCAGGGCTACGCTAAAAATCAAAGCTCTAAATGGATTTGCCTCAAGTGAAGAGAACAGCCCCTATGGTGCGGATTTGCCCTACCTAGCTTTAGGTATCTAAAATAAATCCATGCTTTCCCAACACTTCCTTTGCCGCCAAAGGAATGTGACAGCAGAAGATGATTCAACTCATCTCAGACTTAACTTGTGTCTCTGCAAACACAGGGAACGCAGGCCAGAAATAGCCAGCATTTCAGCATTTCTTATTGTTGTCTTTTACCTGCAAACCTGCAGTGTTTCTTGGCCTGCCTGGTTTTGACAGTGACTTTCAAGTCTTTTACAAGCCTCACTGGCTTTTGTCTGTATTATTACAGGAAAATAAAAAGTAAATCACCCAGCTTAGTCCCAGTCACCAGTTCTAGTAGCAAAAACTACTGTCAGAGTGTCAGGCCAAACCTGATTCAAAATGAAGCTTCTGTTCTTCTCACTCCCATTCACTACAAAAAAACCAAGTTTCATAGCACCAAGGTGAGCCTGACTGAAAAAGTGAACCAGCTCCCTTGCATAGCAACTATTCATCATATTTAGTTCATTCCCGTAACTGTCATTTCACCTAAAGCAATGTTGACTGCTCCCACTACTTATATCTTCATAGATATCACCAGGGTGGATGCTGGACTAAGTTCTTCTCCCACCCAGGCTTTAATGTAGTATTCTGTACGTTGTGATCATTCAAAACCTCATAGCAAAGATGGATGGAGAGCTCAGCCTTTGCTTCCCCAGCATGAGAATAACCACTTAAATTTCCATCCCCACCAAGAGTTAGCTGTAAGGGGACTGCAGCTTCCAGCCATACAGAGGAATGGTCCCCAGACACCAGTGCTGTGATACTACAGCTCACTTCAATACTGTGTAGTGAAAGAAGAAAGGTTTCCTGGCCACTGGTGTTTGCAGAGCTCTGAAGGTGAGGAAAAAACAAACATTCCAATTCAGAAAACCAGATGTTGTACCTGTGGCATTTGATAAGTCCTTACACCAGGATTTTACTTCCCTGTTCACTAACTCTATTCCTTAAAAGAAATTGATTTGGGTTGTAGAATTCGAATTTACCTGCCTTTTTGTCTTTGGAAATGCTTTAATATCAGATGAAAGCTGCAATTTGTGACATCGTTCTAAGCACATCCATTAGTAAAGTGCACCTTTAATTCAGCCTCTTTTCCTTGAGGTCTGAAGCTCGGTATGCAAAGGCAGCTTCAAAATGAGACATTGTCAAGCTTATTTACAGAGGCTTAATGACAGAGAAACAATGGCAATGAAGAAAAATAAAATCAATTCACCCAACCGTATGGCAAGGAAAGAATATACATTTCCGTCCTTTTCAAGGTTTTGCTTTAGGTCCAGAGGGAAAGGTCTACTGTGTTCAATGCAAATAATGCTGCTTATGTTGAGTATCAGAAGAGCCAGAAAAGCCAGTGGCCTGTGATGTCTTTTAAGCAAGATAACAACTTTAAAGGGAAGGAAACTTTAATCTTTGAAGATCAGAGGTTATCACAGCAAAATGTATTATCTGTCAGTATTATTATTAATAGCAATAAATAATGGTAACACCTTGATAAAATCAGCTCACAGCTGACCACTTTTTTTCTAATTTGGTTTACGACCTCTGGGCTGAGCCTACAGTTTTGTTACCATGAAGTTGCTTATGAGCAACCTTCACTACCTTCAGTCACCATCATTTTAAAACCAAGACAAAGACACAGGATTAAAACTGTACCTTGATACTTCTTTCTTTGTTGTAGCTTTGACACTGGGACAGTTGTTGTGCCCTCAGCATTCTTTGTTTCACAGAGACACCCTTCTTCCTCCTGCCAGTGATGCCTTAATATTTGGATGTATGTTTGGTACCTACAAGGCATGTCACATGCACATCAACACCTTTTTGATTCTTTTTTGTACAGACAGTCATTGGTGATGAAATTTTTCTGTTCAATGTACAAGATGTTGTAGTTCTTTGCGGATTGGATTTCTGCCTAACATGCTGATGGGGTTTCATATTTTGAAAACACAGGTCAACACTAAAGTTATACCTAAGCTGTAAATTTTCTCTTTGAGCTTTGGAGTTGATACCCCTTCTCAGACGCACCTTTTGAAACCCCTTCTTGCACCTAATTAAGAAGTAGGTTTAGATGCCCTATGCAAGACTTTCCAATTACTCCAGAAAGGATTCACTGACTGCAGCTGTTTTTCTCTGTGACTGTAAACTCAAAGTGGCACCTGAGGTAATGTTCACTTCCCTTTCACTTCACTTACCTGTGGATGCATCCTTGGGGCTAGTTGTGGGTGATCCAGCTGACACTGGGAGAGGAGAGATACCGGGTGTATCCTCTGCTGCGTAGCCCTGGGACTCGGTGCTATGCTTTGCAGCCTCTCATATGACCAATGCAGGGCAGACACAATGGCCTTGGGCCCTCCTGCAAGGGACCAGCTACTGCTCCTGGCACAGGCAGAGGATATTTGCCAGCTCAAAGAGCTTGGGCTGAGCTCAAACTGCCTTTAAAGAAAATACCAACATGAGGTTCTTGGCTTCAGGCTGTCCCTGGGGAAGTCTGTCTTAGCTAGGTGTAGACGTAGCCTTTGGCCCAAGGTGGAGTAGCATTTGCTTCCCTTGGCTAATTTGGAAGGATTCATGGGAGACAAAGAGGAACATGGCAGAGAACACAGCTGCTCACCTTTCATGCCTATCTAAAGGTGAGAAACCTGTGAGGTACTGGCATTAAAAAACAGCTGTCCTCATGAACATAAAGCTTGGAAAAAAATACCACTCTTCTCCAATAACTCCTTCATGCTTCAGTTTAGCTTCATTTCTCCTGTAGCCATAACATAAGAGCTTTTATGGCCAATACCACCCGTTTTGCATTGCAAAACTCCTACCTGGTTTAAACTGGGTATTCATTCCTAGTAAGAGAAGCCCAGTAAGGAGTGGAGTAACAAGATAAAAGGACACCTCTTCCAAAGCAGCTGCAGCTGCTTGTCAATAGAAAAGCTCAGTACAGTTGAAGTATTTTACTTTACACAGAGTATGAAAGTCCTGGAACTTCAACCCTCTGCAAATGTTTTTGATCTCTTCATGTCTACTTCATTCTCCATTCATTTGTCTCAGTAACAGCCAAGTTACCTTTTCAGTGCTCTGTACTTCAGATCTAGTTTGTATTTCCTTTGGTTAGCACTTTCTCCCTCATCTCTTTTCTCTGGACCTCCCTCTCCCTTCTGCCTGCTTATATTCTGGTTTTGTCTTTCCGGCCACTTCATCCTCCGACTGATACCAACAGCCTCCACAGGGAGTGCGTGCTCTGAGTCCTCTTCCCTTTTCCCAAGAAATGATACTAGGGGTTGGGCAAACGTGGTCAGCAGCACTGAAGTATTGCAGAGTGCAACTCTGCAGACCAGTCAGCTCCCCAACAACGCAGGGCCACAAAGCAGTGGTGTTTCTCCAGCATTGCTTACGTTAAGGCCACTGTTCCTTCTGTTACTGCCTGATACCAGCATCCCTTCAGCCTAGGGCCATTAATCACATTCAGTTAGTCATTATCCCAGGCTTGAAAAAAAATATGATAGAACCACAGGAGACAAAGGCCAAGAGAAAGAGATTATGCTGTTCTTACTTTTGAGGAGCAGACAGGTTAAGAGGCCCAGATTCTGGAAGATTGTATTATTCAGTCCCACTGATCCTCTGCAGTTTTGGCTGCGAGTGCCTAACTCCAGTCCACCTAGCAGAGCCAGGCACGATAGCTGGATTTCCAAATAACTCCAAGCACCGAGGGGCTGTCCTGCCTAATCCAGCTCACAGCTGCACTACTGACACTGCCCACTTTAGGAGCAGCTGCAACGAGCTTGGGGTAATATGAAGAAACAAGAACCGGCAGTTCTTCCATGAAGCATTTAGATGACAACACTTACATAAACATATTCTAACTAACAGTCTAGTACTAAAAGTCATGGCTCTACCTACCAGGTAACAAAGCCTCAGAGAGACCTTACCATAGGTTCAAGAGATGAAGGTCCAAAGGCTCAATATAGTTTTGTTGGGTTTTGTTTTTTAAATAGAATTACAGAGCACTGCTGAGTGCTATGCAGAAAAAGAAATACATCTGAATGACTGGTTTGGGATATATTAAGGTTGTTTACCAGCCGATACTTTGTCTTGTTAAATAACATGTCATGGCTGCTGCTCCACTGTGCGTAACATGGCCATGGAGACATTCACACGGGCTGCAAGAACCTAGCATAGACAGCCCTGTTGCAAAAACAGATGCCCCATTTGAGCTAAACAAGTGTCAAGCAAGGCTTTATGGCATGACCCATGGTTAAACCTGGCCCATAATGGCAGTAGAGGGCAGTAGTGTACATAACCCCTAATGCTCACAGAACCAAGGTGGTCCTACTTGACAATCACCGTTTCCTGGTAGCCTGAGAAACAAGATGAATAGCAGGGGTTTTGTCTCCAGAGGCCCAGAAAACACTCTGCTATTTGATGTACGAGGTTTTTTTCCATGCAGTCATCAGCATTTCCCAAAACTGAAGGCAAGATCCCATTCGCCAGCATTTAGCACTTCTAGTGAAGATTGAGTCTTCAAGTGTGTCAACAACAATAGGAGGGGATAAAATCACTGCAATTGGATGCTCCTGCCATGCTCACATGATGCTGAGAACTTGTGGATGCAGGGACTCATTTTTGTGTCTGCATGGAGAGCTGAGCTTTTCCAACTTAAATGAAAAGGCAACAGACAGGAAACTACCAAGGGCTACTCATGTAAATGCAATGACAGCTTCAGGCTGAAGAATAAAGGACAGGAAAATGAAAGGCAAAGCTGATAAGCCACCCTCAGTATTGGCCCTTGTCATTCTCTTTCTCCTCCTGAGAAGATTTAAGGCCTCAGTGACAACTGTCAATCTCGCCTCCCCTGCAAGAAGGAGTTGGTTTAAGTCAGTGCTTGGGTGGTGTAGCAGGGGAGGATGGCAAGAGGGATTTTCTCTTGTTTTTTTAAGTAATAAAAGAAGATCCTGTGTCTTTAACCTTCAGGATAACCTTGTTTCAATTTGGTTCTCATTGCTGGACTAATCCTTGATGAGCTTTTTATGCCTGATTAATTAGTACACTGAAGGGGAGGGGGTGCTGCTCTGTTTAGCAGCTTGTGCCTCCTTCTGAATAATCCACTCTCCAGCGTTACAGCTCCATAGGATCTGTAGTTGCCTCTCTCGTGCCTCTGCTGTGGGATATGATTACTTCATTCTACTTTTTGATTTAATAACTTCCTGTCAATTCAACCACATATGTTGAGGGCTAACAGGAGACTCGATTAATTTGAGCTTGTAGGCTTTATTTCTCCAACATCACAGAACTTTTCAAAGAAAAAGAAAATGTAGATGCAGGAGTGAATGGTTCAGATTTATGAAGCATTATCTTTCAAAGAGTCACTTTTACAGTGTTATTGATGACAAGAAATCACAATTTTTTGGTCGATAACTTTGCATACGCTGTGATTGCCAGTGTGTACAATCAAGAGAACAGGAAAAGCACTTTTAGTGGTCCTTTATTTTTTAAAAATACAAACCCGTAATAATACAACTTATGCTAAATTATTTTGTGTCCCAGTTTTCCCAGGGGGTTGGGGAGGAAACATTCACTCTCTTGATAGATCATGTTTAGCTCTGCTGATAAAGAGTACTGGATAAAAGCTAAGCAGTATTAATGAGGATAAAAATAAAGGCAGCTTTTTACTGAAATAGCTTTTTGTCTAAAACTGGAAAAATTCGAACTGCAATTCATATGAAAGTGTACAAAAGAAGACTTTGGCTAATAGAGTCGAGGGAGATGGTGGCTTCTTTGTCACTTTGTCACTCTCTATAAGTTATGGGGCAGTCAGGTATAGATTGACTGGGAGGAGTAATGGTGTATGAGTCCCCTTGAGAGACCTGGCGCAGTATGCACAACAGCTCTGGTCATACAACGCAGCACCAGCCATGTGGCTGCCTACCCTCTTCCCTTTCCTCCCCCCAGGTCAGGTGAGAGCTTTGCACGTGATCAAACAGGAGTTAATGGTTTTATCTGCACATACCTGGGTGAGGTTCTCAGGCCTCTGCAAGGGGGCATGCAAGGTGACTGTAATATTCCCTCCTGATCTGAAGAGCCTATGAGTCAAGGAGCTTAATGCTAGCCCGAGGGTTAACGCTGATATATACATTTCAGTTGCTAACAGGAGGGGAACAGATCTTACTGTGTTTGTGAAAAAAAATAAAAAATGGTTCTTTATGGGACTGTAATCCAATAGTTATAACAGGACACCTTCAGTCTGTTATTAACACCCGTGGGTGTCATCCAGCCTCTTTTGGAGACTGTTGCTGAACTTTGGGGTGCTGCCATGTCCTCAGTAGGAGACCTTCACTGGAGATGGGAGGTGACGTTTCTGTATTCCTTGACAGAACTACTTCATGGCTTCATGGCTTCACTGAATACGTGATGGCATGTGTTAAGTTCAGAACTCGCAGAGTAACTAAACACTCAAAGAGACAAATTCCTTTTCCTGTCTTAACTGCAGTCTTGGAACTGTGGAAAATAGTTTGGATGGATCTTGGAGAGATCATGTAGTTCAGTTCCCTAAGGCAGGATCTGGTCTACATACAGTGCTCCTTGTTGGTCTAACTTGTTCTTAAAAGCGTCTGGGGGTACAAATCTACAGCCTCCCTCGGTGATCTCTTCTGGTGCTCGCGTGAGCTTTGACTCACAACATGGTGAATTCCCCTGACCTGAATCAGGGAGAGGTGAAGTTTTGAAATGAAAATATACCTTATACGGAAGGTATGGTAAAAAACAAAATCATGGGTAATACATGTGTATCTCACCTGTCTGGTATTCAGACACCCAGTGACCCTGTACAACCCAGACAAGGCAGTTTAGCTGTAAATAACTTCACAAAGTAACAAGAAAGCAGCCCCTCTGTTTTTAAAACACCAAAACTATTCCTTAGCAAGCCTGCTTTGTTAGGCTGCGTTTCAAAATAATGTCCTACTGATCTGGTGACACACATAACCCTATTTTGCCAGAGAGAAGTTCAATGCTCTGTTAACCTCAGCTGGAGAAGCTTTAGCTCAGTTTAACTTTGTTTTCTAGTCCAGTGCCTGAAACAGCAGACTTTAGACCAAAAGAGTCTTTGAATGAAAATTTGCCATAAGGGGAAAACTGAAAACCTCATTCTGGATATCTTCCACCTTCAAAGAACATGACTAAAGCTGCAGTTTTCTCCTGGAAAAACCTCATCAGCTTCTGGAGAGGCTGAACTGGGCAGCCCCCTGGAAACATTCTGTTGCCCTGGAGGACAGAGGGGTTTAATGGTGCTGAACTTCTACAGGCACTGCCAACACATGTGGCACAGTTGTGGAAGCAGACGAGCACTGATGCACATGATTTTCCATTCTCTTACCTTGGGTTACTCCGAGACATGGTGCAAATAGGAGCAAAAGGAACTGGGGTGCAAGAGGCACTTCCTCTTTCAAATAATAACTATCCTTTCAAAAGATCGGTCCTGAACGGCACTGCCTCTTGCTCAGGAAGGACAAACGCCGTCGCACACAGCATGGCTGAGCCCCGTGCACCACAACCTGCATTTCTGCTGTGAGGAGTGGCACAGCACAGGACCTGGGAAGACCTGGGAGCCTCCTCTGCATGGAGGGCTTGGCTCCTGCTTAACCTAGAAAACATGTGCACAAGAAACTTTTAAGGAGAAAACGGCAGCACGCGTAAGCTGCAAAATCATCGCTACGTAACACTGCAGAGGAACAACCTGCCCGTGGAGGCTGTGAGGCTAAAAATTTCAGTTGCATCTCCTTAAACACCAGCAGAAAGTTGATGCCCATGAAGAGATCCAGGAACTTTGACGTATTAGTGATGGTAACAAAGTTCCTTTTGCAATATATTTACTTGTCAAATTCTAGAGCTCTAGCGCCAAGCAGAAGAACGTGTACAGAGTCAGACAGATCCTTCCTCACCTTTCAAAACAAGGTCAAATACCAAGTTCAGTTCACAATGATAAAGCAGGTTGCTGCCAGTAATTGCTTCACAGTTTCCATCTTCAGAGGATGTGAAACCCTCTGGTGGTCTTTGAGACTCCTGATTCTTCTTTGCACAGAACTCCAAGAACTTTCCTGTCCCCTTCATGTGGCCACGCTGATTGAACAATATTTTGTCCTCATGATCTTACATTTGTTCAAGACAATGCAGAGTTTCTTTTCTCGTGGCCCCTGCACTGGCTCTGAGTAGCTGATGTCTTCAAACTCAGCATCAGCTATAGAAATATAAAAACACAGAGGCAAAAGCGCATGCATGTGGCTTATAGCAGCAAAACTACCCATTGTGCAGCCTGGTTAAGAGCAGCAAAAAGATGCACATGTGCACAGGGGAGGAGGTAGATTTGGTTTGAATTAAACTCAATTTCCCCTTGACTTTTAGTAACCAAACTGAAAAATAAATTATACACTAAGATCTATTCCCAAAGACAGTCCTGTAGGACTGGAGGCCCAGGCCACTGGCCAGGGTGGATACCACCTAGAGCTCAGCTTGATGGCAAAAGCAAACACTTTGCTATCAAGAGGAAACAAATTAATTTTCCTCCTCTGAAATTGGGAGACATTTGCATTTGGCCATGCATAAAATAAAAATAAGGGGATCCCAAAAGAAATTACAGAGAGCTATAAATATCCCAAGTCATTGTCTGCCAGGAGCTGAAGGAAACAGAGACTGAGATGAGACAAAAATATAGTTTTATTCCCCCTTGAAACAGAAAGTGTTATTAAAACCATCCCTTTGAGGCTGAATGTGGCTGTATGTGAGTCAGGGCTGTTGTCTGGGTGTCAAAGGGAGGCAGCAGCAAACACCTCGCAGCGGCTGCCCTCCCAAGGAGCCAGCAGCAACTCCAAAATGTGCTATAGGAACAGACAAAAAAATTACCTGTACTCAAAAAGAGCAAAAGGGGCTTTGAGGACCCGTCACAAAGAGTTGTCCCATGGTGAAGGCTGTGGTGCTCCTTGGATGTGCATGAGAAACCTCCTGCTGTGGGCTGGAACATCCAGCACTGTATTTATTAAAATATTCAGTTTGGAAGTTTGAAGGTTGAATTAGTGAACTGCAGTGAAAAGCCTGTAGATTTTTAGGAGAAAATGTTGCTGTTCTGAGTTAACAAAGAAGAAATTTGCAGTGAGTGAAACAAGAGCAGCAACTCCCTTCTCACTGAATAGGAAAACACAAGGTAGTGTTTTGTCTCTGACTAAAGCAAAATCATTACAGGAAAAAAGTCGCTTATCAGGAAGTTTGCTGCAGGTCTTTGACAGTCCAGAAGTGACTTCTCTAGGGACAACTTGTTCCATCATCCTTTGCTGGCAGTGGTGGCAGATGTAGGCAGCCACCCTGCCCTCTCTCCTGCCTGCCTTACAGCTTGGTTTAGAGTCATAAAGGGTAAAAAATAGCATAAGAAATGTGTGCAGGTCTTACACTGCTTTTTCTTTTCGCTGGCAGCTATCAAATGCACAATTTTGTCATCATCAGTAAAAAGAACCAGATCCTGACACCGTCAAAGCCCCAGTGCCGGTGCCAAGGCTGCTTTCCCCACTCAGATGTGAGGAGCCAAACGTCACCCCGATGTCTCGTTCCCACGGGGCAAAAGAGATAATTGGGGTTCAACAGGAACAGTTAGCTCAGGGAGAAACATCGCTCTAAGTACAACCATAGCTTCACTTACACGTTTGGTGACAGTTTTAAATGAGGAAGATGTCTCCAAAACCAGGAAAGGAATAAAGGAAGCCGGTTCATGTTACTACATATCTCTTTCTAAGAGGGCATTTTTTATCACCTTTCCAACATTAATGCCTTATTAGTGGTGAGGCAAGATCTAACAGTATGATAGTTCTTTCTTGTTTTCTTTTGCACTCTTAAAGAATTTAAATAATTTCTAGCATAAGTCAATGAAATTAAATAAACAAAGGAAAAGTAAGGGCCAGATTTTCAGGACTTTGGGTCATTGCTAAAAGAGTAACCAAAGGAAAAAGTAAAATGGAAGAGTGAAAGGACAGGCAGAGCTTTACAAGAGTTAGGAAACTGCCAAGTGCCAAAAGAAAGGAACAAAGTGGAAACCAGACAGTGAATCATCATCACCGGAGCGTAAAAAACCTGACTGGGAATTCAGGCAGGTCCTCTTGTTTTTCTTTGCCCATCCCTTTTATTCTTTTTGCTAGTTATTAATACTTCTGCTAAGCAGCTGTTTGGTGTGTCCCGGAAGTGAGCTTCCTTTCCCTCAAGCCTACCTCCAGCAATTTATCTTTCCCTGTAACCCTCCCCAGTCTCCCCTCCCCTCGAACCACTTCTTGCCATGGCAGGGCAAGACAAGAAGGTGCTCTGGCTGCTCGGAGCTCGCTGAAGGCAGTGGTGATCGCCCGCCTGACTGGCTCCGACTGACATCCTTCCCTAGCTTGACATTAGGACAAAGTTTTAAAGACGGAATTCAATACTTAAGAGTATAATAAAAAAATGTAGGAGGGGAGAAAGTGAGGAGGAGGTGTAAAAGTGAGAAGGACTTTCCTAACAGATGTATTGCGCCTCTAGATCTCTTAAAAGTGAAGGAGGGCACTGGTGAAAGATATTGTCTGGCTAGCAGACAGAAAGCAAAGCCGAAGAGAAAAACCCTAGGGGTAACCTGTCTAAGAAGAGAGGCACAATCTTTTAACTCTTTTTATTTTGGCAGACTAGACTACAAATTGCAAGGAGCGTTTCTGTTTCATTGACTGCATTTGCAGCGGGTTTGCCCAGCCACAGCAGACTAGCTGGGGTTTAAATTGTAGTAAATCAGAAGCCACCAAGGGCAAGAGAGATAAGAGCACCCTGCGCTCAGTACAGGCAGAATGGGGTTTGTGGTGACAGCAAGCAAGTGCATGGAAAGGATGGGTCCTGCTCTGCAGCTGCACAATGAACCCAAGCGACCCATCCCAGCCCGTAATCACCAGCCTCAACTCAGCACCTGAACTTGCCCAGCAGGCTCGGGGTGCCCCACTCCTGCAAAGCAGAGCATCCACCATCAGCCCCCGCGGATGGTGGAAGGAGGAGTCCCAGTGGCAGCAGAAGAAGCTGGAGGGGTAGAAAACACCAATTATCTCATGGTCTGCCTTTCAGCACAGCCCACTTAGACACCTGTAATTTTCTGAAGACACAGAACCCTCTTCAAGGGTACAACTTCTGGCAAAAACAAACCAAAAAAAACCCCAAACCCAACTTCACTTTAATTGTTACACTCTCTGGCAGGCACAGCATTTTTAGAACCCCTACAGTCCCATGTCTGGATGTGCTCACACACCTTCTGATGTTGTATTGAGGCAAATTAGTGAAGATGGAGGCTCATAAATCCTGAGGAATTAAAAAACTAGTTAAATGCCTGTGCAATGTATTCAGGCACAGAACGATGCTGTGCAGGCCTGTGTTTTCCAGATAGTCAAGCCACGCTCTCGTTTCCCCAGGTCCCGTAATGAGTAGGGCTGTGGGGAGCCCATGGCACAGGGCATGCTGCAATGGGCTTGTTTCCTTCTCAACACAAATATATTTGCTAGGATCACCAGCATGCCAGGATCCCATCACGTCCATCCTCCTTGATGGTCTCAAGTGCTACCAGGATGCAGGTGGCCCAGAGCTCCTGTGCTCTTCCTGGTGGCAGAAATGGCACCACAACAAGGGATGTGTCTCCAAATAGTGAATGTGGGGGGAAAATTGCCTTTGTCTTCCATTGTCTCCTGCTTCAGTTACAGAAGACAAGGATCTCTAAGTCCCAGCACTTCAGCCATAAATAGGCTCTCTAAGTCCCAGACACATTGTGACCCCAGGCTGCTTGGAAAAATAAAGATGGAAATAACAGAAGAAAAGCTGCTCTTGACTCCTCACATCCTGACCGGTACCAGCGATCGGCACCGATCAGCAGGGAGTCCTGCTTGTGTGAGCAATTCAATCACACTTCCAGAGTATTCAGAAGTGCTTAGCAGACCACACCTGATCTCCTGCGTGCTTGTTCCATGGCTCCCGATTCTTTACGTCATTGCGTCATTACCATAGTAAATAAAATACTGCGAGTAACCGTTCGGGTGGGCCTCTCCACGCTGGCCAGCTCGCCGAGCTCTCTGGAAGCACTTGCAGCTGGTGTCAGTCAGGGATGGCTTTGCTGGACACACTGGGCTCTAACAAGCCCATTCAAAATTCAGATTATTCTAAGTAGTTTGCACAGCTATTCTCAGGAATGAGTCAAACAATTAAAATTAAAACCCTGAACTATTTCTTCCTAATGAAGAACTTAGTGTTTTAGATTTTCAAGCCCCTGGCTAGGAACCTTCCCTATTCCTCTTCAGGGCTGGGTACAGCGGAGCCTTCACTGACCGCACTGGCAGGTGTCTGCACATGAATTTCCATTGAGGCTCCAATTTTTTACAGTCTTAGGTTTAATCTCAGTTTCTCCCTGTAAAAAATACTATTATCTCTCTGGGAGAGCACAATGAGGACCAAAAATAACCAGAAAAATAAATTCAGTTTGAAGTATTGTTTAGGAGTGAAGTCAGTGGAAAGGAAGTCTCACAATGAAACTGCTAAAGCCCTATAGGATTTGAGGGAGTGGGATTATTTGAGTAGTTTCTGTGGGTGTATGTTTTCCCTTTGCTTCCCTAAGAACTGATTGACTCCCAGCATATGCTGGCTCTGGATGGGGAACGCAGGGGGAGATTTGACTGACTGCTCCTCCACAATGCACCTCATTGTCTTCCCTTCTCTTACAGCTGTTTTTATGTGTGTGGGTTTTGTGTGCGAGGAGATTGCCAAAAAAAAAAGAAGATTTGGGGGAAATCTAAACTCAGCCTCCATGTTTTCATGCTTTGAATTGCACACCTAGATGCCTGCCCACTCGCTTTATGTTGGCTACAGTTTTGCTCAGGCAAAACCTCGCATGGGAGTGCTCAGACTGCGTGTGCAAACTGGGGGATTAGCTGCCTAACAATTGGTCCAAAAACATAGAACTGGCGATTTACAGGCTCAACAAAAATCACAGGTCACATTCTCTGATGGAGGGACTTGGCATTGCATTATTGAAGTCAGAGGAGCTTTGAAGATTTACACCAGCTAAGGATTTGGGCATAGGTGTTCCCTGAGTGAGGAAAATCCAAAGGGAAAGAACTACTCTGTTCAGTTTATTTTTACAGAGCAGGCTCTACAGAAAGTGGTGACTTTGCCAAAGAAGCAGGGATCACTTCACGGGTGTCTGTGCATGAGCAATAACATCTTAAGGGAATTCACAAATTTGTGCTGTGACAAAATTCTACCATTCCTGCCAAGAAATCTGAACCACTGCAGTTTAATGTCCTTTTTCTTTTGCTAAACAGTGGTACAAATGGCATTTTTGTACTTGGAAACTTCAGGCACATACTTTCTCCATACTAATTGCAACTGCATTCATAGTTGCGGTAAATGGCCACGTCCCTCGTAATTGCACATGAAGCTACGCATAGTCTGCATGCGCTTTTCTGAACACTGGGGTGTCACTTGACTACCATAAGAAATGTGCTTCCCACATATTTTGCTTGCTTTATTTTGTTTCTTTCCTAACTCATCACAAAATGTTGCAACTGCAAAGGAGCCTCTGGGGATGCCTCATTTATTCAGTTCTACTGCTGCGGTGTCTCCCCTTCCCCTCACACTTCCCACCTCACTTGGAAAACTTGTAGGTAGAGGATGGGTGAGTGAGATAGAAATGTTTTAGCAGGACCCATGATCACTGGAATCTGAAACTTACTTTTTAAATGTGTCTACCATGTTACTGTTACTCATTACTTTGCTTCATTGGGTGTGCCCTGTGCCATTTTCCCATAGTGAGGAGCTGTTACAAGGCGACTTTATTCACTCTCTCTGCGTCATAGACCATCAAACCACATGGGGTGACAAGATCGCAAACAGTTTGCTGGAGGGCTGAAAATACTGTGGAATGGGATGAGGATTTAACATGTTCACAGAGTCACAACTTGCCAGCAAGTAGAAGGTGGTATCCTTCCAGAGAGCATAGGAAACGGTAACTGGGCAGTGATGTGTAAGTTAAAGAAAATAGTAAAATTCAGCAAAATCTACTCTGACACTCAAGCCTCAAATAATGCTTCTAGGGATGAATTAATTATTCAAGCAGAAATCCGCACCCATCCAAGCTTGCTACCTGTGAGTCTGCCAAACGCAACCCAGCATTGCACCTTCAGATCCACAGCCACCCTTTAAACATTTGTATTATAATTGTATGGTTCTTTGAGACACTACTACAGGGGATTGCGACGTGATGTTGCAATGGGAACACCACTGCAAGAACAGCACTAGTTTGGTAGGAGATAATGAGGACCTGTGTGCCATGAGCTCCTGAGAACACGGAGAGAAGCACAGGCTGCATGAGAATATGAGCAGTTTTGAAGATCCCAGAGCAGAGGGAGCAGAAAGCAAGTCAGCTTCAAGAAAAAGCAAGCAGGCTGTCCTTGGAGAAAGGCTACAAGATGAAATGGATCTATGCGTTCAAGTGCTCAGGACATCACCACTCCTGTTTCACTTGAGAGTCCATTTCTGCAGATTCCAGAGAGGACTTCCAAACCAATAAAGAATACTAAAAAACACAAGTTTCTCTCTACTTTTATGTCTTACTTCAGATTCACAAACATTTTTATGTATGTGTGTAAGGTTAAACTGCTTCCTTTCTTCCGAGTCAAGAAGATATTTCCTCCAAGGTCAGAGGAGAAGGTACCATATGCAGTTTCTTGTCTTCTTCTGCAGCATGGGCAACTGTCAGCTTCCAAAGAGTGCCTGTTCTGGTCATTTCACCTAAAAACTGATGGCTATTCAAGAGACTTAGAGCATCAACGAGAGCTGTCACTCTCTTTAAGTCTTTTCCTGTGTCGTATTAATGACTTTGACTGAAGATCTTGTTAGAGGACACCTAGAAGTTCTCTCAGTATGCCTAAGACTATGTGCATGGGAGATAGAAGTGGTGGAATGAAAATGCACATCTGCCTGATGCTTCCTCATCTTGCCATAATATGCAGAATTAGATCCAGGCTCCCCAGAGTTTGTGGCACAGGTTTTTGAGTCTGGTCCTAATTTGATCTCAGATAAGGAGTCTGAATTGCCCTAAATGGTCTCACAGTGATTTGTGGTAGGAACATGATCGCTTGTTTTCTTACAACAACACAAGAACCATGACAACCTGGAAAGGGGAACTCGCAGCGTCTGCACATAGAGAAGATTTCGACATCAGACATAACCAAACTCTGGTGAGGAATAAAAGCCAGGGGGGTGAAGGTCACATACTGGTGCACAAGACGTGAGAAAGACTAGAGAAGGTGGAAGTGAGTTTCTGAGTTATGAAAGGTTTAAACAAGCAGAGATGGCAGGGAGCAAAGATGATAAGAAGGGCATGGGAGACTTCAGGATGATTTTACCTCAAACCGCAGGATAAAAACATGACAGGAAACAAAATAAGAGGAAATGTTACCCAAGATCTAGGGACAAATAAACCAGAGATCCCTATAGCAGATTTAACCCCTGTGTCTCTAACAGACTTACCCACACCTCTGCACCTTGGGGAGGTTCAACCATGAACCAGATTGCACCTTTGCCCTCTGGCTCATTTCTTCTGGAAGAAATAAAGTGTGGAAAAGAATGAACTCGTAAGAGGAATGTGCTATAAATCATCCCAGCAGAAGTAGAGGGTTGACACTATTTTTTCACTGGTATCTTGTTGTTGTTTCACTGGTATCAAAAAGACCCTAAGTAGGCATACTCCAAGGGCCTTCAGAAAAAAAACCCACATGCACAAAGGCAAAGTTGCAGAACTGGGCCCTAAGTGGAAGTAAAAATAGATTAAGTAATAGTATATAAGGATAAGAAAGCATTTAAGCAGCAGTGACTGTATTTTAGAGACATCACTAGGCAAAACTTAAATGGGACAAAAAAAAAGGAAACACATGCACACTCAGTCACCTTAGAGCAATTATTTAATGAAGGAGACTGGATATTAGGAATATTAGGCATAAAATCAGGGCAGTGAAGAATGGAGTGAAGTGGTGATGCCTGTTACACAGGGATAAACAGGACACCGAAAAGAAGAGCTCATGAGGGTGTCTACACAGCTGCAGAAAATCATTTTGGCAAGTGGAGTTTGTGGCAAGAACAGGGAAAGTGTCTGCGTGTGTAGGAGTGTACGATGACATGAATCACTTTCAGAAACAGGGTCTCATGAGCATCAGAACCAACCTTGGACGTACAGCTGACAACTGACTGGATTCTCTGATGCCTCATAGGGAATGAGTTCATAGAGCGGGTTTAATGGAAGCACTGACAGAATCACTTTCTTGAACCCCAGCACCTCTTTTCCTAAGACTTATAAGCACTTAATATCTTTGAATGGACTGATAAATGGATTGAAATTGAGTAACAGGTCCAAAAGCTACTAGGGAGAAGCTGGTAGCCACAAGCAGCCCCGTATGCGGTGTAAACACTGTGAAACAGGGCTAGGAAAGAGTCTGTCGCCTTCTGTGGGCTGGAGTGGGATATTTTCGTGCAGTTATTAACAATCTGGTTAACAAAGGCACATGAAAATTTTGGCAAACTGGAATCCAGGCTAACATTGAATTAAAGTTTTTTAAAATGTTGGTTTTTTAACTGCATTTATCCAGTAAAGTACTATGAGCAAGCGGAAACCGATAGCGCTTGCTCCCAGAGCTGCTGTTCAGAGCTTTGTGGTCCTAAAGAGTTGGGTTATCCCTAACTGTGTTTGCTTGCAAAGTTCAGCCTGTTGTAACTGATGGTGGTACAATCATCTCCAACCCTAATAAAATGGCAATTAAAAGACTCTCGGAGGTTTTATTACCTGGTATAGTTGAAACACTTGCAGACGCATTAATGAAAGTACTGATCAAAGTTTTACTGGTATTAATTATGTTTTCAGGCACTTCACTACTTCCTACTTTTCAGCAAGGGCCAGAAGGAGAGGCATCAAAGAGCTGCCACAATGGTGATTGTCCCCATAACTTCACCGCCAGCAGTAGTCAGGAAGTCCTACTAAAAACTACATTTTCCTTTGGGAGGAAAACTTGTATTTCTAGGCTTGAGTAGTTTGAGTAAAGTCTGGATGGCTCAATGGAATTGCTGAACATTTTAAGGCAAGTCCAGTGGTCCAAGTTTTTCCAAGGACTTTTACGTTCAGCTTCCCCCAGCCAAAGAATCAAGGCCAATGCATTTTTATGTCCTGAGGAATTGACTGAGAAAAATGTTTCTAGAAACTTCTAGAAAAAACACTTAGCACTGTGATTGAACCCAGAAGAAATTAACCTTAAAAAAGGCTGAAAATTAGAGATCTGTATAGATTTGTCTGCTAATTATTCTATGAAATTGAATGGGGAATCTTTAATAGCCTTTAAACTTAAATACACATTTTCAAACCAATTATCATTACTTCTTATCTGCATGAAGTAATACCTTAAATACAGAGAGAGACAAACAATTGTAAAGGAAGGTGAAGCCCATGTCCAGAGAAATTCAGATTCAGTGTAAATGTAAGAGGGAGGAAAGGGGTAAAATAAGCAAGGAAATGAACATCACTATAGCAGGCAGATGGCTGAGCTGGATAGAAAGAGATTCCTCTTCCTGCAAAATATTTGAGAATTTTAAAATGTTCCCAACCCACACTCAGATGAAGCCAAATCTTTTCAATGTGTTTTGCTGAAACTATTAAAAAAGGCAAATATCTAAATAGTTTGGTTTTCAGCAACATCAAAAAAATAATCCCCAAACTGAAAGAATAATTTGAAAACATTGGAAATAGCCAGAAGCAGGATGTTTTCTCCTTTGGAGTTTGTTTGTTTTTAAGCAAGTAGCTGGAAAGTTTCTTCCAAAAGAATGGAAAATTAAAAATGACTTTTTTTTTTTTCTTCCCAAATGTTTTGTGGGGAAATACTTGTGATTTTCTGCTCACCATACTCTGGAACCAAACTGTCAGAGCAATGACCCTAGAGCCTGCGAGCCCCAAGCTGCAACAGTGCCATGACTCAGGAGATGTCATAGTTCATTATTTTCCAGAGGGGCAGCGATACGTGACATTCAGGACTCAGGAAGATGAGCTGCTGTTGACTCATCTGTCCTGGAGAGGGAAAGGTGGGTCCCTCAGAGTAGTCCCACTTCCCACTGGGAGGGATGCCTGCAAGACATCCTCAGCAGCTGCTAACGTATCCCACAAAGGAGGACAATTTGCTTAGCTGGTGCTTAACGCTCCTCTGGAGAATATCAGGCCACCGTTTCAAATCCTGTTTGCCGGCACAGGATGCAGCAGTTGTTCTGCACTTCTGGAGACCCCTCCTCTGAAGGACTGCTGCAAAGAAGACTTTCAGCAGAAGGAAACAACTAAATGAGCTCCTAGGAGCAGTATACAGGCACTGCTGGTGGTGAATACCTTCTCCCAGGAAATTATTTTTGGCTTCCTGTTGCCTGAACAGGTCTTTTCTGGCTGTATCCAGGTCTCCACTGTCCATTAGCCACTTCAGCAACTCCAGACCAGCGCAGAGAAGTGTCCTGTTCTTAAAACTAACTTTGAAGTTCTGTGCCAAGTTTCAGTCAAAGCAGTAGAACATGGGTTTTTTCCATCCACCTGTGGTCAGCCATGTGCCTAGATCAAGAGAAACTTCTCTTTCTTTTTCTGCAGGTGCACTGGGGCAAGGCCATGTGCCTCTTCACACTGCCGTGTGCGGAAGGGCTGGCCCTGTGTCTCTGCTCAGCGCTGTGCCTTTTCAGCAGGCACGAGGGCAAGCAAGGACAGGCGTGTAACAAGCAGGGGCACAGACAAGTAGACACCAAAAGAAGCAGAGCTGGTACATTTATCATCAGTTTGGGATTAGTAGGCCAGCACAAGATCTGCTCACAATTATTCATTTTTCTATCTTCTCAGGCGCTGGGAAAGTATTCCTCTTCAGTAATGAAAGTAAAACTGCCATGAGAACCACTGGTTCCTGTAGATCACCCTTCCAAGTAACCTTTTTTAACTGTTCTATTTAGAGTGTCATCTGTGGAGAGAGTCAGGGCTTGGTCTTTAGAAAACTGAAGGAGTGAGATCACTGGGCTTTGGGACAGGACTTTATGAATGCAGGAGCATTACACTCCTCTTCGGTTTCAAACAATATGGTTCCAGGGCTTAGCTCCAGGAAAGCCCAGGCTGTCTCAGCATCTTCTGCTAAGCTGGTAGGATACTCAGCATCTTACCTCAGGATCAGAGCAGTCCTACCTCATCCTGGCAACACATCGCAGGCTGGTGACGTGAGTAACGTCTGCCAACTCTGGCAACAGCAGTTTGGTTTTAATTATGTTTTATGATGCCTCCCAGCACTATGGCACATATTTATAGGCAATGCTACCCATTATTAAGGTAACGAAATGCTTTTTTTGTTAAGACCCCATCTGCAGTAAATCACAACTTTATCATACCTAGAATATTCAGGATGACTTTTTTGTCCCTACCAGTCATCTGCCAAAATAGAAAGTTCAATGAATTACCTGTTACTCTGAGTGTCTGAGCAAGAACTCTCATACACTTCGGTGATGACCTTAGGAATGGAATGGAATGGAATGGAATGGAATGGAATGGAATGGAATGGAATGGAAGCAAAGATATGGAAAACCAATCCTTTAACTAAAAAGCTTTGCAGGACAGAGGAACTTGCTAGCTGGTTTTGGACTAACGTGCTGGTTTGACTTGTTTAACAGCTTATCTTCTACAGCAGGTAATGGACACAACAGCATAACTCCACCTGGCAAGGAATTTCTTCCAGTCCTGTATTGTTTTCAGTTAAACAAGCTGCTCCTAAGCTATGCCTAAAACTTATGAAAGTGGCCAGAGGCAGTTCATTGACAGTTATAGTAATTCTATAGGATTATTGAACCATCCTTGAGAATTTTAAAGAGAAATATAGCCACCAGGAGAGATGTATAGAGCAGCTCAAAGTACAAAATAATATGTATTCAGCTCTAGTGCTGAAATCTCCCCCCAGCCCATGAGGGACACTTGTAATAGGCACGGAGAATCCAATTGCTTGTAACATTTGGTGAAAAGGAAACAATCTCTTCATTTATTAATTTTTAGAAAATGTTATGGCATTTGTACAAGCAATATTGGTTTCTCAGCTATAGATCTGGCACAGACTGACTCCTGTGTTTAACTTTCTAGGTTGTAAATAGGTCCCATTGACTTTCATGAGCCTGCTTGTAAGTGAAGATAACTTAGAGGATCAAAGCCCTATAAACTGTGTCATTAAATTTTAAGAAGTCAGGAGCTGTACATTCTCTTCCCAGGCTGTACCAGCATCTCCCATGAGTGCTAATGAGACCAGTTCTCATGTCGCTGTTCTCTGGACATCACAAGACATGGATTTAATTTTACTCTTGATTGCATGGATGAAAATAAGCAATAACTCATGGAAATCAGTGTAAGTACACATGGTAGTCAAACCATAACTGATAAATTTCGTGTTCATTTTGGATGTCTGCCTAAAGTTCAGATCTCTGCTTAATATATACGATGCATCGAGTCTGTAGAGTAGGTTAGTAGAGCTCATTGGAATTGATTCTCCATGTATTTGTCAGTAATTCCAGGAGCAAAGAAAAAGGACTACAGATACCAACAGACTGATTCAACTCAGAGATTGTATGAGAAAGACTATCTGAATTTCAGCCAAAGTGACTGACTCCTCCATACCTTTTAGGAGAGTTTTCCTGAAAATCAGGCAGGGATTTACTCATAGCAGGGTTTGATGAAGTAGGAAGTGAGAAAACAGAAGTGGGGAGGACTTTGTCTTTCAAGAACTTAGTCAAGCCAGAGCAGAGATATGGGAGAGGAAAAAGGGGGAAAGCATCATCCCAGCATTATTTTTTACACATTGGTTTTTTATAGTTATATTGAAAATAAACAAAAAATAGAAGCTGCTGAAGAACCCCTAGGACAAAGACTGTTCCAGCAGATGTTCTTTTGCTACACCTGAAGTCCAGAATGGAGGAGAATTTTCAGTGACTCCAGGACTGCCTGAGACACTTTCCCCCCACAAACACCCCTGACCCAAATCTCCACAGCAAAGACACCCAGGCTGTGAGGGAGCCCTGCTGTGCTCCAGCCAGCTTTGCCCACATGGGAGACTGAGGGGACAGAAATACAGGGCACACTGAGAAACACCTCTGCCCTTCAGCCTCCCTATGATGGGTCAGAGAACATGAAAAAACACCCCATGTGAGACTTCTTGCTTCTCTCCCGGGCTTTTTTTTTTTTGTGCAAGATCTCCTCCAAGAGAACCAGCTACTGAGTGACCTCTGCAGTGTTTGGCTGTTGTCAACTTGCAAAGGCAAGGTTTTCCTTGAAGTCTTTGATCATTTCTGTAAAAGGGAGCTTTCCAAACAAAAAAAAGCCAGAATTTAAAGGAAACTGAAAGGGAAAGCAGTCTCTAGAGTGAAGTCCTGCCACCATGCAACAAATGCTGCCTTCTAGTACAAGACAGAGGGTAGCACCTAGCGTAGGTTCCAGTTAGCACCAAAACCACAGGGGATACCTTTTGTTGGGGCAAACATCACTGAAAGGTAGATAGTAAAACAAGCATATCCTGGGCAGGGGAGACCAATAAATCATTCATGAAAAGAATAGGAAGCACCATAGCCAGGGCAAAGAGAATGCTAATTTGCTTTGCAACCTGATCAAATGGAACGACTGGCCTTGAGGGATGCAGCCATTTTGGGGGTTGATTGCTAGAGTTAATACAGAGCATTAACTTTGCAGCTTTGCTCCAGGCAGAACTTGTCCCAAGCGATCTAAAATTTTCAATGCACTTATTCTATCAGAAGATTTGTGTGCATGTGTGAGATTGCCTAATTAATGAGCTTCTTTTCAATATTAATATGCAGAAAAGTTTACTGCCTTAAAGGTGTGTCAATATATACATTTTTCTGGAGCTTGCCTTTGGCTATTCGAAAATATAAAAGCTATTAATTAAAGTATACAGTGCTTTAGAAAAAAAAAGGATCGAATTGCTGAAGTCTCTGGGGAGAATTGCTACAGAATTTATGCCAAACGTCTCAATAAATTGATATGCTAAAATGAGTAACCTGAAGTATTTTAGTAGGGATTTTTCACAAGGCTTCACCTACTCCCTCCCACCCATCCAAGAATACTGTCAAGTGATTTCAACCCAGGTGGAATCAAGAAAAAGAGAATGCACAAACTTCTCCCAAACCTATTGTTTTGCTCCTTACCCTGTGTAAGGATCTACAGGGACCTGGGAAGCACAGAGATTTCGTGGTCTGAGGTGTCACACCAAAACCAGCCAACCCTGCTGGCTGTGGGTGCACTGGGGCTCCTCTCCCAGCAGGCTTACTCGCCAGCCACATGGCAAACCCCAGCCCCATCTCAGCGTCGTGTCTGGAACACACCAAGTGCCACCAGACTGGTTCTTCCCCAGAGAGCCTCTGGTTGGTGTCTTCCAAGGCTGTCATGGTCCCACCAGGCAAGTGTAGGCAGACCTCCTCTGAAGCTCAGTCTTCGTTTCAGAGTGCAGCCTATTCTCAGGGGCATTCCCTACCCTGCACCTTGAGTCTAGGAGAAACAAACAAGGAGGGAGAAGAAGTAACATTATTGCTTTTATTTTTACATATGGGAAACTCAGATATGAAGGCGAGACAGATCTCCAAAGCAATTTCCTCATTATTTTTCTTGCCTAATGATCTTCCAAAACAATTTTCTCTAAGTGATTTTTGTCGGAGGTTATACAGGGAGCCTCTAGAAAAGCCAAAGGCCAACTGCTGCTTACAAAGCCAGTATTTTAACTGTATGACTGTTCCTTCTCCACAGTGCGTGCCTATGTGAAAAGTTTGCCAAACTGAACCTGAAATTATCCTTCCCCTTCTTAAGTTTCCCAGAACATGTTGTATTATCTATTCTACCTGCCAAATCCTGCCATAAACCCCACCAGTGACTGCTTAACATGTTGAGAAGAGCCTTTCAGAAGAGTAAAACCTTTCAGAGTCCTCCCAGCCTATCCAGACCCCAAACTACTGCCCGCAGGGACTACAATAAATGTTCTGGGGAAGTGGAAGGAAAGAAAGTCTCTTATCTGAATCAGCGTGATGAGCTGGTCGGAAAAGCAGCTGAAGTTCATGGAACAAAGCTGGAGACAAGCAGCTCTAATATTCTGAACAGTCCACATGCCTCACCTCAAAGTAGGGTGCTTTGGGAAACTGAGTGAGTTTCTTGCGCAAAGATGTGGTTAGCAAACTCCTGTTTTGACAAGATAGTGCCAGAGCTTCTTCCTCAGTGTAGGTGAGTGTTATATTTCATGTGTGAGGCTCTAATAAGCAAGAATTAGCTGATTGCTATGAGGTGACAGAAGTAGTAGCAGGGTACCGAAAGTCTTCAGGCTCCTTTTGCTTCCTGCTTGCAGGCATTGAGAGAAGGATGGGTGAGAAAGTCAGAAAAAGGAAGAACTGTGAAATATGCCTGTTCTTTCTTCCGCAGCTCCCTGTAGTTACAAGGCAGATCTCCCTAACAGAAGAGATAAGCAGCTGTTAAATGTAGGATCAGCAGAGTTAAAAAAATCATATGCTTTATAGGTGTTATTTGATCTCTAATAAATACAGTGAATATGGGATTTTTGCAGAATGCTTTGATGTCAGTGAAGTGCATTCTAGCTGGTTTGCTGCACCCCCCTAATGAGTGGTGTTAGAGGCCCTACATAAACAGTGGCTAGGAAAAGTGGGGAGGAAGAATGCGAACTCTGACATCCCTGTTCCAAAGTAGGTCAAGCTCCTCTAAGGGCAATGGCTTCCCATCATTCCTCCTGTGGTAGCAGACACCTGTGCAGGATGGAGTGACTGCCTCAGCTGCTCACTGCTTAGGACAGGGCCGGTTCTTATACCAGCTGATACAGGAGGCAGCTCCATGGCTTTGTTTGTGTGCGCTGCAGAGCAGCTCCACATCACTGAACTGATCATCACGGCTCAGGAGTGAGGGCTCTGGCAGACCAGACTGAGAGCTGCAAAGGACTGAAAATGTTGCTATAGCAGATGCCTCACGTCTGGTACAAGCCTGTCCTGAACTCGCTTTCAAAACCCTAAACTGCCTGCAGAAAAGTTGAATGAAGGTGTTCGTCCAAGGACCAGTGCATAACAGAGAAATATTTGGAGAAAAGATTTGAACCTTGCAAGGTTTCAGAGCCTGTGCTCTGGCTGTCCTGTATTCAGATACAACTGCATGCAGGTGCCTTTTAATCCCCAATTGACAGTGTGACTGTCCGCACGTACGTCCCCACCTCAGAAGGAAAAGACACAAAACTCTGATGAACTCTGACTGAGCAAATTTTGTTCACCTGCACAGCTCAGAAGAGCCCCTCCACACAATGGGCTTTTCAAGGACCAGGAACATCTCTAGGTGCCAGGTCTAGCGGGGCCCTAACTCACAGCCAACATCTAAGGTGCCAGTAAACCGACTGAAATGGGAAAGGAGGCCTTTACCTGCTGCCAGCCCTTGTAATAACGTGTCCTAAGCGCACTTTCTTGCTCTTTCAAGTCATGCACGCACAAGTTACTTTACGAAGTGGTCTCTTGCCTGAGCCTCACAAACTTGTTTCACGTATAACATGTCTTAGATTCTGGCAAGGAACGCCAGAGGGGAAGCAGTGTTACACTGGATTGCACCACAGAAACCACCCGACTTAGGTGGATTGCTCTTTTTGCCATGGGCTGACTTGCTTATGCAGGTTTGCTTTGTTATCAAATGTCTGTTACGACACGGGAGAAAATACAGAGCTGAGCAAGGCCTGGTCTGTGGTCTGGCTTACCCGCTCTCTGCTTCCCCACGGGAGCTTTAAGGAAAATCTTCTGTATTGACCAAGAAAATCCTTGTCCTGGAAAACTTGGCTATGGGAGAAGAGCCTGGCACCATCTGTCTTTAAAGAGAGTTCATCAGTGGCCTTGAGCAGATTGAAAGATGCTTTTAGTCCCTCAGTAGGTAAAGCCTCAGAATTGATAAATATGAATGCTGGCCTACAGGCCCTTGGGATCCCTCCAATTCCTTTCTCAACTTGTCAGCTGAATAAGAGACAGTATTTTATTTTTGCTTGGTTTCACTTTAGAATTTGGATGTTTAGAAGAGAATTAGCTCACCTGAAACTTTCACAGTCTGTCTGCAAGAGACGGGCGCAGATTCAAGGAAGCTCCATTTAATCCTGTCTTCTGGGTGTGGGTTTTCCCTAAATCTCATTTCCTATTGTAAGTTTGAATGGCCTTTGACTCCAATTAGCCTAACACAATAAAAACAGAGGGCTTAGTTTCAGAGGATGTGTTTCAGTGGCAAAGGTGTCACAACTCGATGTTGGGCAAAGGATTCCTGTCTCCCTGCCTCCGCATCTCTTTTTCCATCCAGAAATTAGGATTTTAGCTCTTAAAACAGGAGCTCCTTGAGAAGCAGTGTAAGGGCTCTTCTCTTCTGCTCTCAGAGTTCACCGTTTTCAACGTTTTGCTACATCCACACAGGCTGGAAACCTTCCTCTCTTTATTAAATCTGAAATTCTGGTACATACCTGTGACTCCAAGGTTTAGGATTTTAAGAAAAATACCAAGTATCATGAGACTCCTCATAAAATCATGACAGTTAGCTGACTGAACACACAAAGACCAGTCTTGTACTGTTTTTTTCCTCTGAAGTTACTTCTAAATTAGAGTAAGGAATCCTAGAAAGAAAAAGAACAAACTGCCCACAAAAGATCCTTGTGTCATGCAGCAAACTTCCTGGAATAAAACTATGGGCTCTGTTCCACCGAAAAGAGGTAGCCTTTGAAGATGCAGGCTGTCAGACAATACATCAGTTTGTAAAGGTATTGGAAACACTTGTTGGAGAAGCCAGGAGCTGCCAGTTGAAAACGGAGGGTTTAAAATGTGAAGGATCAAAATACATCAACTTTAAACTCTTTTCTATACCACTCTAGACAAAAAAAAGAACCCTTAAAAAGAAAGGGTAAAATCAAACAAGGAATCCAAGCTGCAACTGGTCCTCCAGTAATTTTGAAACCTGTCTAAATGCAGAAAAAGAGGCCCTGAAACTTCTCCTGAACAGAACTGGGGTTTGTAGCTTGAAATGGTGATGAGAGTTTCACTTTTCATTACAAGCAGATTATTCGGGTTTCTTCAGCACTGATGTGTCAAGGAATTTAAACCACTGTTAAAGAAGTGTCGTTCTCTAAGCTGAAAGGTGACTACACATGCTAGCCAGGAGCGAGCAGTTTCCCCACGCAGGGACCTGCAACCGTTCATCCCCATCAGTGGAATCTAACAGGTGACTGTGGAGATGAAAAGCGGGGATATTGTCCTATTAGTTCTCATTCCCAGGACTACTCTCCTCCATTACCCAGGGGTGCTTGGAGAGCTGTTAAATTGCCTTTAGGTTTTTTCATTGACAGTAACAACTTTTTCAACATCATAGACCTCTGCGGCCAATTTAATCCCAGTCATCCCTCTCCTCTCACTGCTGGGACTGATCTAAAGCAGAGGTACCATGGGATCCACACTCTTCACAAGGTGCTTCTTTAAGGGAAAGAGCTGTTAACCCAAGTTGCTTGGTAGGTCTAAGAAATTCTAGCAGGTATTTTTTGCAGTGCAGTCAGTCACGCTCAGTCCCCGTGGCTGCACTATTTGCTCTGGATAACTACAGTAGCTCTGATCATGAATTACCATGATTTGTCAGCTGTAATATAAGCCCAGCTAGGGGTTTGATGCTTTTGCCAGCAACATGTGAAAGAAAATATTTGAGTGAAGCTGCCTAAGCCAGGTTGGGTAAAGAAAAGGGGGAGTAAAAAGCCAACCTGACTTGCCCAGATTTATTCCATGTGGTGGTAAACCCAGCCCACTGCCTGAATTTAAGACCAGTGGATATATTTAATCTGCTTGAATAACTTCTGATGGGTGTTGGGCTTCTTTCCCTTGGAAATTATAATCCAATCCTGCATACCATCTAAATAATGCAATAACCTACTATAATATCTCTTTTCTTGGAACAATTATGCACAAACTGGATTAAAAAAGCATGTCTCTGAAAACAAAAATATCCTTCTGACAAGGATTGCTACAGTTTGGACAGTGAGAATTTTTTTTCACTGGTAGGGAACACAGCATGGAGCAGGAGGCAGGGAATCCACTTCTTTCCCAAGTTTCAGAGCCAGCTCTCTCTGCTGAAATGTGCAGAAACTGAATGTCAAATAGCTGTCAATAAACCTTCCTAGATTACTGCTGGAAAAACTGAACAAAGTTTTCTGGGTCCAAGTGGGAGTTCTTGAAGTTCATTGAGCTTATCTAGTGAAAAATGTCAGGGAGCTGCATGGGAGTGGTAATGATGTTCATTACTACTATAGATATAACTATAGCCATATATATAGTTAATATATAATTACATAGAGAGTTTTTCATACATCTAGTTGTATATATAGTTGCACATACTTTTTCAATAACCCAGGAGTCAGAAAGTTACTGTTGAAAGTTCTCATCTTGCAGTGACACTTTGGAGAAGAATGCCTAGATTTACATCTGTGCCTCACAAGCAACTGCTGCGAAACTGGGTTCAGTTTTTAAATGGACTCTTTTATAAACCTGTGTCCTCTAGTAATAATGTGAAAGGATGGTACTTTACTGTGCATTCAATTGAGCTTTTCTTCCTCCTGCATCTGCATATGCTGTGGGACAAGCAAACCGGCTGAAGGTTAGTTGTTACTCTAGGATACTACGTTCCTTCTCTCTCTTGTTAATTTTGGAGACAGCGTGGGGAAAGGAAATCCCTGATACTTGAACCTTGCTGGAAATGTCTCCATGATTGCTTAAAACAAATGTTTGTCTTAAAAGAAAAAAAAAAAAAAGAGTCCAAAGGTGTTTCTCCTTTAAACAAAACTTGCATAAAAAGCCAAAAAAATACCTGCTGCTTTTGGTGTTCCTGTAGTCAAGAGAATAGTGCTGGGCCAGGAATAGCTATTACTTTTTGTTTGGTTGTTTTTACATTAGCAGAAGCTTTATTCCTTTACTGTCCCTCAATATCAGGGTTTCTTTGTGGCTTAAACCCCTTTTCGACAAGATCAGAATTAGCCAAAAAAGCTCCAAGGGTGAAACAGAAAGGAGTGAAAAACAGAGCGGTTGCATCTTCCAACGCTTCTTTTGGTTCTGCTGCGTAGAGAAGCCCACACTCTGTATTGCCTCCAGACTTCACAGGAGGGAAGGGAAACACTTGGGAGTTGGAAGAGTGTAAGACAGGGGAGAAGGAGAAGGGCTGGCTGGAGCTCTGGGCGGGCCTGCGACCCCAGGCCAACTGCCTGGCTGCCTCATCCACTGGCACGGAGAGACTCAGCTGACGCAGCAATTTAGGCTTTTATTCGAAGATCCTTGAAAACACTTCCTGCACAGGCTGTGGAGGAGCGGATCCGTTTCCAGCCTAGCTTAAATGGATCAGTGAAGCAAGTGCAGCCGAAGTCCCGATGCCAGCCCCGGGACTGCGCAGCGTTCCTGGAAGAGGCAGAGCCATTAGGTGCACATTAAGTGACCGATGAACCGCCTGCGAGTGCCTGGCAGATTCATTTCGAGCTCCATCCTTTTAATTCCATCTTCTCTTTCATCCATGCAAACCATAGGGGAGTGAATACATGAGGGTTTCTACCCAATTACACCTCTTTCTAATGGTGTAGGAAACCGGAGAGCTGCTCGATACCTCGCTGAGGTAGAGGGAATATTTAGCATCTAAGAAGATTTATGTCCGTGACCTTCTGGATGTAAGGTGGCAGAGCAACCCATGCTGTGCTACATCTAATATGCATATTCATGGCTCGTTTATTCATGAAAGAAATGACTGGATTAGCGATGGTTTGAAGGACACTGATCATAGAGTTGAAATACACTCAAGTTGCTCACAAATTACAACTCCATCATATTTTGTAATAAATTGGTAACCAATGTAAATCCTTGAGTATCAGTGTTGTTATTGGAAATACTATGTTGTATTTTATTGGATTGAAAACATTTCACAGCTATCAACCTGTCAATTATTTTAGCACAACACAAGGTTTCTCATGATGATAGATGGTGATTTTAAATAATTTTTATAAAGTATTTCTACTTACTGCGGTGTCAGGAAGCCTGCTTGCCTGTGAAATATTGTGATTTTTGAAGCACTCACCTGATAACACTCCTTAATTGTGTAACATTAATCTATGTGTCAATCAAATACTTGCAGGCTAATATATGGATTTTTTTTCCTGAGGTGTTCATAGAGGGGGGAAAATTAAGATCATAGGAAACTGTTGGCAGCATATGAAGGAAGAAGCAATGCCAGACTTGTAACCAATCATGAAAATTCATGTTAAGAAGAATAAAGAAAAGACAAACCCTCTTCACTGATGAACTCTACTTTTATTCAGAATGAAGATGTCTTCCAGCAACATGTTTTTTCTTTGTATCTTTCTCCCCACTTCTCATACTAATGAGTGAAAAGAAAAAAGCCGAGTTTTGCATGTCTTGAGCAGATTCAAACATCTGCGAATAAATAAGACGTTAGACATTGGATACCTGTTATTTAAGTTTCGAAGTCCTTTTCGGAGATTAGTAAAAGATAGTTTTTCACCCCACAGAAATTAAAATTAACTCATACGGAGGCTGCTTTAACCAAGATCGCACCATGAGTTAGAAGCAGAGATGGGTCTGGTATCCTACAGGGTATATGAAGGGGTACGCTGATGTCCTGAAGAATCTGGCAGGTCAAGTACATCAACAGTTACTGCCTCTGACCTCAAAGTGTTGACCACTTTTGCATTCAGCCAGAAGCCAGTCGTTGTCTGAGCCTACGCCAGGATGCAATCCTTCACCAGCAGGGAATAAACCCTCTCTCAAGAGCATTCTCAACCACAGCTCTCTCCTGCTGCTGCTACTCCTCCTGGATTTGTACTAGCATCAAGTGGTTTGGGGCCACAGTCCCATTTCCCTGCTTTCTGAGCCTGGGCTGGAATAAGAAAGGTCGAAATATTGCAAAGGTGCATCCAGTCCAATCCTATAAAACAAAGCCATTTAAAGCACAATGTACTGGATCTGAGCATCAGGAGGTTTCCAGTTTCCACCACAGTGTGACCCAGGAGGCCAATGCCAGTCCCGAGCACTCCGTGTCTGACAGCGATGACCAGTCTGAATACCTGTGGCAGGATTGGACTCTAGGTGGTCTGGTACTTATCCCTATTTATACACCACGCAGCCTTTTCCAGCCATTAAACTGATTTTATACGTGCAAGCCTGTTTCAGCAATTAGAGCAAAAAATCTTTATAGCTTTTTGGTTTGAATTGGGCTGGTTTCAAACCCAGGTACTAAAATGGATAAAATTATCTTGAAAAGCAAAGGAATTACACTGTACTCTTAGCTCTTCTGCATCATGTTATGAAAGACACAAAGATAATATTTGTATAAATTAAAGCTATTGGAGACGTATGGTATTTCAGTTTCTGCTTCATTAAGTTGTCCTCCAGCCCTGAACATCCCTAGATCTATTCTGCAGTACTTTTCTATTTTAAATTTAATCTACCCTGCTGCAGAATGAAAGCTTAAAAGGATATTGCCTCTTTAAATTAAATGTGGAAAAAAATAACAATGGTGGAATTCTTACTGAAGTGAATGCAATCTATTATATAAGTTCTAGAATTCATAATATTTTCGTATGTCCGTTAGCCTCCCTGCTAGTTCAGCAGTATATTTCTGCAGTGTTTCACTATCACCACAATTACATTTTTTTTCATTGATTGTAAGACCAGAAGAAACCACATTGACCATCTAATCTGATTTCGTATGTATAATAGACCTTAGGATGGTTGGATTAATTCCTAATTTGATTAAAATGACTCTTGGAAAAATATCCAGTTTTTTTCCCTACAGTCTCCATGCAACGCCATATACCTTTGCAACGCCCCATGAGTTGTTCCAGTCACCAATTATTTTAGTTTTATCACTACAAAAAAAGAGCCCTCTGTTTTGAGTCTGGAATTTCATCTTCCCCTGATTTGTAGATATTGGATCCTTCCTTTGTGGAATTTTTTTCTTTGCATAGATTTGATGGCAACCAAATCACCACTAAAGCTTCTAATTGGTGGCGAAAATACCAGGACACTGACGTTTTTGCTATAATCCTCATAACTTTTCTACGAGCCCTACCACCAGCCGAACAACCGTGCCATCCATGCTAGCTGGTAAAAACCAAAACAATTATTTAAATCATGCTCTCATGGGAATTATCCACCCCATTCAGTCCTATGTTAGTATCTGTCCCCCTGTCACGTACAGAATCTTCTCCCAAGGGTGGACATCCAAAGCTCTCCCTTCCAAGGCCCCAGCTCTGGTTGCCTGCCAAGGGTGCAAGAGGCAGGGACTGGGCTTGCTACAGCACCCGAAGGTGCAAGCGCCCATTCCCAGAGGTGCCTGGCACCGTTACTTTCCTGCTCACCTCTGTCAAAGCTCTTCTTGCTTTGTTCAGAATACCTTGAGCCAGAGGGAAAAAAAGAGATTGCAAATATGCATGTACAGACAAATGCGTAGGACATTACACAAGCACTCAGTCCATAAATCCTGCTGCAATGTCAGGTAGATCTGATGGGAATATTCTGAGAACACCTTAGCAAATTGAGCCTTAAGCCAGGAGAGACAGAGTAATATCTTATTTTCATGTATGTGAATTAGACCTAAGCTTGAGATAGGCAGCAAGCTGCTTCTGGCCACCCCAGGAGCAGAACTTCAGGGACTTCGAGAGCTTCACTAATACTGCAGGTGTCCCCAGTCTGCCAGCCTGAGGAACAGTCTGCTGAGGGTTTTGAGGATCTAAATTGAAGACTTAGTGCTCCTAGTTCCCATAATAGGTGTTGAACTTCTTGTGTTTTTCTGGGTCATCAGGTCCTTGAAGGACAGGGGGTGGGGGTGTATTGCAAAACATCTTGAAGTTATCGTTCTGCTTGTAGAAGAGTTGCTTTGGAGATGGGTAAGTTCCTAGAAATAGAATTAGCAGAATGTGGGTGGAACAAATACCCAGAGAAGTGGTGGGATCTCCACCCCTGGTGGTTTTCAAGACTTCTTGAGGCAAAGCCACGGTTGACCTGAAGTAGTGCTGGCAACAATCCTGTTTTGAGTGGGAGGGACGAGAGACCTCCAGAGCTACTTTTCAGCCAACATTTCTATCATGTAGGAGCATGGAGGGATGTAGTCAGAGAGGGTTTTCTGCAGTCATCTTGGAGTCATCAGCAGGTTCCCTAATGGGCTACAGCTCCTCCCGCACTCCAGCTACAAGAGCTGGCTCTCGCAGGCATTCTCAATGACAGCGTCCTGGGAAAAGGCAAGTGCAGTTTGGGGAGGGGGAATCAAACCGTGTCACTGAGAACAGCAATTAAGGAAGCCAACTGAGATTTCAAGGAAAGAGCAGGAATCTATAGGGTACATTAGTTAATTAAAACAGAAGCATCATCTTCAGGCCTTTTTCATTCACAGAAAGCTCCTGTTTCCTGCTAAAGGCATATTGAATTGGTGACAGTAGCTCAAGACAACTGTGGTTGCTTTTGGAATGAAGTAGTTAGTTCAGAAAAGGAACAAACACACCCCTTCCCTGGAGTCCCAAGTTCTTGGCTAGAGGAGCTTCCAGCCCTGCTGTACTGCATGTTCAGGGTGGAGCAAAGTGATTCAAGCAAAGACAGATATAGATTACAGCTTAATTGCTGCTGCAGTGTATCTCTTTCTTGCGTTCAGCTATCTCTTGGCAGAAGGCACTTAACCCCCCCTTGGAGACTGAGGCAAACCTCTAGACCCAGCAAAGTCCAATGGCCAAATTCCCATGGACTCTGTTCTCTCAGGAATGCCGTGTTTTATGCACAACAGGGGATCCACTCCGTTTCCTCTGCACCCCCTTTGGATGAGGGTTGCGGGTTCGCTCACCACGTCTGTTTGCTGCTCAGCTCAGGCCCATCTGTGAACAGGGCTGTGCTCTCGCAGCTAACATTTGTGAAGGGAGCGCGTGATGGGGGCACTCGGGTGGGTTTGGGGTACATTGCTGCTGGAGTTGATGGGTACCAAAGCAAAACGCTATAAAAGCTTTATAGTCAAAGGTTTAGGATTTTTTTTTAAATCAGAGGAGAGGAGGTCTCCCCCAGTTAATGAAAAAAGCCTTTTCCTCGCCATTACCAGGAAAGGAGGCTGCAGCACTTGGCAAACAAACTTCTGTTAAGTGCCATTGCTGGAAAAGTTTATACTTTGCTCTTGACAGCTATCTTGACTATACTGAGCATTGCACTGTGCTCTAGCTTGCATAATTCTGACACCAGAGCAAAGTCCTTATGGGGGGGTGACGGTGTCTTTCCTTGGGACTTTTTAATACCTGCCTCTTGTTGCAATCAGAAACAATAATTCGGTTTTGGAAATATTTTTCTGCTCTCCAGGGATTTTCTCTCTCCCCTGGCTGATTTGAGGAGCAGTAGGAGCAGAAGATCTTTGCAGGGAGTGAAGACGAGGGGGGAACCCCATAAGAGCAGATGTTCAACAAGGGATTCTTTGCCTTCCTCCAAAACTCCCCTTCTGCAGCCTGTTGGCTGGGAACCCTCTGCTTCTTCCCCTTTCACATTTAATTACTGCCAATTGCTGAAATCTTTATCTAAACTCCTATCAGACAGAAAAATCACTGCTTGATTAGGACAGAAAAATGGACCTATGTGATTCTAAATGTTGATCTCCACTTCTTTTGGATTTTGGAAGCATTTTTGCCCTTTACTGTCAGGATTCAATCCAGCATTTCCCAAGATGAGTAACAAGAACCTGGCCTAATTCAGGAAGGCACTTGCTCTCTAATTTTGTCAATGACTGGAAGATAAAAAAGGAGATAGACCAATGTAAGAGCCCAGTTAAATGAATATGAATGGGTACCCTCATGTCTAGGCAAAGAGATGGTGGTTGTTCAATAGCCGCTGTGAAACGATGCTGGTGGTGGGGTTATCCTTGCAGATGGGTGTCCCCATTACAGCTTGACTTCCCTTCTGGAAGCCTCCAAATGGGGAAGGATTTACTCTTTGTCCCCAGTCTCTGTCTTTGCAGGCTGGAGGCAGGGATGACGCATTGTGTGGGGAGAGAGCCAGAGGGCAATAACCCGTCATCTTGGTGCCATGTTAATTCTGTGGTTAAATAAGAGGGTGTCACACAGTGGTGGTGTCAGTGCTGGCGCGGATCCCTGACACCAAGGTTGCATCCACACAGGTGTGGCTTCACGGTACTCTGATTCCCAGAGCAGAACCTGTAGCCCTGCACCCATTTCCTATGCGAAGCAGGAGACTTGTAGGTCCCTCCCGGTGTGGGAACACCTATGACAGGAAGAGCAAATTGAGAGGTGTATCTGAAAACCTCCCTTCCCACCTACACAAACAAGGGGGTCAAATGAGAAGATGAAAGTGGGCAGGGGGCTCAGCCCCAGAGCTCGATTCTGGTTCTCTTCTGTGAAAGGGTGCATCCAAGGCCATGAGGCACAAGCTCTGGGCAACGTTTGCAGGCTGCATCCCAAGGACGCAGGGATCCTGGACATCTCCAGGACCATCTCAGGTTGAAAAACAGGTTGCATTGTAAAGCTGTTCAGAATAATTCGCTCTGTCCTGACTGGAGTCTCTAATATACAGAGCCAGAAAGACTAATTCACCTGGATGACTTCTAGCAAGAATAGTCTCCCCCAGGTCAAGAATGCAGGCGAACCTCACCCCAGGGCCAGCTGCCCTCAGGGCTTGCTTTTATTATTATTTTTTCCCTCTGATAAATGCCTGGCTGTTGATTCTACTGCTGCCCTTTTCATTTCTTCTGCAAAGAGCAACGAGCTACAGAGGCACAAAGGGTTAATCCACACTGGAAACGAGGCCCCAGACCCACACACTGGCGTCAGGCTTTTCTCTCCTACTTGTGAGAATCCCTGCTCCCATATAGTTTTGCACATTTGCAGCTATCACGGTTAACAGGTTGTTTGTCTTTCCGTGGATCGGAGGGAGTCTGTGTAAACCTCCGTGCGACTGACTTTAATTACCTGCCAAACCTGCACCAAGGCAGAAGCCCACATATCCTATGTGACATTACCAGTAGAGCAAGTACTGGAATGCAGGGGCTAGAATAATTTGACAGCTAACATAAAGCACCGTGATTTATATTTTGGTTATATTGAGATTTTTTTCCCCCCTCTTTGAGCACTCATATAAATATTTACTCGGATCCTAGGACCTTGCTTAACCCTCACAGTGCCACATTTTATCTTCTTCCTTTTTTTTTTCTTTTTTCTGGTACTTTTGTTTTTCAGCAGCTACTCCAGAATTGCCTTTCATTTTAAAACACAGAAGATTGAAAGCAAAAATAACTTCACCTTTAAACTGTTTCATCTGTAAACAACGTGATCCAATAATCTTGATATATTTACTGTAGTGTTCAATTGAAAACAGATTACGGAGAAGGGCTTCTTTTAAAAGATACCAGACTTAGTAAATAGAAACATTGGTTGCAGATTCTAAAGCAGGGACCAGATGATATCTCTGCTATGTTTTACATTTTATCCAAGCTATTTCATTAATTATTGAGCTGAGTAATATTACTATAAAATTTGTTTATTTCAAATTTAAACTTACCTACTATTCAACGTTACCAGGAAAGAGTGCTTTTATTTTGTGCCACCTCATGGTTTAAGTCTGCATGCAGTCAGACAGAAACCACTACATGAGAGATAGCTGGTAATACTGGAAATCAGAAACCCATGGATTTATTATTATTATTATTATTATTATTATTATTATTATTATTATTATTCCTTCTGTCTTAGTTACACACAAGTCACTCATTACGCAGCCTCGGAGGCTGACAGGTATTTGCTTAATACCCTGTTCTTTTGGGTGCTTGACTTGAGATAAGCAGGGACCTGGAAATACCTTTCCAAAACCATTTTCTACTAAAGTCCTTGCTATCCCTTTCATCCATCTGTCGAGTGAATTAACCTATCACTCCATGAAACCCATGCTGGACCAAATGAATTTGTGCTCTTCCCATCCTTTAGATCAGCACACGCTCTCGCAGACCAGAGTAGCGTTGCCACTGCAATACACTCAATAAAATGCTTGATCCGTGGGTCAGAGCTATCATAAAAATACAGATGGTTTGTGCCAAAAGGAGTTTAGGACTCCTTTCTTTCTGATGTCCTGAATGCACTCGGTCTTCAGCAGCCTCAGCCACCACACGGGCTTGCTCAGTGCCCTAGCTGACAGCACCAACATGACATGTGGAGCTGGATGTCATCGGACAGCAAGTAAGATGGGGACCAAACTGAGGATAAAGGTAAAAGCTTTACTTTAGAGTCACATGAGCAGAGATTTCAGACTCAAATTCCTTTTTCCTATAATTATTGACCATTTTAAAGAGAGGAAAATGCAGATCCAGAGACCTGTAAGCATCGGTGCCAGCTCAGAGACCTGCTTATAATTACACGTTCCCTTTCTCGTGTTTGTCAAGGCTTTTGATAATAACTGCACCCTAGTATAAGAGCAAGGAAGAAGCAGTTAGCAGAAGTCCAAGGTGCAGGTTTATTGCCCTCTGTAATTTCTCTTCTGAATGGGCCCCCTGAACCAGCAGGAATGTTTCTGCTTCATTCAATAGCAAATGAGTCAGGACCCATAAAAATGCCAGATTAGAGGGGTTTGTGCTGCCTTCCACCCCCCACCATCCCCTGGTGATCGGTGATCTCGCCCTGCACTTCCAGCAACGGTGGCAGGAGGTGAGGCAGCACGGCCCACAGGGACTTGTCAGGCTGAGCGCTGCCGTCAGTCTGCAGCTCACCTTGGCCAGGTGCCTCCGTTTCCTCAGCTGCACAAGGCCTGTGGCCTCCTTCAATAAATTGCCTGAAGTTCTGTTGAAGAAGTAGCAACTATCGTTTGTTTTTATGAATGCAGATTTCAGGTGCTTGGCACTGATTTCTTACCACAGTTCAGAAAAAAAAAAATCCTACTGGGTACAATGCCCTTGTCACCAGGTGTTTAACATCCTCTATAAAGCCAGGAGCACCTTCCTGGAAACAAATGAAGTCTCGTTAGTGGGAAGTCCAGGCTAGAGCAGAATCAGATCTCTGCATTTTATTGGTGAGAGGCTGCAGGTTTCAATAGTCAAATACAGGCACAAAAAAAAGCAGATATTTTTGCAATACATACACATCACTGCAGTACTGAAGGAAAAAAATCAGAGTTTAGAAACAATCCCATCTCTATATTTGTGTGGGCATGTCCGACTACCTCCTGGTACTGCAGGGAAAGCAAGAGTCTGCGGAAAAGGCACAGTTAACAGAACAGTTATCGGAGCTGTACAGTGACATTCTCAGTGGAGGAGTTTTCTCTGGTATAAACCTTTACCCACTGCCTCCGAAAAATGAGGAAGAAGGGAAGAGAAATAAGTTTGAGATGTTTCTTTAAAGAAAGCACTAAACTTGGTAAAAGGACACAGCTTTCCTACCTTGCTCTCTGCCCCTCATGCCTCAGGATATCATAAATTTTTGATACCAATAAAACAGAATTTTTGATGAGCTGCTATTTTGCATTAAAGCAACTTTACATGCAAAGATTGCATAATAGGAAGTAAAATTGAATTTTGCCTCAGAACAAGTTCTTATTATTAATTTAAGTGTTTTTTATATATTTTAGCAGCAGCTTATCATTCTATATATTTAATTTCTTTCAAGTGAGAACACTTAGCATTGGTTTCCTTATCTAAACAAATATTTTAAGAGAACACATGTATAAAGTGGAAATGCAGTGTTTTGAATCTGTGCCTTAAGACAAACAGTGAAACTTTAAAAGGGGAAATAAAATATGGCAGAGGACACTATCTCTAAAACCTAACAGCAGCCTCCATGGGATGGGAAAACATGTCACTTTCTTTATGTGGAATGGGATTTTTCCCTCCTTACTGCAGTGCTCATTCTAACCATATTGTGACAAACCTGTAAATACAATAAGCCCCCATTGGAGCAATTCTGTTTAAGGCAAAGGATTTGCAGTGCCTTAGGTCTCAAGTACACCACAATCCATTTTTTGACCACTTCTACACATCGCAATGCTTACAAACATAAGTTGTCTCTTCCCTGATCTGGATGCAAGAGCAAGAGAATGTTTTGCAGCACCTCACGCTGTGTTCAGCATTCACTCCTGAAACTCATCGTTTAAAAATCAAGAAAAAGCAGCACTTGAGAAAGCTTTTTTTTTTCCCCGTCTTCTTCTTGTTCTCCTTCTTGCAAAAAACAAAAGTCCAGTGTGGGATCCTTTTAGCCTGCCGCATGCTACTGAACATGCTACGCAGGATTATGCAATAAGCTATTTAGAGTGTGCGTATGCACACAAAACCTTAGGTTTACTGTAGCCTTAATGGAGTGAAATACAAAGATTTAAATATATATATATATAAACTATAACCTAAACTTGTCCAAATAAGGAGCAGAATAGTTTTTTCCACTCGATGGTGGGGAATTACACTTCCAATCCTGTACGGAGGAAGTCAAAGCTTATAATTTAAAAAACGAAAAGAGGGACAGGCCCAGGAGGGAGCAGAGGCAGCGGTGGGGAAGGATGCTGGCAGGCTGGAGGCGCAGGCAGGACTGCGTCCGGCAGGACCAAGCGCTCTCCCCTGCCCCAACCCCGCTCGACAAAGCGCTGGAGATGTTTTATCTGTCCTCGAAACCTGACACCCACAGCCCCGAAGAGCTTCCCTGACCTTGGTCTGTCAATCACCAGCACCAGGCAGCTTGCTAGAGCCAGGCGGGCACTGCGCCAGGCCGAAAGAGGGGGTAAAAAAAAAGGAGAAAGAAAAGAAGAAAGGAAAATAAAATGCTAAAACAGCTGGGAACAGTTATCTCACAAGCCTGGGCTCATCCTCATCACACATCTCGCCTGCCCACCCCAACACGGAGCAAGTCGTCTGCCGGCCGGCAGCAGCGCTTAGCATCTCTGCAAAGTCTTAGAGCGACGATTCTATCTTTAGTCAAAAAGAATCTTTCTAGTCTTAGATTTCTCTGGTTTAGAATTAAGGACAGTCAGGTTTACGTACCCTGCTGGAGGGGAGGGTGGAAGGGAATATTGGAAAGAGTCTATTAAACGGTTGGCAGAGGTAGTCTAAGTTTTGTGTCATTAAATAGGGGGAAGGAGGTTGTGTTGCCAATTGTGTTTCCTGTTTGAGCGTCTCGTTCAATTCTGGGAGCAGCCGTAGCCAGTAGTCACCTCTGCCCTGGCGGGGGGGGTGCAGATCTCACTACAGCTGTTAGTGATAGCTCTTGCAAAACAGTGAGATCAAACAAAATAATACGATTTTTCACTGAAGGGAATGGTCCTCCTGCGCTACACGGGGTCACGTAAGGATCAGCCAAATTTAGCGGTGCAAACCCCACCAACACAGCACATCGCCGGCTGTGCTGGGCAGTCAGCCTGCCCCCACCATGCTGCTGTTGGGGGCTCCAACCAGTGCACTTCTGGCGGCAAAGGCACTGACACCTCTGCTTCCAGCACCCCGCAGAGCCCCTGGGCCCCCTGCCCTGGCTGGCGTGCACGGTCTGGTTCTGGCTCTTTGGCACCCGACCCCATCCTCCCGGAGCCTGCGAGGAGCCTATCGGGTCGGGGACCATTCCCTGGCTACACCGACCTTTTTTGGAGGCAGTTTGCAGCATCTTCCCTCCGGGGAGCCTGAAGGGCTGATGGCCTGGCAGGTTCCTGGAGCAGAGGTGACCATCGCTGGGCCCCTCTGAGCCGTGTGGACGGTGGGCACTGCCAGAGCCCCGGGGGCTGCAGCATCCCTGGGCGCTGAGAAGCCCCCCTAGCCCCCAGCAGGGGAATGCATGGGGAAAAGGAGCTGAAAGGATGGGCGGAGGATGCAGCCTGTCCGGAGAGGGGAAAGGGGCTCGGGGAGAGAAGATGCTTTATCCCCCGCAGGTGGCACCCAGCATCCCCGCAACACTCCAGGAGCCCCGGGAGAGCAGCCCCGAGGTGATCCCCCTGCTCCCGGGTGATCTCCCTCGCGGGTAGGTCCCAGAAGGTAAAGAGGGGGTTCTCTTTTCCCTTTTCTCTTCAAGAAACTGCTCTCCACCCTGCTCCCGACTGCAGTGTCAACAGCCCTTCAGGAGCCAGCGATGAGCGGCAAGAGATCAAAGCCGAGATGCGGGGATGGCAAAAGCCGGGAGGGGGGCACCCATCCTTGGTGGGGCTTTCTACGGGGATGGCGGGGGCAGCCGGGTGAGACAAGCCATGCCTACTCGCTCCACATCCCCCGGGCACCGATGCCACCGGGCCGAACACAAATGCGGGTGCGTTTTGTTCCCCCGTGGCATCTCGGAGCCCCCCCACCCAGCCGAGGCAGCCTTGCCGACCCCCCCAGGCATCCCACGGCCCCGTCCCGCCGGGTCCCGAGCATCGCCCGTGCCCGTGCTTGGTGGCGTTTTTCCTTTTCTTTTCAAACGGGATAAATCAAACGGCAGGAGCAGCCCCGGGCGCTGCAGCGGGGCTGCCCCGCCGCTGACACAGTTCTGCGGTGGGAATCGGGAGGGCTTTTCTAAGGCCTGTTTTTCCTATTTTTGTTGTTGTTGTTGTTGTTCAATTAGCCCTAGTGATTTATTCAATGCATGCATGAGGGGACATTAATATGCGGTGGCAGTTCCCACAAACAATATTCCTCTCAGGCTTTCTGCAGCCGTAGCGTTCGCTGGCGCTGGGGGAGGCTGTGCAGGGAAAGCCAGGCGCTCTCCTCCTTTGCCTCTGCAAACTCCTGTCCCCCCTTCGCAGGGCACGAGCTTGTTCTCCGGGCCTGACTCATGTAGCCGGGGGACTGGGACGGGCCTCAGCCCCTTCCAAGCTCCCCCAGCCCAGCAGGCTCTGGCAAGGCAGGGATGCAGCTGGCATTTAAGAAGGGATTTTTTATTATTATTATTTTTTTAAGTCACTGCATTTAATTTTTTTCCCACACTCTGCCGATTTGCTCTCCAGAAGTGCCTTGTGCTGTCCCTGCAAAGACAGCTCGCTGCTGTTGGGAAGAGGAGCAGGGCGGAGAGAGCCTATTATATTTGGTTGTGTGGTGCCTTGGGTTTGGGGTTTTTTTTTAAGAGGGATTTAAAGTTCCGCACAGTTTTCACTCTTTGCAAGAAGCAGCGCACAGACACCCCGCGCCTGGCTGTGGGGCTCCCTTTCCCGCATCCAGGCGAGGAAACCAGGCTCCCCCGGCTGCGATTTAGGGAGCTGTGCGATTATTCGCCTTGAAAGCATCTGATGGATGATGGGGCTGCGAGGTGCTGAACCCTGGGGGGGGGGGGGTAGGAGATGGAAGGGGGGGGGGAAGACGTGGCCCCTTCTCCACACGCATCTAAAGAGTCTTCTGAAGTGCCTGTTACTTAAAAAAAGAAAAAAAAATCGGAATAATTAGAATGTGCAGATGGAGAGGAGGAAAGTGAATGGCCAGCCCGAATCCCCGAGGGGCGAAGGGAAAAGATAGACTTGTCCAAGTCCTCTCCTTTTCTAATGCAAAAATAAGAGAGGAAAAAGTGCCTGCACGCGGCGTTTCCCCTCTCCTGCCGCCCTGCTCCCCGCCGGGATGCAGCGCGGGACCCCCGGGGGGAGGGATGCTCAGCTCCCCGCCACGGGGGGATGTGGGCAAAGCGGAGGAGGGTGCAAGGCTGAGCAGTCCTACCCTGCCTGCGGCAGCGTTCCCGAGCGGGCAAAGCGGCTTCACCCCCCCCTCAGGACCCCCGGTGCTGGGCGCTGGGCGCGGGGCCGGGCGGCTGCTGCTGTTGGGCAGCAGGGTGAGGGCAGGTCAGGGTCCGAAAGATCTCCTTGCTGGTTTATTTTCAGTACACGAGACGTCAGAGAAGCAGGTCCCTCCAAGAAATGCCATTTCAATGATTTTAATAAGCAAAATAGGAAACAATTTTAATAACCAAAAACAGAAACCAGTCTGAATAAAACTACAATAGACCAGGTTTTTTAATATTTTTCATATCATAAGCAGGATTTGAAATTGATCCCTTCAGAACTTTACATGAAATAAAAACAATTTTTTTCCGCTGCTGCAATGTTTTGATTTCAACACAGTTGAATCAGTAAAAACCGAAGATCGTTTTCTGATGCATGACTAATATCCACAATATTTAAAACTGCAAGCACCATGCTGTTCATTACAATCTTGTTATTACTGTTAATTTATAAACTAATACAAACTTAAAATGCATCCGGCCAGCAGTGCCAGCTATCCTAAAAGGAAACTAAAAAATAAGTTTTCATTTTGGTATTTTTGTCAGTGCAACGTAAATCCTTTTACTGACCTGCAGGAGGAAAAAAAAAAAAAAAAAAAAAGTAATAAAAACACCCTTAAGACTCCAAACTACCACTACTACACAACGGCAAATAAAATTTTGGCTAAAACTTTCACTCGCTGCATAGGGAAGCAGAGAAGCAGATTACAAATCATTGCAAAAGAATACACTTAAAAGTTGCAGTATGTCTTCTTAAAAATAAGTTTTATATGCTTTTCCAGCCCACTCATTCGCTGCTGTCATTGAGAAACCTAACTTCAGTGGCACACGGAGCCCTCGCTGCTCGTGCAACGGGACTTGGAAGGAGGGGAGGGTTCTTTATTTACCGAAAAATCAAGGGGTAGTTGTTTCTTTAAAGGAACTGGCATCCTGTCCGTCCTTCTCTTCCTGAGTGTACAATCAGAAGGGAAACTATGGACAAATCTAACCACTCCAGGCTGGGAATTGTCCTGAAGGAAAGAGCTTCACTGCCACTTTAAAGCATGGAGTAGGCTCTAGTGCCCGATGAGTTTTCTCCTGTTAAGTTTAGGTTTGTCAATGCCGTTCAGGCGTTTTTGCATCTGCCGCAACAAACAAAAACCAAAATGAAAACTAAAAAAAAAAAACCAAAAAAATACAACTTAAAAGTGCACCAGATATACAAAGTTGGTTCTTTTTCTAATGCAAAATGCCCATAACATTTTTCTTTATGTATCTCTTTAATACCAAACAAACCGTATAACCAGCCTGCTGAAATGTTATTCTGTTTTTGTTTTTTTTCTCCTGTGCAGTTTGAAGTAGCAGATATTTACAAGCTAACAACCATAAAAGAAAATAAGAGCAAAACCAACGAACAAAACTGCACAAGCAGTAAAAAGTTTGATAACTTGTGATGCTTTTCTTATCGATGAAACAAAACAACAGAAATCTATGATCGATGATCAACATGCTATAGTTAAACAAGAAAATGGTACAAAATAGAAATTATTACCATACATGTCCAGCATGCAGGATTAATATTTTTAATGCAGATTTTCGTATTTTTTTCTATATAATCAAGCAGGCAATAAAACTGATGAGTTTTTTTCTTTTTCTTTCAATCTTTCTTTCTTTCCTTTCTTAGATTGAATGTCCCATCTGAGTCCTGTAACTTATTTCTCAAAGCAGGCAATATATGAAGAGTTTGCATATATTGTCCTTATTTATTCTCTTTTTCCAAGCAGGTAAATTGTGCATGAGATGGTGCTGTGTATGTTCTCTCTCTTTCCAAGCAGGCAGTATGTTATAGATGGCTTGTTCATTGTCCTTTTGTATTATTATTCTCTTAAAGTCCATCTCGTTCTGCAAGCAAGTGATCTACAAAACACTTCACTTGTCCTTTTCTCCTTTGCCTCTGCCTCTGTCCCTCTCTCTAAATTGCAAACGAAAGTTGAAAAGTTGCACTTTACCTCTCCCGTCCCCACCCCCAGCCTACTTTTCCCACAGCTAATCTAGAAGACTGGATGTTGCCAAAAAAAAAAAAAAAAATTAAAAAATCAAATCAAGTCTCTATTTTTCTCTCCTTCTTTCTCTCTAGTCAAGCAGACAGATGGATGGAGATGTCAGAGGAGGATGGGGGGCTGGGAGGTGACAGGGGTCAGGTTGGGGGGGGAGGGAAGGGGTATTTTTGTTTGTTTTTTAATTATTTTTGTTAAGCACTCACATGAAGAACTCTGGGGAAGACGGGTTGTCACTGGTGGAGCCGGCCTCTCTGAAGCCATTGCTGGCAAGTTTCTCACACTTGAGCTTGTAGGCGTCTCTCTCTCTGGCGAGCCGAGTCACTTCTTGCTTGAGCTGTTCCACCTGCTGAATGAGCTGGGTCTTTTCATTCTCCAGGTGGTGCTTCTGCTGGACACGTTTATACCTGCAGGACTGGGCATAGCCTCTGTTCTTCAAGGTCCTCCTCTTCTGCTTGAGGCGGATCACCTCGTCTTTGGTGAAGCCTCGGAGGTGCCTGTTGAGCTCCCTCACAGACATGGAGACCAGCTGGTCATCTGAGAACCGGTCCTCCACACTGCTGGAGGGGGGATGCTGCTGGTGCGAGTTCTGGAGCTGCTGGGAGGAGTTGGAGGAGGTGGAAGGGGTGGGAGAGGCCTGGTGGTGATGATGGTGGTGGTGGTGAGGGTGCCCGCTGCCGGCCAGATCTTCATGAGTGACCGCAGGGTACTGGTGGTGGTGTTGGTGATGGTGGTGATGGTGGTGGTGGTGGGCCCGGAAGCTCTCGAAGCCTTGCAGCTGCTGGGACACTTGGTGGGACCCAATGAGGGCTTCAACAGCATCCTCTGGGGTGAGGTTCAGCGCCTCGGGATTCATCTGCTGATAACTGTTGGCCATCCAGTACAGGTCCTCCAAGTGGGTCTTCTGCTCGGTGGGGCTGAAGCTGGGCGAGGAGGGCACGGAGCTGCAGGGCGTGCTGATGGGGGTGGAGGAGACGGAGCCGGCAGGCTGCAGGCGGGTGCAGTGCCTGCCCGAGCGGTCGTTCCTGCTCAGGGGCTCCTTCTTCACGTCGAACTTCATCAGGTCGAAGTCGTTCACGTACTCCATGGCCAGTGGGCTAGTGGGCAGCTCGGCTCCGATGCTGAGCTCTCCGGCCATCGCTGTCTTGCGGGCACCTCTCCCGGAGGGGGCGGGAGACCTCACTCCAGCGCGCAGCCTGGCAGAGGACTTGTCCGCTCTCCCTTATTCCAAATCAACTTTGGCTTTGGCTTTCTCGCTTCCTTTCCTCTGCTCCCCCCTCCACAGCCTCCTTCTCCCGGCTTCTGGGGCTTCTTCGGGCCGGAACAACAAAGCCAAGGACGAGGCTCTTGGACGTCTCCTGTCTTTTTGTATCAGAGTTTGCTGCAGCACTTGGACTCCCGGTTGCAAGGAGAAAGGAGCGGGAGCAGGAAGGGCAAAAGCAAAACAAAACAAAGATGCTGCGCCTTCGGGGCTGTGCAAGAAGAAGAACGGTGCAGGAACGTTCAGCCCGTCTGGGTTTTTGTAAGTCCGGAGCCTTCTCCCCGCGGTAGCAAAGCACCAGGAGCTGCAGCAACTTCCCAGCCCGAGCAGGCGGCCGGGAGAGCGCACCGGCTGGGTTTGCACGGGAGTTTTCTCTGAGCAGGGGAAGGGGAGGGAAGAGGGGGAGGAAGGAGGAGGGGAAAACAAAACAAAAAAAAAAAAAAAGGAGAAAAAAAAAAAGGAGGAGAGAGGGACGAGAAAACCCCAAGTCTCCGCTGTAGCTGCCGCCTCCAGCGCTCGTTGTGCAGCTGTGATTCGCAGCGCAGCCCCCCTTGGCTTCTTATACCGAGATGCTCGGCGGGGGCCGGGGCCGGCGGCGGCCGCGCCAATGGCAGCGCGGGGCCGGGCGGGGCGGGGGCGGCGGGGCCGGGGGCGGGCAGAGCCGTGACAGCTCCGCAGCGCCAGCTGAGCGGCCGCTGCTCCCGGCCCCGCTCCGACGGGCGCTGCCCCCCATCCTCCTGCACCATTGGGCTCCCCCCATCCACCCGCACCACCGGGCGCTCCCCCCATCCCGCACCACCGGGCTCCCCTCCACCCTTCCGCACCACCGGGCTCCCCTCTCTCCCTCACCACCGGCTGCTGCCCCCCCCATCCTCCCGCACCACTGGACTCCCCCCATCCTCCCGCACCACAGGGCTCCCCCATCTCTCGCACCAGCGGCTATTCCCCCCATCCTTCCGAACCGCCGGGCGCTGTCCCCCTCCTGCCCCCTCATCATCCCGGACCACCGCCTCCTTATTTATTTATTATTTCCCGCCCCCCCCTCCTCTCCTTTTCCTCACATTTTGCCGTCTCCTCTCTGCCATCCACAAAGGAGGAGGAGGGCTCGGGGACGTCCTGCCCATCCCTTTGTTCTAAATATAACAAAGTCCCTTCTTGCCCGCTGCCGTCCCGTAGCAAATTTCAAGGCAGTCAGCTTCCCCCCAAAAAAGTCCCACGCACACGCATCCCCCCCTTCCAACTTTATGTAAGCGGAGCGTAGATACCGCGAGGGAGGGGGGAAAAAAGGGCCAGGAACGCAGATCGGGTCAGGGAGCGAGAGCTGGTGCCGAGGGTGATGCGCAGGGAGCCGGGAGAGAGGGAAGCACCGGCTCGGTGAGGCTGTCAGCTCTTCGTATACAGCCGGGAAAATCCTCCCGGTTACAGGAAGCAAATCTCTCCCTAAAGTAAAGCAAAGGCATTGACACAGACAATTGCAAATATTAGGGAGAGAAGGGAGAAAATATAATTACATTTTAGTTCTGAGGGGACCGTGTTTGCTTTCCTCTGCTGTTCCCTGAGTGAGTGACTGCATGCAAAGGAGTGCTCGGCTTGTCAGATTTCTTATTTTCTTCTTTTTTTTTTTTTTTTTTTTTTGGTCCTGTAACAGGATTTTTTTTTAACATTTTGTAACGATTAAGGGAGATTAGGGCTCCTTTTTACACGGTTTTTACGCTCAAACAGACAGAAAGTGCGACCCCAAGTGTCCATTTGGAGAATAACAGCTACTTTTCACAGGGTAAAAAAAACACCCGGGAGAAAAAGGGGATGAACGGGAGGGAACGGGAAAGCGAGAGGGGAGTGAGGATGCTGTGGTCCCAGCCCGGCGGCACCGCAGCTGCTCCTCGGCCCCTGCATCTCAGCATCTCCCATGTCCCCTCACTTCACCCCAATTTATTTAACCAAGAGAACAAAAAAAAAAAGTTAAAGCCTGCTTTTCAGATATTATTTAGGAGGGAGCTGATTTTTAGGGGCTGGGGCAACACTGTGATAGTCCCTAAGAAGAGACACCCCACCGCTCCCTTGACTGCCAGACCCCGGGGCGATGCCCGCAGCTCAGCCCCGCTTGTCCCGCTGCTCCACGTCCCCGCGGTGCCAGCCGAGGGAGCCGAGGAGGCAAAAGTCGCTCAAAGTCCCCTCAAAAAATGAAAAATAATATTCCGGGGGTCCCTCTTGTAGTGGGCTGGAGGGAGGAGGTGGAAACACGGGACGGGGTGGAAACAAGGGACGGGATAGAAACAAGGGATGAAGTCCCCCTTAGCAGCACAGGCGCTCCGGGGCTTAATTTCATGTGGCAATGCTGAGTTTGAGTTGGTCCCCTCGAGGTCTGGAGGGGACCCGAGAGCGCTCAGCTCCGGGAATCCCCATGCATCCCGGCTGGAGCGGCGATGTCTCTCGACCAGGTCACGGCTGCCTCCCCGGGGTCGGGGAGAGCCAGCAGCCCCCGCTGTAGCGGTTGTTTATGAGGTCCTGGAAACTGCTTGGGGAGAGCTTTATTTTTACCTGCATTTTAAACGTTACAGTTGCCAGAGAGGGAAAGGGGAGCCTGGCGAGCGCTTAAAAAGCCAGGAGCAGCCCTGCAAAATGTGCCATTAGATGGATAATACTTTTCCGTCTCATAATTACTGAGGTATATTCACAAGGTGGAGCTACTGAAAGGCGGAGGAAGCACTGATGTGATTAACTCCCTGTCCGTACACACTCTGCCCCTGATTTTAATTTTTTAAGCTGTGAATTACAGATCGGTTTGGCGTGTCCATCCTCATCGTCATAAAATTTCGGGGCACGTTTGGGGTCCTTTTCTTTGCTCTTCCTTCCCTCGCTCCCTTCTGCAAAACGCATGCCACAAAACTTGCGTCTTTAGGCGGCTGCCTAAAGTCACTTTGTGTCCCGATTCCCCAGTTAAGGAACAATTTTGTTTATTGTAAAGCTTTTATTTCAGCCACCAAAAGTTATTCTCGCTGAGATATTGGGGGGTGGGTGGGGATGTTTCTCCATCCGATCTATTTTTTTAACAAGGATTGGGGGGAAATAATGTGGCTGGCGCAGAAGAGGAGGATTCCTGGGCTGAGCAGCCCGGCGAGGCAGCCCAGGAAGAGCAATTTTTGTTTAACCTTCTCCACACACCCGAAAGCCGCTAATCGAGCGGCTTTAATTGTGTGTATGCTTTCTGATTTTTTTTTTTAAGATCCGTTTTTTGAAGGTTAGTTTCGAGTAAAGAATGACTTCTTCCCGCTCTTCCTTATCTCCTCCCTCCCTTTCGCAAACTCTCGGCCAAAATCGGGAAGAGTTCTAAGCAAATGATAGTGTCATTTCAGATCAACTCCATCCGCCGTGTCCGCCCAGAGCAGGGCAGTGGGGGCCCTGGAGCCGCTAAAATTTGAAAGCTCGCCCTTAAAACCGGAGCATATCGATACCTGTACGTGTTTAGCTTGGTAGAGCTCCTGCCTGAAGAGAGGGGGTGACATTTAGAAAGGGAATCGTATTACGATGACATCCCAGTCCCTAATTCCTATAAACAGCAGGTCTAGGTAACAGATAAAAAATAAGACGGCTGTTATAGACGTAATTTCCACCCTACTGATTCTCTGAGAAGCGCTCCTCGTTTTTTGGTAGCTGACTGCTACTTTCCCCCCCGAATTACCTTTTTCACCCCATAACATCAGCGGGATATGTGTCTGAAATGGGAGGTTTGTTAACAAACAAACAAGCAAACCGAAATCACCCGTGGCTGGCAACCGACACTGGTGAAGGAAAAGGGCATCACTTTCCTAATTCTTACCTCCCCTCCCTTGATTTTTAATTTCCCAAACTGCAAGCAGACACCGTGCTGTTTGTCAGGGTTTTTTTTTTTCCCTGTGTAAGCAGCGAGGGACCTGGTTAATCATCTATCGCAGATACATGTGCATGAGAAAGGAAAGTGTTGATGTTTGCTTGTTCGGGCTGCTGGGAATGGCCCACGAATTTAGGATTAAATTACTAATGGTAATCGTAAGTCTTTGTTTCCTCTGCCTCGCTCTCTCTTTTCTGCGGGGATTGTCAAAGTAAAGCGTGCAACATTCTTTGGACGAAGTCTGCACAGCAGCTTTCCAGTATAAAATAAGCTATTGTATCCTCCTGGGTTAACTGGGATCTCTGCAGATTTCATCCTGAACCAGTTAAGAGCGGGGTAAATCCCAGCTCCAACTTCAGACACGTTTTCACAGGTGGATCTGTGGCAAGGGAGTGGAGCAACACTTCAGAAGGGTAGGTTTTGGGGGGGGGGGGTATTTTTCTTCCCCGAGGCTTCGCAGTGCTCAGCATTAAATCCCTGCTTGAGGAGGGGGGGTCAGTAGGTGCGGGCGGCGCGTTTGGAGGTTGCCTGGCGGCGGGGGGAGGAGGGGTCCCGCAAAATAAATGCCCCCCGACGGTTGTTGCTCTACGGGACGGTGTAATCCGGGGGGGGGGGGGGGGACGCGGATTTGAGCGCACCACTTTTAGCTAAAGCCATGGCCTCGGCTGTGTCGGTTAGGACGGGCTGGGAGCCCCCCGCGGGCTGAGAGCCCCCCCGGAGGGGTCCCCTCCCAACCACAGCTCCTCCCTGCCCCGAGCCCCCTCCGCCAGAGCCGGGACCCCCACTCCCACCGGCTCTGAACGCAGCTGCCAGAGTGCGGCTTGGGGGGGGCTGGTGCGGATGGGGAGGGGGAAGGTGACAGCTCCTGGAGGGAGGAATCCCGGCGAGCTTAGACAGGATTGATGGGTTGGGGGTGATGCCCAGGATCGGCTCCGCATCCCTGCCAGGTGGGGTGGATGCAGGGCTGAGGAGCACGGGTTTTTTTTTTAATTTGGAGGAGGCAGTGGTCCCCCCGGTGCCCCCGCTGCTCGGGGTTAGCCCGAACCGGGGTACGCTCGGGTGCGTGGCCCCGGGGTGTGGGTGGGGGGTCTGGGGAGGAGGTTGCTGCCGTGCCTTTTCTCCTGCCTTTTTATGCACTTCCAGAGAAAGGAGTGCAACTCTTCAGTAGCACCCTCTGCAGTTTGCTCGGGGTCTGGCTGCACCCTGGGGAGGGGAAAAGGGATGTCTTCGAGTCTCAATGGCAACGTTTTACCCTCTTCTGTAACGTGCCAGGAGGGTACCTTTAGCAGGGAGGTAAGCAGAGAGCAGAAGCATTCTCCTGCTAGCTAATTCTTTCAGCTTTAGTCCTATCATGCCGTGAATGAGTCCATCCAAACTTGTTTTCAAGGGAATTCATCTCTTTCTCATCATTCCCAAACTCCACAGTCTCATCACAGCCCCCTCTCTAATACACCCTCTTGTTATTATTCCCTTTGCCACTATGGTAAAAATTGTTTCTAGTAGAAACATCTGATCTGGAAGCACAAAATCCCTTGTTCGAGCCTTCCTAGGATCAGCTTTCTTCCTGTGCTTGGCTGAGTCCTGCTTCCCACTTGAACCCTGTCACGTCAAATTCATTATCTGAGCACCTCTAGGAGCATTTAGCTCATAACCAGCACCAAAACCTTTCTGAGTGTTTAGAAGCCTTTGGGACCGAAGTAGCCAGTAGAAGCTGAAGAACTATAATTACTGCAGCCGTATCTTGCAATGGCACTTCGTGTCAGTCAAAGGTTTTTCAAACACTTGAGAACTTGGACCACATCTTACCAGAAAACAATTTTCTCCTACTTGTCTGCTGCTTCTGCGAATACAGAGGTACTGCACAGATGTCTGTGTGGGACAAGTGATCTTCCCAGCCACGGGGTTTTAATTTCCTTGGAAGGAATATAGAAAAGGGAGATGTCAGTGAGACAGGGAAAGTGTCCTGGATCTATGCCCAGTGTCATGAAGTCACAAGCAGCCAGAAGGTCCTCTAGGAAAGGTCATCTCCCCTTTCTGGCTACAGTCTGTTGCCTGTTTTTCCCAGGGGGTCAGCAGGAGACTTCTTTGGTGATCAGACATTTAGGTGGTCAAGAAGGAGGGAAAGGAAATCTGGTTTCAATTGTGCCTGAGGAAAACCAGGACCCGGCAAGTATCTTTTCAGAAAGACAAGCATTGCTGCAGGTTCAGCAGCCTTCGCACCAGAAAGGCTCCTCACAGCAGAGCTCACTGAGTCCCTTGGCCCTTGCAGGATCAGGAGGCTGTTGTGACAGCCCAGGAGTCCACAGGCACACTATGACACCCGCAGGGACTCGTACTCTTTCATTCAGACTGATTTGTAAATCCTTTTCACTGCTCAAAGGCCTGAATCAAAAAAACTGCTTATATATAGAAAAATTTTGGAATTCCCTTTCCAGCATTTGCTGCATAAGGATTTAAATATAATCATAAAGCCTATAGTGTACATTCTTTTTTTTTGTTCTTTTCACCTTTAGTCCCCATTAGGGATTTTGTTTTGCTTCTATTTTGACAGCCCCTGTATATATGTGTTTGTGGTTGCACTGTACTGTTTCCTGATTTAATATCAGTGCAGTTACAGGAGCAGGATGCACCGTTAGCATTTTTTGCTCAAAGTATTTTTCAAGCTCCTTTTTGATGTACTGGTCAGGTTTGCAGCTTCTGTGCTCTTGTTGATCAGAAGAGGAAGGATCGGGTTTATTGTGCCCTTTGGGAGTGAAGCTCTCTGTTCACGTAAGGAAACGCAGCTATCCTCCTGTGCTAGTCCCTCCGTGTAGACCCAGGTGCAGAAGAAAAGTGAGGAAGTATTTAGCAGAAAGCTGTTATTCAACCAAATTAAGACCTATTGTGCATTTCTGAGAGATAAAGATGAGTGGAACTGGAAACGAGATGGTTTCTGCAAACCTCCACCTTCCTCCTCAAGCATTTTTAAATCCTAAACCTGAGAAGAGAGAGGAGAAACAAAGAAAGAGAATAATTCTAGGAAATACTTTTTTTTGCTCTCCTTGTCAGTCTGAGGAACACTTATTCGATTGTTACTTAGACAGAGGAAAGAAAAAGCCTCCCAATCTTTGTTTCTTTTATATATAAACAGATCCACAGCTTTCAATAACCCCAAATCAGATGCTTTTAAAACCAGAGTGTAAATTATGATCTGTTTGCCCAGCAAAATATTGGCTCATAGTGCAAGTTGTTCTCTTCTGGAAGCAAACCTGCATTTTAGCACGTGTGTCTGTGTTTAGCTGTGCATTGTGAACACCTCTCACATTAAATCTCCCTAGATCTCTAGGCCCTAGAAAAGCTGGAGGTATTTCCCACCGTTGGCCACTATGAGGATGCTATAGGAAGCCCAAGGGGAGCAGATCTACCATGACTCGGCCAGGACACGGGAAGTACTCACAAAGCTCTTTGCTGTCCCTACTGCAAGCTGGAGTTTCTCTGTAAATATTTCGTTGCTTTCAGAGCTTTTCTGCAGAATGGTTTAATTAATTTGTGCAGGAGAGCCAGCAGCACGGCAGTGCTACAAATTCCCATTCAGTGTTTCCCAAGCTAAATGTTCTCCAGCTAAACTGGCCGGTTTCTGTATGGGTCATCCTGAGATCCCATGAGTAGTGACCACATCTCCTTGGCTGGAGAGAGGGAGGGCTTGCAGAAAAATGCAGCAAGGAGAGAAGCAGTGTGAGGTGAGCACAGGCTGCTCTGAGAAAGAAAGGCGGCCAGGGAAGGTAGCAACCTTTCTGTCTGTTTTGACAGCAATCGTATGGGATGCATGGGATTTGCTGTACCAAGGGAGTTCATTTCTGCTGTTTTCCTCTGGTGGGATCAATTCCTCCTACGTTAGTGGAGACAAAGTGCACACCCAGATTTCCAGCATATACCCTGTAAGGTAGAAAAGAAACTGCTCCTGCAGCAATCAGTATGTACCAATGCTACATCAGATTCAGTTAACCCTATTCTAGCCAGAGTCTTTGGCTAAACAGTAATAAAAGTATCGATTAGGTTTTATATGTGTACACATGTACATTAATATCCACTGTGGTTGAAAATTTAGGAAAAAAAAAATCTCTAATTGCTATGAACTAATCTTCATCTACACAATCACCTACCACTTTGTATATTTTCTGAGCATTGTAAAAAACAGGTTAGATTCTCCTGGACAGCCTTCCCTAAGACTCCCACTGCTTTCAGTGTGAGCACCCTATTTACTTTCAGCCTTAACTCTATATTTGCAGGTTTTTTTAATAACTGTGTTTTCATCCATCAAACATCCAGATAAAGAACTTCATCCCTTAAAGCTGGGATGACACCTCAGCAACCTCTCTCTTCGCAATGTATGTGTCATTTCTATTTTGGTTTGGTTTTCTGGCTTGAATTAACATGTTTCAAACCTCCAATGAACTTCTTTAATAACTAGTTCATAAAAAAAAAAAAAGAAAGGGAGATGATGGAGATTTTCATCCAAGAATTCCCAGCTGGAGACATCTGTTCAGCAGCAAGTCACCTGATGAACAGCTCTAACCAGCCAAGTGTGAGTTATTTTTATTGGTTCAATGTTTTAAAAATAGATATTTTTTTCCCTTTTAATTGATACCTTTCTAGTCATTTCAGCAGATTCCTATGCTGGTCTTCATGGATTTGGATTTATTTCTCCTGAAGGATTAGTACAGTCCAAACTGAGTGATCCGTTCCAAAACCTAGCTGGCTGGCTGAAACCAGTAGTAACCAGTTAAATGCTTGAAATGAGGGTTTCCACTAGGGTAATCAAGTTTCCCAAGAGGTGATGGATTTGATGTATAGCCTGTCATGATGAGCTGCAGGCACTCAGCACCTCTGAAAATCAGGCCATAGCAGCTTTCAGCAAATCTAAAGAGACGGAGTGTGCGCGCGTGCAAGCCAGAGTGAGCCATGGGTAGGACACACGTCTTCATTGATCTCAAAAAGGAGGTTGAACTGTTCTGGTTTGAATCACACGATTTGCCAAGTTATTTAGCAGCTGTTAAGCTTAGGTGAGTTTGTAGGATCCTGTCGGTGCATATTCAGCCCTAAACCTTTCTCAGTTTATTTGTCCGTGACACTACCTGGCTCCTCTGCAGATGGGTCAGTCCCAGCATTTGTTCTGTGGTGCTCCCTGAAGTGCCAAGCAGCATTCCTGTCTGCTCCTCCCTACCACTCAGCACCCCAAAGGCACTTTCTAGCGGGTAGAACTAATAGTATATTTATATCTCCACTTTTCGTCTGTTCTCCATGTTATATCTGGGAAGACTTTTGAGATCCATAGACTTTGCCTGGATTCAAAGTCTTTGTTGGAACAGGACCTTAGTTTGACACGGAGAGGCTCACCTGAGAGATTACAGGGGAGAAGGATTAGAAGGGCAAAAAGGGACAAAGTGGATGAAGACAGGAATGTGGGGCTGCATGGTGTGCAGGACGCTGCAGGCCCTCCTGCTGTCCACCTGTGCAGAAAATTCTCAGCCAGTCTGCAGGCAGCTTGCCTGGCTTCACTTGCTGTTCATCAGCCTAAACTACTCACCCTTCTTCTACCGGGAAAAACTCCTGCTTTGAACTCTTGTCCACACCCCAGCACAAGGCAGAGTTCATTAACTGGGAGGAGAGCGTCAAGAGACACCTCTTGTCTGCACTCTCCAGGCAGCAGGTACCCAGAATAAAGCTGTGTGGGAAGCTCCTCTCTTGTGAACCACTGGAAGGGCTGAAGTCTGTCCACAAACAGTTTAGATGGGGGAGCAGCAGCATAGCCCCCCAATCTTTTCTGCATTTCACCCTGCTGAGTTATTTGCTGTTGAAGGCAAGAGTGGGACACCACAGGTGAAGAATACACTAAGATGTTCCCTTTTTTCATCCCTTTGGAATAGCTTTAATTAACCATTTTTTATCTTTCTGAAGAAAAAGAGTTTTTTCTAACTTGAGAAAAGAGAGGAAAGGTTTTCCAAAGCTGTATTTTAATTGACCCAGGGTCAAGGGGCAGGGGGGCTGAGGGAAGAATTGCTGTCATGGAATTAACTTTATGAAAGAAAAGCAAATCTCCGCTCTGTTTATACATGGGGAAAACATCACAGAGGCATCCTGCTGCACCAAATGGTAAACATGCCCGCGTATTATATCACTTATGCACTTATGGCTTCCTTTAGAGTTTTATGATGCTGTTCTCAATTACTGTGTTTGCATTTGTAATTAGAGTGCTGAACACATTGTGAAGGCAAATTATAGAGCTAACTTGTCCTTTCAAAACAACCCGTTTGCTCAGTGTGCTCCCAGAAGCTTCTCTTTATTCAAGGGACTCCAGTGAAGGACTAACCTTTCCTGTTGAAAGTGTTGGAATACACATTTGCTGGAGGGGAGGGAGAGGAGGAGAAACATGTTTTTGTCCCAGGGATTTGCTATGCTTGGGCCAGATCTTTAAACCACTGAAACTCCTGTTGGTTTCTCTAAGCACAATCCTCCAGAAGTTTGAGCAACTAGTAGAACCAGGGCATGTGGGAGAAGAATCAGGGCTTTATGTTCTGCCATCAGCTTCTTGTGCGGCCTTGGTCGTATCACTTGGCCCTTTTGTCCCTCCTCAACTGGCTATGGAAGTGCTGGGGTATGACTGTACAGTCACATAAATATCTAAGTGAAGGTGACTATGCAGGGCTGCCAGTTGTCCTCCACTACTTCATTCTTTTGCAAGAAGGCAATTCTGGAAGCAGCTCTTTGGAGCTCATGTTTTTATGTGCATTTTGTCTTGGTTCTGAACTCCTCTTATAACAGGGGCTCATTCTCTATTTCCGTAAAACGATGACACATTGCTTTGTGCCCTTAGCACTCCACCAAGTCTCCATGCAAAGACACCAGAGTGCTCTGCTGCTTGGCTTCGTCCGGTGTCTAGTGGTGTTTCACTGAGCAGCTTCTGACCAGCTGCACCACACGTGATGCCCCTTTGTTTTGCTTTTGGTAATAAGCGTCATCAGCGGAGATCTGATCTTCCTTTAAGGCAGCTTGGTCTTGTACACAGAAGGCTGGAGCTTAGGCCAGCTGTGCACTTTGCCTTTGAATTCAGTAGGGAAAAAACTGTATCCAAGTCTGAACTTGGACACGATAACGCTCTACTTAGAGCGAAAAGGAATTAAAGTCTCCAGTTGTCACTGGTTTGCCCTGTTTGCAAAGCAATTCTGCATTTGGGGTTTGGTTTGGGCGGGGTTGTGGGGTTTTTTTCAAAATCTATACCAACCAGGAGGACTGGGCTTTTAATGGGTTTCTTTACAAGTACAAGTAACATTTTCAGCTCCTGTATCTTAGTAGGGAGATTACAGGCAAGTGCCCTGTCGCATGTCGCTCTCCCATAAGCACATCCTCCCTGTTCCTGCCCGTGGGAAGTTGCCTTGGCTTTGCTCTCCAGGCAACATGTAGTAAAATTTCAAGCTCAGTGCTTGACCACTACTTAGCACACCACCTACCTGTGTCCTCTGCTCGTTCTGCAAGCCAAAATCGAATACAGGACACCTAAAAAGACTCTTTTCCCCCAGGGTGGGAGTATACAAAATTTCAAAGAAACTCCAAAACATCGCACCACAAGATTACTACAAGATCTTTTTTCTTGTTTTTTTCTCACCATTCTTCCCACTATGAGGTATTTTGTACAAGTTTTACTCTGCCACAGGTAATTCCTCATTTCCTTTCCTATTCCTGCTTTAGAAGTTCACCATAGCACTGGCTCTCCCCTTACCAATGCTCAGTTATTAAATGTATTTCTTGGCATCTCTTGTATGGGCCAGGAAAGTTGACTCCTTGGCCTGAACTTTCTGTCAGGTGCTTGTTCCTTCTGAGCAAAGGTTAGGTCACCCTCCAATGATTCATTGAAAAAACTGGTTTTATTACTTTCCCTGCGTATGGGAGAGTTCCCTTAAAGAAAGAAGTTGCAGCACATGGGTTGCCCATCCCAAAAAGAAGGACTGTTGAGGGGGTTTACCAGAAGTCATGGGTTAGGGTTAATATCTAGGATTAATTTTTTTTTGTTTAATGGATTATTTGTGAAGTGGTTTAGGAAGGACATTTTACGCCATTTTTAGGAGAGAAGAAGTGAGATTTTAATATGGTGTTTCACAGCACCAGATGCACCTCAGTTTCTATAGACGTGTGTTAAAAATGTGGCCCAGGTTCACTGAGCAATGTCAAAACAGATCTGCGAGGCCGAGCAGGGAATGAAATACAGCTGCAAAACGGGCAAGCTCAATTTTGTTGGGGGAACAAAAGACAGAAGGGCGTTTGTCATCCAGAGGATCAAATTTGAGAAACACCTACTGTTGTTTGGCTAGCTGGGGTTTAAAGTATATATGTCATCACCCTGTCTTTGTTACCGGCAATGCTGTTTGCTTTGCTATGCCACCACTCTGCTCAGGCAGTTAAACGAGACGGGTGGCTTTCCCTCCTGTTTCCAACCAGAGGAGCCCTGGCTCCAGCAGGTTGCTTTTAGGAACCACACAGGCTGCCAGCAACCAAATGCCGCGAAGGACCAATCCAGAGAGATGGCCAACAAAAAATGAAAAGGTGTGAGATGTAATATGATGTTGTTTGCTTTTCTGGAAGGTCAATAGTTTTCCTAAAATTTCAGTTTCCTGTGCTTTTCATTTTTGATGAAAGCCTATTTCATCAGTTGAAGTAAGAAAACATCCTGCATGTAACACATGGGAGACTTTTTTGAATAAATGTCCTTCAAAATGAGAGACCTTTACCTGTCTTATGAAATTACATTAATATTTCAAGAAATAGCACAGAGGAAAATTCATATTCATGTTAGATTTCACAATGGGGTTTAGTAACACCTACAGTGGAGCACTCACGTTTGCTGACAGCGCTTACAACAAGAGCAGAAGATAAGCATGCAAAAAAAAAAAAAAGAATTAAAAGCTCTTTACTCGATGGTAGCCTTGTAGTTTGTGCTATTTTGAATCTGTCAGCTGCTTAAGTAACAGCTTGTCAGTGATCCTGGCCCGGCCGAATAAGAGACTTGGTAGTATAGTTGCAAATTGTCAAGAGCCGAGTGATCTCCCGGGTTGTGATTTATGACTCCATGAACAATGACAACCAGGGGAAAAAAGGCCCTGGTAATTTCGGAAGCAGTTGTGGAAACAATTAGATCACTTTTTTATCAGGTCATTTATAGAATTCTTCCCTTTAAAAGTTAGATCCTTGATGAGTGCATTTTTCACGCACTCGGATGCTTTGTCTTATTTTTCAATCAAGGGAAAATCCTGGGCTTCCCTTTGGAAACGCTGCTGTACAACGTCCGTAACTTCACAGGGGCTGTGGGAGCACTCAGGACACCCCTGAGCTCACCCCCAAGCCCTGGCCCATCTGCAGGTGAAGCCCTTAGCAATGATTAATTCCTGGCAAGTCCTTTGCAGGAATTGTGCTGGTTTCTGTACCATTTTCTCGCCGCCGGTTGCTCACATCTTTCTGCTGCCTGATCTTTGTCTGTGACACAGCTGCAGTCTCCTTTTCAGCTGCTGGGATGTTTCTAGCACATCACACTGGTACAGACCAACAATACCGATAATGAAAACATGGACCAGAGTTCCAGAAGTGCTGTAGTTTGGGACTCTTTTACCCTGGTTTTGCCCCTTCTTCTTTCGTACTCAGTCCCCATTGTCTTTCCACTTTCAATTTCTTCAGCAGTGGCTTCTCCTTTCTTGGCCCAAGAAGCTGAGCACTATCAGGTCTCATCTTCTTATAAGGAGGCAGAGACATTTCTCCAGAAACACCCAGTGTCCTGCCATACCACCCCCTGAGCCTGGGAACAGATCTGAGCATTTGCTAGTGGGATCTCTGAAAAGACACATTTAACCAAAATATCTTCCCTCCTTTATTTGCTCTCTTGGAAGTTGTCAGTCAGTGTTTCTGTGTTGTTTTGCCCCAATGATACGGTCACAGAAGCATTATATCTGAATTCTCTTCCAGAGAAACAGGCTTCAAAAGGGACCGAAGCCACCTGGCATCCCAGGAGCTCTCCAGAAGGCAAGGGACCTTGGCACAGATTCAAGCTCCTGGGGTGGGTCTTGAGTTATTTTGCACCATGGCGAAGTCCATTATAATAGGGATTTCTGCTATGAAAAACAATGAAAGATCAACCTGGAAAATAAGCTCCTACTGTTGGGACCCCCACTTCCCTCCTTGCCCTTCCTTTAAAGAGAAGGAAGGAAGGAGACCTTTGCATTTCCCCAGACTGTCTGTTGAGGGATGGAGATAAGAACTGGGCTTTGCCATATTCTCTAGCTCAATGAGAATTAAACTTACACTCAGCTTTGAGTTTTATAACTCCCTTGCAAAACCCTCTTCTGTTGTGCTATGTACCAGCAAAAATCCTTTTTATTGCCATTAAAAAGGCAGTTGAGGTGCCCATTATTTTTTTTATTATTTGTACAGGACTCAGCAAATAAAAACGGGTCCCGGATAAAAGGTGTGTCCTTTCTAGTAAAGCACAAAAAAATCTTAATCTTTGGTCCAGAAGCAGTAGATTGCCACAAACAGTCGGCAGCTAAAATCATTAATCTTTGCTGCTTGCCCAACTGGTACTAGTAGTAAAGAAGATAATACACTAGCAGAATCAGTGACCCACTACAAATTGGTCCTGAAAGGTCCACCAGCCTAAATAGACTTTTGCTGATCCAACACTTGTTAGGAATCCCAACAAAGAGACTATTGGCTCATCTGATGAGCCGCTCACTATCGGGCCTTTTGCAATGGCTGGTGATGGATGACCATACCCTCTTTGAGGGGGAAGATGCGGCTCCTGGTATGGGGCCTTTTCTCATCTTAAATTTGTACTCAATAAATCACAGGTGCAGAAGAGACAGCATCAGTTTCATTACACCTACATGCTCCAGTATCAATCATGCCAACACAACGGACTGCGTACAGTTCATTTCGGGAGGCTCTTTCTGTTCCAATACCATTTCCATTCCGTTGTGCTTTAACATTCCTAAAGTGTTGAGCCTCTGCAGAGAAACGCTGGGGAGAGGGATGGGATGCACTGTAATTGCACTCTTTCAACAGGAGACAGGGCTTAGCTCACGCACTTTGGTTTATAATCCCTTGCTATTGTTAAAGGTAAAGTCTTAAATAGTTCGGTAAATTGTATCACTGATTCTGTAGTCACACATCACTTTTGGTTTTAGCGCTGCTATTTCGTTTGTTCTTTAGCACAGACCTTTAGCCTGGGTTGCAGCAATTGCTCTGGAATGGTCCCCTTTTGTGATTATGATTCCATTTCTCTATCTGGTTTGTGGCATTTGTTTAGATGATGCTGTAATCCCATACTTACCCTTACCCAAACATAACCACAACAAAGAAACAGTTGCAGGGAGCTTCTTCGGTGTTTTCTTATATCAAAAGGGTTTCTGCTGTGTCCTCTCTGGCTGGTAAATACCCTGGGACCCTTGAAAGGTATGTCCATTATGATTCACAATTTATGAATGTATTGCAGAGCTCCCACATTGTTATGTTAATTCCAATGTCAGCAGTTAGAATACACTTAGAATGAAGGAGGCTTTAGAGCTTTCAGACTTTATATTTAATGTACATAATCAAACACTTACATGTCATTAAATGCATGTCTAACACTTATCATAAAAACTATGAACTATGTTTTTCAAGTATAATAAAAGGTAATGTATTATTATTCCCCATGTGTGTCCAAAATCCACTTTGCCATCTTTATACAGGCAGAGTAATTTCTTAGCGTCCAATTATACTCTGATTTGCATAGGGACAACTGTGTTTTGTGCAATTAAGTTATCACAAAGTCCTGTCATTCCGTAGCATTCTGTTAATCTTTAACTCAACGAAAAGCCATGTCAGCAGAGCACCAACACAGAAAAGATGGGTGTTCAAAGGAACTGCAATAGGAGCACATTCAGGACTGTCAGACAGAACAAGCTTTTCAAAAGGACACTTCCATTCAGTTTAAACCTACAAGGCTGTTGGGCTGACACCTCCATTTATTTGCTGTAGGGCTATAAGGAGAGAAAAAGAGAGACTTTCAGTCTTATTAAAGCAGTATTTGGAATACAAAAAAAGGGATTCTTTCCCTCTGCTCCTTTCACTCTCTCTCAGCGGCAGATCATAAAGCATGGGCAACATTAATGCAAGGCAGATAGTATGGGTTCTAATATGAAGCTGGAAGACCTGATTTTTGCAAACCAGCACCAAATCTATTTATTCAAGTTTTTTTTACAATCAGCAGGGGGAAAAAAAGGCAATGGCTTTTTAAAATGTAGTCAGGACTATGGAAATCCCTGAAAATAGCATCTTTCTGCCACATTGCTTTGTGGATGTCTGGACCATGAGCTCAGAGCAGGTTGTGGCTCGTAGCACCAGTATGGTCGAGTGATTATTCCAGTCAGGTGCAGCAGCAGGTTCAGTTTTACAAGATTAAAATTATAATTATCTTTGAGAAAACATTTGAGGACAAAACATGACCGTGTTCGTAACTGATCCTTAGCTGGTATAAATTGGAATAAGGCCATCATAACCAGTAGAGAGAGCCCAGCTGCAACTCTAACCCCATCTACTCTCAAAATACTGGGTGCACGAGGATATCTGAAGATGTGAGTATTGCAGGTAAAAGTCTGCAAATTGATTATTTCTGCATGGTTTCCAAAACTTCCCTAAACACAGCCCATGCACCTTCTTCCTGTTAACGTTCCCATTGCTTTCACTGAAAGCTGGCACTTATCTGTCATGTTTTGTCTCGGGGATCTTTACTTCTGTGAATATTTATATTATCTAATATTCATTTCACTGAGTCAATTTGCAGAAAATGTTTCTCTTTCAAGGGTGCTTCTGAATTTTATATTTTTCATCTCAATTAAAAATAAACCACGCTGTGAGTCGGCTTTGTAGTTCTTTTATCATGCTACTAGCTCCGTGCATTTTTTCACCTATATACTAATAAGAAGGTCTATTTAATATTTATAAATATATATATACCTCAGTAAGTGGGGTTTAGGGCTACTGTCCAAAGAAACTTTTCTTGCCTTTCATTTGCACTGTGCTGCAAAACCCAGTTTTAACTCAAAAGAAACTGTAAAGAACTCTTTGTTATTTTCATTTTGGCCTTAATCTATAATGAATATTAATAGCACTTGTAAGATGAGGTGCAGATTAAAAGCATTTAGCTTGGATATTTTCAAAGGTTGCAAGCTGGATAACATTTCTGGAAGTGCCAAAGGGCCAGATTTGTTAGTGCAATTTTAGAAGTGACATCGACTCCTCTTTTTAAAGATGTCTAAAGCTATGCGAAAGTGCAAATAGGTTCAAAAGCACCTTCATCATTGCCAATCTGAAATAAAATGGAGGTGCTTTTGCAAATCTCTTTAGACACTTGTTTGCACCTTTAACGTGTGTATCTAAATAACTTCCAAAAATGGGACTTGGTCATTTAGAGGACTTTGGAAAGCATGTCCAACATGCCCACTGAGGTGGCCCTGGGCTTTAGCCAGAGATGAAGTCCATTGAAATAAGCCTGAACGCTATCCCTGCCGGAGTTGGTGGCACAACTGCCACTGATGATCAGTGACATTGGTCCAGGTCTTCCGGCACTCATAGAAAATGGCAAAATGTTGCTCTTGCCCTTTTATCAGTACGCCTGCAGTTGAACACTAATAACCACTTCAAAAGCAGGAAGCTTTCTCCCAGGGACGTCAGTGAACAGACAAGTCTGGCAAGGTATCAACTGATCTGGCAGATGAGGGCTTTAATGCAGTCCGTCTTGCTTCTGGTGGAAAGTTCAGGGCCTGGTGGAACCTTGTGCAGAACAGGGGGCTGCACCCCGGTCTTTCTGGCCAGGGCTGCTGGGCCCAAACGTAGCACTGCACACGTGTGCGTGCACGTGTGGGCACACGTGGACCTTGGACAGTTTCTACCACGTGCTTGTATTCACATCTGCCATCCTGAAACAACCCCCGGCAGACTCTTTAACTCACAAAATAGGTGATTCAGTCCAAACCCAAGTTTGTTCAGTGGATTTGCTACCAACGAGCGAGAGAGGTGAAAAGGAAGCACTTATTTTTGTCAGCGTGGGTCGTGAATTAGGGTGGGACTAATTACATCCCGTTGGATATCAGAGGTGTGACCGAACACCGTGTTAAAGAACATGTACATGGAAGTGGTGGGTTTGGGAGGCCAATTTAAAGCACCTGAGGACAACCTTGCAAAATCGTGGTCTTTAATGGTTGTGAAAGTTTGTCTTGACTGGAAGGGTCTTTGTGAAATACTTCCCTTGTGCTGGTCGGGAGGCAAAGAGCTGGATGAAAGAGCTGACCACTGAAGTAAAATTTTAATCCATCCAGCAGAGAAACTGAAGGGGCCCAGACTGCTCTTGGGCAGTCAGGAGCCATGAAAATAATTCTGGAAAATGTTCTCATAAGCTGATAAAGGAGCTGATTTAATAAAATTATTACGTTGTTAGTTTATGATTTTACTTAGAAATCTTTTGGCCTAGTTCAGGTTAGAAAAAAAGTCACCAGCTTTAGTTCTTCTGCAGAAAAAGGACTCCATCATTTATTAGATGAATGAAGATATCAATTTCTGTTTAAACATTAACAGGGTGATGCCAAATATTAGTCAGTTCCTAATAATTTTGAGGGATTAAAAAGATAATAAAAGTAATAGTCCATTACATTACCTACTTCAGCAAGATTGTAATGAATGTAATAAATTCCAGATCAGGGTTATAACAACTTCCATCTATTTAAAATGAATTTGTAGGGTTACTTTCATTAACTATGTATATGGAGAAAATGATCTGACATATTACTTTAAAAGAGCTGTAAAACCGATTAGAAGGAAATATGCTTCCCAGACAGTGATCTAGGCCGCTGGGGAAATTTTATCCCTGGGAAGAAGGAGGGGAAAAGGAAGGGAAGGGGAAGGCATCTTAAAGGATGCTATTGCATCATGTTTTTAACGTGCCCCTAAAGCCGCTTCGCTCCTCAGGAGAGGTTTGGGCAGTAACAGCAGTCAGAGACCAGGACGAAAGGCACTTTCTCTCCTGGCTTTTCTATCCCCTTCACTTCCTTCCTTGGGAAAGGATGGATCTGTTAATGTATAAAGGTTCCTGCATTGGGAATTTGTGCATGGAAATGAAACTGTGCCTGGTTCTGGTGCAGCCTTTTGGCAGCCCAGGGGAAGGCTGAGGCATTAAAGGGGACGGTGGCCTCATTGCTCGGAGGAGACAAGGGACCTAGCACTTGACTGCACTACAGAAATTACTGCTGCACCTAGAATGCAGCCTTCATTTATCAATTTCATAGTAAGGGGGAAAGGGAAAGGGAAAGGGAGGGGGGAAACCCAACATCTGACTGCCTTTTTCAGCTCCTGCTACCTCTAGCCACCGAGAGCCCTCCAAATCCAGTCATGTGTGTTATAAAGAGGCTTGGATAAAGTAACTTAATACTAATGATTTATTCTTAATTGGACCTCTAAGTGATTAAAGTGGCAGTAATGAATGAGTAACATCCTTCTAATTCGCTTTTTCCATTTGGCTTGGGCTGAAGGCCCTTTCTTTGTGCAGGATTTGACTTGGGGGTAAGCAATAACAGTGTTTTTTAAGCTTTAAGTAGCACGTCTGGAATGAGCTGCTTGGATCATATTTACAATAAATGACTCCATAAGCATGCTACCAGGGCATTGATTTTTTTTTTCTTTCTTTCTTTCTTGCTTGCTTGCTTTCTCTTTCTTGTTTTCTTTTATTGGATTAGCCAATTGTGAGGTTAATGAATATGCATTTGGCAACCCATGTTTGTGAGTCCAAGTCCCACGTGGGCATCAAAGCGTTCGAAATGTGCAAGCGTAAATATCAGCTTTGTCAAAATATTGATTCACTTTAAGAGTAACACAGCACCCTCCTTCTTGTGTTAATGTACATAAGGATAAACTTGCTTTACGTATTATTTTACTTATTTTATAGGACTTAATACTGCCAATTAAATGACTGAACCAGATGAGATTTTCTAACTTTACACTTCAGTGCCCTCTTCCTGCTTTTTCAATCCAAAAATGATTGTTAACCTCTTTCTTAAAAAAAAAATCTATTAAAAATATAGACCTCAATACCTGCAATATGTAACTTTTTAAAAAGAACAGAGAGATCCAAAAACTCAGGTGTTTCACTTTGTCTTGGTGAAGAGAATGTTATACAACATAAAGACAGCTTGAAGTTGGAAGATGTGCGGAGCACTCACTTGCACTAGAAGTTTATCCCTGGTAGCTTGGGCAGCTCAGAGACGGGTGAACAGCAGAGGAACGTTGAATTGTTTGTAACATTGAGTTAAATTGGCAGTTATTTAAAAATAATTTGGGTATGCTTACTCACATGCCCCAATTATATCTCTTACAGGAATGTAGATAGGAATGTATCACATTTACCATATTGTAGCTGGCATGATTAGCAGTGTGATTGGGTTGTGACAGCAATGTAAGATAGCATGAATAAAAAAAACCCTAATAATAATGCTTGTACTTCTTTTATACCCAAAAAAAGAGATCAATTTATGCAACCCCCCAGCTTTGTATCACTTTATGCTTTTTTATACAGCTATGGTAGATTTTTGAATCACCTGGTTTCAGTACAGTGGGAGATGATGATTAAACAAAACCAGTAAAAAAGATAAAAACGAAGACATTATTTGGGGGTTTTCTTCCTGTCCCATTCCCCCACCCTGATTCGGAAATATTTCACAGTGAGAAAGCTTTATGAAATATCTTTGATTTCATCAGATATTGCCAGAGATGAGGACTATTCAGCAAGCATGAAAACTCCTTCACCTGATTTTGAGGGCAGATTGCTATCGAAGGCTGGTTGCCGTCATGGGTAATAAAACTGCACTGCAGGTGTTGATAGAAACTGGCTAATTAATAGACCATTACTGTGCTGTCATTGACTAACATTAGAACCCTTTGAGACTAGTTAATGCTGGCAAAAATCTGGAGAAGCTCTCAGGGTCTGATGAAACTCAGATTTAATGATAGACTTTGACCTGAATTTGAGGAGTATACAATTTTTTCACATGCTGTCCAAACACGTCTGAATTGTGTGGATGTTCTCTATGACACAAACGCTCACACAGGATTATACACCTCAGATAATGGGACAAATGGAGGCAATTTCAGCGAACGAGCTATGGTGCCCTCACAACCCTACAAACACTTGAGGAAATTTACTCACTTTTGACTACAGCTCTCTGAGGTTTGCCTGCATCCCTAGAGAGGGGGCTGTGCCCCCAGACACCAAGCATCCCTCCTCTCCTCTCCTCTCCTCTCCTCTCCTCTCCTCTCCTCTCCTCTCCTCTCCTCTCCTCTCCTCTCCTCTCCTCTCCTCTCCTCTCCTCTCCTCTCCTCTCCTCTCCTCTCCTCTCCTCTCCTCTCCTCTCCTCTCCTCTCCTCTCCTCTCCTCTCCTCTCCTCTCCTCTCCTCTCCTCTCCTCTCCTCTCCTCTCCTCTCCCTCTCCTCTCCCTCTCCTCTCCCTCTCCTCTCCCTCTCCTCTCTCTTCTCGGAATTTTGGGGTCACCTTGACAAACTGGACTATGTGAGGGGAGGAAGGGTTTGACACATTGGGTTTTCTCAGCCTTGCAGTTCCAGTAAGCTGTAATCTCAGTTAAACATCTTTTGGGACGACGCAGCAATGATTCAGAAGAAGGCTGACAAGGACATTAGTAGGGACTTGCAGGGAAGGGAGAGGTATTATCCAGAGCTACAGAAAATGCCTGGTCAGGAATACGAGAAATGAGAAAAAGTGAAGAGTGGAAGAAATAAACAAAGAAAGAGGAGAAGCAGCAGCATTTAACCCAGGGAGAAAGAGTCGAAGTGATTTCTGCAGCAGTGGTAAGGTGAAAGTATGAGGAAAAGTAAGATTTATGGAGGACTGGCTGAAATGAGATTGGAGCCAGTTAAAGAGTGAAGGAAACAAACAAAAAAAAAGAAAAGATAAAAATAAAGGGAGCGACTTTGCATTCTTATTGTTAAAAGTTAATCAGCCTTTGTGCCCTCAAGACTGGCCATCTCTGCCGAGTGCCCTGGCAAGCACCCCAAAGGCTGTGTCCGGCTGCGGGAGTGAGAGCAGAGGTGTGGTGCTTGGTTTCCAGCACCAAACTTCCAAGCTTTTGGTTGCTGTGAGCACAGTCAGGCTCATCAAATGTGTTCACACCAGCAACAGAGAGAGATGGCAGGGCAGCACACAGCCTGGCAGACACACCTTCCTGTCTCTTTCCTGCAAAGCCGTTTCTGCTCAGTCCCTTTCCCCAAAGCAGCTCAGTCTTCAGAAGGAAAGCTGCGAAAATGCCGCTTTTCAGGGTCTGGGAGATGTTTCTCTAGATCCCCCAGAACAAAGTGCATCAAATCATCTTAAAATGGAACAAACACTGAACGCGCAGCTCTGTTCCCTGATAATCCTTCCAAATTCTTCTGAAGAGCCTCATTCATGGTACAAAGAGTTCCCAGGAGGACTTGCTCTCTTCAAGGACTAGTTAGCTGTACAAACATACCATTTGCTTTAGCATCTCTTTGAACCACCCTCAAAACACCGGTGTAATAATTGGATACCCTTACCTCTGCTGGCCTGTGCGGCATGGGTCATATATGTAAACATCAAACTCAAATAACAACCCCCAAATTTAATTTATTTCTACCTAAACAAGTTCTTTTATCATAAAGCAATAAATTTGTCTTGGTGCTAGCAATTTGTTGCGGGTGACATAACACTGCAAATTGATTAATCGCTACTGTACACGACAAAATGAGAAAAGCAAGGAATTATTATGAATAGCGTCCATCTGATACAGTAGGGATTCATTATTCAAAAGTGTTAGCTAGTGGTTAGCTATCCCCTTGTTGCAGATTACATTCATTTGCAGAATCCTGCATCATGCTTGCACAAATCAACAAACATGCATTTATTAAGACATGGAATGAAAGCTATTAAAATGTGAAAAATTGCCTTTTTCTTTAAAAAATAATGAATCAAATTTGGTGGTAGCTTTTCTTTGCTGGGGGACGTTTCTATGTGGCTGAAGCAAAGAAGGTTATTACGTTATTTCTGTGTTTGCCTCCAGAATCAGTCATACCAAGCTAAGTACATTGATAGTGGTTGTTAGTGCCTTGCATTGAGCCTCAGTATTGCAAGTTGGAGGATTTGGTGTACCAGAAGTGCTGGGTTGAAATTATAAATACATCAAAATAGGCTAACGTTGCCCTTTCAAACACATTTTAATCTTCAACATTATATTTATACCAACAGATCACAGTTATGCCTGAGGAACCTGGTCTGCTTGAGGTGAAGTACCAAAGGGTGAGCTGAAGATGAGCACTTCCCTCTGATAAAAAACAAAAATAATGTATAGGACCAAGATGGTCTGTGTTTCCCAGGTTGAACAGTGGACCTGATGTGAAGTATGAAATTAGTCTGAAAAAATAAATCTAAGATGCAAACTTCCAAAAAAAGCATGATCTAGACCCCTTCTTTGCATAGCTGTCCTGGTCTCTGAGGATCACCAGTCTCTTCTGAGACAGGGAGCAAAGTTTCATGTGTCCATCTCAACTGCACAAGAGTGATGTATCTAAGCTTGTCATCGTTGTCAGGCAACTCGTGTTCTCCATGTAGCTGGTCTCGGCACAATAACACAGAAAAAAAGATTGGTTTAACTTTTGAGGAAGGGCATGAAGAAAATACAGTCTTTTCTTCTGTTCCCGTTTCAGGAGCTCTTGCACTGCCGCTTTGAGATGCTTCTACAGATAATAGGATTAAGGGCATCAAACAGCGAACTTCCTCTGCCTCCTCCCCTCCCTCCGCACCTCCTGTCAGCGCAAAGTGCTTTTCCTTCTCTTTGGAAAATTGCTTCTCTCATGCATTGCTTGTGGAAAGAAACGCACGGATTGTGGGAGCAGCAGCTTAGCAGCAGCTCAGTCTTTGAACTCGGGTCTCTTGCCTTTTAGCTCTGCTCTGAAATGCCACATGTTAAATTGTTTTAATGGCTACTTGCAGTGAATCATCACCAAAATATCACCAAAAGAGGATTTTTTAAACATTGCTAAAATTTTAAAGTGAGGTTAGTCATTCCACTTGAGTGTTTTGTGTAAGAAAAGAAAATGGAAAATGAAGAAACATGAAGGAAAATGAAGAAAAATGAAAACAAGTGTGTAAATAGGAGTGTTAGGTCCATGGTACATAATATTAGCACGTTCTGGTATGGATTACCAGTTACTCTTTTAGATTTGATTTCATTAACATGCTGTGATTAAATCAGGTAGGATTCACATAGGTATAACTACGTGTAAACATCCCTAAGCCTGTAACTCAGCTCCTCTGGGCAACCTGGGCCCAGAGACAGCAGATGAGCTTTGCAGTGTGGATGGTTTCTCCTTGCCCTGGCCACTGAAGCCATGCAGATCTCAGTGAGCATCCCTTTGGGCATCAGAATCACTAAAGCCAGATCACTTCTCAGCCAGAGCTGGAGCCAGCACTGCCTTTCCTGGTGTTGATGCTGCTGCAAGCCCTGATGCTGCTGTAAGCCCTGATTTTGCTTCTAAAGAGGATGTGGCTGTTTTCTCCTAGAACACTCTCAACAGTCAGCCATGCCAATCCGTCCATTCTAGAGTGTTTCAGGTGCTTTCATTTCATGGGTACTGGCTGACTCATTTAAAACAAGAAGACAACGTGCTGCCCAGTCTAATGCAGCGTGTGTCCTGCCTGGTGAGCAGAGCAGTGACGCTGGCTGGACCGTCTTGCCCTGTGCTCACTGCTGTTAAAACACAGGATGGAAAAACATGCAGCTGAGTGAGGGCTTATGCTCTGCTCAGGGGTGATGGTCCGTGAGGAGAAACACAGGAATCTCTTCACTCTGGCCTTGCCTGAGCCACCCCGTTAGACACACCCAGCACACACAGTGGAGAATGGCAGGGACGCTGTCGGACGGGTCCACAGCAAGATCCAGAGGCACAGCTCTCCCCCAGGTGACAGAGGGATGGACACCAAACCCTGCTGTGGACTTGGGGCTAACCGACTTGTAGCCTCAAGGAAAACAGTGGCAAAGTTAGTTACAGCCAAAATCCAGGTTCCAGGGGGAATCCTGACTCCCCTGGTGGTTAAAAGGCATTGTGAGGCTCTAACTGGCTCTGACAAGCATTTAGAGGGGAAAGAGATAGGATATTTTTCTTTACCACTTCAGGGGCAGATACAGTACAAAATAGTTGACACTAAATTCCACGTCAGTTATGGTTTTAATCTAATTTAGGACTTAGACTTGGTTCAGCAAAGTGGTTTAAGCAGTTTTAAGGTGCTGACAAATCACTGTTCTATCTAGAACTGCAGCAGAGTCCAGTTCTGTGTCAAATAAGCTCTTGGCCATTAATTTCTGAGCTGGGTGTGCCATTTCCATCAGCCATCTACAGTTTTAATGAGAAGAGCAGGGGCAACAAAAAGAAAGAGTTCTGTCTGGGCACTCCTTTGCTCTGGGAGTATTTCCGTGCAGTGAAAAGTTAATCTTTTTGATGGGTGATGCATGTGGATGGTACTTTGTACATTTGATACTGAATGCTTGATATAGCTCAGTAACCCATATAAACACTGCAGAAGGAAAGCAGACCCTGAGCAAGGGAAAGATCTGTCTTAAATCCCTCCGTCTGTCACATCACAACGTCCTTCCATAATGACATGCAGACTTCAGAGAGGCTGCAGCATCTCTGTCTTGTCTGGGAGACACTTGGCTGTTAATGACTAACTTCCCAGAGAAAGCATTTCTTTTTGTAGTTTGCTTCTCTTTGGATTTTTGCCATAAAGTCCACAAAACAAATAGACAAATAAAATCAATCCGTCAAGGGCAGGCGACTTGTGTAGGTGGACAGCAGGAATCTGCACCCCAGTCAATTGGACCAGTTTGGGATCATTCTTTTTTTTACCTCAAGTGGCAACATCTTCCTTCCCTCCCTCTTGATCCCCTCACATGGCACAAGAACAGAGCTTTGCAGAGGTGACTTACAGTTTAAAAGACGGAAGAGTGACTTTAGACAAAAATGATTTTAAATTCAGTCACAAGATACTTATAAACCACTGGGTTTGGTGGCTGCTTAGAGAATCTGAATACCCAAGAGCTAAGAGGTTGCTGAGTGAGTGCTGCACTGGTGGCAGCCAACATAGCTTTGCTGAAGTTAAGGCTGCAAATCAGCCCCATACTGGCTGGGGAGTTGGCCAGTGAGTCTGGAGTACAAGATAAATGTTTATGGAAGGAGACAGTTTTCTCTGGATAGCACCATTACAGGAAAAAAAAAAAAAAACAACCTTGTACAAATCTCTTTATCTCTCAGTTTACCTGTTGTCATTAACAGATCTTCATTTGTTGCTTTGGGGCTAACTTCTGATTCTCATTCAGGACAAAATCCCCGTGAAATGGCTATTAACAGTTCCTCCATCAGAGATAAGTGAGGGTTCCCTTACAAAGCTCCTGGATACAGTCACGTAGACCTCTAATTCTCCCTGGTTCCCTAATTAAACAGCAGCAAAACCTTAATCTTCTCTAGAAATGCTTTGTCAGAAGGCAGCCGTGGTCTGCCTACAGAGTTAAGTACATCAGAGATTTTATCTCCTTACAAATGTTGACCTCCAGCAAAGCATCATAAGATAAAAACTGGCAAAACCTGCCAAAATCTGCCACCCCCCCATCCTATTTTGCAAGTAACCTGTCCCTGCCAGCCAAGGAGTTCAGCAGGGTGGATGTAAGGTATCTCAGGTTACTTATGACTATCACTTGGGCTCTCCTGAAATCTACCCTGAAAGGATTTAGTTACAGATGGGCACAAAGTCTGCAGGGCTTTACCACAACTGTCTGCCGGTATCACCTTGCAGCTTTGCCTCTGTCTTCATGATGTTTTTTAAATTGCAAAAACTCGCTCCGTAAGTCACCAATTATACTATGGAGGGAATGGCAAGAGAAACAGAGCGTGCAGATATTTGTGTGGCTATAGGAGTAAGAGTAGGAGTAGGAATAGGAATAGTTATATGTTTGTTCCAAGGTCACCTGAAGGGCAGCACAAGCCTGGGAAAAGCCAGTGTTTTATTCATTATGTGCCTTTCCAAAAGACTCGTGAGTTTAATGTAAATGGCATATGGTCCGCCTGCCACTTCTCATGGCGTGCTCCACTCTGCCATTTAACCGCACACCTCTCGACAGGTCGTGTCCTTAGCAGAGGTAATTGAATGGGGGCATCCTCATGTTTCGACGGAAATGAGTAACAGGAGGGATGAATGGAGGTGAGTATGCATCGTGCCCTTTGTCAATACATCATTTTACTCTTTGTAGAAGAAAAGGGAGCCAGGCTTTTATTTACCTACTGGCTGAGCAAAGGCCAGCAATCCTTACTCTGTCAAATTACTTAAGACTAGCAAATGCTGTAAGACCTGACCCAAAAAGGATTTTAAAGCTGGTGAAAGATTGTCATGAGGTGGGCTATGCAGCTTTTCATAAAGCAGTTGTATCAAGCCTGAGAAGGGAAAGAATCTAAGGCCATTAACCCAGTAAGAGACGAGGCTGTCAGTGGAGCCAGAGAGCATTAAATGCCCATTCACAACATATTTTCAGTGGGAATCAGTCACCAGACTTCTTCCTGCACCTATGACAACCCCAGCTTTGCATGGAAGGCATGAGCACTGGTTTGTCCTTGCTACATCTGAGCTGGACGGGGGCAAATAAAAAAGGGACCTTTCCTGGCAGGGACAGCAAAGAGAGCGGTTGGGGAGGAGCTGGGGATTCCTCCCAGCTGCCGCTGAGGTGCTGCACAGGCAGGGCATGTTGTTTCATGTCTCTGCAAAAGACCTGGTTCCCCATTCCCTAACCCTGCTGTGAGAGCCAACAGCAAAACACTTCAAAGCCGGGAAGTTAAATTCTCTGTTCACAGGAGTAAGTGGCTACCAAGGGTGGAAAGTTGTGATGGTTCTCGTAGGACACAGGGGTCCTGGGCTATAAAAGAATACATTTCTCATCCCTCTCAGGTGTTGAAAGCTCATTCATGAAGCCGGTGGAAATATTAGATGAAAAAAGCCGTGGAAGTGCAAAGTGAATTTGTTTATATTGAAACAAATATCTCTCATATTGAAAAAAATCAAATAAAGTGTGTAGGGAATTAGTGGGTCAGAGGAGGGAAAATTAGAGCTGATCAGAAGGTAGCAATAGAAATGGCTTTTGAAAAGCTTTTTTCTTTTTTTCCTACCTAAACCAGGCAGGAAGAAGAGAAAGGAAGCACCTTGGCATTGGCACCAAAACCTTCTTATCTCACACATTTACACTCTCCACTGCGCACATTACTCTAGTTCACCTTTAGGTTGCCTTTTGACAGCTGTAGGCTGATACCAAACGCTCCTGGAAGCAGACACTCGGCAAACAGCGCATTGCGCTCCCGTCTCAAGAATTCAACATGAGAGAAGGATCTGAGGCCATTGGAGCTACGAAAGCCATTGCTGGTGTGACATGACTTGATTTTGCTATTCCTGTGCATCCCATATGTGTAAGTGTGATGGAGGGACAACTATTTAAAAAAAATCACCAAAGCAAAGTGTGAATGATGTCTACTGGACAACTCATTTCAGAAACATCTCCCTCCACCTTCCCTTCCTTTTTGGCAAAGCCTCAACAGCCGAGCTGCTTTCCATGCCTATATGTTCATCCGTACAGGTAGCTGATTTATCCACCGCTCTCCTCACTCCAGAAAGCTTCTCCGGTCTCCTCTTTGTCACTGCCACCCTCAAGGGCCCTGACCTTTGCCATATTCAATAGCGAGCCTCCCTGCAGACAGACAGGGTGCAGATACCCGGTATTGCTGCTGCCTGAGCTGTCAAGCGGACAAACAGCAACAACGTAGTTGCACAGCATTAAATAACTGGAGCCTAAGTGGATTACTTCCCAGGACTGGAAAAACACCTTGCTGTCCATAGACATCAACAGAGCAGGAAACAGGACCACATGCACTGTGTGCATGAATAACCAGCAAAGATTTGAATCCGACTGCACTGTACGAAGCGCTCAGCTCTTGCTCTTAGTGTTTCATCTAAATCTTGATTGCTGTATTTTAAACCTGCCACTTCTTGTCCTCCTGACAGCCAGCCCAGACTTCATTTTCATTCTCCTTCGAAGTGAATACCATTGCCTTCAACCATGGTTGTTTAAGACACCAAAATAATTGTTGAAATGGGTGTTCCCATGATGCATAATCTTGTTTATAGATAGGGTTTTTGGGGGGAAAAGTTCACATTTAGAAAAAGAGCCCTGGATTTTTTTGACCAAACCAAAAGGAAATAACAACAACAAAAATTTCCAAGTGATTCAATAAGAATACAGCAAAACTACACACCTATCTCTGATTTTTTATGGGGTTTTGAACTGCAAAGTTCAATAAAATGGAACATATGAAGCTTGGCTTCCAGCACTAAGGAGTAAATGCTCTGGCTGACGGTGTACTGGTACTCTCCCTACATCCAACACACTGTACAGGTATGAGGCAGTCAGTGCTTTCATCACACCACAGTGGCATAAATCTCAAACACATCACAGAGCAGCATCTGGTATGTTATAAATACAATGTTGAAAGAGCATCCTTTTTTATTATTATTTATTTATTTACTTACTTACTTATTTATTTATTTACTTACTTACTTTTAGCATTTGTTACTCACTGAGAGGTACTGGAGGACAAAACTGATTTGCACTTGTTCAGCCAGGGTGTTCAAGTATGAATCTTCATCTGATCGGGCCAATAATTTAGTCTAAATACACACTTACATATGGGAAGGGGAAAATGCTGTAAGGGATGTGCCACCAGTTCACGTTGCTGCTCACAACCGTATTGCCTCTCTCTGCTGTCCAGATTTGTTTTCTTTTGTATTTCTAAATGAGTATGTTAGCCAACGTGACCATGTATAATTAAATATCTAACAAATTTACCATGAAATGAAGTCCAGTGGAGTGTCCAATGGAATCCTTAGGAATGGGGGGATGGTTTGGGGAACAAGGCTCATCGTCTGGTGTCTGGAGTCCTCCACAAGCCTCTGCATTTACAGAGTGACCAGGAGATATTTCCCTGCTCTCCAGGGGCATTGCTGTATGCAAAATAGATACAAAAGAAGATGCAATAGGTTACGTTTTTGCCTGATCTACATTGGCACCAGCCCTCTTGCATCCTTTGCCTCTTTGGCTGGGCAAGTGGCCCGGCAGGTCACCTGGCTGCTGCCACTCCGAATGGATGAGACCTGAGCTTTAATTACCTTCCCTTCAATGGGAGTGCTGTGTTTGGTACCTGTCTTTAGCTGATTTGAAAAAAACAACAAAAAAATATGGAAACCATGTGTCAGACACACAATACAAACCTCACTTCCTTAGAAAAATGTGATTAAAGTTAGTTAGAAAAAAACTATTTTCTGCTAAGTTATTGGTTTTCTATCAAGTTCCTCCTGATCTATCCCCTGGATAGGAGAGTTTTCAGTTTGATATTCTAATCCTAGAACGTGCGACATGAACCTGCACTGCCCATAAAAACTGCAGATCATTCCTTTTTACGTTCTTCTCGCAGTTGCATCTCTGCTTTTTCTATAATGATAAATGAGAAACCAAACAAAATCAGTTGTTAGGTCACACTTGCAACCCATGGACCCAAAGCTCCTTTTAGAAGAAAAAAGATGGTTTGTCCCTTTATGAGATAGATTATCATGCTGTCCCAGACCTCTGCCTTCATCCATGACAACATCACCCTCTCCCTGCCTTTTCCTGCACATCTTTTTTAGGCATGGTAAACCCAGCCAGGCAGGGTTTTGCTTGCTCCTCACAAGAAGGATCCTTTGCCCCCCCCCAGGGGTTACCCAGAATATTCACCCCCATTTCTCCTCACTCATCTGACTGAGGCTGCTTCCATTCCCTCCCGCTCGCCCTCCCTTCTCCCCCTGACATTGCCATGCACCACATCAAATAATTGTTGTTATAACTCTCCTCCTTCCCCAACTAAAATATACTTGATTGGGAGGGAGAGGGGGAACAGGGAAATAGCTGGGTTTATTTTAATAGTTTCCACTCTCAGTTCAGTTTTATAGTACAGTATATTTAACTTTAACGTATGGACAGCTGGATGCATTTAACAGCACAATGGAAAGAATTTAGCAAGTATACATTACAGGCCGTGTATTTGGAGCTGATCACCACATATTTCTTCATAATATTTAGATGCGCCTGTTACAGATTGCGGCGGGCTGATCAAAATATGATTGTGTCAGGTAGGATTTGTAGTAGATGAGCGTCTTCTTTTCTTTACTTACTAAAACTCGTCTTACAAGAAGTGCAGTTTAGCTGATATCAGCAAGTCTAGCCCGATGCTCACGGTAGGGTTACTTGCCTTCTCTGCAGATGCTGAAAAAAAGCATAAATACACCGAAACATAGGGGCATTTTCTGAACATAGACTGTGGTGTCACCCTCACCAGCAAATCCAGTGGAGAGAGAAGGATCATCAAAGGGTCAGAATCTGTCCCACATCCCCACACACAATGTAACGCTAGAAAACAGCTACCACCATGAGACAGAGCTGGAAATCCTTCACATCTTTCCACTGGACCTGCATCCTGCTCTGAACCAGCTGATTACCCTCTTGCAGCCTCTCTACAATGCTCTGGAGATTTTTTCAGTGAAACCAGGCAGAAGTCTACATTTCTCTCAGAAACATGAATAAAGCAAATTTTCTGCGATGTTTTAAAATTCATTTTCCTTTTATTAAAACAAAAACCCAACACTTTGTTTATTATTATAAAGTAAGATCCTTCACTACTTTTATGCCTCTTACCCAGAAGCTCAGGTGCCTGAACCACATAATTTTAACAAATTTACCTTGTTGTCTCTGGTTTGTTACTCAGTGCCTGTTGCAGCAATGCAAAGAGAAGGCAAATCATCCAAAGTCTTGCTAGTATATTTAACCAGTTTTCTCTTTTATTCTGGAAAATAGTAACAGCTTCATCTTTCAGTAGACTTGGGGGTTTTGTCCAGTTTGTGTTTTAAAAGTGCTGCCTTCCCCAGTTACTGAAGGGTCACATGATCAATGCTGACAAAATGCAAGGGATTGTGTTTAAAAGGTATTCTTATATAAATGCCAAAGAGAAGTTGAAGCCTAAGGAATCACAATAATTATGATTTGGAGAGATTCCAAACAGTAATGCAGCTCAAGCCTGCTTTCCAAGCTGTGAATAAGCTTCGGTTACTTGGGAAATTATGATTTTAGATGTGTTTGGGTAGATATGTTACTTTACCTCTAAATATGGGGAGGAAAGGAGAGAGATGCTCAAGGAGAAAAACCCCTTTGGAGGAAAAAAACCCAAATTGTTGGAAAGCTCTGAAGTGTTCTCATTAATGTCATGTCATTACACCGTATTGCTGCACAGGTTAATATAATTGGGTTACTGTGTGTGAGCAATGATCCATAGCATGTTATGGCACTGAAACAAATGACATTTAACCAAGAGATTTGTAAGGCACCTTGTTATCTGCATGGTGAGCAATTGCAACAGAGAGTCAGATTGCTAGACGAGCGACTGACAAATTAGTTGTTGGGTTTACTGGACAGCCTGAATTTATAACCACACAATTCCAACATAATTTATTAGATCCATAAACAGACAGATCCAGTGTTTTTACTTAGATTACACCCTTATTACAGCCTCTGATCCTGTCCCGTTTGCTGTATTGTTACAGCTTGGTTGTATTATTCATGTAACACTCAGTCCTTGGTTGGGGGACAAGGTGATCTTGTATCAATAAGCTGCAGATTTCTAGCAAAAAAATATCTACAGCCCAGTTTATAAACAAATAATTTGCAGATGCGTATGGTCCCACTCGCCAATTGTAGTCTCTCCAAGGAGGGAAAGATGCAAAGAGAAGGGATCAGTGAAAGATGAAAATTCAATTCAGAAAAAGATTTTCTCTTGTCTGCTGGTAGAATAGCTGCCAAAGTCTCTGTCTGTATGTTAAGCAGTAAAGACAAGCAAACTGAATGAGATCTGGGGGGAAAAAAATATTCAGACTCCCCTAGATGGCCATGGTGGTGTTTTTCCACCTTGGCTTCTTTGAGAAGAATATTTCCTCATTTTGTTTTGATTCTTCTGGCCTGGAGAGCAGAAAGTTCATCATTGCCCTGGCTGCAGGACAAAGCTGTGTCCTTTCTGGAAGGGCTTTCTTTAAATCCTCATTGAAAAGGACCCCACAGCTTACCCAGGCAGATTATTCCAATTCTTTAACTTGTGCCATTTCCCCAATATCTGTCTACTTTTACTTAGCTTGCTGACTTCAGTTTCTTTCCCCAGGGACAAAGAAAAGAATCATCTCTCTTTTCACGGCCCCCTTAAGAGCTCAGAGGACGGCTATTGGACTCCACACGCCCCTATCCGCACAGTCGCACACTGCCTTTCCTCTTCCCACCTTGCACAAATCCAGGTGTTTGCCCTTTCTCTTCCTGATGCTGGTTTACATCCTTGCAGCCGTTCCCTTTCGCAGTCACCACTGTATCCAGCGTCACTGGTGGCACATGGTGCCCAGAGCTGGATCCAGGATTCCCTGGTCCTCGGGAGGTTGGCTCAGGGAAACAAGTGTATCCCTCTAGTTTTTTCCATCTGAGGAAAAGCTGAAATCTTGCCTGTGTTCAGAGCCTTGGCTCACACCAGAGTTTTTATGAAGTGATAAAATAATCACCTTTGGGCTCATGGCTGGTGACTTAGACCAAAACTACAAGTCCAAGACTACCACCCAGGAGAGTATTCCCGCTCCTAATCCAGCTGGCATCTTATGATCACTTGTTCACTTTCCAGGTTAGAGTCCAGTTTTGTTTGGGCTAGATAAACCCTGGAGAGATGCCCAAATTTTTTGGACGTTTCCCCACAGAAAATCTGACCTCCACTTCTTTTGGAAGCTTGCTTCTCTCCAAAGAGGTTTTAAAACCTCCTCTCTTAGATTGGTTGAGTAAAAAAAACAGTTGGGGTGGCTTGTGAGGCTGGCTCTGACTTTCAGCTGTAAGCTGGTAAATGCTTTGAGTTAAGTAATGAAAATAAGAGAGGAGTCCAAACTCAATCAGGGCTCTGGAAAGCCATGAACTGTGAGTGAGTCTGAAACTTCAAGTCGAGATGTGGAGCTGAATGAGCTCCTCTCTGTGGCTTGGGCTGAGCCACACCAATGGTAGCAAAGAACTTAGGACCCAGTTTGTAATTTTAAGTTGAGCACACTGAAAGGAAAAAAAAATGGCATCATGGACAAGGTGCTGGAGACGATGTGGCTGGGAACAGAAAACAGGAGATGTTCATGCTGGTACTAACCAGTGCAGTTCCAGTCCCTCACCTGCAAGCACAGCTGACCCTGTGCTGTGCACTAAACCTGGACACAAATCTGCTCTTTGCAGCCGCTAAGAGTCCATCAGGGGTTCCTCTCATGTAAAGCTATTATTGTTAAAATAAACACGCATTTAGCTTCACCATATAACATTTCACAAGCCTGAGGCACAGCAGTTGGAATGCATCTCCCTCAGCCTTGAAACAGGAGGCAATGCAAATCGAGGTGTTGGAGCATTTTCAAGTTAAACACCGAAGGGTTTTATTGATGCAGGCTCTGGTGTGGCTGTTGCTGTGACGAGGGTGCTGCGTGCTGTGACATCTCTGCGCCTGAAACAGCACAGTGCAAACTGATCCCAACAACTTCTCTTGTAAACATATCTAACAACCAGCTGCTGAAGGAGTTTGGTCTGGTTTAGTCAGATGCGCTGGATATTTTAATCCGTGCCTGAACCAGTGTTAAACCCTGACTGGACTGCAGCATCAGAGAAACAAACCCTGCCTATCCCTGCTCGATAATCTAACTCTTGTCTTCCTAAGCACTTTTTGATGTGTTCTTTTCTTGGAAAAATTCGATTCATTTTTAATATTTTATAATATTACAGGCCAAGTTCATGCCTGGTTTAGCATCACTTCAATTAATCTTATAACCAGTGAAAATCTTCAAATCAAAACAGAGCAAAATGCCACTCTTCATTGTTTTGTTTGAAGCAGATTCTATGCAAAGATGCAATAGCAGATTTTATATAAAAGTGCCTAATTAAAGCAAGCCCCCAAACTGCATTTTCATTTTGCAGTGTTCAAGAAGGAAAAAAACACCCTTACTAATAATTACTGAAAATGAAACTCAGCAGGGTGAGCAAAAGACCGCACGGATGGCAGCAGAGGAGGATAGATGCTCAGTGTATGGAGGGGTTAACTAAATCTGAGCCTGTGATACTGCTATCATATTTGCCAGGGAGACTGGGGAGAAAATCCTAATGGACCTACTGGAAAGTGTTAATGGATATTGGTTATGTGTACAGAAAGGACACGAAGCCAACAGAAGTGGCTAATGAAAAATTATGTGAGCATTCAGCAGCGAGCATTATTCAGAGCCCTGATGGTGGTGGAAGGATGTGAATGACGCTGGTCAGGTGAAGAACTGGAAAGCCTGGTACAATATCACCTTTCAAGCTGAGTGCTGCCAAGACACTTAGGGAAATGTTGAATCGTAGTTGGAAGATGAGATATAGCTTTAGGGAGATGTAGAGAGACATGTTCCTAGCATACACTTCAGCCCAGAGAAAACACTCATTTGCTTTACAGGTGAATAAATAACCGTTTCCTTGAGCAAACCCAGTCATACAGTAGCGTGTCTTGCTATTACTTAGGGTTTGATCACGGGTAAAAAAATGTGCCTGTTACCTCTAATGGGAAAATCTCAGGGCTAGACGTAAGTAAGACAACTCCTTGTTGCTCCCAGACACTTGGATTATCATGGCTTTGGGTACAGGCTCTCTTTGTGCAGCACCTAACCCAGAGGGAGCTTGCTTTGGGATGGAAACCTCCATCAGTTACCACAGAAAAATATACATATAGTCTTGAATACCCCAGCTGCAGCTTTCTCATAGACAAAGGCAGATGAAATTACTACACGTATTTCCAGAAGGCTGGGATTGTGTGGCTTTAAAAAGTTTTTATTTCTACTGAATTTTCACTGAACTTTGCAGGAAGAAAAATGCAGCTCCCTTTCCCCATCAACTCAGCAGGATATTGCAAATCTAAAAAAATTTTTTCTTGCCTCTCAGTTAGTTGTCGACATCAGCAAGGGTATTAAAAGGCCGTGTTCAAGATAAGAAAGTAAATTCTCCTTTCTGTTGCTGTCATGAGGCTGAGATGGAAAAGCCAGGGAGACAGAAGTGTCCAGCTGTGACCTCTGTGCTCAGGTGGCCTCCTAAATTCATTTGTCTCATGACCACTGTCCTTCCTTATGGCACCATTTCCACAGAGAAATCAAAGAGGGAGCCAGGAAGTATTCTGCTTTCCTTTCCTTGTGTTGGTACTGCTTTGGGCTACACAGCACGACTTTGGGTCTTTGCTGGTTTAGGCCTCATTTGGGGAAATTAGGAACAATCTTTCTTGAAAAGGGATGATATTTCCCTTAATTTAAATAGTTTTGAGCAAACAAGTACCAATTTGGATGTACTTTCCCATTTAATATTTCTGTGATTTATGCTTCTAAGCAACCCTTCTGCTCTCCTGTTTATATGCCCTCAAAGCTCATTTTTTAACTACAGTTAATCAAGCTGAAGCAAAACATAACTCACAGCAAGATGATGCTGGCCAAATTTTATAACTTGGGCTACTGTATTGGATGTCATCTCTGTCACTAAAAATAACTACCCTGGGACAGGTGCCTTCCCTGGCCAGCAAAATTTAATGCCACTTTTTAAAATCCTGGCCAGAAGAAGCATGGAAGGGGAAGAAACTCTTTAGCTTTTGTGAGGGGAAGGATTGGTATTCTGAGTCCAGGAATTGAAAGCTGCTACTGGCCAGACACAAAGCGAACAGCAGTGACTCAGAGTACTTTGCCTTTCTACCGTGGTCACAGTGTAGGTTGTGAAGTGGCAGGCTGAGTAATTTCTAATCTGTAAATGTTGTTGTTTGCTCTACCACAAAATAAAATCCCTCTGCTGCTCCAGAAAACACCTTGGTGACAGGCAGGTGGGACCCAGACTTAAGGAAGCAGCAGGACACGTGCTTTATGCCATGTGCCTTTCTCTGCACAAAAAATCCTTCAACATCCTCCTGCCCTGGACAGAAAACCCCACACTGCTGCCCAAGCTGCACATCTTTGATGCTCCTTTAACCGGGTACCAACTCAGCAACATCCAAATGGTCCAGGCAAAACCACGCACCAGCCACGGCAAGACCTGTATCTTCATTTTTAGAAAACAGGAGCAAGGAAGAAATGAATAGAAAAATGTGAAAGGAGGCTCAGGGGTCTGCTTGCAATTGACAAAATACCTGCAAGTGGTTTTTCTCTGACAGTTTGGCAGATGGACGTGGCACTGTCTGTGCAACCTGTCTGCAATAGCAGCGCAAGCTCGGTTCACTCTGTTAAACGCACTCTGTGTTGTAGCAATATAGATGGCAATACATAAAAAAGCGGTGCTTAACGGCATTGGTTAGACCCAGTGAGCCAGGGAAGAGAGGGTTAGCCACAGTGAGCCAAGGTTTTTTATTTCCTAAGAGATTTAAATGAAGGAGCTGAGCTGCAGCAGGCAGCAGCACGCCAGCGGGGCAGAGGTCTGTGCAGGCTGCAAAGTCTGTCGTTAACCCTGCTCAGCTCCGTGTCTGCGGCTGCAGGATTGTTCTCGGGCTGCAAGTGAGCCTGTACAAACCAACAGCTGCTGCAGAGAGGTAGGAGAATTATAGACATGATTTCTCCCCATGCTCTCTAGGTGCAAAGTCCCACTTGATATCACATCAGTTTTATGCGTTTCCTTTTTTCCCCAGAGCGATGAGCAGCCTTTCCAGGTGGTGGGATATAAGTATCCCCGGAAACTTGTCAGCCACGAGGGAGTGAACAAGTAGTTCTAGCAAACAGAAACTATCAGGTTTCTCACACCCTTCCTGCGACATCCCTGCCATGCACAGCAGTGCTTCCCTCCACCTGCAGCTTCCAGGAGCCTGCATTGCCCAGGCTGTGTCTGAATGTGAGGAAACATCCCAGCTGCAGGAAAGCAGCCTCTTTTCCAATGACCGTTTTGCTTGCCGTCCTTGTCAGAATTGTCCTTTGCTCCTTTCAGGTACAAAACCAAATCCAAACTGGATTTTCACAACAACCGTTTGCAAGCCCCGTGCCTGCTGTTCACAATGCAGGGAATGCCAGGTGGTGGGATGGGGAAGCAAACAGGAATAATGCACGTACCCCCGATTGCACCTTGCATGACTTTCATATCCTCTGTGCCAATTCATTCACACCTTGTTCTTCCTTGTTACAGCACTGGGAAAAAAACCCAACCCCACACGTAGCTCTAAGCTCTCCTTTTCCTCCAGGGAAGGGAAGACAGGGGAAAACCTCTGTACAACACCTGACAGCCTGCAGGGGAGAATTTTCTTCCGTGGTTGGGTCCTAGGGCCAAGATACGAAAGCTTTTGCAGACTGACATTTCCTAGCAATTATAATTTCACACACATTTACCTAAGGATAATTCTGAAAATGAAGAAAAATGACAAGGAAACAAATTATATTTCTGCTTTTAAGCAGCACACTCAGATCTGGAGTCGCATCGCAGTTGTTTGCCAGAAGGACTGTAGTGCTGGAGTGGAAATGCCTAGAGAGCAGCACAGCCACTGGTTTGGAGGTAGCAGCAAGTGTTCTGCAAACTCCGACATCTGAATCTGTTCATTTCTAGGCTTTTCATTTGCAATGTCATGTTGTTATCAGGTTTCTACAGAAACCTGCTGGCAGGATAACTTTAACTGGTGCACGTAATCTTACCTGGTTAGTTTTATTTTTGTTCTCATTCCTCACCGGCCCCTGAAGTTCAATATCTGTAAGACAAAATAGAGGAAAATAATTAACTGTTAGTCCATTACAAGTCAAGCTTGCTGGCAATGATACCTTTTGTTAGAATCAGCTTCCTGCACAGAATGAAATTAAGTCCAGGACTGGGTTTTTATTTGCCTTCCCTTGGAAATCACTGTAGATATTTTTCAGAGAGCAGATGTAACAAAAGGCAGAAAAATAACTTTAAAATCTGAATGTGTCTCTTTAAAAAGATTCTCGATTTCAGAGACCAACCTAAGAGATGAATTATAGACTGCCAAGTGCAGAAAAGGCATCAGTTTCTTTGTAGGGATGTAATTAATGGAAACTGTTTCCTCAGATTGCCACAAACCAATGAACAGGGTACAATACATAATTGGCAATGCCAATATCTCTGTTCTACGTAGTTATTCTGCCATTTTTCTTCAATATTTAGACTTCTAAGCCTGGGTTTTATCCCATACGTGGCTCCAAGGACATTTGGTTTTCCAGTGCCAGGTGTGTACAAAGGGCCAGATTTCCCACTGTGTAAATTTACTTAATTCCCCTGATGTCAGTAAAGTTGCATCAAATTTAAACTAGCTGATTTTCCCAAAGTGTCTTTGTGGTCTATGTGATGTGGTTGAGATACATTGTCATAAAGATCAAGAATGGGGAGCATAATGATTTCTGGTAGACAAAACGGATATTTCTCTATTTACAGCCTGTCCCATTCATTCATTAATTACTGATTAGGAGCTGCAAGCAGAGATGACAACACTCGCGTGTATGCTCCAGGAAAAGCTGGTGTTGAGGAGAAACTTCCCATTCAAATATCCTATGAGGAAAGGAAATACTGAGGTGTGTTGCCATTGTGTATGTCGAGATTTGATGAGACTGTTTTTTCTTTCCTCTCCAACACCTTGGGATCTTAAGAGAACATTTGTGATTTAAGAATTAGCATAATCATTAAATACAGCCATTAAATTTGAGTAGAAAATGCACATGAGTTCAAGACACAGGAACACTACCTTTTCACAGTTTCATATTTCTGCATTCGCCCTCATTAGTACAGTACAAACACTAAAACTCATGGAAATAGTTGGAAAAACTTTTGTCTTAAAGCCTCAGCCCTGCAAAGCCTTATCAATGCATTGTATTTTAAGCATGTGGTCCATCCTACAGCTCTCACACCCTGAATGCCTGGTCTGGTAGGCTTTGTACAGGTTTGTAGTACATGGACGCTATCTGCCTCAAAGCATCGCGCTGTAAGTAGCCCAGAAAAAATCAAGGAAAACCAGAGATTTCTTCCCCCGTCTCATTTCCACACACTACATAAACACCTTACCCAATACCGCCAAATACCTTCAGAGACCTCCTTCATCTGGATCTACTGGCCAGACCTAAGATTAGTCAAGGAGTCACATCCCACATTAGCCTTTTGGATTAATTTTAACTCTTAATTTTCTGTTTAACACTGTTTAGAAGTAATAATTGCAAGACTCTCATGTCCTATTTATTTTACACTTGTGATCATTTTGAAACTTAGCTCCATCATACATGGAATATATAATGTTTTATTCTTTATAAATAGAACACCTGGGTTTACAGGTAATGACAAGGACCTCATGAAGATTAAATAACGAAGCCGTAATCATTGACAGCTGTATTTTATTTACTTGGGGTAATCCAATCAGCACTAATTATTACCTGTTTTAACAGAATATGCTTTTATCAATATTTTAATCCAGGATCTTCACTTGATACAAAGTCAAAGTCTTGTCCTAGACAACTACTCCAAATTAGGTCACACAAAGGAATCCAGCATCTGTGTGATAGTCCAGGTCACACTGCTATTTGTGGAATGGATACTAGTACAGCCTTTGTGAGTGCATGATATATGAACTGTATGTATTTCCTTGATAAATTGTTTTTAAATATTTCCTCCTTTTTATTAATTGAAGAGGAAACTCATGCATCAATGACATTTTTATGCTGGTTTACACATAAATTATTTCCCCGTGATGTTCATTTTTATTATTATTGCCGATATTATAGCAAATGCATTTTTTTTTGCCTTGTAAACAAGATTTTGCTTACAGCTAAATGAAAAGAAGAGAAGTTAATCACGTTGAAATAATAGGTTTAAAAGGTAATTCAGTAATGTTTGGCTGATGTTTAATCTTCCCCAATAGAAGCCGTGCCGAGAGAAATGACAGAAATTCTGTTTTTGTAATTAAACAGTATTTATCACTGGCAGGGCAGCTGAAGGAGAGCTGAAATCCTGCAGTGACTGCCTACTTCTGGCAAACCTTTCCAAGCAGGGACTTCAAGGTTTGTTAAGTGACAGTGATGGCTGCAAACCTTGAAAATGAAGAGTATTCATAGCTTTCAGTGTAAGAACTTGACATTGTGGTTGTCTGCACTGTGTTTCCAGGAGATAGGGAAGCTTTTTCTGAGCCCATTAGAAAAGATGCCCACCACCAGGCAATGTCACATGTTCTTCTGTAGAGCAGTCCCTGAAGGAATGTCTGTTTTCCTTAGTTTTGGGATGGAGAACTGAGGCTTCCTGGTAGCGGGTAGTCAAGTACCTCCATCCTTTAAGATCAAATTGGAGTTAAACACTGAGCCTCATGAGTTGTTCACGAAGTATATGGCAGAGCTGAGTCTTCAAGGCAGGCTTCCTAAATTGACTTTTTCACGGCTCCATCTCCATAGAAGGACCTCCTTTTCACATTGTTGTGCCTGCTAGCATCTGTCCTGGACTCTTGGATCTAAGCCGTGTTCCATTCTGTGTGAACATGCCTGTGCTTTACCTTAGTCACAACATGCTTTATCCCAAGCACTGCGTTACAGATGGACAATATTCAGTGAAGCTTCTGCCTCTTGCTTTATTTGGTTTAAGAGTTGATTATTCCAGTGAACAAAGTCAAGTGTGCAGAGCTGTACCAGATTCCCAAGCTCTGCTGACCAGTACGCTGCAGAGCGCTGTAGTGCCATTAGATTTAGGTGCTACAGCCACAAAAGAGCTTTTTCACTCATAGGTTATTTGCCATTCAAGGACTGCTTTCAAATTCACTTTGAACTTTTGTGAAGAGCCTATAATTAATATCTCGCCAACCAGCTTTGAGAACAACACTGAGATTTCATGGTGGCTGCCAAAAACCCAACTCCATCCTTTGCATCTTTTGCAACCAAATCAACACTCACAGCCATAAGGTAGAACAGAAAGCAGCGTTCAATTCCTTAAAGAGCTGCCTGAAATTGCTCATCCACCTTCCTTCTAGACAATCAAGAGAGTCACTCTTCTTTCGCGTATAATCCACTTCCAAATCTGGACACAGGGTCATAGTTTTACCTAAAGTTCATAGTTCAGCCTGTTCTCACATCCCTAGGCAACCTACCAACATGCAATGGCAATTAGATTTGTAAAACCATTTTCCATATCTTCCAAAGTTTTTTTTATTTTCCGTGTTATTCATTATCAGGGACTGTATCTTAGATTTCCTGATGCACTTAATGATGGTTTCAATGTGGGCTTATACCCTAAATCCCCATTACTAGAATTGTGTCTGAGCTTGACACTACTGGACCGAAGAGACAAGTGTGCTACATTTATTTGTGGGGGTTTATACCGTAATGATTTGGATATAATGTGTTCTGATCTTCCATGTCTGCTTGGTAAAATGGGTGTTTATTGCTATTAGCATAAGTGACAATAAAGTGACTTTCAAACACTGCCACAGACCCTCCTAGGGAGGGGCTCAGTTAGCTGGAGGGGAATCATGCTTGGAAAAAAGCCCATTTGTTTTTGGGTGAGGAAGTCCTGTCAGAATCACGCTGTCAGTAATCGGTTGCATCAAAAGAATATCAAGCCTGAATCTGATCCCTAGCCAATCATTCTGAATCCATCACTCCCTACTTTCAGGTCTGATCGCTCTTTCTTACAGCAAGGGACAAGACCCAGGAGTCCGGATCCCACAGGGACTGGTGGAAAGATCAGAAGGCTTTGAATCTGATCCACCTCTAAGTCCCCTGCCACAAGGCAGCCGCACACCGCCTTTCCGTGCTCGAGTAAGCGTACACTTCCCAACCGCCCAGAAGCACAGTAGTTTTTTTGCATTTGTCTTTAGGTTTGTTTTCTGCTTGGCAGCTGAACGTGCAATTTGCAGCTCCCCATGAAGAGCAAGCCCAGTGGGCAAATGGCATTTAGTGTGTGAGCTCTGAATGAAAGTTACATTTCCTTTTTTCCCCTCTGTAGTTTGAACCTCCAGCAAACTTCCCCCTGCAGCTCTGGAAAATATAAACAATCTCTTTGCTGTTAGAAACCAGCATGATCAAGCTTTGATTTGTGATTTTCTAGGGAAGAACCGTATCATCCTTCAATGAGACGATCTGCATGTTGGAGCTGCAGAAGCAGGTCAGTCTCAAGCAGCATCTAATTAGGCAAATTTCTATTGTTTAGCCAAACAGATGTATTCATCACTGAACATCAGATGCGGCATCATCCAGTTGCAAGAGCACCTAGCTCCTTAAAACTACAACAATAGGAAATCTCCATTGCTTGCTGGCTGGTGCTTTGACCCATGCAGTAATGATCCCTTCCAAGGTATCAGTAAGAAAATTAATCAAGTAGCTGTGGAAGAGCTATTTCAGTCATTCCCAGCTTTGGGATTTGTGTTTAAAGCATTTTCTAAGGGAAAGAAAGCAATAAAAATGTTTGGTTCTTTCCCTGGGAAGAATTTCATTCTCTTCCACCCTTTTCAAGGGCAAATTAAAGTTTTGTCAAGGAATGTTAAAGAAAATCATAAACTCTATTGGATGGAACAAGGAGACTCTTCAAACAGTAGTATTCAGGTGCCCAGTTTGTCAGTCACTGAACACAGTCCTAGTTGCAGGTGCCAACGGCAGAAGCTTCAGTAACATAAGGAGACAATTATCTCCCTACCAATGTCAGGGCCAGGCTTTTCCTCAGGCCATGCTGCAGCCAAACCTTGCTGGTGCTTTCCTTTCATTGAGGAATGGTCGGGAGTGCAGCAAACCCCATGTTAACACCATTCCCATCGCATCCCTGTGTCAGGATCCCAAATCACACTGTTCACACCATGTCCTAATGTCAAGAATATTACTTAGAACTTCCAAGAGGTGGCCTACATTTTTATCCTCCAGGACTGGTGAAGAGAATGTGCTCTTGGTCTACCCTATCATCCTCATTTTATAATGAGCTGATTCAGAGAGATCTGGGTGCCTAAACATCAATATCCAGTACCATGCTCAGCTGTGCTCACAGGTAACTGAATCATCTGCATGGTCCTCGTGGTAATAAAAATAGTTCCTATGTTGATGTATTATTTCTTTCAAACATTTTTACTAAGCGGCTTCAGCTTTCAAGTCTCATGCACCTTTCTGGAGCTTGGGATCGTTTGCACTCAGAAATCACAGCAGTTTAAGTAAGAAAGATCCCTTGTGACCTATATAGCTGTTATGCACCTGACCAAGGTCTCACACAACGCAACACCTTTGCTAGACAACAAGAGACTACAGTGTGTCATGGGAAATAAAGTCTGAGCAGAACAGGGGAGTTGAATGCCTAGAAACTATTGTTTGCCTGATACAGAAGAACCTCTTTCCAAAAGAAATAGCTTTTTCATAATCCAAATGCTTTATTATATTCTTTTGGGGTGAAAAGTCCAGTTTTTCTGCAGAAGAGTTTTCTGCCTTTCTGATTTTGTAGAAATAAGAATTTGCTTTTCCAATCAGCTCTCCTTATAGGATTTGATGGGACTGACTGGACAGAGCATCTACCTAAAACTATCAGCATCTGCCCAATAACCTCTTTGAGAATTACCTGAAATCAGGGCATAAAGGGATTTGGGTGTTTTCCCCAAACAGAGCACTATGTATTACTAACTTTTTACAAGGTTATGAAGATCTTTTTACTGAGAAACATTTGCAAGTTTCAGATGGCTGGCAGATGTGTTAAAGAACATATGATTCAAATAGAAAACCTTTCTTTTTATTGCTGAAACACTAATAAGAGTGCACTTTAATATGCCTTAATGTGTTACTCCTTAATTGACAGCAGATGTTTCCTGAACAGCATTTTTTAAAAGACGTGCCGCACTTCAAAACAAGAAGAAATAAAGTCTTACTGTACATACGAGAGCTTCCAAAAACAACGCCTCTCCTTGCCAATAATTGTTTATGAAAACAGCATTCCAGATTATTTGAAAATCAATATTAAGTCCCATGGAATATGTCAGAGTAAATTTGATGTTATTTCAACAGAACCCTAGCTTAGCCAGTGTTTAATGTCTCCTTTACTTTCCTTCCAGTCTCCAAACTGGGAAACATCATCCAGCCCTTGATGCCTGATCAGAAGAGACAGAAAAAAACAGTCATCTCAGTGGGAAGCCAAGTGTCCATCTATTTGGCCAGACAGAGAAAACTTCCAGCAGAAGCAACTAGAACTCTGAATTCTTACCTGAGGAGCACAAAAGTTATGTTTCATGCTTACATGTAAAGTACTCCAAGCTTTGGAACCTCCTCATCCCCTGTCTGCTGGCGTGATCTCACTGAGACAGGAGAGCTGGGTCCTTTGACGTGTTGATTCTACAAAAGCCAAGGGATTGTCATCAATGTGAACATGATTGTAAGTACTTCTGTCATCACAGGCCAGATAAAGAGGATATTTTTCCTCATTATCTTGCCAGAGTCCTGCCCTAACTCTGAATTAAAGCAGCTCTCAAAGCACATAAAGTCCTCCACAAGGATGAAGGTTTCACCATCCTCAGTGGTGTCCCAAGTACTGCAAATCTGTAAATCTGGTTACTTCTGGTAAAGGATGTGATTGTGAAGGGCCAGAGAGGGCTCAAGTTACACAAGAAAAAAGGAGAAAGAAAGAGAATGCACCTCCTTCTCCTCCCCCAATCTCCTAGCAGTCTGGACCCACCCTTTGCAGTGCAGAACCAGTCTCAGAAATAAGGTCCTGCCCAGTGCTGCTGTCAGTGCAAACCCTCCAGCAGGTCCTGCGTGACACAGGACAGCTCACCGTCTCTGAGCATCTTCTCTGAAGAGCTTAACTTCAAACCCTCCCCAGGCACCAGCCAAAGACAGACATGCTCAGGTGCTAAAGAAGTTAATCTGAAATCAACTTCATTTATTTCTCCTTCCCCTTCCTTTGAAGGGCTAATAGCATTTTCATTTCCTTGGCTTTAATTTTTAGAGTATTTCCACTGTTTGTTGTTGTAGGAGAGGTCTGGCATTGAAAAACACATGCCATGTTGTTCAAATCAAGGTGAGCTGAGCCCTGGGCAGGGGAGGTTGTGCCTCTGAGAGCCCTGAGCTCCAGGCAGGTCCTGCACTTGGGGTGAAGGTGGCTCTGCTACTGGAGAAAGGCCACACGTTTGGATCCACTGAACATTTTTTTCAGACCTAATGCTTGCAAGTGCATGAAATAGAAAAATAATTAGCAGCACAAGGCAAACCAGAAAAATAAGAAAAAAATACGGAATTTTATTATCTTCAGTGAAAGACAGAGATGAACATAATCAGACTATTGAAGGGTAGAGATCAGAGGGAGATTATCCTTTGTAACTACAGAATCAGCCTTACAAACCTCAGGAGATCTGCTGATGTCCTGGGAAAATAAGGCTGGCAGAATTTACTGCCCTTCTCCCCAAACCCACCCAGGAGCAGCCCTGAAACTCCCCATCCCTCCACCACGGTGTGCGCCGGGCCCCAAACACGGCTGTTTGATGTGTGTGTGATTGTAACACACTGGGTTCCCCAAAGCGTGCTGTGAGCTGCGATTTGTGGTAACAAATGACAGAACCTTAAATACAAGCCAAGCTGTGGTCAGTGTTTATTTATTTTTATTATGTAAACAACCCATCCCTTCGGGTTATTACAGTTTAACTTTAAAAGCACTCGATCATGTAAAATGACTTGATGTTATCAGACCATTTTTTAAAAAACCTTGTTAAAATACTAAGTAATTGACAGTGCTTTTTGTTATGCTGCTTATAAAATACAAATCATTAGGGCAATAAATATTATTAGTTTAGAACTGATGTAAACCAAATGTTTTCTTCCTTAAAATATCCATAAAAGTGAAGTTTTATCTTCCATCTGGCAATGCCTCTTATGCCAAAATGTTCTGAGTGCAATTGCATTAATAAGAAGACATCAAGAGAAATATGTTACTTGTATTCTTTAATATGCCTTTGTAAACCGAGATACACGTTGGCCTTCTATCAATAAGCATCTCTACCTGTGGGTTTTGAGAAGGATTAATAGAGAAGAACCATTATAGGATGAAAGGATAGAGCATGCTGGGAGAAAAATGAAAATCAAACATCCACCAGTGCACACACTTCCTTCCAGGATAATATTTAGATTTTATTTTATTTTCTTAATTTAAATATATATATAAAAAAATAAAATGTTTAAGCTGGTTTTAGATAGCGCACATCTGCACCGCAATAAGGCCATTTTCAAAAGTACAGCTCTCAGTGGGATATTTATTTAATTCGTATTGGTTTTGGACCTCAGCCTATAATGAGAAAAGATATGGGCACATGCTAGAGACGGTGGCTGCGACTTGGACTGTTTTGAACATTAAAGTAGAAAAAGCCTTTGCATGTAGGAAGGGTTTAGTGAAAATTCAATAACTTTTGCTTCAGACACCGTGCTTCAGAGCACTAATAAAGACAAGAGAGAACTGACACAGACACTGAATCCACAGCTGAGCTGCCTGGAAAATGCCAGCCAGTTCTAGCAGGCATTTCACAGCCTTTCTTTACTCAGACACTTTTCACCTTTCTGTTGAAATTAGATTTTGAAACCAATTTCCAGTTCCCTCACATTATTCACATCTGAAGCGTGCCGGGATGGTCCCTCCGTTTCCACATTGGTCAAAGATGTCTTTGAGGTGCCATCGGTGCGTACCCCGATCTCCTTTTGCTGCCTCCCAAAGTAAAGCCTCAGCGTCACAGCTTGCTCATTGCTTGCACACTGATGGGTTTGCACCAGATTTATCAGTTTTGAGTGAGTTTTAGCATGGGGAGAGGGCAGAAGGCTTTCCCCAGGAGGCTGGGGGGTCAGCACGGTCCATGGTCTGGGGCAGTTGAGGGTTGCTCCATCAGTCCTGCTGCTGGTTGGCTCAAAACTTGAAGTGAAGCAAGGAAATGTTCCTCTATCAGAGACTACACCTTTCCCTTATTGCTCTGTTGTGAATCTTACCCATTTTGCTGCACCTTAGGGCCCAATTCAATGACTAAAATTGATTTTTTGGTGCTTCAGTGCCCATATGTGGAAACCAGAGGTATTATTTTTTATTGAATACAACCCTTAGAGCGCTAACTCACAAGCTCTCTTCAGTACAATATAATAAAGTGATGCCAACATTTCCTAGCTCCCCATAACTTCATTACTCCGTGTCTCTTTGGGACACTGCCATCTCTTACCCAGACTCTCTCATGGATGCTGGGTTTCACATCTGATGCTGAATCTGAGGGCCTCTCCCTCTTCCCTCTGTGTACATACGAGCGGACACAGTTTCTCGCATATGCTCAGCATTATCTATCAGACTCTGCAGAGCAAACAGCACGGCCAAATGCCAGTCAGAAAAATGCACTTGACTTTCGAGGAATTGTTTTCATTAAAGCAAGATCAGGACCTGCCTGCAGACCCAGAAGTGTGAATGGAAACAATTTCCCTGTGCAGGAATCTCAGCTGACGCGCAGCTGCCGAGCTCTGCGTTCCTTTCGGTTATATTTTCCCTGACACCATAAATAGTCCCTAAAGCCAGTAGAAAACTTGCTCTGCAGCCTTGCATGGCGTGAGCGTCCCAGTTCCCAGCAGTCAAAGCAGCCACCAGCACCTCCTGTGCTTTACCAGCCTTGCTTGGCACAAGGCTCCAAAGTGTCTCCCTCATTCCTGTCTGACTTTGCCCCTCCTTCACATGGAGCAGAGGGATCCCCTTATATATTTGTGCAATCCTGGGCATGGCTACACTTCGAGCTGCTGGAGCGCTCCTGCACTCCAAGCATGTAGTGATAACAAAGAGCAACTGTAGGGGCACACGTGTCATTGCCGTGATATCTTTAATTATGCTGTTCTCTCTTTCCTGCTGCACCACTGGGATTTACATGCAGAAAAGATGCTGAAATTTCTGTCTAAATCAGAAGTGTTAGGGGAAGCCATAGAAAGTTATCGCTGAAGCGATGCTAGAATTATTTAGGGCTTGATTTTCCAACATGCTCAGCCCTTCCGTCCCTCCCAGGCGCTACCGAAATCAATGGGTATTTTTTGAAATCCAGAGCTGGGTTAATGACTAAGGGGTTTTTAAAGATGGAGCAGTTGAAGCAGTGATTACTGGGGCACGAGGAAATCTCCTGCAGGTATTAGTCTTACAGGACGGCGTGCCAAAGGTTACTATGGCGCTCGCGATGTGGAACGATGATGAAATACTATGGGAAAAGCAAGTCCCCCAGCTACAATGTATGCATTTGGTGGTCATGGCTATGCACCAGTTGTGATCAATGGGTGTAAAGTCAGGGTCAGGGCTGCAGCAGCCGGAGATGCTGGTGCTTTGCAATCTAGCCGGGCCCCAACCAAGGGGCTGAGTTTCCACAATTCATTTATCATAAACCAGCAATTTGCAAATGTTAGCACTTTTCCCACACATCACGAGCCCTGATGGACTTTAATAAAAGAGAGAGAAAGAAGGGGGAGTGAGGAGAGAGAGAGAGAAGAAAACCTACATAATTAACTAAAGTTCATAGAATGGCTTTAATTGGGAAAATGTTACCTTTTTGGAAGTAATTACTGTACAGGTTTTCATTTGTTTTGTAGTTTCGGGTTTTTTACATTGGTTTCACATCAGTTAATTAGCCAGTTGTCTCTGTTGGTGGGGTGTTTGCACCTCTCTTTTTTACCCTTACAGCTGCATGGGAATGATTTTCCAGATTGCTTGGCCCAGATGGTCATTAAAATCTGAATATTTGCATTAATTTGGTTACTTCGCTGCTTTTAAGCTAAAGGCCTCTAAAGAGAAGAAGTAATAAAGAATAAACTGTAAATAAATCTTGAGAACATATGAGAGTGAGAGTGTGCAAAACCCCAGCTGTCCTCACAGAGGTGCTCGCAAGAGTCACTGCAGGAGTCACGACCCAGGTCTGTACATGTCTGAGCTCTCAAGAAGTCCTGCTCTGGGTCTGGCCTGTCTTCAGTCTGTAAATAGGTAGATGTGGCAGAAAGAATGAAATCTATGGTTACAAGAAGGAACAAGAGTTGACATTTTTTACTGATGTCAATGATAACATCACTTTAACACAATTTTCCAGGCGCCTTTTCTCTCTAGACTCATATTCTTCTTCCCAGAGTGGGCAATAACAGAGGTTTTGACGACAGAGATAAAACGTTCAGAGCTGTGATTGTCAGGTATTCTCCTAGTGTTTTAGGAGGAAGTTGTTTCTCTCATTGAGAGAAGAAATCAGAGTATTTGAATCACTTTGAATTGCTTATCCTATCTCACATGGTTTTGCCAGCTCACCGTCTGCATCCCTATCCCCCTGTCTAATGCTGATTACCAGGTCAGCATGAACCTGCTCTGCAGTGCTCAGAGATTTCTTTTCTGGGATTTTTCTCTCTTCTTGGCTGATCTCACAGTACTTCCGTAGCTCTCCTTTCTCACCTACCATGTGTTCCAAAGAGCACATCTATTGTTGATGGGAACTACTGTCATTTTCTAACTCACAGATGCAATGCCAGTGCCATCTATTAGAAACAAGGGGAAGGGATTGAGGGTCGGAGGGGGAACTCTTAAAATGTCAGAACCATCTATTCAAACAGTAAGAAATTTCTTCTTCTAAAATCCCTAAAGAGCCACTTTGGGCTGGTGGCGACCAGCCAAGCTTTGTTTTTAGGGCTATGATGCTCTAAAACCCTTGTAAACTTGTATGTCAGTATTGCCCACCACTTGCTCCTTGTGTTTTTCACCAAACTGCTCAGAAGAGGCCAGCTTTAACCCTCTTACGATTTCATAGGTGCTGGGCACCACAAAGCTGACCTTTTGCAAGAAATTGAAGCCTGAGGTGTACAATTTTCTACTGGAACAGCAGAAGTAAAAACCTGCCACACCTCACAGTCCCCAACAAGAAAAGGACTCATTTTGAAGCCTGACCAATCTGTCAGCTTTTTCATCTGCAATTTGGTCCTGGTATTATAAACCTCAGAAAATGTCTCTTCAGATCCCAAAATATCATGCAGTTTGCTTAAATCTTCTTCCCCAAAAATGCAGTTGTGGGGGGTTTTTATTCTTTTATTCCCAAGCCTGTAGCACGTGCATTTCCCAACCAACCTCTGCAGTTGGAAGGGCTCAGAACAAACTTGTTTTGCAAAGACGTGATTCCTACGGTGTTGCTTGATTCCAAGAGTCATAGTTAGAAACCAACCCAAAACAATAAAGGCAGCAAACGAAACATCAAAAGCTGGCAGCACTGATGCTTCCTTGGAAATCCAGGAAGCTGCAAGAGTTTCATAATGAAATCCCTTTTCCCGGTTCGTGCCTGTGCGGGTAACAGTGCTCCTCACGTGGTACCATTAACACGGTGCTGAAGCGTCTTCCCCGCCTCCTTTCCAGCTCAGGCAATGGCCCGCAGTGGTACTGGCTGTGAAATGAACCCCTGTCGCAGAGTAGCTGAGCAATGCATATCTCCTCGTGCATTTTGTTTCCTTTAACGCATTTCTTCCTCTTTTTTTCATGACCTGCTGCCAAAATCTCTTTGCTAATGTTTCTGCCACCATCAATGCCATGCAAGAAAAGTGTCTTTGTTAACACATTTAGGGCCTGCTTTTAATTTCTACAGTATTCCCTTTAATAACAATGTCTAATTAAAACATCTGTTAAAAAGTCTGTAACATTAACTTTACAGGGAGAATTTAATAGAATTATATTTGAATTGCAGCCATTTAACGGGTTTCCTAATTAGGCTGTTGAGTTTTTATTTTTTTTAACAAAAACATTACACAAATTAAAATCAGGCCCAGTATTTTATTATTATTATTACAACACTGAGCGTGGTCAAAAAAAAGGCAGGCAGTATGTGATGGTGTGTGAAGGGTGAAAAAAACCAACAGAGCAGCCAGTGACTGAAATGCTAAAATGCATAAAATGAAACAAATAAGAGATGATACTTTAAAGGGGGAGGGGACCAAGAAAGGAGAAGGAAGAAATTAATCCAGCCTTTTATTTGTATGCTTTTTTTCCAAATGAATCCCTGTATCTCTCCATTTATCTACCCCCAGCCTCTGCCACCTTTTTCCTCTCCCCAGATCTCACTTGTTTGGATCTCATCTCCATAGGGGAGGAAAGAGGGGAAGAAGTCTTGAAAAATTTGATTTATGTCAGATTTGTGTTTGCCCACTTTGCAGAAGCTTGGGTCGGTTTGTAACTAGGCTGAGGTCCTCTGCAGATCTTTAAAAAAAACCACTTTACTTTTTACGTAGAACTTTGGGCCCGTTAACTAATCGACTCGCATGATGTATGTAAATATGTAAACTTTGGTACCTTCAGCAGAAGCTGCATTCCTGAGCTTTCAAAGGCAGGATTTTCCAAATATTTTAAAATACAGGGAACCATGGATTGAAATTTTAGTTGGGGAGGAAACAAATTTTCCCATTTACAGAAAAACTTCCATTGTTCACTTTTCCCCCTAACCAACAGGATAAAAACCAGATACATCCCAGGAAGAAAATTTATAGTAATTATTTTTAAATTATTTTAAATACATTGTAACTCTTATTTTGATCATACTGGGATAAGGTGTCTCTCAACTGAAACGATACTCTTTTCAAAGAAGAGTGGTCATTTTCCAGTGGGTAGGTGGGTGGGTTTTGTGCTCAGAATGAGATGCAAGAAAACACTACAGTTTGACTCTTCAACATAAATATTTCATGTGGTTCTCAATAGATGCTAAAGTTAGTGCCTGTACAAACATCTCGGGTGAGATCCTGGCCTCTGAGTTGTCAGTGATAAAACTCTCATTGACTTCAGTAAGGCCAAGACTTCATCTTTCGTCTTTAATTGAACTTAAAGTTGTATTATAGCAACCACTGGCAAGGGAAGCCCACTTCAAAGGAAGGCTCTGACAGTTGGACACTTATCTCCCACTGATCTAAACTATAGCAATCTCTATTTGTTTCCCAAGCTAACTTGGAAATCCCATTGAGAGCAAGTTCATCAAAACAGTGCTTTTGTTCTTCTAATTTCCAGCAAATCCGATGAAGAACATAACTTCCCTCGAGGAATTTTCAGCATGGCACAGGCCAACCCGAGACAGAAAGAGCAAGTTTAGTAGGAAAAAAATAACAACAGAATGTTCACAAGAGAGATTAAGAAATGTATTCGCATTCTTTAGAGACCCAGGACACTGGTAATGCCTTTGATCTCTTCTTTGTTCTGACATATTGCAATGTTTTTGTGGCTTTTGGACTTGTAACTTAAGTTAGAGGCTCTGCGGTCTGTGGAGACCATGTGAAAGAGATATATCTGGACTCTTTAGCCCACATATCTCAGTGGCTATGAAGGGCCTGTCCTCATAACCAAATTATCTGTTTCAGCTCTATGTTTCTTCAACTCGCCGTTGTGCACATTCTTTCTTTGCAAGAGAAGAAGCTGAACCAAGCCCAAATGTAAATACCTGATCCAGAATCCAGGCGATGAACTCCATTTCCTACAATGACTAAAAGCAGCCACCTAGCTGAAAATCCTCAAAAAATATCCTTCTTCACAAAGAGGGGCATCGGTAGGGTGATTTGTAGGGTGTTTCCCAGCAAATGCTGGTGGTCATGAAGACTCTGCAAATGCCCCAAGTTCTGCAGGGCAAAAGTTGTACACAGGAACATGGTCAATGTGTTTTCTGGGTACTTAAAGTTTCAAGGAATAAAGTTGTTTTGGAACAAATCCTCAAGAATCTGCTTGGGTGTTGGTGGGGAGAGAACATTTTGGTAGTTTGAAATGGCGTTACACATTTGTGGAGTGGAAATTGCAGTTCAGTGTGTGGGCATACTTGATTGGACAGTCTTTCAGTTCATGGGTTCTTCTGTTCAATTACTATTAAAATTCATCAAATGGAACAGAGTGGTTTTAATGCCAGTAATTGTTGTACAAAATGCTCCGTAATTGGTCTTACAAATGAAGCTGAAGAGCAAGATCAAACTCCATTGAAAATGAATCTGTCTTTCCACTGAAGAGTTCAAGAGTCACTTCTAAAATCCATTTCACAGGGAAGTGTTTAGCCAATTCCAATCCTGGTTCATTTTGTGTGGCAGTTTTTATTTGCGTATTTTGGCCCCTGATATGCAAATGAAACTGCCAGCTCTTGAGCTTGGGTCCACATGAACCCCTTGTTCATAAATCCAAGGCGAGGGCAGCGCTGCGGGCAGTCAACAGCGGGCAAGCTTCAAAGCTACCTCAGGTGCATTTTGGGTGATACGGGAAGTCTGGCACTAGGGTGGCATTAGGTGAGGAGCCTGCAGGTCTGCGCCGTGCTGCCTCTGGTAGGGAAGGCAGCTTCAGCAAGCCTTGACAACCTCTTCCTGATGGTTGTTTTTTGTGGGTGAGAGGGAGTTATTTTTAGCCTGGTCAGATGAAAGGAGAGGCAGTCTGAGAGATAGGGGAAAATGCGCAGGAAGTGAGAACTTCTTATGCTACTTTTGCCACTAAAAGCAACATAATCTACGACTGCATTGTTATACAACAAAGTAGGGAAGCAAGCAGGACGTTTAGGGCATCAGTCTTAGTGCTCTGTGAAGTATTTGTTGAATTATTCACTCAGAGGTTTTCTAAATGTTCACCCAGAAGCTTCCCTCAGTGACAAGTGCTTTCCCCAAATGTGGGAAACGTGGATCCCAGTCTAGTAGACTGCCACTCAATTCCTCGGTGGCACAGACCTTTCTCCCTCTGCTCCCATTTTCCGATCTGTAAGATGTGCTCAGAGGGTGTTACGAATCTCACACGGCTCTGGAGTGATGAGGGTATGGAGCAACCAAAGCACCTGGGCACTCGCTGGGGCTCTTCCTGACCTTCCACCCTATTTAACACTTGGTACAGGTTTGTGCCTCCTAGAAATGTCAGAATCAAACATTCCCCAGACATGATGGATTTATCCACTGAACACATCATGCCAGGAGCTGATATTTGATTCTGTTTTCCATCTCTTAAAAACTTCAGATAAAAATATCTCTCTTGGACATCTCCAAAGCCCCCTTCCCTCTTCCCCCACCCTTCGCCCCAGATGAAATCTTCCTGGTTTTCACCATCAATTCTGGAAAACACAGCTTATTGTTCGTGCTGCTTCTGTCAGGTCTTTTCTGCTTTGTCTACCCTCAAAGAATTAAAAAGAGGGCTCAGAGGGGATCACTCCTCTTTGTACAGTGAGTCGAGAGCTTTCTAAGGCGCCTCCTCCAATGGAATGAAATGAATGAAATGGATGAAATGAATGAAATGGATGAAACGAAGAAGAGCAAATCAAAACTTAGACTGAAAGAAAAAAAAGCTATATGTCACTGTCCCAAGCCCATTTAAAACACACAAATCCCTCTCTATGTTTGTAATATGTTACCAGAGTGTGTTATTGACATACGCACACACTGACTCTGCCATCATTAATCTGCTGAGGGTGTGCAGGACAGAAGTTCGGTACGGCAGCTCCTGGAGGTGACAGAGAAAATGTGCATTCCCTTACACGCCCACAAGCAGGTAGGCTATGGTAAAACGACTCAAGCTAATTAAACTGCAAGTGTAAATAAAAGGAGCAGTATTTCAGATTGCCTTCAACAAAATTAAGAAAAGGTCATGGACAGGACTTTATTTTTTAAAGGCTATTTATTAAATGTGATCACTTCGTACACACTCAGCACTAATTGGATTGCAGGTTATTTTGTACTTAGGTGGGGGTGGGTGAAAGGAGGGAATAGAATAGGGGTGGATGAAACCCACTCATAATGGCATCAGTTTTGTCCTAAACCAGTCTATTAGTCAGCATCCCAACCTTTTCTTCCCCACACAAAACCAGAACAAAACACCTTGATTTTTTGTTCGGATTTTTGTCGCACATAAGCAATTCCAGTGCGGTCTCATCTCCTGGTGCTGTTTCTGGTATGTGTTTGTCTGTGTGTGCACGTACAGCCAGGAAAAGTCTGTGAAGCTGCAGGAAAGGCCTTAATTGCTATTAAATGTTGATGCCTCATCTGCTTCCACACACATGTATTGTTGCCTACGTAGGCTAAGGTGTTCAGGTCTATGCTTTAAGTCATCAAGTGAAGCCGTAGCGAAGCAAAGGAGTTGTGCTGCCAGGAACAGCAATGTAAAATTGTCTCTATTTTAAAGAAGACACAGTAGAGATTTCTCTTTGAAGGACACATCTGGGGAGGCTGGAAAGGTTTGGTGGAGCAGCCAGAGCGGAGACCCTGTTTTCCTCCCGTACTGACTACAGGGGGAAGAAAAGAGAAGTGAAAACTCAGCACAGCAGTGAGGGAAGGTATTTCTGCCTGTGTCTCACCTACCTTTAATCCATTAGACACGGCAGCAGAGCAGCAAGTGGGGCCCTCAGGGCCATGGCTTCTTTTATCTTTACTGATCCCCCTGCCCTGATATTTTGTGTGGCTCAGCACTGGGTGTCAGCGGGTTTGATGAGAGACACCCACACACCCTCATTGTCAAATAACAGCATTCTTTCATCTCCGCTGCAGAGGGCTGGCGTTCCCTCTGCCCGCCTTGCCTTTTGGCAGAGGATTTCCTGGTCCCACTTCCCTCTCCCTTGGCTTCCCCAAGCTGGAAAATACAAAATAATACTCCAACAGCAGAGAAGAGCTGGCGGGAAACGTAAGAGTTTAGGATTAGTGGGGCTGACCAGTGCTTGGAGCCAAAAGCACCCCACCCCCTCGGCAGCTGCGTGGCACCAGACTCCATTTCTGGGGGAGAAACCTGCCTAGAAAGGGCAGGTTTCCTCATCCATGCGGTTCCTTGTGCTGAGCTGGGCTGTGATGCTCCAGGGATCTGCTGGAGAAGCTGAGATGGACGAGGTCCGTGAAGGGACCCTCTGGCCCGTAGCTCTGCCGGGCTGCTCTGGGGCAGAGGCTCCTGCTGCCCCACAGCTCTGCAAACACTGCCAGCAAGGTTTTACCTGCAAAGATGGTGCCAGGGTCCCACTCTCCTTAAGAGAGCCAGGGCTGGGAACTAGGGCATAGAAAGAGCCCTGGACAATGTTGAGTCTTAACCACAAAATTTGCAGCCTGAAGTAGTGAGCATTTTTTTGTCCTGAAAAACCAAAGATTTTAATTTCAGCCAGAAGCATTCCTTATTTTGGTGAGGAAAACCACATAACTATGGCAAGGGAGCCTTGTAATGAAAGGTATAGTTTAACTAATGTCCAATTTTCTGTTGAAACAACAGTTTTGATTGCAGTTTTTAGGTTGTACTAGTCATTTCTTCTAGCTTATTAAATCATGTGTCTCTATTCACAAATAGTTCATCATTCTATTTATTCATTAATTAAAGTGATCTCAGGGTTTTCTTCAGCAATTAATTTTTGCTAAGAAAAATCCAAATATTTCTAGTCATCTCCCTGAATCAGCACTCAGAGAGCTGTTTCCATCAGGCAATATCACTTCTTTTCTTTTTCCCATGTAACTAAATAGTAAGCTGAGAATTGCTTTAGTTGGAATTCAAAAGGAATTGTTTACCGTATACACACTCATATCTGAAATGCTGGTAATACAAATGATAAGATGAATAGCTGTCTTTGGACCAAAATGCACAAAAATTGAAGACCTATTTGTGTCTATTTTAATGACAATAACAACAAAAACAGGCAGATTAAGGTCTTTAGCGAGGAGGTTTGGGGAAAATGAGGACTTCTAGAAACACTTTCTAAGATCGATTGACTTGAATAATACTCTTGGGCACAGAGAACATACAGAGGTAATGCCTGAAAAGAATGAATCAAATACAGCATTTCAAGCGTTCTTTCCTTTCCTAGACACTGCTTTTAGTTTTCAGACATATGAACAATTCCAGGCAAGCAGAGAACAGCCTGTTCATTTCCCCACCCGGTGATGAATAGTTGTATGTTAGCCTGTTCATTTAATGACAGCTATATATAGTGTGTATAATAAATCAGACTTCAGCACATGAATTCCTTCTGTTTACCTTTTAAATACTTTTTTTTCCTGAGAGTTGTGATTGTTGCAAAAGTCTGATGGATCCACCTACGTGTACAGGGATCCAAACAACTGACTACCTGAGAGTTTTGGTCCACTAAAGTCCCCAGTCCTCTCAGAACTGCCTGATGCCCCAAGACCACCTCTCGCAAGGCAGAGAAAATGAACACAGCCCTCTGCACGTAGTTCAGAGGGAAACTCAGTCAAAGCTTTGCATGAAAACTTCATTTTAATCAGAGATTTCAGTTAGATTATTGCATTATAAACAATTGTCAACTTCTGTAATGTGTGCTTTTGCAATACAATGTTTGAACTCATCAACCCCCAAAATATCATATTTTTAACCTGAAGTACATTTTGACTTCTCTGTACAATAATTTATCTGATTCGAGTTTCTATAAAATTTACTATACAAGTATATGCTGCTATTCCTTGTTGGATGAAAATACCTGATGTTCGCAGCATGTATGAAATGTTTCACTTTTCAGAAACAAGTTTCCCTTTCAGTTTAAATATTAGCAGCCTTACCTGGAATGGAAAATGCAAGTTTCAAGTTTCTCTACTATCCTAAGTTATATCTACTAATGTCCAGATAGCTGGCACAGCACTGATAAGATGATCTGATGTCCTGCCTGCAGGATGGGAAATTCACAGGCTGGATTCCTGCTTTGGTTCAGCCCCCAAAGTATTGTTTTCCAGCGAAGAAAAGGAGCAATTTCTATCTTTCTCCTTATTTTGGGAAAACTTTTCATGCAAAGAAATGAGTAGAAAGTATTGAGAACTGCTGAAAGACATACAGATTATGTATATTTTTATAGCCGTAAAGTCACTCAAATGGCTTTGTCTCCATTTCATTGTTTGGCATAGATCACTTATTGTGCATATGTTTTCAGATGGAAATGCTGAATTAGACTATGGCAAAATGGATAATGCAGTCCTAATGCTAGCATGAGCTAATAAGAAAACAGCAATGAATCTACTGTTGCAGATTGAAGTACATGCATTTCATATTATTACTCAAGGCTTGTCTCTCCGATTAGATGATTGCATAACCCTAATATTATAAATCTTGCATGATGTGAATTGTTCAGCTGTAACCATAATCCGTTTTTACTAAGGTGGCATTTCTGTCGTCTTGTTAAACACAAACATTATAGATGCGCTAGTCATAATGTTATAACAGTTGCTTTTAGCAGGACATGGCTTTGTCAGTCAGGAGATGCAGTTTAGCACAGATACACAGTGCTAGTGCTTAAGATGCTCATAATGTCAGTATTTCCTTCAGAAAATATCATTTCGTAGATCCTTTAATTTTCTGAGCGTAAATTTCTCTTCTGAAGAAATGGGAAACCTTACAAGCTTTTAGCCAGAACTCTCTAAAAGCCACTTTTCAGATCTTCCAAGTATCAACTTTATTTAATGAAGGGAAAATAGCTGTATACTCCAAAGAAATCAAGGCACGCTGTTGGCTTTCTCATGTGCCACTGCTCAGCTCTGAGCTCCCCCTTATTTCATTCCTCTTTTCCACAGAGGAAACGTGGCCGAGCTCCCCAGGTGTGCAGTACCAAAGGCACCGCTTTATGGGGAACGCACGCAGCCACCGGTGTTTAAGGGTTTAAGACCCACAGTATAAACCTCAGCAAGGTTCACTTCTCCCATCAATTCACTGGGGATGTGCGCAGTAAAAGCTCACAAATGGGTGATAAATTTCAGGAGGCACCATGGGAAGAAGGGGACCCAACTGGTGCGAATACGTCGTGACAGTATCTTTTGTGCAGACCTCGGGGATTATTTAGTCCAACTTATCTCCTTGACAAATTTATTGGCTTCATGAGATGCTCCATGGAAAAAGAAAAAAGAAGGCCAAATCCCTGTCTTGTTCAGCTAATGGATACTTTCCTATTTTTTTGCTGTAGATCTTGTGCTGAGATAGTCCTTAACAAAGAGGAACATGTTGGAGAGATAACAGCAATTCTATCATTTCCACACGCTGTCACGTGGAGGAAGCCCAGAGTCTGCATAATCAGGGAATCGGGAGCATAAAACAAGAGTTATTTCACCTTCTGGCTCTACAGTAAATCTAATCAAAGGAGATTTCTTATTGGTTTTAACAGCACCAGAATTGGCCCTACACTCAGTAATTTCATACTCAAAATTGCATCTCAGGTCTAATGTAAAAACAAAGTTCAAATAACTTTTATCAGACTGTCTGTGGACACGATTCTCTGGTAGACGACAGGAGAAGGTGAGAAGTCATCCCTATCGCGCCTTGACCACTCACAGCCTGAAAAAAAGGCAGCACAAATAAAATTTCATACTTTCCCAATACTGACCAGCAGTTCCCAAACCACTTGGGCAAGTAAGTGATATTTCTGGCAGCTGCCTGCTCTATGCCTGTATCTTGTGATAGAATAAGTACTGCAGAGCTTTGTTGGAGATTTTGAGGCATTGCTATGGTTTTTGGTCCAGAAAGGGACCTGCAGCAGCCTTCTGCTCTCAAAGCCTCTAAAGCACTGGGTAGGCCCAGACTCACACCTTGAGGTCCATGCTCAGGTCATAATGGGCACCAGGGAATTTTATTGCATATAAATCTCAATGAAATAAGTGAGAGATGGCTTGGGTGGCAACTCATCCTGCAGGATTATCCACAATGCTCTGCTAGCTGCTTTAATATGCCGGAACTCTGACTGACACTGGAGAGGATTCCTCACTTGGTTGGGAGGGGAAAAATAGTTTTTAATATCAGATTTAAAAAAAAAGAATGTATGGCGCCTATAAACTGTTAAACTTCACTTTATTGATCATAAATCTGTGTTTTGCTCAATGCAAAAGTTTTTCATCTTCCACGGAAAAATGCTGAAACAGCTACAAATGTCAAAAACACAAAGTTTTCTCTCCTGGACAATTTATATGGAAGTTATTGGATTTTTTTGTTGTTTTAAAGCATTCTTGCCATGCTGCACTCGCCCACTGGGTTAGAAGAAATTGCCTTTCATTGCCAAGCTTTGTCCCTGCCCTTCTCTGGTGGGAACAGACCTGAAAAAAATAAAGCAAGGGTGTTAGCTTCTGCTGGGGATGGAATGGCTGAGTCAGACAAGTAATCCAAGCAGTAGGAAGGAGACTTCAGAGAGGGAGACGCTCATTTGCAAAGCACTGCTGAAGTAGGGCACAGGTGGCAGAACGGCTACAGAGCTGAGGACACGGCTCTCAGCAGAGAGACACCTCATATTGAGATTAATCCCAAAGTCTACCCCAAATATGACAGCTCATGTCCGTGCAGGATGTTCAGGCCAGATCTCGTGGAGACATTTCTGGGAGTTAATGTGGTCCTGGGGTGCATCCCCCGATCCGTGACCATGGGCATCCCATGTGTCACAGCCTCTCTATCTCCAAGTGGGGCTGTGCACCTTGGGATCAAGAGATTAACAGCCCTGTCTTGGTATTAATGATCTGCAAAAGCTGCCAAGGTGCAGAACAGGGCAAAGAAATCTTGATTTATTAATGGCAAAGCAGAAAATTGGAAGGAAAAAGTGGAGTATTCCAGACCAGCCAAAGGTGATATCGAGACAGGGAGATTTGCCCTGTTGTAACATGCATTTAAAATGGGTCATTTTAGCCAAGGCAGCTGTGTGTTAGCAGATTGAATGTATTTGGTCTCCTGAGTAATATAAAAGTCCATTCAGTGAGAGCAATAATAGAAGAAAGGATATTTATTTCTTTGCATCTAATTGTCCAAATTCCAAGAATTGTGCTTTTCCCTTGTAATCTGGAAGCCCTCTTTTTCTGTTTGCTCTCCATCATGCGGTACAACAGGTCTCTGAGCTCCCCCATGGTGGTCAGCCTCCCCGAAGAGAGAATTGGCTGGATCATCACCTGGATGCAATGTTTCTCTTTGGTCGTAAATCCCAATGGGAATACTGTAAACAAAAGCCATGAAATATGAACTCACATAAATAAGGGAAGGGAAGGACCGTGAATTGTCTGGGGAAATCTATGTAAAGAAAGGGAGGAGGAGAGACTTGCACTGTCGGAGGAACCATGACAAATACACATCCTGATTTTAAAGTTAAACTGTTACTATAATTATTTAAGATTTGCCTTCTCCTGTGTCTCACAGGATGAGGCTTTGTTCTCCTTTCTGCTAATTTCATGTGCTTTCTGTTCCTCTTGGGCCTCGCTTTTATTTCTGTGCTTTTCTCTCTTCTAGTAATCCTGTCTACAAATACCCTTGTTATTTCATCATCCCTCCCAGCACGCACAAACCTCAGCTCTTGGTTTCTTCTTCCTTTGCCTCTCTTCTGCTAAATTCACACACTTCTCGGTACCAACCTGACAACTCTAAACAGCTCCTACAGCAAAAAATGCAAGTCAGTCCAGACATGGGCTTCAGCTCTCAACCCTGTTCAAAAGCTGGGGTCCAAGCGTGTTTGCATGTTTATTTAGGCTTGAAATGTTAAACCATTGTTCACAACTGCCTGGCCCTCACCAATAGCATCAGCTCTACGTGTGATGGACAGCAGAGAGTGCTATCAGGAAAAGTGTAAAAGAAAGATAAAGGAAGACGTTGATTTAAAAAGAAATAGTCCTAAAATCTTGGGTGTTGTAGGGGATTCTTAATGCTAAAATTTCACTCTTTATATTTATTGAAATGTTGGAGAGAAGCACTAATCTGTCACTGCTTTGTTTTACACCAATAACTGGAGCAACTCTCCATGTCCCTTACATTGTGGATACAACTGTTTTCCTCAGCATCATTACAGACATAGCAGGTAGTCTAAAATACCCTGGGATTTATAATTTGAGTACAGATATTTTATATAGGTCAAACCCAGGGGCTGATCTTGCTGTTCTGAGGCTATTCCATCTGACAACTAAACTACTAAACGCTTCTTTACCAAAATGCTGGCTGCCACAGTTAATTCCCTGGTTCCTAGGATCTTTGTGTTTCATGGAGCTGAAGGACCTGATTTAAATGATACTAGTCATATTGAAAAATAATTTCTGAAATCATATATTATTTTCACTGATTCTATTGGATTTTATTTTCTCCTTATGGACACAATTACACGTCCACATAGATACTAATATTTAGGACTTGACAAACTCCCACTTTTAGTGGTTTGTTGAATGTTCAGTTCAGTTTCTTCTTAACAAACTAAGACATCTGCAAGGGTTTTTAACATGGGTGTAATTTTGTTTTCTGAAATAACACATGTCTGTCTGTCTGGTGATGTGTGCATTTTGGAAGACAGGATAAAATAAACAATGTGGGACTTTGATTTGAACCACGTTTAAGCGGTACAGGTAGGATTGTGTTTCTTTTGGGTCAGCTGCTTTTCTTCAGCATTGCAGTGCAGTTAATAAATGCTGCAGACTGCTTTTTCAGAGCTTATAAACTTAGCAGAAATAAAAGGAACTAAGTAGTCTGACAACTGAGTGAAGCTTATAAATGCCACCGAAAGCCTTTGGGGCCCTGGTTCCTGGGGAGTATATCAGAGTCCTTGCAGGGTTTATAAATTCTGCTTATTTACTGGCAGGTTTCTCTCCTGACCATAAAAACCATAGGTCAAAAAGCATTGCTAGACAGGGAACATGAAGCCTAACTTTCATTTCACTACAGTTTCTTCTTACACAAGGCTGTGCAGCTCACCAGCTACGCTGTGCGTTGTAGCACTGAATGTCAGGTGGAGTCCGTCACAGGAACGTGTCTGCAGCTGCTGACTCGAGGTAGGACTGATCCCCGGGAGAAGTCAGCTCCTGGCTCTGTTTGCATCTCTCTTTGCACTTTACAATCCAGAGAAGCAGAGACTGCTTTGAGATCAATGTTTTAGAAGTGCATAAGTCAGTTGAGGAGAAGCGGGACCAGCCCTTAGGGCTGTGCCCTGGCTCCTCTTGTGCTCCCACTGCCTGGACTGGCTCCTACTCCCTCAGGGTGTGAATCAGACCCGCTGGTTTGCATCCCCTCCATGGATCTCCAGCTCAGCTTCGGGCAATCTGGGCTCGTGAATAGGCTCATTTGTTCGCAGGAACCCGAGAAGCCCTTCACCAATTTCGTGTTCCTGAGAGTTGTTGTAGGCGAGCATCCACCTGGCAGGAGGAGGAGGAAGCACTGCGATCACATTGGGTTTCTTCTAAGCATCCCATTCCCAGCTCCGTTCCACCCTGCCCGCCGCCTGACAAGCTGCTTTAATGGATACGCGGTGGCCTTCAGCAGAGGGGCTACATTTAAAACTTTCCTACTTTTCTCTTGTCAAAGTTAAAAGCTTTTCATGTCTGTGTTAATGTGTCTTTTTTTTTTTTCCTCCTATCTGCTGGCACCAATGACAAATACTACATCTTGCGTTGAGTAACAGTATATTGAATGGCTGGCAGAGGCAGAATACGGCACCTGTAATTTATCTCCGGGAGTTTGGGTTGGATGACACTGCTGGGAACAGACGGGGGCTCTGAGCTGTCACCTGATTACTAATTCTAGGATTTCTCCTCCGAGAGTGAGAAGGAGTGAGCTAGGATGAAGGGTACAAAAAGCAAATCAATAAACAGGTTAGTGTTTGCATCATTATTAACACTCGGGCTGTCAACACACCCATTGAAACTATCGCTCAGGGCAGCTTCAGATTTAATGGTCAGTGTAACAGATTTACTGTAAATGTTAGCTACGGCAGAGTGGGAGGGGGGGGATCTCATTGACAAATAACAGAGATTTCAGTGGGATGCATGAAACCATTTATGTGTGTGCATAAATAACAGTGCGATCCAGGCAGAGGCGGGTGGCTTTCTGCAGTATTTCTTCCTGCAGGGCTGCAGAGTATCCCTTTGGGCTTCCCTTCCCTCCCTAGAGCTCCTGCCCCCCTCCCCTTTTAGCTGCACATCAATTAAATGACCGAGAGAGCTTTGATCTTGGGAACTGGTCAGAAACCCCTTAATAGCCTGGAGAAGGGAGAGAAGGATGGTGCTGCCATCTTCACACCAAATTAGCCAGTGGTGGGAAAAAGCTTTAAATTAAGTTGAGTTTTATTGGTTTTAACCAGCTGATGGACTCCTGGAATTTTCCCTTCTTCATGGACAAATTCACCTTTACAGAGGCTTTTGGGAAAAGTCCCAGTATTGCCCCTTCACTGGTGATGTGTCCTCATGCCTTCCACAAGTAACACACATCCAGGCAGCTCTGAACAATATAAATGAATGCACGATCAAATGTCTCTGCTTAAATTACTGATGAAATGATAAATACGTTGCAGAGTAAATTGGCTGAAGACAAATCTTTCCGAGTCCTGTCGGTGCTGCCACTTTTTCAAATGAAAACCCTCATAAAGAAATTAAACTGGTTAAAATGAAAGGCACCTAAATTCCAGTTGCTTTTGCGGTGGAGGGTTTCTCAGATTGCTCTGTCATCTCAAAGAGATCCTTCTTCAGGAACATTCTGACGCTTTATTTTTTGTTTTAAATGCTTCCCGCATACACATTTATAGTAGCACATCAATCTCCAGGTGACTGTTTTCACTCACTGCGGCTGCCAGGAAAAGGGGGGACCCAGAGGCAGAATCCTCAAAGTGTCAGGATGTAAGGCTCTTTGGCTCAAGGGCTCTTCACCTCCTTGGCGTTTTGAGGCTAATGGTAAAATATAAAATGCTCGCTGCTTTGTTCTTCCCAAACTGCGTCCTCATCTCCTGTCCTCCAGGCAGATACCTCGGGAACTGCCTTGCTCAATGCAACCTCAGAAAGTGTGGGTTTGTACAATGGATTAGATCTCTTGTGCTCCAGGATGAAAGAGTCCTTGCTGGGAGTGCCCACCCCAGTTGAACTCTGCCTTCGGTGTCTGAAATCAGGACAGAATCAAAGGTGCTTGAAAGCTCCTAGCCGTGTTCTAAAACTAACCCAGTAAAGCTATTTCGAATGTCTCTCATTAGAAACTTCCATTCATTCACGTACAGAAAGGCCCAACAGAAACTCAGAGCACAGTCTGAGGCCATCTGAGAGCCCTGTCTCCGCAGGGCATGGACCAGGCAGCAGAGCCCAAGGAAGGTGTGAAGTTGGTCACTCAGGAGGTATCTCAGGAGCAAGAACAGCGTAACTGCCTTTATCCCTCACTCCAGACCACCCCAGCCCTCAGCTAGCCGTGCACAGCATCTCAAGATGCTTTTTCTGCTTATGTGCCCACAGCAATGTTGATAAGCTCAATACAGTGGGAACAGGCCTTAATTTCATTATAAACAAGCCCAGGTAGCTCACAGAAGAGCTTCCTGAATGTCCTTTCTGCCAGGCAGCCTCCTGTGACAGACACAGAGGAGTAACCAATTAGCACCAGCATCTCTGGGATGGGCCATGCATCAGTCAGAAGTGTCTTCCACATATTGTGGCTTTCATTATTTGCTGGGACCCCAAGCCCTGCCCAGATCAGCAGGAAAGGGGAGGAATCACAGGGGATGCAGACAAGGTTGTTACAGCTTGTAAGTGCAAGTATTATAACCTTCCAGCGTCTGGCTCAGGCCCCATCAATGTGGATCCCTGTTCACGTTGCTTGATTTTGTGATGTTACACTGTGGTTCAACCCCAGACCGCCTTAGCAGGTCTGGTACCACAGCTCTGGGGGCTCAGATGGGCAGCCAGAAAGTGCTTCTGATATAACCTGGGACTGCGTTGTCCACCCAAACCCCACTGCCGATGCCCAGCTCCTCCCCAGAGACCATGTCTACTTTGTGCCACGAAGATGCCAGCTCAGTCTCCCACAAGAACTGCAACACTAGAAGCTCAAAAACCCCCACAAATACAGTAGCTGCAAACCCAGCATTTATGTATTTAAGTTTGATTTTGATTTCTAAAGGGCTTGTGCCAAAGAAAAAGCTCTAGCTCTGGAGACTCTCTACGGAGCTGAGCTCTAATGCCCCTAGAAGAGAGCAGCCCCATGAATTCAGAGCGCTGCTTGCTTTCTTTAATTTGCATACTATTGACTAGAGGAAGAACAAACCTCCCTTGCAAGCCTTAATTGGAGTAAGTGGCGTCTGACGATTTTTGTTTAAACTGTAAAAGAAGACTCGTCCCTGGTGGGAGATGTTCAGCAATCAAAATGAGGAGGGAAAAAAACCCCCTTGCTGCACACAGCCTGGCTGTGCAGTAGATAACCCAGCAGAGAGCGGTCCTTGGAGCTGCTGAGATATTTGGACAAGGTGACCTCGCACCGTGCACATTAGCTGTATTATCAGCCTATAAACTGTCTCACTGCTTTACATATCCGTATGGCCCACATATTGAAGGAGAAGATTAGCTTGATTATCAATGGGGGAATGAGCCAAACAATTACTTTCATTATTGAATATCCAATTAATTATTCAGGAGGCAAATCAATTATTCATATCTCATTTAAACTGGGTGGGGGGAGAAGCGTCGCCACTTGGCAGAGCTGTGCAGAGCCTCTTTGGATACAGCAGCAATTCTGCTGCATCGGGGACGAATTGTGTTGGGATCCAAAGCCAACCCCAAAATTATTTTTCCCAGGCTGCATGGATATCCATCCATGCACATTTGATGGCCAAGACCAAGTTCAAAGAACTGTGACATGTTGGGGTTCCCTGCAGGGTCACCTCAGCCATGATTACCACTAAGTTTTAAATGTGATACAAAGCCCCTTCCAGGTCAGCACCAACAGGAGTTCAGAAGCCCATGGGAGTTAGGGACTTGCCTTGGAAGCACTGATGCATTTGGGACTTGGGAGTATTTACTTTTAAGAGAAAGAAAAGAACAACTCTCTTCCAGATAGCAAGAGGGAATCACCTGGAGAAGAGCAGACTCTTGTTTTTCAAAGCCTGAAAGTGTCATACATAGATTTTACCAGCAAAATACATGTCTTGCCTCCCTCATTTAAATAATGGAAATTTTTTTTAAAGGCATTTTTCTAACCCTTTAGTTGCTTTTGCTGTGCTTTCTTTGGAGGCAGGAATGAGTACATTACACCCAGGCACAGCATCACTCACAATGTCATCTGCATCATCCCAGTGCTGCAGTGCCTGGTACAACCATGTGCCTTTTGGCATGGCCACGTGTCTTGCTCCCATCCAAAGCATCAACAAGCAACAGACCTCTGGATTCAGAGCACCCGATGGATGCACTGTAGAGCAGAGAGTAAGGATGAGAGAAAGGAGAGGGAGAAACAAGACAAAGAAAGAAACACAGCCACTGAGAGAGCAGACCCAGGAATATAACCAGGGTGCAAGTGACATGGAAAGGCCAAGGACTGAAAACTCTGCTTTTCCATAAAACTCCCCATGCAGGCAATGACAGCTGGCTGCAACTGTTGGAAAAGCAGGGAAACAGAAGGAATCACAACTCATGTGTGTGTGTGTGTGTGTGTGCATGTGTATTCAAGACAAATGGGTCTCTGGGACGTTCAGTGTCTGGGAATGCTCCTTTCCTCCTTGCTCTCTCACAGTCACTTGTCCTCGCTGTGGCCAAGGTCCAACCCTCCAGTAATCCCAACTGTATTTTTTTTAATTTCTTTGTGCGAGCATAACCAAGTGATACCATATTGGAAATAAATTGTCAATTACTGAACAATCAAGCCTTCCATTTGTTTGTTAGATTGGCTCTCAAATAGTCCAATTAATTATAACAGCACTAATTATTAAGATACACTGGTAGTCATCTCCTGTTTCAGAGAGAAGGAGAAAGTCTTTCCTTCTGCTTTTGCTGTCACAGTAGCAGCCTTACCCAATAGGGCGATTTATCTCTGTCAAGCCAGTAAAATGATAATGCCAATTAAATCACACAAGTAATTGCTGTTGGGGTCCCCATGGATTTCTCCCAGCAGAGTCAGGTGGAATATGAATCCAGGCTGGCTGGGCATGCTGTGGCAGGGAGCACCGTGCCGCTCTCCGCCTGCACTAGTCCCTGGCCCCCTTTGAGCATTACAGCGAGGACATCAGGGCAAAACTCTCCAGCCTGTGCTCATAAGCTCCTCAGTAGCCCCAACAGTGCATTTTCACAGCCCAGAAGTGGTTAAAGTTGTTCAGTTTCAAATAGGGTTGCCAGGAAGGACCCACGGCATAAAATTGTCCCTGATTCACTGGTTGTCTTCTCACAGTTTTGGTGGTCTCTAGCACCTCTTGCTCCTTGCCTGCTTGGACCTGAGCTGGGTCCCTCATCCCCTCAGACCAAAAATGCAGTCAGAGCTGGCATTATAGACCTCCCCGTATGCATACACTGTGAAATATAAGGATATATGTACAACACACACATACGTGCAGCCTGGTCCAGAGAAGCTTGAGAATCACATACACAGACAACACTGGCTGTGATTGCTAGGACTGCTGAAAAGGGGGGTGTGCATGCCCCCACCTCCTGTCCTGTGCTTCCTGCTTATTGTAATGGATCGATGTTTCTGCATCTGGGCAAACCCCACCTAAAAAGAACGGTGTGATCTAACCCAATCTTGCTTCTCATTCAATTAAACCCCGTGAAAGCAGGCATGTAATCTTGTTAATATCACGTTTATTAGAGGGAAGGGGGACAGAAAATTAAGATATACTTCATGTTGTTGCTAATTAGAAAAATTGAGACTTTGCATCTGTGCAAGGCAGAGCAACATGTGGCATTAACAGATGTGAACTCATTACACAGCTGCATGGTAGGAAATTGTGCCACCACAGCGACAAAAATCTCAAAATCAGATTTCTCCCAATGGCTCAGCTTCCCATTGCCTTCTCCTTTCTTCCTCTATAAAAGTTTGTTCTGGGGTTGTTGGGGTTTTTCTACTGTTTTACGTTTGGGGGCAGAGGGGAAGGAAGGCTGTTCTTTTTCTAAAGATACACTGAACCCTCCTGCAAAGCTCAGAGCAGAACCAAGCCACGCTGCAGTGTGACAGCACAACCACTGGCTCCTGCTAAAACACAGGCAAAAGGGACTACTTCACTGGAATAAACTCCATCCTGCCTACCCCCCGCCGTAGTGTTTTCTGCAGGAGGGCGAGCGGGGTGGACTGCAGGCAGTCTCTTCCCCAGGGTTTTCCAGACACTGCTTCTCTGCACAGTTGAGGGAAGCAGGATTAATACCTTAAATGAGGTGTCGCCAACAAAGTGCTTCAAATCCTGCCCTTCATCCCCCTGGGAGCTGTTTAGCATCACCAGACCACTTGTCATCAACAGTAAAGAGCAGCCAAACAGTATGAAAAGAGGTCGCTTTTGTTATCATTTACTCTTTACGTTCTGCTTAACTTTTTGCCTAAGATAGTGGAAGCCAGTCCTGGGGGGCTGGTTTGGGTCCTCTGGGAAGAAAGCAGAGGTCAGACTTAGGATTGTTCCATTACAGAGTTACCAAGAGCTGATTTGCTCTCTAGCACAGCTGAAAGCAGGCCAGCAAAGCAGCTGCAAAAAAATACAACTTTGCTGGGACTTGTTTGGTTTGTGCTTTATTCAGCTTTGGAGAGGCTCAGCTGTATTACTGTAGAGTCAAATCCCAGTGTCATCAAAAGAAATCACTGTAGCTGGCTAACAGGTTTAGGGAGGCACAGGTAGGTAATCGGGGTAAGGGGGCTGTAACCCTCTTCCCAAGGGCTGGGCATTGGACACCAGTAAGACACAGCCCAGAAAATGAGCCCAAAGACTGTTTCTCTTTGTTCAAAGCCTTTGCGAGGACCAAGTGGGAGTTTTGTTCCCGCTTCACAACCTCTTTTCGCCATCTCATTCCCAAAGATTTCTCCTGATTTTAAATGTGACATCAAATACCTAACTGACCCCTAGAACTCTGCCTCTCTGAATCATCTTGGAGCAGGATGCACTATGAGAGCTATGCTTCAAACAGCATCTGGAAAAGGAGTTGCAGCTTTTCTCCTGATTATAAGCACACCAGCTTATGTATTTTGCTAAAATAAGTCCGCTATTTAAAAGCTCTGCTGAAACAAATCTTTAGTAAAGGCACTTAGTGCTCCAGTACAATTTGCCTGCTGCCTCCCTCACCAAGAAAAGCACTGAAAAAAACCCAAACCCTTCATTTTAACAAAAAAAAAATTTGGTTGGTGAGCAAAATTTGGTTGTCTGGCAAAGCTCTCTTCCCTTCGTTTGCACAGGCAAAGAGTTGGCTAACACGGATTTTACACTAGCTGTTCTGAGCAGCCACCGGTAGCAACGTTCCTCGCTTGCACCATTTTTACCGAGAGCCCTTTATCCTTCCTTTGTCCCATGCAAACATGCTGTGTGCAGCACAGAAACCCGTCACCCCACACACACACTGCTGAGGCCTTCAATCCTTTTGTGCAGGCTGTTTCATTTCATAGACTCAAGGGTCACTTTTATTGTGGTCTCTGCTAAATGAAATCACAAAAGCAATTTAAAATCGCTTAAGCAAATCATGAAAGATGCAATATGAGGAAAGGGCTGTGAATAATGGTTAGCCTAAAGCATTGCAACAAAGGGACTGACTGTGCTTCCGTCAGGCCCTTTCTCTTGGTCTGTACCCTTCATGCCGAATTCCTCATCATCTGCCCCAGATTTTGGCCAGGAACTCATCAAAGGAGAAAGACTCTCTTATCAAATTTCTAACATTGCCTGCTATTCTTCATAGAAAATTATCTCCAGGATGCACAGGGAGCCACAACTGAGTATTATGGAATTTCAGATATGCAGTAGCCAGAAAATAATAACAAAAACACAGGATAGCATTTTTGACCTGGAAATTATTTTCCAGGAGAAGAGAAATGTTACTGCACCCTATGAACTTCATCCTTATCTGACCATCTAATAGTCAGTAGAAACTTCTGTCTGCCTTCAAGCTTTGTCCTAGTGATTGACAACCCAACATAGAACAAAGTTTGAGGTGATTAAAAAGGCTGTGAGACAAATTTTCAAGCAACTTTGCTTCCCATCCCACCATCGTGCTTCATAGAATGTTTTTTCTTGCCCCATGGATGACTTTCTTGCAGCTCTGAAAAGGTCTGTCCATCTTTCATCAGCGCTTTCACTTGTACGTCGTTTGCTCCCATGCCGTTGTATCCTACAAGCTGAGCAACCACATTTGCTTGGACGTTCCCAGGTGTCAGAGATCCTGTGAGACCAGGATCCCCAGTGCTCAGAACCCAGGTAGAGGTGAGAATCTCAGAGTTCCCATTAATGCAGTATTGATGCTGAACAAGCAGCAACGTCTCACAGGGACATGTTCATTACAAAACAAGATAGAAGGTGGCTGCGCTCACTCAAGAGTCAAAGTGATGGCTGAGGTCTCCTCTAGACCAGGTATCTCTCTGTCAAGACTTATTTCTATCCAGTTTTCCTGGCCTAGGCTTACTCAGGTAGCTACAAGTCAGCAGCCTTCCAAGGCTTTATGAAAACAGCAGCCAATTGTGACACCTCCATATCTGACTGGGAAGGGGGAAAAGAAAAAAAAGGAGAGGGATTGACCTGGGAGCCTCAGAGTGGTGATCAGAAACTGTAGTCAGCATCACAAATGGCTTTTGTAAGGCCTGTACTTCTGCACTGGTGATGCTCAGCTTTGTGCAGGAGGAAGGCACACCCGTTTCCCTCATCCAGCCAACACTTCCCAGCTCCCAGCTTTGAGGTTTCCAGCTGGACCTATTGGATAATATTCAAAACTGGATTAAAGTGTTGCAACAGACCCTAATGTAGAAAATGTGATCCAAGCAGAATCTACATATTTGAAACAGCAGAAATACTGCAGATGGTGGGCCAGATGTGCCCTTGTCTTTAGCTGAGGATCACGTTGGATCCCAACACCACCTTCTCAAGTGGACGTGCTCTGCCAATCACAAAAAGGATCCTACTGAGTCACTGCCCACAAGCGTGGGGAGTCCAAAAGGCTCAAGAGGATTTGGTGCTCCTGAAAGAACAGGTGAATTCACACTCCAGATGCTCACGATGTTTCCAATCCTGCTGCACCACCTGCTCGTAACGATAAGGATCTCCAGAGTGTTTGGAGAGGTCAGAACAAAGGCAGTAAACAAGATGGCCCAGAAGAGAAGACCTTTCTATTTTATCCTTCAAAAAGTGACTCAATAAATGCTTTCAACACATCCACCCCCCCAAATAAACCCCCTCTAAGCTTATGTATGTTAATAACATTTCCCACATTTTCAATTAGCTCAAATAATCTTGCTAAAATCTATTAATAATCCACCTTTAGCTGCACATGTGCACCTGTGTGTGCAAGAAGAGAAGCCATCTCTGGTGGAGTGAGAGTCAATGAAAAATGAACTGCCTGAAATTAACTTTAAGCATCGAAGTGATTAAACCATTGTGCCGTGATTGTGTACGATACTCCCTTTCTTCAGCAATTAAGGCTGTATTGATCACATACGTGAGGAAAGGGACTGGCAGAGTAATGTTCATTCAGGCTGCCATAATTAAGAGTGATCATCTATTGTTCTGGAGCACACGACACAGCCCAACCCCCTCAGGCTCTTTCCTCTCGCCTCCCTCTCCCCTCACTGGTCCTCACTTCCCCATGGCAGCCGCGCCAACACGTGGATTGCGCATCTGCAAAAATCAGAGCAGGAGCTGGCTGAGGTTGCTCTGTAGCAGGTCAGGATGAAAACCACGTCTTTCTCCAGCCTCTTCTTCTCCAGACAAGCAGATTCTGCTATTTGCTAGCAAGGAGGGAAAAAATGGGAAAGGGAGTGCGAGAAAATACATTATATCATATCTGAAAGCAAGGTTCAGGCCAGACAGAAACGACACCTCTGCATCGGTGTGGGTCATTCCAGCAAGAACAAACATCTCCCTGAAGAGATCTTTCTACTCTCAAAATGAATGATGGGGGTTTATTGTTTAGGTTTATTTTTTCCCAAAAGCAAGTATTCAGGCCAATCTTCTGTCCTGCTTGAAATTGGCTCTTTATTTATATCTTATGTAGCAAATTTGTTTCTTATGGCTTCTCCTGAACCCTTGAAGAAGTGGCAGTGTGACCAAACTCTTGCTTTGCCTTTCTTCACTTCATGGTGTATTGGCATGGAGTAGCAGCATTTAAAATTTCGGCTGCTGACTGTATGTTCATGGTTACTATGACAGCGGTCCTTGGGCATTTAAACTCTTGTGGTAAAGGATATTTCCTTGCTTAATTATTCTAGTTCCCAGTATATCATTTCTCAGCATATTGATGGTACTTGATGTAAGCCTCAGAAAAACAATACACATCAACCTAAGTGTGTAACCGTTGGCTTGGGGAAGGATTTGGGTCATTTCTTCATGAAGACGACAGGATGCAGCACCTGAAAACATACTTCCCCAGAAAGCAAGGGCACATGGCTCTGGGCCACATCACTCTAGAAGTGAATCAATGATTTATTATTCTTCCACAAGACCCTGCAAAACCTGATGCTGGCATCTAAACCAATGTGATAACCACTGATATTTTCCTTCAAATCTGTGGTTTGCTATCAAATTTGAAACAAGGAGAAATTATTTGCATATCTGGGTGGTATTTCATGCCACAGCTACAAACCAAATAAAGGTAGACTAAGTTTCAGCTTGGTACTTTAACACCAGGAGTGTCTGTCTTGCCATTTATTGCATGAAACCCATAAGTATGACTGCAGCAGTCTCGTCAGTATCTGCACCACCCATCAAGATAAAAGCATAGCCTGGCAAGCAGGGATGGCACCCACGTGTATGGTCATGCAGCCCACATTCACACAGTACCTTCTTTTCATAGAAATAACTCAAGCATGCAGTACTACACTATCAACCTTGGCAGCATCAATTCACTTTAAATACATACCTCCCTACCTTATTCACAGTTCTTATTTTAGTAGATGAGACGTGTCACTTATCTCAGACTCGGCCCTCTTGAAGATCATTGTTCTTCTCTGTGTCAGTCAATGTCCTCTGCTGAACATAGGTCTCCTTTCTCCTTTCCAATTTCCTTCTACTTAACAAAACCCATGCATTCAACAACTAGCATGTCCAGGTGATGCTAATCTGAACCCTGGCACCGTGCAATTTCCTTTTGCATTGCCCTAGATCCATCCTGCGTACTTTGAACAGTACCAGCTGCTGCAGGATGAGAGATGGACATGTCTGCTTTGCTCCTTTTCTTCCTTTCTCACAAGCTCAGTGTTACTCAACAGCTTATGCCCAGGTAGAGGAAAGGGTTAAGCATGAAGCTCTGGAAGAGGCCACGCTGTCCTGACACAGTGCTGCCCCTTTGCCTCTTCCTCACACATAGCCCTGTTCACATAGCCTGCATTCCTCCCCAGTTAACACCATTAAGCTTTGACCTGAACTAGAGACAGAGCTAAATGTGTGCACCTGTTCTCTTATAATGACCTGCTATTATCATTTTCCACCCCTCCTTTTTGATTGATGGATATTATATGCATAATGACCCTCAGGATTTTTTTTCCTCTCTTTTTGTTAGGCTTTGCTAAAGCAACCTGCAAATTAATTTAATATCCTCTTTTGGTTGGGAGCTATGAAACGAGGGCTCGAGGCTGATGATGCGTAAACCATTTGTGGCATGTATTTAATCTCCGGACAATGGATAGAGATGTTAGTGCATGCTACACTAAGTTCTATTTACGCTGGCTATTAAGTGCAGTCAAGCTGAAGGCAATCGGAGCACATTACAGGGCCTAATGGGAGAGGATGCTACACAACAGTACATTAAAGACTGAAAATGAATTAAGAAGGAAGCATGGTAGAGAAAGCAGACAAGGAAAGGGTTCTGTATACAGATAACTCTTATTGACAGCACAAATATTCATGTACTCCGAGTTCCCAAATCCAATTTTGGTATTGGATACCACTCTAGAGGGAACGTTTTGAACTCCATTTTCATGCAGATACCAAATGACTCGCAGTCAGCCTGCCCCCTCCCACCTCCATCTCAGTAGCTTGCATAACCTCATGCTGGGAAATTCGTCCCCATTAGCTACCTTGCAAAGCTAAGCTGGATCATTCTTGACTGCCTAAATCAGGCCAGACTTTCTTGGCCTACTCTCTGGAACGTATCTGGCCCCGGGAATAATGAAAAAACCTTGCTGCGCTCCCAGTCCTGTTCACTCTCTTTGGAACTTCTTGCTCTGGCTGCTGCCTAGCTGAGAAAATCCAAACCCTCTGGGAAAGATGGGAGAAAAATGCATAATGGGAGAAGTACAGGAGTTGTGAACCCTGTATCTTTGCTTCTGACTCTTTTTTTCCCCCTTGTATTTGTGTGGGAAGAATTTAGAGATGACAAAATAATGGCTTGCTCAAAACCAAGCTCCAGAACCGAAGAATGACATTGCTTTACTGTTATTTCTCGCACACACACACAATTTTATGAGTTTGCTTTTGTGCATAAAAATCTCCATGTGTGAAAAGTCTGACTCGCTATGACTTCCTCATTAGGGTGGTTTCATTTCTATTGTTGAAAGAAAATTGTGGTCTCAGTACCCTTCCCCCCTCCCAGGGAAATGGGAAAAGGAAATGAGAGAAAAAGACTTTGGAGTTGGAAACTAAAACTAGAAGAGTTTTAATAAAACAGTAAGAAAAATAAGGAAAAATACTATTTATAAGGACATAATAAAATACATACAAATGTATGGAATTGCACACACCCCCTCACACTTGACAACTACACCACCACAGATGCTGTACAGCAGGCACAGGGAAGAGGTCCCAGGCTGGACTCAGGAACTGGATTCAGGAATGCATGGACCTGCGAGCAGGGCAAAAAGACAGATGAGGTCCTCACTGGATATTCAGAGACCTTGACTCTTGTGATGTCTCAGTTTGTTACCAAGTAAGACATATATGGGATGGAATACTTTGTTGGTTAGGTTTGGGTCCCCTGTCCTGTCTGCTCCTCCCTGCAGGTTCGACTCTTTTTCACCCCTTCCACTTATGGCATTCCACCAGCTCAAGGATGGCGCTGGTTTCTATAGGAATAAGTACAAGCAACAGGCTTCTGCCTACCAATGTCCCATGTTATCACTTTTAGAGAGAAATACTGTCTGAAAAACATGCAGTTAGCTTTTGGAAAATTAAGTTACTCAGATGAGGCTTTGCTGAAATTAGAAAACTGATTCTACTTTAGCTCAAACCAGAACAATTTGGACAAGATGAGAAAGTTCTCCTTCAGAACAGGCATGTGTTAATGAACAGTTTTGCTTTTTTGGGGGAGGCAAAAGCCTTGCCCTCTCCTCCTCCTCCTCTCACTTCTGGAAGAACTAGTGTAGAGTAAGAGCATAAAGGAATTGCTTTTCACGGAGCCAGTTTGTTCTAAAAGCATGTCTGGCAATAAAAGGAGAGAATATTAGAATCATTTAGTAACCATCTTGTTTTGACAGCAAGAGAGAGCTTTGGGTCTCTTACAAAGTTAGCATAGTAAAGAAATCAATTCATTGCTAACGTAAACAGAAATACACTGAAACCAATACCTGAGCATAAAATACTTACATAGTATTTTATACTGTGTACATAGTGCAGAGGAATTTAAACTGGTCTCTTCAAGCAAGGCACTGACTAACCGCTGAATTCGTCTGGGTTTGAGGAGCAAACTTGTAAGTGAGCTCTGAAGAAAAAGGAGTGCATTGGTTTTCAAGAGAACCTCCTAAGTCCAAAACAAATGGCTTTCACACCGCTCTTGGATAGAACTGGAGGGAAGAGGTAGGAAAAACAGTGTTGTTTCATGGCGGTCTTCTTTTCATTGGCTTTTGGTGGTAGTGAAACACTTTCTGCTCTCAAGGACGCTCTTGTCAGGGATAAGTGTCCTTTCTGTTTTCTGGAGCAAAACATCTTCTGGAATAAATACATTTTCTACAAAATGGTGCTTAATTATTTTTTTATAACTCTTTTCCTTGGGAAAACAGCCCTGCTTATATTTGTAGGAATTTGAGAGCTTCTCATACTTCTACAATACGTTCCTTCGGTCACTGTCATTCCAGTGACCTGTTACAGCCTACTGTGACACCGAGTTCGTCTGCATTAACTCTGGGGTGTTCATAGCAGGCAGACACTGCACAGCTACCACATGTGCTACTGCCTGTGATAATTTCAGCACTTCCTCCTGCACCACTCGTGTGATGGCAGCCCAGCACACTCAGTAGCTGTCTCACAGCTATGGTCTTTTCAACAATGTAGTGATGACACACAAGTCACACAAAGCAAACGTTCGTGTGAGGCCTCGGCGCATTTTCTCCCTTTTCGGGTGTTGAATGTGATCCTTGGATGCTGTAATCTGCAGAATCTCAAAAACAAGCTGGCCTGAAGCCAGTTTGAGATTCTTTCTATTTTAAAAACATCTTGAGAGGAGGAAGGGTAAGGGAGAACAGTGAGGAAGTCTTTCCTTCTTGCTAGCGTTATAAATCTAACCACACCTTTCTTTTTCACTTTCTTCTTGAGATGCCCTGTCCTCCCATCCCCACCAAAAGACTAATCTGGATCAGCACAAGAAAGAACAGACAGGGAAGGAAATATTCTCAGAGCTCTTACAGACCTCGAAACCTCCCTCCAGAAACCCGAAGTGTTGAATGGACAACCAGCTGGGAAAAACTTACAGCCTTGGAGGAAAAGACAGTGAAGGAGAGGAGAGGCGAGAAGTGGAGCAGTATCACATTCAACCAGCAAGGAACATTTGTCAAAGACCCAGAGAACTTCTTCTCCTGGGGTTACCAGGAGCAGATTCCCACTGTGACCAAAGAAGCAGGTGCCTCTCCCTACCCAGCACCCTGCACTGCTCGCTGGTAAACCAGGAACATCGCTCTGAGGCCACATGTAGAGACTTGTGAGTGATGCAAGGCAGGCAGTACTTTGCACTTTGCTTTCTCGCTGTGCTTTATACAGCTTAACAAGTTCTCCACAGTTCAGTAAGTGCTTAAAAGGTTCAAAGTTTCTTGTTGTTTATAAGAAGAATGCCTGTGATTTATCACCGATGCAATAAAACTGCTGAAAATATTAATCATAATTTCTAGGTCTAACCCAACAGAAATGCCACAGTACAGTTCACCACCCTTCTCAGCCAAGATACAAGTCACCTATAGATAATTCAACTCTCTATGAAAGCTGAGTACACCAAGTGAGAACCCATTGGTTGTGTTAAATACATCTCTTAGCAACATGGCAGAGCGAAGGACTTTGAAAATAGCCCCGTGAATACTTGTTTGCTGGGATCTGGTCTCATCTGGAAGACCTCATCACCATAACCTTGACAAATACACGTCCCCGGGCGCTCTGCACGTTGTCAGATGATGATTAAACCACTCCTTGGTGCTGTCTCACATGTGATTACACGAGGTAAGGGAGCAGAGTCACTATTGACGTTGCAACAATCAATTTGAATGTAGTGCTCTAGAAGGATAAACATGTTGTTGTTTTAAAAAAATCTATGTTTCTAAAACTGTTACTGTCTCTGATCACCGACACGTTCCAGAGGATCAGCCATTGCTCACACAAATATTGGAAAATCCTCTTTTCATGCACATAATTAGAGAAATGTATCTGGAGGGTGTGTAGAGGGTGGGAGCAGGACAAGCAAACTCACAAAGACAGTAAAACTTTTCACTTTCATAAATGAAAACCAGAGAAGGATGGGAAGGCAATAGGTTACACAAAGCACATGGATGCACTGCTTTGTCCAGAGGTTTTACTGCTGTTGCTCGTGAGCAGAACTGGCGTCTTCTACCAGGCCCAAGGGATGCGAAGCAGAAGAACCACAAAAATTATTAAATAATAAAGATGGAGAGCAACTGAAGGTCTGTGATCCCCAATTTTATTTTTCACATCACAGGCTTAGGTGCCTGTTGCCCAGGATTTGTGCCTTGGCGTACTTGGCAAAGGGTGGAAAATCCCCAACTCCTGCCCAAGTTACAGAATACTTCTCCTTTTAAAGATAATGCATCTTTTTAGTTTGCCCTCATGACTTTGTGGTATTTATGTGGATCACAGACACTGCACATTTCCCTGATAACCTTGAAGAGCAGGGAAAATAAAGGTGCTGAGGGTAGGAAACGCATGTCCCAGTACAGGGTGTTGCTATGAGAACACAAGTAAGTACTCGGAGCATTTAGAGCAGGGTTAGCAAGACAGGGAAGTAGAAAGAGCCTGAGCTTTGTAGAGAAAAGACAGTGCTTCAACAAGATTGCTGGAGAAATCAGGCATGGTTTTGCATGAGCTGGCTTATCAGGAGTAATAGTTATGAATTTATTTAGCTGACTTAAAATCATTTAAAAAATCCATGCAAGAGTTTTGGATTCATTGGCAGCACAACAAAAGCACAGAGGCTTTAAGATACTCGATTAAATAGGAAATTGTTCAGCTCTCCACTGAAAAACTCTTCCCCACCTCATTTTCCACATTCTTTTGCCCTCTTCATCATTCTGGAAATTGAATTTTCAGGCTTTCTCAAAATGGCCACAGCTGATAGTCTTGGCAAATCCACCTACCGAGGAGAAAGGCAGATCAAAGGTCTGCAGCCCCCAGACTACCCCTTCCTGCCATAGCTGACACCCGGTGGCTCACGATAAGCCTCGCTGCTGCAAAGTGGGTATTCGTACTTTTCTATTTTCCCCAAGGAGTTTCTAAGTAACTGCCTTTGCCTTGGAGCCTGTAGGTCAAGCAATTAGCTCAGAAATATCCACTTACCAAACCATAGCTTTCTCTTCTTACATTCTTACCCTATTCTTCAATCAGAAATGATTGAAGTAATTATACCTCAATATTTTGATTTCATAAAAGATTTAGGGAAAATACCTTAAAAGAATCCTTTACATCCCTTAAGGTGTCTTGTCCTCTTCAGTATATTTTAAACTCAGAGTTTCTGTCTTTTCTTTTTCTTTTCTTCATAAGTAATTTTACTCTGTAAATTTTATTTCAAAGGTATAAAATCTCTGACTATCCATCTCAGCTCTCCTAAGGTTCTTAACAGCCTGTAATGACACCAGCTTCTCCAAGGGTCATTTTTACATGCTTTTTCCTAGATTTCTAGTTAAACTAGTAAAACAAGAAGCTGATTCGGTGTCAACCCATTTTACATGATTTCCCTATATGGTTTATAATATCTTTAATATGTCAAAAAAACAACCCTCCGCCTCTATCCTTTCCATAATATTGCATTTCGTTAACCAGCAGTGCACAGTCTGAGCTGCAGCATTCAGAAAATCAATAACCAAAAGCTTTTCCTCACCTCTCTCGGTGGCTCCCTGAACATCAGGCCATAACACCCTTTGGAAAAAAATATATTAGAGATACTGTGAGGTCTGGTATTACCAACCTCAACTCATTTCAACCCCTTCATGCAGCACCAACATACATGGTGCTCTTTTCACCTACAAATCCCCAGCAGCCTTTGCAATTAATACCTACTAAACAAGCAAAAGCAGAGATGCCAGGTGGAACAGCACAGAGCCGTTCATAGCCCACAAAAGGGAGCAATTAACTCCTGCCAGCTAAGGACAGTAAGAAAAATACTTTGTTATTGAATGAAGCAGTGTTGCCAAGACTGGATGTATTTAAAAAAAAAAAATAAAACATGCTCCAGCTCAACTGCAAGATGTGGGCTTTGATTCAGGAATTGCTTATGATAGGCCAGAGGCTGGACCAGAGGGTCATTATAATCCCCTTCTGGCAATAAGACCTATAAATCCACTGTTCTTCCAACAGCTTTTAAAACAGATTATTTATGTCTTTTCATGTAAGCCATGAAGTCACTTCCACAAGAGATAAGGCAGACTCCACCACTGAATGAGCTGAAAATTGCACAAATTGACTTCCCCCGGCGAATTTAACACTTGTACATGGCTAACAAATTAGCAACAGCATCTGTGGAGGGGAAAAAAATATCCTTACCATTCCCAACTTGAGCAAAGACACACTTGGGTTCAGGCTGAGGTTAGCTGGTGGGTTTTGGTCACTGGAGCCATGAGCCCTGTGCACATGTGTGTCCCCGCAGGGTACATCAGCGCCTGTCCCCATCATCGGTGACCAGAGAAGGTGGCTGTCACAGACGGGCTCTGCAGCAGAGCTGTGTGTGCCTTCCTGCATCCTCCCCCAGGGTGAGCCATGGGGAAATGTCCACATCCATAACCCTGCCTCTTCTTGTCCTATTGTATCTGCATCTGAAGTACTTCTCCTACGTGATAGACCTGGCCTCAGAGCCTTCAATCAGCTTCTCCACTCTTCCCATCCCCTATGGCCCCAGAGAAACTCTGGGTTTGCAGGTGTAAGGGTGAAAGAGCATCACTGCTGCTTCACACTCAGCAAGGCAGGGATGGACCCTCTGCAAGGAGAGTGCAGCAAATGGGCAAAGAGCACGCTCAGCCCTTCCTGCTCTCTGGCCATAAATGACACATTAATTATATTTAAGGTTAAGAACTTTTTCTGTGTTCAAATCTAAAATTTGAAAATCCAAGGCAAGGAATATAACTCTGACTAATAAAAAGGGTAATTCTGTGAAAAATCTTCTTCACTCTCAGGTCTTTTTCCTCTTTATACGTGCTGTGTTTCTGTCCATGCCAGTATCAAACCAGGACTTGGCAGCTCCTCATGGGTTTATGCTCCCCAGTCCTGGCTGTCGACTTCCCCTCCCTGCACACCGCGGCAGATTAAATTCTGCTATTACCATTAGCCTGTTTCTCACCGAGTATCCAGGCACCGTGCCTAGGGTTTTAACTCCTAGGTATCAGATCAGCAACTGAAGATGTGTTTGGAGAGGAACAGACGTCAGTGGAGCAGCAACAGTTGTCCCATCCATCCTGCCCAGCCAGAGCTCGTGTGGTGACACGCAGCACCCATCTGCCAGGCACTGCAATTTTTTTTCGGACACCGTGATGCAACGCTGCAGTTTGCTAAATCCTACATGCCAAAGCGAGCCACAATCCAATTGCAGCCGGCGCACGCACGGTTCCCAAGTCTTGCATGGGCTAGCCAGTAAATCAGGCCTGGAAAAGTATTTTTGGCCCCCTGCCCAGTATGTGTACCTCTTAATCCCTAATTCCAATTGTGTAAACAAGGCATGACATAACGGGTGTGCCATGGAAATATGCTCTATAAAGTTGATTACCACGCTTCATCCTATTAGAATAGCAGTCACTGTAAAACTATAGATAAGGCTAAAGCAATTTATTTGTGTTTCTAAAGGAGATGAGCACATTTCAGCTTTTCAGAGTGTGATCAAACTTGACAGGCAGGCTCTAGAGCTACTTTGTAGCTCTTATAACAGCTCATTTCAACCTGTACTGGCCAGGAATTTTTAAAATAGATATCTCAAAAGGTCAGATTGATCATGGCCTTTGCTCAAGTATGCAAAGAGGGATAGCATAAAAAGCATTGGATTGCAAGGGTGACCTCCTTAGCTAGATGTGATTTCAGCTCCTGCTCTCTCCTGAATGTAAAAGTCAGCTCTCAAAGCTCTTGGAGGAGGCAGGGAGCTCCGAGGCAACAGGGAACGAAGAGCTGTAGCCTTATCCCCAGGCAGCCGATCTGACTGTCACAGCGAAGATTTTGTGCCAGGATGACAGGAGACAGCTGTGCTCCCTTTGTCCATCCAGTAGCCTCCCACAACCTCACCCAGCTCACAGTTCCTGTCTGCAGCATACGGGCCAGGCCTGGAATTACATCCTCTGCGTCACCCACAGCGTCCATAGCAAAGCTGGGACCTGAATCCATCACTCCTGGGTCCCATCCCTGTGCTCACACTTCCTAGCTGCCTCCAGTTAAAGGGCAAGGATTCGGGTCAAGGCTGGCCTACAACCCCATAACACACACACACAAGGCTTACCTCATGGCTATCTCCCACCCAAGGCCCTTCAGCAGCGTTAAACATTCCCTTAAAATGTTTTGGGCGTGACACCGTCTCCAAATGTGAACCAAATTCTGTTGTACCTGTACGCGGAAAACGCTCTCCCTGGAGAAAGCATCGACTCATCCTCTGTCTCTCCTGCTTCCCATGGCGTTGCGTCTTCCAGGGAAACCAAACACCCGCGCAGACCTCAGCCACACACAGAGAGGCAGAAGCCAGAGCTGCTGAGCTTGGGGGTTCCCATCCCTGCTTCATGGTCAGGGATCAGACTTCTCAAAAACCTCCTGAAACCTTGAATCTGCCCCAGGTTTGCAGCAAGCAGAAAACCTTTGCAGCTTCAGATTTCACTTACAAATCAGCTCGGAGGAAAACAGCCAGTGTGATCGAAGGCATTAAAAATTGATAGAATTAACACAAATCAAGGGTATAATATATATCAACTTGTGCATGAGTTCAAAAGCTCTTTTTAAAGGCATAGGAGGCAAGGAATTTTTCAATTATCTCAAAAAGAGCTAGATTAAGTCTTTTGCTTGCAGAATTAAGCCTGCAGCAGCTGGTAAGGTTACTGAACCAGCAACAGCAAGCCTTGTTCTGCGTTATAAAGACATCTCTCTCGCTGGAGAAGAAACATTAACGTGCATTCACATAAGCATTTTTTTCAACCTGATTCTTTAGGCAGCCCCCATCTCCCACCTCTCCCTCTGTCACCTCTTGAAAAGGTTTTTCTGACTAGAACTGTACTTGAATTTAGTCTAATTGGAAGGAAATTTAAGACCCAAATCTTGGTTCTCATTGGCATGGAGACACTTGCGTACAATCACGGTATGCAAAGCAGCAGAAGTCTGAATTCATAATTGGACGTTCCAAAATGTAATTATGAAAGATGAAATGCTCCTTTCAATGAGAAGGCCGTAAATAGAATAATTAATTTTGTGTTTGCTTGAACAATTCTGCATTATGGACCTTACACTGGAACTGAAATTAATTAAGTGCACCAGGATTTATGGAGGAGGTGAAGAGAGAGGGAAAAAAAAGAATTAATCTGAAGTAAAAGATAGATGACTTTGTGAGTGTAATGATGCGTTAGTCTGGGGTATTCTTTAACAAATTTAGCAGGCATGTTCTGGGTACAAACAGCACTCACTGACAGAATTATCTCAACTAATGCAGCTGCTGGACTCTGAGCAAATTGAGATTGCAGATGAGTACTTCAGATTTAGAGCTATTAACCCTCCGTATGCTGTTTCTGTACACGTGGTGGAAGGATGGCTGTTTGCCCCGTGCTAAGATCTGCAGGATGCGGCAGAGCAGCAGCTCCCTGCACCTCATGCACGCACACACGCACGCACACCGTGCACTCGCCTGCCCTGTGCTCTGCACAGCGTTGGAGGGCAACGTAACGCCCAGCTCTGCCCAAAGCCTGCCGACACGGTCGTGCAGTTCTGGAGAAAAGGCAGAGGAGAAACAGAGCGCTCGCAAGAAAGGGAAAGGAAATGAGAGGGAAGCGGCTTTCGGGTTGACATCTCTCAGTGGACTCAAAGAAAGAAGGGATGGTGACTACTGCAAGTTGAGATTTTTAAAGAAAACAAAGCCAAAGAGAGTGCTCAAAAGAATAACTCTAAACCAAACAGTTTAGTTGTGAGGAGCTATTCCTGAGCTTATTTCATTTGAAAATCCAGAGTTCTTCCTTTTTTTCTGCTGAGATCAGGCTGTAAAAATCCAGGTGTAAAAATCTCCTCCGATGCTTCATTCAAGGCTAAAGCATTTTCCAGTCCTGAATGAATCAGGGATTTCAGATTTACCAGCCTGGCAGAGACCCCTGAGACACCCAAGGCAGTGAGTTCTTCCAATGTCTGCAACAGTCACTCAGAAGACATTTCCAGTCCCATAAACGTTATGACTTACTGGTACAATTTTGAATCAAATAATGGAATTTGCTATAGATCCACGAAGAGTCAATGTGATGCTTCCCCTGCTCAGAGTCATTCAGAAGCAGCACTTGCCAAAGCGTTGGCTCAGGCCATGTGGCACCGCTGCACCGTGTGGGGACACAGTGGTGTTTAGTATGTGATGACTTTGGAGCGTCAGCTTTTGCTGCGGAAGAGCCGGCTACTGAAAGACACCCAACAGCTGGAACCAACCCCCAGTGAATATTTTGAGACTCCAGGAAGTGACTGATTAGGATGTACTGAAATCACAGTCCTCTCAGAGAAATCACAAGTATTGAAGAGACATTCCCTTATCTGTGATTCACCATCTCCTCCTCTTCTGCTGGGATTTCTTTGCTAGGGAAAAACCTTCTCAGGTTTGGTTTTATTTTTTTGTGGGATTATGGCAATGTGGGACTGTGATCTCCTTGTGTTTTGTGGGCATCTGCTGCAAGAGGCTGCCAGCCTGCCAGTCCAATGAAGCACAGATTTCATCATGGGAAACTTCACCCAAGCCACTTTTCCTTGGAGAAAGCCCAGTGGAAAGCTGTGCTTGGTGAAGTCACTGAGATGTGAAAGCTGTGAAATCCATAGGTCTATAACCCTCAGGCAAGAGCTGAGGAGTCTTGCAGCCGGGGTACGTGACAGGTTGTGAGCCTGAAACACATCGCTGTTCTTGTCAGGTCAAGCTGTTCTCAAGACTCAGCGTTACCTCCAGGCTGGAGCAAACTCCACAGCAGCGTGACAGCTTTTTCATAAAAAACTGAAGCACTGGAGTGCAGGAGTAAGAGCCTCTTTCTGCAAGCAGGAATGAGCTAGGGTTGCACAGTACCAGCTTGCTGCTACACGGAAAACATCCATAGACCCTAGACCAGAGTTATAAACTGCCTGGGTGATGGTTACTCAACAACATATGTTGATCTCAAGGTAGCAGAGTGAGCTTGGGTACAAAGCCTATTTGCTTACCGGTATTTATATTCATTTTCCACAATAAAATGCTAAATATGAACTAGGGTTTCTCTGCTTTCAATTGCAACAAGAGCTGCATTTTCCACTTGCTTGGTTATAGCTCTTTAAGTGATACATTATATTGTTTGCCAGAATACTTCTACAAAGTCTTTGCTTCATTTAACTTGTAGAACAATTCAGCCAGATTGGTCTATAAAAGGTGTACTTAAAATCAGGATTACCCTGGGGCTCAAAAGTGCTGGGTGCTAAAATGCAGTCTCTCATTTCCCATGGCCTTCTGAGCATTTGAACATATTTATACCTTCTGCATTGCAGCAAACTTAATCAGAAGGACAGGCTTGCTAACATCTGTGCATTCCATTCACTTCTGGAGTCGTCTCAATCTCTTCTGAAACCTGATTCTGGCTGTCAAAACGCATAGCTCTCTATGCTGGGTATTATTCGGACATTTAGACATCTGTCATCAGGAACTGTGATAGATGGTTTTATTAACCCACAAAGGCAAAGGCTGTGACAGTGAAGGGCTCTTATGCAGGCAGAAAGTATCTGCAAACCTTACAAGTTTGCTTGATACTTTTCCCAGCCCAGTTGCAGCGGGGACCGAACACTTGGAGGCGAGGGATGTGTTACACATCAGCTCACGCTGCATAAATCCCCCACACGAACTGCCACCAAACCAAGTAACACAGGTGATATGTTATCCCCAACAGCAGAAGAGACTTTTCATGACGAACTGATCTCAGGGGTTGGTCTCTTCTCTCAGGTGACCAGCGACAGAACAAGAGGACACAGTCTCAAGCTTCACCAGGGGAGGTTTAGGCTTGACATTAGGAAGAAGTTCTTTACTGAGAGGGTGATTGGCCATTGGAATGCGCTGCCCGGGGAGGTGGTGGAGTCACCGTCCCTGGAGGTGTTTAAGGAGAGATTGGATGAGGCTCTTAGTGCCATGGTGTAGTTGACAAGTAGGAGTAGGTGCAGGTGTTGGGTCATAGGTTGGACTCGATGATCTCAAAGGTCTTTTCCGACCTTACAATACTGTGATACTGTGATCTCCAATAACACAAACTCATGCAAGTAGGAGTTTTTATAGCAAACCAGCTAGAAGTGAAGACTCTTCTTTACAAAGAATTTAAGGAAAGGGGAAATCTGTTTTTTAAAAAGATCATCCACTAACTAGTCTCCACAGCTGGTTATATTTTTTCCTGTTCACATTCCTTCTCCTTCCAGACTCCCACCTAGCAGTCACCTGCAGGTGAATTTGTACCAACAAACATTTAAGGCAAAATCTAGAGCATTTGGGGGTGCTCAGTTTTGGGGTTTGGTTTGCATCCATATATCGTTTTAGCCTGAGTAGGGACAACCTTTTCTGTCTCACAGCCTTCCAAAAAACAGTCAGATGCAATTAATCCTCACTATTTTTCCATTTCCCATGAATCTAGGATTCCTGTGCTGAGGCTCCCAGAGAATTAAGACAAGATTCAGATAGAGGAACACATCCCTATAACTTCTTTTCCAAAGAGCCTGTTACTACAACCACCGATGGCTCACAGCGGGGAAGGGACATGGCTCCCGCAGTCACAAATAGAAAAATCAGGCGAACACATCCCACAAGACTCTGGGATGAGGTCCTGTATGGAGCCAGGTGGAAGAACCTGAGCAGCCAGTCCTGAAAGTCCCTGCAGGGAGTTTGTGTTCTCATAAAGATGATGAGGTTGTGGTGGCATGGTCAGCGCAGAATTCGGACATAATTTAACTTACATGTTTTCCGCCAGATTTCCTTTTTGATTCAGAGAAAATCTGAACTGAGTTCTCCGGAGGGTCTGAGGTCTCAATTAGCCTTGGTGATTTCACTCCTGGTTTTGCTAGATGCATGATTCAAGTCAGGCACATTCACAGAGCTGCAGCTCTGGGTTTTGAAGTCTAGGTAGCCTCAATTGTCTCTCACCTTGCTGTTCCACTATATTAAGATGAATTATTTTTGTGAGCAACATGGATTCCCCCACACTCCCTCCGCATTTGAGCTGAGCCCCTACAAACATGCCAGTATTTGTGTGTGTATTACGTGCATATACAGGCACATCTATTATACATATGGAAATATAAGCACATACAGATACTTATTGTGATGCTGGAAAACTGTATCTTTTTAAGGGCATTGGAAAGATGAATAAGATAAAAACAGTTATTTCTTTTTATTTATAAAGGGGAATGATTGCACTCAGTGTTTATCTTTGCCATTTGGGAAAAGCTAAATTTGAAGCTTTAGATTTGTAGGTTCTGGCTTGTTATATATATTGCAAATGTTTGAGGGGAATCCGTGGTTCTAAGTCCCATGACACTACTGTAGACTGTGAAAGATGGATATGTAGTTATTTCCTTTAAGCCCTAATTTCTGGAAACAAATGGCTATGTAGAAACCTCAGCTTTCAATATGAAAAGAGAGAAAAACATGGTAGCATTTCTATGTATGGGAAATCTGAAAATGTGATTTAGACGGAAGCAATAGTCCTGCCAACCAGAGAGGATCAAAAAGTTTATACAGAGTAATGAACAGGCAAACTCGTAACGAAGTGTTGAGCTGGTTTTTGTCCACTTGCTTTAAAAAATGATGCTATGTACTACCTGCAAACTGTATCTCATATAGAAACACAAAAGCTTATTTTCAGAACCACCCTGCTGATAAAAGCCTAAAAGGCAAATCACCCCAATCACTGTAAAAGGACAATTCAAACTACTGGCATAACCTGCAGTTTTGCAGTTTCATATTATTAGAAGGAATGAAAAAAACCTCACCAATCCCCATGGGACTGATTCATCAAATAAATTAACCGTGTTCATCCGTTAACTCTCACTGCTCAGATGGGGTTAAAATTCTCGAATTTAATTCACAATGCTAATTTTTCGAAGGGGAAAAAAATCACACTGGGATAGTAGGAGCCAAATATGCTATTTTACCATAACTGACCGAACCTTGGGGGCTGGTGTTTTATTCTTGCAATATTTCTTTTAATAAAAAAGTGCCTGATTAAAATACCCTTTTAGAAAACATTAATTCAGGAGCTAAAAAAAAAAAAATTCAAATGAACTCGAATAGATTTTCTCTGGTACGTTAGCACTGCATTTAGGATAATGGATAGGGAGAAGGATGGATTCTGTAGGTATAAATCAATAGGCGAGGGGGGTTGATGAAACTGCAACCTGTGAGAGTGAAGCCCTAGTGGTTTGTGATATCATCAGGAGCCCAAGATTAATTCTTTTGACAGTCCAGTCTCCTGCATTCATTATTTTAACAACATGCACACAGGACCAAGGTGCACATGTTAACCAGTCGTGTGTTCACTCAGAGCCCTACAAGCACCCAGTTTAAGGAAAAAATCCCAGCTGACTTATTGGTAGCATATGGAAACAGATTATCCTTTTTATTGTTGAAGAAAACTGCTAGAGAAGGTGGGGGTTATGGAGAGGTGGAAACATAATTGGTAGGTTTGGAGTAGCCACACCACTGGTCACACAGCAGTCAAGGGTTGCAAGAGCTCAGTGCTACCTTCATGAAGACATGTTAACGATTCCGTTAGGGTTTCAAGGGGAATATATTTGGTGGCAGCACAGAAAAATAACAACGTTCTGTTCCCAGCCCGCTTTTTGATAGTTTCTGCCTTTAAATTTTCTCTGGCAGAAAATGAAAGTTTCTCTTCAAGAAACTTTTTGGGTTGCAAGAAAAAGAAAAATTAATATAAGCCAATCAGGTGATAGAAACCTCCAATAATCTTCTGTACTCTCCATTCGCTATGCAGATATCTCACTGCTCGTTTTTCTTGCAGGGTCGTGACCAAGTCCTGCTCCATCTAAGGGCCTCTAAAACATATGAAGGTGCCGTTGCTTTTAATGGCCATTGGATCGTTCTTAGGTACAGCTCCATTAATTTCTTAGGGCCTGTTCATGTGAGTAACTTGGCCCTAACTTGGCCCCAAGTCTGTGGCTTTCACAGCCCTGGGAAAAGGCAGAAATCCCTGTCATGTTCTGCTGTACGGTCTATCCTGTCCAGCTGGAGTTAAGTGTACCTCATTACTCAAGGAAATTTGGATTTGGACAATTCTTCACTGATAAACAACATATTGCCATAATTAGCGAGTGTGGACTGGGAATTCTGGAAATGGAGTCTGTCCAATCTGTCAGTTGAGGAACATATTGTTTAATTTACACAGTGCAGCGCATTGTGCAACCTGAGAAGGCTCCCCCAGCCCCGGGTCGGATCAGGGCTTTCTAAGACGTTCAGTTTATGAAAACAGCTATCGGATTCAGACAATAATTTTGACACTCTCCTTTTTCCTCTTGGCCTCCACGTCTAGGTTGAAAGTGAACATGCATGGCTGAAAGAGGTCATGCATGGTTCCCGTGCAACCACAGCCAAGCTGGTTTTCACAGCTAAGCCCTGAGATTCTCAGTTTTCCCTCTAGAAGGGGAGACTGTGCAAGAAGTTGTGAGAGGCAATGGCAGAGCCCAAACGACTGTACTTCTGTGTCTAATCCAAAATGTACACTCTGAGCGTCCTGACCTTCTGAGGATGAGAGAGGCTGATTGACCTGGACTACAGCATGGAATCCAAAATGATCATTCAAAATCTACTCCACAGAGTGGCCCTGGGTTTGTTTGCTCATTACCTCCAAAGCCATGAAAACACTAACAGAAATGCACAGCGTAGACATTTTAATACAAATACGCACTCTTAGATTTCCATCCTGACTGACCGGCCTCATCACGGTTTGCCTCCCATCCTCCGGGCCAAATTCTTCTTCAGCTATCAGACTTCCCTTTCATCATCCTGCCTGTCTTCTAATCAAAGCAAACCACTCTAACTTTTAAATTAAACTAATTTTCATATTGTCCACATATACATACAGTTAAGAAATTACAGTGACAGTGATAAAAAATGTTAATTTTTCTTTCCAGATGCTTGTAAAACAGCCTTAACATATGTCCGCTGTTTAATTAACAGAGCGGCAGCATGGTGGAGAGAAGCCAAACTAATAATTTAAAGAAGCATTCTCCCACCCTTGATTTGAATCCCAAAACACATCCATCATGTGCATTTCTGAAACTGCAAAAGATTTAATTTTCTGAACTTTCAGCAAACACCATAAAGCAAGTCAAAGAGAAACCTGGAGTCAAGAGTGATCACCTTTGAAAGAGTTCAACTTCAGAACTGGTACAAGAAATTCATTTAACTAAGTGACTAAAAACTTCAGTGGGTTTTTTTTAAAATTAGCTTTTATTGTCATCTCCTGCTGGGTGGCCAAAAGGTGCCATTTTGTCGCTCAGGTTCTAGTCCTGAGCCGCCTCCTTGCTCAGATTGATGAGGATGTAATTCCTTCCTACAAACAGAGCCAAGATGAAGCCAGTCAGCTCACACACTCCCAGCCCCTTTTCCTATAATATTTGTGCACTGCAGAATTTCTGGAGTGTCTGTCACCACTCCCAGGTGATACAGACACGCAGACATGCAGTTATCCAGACCTATAGGGGGAGAATGTAAATTTTGGAATCCAGTTGTCCACATGTCCCTCAGCTAAAGTTCAGGAGGGCAAGAACTGCCAAAGTGAACTTCACAGCAGGGGACCTGCGGTGCCTCTGAAAGCTCATTGAGACCTTCATCCCCCCACAGCCCTTCATGTGTCTGGAATGACTCTACGTTATTTACAGGTACAAAAATCTCTCCTACAACCTGCAATGGCTGTCAGCAAGCAACAATTTGTATGTAGAAGGGATCAAACCCCACACGGAAATTACTCTGAGATCCTTGGGGGAGGAGGAGATACCACCACATTAACCCCTTCTGGGATAACGAGCCACACAGAAAGTCAGCACCCCCCACCTACCTCTCACAGCCAGAAAGGATGCTCTTGGGCCCCATCCTCTGCAAAGGTAATGACTCCTACTGAGGGACCAATATGCCTCAGTTCCCCAATATGAGGAACGGTGGTTGTGTTTTAGCAACCTGACGGAAAAGCCTCCCTTCCCAAATTGACACACGATGTAAAAGATAAAGCAGCACAGATAAAGCCAACTGGGGAAATACAGCCTTTCTTCTATGAAAAGGAAGAGATCTGTCAAACACGATGCTATATTTTACTACTGTATTAAATGGAAGAGCACATCAAAAAACTACTGATAAATATTAACCGGGAAGAAGAAAGATGGGGACAAAGCACTTCCTATTCGACAACTTTTTGTAGGGAATACTAGGTCATAAAGCAACTCCAAAATTAATCTGCTGATAGATTAGAGACTGTGAGTGTGTTAATCGACACTTTGATCTCGCAGTTGTTATTTTGGATCTTGCAGGGAGAGATATTAATGAATCTGAAGGTATTAAATGAATTTCTCATTCGCTGTGGCAGCATTTGGCTCCCAGTAGAGAGTATCTCTTTCGGTTGGTCGTGTTCTGGTTGGTCTTCTCACGGGACCAAAGACATGGAGACAGGCATGACAGAATGTACACTACAGGCAGGACAAGAGCACGACTGAAGTATTCATGCTTTACATGGCTAAAGGCAGTTAAAAATCCCTAGTTTGAAATAAAGAGCATATCACAAACTCTTGGATCGGTGTCACTTCTAATCCCAGCACAGCTCAAAGCAAGTGGATCTGTTTGTCGCCTCTCTCCTTTCAGAGCCCACCAGGAGGGTGGTACAAACAGACTTGACGACCATATCCCCACGTATCGGTCATTCCTGGCACAACTCTGCAGCCTTCGAGGGGGTTACACCAAGCATTTGTTTGCCATGTTGTTTTCAACATGGAACCTCAGACTGTTTCTTCCAGAGGTTCTCCTCCAAAATTGCAACACAACAGGGCCAAAGGCAAGGTCATCACCCAGCAGCGAGGTCTGAATTGCTGAACTCATGCAGAAGTCTGAGCTGGGCTTGTTCACATTATGGCCCTACACGTTACCAGACACTGAGATCACACAGAATTCCTCTAAGACAGGCAGAGAGTGGGAGAACCATCTTGGATGAAGTTTCTTCAACTAAATGCTGGAGTTGATAAACATTTGGAAAAAATCGCAGGCAATAAGTCAGTTAATATAGTAGGGACTTTCTCCAGAAACTTGGCCAGCTCTTTCCATTAAAGACCTAGTCTTTGGCGAGCTCTCCAAAGGAAGCTCAGTGACTGTGTGCATTAAAAATGCTATCACCATTATGGTCTGTTCACTAAAGGTACAAGAGCATGACAAATATATGTAATTTGCAAATTGGCTGGTCTTTTGCAATAATTTAGAGACACTAGTTAGAGGCAATAGGAATCTAACAATTACTGATGTTTAAGGTTTGCATTGTTGCTCTGTGAATATTTCATGCATAAATGAACTTCCCCTGGACCAACTGCTGTTTCTGATGAGGCTCTCTGAGGTTTTATTGCCAAATACACAGCAGGGCTCCCCCAATAAGCCACATAACGGATGATGCATTGCCTTTGCAGCTTAAATAATGCAGGGTATCTGCATTTTATAGAGTGGTGGTACACTTTATTTACATTTCAAGTGAGTGGCCAGACTGAATATGAAGAAATATATGAAGGAAAGGACACGCACTTTTAATATTTCATATTAGCAAGCACCCTACAGGAAAAGCCCAGGGAGACCGAGATGTGAGTGAAAATGCCTGATTTCCACATGTGCAGTAAAATCTCTGGTAAAACTGATTAAATGTATGCCTTTTCCTATCCTTGAGAACTTCTTCAGCACTATTGAAAACAAAAGTAATAATCAGTCAGTCGGAGATTGACTTTCCAAGTGCCATGTTTTTAGGAAGAGAATCAGCCACCCTTAAAATCTCCTCCTGTTCCTTTCTGGGGCTGCTGGGAGATGTAGTCTTGCTCTCTGTCACTCTGCAGAGAGCCAGGAGGATTTGTGCTCGTAAGGAGGCCACCTGCAAAGCCTCATCGGCCTGCTAGCACTGCAAGGAGGCCCAGGGATCACAGAAAATGCAACATCCAAAATGCAGAACTGCTGCAACAGCTGATAATTCCTCCTGGATGGACCAGTCTGGGTTGATGGAAGGTGAAAATTACATATAAAAGCAAGGGCTAGTTCTTCCTTGGGAAAAATGGGGATTGCACGTCATCATCCACGTGGGACTGGATGTCAGGGTATGGATCATCTTTCTGGAATGGGTTATCCAAGCATTCAGCCTTGACCCAATTGTAACATCCTCCTTCTTCATTCATGAAAGCCCCTCAGCTCTCAGCCCAGCATGGCCAAGCTCAGGGGACTGGTCCAAACCCAGGAGTGTTGCCTGTCATTATTGTGCCCCCCACAGCAAAGAGTTTCAGTCACTGGACTGGCACGGATATTACGTTGTTTAAAGTAACAGTCTGCTCCCTCCACAGAGTGAATGGCCCAACAGAGCATGGGCACCAGTTCTTCACCTGCTGTTTTGCAGGACTGGTAAGGATGTGCCTGCCAGCAGCACACAACAACCTCCTACCAGAGTAGTGTCTGTGTGAGAGTGCGCAGCATCTCCCTTGCATTATGGCTTATTCAAAGAAGAACTGATGTGTGCCAGTCCTTTTTTGTACAAACCTATTAAAATTCCAATGCAAATGACCGGATTCATAATCCGAGCTTCATTGAGAAACACAGTTTCCTGCTTTCCCCGGTAATGAAATTATTGGTTGTGCAGATGCTCCATTTCTAAGCTAATTCAATCTGACCAGTTTTTTTAAGCCTGTATGTGTGAGGGCAGGGGTGTGCGGTTGTGCCGGTTTGCGTGTGTGTGTGCACACAGGCAAACACATCTGCACAGCATGTTTCCCAGCACGCAGATCTGTAGGCTATTTAGTTAGATAGCCAATTATAATTATAAATGCAATGGGAATACGAGTGGTACATTCTACAGACACAATTAAAAATAAACCGGGAAAGCTAAAAGCAGCTTAGTCGCCAGAAACTAATACGCTACAGGGGCAAGTTGTGGAAATACCTGATTATTCTCTTTTGCTCACTCCATCCCTCGGGGATCTTCCTGAACTGTTACTTTAACTGCTCAACTTGCCTTTTCCACTGTGATAGTCAGCAGATGAAGCCCTTCACATTTAAGTGTAATAGTGCCAGAGAGACCAACTGCTCCTCAGAGTTACGACCTATAAATGTCGCTTCTGTGTCAGAATGAGAATGTGCCACTGAAGATGCTGAAGTCTGCAGAGGGTTTGCTTGACAATTCATGCAGGCCATTAAACTTACTCCTCCCTCATCCTCCCAGCGTTGTGTATGCTGGGATTTCTTGCTTGCTTTCACAGCTTTCTGAGTAGTTCTTCCAAAACTGGCAACAACTGAGCAATTTATCCCCGGAACAGAGTGTATGGCACAGCATTTGTTCAAGTTGCTCTTCTTTTCACCTGTCATGGCAAATAAGAGCTCCAGGACAGATCACGTCCACTTTCCTGCACACGGTGTGGGTATTTTTACCCACAGCAGAGGGGAAATGGAGATGGACAGGTGATGGATGGTGATGCCAGGAGGGGACAAGGAGTCCTGTATGGTGGATATAAATCAGCCCCCATCCCGACCAATTGCCAGATGCAGGGTGTACGGCTCGTTCCCTTTGCATGGAAACCCACATAGCCTTCTCCACCCATGCTCATCCTTTACTGGAGGTGGCTTGGGAGGTCTGGAAGGAAAGCAAGAATTACTTACCTTGCTCCACAGCACCCAGATGTTTCTGGCCAACTGAATAATGATGTTAGAGGTAATTCAGTCTGCCTTGGTCAGGAGGACACAATTACTTCTCAGCCTGAAAGGTACAGCAAGAAGAATAACAATAGCTGAGTGCAGGGTTGGTTTTTTCTTGGCTTATAAACTGTGTCTGGACTTAGCTGAAAGCCCACTTCCCTACTGCTGAAAGCACATCTCCAGAGAAATGCACGCATTTATGTCACATTAACATCTAGCCCAGCATCCACATTTATTCAGGTACAAGGTAGAGATTCCTAATGTTTACTTGTTTCAGTTATCATATCATTACTTACATTCAGTTAGCTCTTCCTGTGAGGGCGGGAAGGCCCTGGTCCAGGTCACCCAGAGACGTCATGAATGCCCCATCCCTGGAGGTGTTCAAGGCCAGGCTGGATGAGGCTTTGAACGACCCGATCCAGTGGGAGGTGTCCCTGCCCATGGCAGGGAGGGGGTGAAACTGGATGAGCTTTAAGATCCCTTCCAGCTCAAACCATTCTATGATTCTACGAGCTCTTCGATCCTGACAGCTTGCATGTAAGGAGTGTGGTGGAGCCTTGGGAAGTGCTGGTCCCCAGGGTAGGGGCACAAACACTGTGGTGAGCTCCAGCAGTGCATGAGTACTGGAGGACATACAGGATGAGGTGGGGTTGGGATCAGAAAAGAACCCTCACTGTGGGACAGATACACGCCAGACTGTGCAGAAGAGGCTCGACCACAGAGACGGTGTAACTGGAGGAGGGTGACAGACCCTCTGCAGTGAAAGGAGGCAGTATGGGCAGCTCCTTTCTGGATAGGAAAAAGGAGTAGGATGGAGGAGCGCTGTGAGACTTACAGACAGGCCTAACTCCACTGCTATCCTTCACCCTGGTTTGAAACCTGAAGGAATGTGCCTGTGACAGCCCCAGCCTGTGGAAAGTCAGATGCAGCCATCAAGAACTCCTCCTCCTCTAACTCCCTGACTCCTGGCTTCATCCCATCCTGGGACATTCCAGAATCCTCACAGCCCTTCCCACAGCAATTCTCCCCCTTCCCAGTCACCCTCTCCCAAGTCCATCCCTCCGCAGCAGCCGAGGTGTCCGCCCGTCCCAGTGGCGCACGCGGATGAGGCAGCGGCTGATTTTGCAGCCACTTGACTGGAGACGCTGGTTGAAGAGGGACCGAAACAGGGAGGGGGAAGAGCTGAGGATCCTTTTGAGACTGCCACCTGGGACTGGCGGCACTTCTACTAATGCACAGTGAACAGCTAAATCATACATTATTGATTTGTCAGACGTATTTGCATATAAATAAGCATGATCATTCATACAAACCTTAATGTTGTTGTTCTCCCTTTAGTGTTGTGATCACAGATGAATGACTCTAGTTAGACACAATTCAGGAACGCTTGTACCACTGCAGCAAAGTAAGCTGCTGATTTAAAACTACATTTATTGGAGCATGTAAGTGTGACAGTCTATTGGTGAATTAGGGGATAATTAGTCTAAAAGACAAGATAAATGAATCCTGAAAGTGGTATTGTGATGAAGAAATGATCCCTCCATGCTAGTAAAGCTTTGATGCCAGAAATATTGTAAATGATAATTAACTGGGAAACACAGAGGAATTATATTTCAATTGTTTTTTCAAAAGGATTTAGAATTTTACAGACAAATTGATTGGGTTCTCCCCTTCCCCCAGCACTGTGATTATGAAAGATTGTCTAATTTACAACATGAACTATGAAGCATATGACAAATCGCTGGCTTGTTTTTATGCATCTTGTTTGTACATTTCTCCCTGGTAGATATCTGCTTATTGTTTTAAGCAAACCAAGACATGTATTTTTCAATTAATCTTTCCCTAGGCCTAATCTAGACAGATCTGCAGGCCAGCACAACACACTGACCCATGAAAATTATATCTGCTGTATTAATTCATTAAGCATTGCAGGATCAAGCTGTAAGATCTCACTCCCTGATAACATCAGCAGCATGAGCCGGGTTAGTCTGCATCCCTCCCCTGAAAAGAAAATATTATAGATTGTGCAATGCAGGGGAAACATTGCTTGCTAACACTTCATTTTAATTGTCCTAAATTAGAGCTGAAGACTTACAGAACTGTGTGTGACAGCCAATGAATACCAAATGAATTCATTAGGATCAACACTGTTACAATGAATAACTAACGAATCTATAACAACAGCTATATCCTTTATGCCTCAGCTGTCGGCTGCAGCAGGGAACCCTGGAGGGAACCATCCTGACCCTCAGCTCGCTGAGGCCAGCATGCTTTGCCCCGTGCCTGCCTCTAATTGCAGCTCTAAGTGAATCTGGGTGTCACCCGCATTGCTCAGGGTTAGGGAAACGGTGCAGGCGGAAGGGAAAAGGGATCAAAGGGAGCATTGCAGGTGAACGGGCACAGCCACAAATGCTGGGCTTCGGAAGATGCTGCCTGGACTCCATGGGACCAGAGATGCAGTTTGAGCCACCTCCTGCCACTCTTCCTGTCTCTGGAGGCGCTGGGACATCCCAACAAGTCTTGCCTTCCCACTGGCATCATCAGGCCTGACATAGGCTAGAAAGTGGCCAGTAGCACCCATAACTGGTGCATCAAGCCCAGCACAACCACTCTGAGCCATCCCAGAGGCTGCAAATGTAAGATTTTGGACTGCAAAGATCTTCTGTCTGTGCTTTGGGGCAGGGACTCCCTGGTGAACACGGAAAGCTGTTGTTAGAGGAGTGAAAAAAAGAATAACACCCAGCTTCTTTTGCACAGAGATTGCATCTCATATTCTTCTGGTGAGAGTCACCATAACTCATACAAGCTTCAATGAGTTGGGACTGCAAGAGAAGGGCAGAAAGGAGGCTTTCATGATTATGGAGAGGTTTTACGCGGTATTGTCTTCCTTAGCAGAGGATCTTAATTTTTCGGGGTGGATAGTCAGTGAAAGATGATACAAAAGGCAATGACTCAGCTAAGTCGCCCCTCAAACCACGGCAGATGTGTCAGCTAAGGGAGCTGCAGAGGAGGAAGGCATGAAGACCACCCTGCCAGAGTGCGTCTGAGGACACTGTGGCTGATACCAAAACATGACGAGGTTTCTACTAACAGAGAGGAGAACACTGTAGGAAAGAATTGCTGCTAATTGGATGTTCAAAGAAATACACAGAGAATCAGGGGAATGCTTCATTCAGCATCACTACCTCAATGCTGTTCATCCTCAAGTGATGCCAAATTCTTCCTTCTCTGACCAAGGTTCCCGTGCTTTTTTGCCCAGATCCACTGTTTGAGAAGGAGGTGGGAATATTTCTGAGTTGAAGAAGATTTCCAAGGAACCCAGAAATTTTGCATATCATCTCAAACCCTTTTAAAAGGGATTCTCCACTGCATGGGGATCCTGCCCCAACATGTGGCAGAAAAGTGACTCAGTTCACCACCCCTCTGTGCCTGGTGCAGCCTTAAGGGAGCAAGTCATGACCCTGGCAGGTGAGATTTTGTTCAGAAATCAGTGCCTCCAGCTTCCTGCCCCACTTCTTTTTAATAATGGTTGTTGTCCTCAAAAGGGAACAGGCTTCTGGTGCTGACTTCAACATATCTTCACCAGGATGTCCCATGGAGAGGCCAGGATTTGCCCTGACGCTGCAGAGACTGGGAGACAAGTGTCCGTTTGCCTTGGCATGGAGCAGGGTAGACTCCAAGGGGTAATTGCTTCTTAACTTCACTGCAGCAAAGTTTTCTGAGCCAGCACACTTTGGTCGGTATTTCCATGTCGCTTTGAGGTCTTGGAACAGAAAGCCTGGGTTTAGTATGAAAAATCATCTGGTTTTGTAAGGAAGAGGCTATCAGAACCATGAGGAAGGAGTGCCAGGCAGGAGATAAGAACAACTGGGAAATTGGAGAGGCAAGCGGTAATTTTCTCTGCAATCTCAATTGCAGGAGCAGGGCCCCTGCCCTTGTGACGGGGCTTTTGGGAAATGTAGCTCATCCTGGAAAAAGAAAGTAAAAGCCAGACGTGTGCAGAGAGCATCTCTGGTGGGCGGCCTCACCTCCGTTCTGGCTGTTTGCAAACTCTCTCTATGCTTATCATCATGTAATTGAAATAATGCGTATTGACAGAGACTTGAAAACAACTGCTCAATTTTCCTCAAAATTCAATTAAACTTTGTTTATTCTGGGGATCGATCCAATTAAAAGGGGGGAAATTTCAGATGGTCTGAGCCTTACAATCCATCTTAACACACTGTGTCTATCACCGTGATGTAATAATTCCCCCAATCAATGCTTTAAAAGCATTTAGCAGTCTTGATAATGAACTTTTGTCAAAATAGCCTTACAAAGCAATAAATGAGAGCAGATTAATATGTAGTCATAAAGCTATGAATGGTTTAACGTTTTGAAAGGGTTGCTTCATAAATTATGCTTCTTTATTTATTTCTATATCATAATCTCTCTGTGATACCATTGCCCAAGGTTTTGGTAGACAAGAAGAACTTGGTTTTCTGGGGTGAGTTTCTTGTTAGGGAGAGAAATGGATGGATGTGAACTGAAGGATATCACATCCTGGCACAGTTTACTGATGTTACAGACAATTCCCATGGCCACCATGGTCAAAAACGGAGTAGCTGTAACTAAACTTGTCATAGCACTGGCTTTCAAATCTTGAACAAAGGGATCTCTGTTCAAAGCTCCAGCGAGGCCGATTCCCACCCACTGAACCAGCCCCGCTAGGCAGCCTTAGGATGACCACAAATGTCTGAAAGCCCTTTCACAACCGCTGCCAGTTGAGAAACATGCCCCGTTCTGACACTGCAAGGGGGGTTACGCAATGGCTCTTAACTGTGGCCCTTCTTTAGGAAATGCCCAGTTTAAACGTTTGTCTTCCCTGTTATTGATTTACGCTGTTAAATCTTCTGAACATCACTGTGGTTTCAGGCTGACCCCAGTATCTCCCATCCTACTTTGTAACATGTACGGACACCGTGCATTTCTATTCACAGCTAGAATGGATTCTTCAATAATTTTCTGCTTCTTGCATACAGCCATGCTTGGAAGAGTTGCCCATCTCCCCTAAATACTCTCAGTGTTCTTTTTCACACCAAGGAAATTTTCTAAAATGTCTGGCACTCACTAAAAAAGTCAAAATTAGCAGAGACTCAGCTTAGAAACCAGAACCTGAGAGGGTACGTTACTCCATGAGACAGAAGAAGGGAAAAATTCTTCTGCTCCGAAAGTCATGATCTGCTTATCAGAAATGCAGATTTCAATTTTAATATTAATTTCAAGTTTAAGTGCTCTGGCCAGAACTCCCTCCTTGGAAAGTCTAGTAGAGAGCAACCTCTATGCAGGACCCCATTGCTGGAGATGGGCAGGTAGTTTCAAATAATCTTTCTTATTCTGTTCAAGTGCCATGAAGAGTTGCTTGCAGCGTGTGTGTTGTGGTGGAGGGTGACAGCTTGCAGAGGACAGGCAGAGAGCAGCTTTGTCCATTCCTCCTCGGGCTCTTTTAGCACATCATTAATTCACTAGACAAGCTGGCATCTTCGGGACAAGAACCCACACGTTACAGACCTTCAGCTGCACTGAGGGTTCCCTGTCCTGGGGTTCACCAAGCCTCTAGAGTGGCACGTGCTGTGAGCTGCAGGAGTCCAGGTCCCTAGGTGCTTCACCAAAGTGTTTGAGCATCCCACAGGTGGGAAGCTCTAAATTTGTGTATCTAAAAGCAACTGATCTGGATTTCAGGGATGCTGTGATCATTCTGATCTCTGTTCTGTGTGTGGAACTTGGTACTTACTATGCAAAAGCAATCCTCTACCTCCCCCAGAACGGAGCCTGTCTCTGCAATGGAGCACAGCAGCCCTTTCGCAGCTCAGAGCAGCAGCCCAATATATTTGAAGACACCAAACACAGGGAGAAGAAATATTGCACTGAGTGGGAGCTGCAGGGAGAGTGGAGCAGGCATCCATCTCTCTGATGCTGTCAGTCAAAGAGGTTTCATACTATTATCTTAATCCCTGTAACTTGCTAGTTCCTGCAAACTGGATATACGCCCAATCTATACAATGCTGATTTACAGACATTTTGCCAGGGCTCAATAAATGTAAAGCACACCAGCACCACATGAAAAATGTTATCTGCGCAAAAACCTTTTAGCTCAGCAGAGATGGCAGCATTCCCTTTTTGCAAACTTTCAGTGGAAGCATTTCATTTGCATATGATATTAATTGCAGAAGAAACGGGCACGCTCCTCGCCATCTAATCCGCACGGTCTTTTATGTGATGTTTTCCTACGAGGGTAAGGGAGCCGGGATGAGCAGCGTAAATGCAGCACGTTCCCCTCCCTCAGTAATCTGCAAAGGAGTTGACCTGTTGAAATTGTTGCTTTTGAAATGATACGATGCTAATTGCATCCGTGGCCCTGGGTTTTGACTCACTTTAGACAACAGCTTTTTCTATGGCATCAGAAAATTGTGCGTCTTTCCTAAAGTCACATAGACGCTTCCCAGAGCAGCTCCCCAGCACATGGCCAGAATTAGTGTGGCAAGAACAGGGAGCAGACACATAGACTGTTGACCTGGATGGACCTGAAAATAATCCTGCTATGCCCTTGCTAGGTACAGGGTGACATTAATGAGTTATTTTATGTTCTTTCTGACCACTTAAACCTATTGCTAGACCCTTCGTGCAGAAGAAACTACAAGGTCTCCCAGGTTTATCCTGCTGACAAAGGCAGCCACCCAGATTTGTTTTCTCCACAGCCTGGATGTGTCCCACGTCGTTCTCTCAAGATCTGTTTCTCCTTAGGGATTTTTACCAGTTCCTCTACCATTTCCATGTGGCCATCTCTGAGACATCCAGCCCAGTTTGGGCTCCGACGGACACCACTGCAGCAGCAAGCAGAGAGCAAGGGCAGCATCTTGGGGCTGGAGCTGCCTCCAGCCACACCAGCATCTCACAGGCTGGCTTCTCCCCAGGGAAAGTCTGGACCCTTCCTTCCTTCACCTCTAGGAGTTTCTATTTCATGTTTTCATTTCCAGTGGCTCGGTATTTTGGGGGTGGATAAGGGAGGACTGTTTCAGGAGTAATCTATTCCTCAGTATTCCGTCCCTCGTGTCTCTTTTGCTCTTCTTTTGAAATAAAAGAATATTCAAGCAAACAAGAAGGGAAAAAAGTGATTAAAGAATCCTACTAAAACCCAGAAAAACGTATGCAAAAAAAAAAATTGCCAGGTGGAGTCATTATAGGTTAAAATTAAATTTATATCTTCTGAGTATGACAAAAAAAATATTAAAATACCTCTCCTTCCTGCCCGTCACAGCCCCCTCCCCAAAAAGATCGATTTGATACTAAAGGTATTGCAGCAGCTTTAAGGGACTCACAGATCAAACATCATTTGGGAAATTTCAAAGGGTTGTTTCAACAGTATCACTTTCTGCCATTCCCCGCTCTGCATCCCTTCTTTTTATATTTTGGTTGCTGATGAAGTTTCAGCTGCTCCTGAAGTCAGTCCTTGTGTTCTTGGCTATCAAAGAGCATTGCAACATCAACGTCAGAGTTAAACTAAAAAAAAAAAAGCCTCTAAAAAAAAAAAGCATCCCTTTTCCTTTGGAGATCAGAAAGTCAAATAAAAAGGATGCTGATTTGTGGAATAAAGGGTGGGATTCCCTGCTGAGACGATAGGAATCTTCTGACTTAACTGAGTTAAGATTTGAATACATTTGACCCAGACAAGGGGAGAAAAAAAATCCATTAGTTTTGAGAAAAGCCTCACACAGTTTCAAAAGGAAATATGTTAATATAAAAATATTTTTTTAAAAAAGGGAAAAATAAGATTTGTATGTGTGTTTCAGATGCCAGGAGTTTAATACTATCAGCCAGAAGCAAAGAGAGAAATTAAATTACATGACTAGCACAAAGTCTTGTCTCCTACTGCCATGACATGGATGGGGAAGCGAGACAGTCCTCTAGCAGCCCTGCTGATCCGGGGTCCCATGGCCATCAGAAAGCTACCCTGACCACTGTAACCCGCCACCGTCACCCCTGTGGCACTCTCTGGATTAAAACCCACAGCTTGTCCTTGTGTTGGCTCGGGGTTTGCTCACAAGTAGCCCCTGGTCTGGTGCCTGGCTCCTGTTCTGCAGGTGCTCCACACTGAGGGGTCGTGAGCCTCCCCCCACGCCTGCCTCCGTCTCCTCTTGTCTGCAGTGAACCACAATGGTCACAGAGACTCTCTGATCCCAGCAGGCAGCTTCATCCCTTCCAACACATCAACCTGATTTACACCAGCCTGGTGCCGGACTGCCTGTCTTTCAGGATCCCCATGGCCATCAAGAAAGAAACCCAAGCTGCACTGACGTGGTGCTTCATGAAGCAAAATTTGCTGATGGTCCGGGTGCTGGTCCCTCTGGCGTCTCACCGGTGAGGGCAAGGCACTTGCTAAGTCCAAGGAGAGGTGGCAGGAATGCTCTGCGTTACAGGGCGCTGCTGCCTTTGCTGCCCAGGCAGTGGGGTAGGAGGAACCCCATGGCCTCCAGCCTCTCCTGGCTCCGAAAAAAAGGCATTTTCCCATCCTGCGGCCACCTGGGGAGTGGATGGTAACATGGTTGTGGCCTCCTACCATTAGAAATGCTCATCACCAGCCTGGGAAAGATACGGCGTACGTGCTGCATCTGTTCTTCCCTGCGGAGAAGTTTCCTGCTCCTCGGTGCCTGAGCAATGCTGAGGCGTGTGTGAGGGCTCACACAAAAACAATCATAATAGCATGAGATCACCCTTTGTGAGGAGGCCCCGGGAAAAGCTGGTAGCTGGGGAAAGGTCCAGCCCAGCCATGGAGTGGCTGCAGGCTGTAATGTGGGGCTGTCAAGAGAAGCTCAGTATTAAATCCTTTTGATGGTTCTCCTGCTGAGAGAAAAGATGATATCTCATCATTAATGGAGTTGAATTAATATAAATTAGCCGAACAGCTCCTCGCCGCTTCCGTTCAGGCAGAGAAAAGGGGTTTATTGGGGAGGCAAAAGCAACGATCCCTTTCACCTCACATTCGCTCCGCCATCCATAAAGATGCTGCTGACCTCGCAGTCTTATCTCTCCTCCTCCCCTCCCCTGGCAGGACCGAGGCGATGTAAAATAAAATGATTATGTGACATCCTGGGAATGTGGGGACTGTCCACAACACAGACCACTAGTGACCTTTACACAAGTGACAGATGACCTCCCTAAATCAGCCCTGGGGAGACTTGAGATTGCCAGGAGGGCTGGAGCCTCCACGGGCATCTCCAGCTCGAGGATTATAGCTCACGGAATGGGAACAGGAGACATCTCTCTGGAGTTCCACGCTGGGCTCTAAGAGCTATTTCACCTCCTTCTCCACCACGTATCCTCCTTCTCCTTTCATCTGAACTGTGAGTTTCACCTTTCCACCCCCCTCACACACAGTGAGGGACAGCACTGGGTGATTTCTGCAGCAGTTTGCATAGCCTGCATGGTCATCAACGAGCACCAGAGAAACTGCTCCAAGCTGATTGCAAGGAACAGCCAACCTCCAGATAAACAAAGACAAAAAGATATCAGCATGGAATTCTGAAGGCTGGAAGGGTTAGTTCTTTATCTAAGATGTGACAATTATTTGACAGCAAACCTATACCTTAAAGCAGGTTTCAGCAAGTGCTTGAAGGTGGCAGAGTGTCTGTCTCTGCACCGGGGTGAAATGGTTCCCTGTGTCAGAGCACATACTTGGTTCATATTTTAAAGCTTTAAAAGGTAGACAGGACAGACAATGTATATTGTACTATGCCTTTTTAAAAGCTACATTAAAAGAACATCATGAAGGTTACAGAGTCAAGCTCTCAGACAGCAGCTCTGTCATTACATTAGATAGATATACTGGATATTAGAAAAAAACCTCTTTACTGAAAGAGTGCTCGAAGCACTGGAACCGACTGCCCAGGGCAGTGATGGAGTCACCATCCCTGGAGGGGTTCAAAACATGTGCAGATGTGGTACTTTGTGACTTAGTTTAGTTGGCACAGTGAAGTTGGTCTGACAGTTGGACTGGATGATCTTAGAGGTCTTTCCCAATCTTAACAATTCTGTGATTTTATGATTCATGCCCAAGGTGGCCTGCCCAGCTTTATTTGAATCCCCCCTGCCTATGAATCATGGCACAGCCTCACAGTATGTGTTCAGGTATTTTCTCCTTCTCCCCACGCTGGACATGGGATGGATGGCTTGTGCCACCTTTTAGAGTGTACTCTAACCTCTTCTTGTCTCATTACTGTACCCATGGACTTGTTCAACCACAGTCTGGCAGCAACATCTACAACACCCCAGCTGGTGTGCTTGCAGGGCTCGGGCTAACTCCGAACTTTCACACCATGGAGCACGTGGTTGTTGGACAAACACCACCGGCTGCCCCGCAAGCAAAGGCCTGCGGCCACAGTCCCTTTGGAGAGAAGTCTCCCAGCACACACGCCCTGCACAGTGTCCAGAGGCTGTGATACAAACCCCTGCTGGTACCACAAGCTGGTGCAAAACTGCCTGCACAGTACAAGAGGAGTGAGTGTGCTACTGCTGGCTGGCTTGGAGAAGGAAAAGAGAGAGAGAGAGAATTCAAATGAACTAATTTCTTGTTCTAAGACCTTTTCGCCCCTTTGCAGCTGCTTCTGATACAAAGGCAGAACCTTATCTCCCTGTTGCACGGATCCAGCGCTACAAACAACTGCCTTGTTGTAATGCGCAGAATGTGTGGCATCTGACGGCAGCCTACACAGGCTGGGAGTGAGCGGGAGGCACATTCCCTTCCAGTTTCTGCCCTTTCCTTTTTTTTTTGCCCCTTTCTCTCTCCCTCCTTCAGCCTGCAGCTTGCTTGAGGCATCCTCTCCCTGCACCCCACTGAACTGCGTCCCCACAGCCCGTGTAGGCAGCAGCAGTGGAAGGCTCCTCATCTTCCTCTCCGCCAAACCTCCTCTTATCCCAGGGCGTGCATGGCAAACAGCCTCTTCCACCTCTGATCACAGCAGGCACGAGCAGGGCCGTGCAGGGTGGACATCTCTTCCCCCATCGTGGGCCTCACAGTTCAGGCAGCGGTAGGGAAGTGAGAAGATGACAAGGTTATAATCCATCCCAAAAAGCAGGTGCTAATCAAAGATGCTGCCGCTTGAGATTAGACTCTGCAGTCCTGTGCTGGCATCTCAGACGTCCATGCCTCTATGTGCTAAGGTGTCTCTAAGGCCTCTGCCATAACTTTATAATATAATTATATTCAAGTTTTACTTTGTGGCAGGAAACTGCTAGCTTAAAGCAGAGAGGAACAGTATGGTCAACCCTAGACGTTCAAAGCAGAGGGTCTGAACCTGGAAGTATGCACTTCACCTGGAGACAAAACTATTTCTTCCCCTTTGTTTTTTCACTCTGTATTTTTGACTAACAACTATAACATCGTACAAAAACTGCAGTTCTCTGAGGAAATGTAGTACTTGTGTGTAGAAGAGGAGGAAAAAAGAGAGTAGACAAATACAGGAATACTGCCAAAACCTTACAGTCATGTGCAAAGGCCTTCAATGAAAATTTGGAGGAAATAATAAGTTCATACCAGACATAAATGTGAAGTTCAGAGAAATTCAACATTTTTTTTATGCCACAGCAAGAGGGAGAAAAACTGAGTTAAAAATATAGCGAATCATGTTCATGGATTCCCGACCTACTAATGATGAGAGTTTTGTGTTTTACCCAGCAGTTGTCCATGAAGTAGAGACCTGGGCTCTCAAGCTGGCCTTGCAGTGTAACCCACAGCTTGACTGAGAGGAATTGCCATGAGTGATAAGCAGGAATGAACACCATTTTGCGAAGCATTTCAAACCTCATCACTCATTGCTGTTCACAAAGAGCAAGTGGAGCTGAGGCGCAAGAACAGAAGTGTACTGGGATGCTGAGGGTCATTGAGAACTTTTCCAGATGAACATGAAGAGGTTAATTTGCTTAGCCAGACAAGAGACTGGAGAAGCAATGTGATCATCCCAGGGTCTATCTGCCCCGGCAGGAAAAGAGTCGGTTAGGTTGAAGGGGAAACCTGGCAAAGACACATTTGAACTGCATCGAAACTGGGCATTAATACATTTAGATGTGTGACATAGAGTTGTTTTCTAGCCATTGGAGCAGGAATACTTTTGAGGACTTTTCAAACACATCAGTTGAAGAGAGAAAACAAGTTTCTTGAACTTAGTTTGAAGTTAAAGATCCTGTAATACGGGTGCTCAGGCAGAACATCAGCCTCCACGTGACCAGCAGTGCCACAGGTCACAGCACTGGCTAGAAAACGCTGTGATCTGCCCGTAGGTTCTCCAGGAATGCAATGACATTCAAAGTCTCCACACCTATTGAAGTGGGAAGCACTCACTAGGAAGCACCTGAGCGGACCCTCCTGAGGACCCTGTTGTTCACTGGCACAAGAGACCTTCAGGGAATTAAACTAGAGATGATCTTCAGCATGTCCATGCAAATGCTTCTTGAGCTCCCACAATTTACACTAAGGCAGGTGGTGGGAGACACTATGTCCTCTCAGGGAAGGGAGCATTTTCTTGAGTTCATGTATTCCAGGTAGTTTGATAAAATCACACAACTACCACAAACAACTTTCATGCCACACAGAATTCTTTCTAAATGCCCCAGATCTCCAGAGTGGGGACAGACAGAGAGGAGAAAATCACAGCTTCGACCCACTCCTCTGCATCACAGAAACAGGAATTTGCTCTCCAGCTGGAATGTGGCTGCTTAATAGAGCCACAGAAGCGAAGAGGCTGCATCTGTAATGTTTCTGTCAAAGCAAATGAGGTCATTAACAGACAAGTTCAGTGATGGAATTGTCTCTCATAGTATTTATTATATGGTCCTTTTCCTGACACCTCCCACTGAGAGAATATTAAATATTTAATGCACACCAAGGCCCTGCTCATTTTTCATTCCCACTTCAGCATTTCAAGTCGGCTCCAATCTGCTGCTAGCTACAAAGTCGACCGGACAATGGACCATAATGAATTAACTCTTTGGAAGCCATCGTAGCATTTACAGAACTACCAAAAGACCGGGTGCTTTATCATCCCTGACTCATGTCTGTGCTCTAGAATTCTATCCTTGATTCATTAAAACAAAGTAGAAGAAAGAGGATGAGAGTGGAGAATTTGGGAAATAGGCATCAGGAACCATAAATAAATAAATAATGAAGGGACAGGTGGAAATGTTATCCTGTCAAGGTAATAGGGGTCTATCTACTCATTTTTTAGTAGAGCTGGTATTTACAAAAACAAAAGTTGTTCCTATGGAATGTAACAGTCTTCAAAATCCTGATCATCACTTCTAGAATGAACCACTGATCCTGGGTTAAAGTGGAAGCAAGACCTTTGAGAAACAGTTTACAGCTCTGGTCATTGCAAATCTAAAACAGAGCATCAATAAAACAAGAGCAGGTTGTTTCCCATTGTATAGTACTTGCTGCCCATCTGGTCAAGTAAAGACAAAGTTGGTCCTGCCTGGTAGCTGAGCTTTCCCAGGATGTCTGCACAGTTTAAATGTCAACCTAAATGTCCAAACTTCCAACTGTGTTTTTGAAAAATCCTGTCAAAGTCTTTAGTTATACGGTGCTTCAAGAGGAGGAGACTGGCCTATCTAGGACATGCTCCTGTGTGAGGCTTTCGTTAGATGTTTCTGTTGGTTGCAATACCTAGAACTCCTTCTTACCAGACCTATGCCCAAAAGAAAGTCCATGTACAAAACTATCTAGATGTGATGTCTACAGGCTGCTGGTTAGTGTGTGGAAGGGACCATCAAGGTAGCATCTGTCAGGGCTTCAGCTGTCCCATCTCCATTCTTTGCCAGCAGAAAGCATTTACAAGAAACACCCTCCCAGGGCAATTATCCCCTTTATTTATTGTTCTTCTTCCACCTTTGCACAGCATCAGCAGCTCTGCAGAAACTATCATGCAGGTGGCCCCAGGACCACACTGGTCAAAGAAAGGCCCAGGAATGCGGTCAGGCTGTTTTCACCTACAAGGCAGAAATTTCAAGAAAATCTGACCATCATACGTGTTTACTGGGAAAAAGATCCATGGGCAAATTACTCCTACTTGTAGACTTAGAAGCTCCCATTTGCTTATCTGGTTAACACTATCTGTCACTTCTACTGAGATACCAGGAAATCTGATTCCCACTCGTGGTGGAAAAGCAACCTGTATGTGCTTGACCTTTTTAATGTTTTGTAATTTGATTGGGTGGCTATTCCCATATTTCCTTGTCACCAGCCCTAGTAATCTGAGAGGCAGAAGTGGAAAAGACAGCCAGTAAAAACACAAGCAAACACAAGTGGGAATTAGTTGAGGCTTTGGGATGCCAAAATTACTCAAAGCTACACCCTGACTGAGAGCAAAGCCACAGCTCAGCTCAGCTCAGTTGTACGGCTGGGTCTTGCAGCAAGAACCTTAAGGTGTTGCCCCATAGTCTTAATTCAAGGCTCAAAACCTGGATTGAGGTTGAAGCTCTTTGCTGACGGGCTTTTAGAAGTGTGATTTTTAATTCTTTTTTAGTGTTGCTCTGCCCAGAAAGCCACTGTATGAACACATTTATATCAGTACCACCCCATAGATCCCTTACACTAGAGATTAATTCCATAGGAAAGGTCACATTGCGTGTTGACACCAGAATGTCAATACAATAAACTGCATGGGATGCCCTAGATCTGTTTTCTGACCGTTCTGCCTCAAAACTGGGACTGTTTAAATGAGTGAAACAAACCTGGACAGGAACAGGTATGTGAGTAAAACCACTTCTTGGCTGCTCTTGTAATGCATCCACTAAGGCAGTTGGTCAGATGAAAACTTGCAAAAGTCTTTGTGCAGAGACATTGCCCTTTTCCATGGAGGAGAAAGTGTAGCTTGATAGCTGAAGTCACAAATGACAAGTTCCTAGGAGAGCAAAGTAAATTTAGAAAGTTTATTTCTAAACTGTCTTGAAAATGCTTTCTATTGTCAGCCCCTCCAAACTGAAACACCCTGTGTGGCTTTATGCTGAATAAATCACAGTTCTCCACAATTAAAATTCTTTTAATTCCTGCACCAGGAATCCCAAAGAAATGCCACGCATTTTCTCATAAGCCCTTGTGATACACAGGCGTTTCTCTTCTTACGGACACGGGCGCTCGGCTCTGGGTCAAAGTTTAACAGCATCTCCTTCTGTCCCTTACTGAGGGAAGGACATAACCAGTTGTTTAGTCTGTGCAGTGCGATCCCAGAAGCAGAAGCCCCATTTGTTTTTGCTTCCTTTCAACAAACCTATCCCTACAGATCGATTCCAGCCTGGCTCAGAGTGCTGGTAAATACACCCGCACTAGCTGCGGCAGTTGGTGTTTTCAAATATTCATCTTTTCAAAGGATGGCTTTTTCTCCCCCAGCCCCTCAGCAGAGAGCTTTGCTCTTTCTTCTACTCAAATCGCCTGCCATAGATATTCAGGTTTTGACTTAAAATATCTCCTTTTCACTCCAGTGACTGTATGCAGAGAGACAACGACACAGAAGCACCCCAAATTAGTGCATGTGATGGCAGCCGTTCAGTTTATTTATTCATGTGGATTTGGCCATTTCTTTCTCCAGTCATTAAGAAAATGTGGTGGATTTGAATGTGTACAACTGAAAACGGCTCCTAAAGGGAGCCTTCTGCTTGTGCAGCGACAGCTTGGCTTCCAGTGCTGTTCACTCGCTGCTTGGAATAAAAATAACTATTCTTTTCTTCATTTCACCCCAAAAATAGCCTATTGATAGGAGATCAAAAACCAGCACCGATCTTAAGAAAAACAGAAGGAAATATCCTTCAGTGTTAATATAAAAACATTCCTTTGCCACTGGGCTTTGCCACTGAAAACCAGTGCCAAGGCCAGCATCAATCCTCATCTGGATAAGAGGAAGATTTGAGCCTTTTCCAACGCAATGGCAGAAAACTTCAATTGTTTGGGACACAAGATCATCTTAAAGAAACTGGCAGCAAGATGAGCACACCGAACAGCTCAGGCTCTAAGTGTTTAGTTCTGTTTTCATAAAGTACCCAGCAAAAAGGGGCCTCAAACCGAGGACTTAATGAGCTGAAACACATTATTTTAATGACTGCTGTGTAACTGAGTCAGTGTTCTGTAAGGTGCACATCCAGAGACACTCCTGCCCAGCAGAGAGTGTTGCATACAAACGCTTCAGTTGAACCCTTTCTTACAGACCTCACATTCCAGTCTGGGAGTCCTTGATCACTCTGCAATCCCATTTTCAGATCCTAACATCCAAACAACCCTTCCAGGGACTATAGACACCCTTCATTTTGCATCATGAGGTCCTTTCTGTTCTCTGCCAATTAGCTCTTTCACGGACAGAACCTCTCAATTCATTTTGAAGCAGTCTTTGCTGTCTCTGGAAGCTTTCCCTTGCACGACAAGGAATTCCAGCTTAGACCATTCTTGGAAGCAGTAGGAAATAGGCTGACTTTCATCCCAAAACTTTATATGCTTGCAATGTTTCTATGCTGATATTCTATTTTCCTGAAGCAGAAGATTACGCTCTATGTTTCCTTGTACATATTTTTTTTAAAAAAATCCATCTGTTATATCTGTCCATAATTGGTGTTCAAGTCCTGATTTGGAACAGTTTCATATTCAGGGGATATTGAACAATCTCAGGGATCTGGCAGGGCAGTTAAGCCAGGAGAAGGACTAAAGATGTGACGGTAGCAACAGTCAACTAATGTCAAGATCAAAGTGACATTTGGGCTTTAAATAAAGTACATTTCCCAGAACTAGACAGATAAATGGCTAGGGAATATTCATCAGGTGTGTCATTACAGTGGTGTTTCTCTTTATGTGGCGGAGCGTTCAAGGACTGGGGACTAAAGCCTGGAAGTGAGCATATCCATCATCCATCCAACATACTAAGACCAGTCTGCAGTTACTGTGATTAAGCTTGGATGTAGACGTGGTCCATATCTGTTGATGACAGGCCTGCAATTATTATAATTAATATAAGGAAAAGCCCCTCAAGGACTGAGACTTCTGCCAATTCAGCACATACAGACAGGACAGTGACCACCCATCTAGTGGTGATAACTTTGGACTGTGAGAGCAAAAAGCAGCTGGACACCCTAAATCCCACCTGCCTCTAAATCAGTCCTGCCAAGGAAGGGTAGGGAAACCACCAGTCCTCTTTCAAATCAGCAGCACATCTTTTCTCCTCTCTTCCCCCAACTCCTGTATTGCTTTTTATTTCCTCTCTGCCTCTCGAGCACTGATGTAAGAATTTCAAGCAACATCAACCCTGATGCAACTCCATTTGATTTACCGGCAGCTGGAGGCTATTCTTTGCCTGCCGTCGTGCTGAATGGCAGATGCTATGAAGGTCCTGTTCTTGCCCCGACAAATCTCAAGTTAAAATAAAGGTGGTAGAGACCTTTAGACACAAGAACGAGCCATGAGGGAGGAAGAATCTGGAAAGATCCCCTTGAATTTAAACAGTAGGGCTAACAGGCACGTTTACTATGATCTGTATTAGAGCAAATAACAGCACTTTGGAGCTGAGAAATCTGCTACATCAGAATGGTGAGAGCAATGATAGCTGCTCAGGTAGGGGGACAGATTTCTTGGGCATCCAAGGAGGTCATGTCCCGCCAATGGAGTGCTGTAGCAGGTACATTGCAGCTGGATCATGGCTGTAAGAGCCAGGGATATCTCCCAGATGTCCAGGGGCGGCAGAGAGGGCCACACCAGCAGAGCTATGTGGAAGTATGACTTCTCCATTCATCAGCAATTGCCTCAAAATAAGTGTGAAGAAATTGTCCAGAGGCCAAAAGGCAGCTATATTGCTTGGTGACTTCAAATTTTGGTTTCTAGGTTCTGAAAAGCCAATATCAGGCTGTTCTGGGCCAGGCAAAATATGTCAACTTAGTTTGAAGCATTTTAATTAAAATAAAATTACGTTTGGAAACACCAAATTGATTTGAACTGAAAAGTCGAAATGTTCATTTTGCAAAGATTGAAAAGAAACACTGAATGGTTAAAATTATTTTTTTGATCCACACAAATTACCCAAAATGGAAGCTTGTTCATTAAAAGTTCCTGAAATGTTGACCCAAAACCAAAAGTTTGCACTTAAAGGTGAAAAGAAGTAAAGACAAGAAGGTTCCCACTTAAAATGCTCTGGCTTATCTGCTAACAGTCTTGTTCCTTGAAACTCACTTTCACAGATAACCTTATTCATGATCAGCCCTTCTCAGTTCAGCGCTCATCTTGCCGTATTCCAGTGTGTCTTGGCAGGACCAGCGCTGAAGTAACAGGGATTTGTTAATAAATGTCATTCCTAGTGTTTTTCTGTGGAAATCTACAAAACACTGGGCAGGATTTTCATTTCCTTGGGTGTCTGCAACAACAATATTTAACAAACAGGGACTGTGACACTGCGATTTTCAGCCCTCTTTGAGGAATCTCAGTATTATCTGCAGCGAGGCAGTTGCAAGCTGGCTGCTCTTTCTATTTAATTTGGACAAGACCAGGATTGCTGGCGTAAATGGTCATTGCTCTACTCCAAATGCCAGCTGGTGTTATGCTGGCTGAGGACTTGCTTCTACATCTGTCCTCTGGTTTCTCAGCGTCTGAAAGCATGGCATGGAAAGGTGGCAAAGTACGGGAGTTATCACATGTGATAGAGCATTATAAAGTGATTTGTGGCTTCTGGGGAGTCCTTCTATTGACTTCAGGGCTGTGGCTCAAACCTTTGATCACCTGTATCACTTCTCTGCAAGGAAGGACTGGTGCATAGGTGGGGAAGGTGGCAGCTCCTGTGCTCTCAGCCCCACGGGTCCATTTCGACCTTGTCTGAGTCAGATCTCAGTTGCCACGGCTGTAAAAGAGTGATAAGACTATTTACTGCGAGGAGCTTGAACACAGAAAGTGTCAAGGATCATCCTGATTAATGATTAGGTGATGTCAGAGGGGAAGGAGTTGCTTATAATGAAACAGATTTTTTTCATGAGGGTTCACTTAGGTTACAAGTGGCAACCTTGCAACTTACCCAGAGCCTTTTTGTGATTTTGATGAAGGAGCACGCTGAACCGCTGTGTTTTATAGAGCAGGTACTCAACCATTGTTCTGGTGAGATGGAGAAAACATATTAAGACATCACATATATGGAAGGAGGCTCCCCGGGGAGATTTGCACACCCAGTTCTCTTTTGTTCTCTCTAGAGTCACATGGAAACAGCATCTTCCAGCAGCCTAGAGATGAAGCTTTGGGAAACCAAGCAACCAGCTCAGCCTGGCACAGTAAATGGAGGGTGGATATCAGATACGAGGAGGGTCAAACGGCATTTACAAAACACCGGTGTGGTGCAGATGCAAAGCACATGGGTCATTACTGCTGGGAGCCGGGGCTGTCACTGGCTACGATGCAGCTCAGTTGGGCACTTTCACCATAAGAAGATTTGCAGACTTGCTCTCTCCAGCCCTGGCAAGATGTGCTCTTTGTGTTTGCCTTGGCTTGGTTTCTCTGCTGTTCATTGCCACTTGCACCTGCGCCAAGTGGAGGGAGAACACCAGTGTTGTAGTGCAGCAGCATTTTGCATCCTCTCCAGTGAGGATGCACAAAGCAGTTTACATTTTCACCCATCTAAACTCAAAGTGGGCCTGAAGATCAGGGAGAATCAGGGCTCCCACAGCTTGCACTGGTGTGTAATAGAGTGTGAGACCACTGTCAGGCACAGCAGAGTGGGGTCCAATCAGCCCTTTTTCTACCGTCCCCTCAGGACACCCTGGTAACCTGCCATCCTCTGCGAAGTGACAGTTTCTAACAAAGCAGGCAGTGGTCAGGTGGAGAACAGGATTGCACAGAATCAGCTGTGGGGGAAACCTGACCCAGGGCTTGTCCAGACTTGAAAAAATCCTGCCCCAAGCTCAGCAATAAAGGCAGACATTGGTGCTGCTCTTAGCAGAAAAACTGAGGGAAGTGGTGAGGGCTGGCAGAGCCCTGGCAGTTTGCTCTAGGCAGGCAAATCATCCTTATTTTATTTATTAATATAGTCCATTAATTTATCCTAATATTCTCCAATTCATATCTTTTATAGTTTATTATTATTTGCTTTTGTTTCTAGCTGTGGTGTATGGATTTTGGAGGTTGCAGTTCAGTTTTGGGGTGGGGTTTTTTTCTTCTTTCACAAGTTTTAGCTGCCATTTCTACAGCCACAGTACTTGGAGGACTCTGTAGAAACTGGTATTCAGAAAAGCCCAGGATCTTCTTCTGTCCGGAGAGTGGATCCAACAGGATTAGCCTCCTGCAAGACCTACCCTGAAAAGGTGTGGTGTAGTGGAGAAGACCTCGTGGCCATCTAACTGCTGGAAAGGCCACAAACCTAGCTCTGCTGGAGAAGTCTTCTCATCTGCTGCTAAGAGCTCCACATCTCTTCTCTGCTGATGCAGCACCTAATGTGCAGCCTTCATCCAGCTCTTGATCCTTCCAGCAACACACATTATAGGTACCATTTTTCACCATAGATTAAATGCATCAGTGCTGTTAACCTGGCCAAACTGCAGCCTGCAGCAATCATAATCTTCCGAAAGAGAGCTCTCCAAGCAGACCTGGAGTTCTCTTTGCATCTGACCTTGAACAATTACGTGCTGATTCCCTGTGTTCATGAGTACCAGTGGAAGTACCAGTGGAAGCACGCTGCACTGCAGGGTAGGAAGGAGAAGAGAGATTCTTCAGTGCTTACAGATCCCATGGAAAATAATATTCATAAGTGTAGCCTCCTCAGCTCAGCCCTTTCCTTAGTGTTTGCATGGTGTTTGGTACCTATAAGAAGTGTATTGGAGCACCAAAGCTCTTGTGGTTTGCGCCAGCCGACGCCTGTGCCGACAATAGCTGTGTATCTGCATCCCAGTGTGCCCAAAGGCAGGGTAAGCTCTGACAGGAATGAGATTTGCCCTTGAAAGACTTTGCTCCCTCTGGGTTTTGGTGACTGGGATCTCCACCGAAGGCTTTCCTCGAGTCTGCAGGATTTCTAAGAGCTCTTATAAATGCCTCAGATGCAAGAGTCCACAGGAGTAGAGGTTTCCCCTGCTGCAGTATTGGTCTCTCTCCACAGTGGGACTGCTCATCTTTACAGGACTTGTCAGAGGCGATTTGAGAGCAACACTCAGTCAAAGCTTGCTGGAAACCAGGTAAACCCTCCAGATATATTGAATGGGAGGAACAGTCCCAGTCAGAGCATGAGCAAGGCTTATAGGAAGAAGCAGTAGCTTTTATAAGTCCAAATGATATTATTGGAGAAAACTTTCAGGAGCACAACTGCTTCTTTTGTGCCTGAAGCAGAAAATGTGAGGCTTTGGGCTTTGAAATCAAATCTTATCTTTAGGGCAGGATCAGGCCCCTGGGCACCCTGCTGTTCTCTAAACTGCCTGCATGACGCTGTTTCCTCATTTGCCTCTGGGGATCCTTGTAACTAAGGGAACCATTTTGTTTTGAAGATTGAGAAGGGAATCAAATACTTGAACCCTTAGTAAACATGCAAACACAACGGGTTGTCTTAGATGATTTGTTAGTTTGGACCTCAGCCATGAGACCTGGGGACCGCAGTCCAAGTTCCTAGAGCTCCGACGTCTGACACAGAGCAGCAGATCAAAGTCAGGAGGAGTGAAGCTCATTATCAGTTGGAGAGGCGGCCAGAGAAGTTTTCAGGTGGAATCTTCTTGAAATATCTCCTGCCCATTTCAAATCTGGCAATCTTGGCTGAACCTGAGTCACCTACTTAATAAAAATTCCATGTTCAATCTGTAGAAACGCTTCCAGCACAATTAGATCAATTTCCTCTAAGTAGCAATAAATGTGTTTTCCTTTAAAAGGCCAACACAAGCACATTATCACAGCCTATAATCCCCATTCTTTCTATTAGCTCAAAGTACATCCTAAAGGCCAAGGGTCACAGCTAAAGACTAATCAGTCTCATTAGCCTGTCTAATTTATCTTAACTAGGGGGACACAAACACACTAAAACTGTTAGGGAGACTTTTTGATCGTGATATGGGAGTCATTCATCAGGGTCCTGCAGGTTCCAGAGACAGGAAGGGAAGAAACGACTCAGGGACAAAGCCATTTTCCAAGGATGCTCTGCACCAAGATGCACCCATGCAGGCAGGACCGGGCAGAAACCCTCACGGAGGCTCCTGTTGTCCTATTGGGCAACATCCCAGCAAGCTAAGGGGGGAGATAAGGAAAAGCTTAAAAGCTTCTCCTTCTTGTTCTCACCCGGATGCCGCCCAGCAGCTCAGCGTCTTCCTGGCTCAGGCTCCTCTTTGGCACTGCAGGCGGTTGCTGGACCAGGGAAGGGCTGTGTCCAGCTGGTTAAAGTTTAACCCCTCCCCAGCTGCACGCTCCCAAGGGCTCTGTCAACCACCACAGTGACTTGGGGACAAGAGCTGCCCCTCCTTCTCCCACATGCATCACTCTCCTGTCAGCCGCCAGAGCTCAGCACCTTCCTGGTGGCATTGCTGTGGTGCTCTAGCAGCTTGGCAGGGGACAGCCAACCACCTCCCTGCTCCCCTGCCAGGCAGATGGAGAAGGGGAATAAGGGACACGGTGCTAGAAGCAGCAAGAAAAAGGAAAAATAAAGCAAATTAAAACCTGTGGAAGTGGTGCTGTCTGTGGTTATTGAGATAGGGTAACCAAGTGGTTTAGATGCTACCAGCCCAACAAGAGAGCCCTGCTCCTGAACCTCACTCTTAACCACTATTGAGCAATACAAATTCCCTTGCAGACATCGCCCATAATTATTGTCCAGGTGCTGGGTTTTAGTAGCTGAAGGCAATGAAGCAAACCCTGAGGCTGGTTTCCAGCCCCAAGGCCCTAACTCACATTTCCATCCTGAATGCTCCTGGCTGGGAGGAATTTCAGACTTCGTGCTGCCAGCATGTCTGTGCTGGATATTAAAGGACACAGTGATTTTCTGCTAAGAAAAGAAGGAAATGTAGATTATTTAAGGAGTTTCAATAGGAGGAGGCTGGCCAAACTCTAAATCAAAGTCATCTCTTGAGACTCTCTTGAGAGAAAGGAAAAGGTTATCCCACAGACCTGTACTTCTGTCTTAAAAATATGTGGCTCCAGAATAGTTGTATTTCCAGTGACAATCAACCACAGAAAGGAAACATTGCTATCACAGACCCTTTCCTTCATGTACAGCCCTTCTTTCTGTGTCATGTGTGTGTCCTCATCCTGCCCTCCATGACACACGACAACAGAGGGCCTCGGCACGCAGCCATACGAACAGAACCGAGCTGTTTAAACTCGACCAAAGTCCAGCTGCCATTCGTCACCCAGCCAAGGGGCTGCTGCCAAGGACAACGGCTATGGCAGAAGCGCTCTTTGGGCACCCACCTTCCTTCCTCTCCATCGATCACCTGTCCTGCACAGGTCACAAGCACCGAGGCTGAAGTGGTGGAGCTCAGGAGGCTGCCAAAGGACTGGCATTCCTCCTGCGGAAGGGAAGTTTGAACTGTGTAACATCATATTAGGTTAAACAATAAAGATGCAACAACTCTGACAAAAGGATTTATGAAGTGTCACAGCAGTTCATGTCACCCTGTCCCATTTTTTGTCATCTACTTTGTTGCTTCCAAGATACTTGAATGGAAAATGTTTAAGGGAAAATGAGCTTCGCTGTGCCTTTCACTGCCAGAAGCATGGGTGCATTCATGGCATGTTACCCACTCAGCCTAATCGGGGCAGAAGCGAGGGGAAGAGAGGTGAAGAGGTGCTGAACATCCTCAGTATAGCTCAAATGCTGGAACTATCTCTCGTTTGCTAGTTCTTCAGCCCTGTTGGTGAATTCTCACAGGTAGGAGAAAACTGCAGCCAGGGCCATGTACCTCAGCCTTTGTGAGTAATTGTTCTCCACTGCAAGCACAGGCAGAAGAGTTCCCCACTCAAATAACCAGCTGAACAACCTTCTCCAGGTGTCTTTTCAAAGAAACTGTGCCCATCATAATTCCTGTGCAAAGAAATTAAGTAGATGCTTTCTGTACAACAAATCTTACAGATGTCAGTCTGTCCAGATCTTGAAATGTTTTAAATTATGGAACTATGAAATTCCTAACGTTGATGTTTTCAAGTGAGCTTAAACAACCTATAGTAACTGGCACATGCCCTCTCCACTGGAAAAAGCCAGCTCACTGATTTCAGGTACTCGTGTAGCTCTATGCAACTTTAAACGTGGTGAGAAACATTCCTGTCCATCCCAGTTCATCCAAGCAACCAAGCACATGCTTAGTTTTAATTACAAACTTACACTTGGTTAAAACTAAGCACATATAAATAGTAAGATTTGAGTGGCCGCTTAAATTTGTTTCAAATGTGTGAGACATCACGCCTGATTTTTCTCGCTTTTCATTTTTTTTGTTTTACCCAAGACTCTTGTGTGAGACTGCCCACAAGTTTCTTACAAGAAAGACTTAGTTCAGTCTTACTTGTGAGGCCAGGCTTCTTTGAGCAGGACACAGCTCGCCTAACGTAGCTTGTCCAGGCTGGGCAACTTGTCTAACTTGCTAGCCCAAGTTTCTTCTGAAATCTAAAGAGAAGCTGCGTGCCTCTGGAGGAAGATTCATCCCTTCTGTCTGGGGAAAGCAACTCGGGGTAGATGAATCAGTTTCTGGAGATTCTTGCCTTTTTTCCCAGGACAGTCGAGAAAGTCTAGACCGTAAGCTTGGATTAGTCACTTAACTTCTAGGCAGACAAAGCAAACCAAAAAACATCGCACCCTAGACGTTTTTCAGGCTGTAGGCTTAGGCGAGATGAATCCAGGTCTCACTCTACGCCATGTGAGCCTTGCTGAGCAGTGAGTTATTAGTGAGTTATTCCCTGAAAGGAAGGGTGGGAAATGCCCACTCTTGCTCCCAAGCTCTGCTTGCAGCCGTCTCTCACATCATTTGAAGACAGGGGTAGGGAGTTCAAAGAGAAGTATGCAGTCAGGTCCTTATTTTCCCCACATGCAGAAACTTGCAAGATTCCCAACTGAAGATCCTGTCCCCTCCAACTCTCAGGCATATTTTTTCCAGCATTAATCAGAAGGTGGGGTGGAAGCATTCATAATGTCCTGGAAATAAGGAAGGTGGTAAGAAGTGGAGGAGATGGAGGGGAGGGAGGGAAAATTCATTTGTTGAGATGATGGAGTGACTCCTTCAAATGAAAAATTAGTAATGATTAAAACAATGCTTGAGCCTGTCTGTTTAAATTTTAAAGGTATATTATCCCAACCAAAGGGGTCCAGTGCTCAGCACGTCTTCCTGCTGATTATCATCTAGCTTTCCATTTTCATATAACCTTGAAATACAATAATGTCAATGTATGCACAAGGAATCTCTTTTCCTGATGGGTCGAGTGATGTAAATGGATTTTTTTTTTCTTTTTGTCTAATAAAGATCACTCTTTACCTAGAATCTATGTCTAAGCCCCTACACCACTTCTCTTTTAGAAGAGTTAGAGGAGGCTCTGTGTCCATCCAGATTGCTTTGTGGTTCTGATGGTCAGAGGTAAGCCTATAGAGTATATGAAAACAAAAAAAGCAATCCCTCTACCTTTCATTTTATATCTGACTTGGTAGCTGGGAACGTGCAAACTCTCAGCTCCTTCACTGAATGAAGAGATTTTATAGCACTTAATTCCCACAGCAGCAATTGATGGCTTTATTCTGCCTCCTCCTCCTACCTCTCGCAGCACCCATGCTGTTCTTCCGACAGTGGCACCGCAGCATCTCCTTTGCTGGAGATCACACTGGCTCCTTATTTAGCAATGCAGATAAGCCCTCTTTGCATCGTTTCCAGGGGAGAGAAACAGAATAGAAGATCCCCTTTTGGAAATCAGCCGCTTCTTTCTTACGTGCTGCCTTCCACTGCCACAAAAACATTGCACGCCGTATCCTTCCATTGCAGATCTTACATCCAACAAGCTTTTGCTGACTGCATAACCTTCACTAACCTGAAATTCCTGAGTAGTCCCAGGAGCTCAATGCATCTTGGAATAAAATTTTGTAATGTCATTTAAGGGTATTCCTAATCCAGAATTATTGAGGAGGCCTGGGTCATGGGAATTGAGTCTGACACTTGACAAATACTTGGCTTTGTGTAAACGGACAGGCCACTGAAATAACTGCCTTTGGATGTCACATGAAGAGAAATTAATTCTTTATTAACTTCCGCAATGATAATCTAATAAACTCGTTTGGTCTACTAGTTTCAGCACTTAAAGCGCTCAGTCAATTGGATGCAAATAGTTTTTTTTCTTCCTCTCTGGAACGGTGCCTCCTTGGTGTGCAAAGGGACATCGGTGTGAAAGCCAGGCCTGGCATGTCCGGATACGGTGCCCGTGTCCAGACCCTGCTACTGCTCAGTGTGGGAGAGGCAGGCACAGCAGAAAGACAAACAGTAAGGGCTATAAAAATTCTCTATTAGGAATGAAAAGGGTTTTTTAATTAAAAATTCATATTTTAAACAAATTTGCTTTGACCTGAATTCCTCTTAATCAGGTATTTAAAATAATATACAAGGAACCAATATATTAGCTTTTTCCTTTTAGTACTACAGCAAAAGGCATTCATCCCAGCCGTTAGGACTCTGCTGGATGCTGTACAAACACAAAGAAAGCTGGGCTCCTTGTCCTAAATTTGTAGTGGCAAATGCCAAAAACCCTGAACTATGTGGACCAAGTAAGCCTTTCATTCTATAAGCCAAGCGTGTTCAACAGGAAAATAAGGCTGTAATGTGTGACCTAAGCATCAAACCAACGCAGCCATTGACGTGTAGAGGCTGAATTTCAAATGCCAAGCCACAAGCTTGGAACCATGGAACCAAGCATGGAGCAGGAACCACGTGCAAAACAAGCAAACAAAAAGACAATACAGCACAGAGTGAAACATGACCTCGCTTTGGTCATTTCAGAGGATGGACCTTCCCATCAAGAGAAGAGGAACATTGACTGAGCAGTCCAGTGCACTTTCTGTGTTGTATTTCTATATGCCAGATTCTGCTGTCAAAGAAGAGACTTCAGAGTGTTCGAGGCTACTGCATTGCCCATCAATGCAACTCTGATCTTTGTCATATCGGTGCAAACTGGAACCGTCAATAAACCTGGCTTGGGCCAGAACATCTACACTGCATCATCACTGCTTGCCCTACACCCACGTACAGCCCAACAGGAGGTGGTTTAAAAAGCCAAGGCAAGCCATGCTTCTTGTCAGTAGGCATTTGTTACTCTGCCTGTTGGTGCAGCACATGAAAATGTTTAATTTGCAGGAGCCAAATATTTATTGCTATTTGCTAATCAAGTTGCTTGGTAACAACAAGAAAAATAGTGAAGTCTAAGTCTGTCAGTTCCATGTAAATATATAATTTGCACAGGAGTATATAAATATATGTATGAGTATTTACTTCTGATTAGTGGCAATTACCCTATGAAAGAGAAGCTGGAAATAGAGCAAAGGTTTTCTAAATTGCTTTATATCTCAGTATCTTCTCTACTTCTTTTTTTTTTTCAGAAAAAACATGGGGTGGAACTCTTCCCTTGCCCACCATGTCCTGCTCTCTGGCATCACTGTAGAACTCCTGAGGAGGTCAGGGTCCATCACCAAAGGGGCTGATCTCTCTGCATTCTTATATACCCAAACAAAAACAGATTCAAGGTGATTTAGAGTGCCCAGATGAACTTCCTGTTCTGAATCAGCCTCGGCAATGCTAACATCAGCTTTGCTTCCTGAATCTTCCTGAATGCTTTCTGAGATCAAAGAAACCAGCTGCCTTTTTCAGAATACCATTCTCACTGGCAGTCTGATGCCCTGGAGGACATGAACCTTTCTGCCTACATCGCTTCGTATATGGGATTTTGGCTTCCTCATGAAAAAAAGTCCTTTATTTAAGTCTGTACTAGTAAGTGCCATGTTGAAGACACTCCCCAGCCAGCCTCCCTGCTCTCCGCCTTCACTCCAATGTGCAGCTTGGCATCTCAGGCTCTAGGTTTGTCCCTCACCATTAGTTTCTCAGAAGTTTGCATTGAACATAATTAATAGACTAACTAAATATTACATAGACTAACAGAGAATAACCTGGAAGAGCTCACCAACAGCCTGGCTTAACCTGTATTACGTGCCAGGAACAGTGCAGCTTTACAGCATCGCCATGAAAGCACCAACCACTCGCAGCCAGGACAACGAGGAATCAAAATCTCCTGCATGGGAACCAGTCTGTGAGACACGTTTCCCAGTTCAGGATGCATCAGTCCATCCCATCGTCTTCTGGATCTGGACGGTCTGATAAACCTGTTCTGTTACCAGAACATTCTTGTTTTCATAAAGAGGAATGAGAATCAGAATGACATTAAAACCAAGAACAAATTTCTCTTGCATTAAAAAAATAAACTGCTTCCTCCAGGCTCAGAGAACACTCATTCATTACTGAGTCTTGTTTGCAAAGAAATTTTAAGCAAATGTTGGTAATAACAAGACACAATGGAAAATTATAGTCCTGTATGGTTTTCATATTGCATTAGTTCAGGTCTACTTGTACCACCTGCTTAATTTCACCTCTCTCCCCCTGATAACTCCTGGAGAGTTCAGGACTACCTCCCTACATCTATATTTGGGTATAATTTGAGTGTAATTTGATATGTAATTAGGGTAGAATAGAAGACTTAGTATTTAACTACCCATACATCTCTCTCTAATTTAAATAATTCCTAATATATCTAACTAGTTTGCCTCATACTGCACTGATGTGTATTGAACTGGGGATAATGAAATAAAGAATGTGAGGGGGAAAAATGTTATTTCAGAGTCGGAAGATCACCAGTTAATGACACGAAAAGCCTAGTGGGAATATCTGTACACTTAATGCCCCTTCTGCTTCAAATCTAAAGCAGTCGTAGTCTGTGGCTCAAGGGTTCTCCAAACAGTTTTTAGAACAACTTGTATTTCTCTGAAGCTCTCTTAATGTGATCAAATATCCCACAGCTCTCGGACAGGACTTAAACATACAGATGGTAAGAAATAAGATGAATTTCACTCTCAGCCAGCTTCAGCAATGTCTTAGACATCGCATTTAAGAGGGGAACAAATTGCCTTTTGCAGTTGTATCTCCCTCTTTCTCCATCTTGTGTCTACTGAGAAGCCAGATTACTGACTTAAATAAGAAGCCTAAATTTGAGATGATTAAAGTTAGGTGAGTTCAGCTCTTTGGCGTGTGACTGCACATCCCTGACAACTCGGTGTCGCGTGTCATGGTCAGGGAATTGTTCAGCTGTTGAACAGGAATTGGCTGGGTGAAACTGCACTGCTGGATTTCATCCTGCAACATGGGAAATACTTTAGCACATTCCTTTCTTTAACAATATAAATTGTCCCACTCATGCCTAAACAGGGGCAGGTGCTGACGGACGCACAGGCAGGCAAGAAGTCAGATGTGGCTTCGCATCTGAGATTTCAAGATGTCATTCTATCTTCATAGAGGGAGGGGGTAAAATGGAAAATCCTGAAGATTTTGAAGGGTGTAAAAAGTTTAATTTTGATAAGAATGAAAATTTTTATTATGATTTTGGTTGGTTTCTTTTACATAGTGTAAAATACAGCCATTTCAATAGTATAACTTTAGTACATAAAATGCTGAAAATAGAGCACAATGTAGCCTAATATCAGCTGATTATTGGAAAAAACACTGGCTGTGTAAACTGGTAACCATTCCATTGAAAATTTCAACAAAATCCACTCTTTGCAGAAGAATGCTTTCAATTAGATAGATCATGATTCTCAGGGGGAAGTTATTTTTGCAGGAAATTTGCAGTCCACACGAGACAGCAACAAGCTGTCTGGCCAGCCTGGGCTCTCACATACCATGAGCTGGTGCAGAACCAACACTTTTCCCCATGACAAACCCCGGGGCAAAAGAATATCTCAACTAAATACCCCTGGGGTATGTTTTTATGGTTTTTGTCTCAGCATATTCCCTTCTGTTCCTTCCCAACAGTTTCTAAGGATGCCAGCAGGACCTCTCGCATATCAGGACATTCTGCCTCCTGCGTCCCATGGCCTCCCCCACTCCACTGCTGCCCATCCATGATGCCACCAGTGATGCACACCCCAAAATACCAGGTCACCTCACTGCCCAGCTTAGGAGCTCCACAACCTTTCATACTGGTAGGGCAGCCAAGGCAGGTGGTGAAATCCTCAGCGCTAACTTGCAGCATCTCCTGGGGGGCAGCTCCCAGCCTTGCTCCCATCACATCACTGCATTCCCAGCGCAGCGCGAGCATCCGGAAACCCCTGGCTTGCTGGCTCACACGCTCCCTCCCCCTTCCTTGTCAGGGCTTCTTTCTATGCAGAACAGATGGGCACAAGCTGTTTGGGAACCACCGCCCTTCCCTCCCCCAGACCCTGTGGAGAGATGCATCACCGGAGCAGGGAGCAATCCCCTCCCGGCTGCGACACAGCACCCCTTTCAGAGGGGCAGGTAAAAGTTTAACCAGGCTGTCTTTCAGCGGTGGAGGCAGAGCCGGCTTTCATAGCCATGATAAATTGCTCCTGTCAAAACTACATGAATGCTCATATTGAAAAGCTCTTCTTTCTTTCTTTTTAACTTTCCCCCTCTCTCCAGTCACGCGGCATCTCTCGGTTGTTAGCCAACATTTAATGCCCACTTAGTCAAAGGGCACTTCCACTCCTTCTCATCTCTCTGTCCTGTCCCCTGGGGCTGCCGGGGCTGAGTTGTCACAGAAATACTGACGAGGAATAAAGTAAGAAAAAGATAGGGTGAGGAAGAAACCCTTTAATGCTTTGGGGGCTTTTGATATCATTTGGGTCCTTCTATCAGGAGTCCCAAACCAAAGGAGTTGTATGATGGAGAGATGGACAGATAGATATCTTCCAAGGAAGTTTCCAGTGACGAGTACGTTAACAGGCTAGTTATATTTTATAATATTTTCCAAAGTTGATAATGAATGCATAACACACACCAATCCAACAGCGCTCCTCTGCAGCAGATGTGCACCAGCAAGGCCAAAACATGCTGGAGGGGTCCCAGGGAGGCAGAGCCTGCCCAGCTCTTAATACAGTCGTAAGACCCTTTCCACCTGCCAGGGAGTGCCTTGTCTCCATGGGTGCCCCAGAAGAGGAGACATGGCTGGTGCGATCTGGCGAGAGAGAGGGTCTTAGCCATGGAATTTCCCCATTTCATCCCAAATTGCCTGGTTTTACCAGCCTTCTGGCTCTGCGGCAGCACCTTTCTGCTGGGGCTGTTAGCATCACAGCGATGGTCACAGAGTCCCAAAAACAGTCAGAGGAAGGGATAGGTGGAATGCCTGGTGGTCACCATGAAGATTCTGTGAACCAATTGTCTATTTCGAGTTTAAGACTAAGAGAAAGGATAGGCTTAGGATGCTTGGCAAGCAACAACCTAGTTCAGCCTGGGCTGGCCACTCGCTTGGCTGCCTCAGGGTCACACGCCCAGGAGAGGCATCAGAGGGGATATAAGGAAAGGTGACCTGAACATTCACCCGGGGCACCGTGCACTTGTGTTGGTGCCATGTTTGTGCATGTTACAGCCACAAACTCCTCTTCTCCTCCCTATAAGCTTGCTGTAAGAACCGATGACAGGACACAGCACAGCTGTCCCCACTGTGCTGCTCTGATCACATCCCCAGTCAAAGCCCATGGTCCCATGGCACTGTGACACTCACAGCACACCCAGCTCCTCGGGCACTGTGTTTCACCCAACCCGGCCATGGGAAATACCCAGCCCCTGGAGTGCTGCAGCTCTCATTTCAGAACATCTCTCCCTCCTCCACAGTGCCTAAATCTACCCACAAATTCAGCACCAGCCATTCAAGTCACATCTCCTAAGAAGAGAGTTCAGACCTGTTCCCACACTCTGCTCCAATTCCTTGCTCTCGTGTTTTCTGTCTATGCTGATATCCAGCCATCGCCCAGCGCTCCCAATACATCCTCCGGACTGTAAATATATACGCTGCTGCCCTGCTACAGCAATCAGTGACGGCAATATCTGGTGCACACACACAGAGCTCTCCTAGGTGCATCTTTTCTGTGACAAATATTTCTGCTATGGTCCTCGTAGCCTGTTACAGTGTCACTAACCTCATCACTATCGGCCTCCCGCAGGGCTGAGCACTATCCACATCGATATATGTATTTTGGGATGTTAATACCATCAAGACACTCTTGTTATCCCAGCTTGCTTGCTCATTAACCCTTGTTATACCTGTATATACACAGCATACATGCATTGAGGACTGCACAGCTCTAACTGTTCCCATTTACCTAAATAATCCCAGATATTCTAACAAAGCTACATGGGCGAAGACCACAAGTTGCCTACAAAAGTACTCTCATTTTATGGGCTGCATTTCTTATGTCTGCAATAGAGTCACTGGAAAAGGTTTGCCCTCTGATGAGCAAAAAAAAAAAGGGATGCATAAAGACAAACTTCCAGAGGGTCTCATTTAAGAATCACATCAGCATGGGCAGAAAGTCAGGCCCAATCCTTTCTTCAATCGACTGCCATCACTTTCCCTGGCTCTGGCAGCAGCCTGCTGGCATTTCACAAATTGTTTTTCCTCTCTGTGCTCTCAGTTTCTGTCAGATAGCTGATGGTCCTCTTATGGAAAGTGCTTCTCAATCCACAGTCAGGAGTGTTGTAGGGACAATACCCTTGCTACTGGTCCTGCTGATGATGCGTGTGCTGGTCCCTGCTTGTGCACAGCCTCAAAACTGCCTGGGGGACCTTTGTGCTGCTTCAGCTGGCAACGTTCAATCCAGCAGCTTTGTTGCCACTGTCTCCTCTCCCCTCTATGTACCACTTCAAATCATCCAAGTTGCACCACAGTTATTAACTGGTTTTGACCAACTTCATAAGTTAATTATAATTTCACAGTGTAATATCAAGCATGATTAAAACAATTAGGTTTTCCGCCCCCTTGCAATGCCTCCCTCCCTTCGTTTTTCCTTCTTCACCTCCCTCCTTCCCCTGCCTCCCTTCACCCTGGAAGTTTTTAGATACGCTTCTGCACTGCTGCAACAAATTGTATGGTAGGATCTGAAATTATTACCCTCTTAAACGCATTAAACTGTTCATAAAGCAATTTGCAATGCCAGTTACCAAACTACAGCGAGCCTCCCAGCCTGACACCTCCCAAATGCAGAAGGATTCTTGGCAGCTGCACGCTGCTGCAATGCTCTCTCGCTCACTAGAGTCAATGCTTGAAACTTAGGAGAAATCAATGCAATTATAGATATGAAGGTCCAATTACTGTGAAATGTGATCAGTCTTTATCTCTGAGCCCCTTCAAGAAAATCAGCGAGGCCTTTTGTCCATTGAGAAGGGAGTTGCAATATAGTGCAAAATGATCTTTTAACAGAGAACCAAAAGAGAAGGAACTCCATCTCTCAGCAGGCCAGTTCTGATGTTGCCTGATACTTATTTCCCTTTCGTACTGCTGAGGTTATTCCTGACTTACACCTCGGTGCATCCATTGTGTCTGATGAAGTCAGTCCCTGTTGACACCGCTCTGGGGTTCCCAGCCCAGCACCGTGCATGTGGCAGCCTCCTCCCTTCCAGATTCCTTGCGATAATTTTGCCCGTTTAGGACTTTTTCACCCCGACGATTGCGTCTGCTCGCCCTCCTACGGGCAGCCCGGCCGCAGGGCTGAAGGCAGCACCACAGGACACAGAGCTGTGGTGCTGCCTCCCATTAGCATCTGGTGCTCATCCCCACAGCTGGGCTCGTGCACCAGCAGGGAGAATCATAGAATCATAGAATTGCCTGGTTGGAAAAGACCTTTGAGATCATTGAGTCCTGAAAGGATTGAAACAGCCTTCTTAGGAAAAGAATTTGTCCTTCTGGGCCACACCTGATCCTTGTATCTGCCTTGCTGGGCTGATACACACCTGGAGGGGCCAGCCCCAAGGAACCTTCTTTTTCCTGGCAAATACAGGATGGTTTTGACATCCCCAACAAATACAGGCAGGGAGAATGATCTGCAGTCACCGTGTGGGCAATAGGGGCAGGTTCTGCCCAAAGGCACTCTACAATAAGGAGATTTTAACAAAAAAACTTATCCCTCCATAGCAATGAACTCTGCACACAGGAGATCAGTGAGAGAGACTTGTGTCTCTCTGCTTTACCTTTTACCCAACAGAGTAGGATGCTGATCAGGTCAGGACATTTACACAAGTAGAAATAAATCACAATCTGCATTAATAAAGAATATAAACCTTGATCTGCATTAATTAGAAAAAAAAATAGAGAAAGAAAAAAAAAAGATATATGAAATAGGTAATAGTTAATTATTGGTTCTGTATTGATAAATATATGTATATTTAAAGTATAAAGTGTGAAATCTGTTCCAGCTTAACAAAATATTGGGGTTTATTCCTGGAACAGTAGAACAGGAATTTGTATGCCACCACAGCCAAGTGTGAAAAAGGCCATTTATCATAAGCCTCATAGCACCTTTTTCAAGGATCCTGAAGTGCTCAGCAAACATTGATAAATAGATCTCAATGCATTCCCAAAGGGAACCATTATCATCATCATTTAGCAGTGCCAGGCAGGAGCCCAGGAGTCCCAATCTCCATTCCTGTCTACACAGCTCCAGTTTGACTCCCCCTCCTCTTCCACTTTCCCAAAACACTAGCTTGGGCGCAAGAGCTGTGGGAGCCAGGCTGTTACCAGGTAAGATCTGGGGACGGCAGGGCTATCATCTGGGCTGGCTTCAAGGTGTTCAGCAGAGCTGACCCTCAGCGCCTTGATCCCTGCCTTTGCCCTGCCGATGCCCCCAGCGCTGCAGGCACAGCCAGGCTGCCCAGGAGGGCACCAAATGGGGGAATAATCAATGGGAACATGGTCCTTGGATGCCCATTGCCCTCTCCTTACTCTGTTGTTTAAAGTGCATTTAATCCAGCAAGGAAGTCCCTATGCAAGCAGGCTGCGCCGCAGCACCAAGCAGCTTCCCCGCATCCCACTCAGGCACGCGACCCTCTCCCTCTGCTGCGTTTGAACGGGCAAAGCTAAACGGGCGGTGCCATCTCTTCACACAAAATCCTTGCTGCATTTTACCCTGGGAAGAGGAGAGGGAGAGAATGGTGTGAAGCTGAACAACAGGTTGAAATGCACTTGTGCGAGCAGGAGGCACCTCCGTCCCGGTGTATTTATAGGTGCCGACTGGATCGTGGCGGGGTCAGAGGCAGCCGAAGGCGCGCTGCCTGTCAGCACTCGCTGCTGCCGGCTCAACAGCCCGCACACGTGTCCTCACAGCCCCAAGCATGTGAAGAAATCCCGAGAATGCTCTCCACACGCCGGGGCATGGACTGAAAAGGCCTGAGAAAATAAATAATCACAATATGTCTGAGGGTGTTCTTATTTGCTTCACAGTTTCTGGATCCAGCTTTACGTTTTCAAGGGCTTCCAACCACAGCAGCATCTACTTCCTTCTCCTGTCTTTGGTTTTCCTCTCAAATTTCATATGTACTTTTTCTTCTCACCACACCACAATAATTACAATAAGTAATTTTCTTATCTGAGGGTATAAAAACTGTGTTACTGTACAGACTGGTTTTGCAACAGTGAATGAGTGTTGCCTCTTAGGGGTGTAAACGTAGAGTTAATCCTGCTTTCCATGGTCTGTACTATCTCCATACTTGTTTATTCCATATTTTGTGTCTGCCCCAGAATGGATAAAACTGTTTAACCTTTGACTGCAAAGGCAGAAGGATGACTCACTTGGAAACTAAAACATAAATAAATATACACATTGCTAAATAAACGGAACACAACACACTAAACCAAGGCTGATAAATATCCTGATTAAAATCACACTTAAATAAATGGGGCAAATTATAAGACAGTGGACTTAAAAGTAATAATTTCAGGGCATAATGCAACACAGCACATGTCTTAATAAGTAAATTGGTTTAATCTTTGACTTTTTTTTACTGTATAGATTGAAATCTTTGCATTACAGCTAAGTGAAGCCTAGAATTACCACAAGGGCTACAAAAGAACATAAAATGTGGTTGATTTCTTGATAAATTAGAAAATCTTTTCTTGATTATATTGACTGTAAAATGCTCCAAATGTCTTAAACCTTCCAGTACAGCACAGAAAAGTGGGGAACAGGTAAGTGATCTCCCCCCTTGCCAATATTCCTGCTGTAACTGTGTGCCCGCGGAAAAAAGTTAGTCTCCTGTTCAGGTACCCTCTCCTCTGGCACTACATTACAAAGCACTACCCCCAATTACAGTCTCCAAAACCATTAGCAGTTAAGAGAAAATAATCCCAGCAATTTGTGCAGCAATAAGTATTATGTACGACGGAGGAATATGCAAAAAGGAGCAGAGCAGATCTGCCGAGAGGACGAGTCTCTCGGCTCAGGACTGCCACCTCCCTGCTCCTTGCAAAGTGGAGAACTGCTCAAAGCAAATTTTTCATTATTTATTTATTTTCTCTTTTCTTGCATCGTGTCCTTACTAAGCTGTCACAGCACAGCAAGTCTGTCTGCAAGGACTTGCGTGCTAGCACATGTCATTTTTTTTTACTCCCCTGAAGGAAAAGGTGGTGTTCGCCTCCCACGTTGGATCGAGCCCTCTGAACCCAATGTTTCCACATTCTTGATTGCCCTGCTGTCTGTGAATCGCATACCAACTAAGTAGTCCTTTATGTCACCTTCCTAGTTCAATTTTTTTCCCCCACCTGCTGATTGAAAAGCAAATTAAATATTTTTTTCTACCACCAATTTCCTTTCTTCATGTACCTTCCTGCACTTATTATTTTTGGAGAATCTTATGAAACAAACAACAGGTTCCTACAGAGGTGGTCTGGCCTCTAAGTGGTACATGGAGCTGGTAATTTATGAAGGGCTGAACTGTTAGAGGAAGATTGCTCTGAAGTGTTTTGAGCTGAGCACCCTGGAAGGGATGCAATGGAGAGCATCCTCCCTGCCAGGCCAGCCCCATGGGGCACCCAAACCAGGCACGGCTCAGGGGACACAACTAAAGGCACAAGGTCTTCTATAATTCACCAGGAAGACTCTGATGTTCTTAGATGAGTTGTTTGGCTTTTCACCCTAGAAGTCTCCAAATCGCAGCTCTTGTTTAGTGCGGTCTCCTGGCAGCGCAGCCACTGTGCAAAGTAGTTCCTGCGGTTTAGGCGCACATTCCTGACTCATCTCACATGCCCTTCAGACTGCAAGAGATCAGGGCTGAAATCGATAAAGCAGGGTCCTTGAATTTAACCTGGGGGAGTCAAGGAGTCACACTGGTGACATAAACAGCTAGAGTCAAAAAAAAGGAGGATCTGTAGCTCCCTAAAAAATGCAAGGAGAAGCCCAGGTTTTAGGCATATTCTTCAGTTTTATTGGAGTGGGATTTGACACGTGAGTTCTGCAATCCTGGATCAAAACGGATTCTTAAAAGGAGGACAAAATAACTTATATTTACAGGTAAACTCTTCCCCCCACTGCCCTTGTATATGAAAGACGTGATCAAAGCAGCTTCCAAAATTGCAGAAGATCTTTTAGGACTAAATCCCAAATCTCACTGATGTTCTTCCCTGCAAGGACATTTGGGTTTGGCAAAAGAATTTTGTTGAGTTTCCACATCCCAAATCTTGTCTTTTCAAATACACCTGAGCTGACACCAACTGGCACCTGATTGTACCAAGAGAGATCTTCTGTTTCATCTGCTGCTACCAACCAATGAACAAAAGATGATTCTTGAACAGAGTAATTCACATAGTAAAAAAATTGATTTCTTTTTGCCAGGACAATTAGCTAGAAAGCTTTACATTCCCTATTAACGTTATCTAGATAAAATAGATTGCATTGCCTGTGCAATGTTATTGCCTCCCATCCAAAGCCAGTCACCCACGCACTCCCTGAAGTTGAAAATGAAGTTTCCCCACCCTCCTCTTAGCCTCTGAACTTTGATCACAATCCCAGCAGATGCAAAATATTTGCAGTAAGATGTGCCAGCGCCGTCAACTCGCCACAGTAGCTCCCAGTCAAAATGTTTGCACGCGCACTTCAGAGTATCATTTATCTTGAGGGATGTCAACTCTAAAAATGTTAGCGCATGTCACTGTCAAAGCAAATGCCAGAAATTAGCTTTCTTTCATCTGAAAGAAGAATAATTAACTTTGCAACTGTTTCCAAAAGTGCTAATTAATGGGTTTCACCAACTTGACTTGTCAGGATACATCTTGATTGGAACAACAGCTTGCTCATCCCCTTGAGGATTATGGCTCTTCTTTTGGACTCTTTTCCTCATCCACCAATTTAGTGAGTTGTGGAGAATGGATGTCATTTATAACACAAAAATAAACATGCAAAAAAAGGGAAAACCCCAGAGACAAGTTAACATTTATTAATTATTTGTGTATTTTTTTCTATTAACAATAACGTAAAACCACAGAGTTCCATTTTAACAGAATAATCTTCAAACAAAATGGGATTTTGCTGGCTGTTTAGCTTCCTGAAAAAATAGGACAAGTCTTCGCCTGAGATGTCCTTGTGCATGAAGATGTCTTGGACTGGATTGGAGAGTGGGAGTGGATCTCCTTCTCTCCCTTTTGAAGTCTCCTTCTGGACCTAAGTCCAACACTGCCTGTAGATCCACTCTCTAATTCTCTAACAAAACTCCAGCTCCAGAGAGGACATTTTGAGTATTTAAATTCCTCCTGCAGTCTACACAATCTGTTTCCTTCTCCCAGCTTTCTGGAAGGCGATAAGTTGCCCGAGTTTGAATCCTGAGCTCCTTCCCTGTTAAGTCATGTAACTATTTGGATGCTTTCCCTCGTTGCACCAGGATGGGGTCTGCACTTCCTGCCCATGTTAAGTAAAAAAGTAAAACACCTGAGTTTTCCAAAGGGATTCAGCTATCCCCATCCTACAGCAAGTCAGTGGGAATCATACCATACTGCCTAAACCCCTGAGACCCCTTGAAAACCCAAAAGCTTGGGCGCATCTAACAATTTAAGACACTGTGGCCTGTAGAATAACTGAAGTCAGACTTTCAACGTAAACAGCCTGATGAACTCTCAAACCCATACACGTGTTCCTGGAAATATAAAGAAAATCAGGAAATCAAGTGGAAAATCCAGGAGGTTATTATTAAAAATCTACAGCTTGATTATCATTATAATAAACCTTACACCAGAGGTTATTTACATTTACGCTAATTAGGAGAGAAGGTTATGGTTTGAGGATAACTCTATGTCAACTAAAGAAGAGCTGAATTGCAGGGAACGTGTCCCTAACGCTGCCACCTAAGTTGGTTGTTTCAGGCTGGCAAGCAAACTGAAATTGTCCTCACCTGGGATGCAGCGAGTTCCTGCAGACACCCACCCCTTGGCAGCTGCTTCCAGTTCTCCCAGGATGAAGTCTGGGGGCCATCTGAGACAGTCCCTGCCCCTTCCAGGTGGAGAAAGGAGTGGGATGAGGTATGGAGGAGTCAATGGACTACAGGGAGTTGGTTTGTTTTGGAGAGGAGCTGCAGGAAGGACAGCTCTTCAGGGGCGCTGCTGCCTTCTGGCTTTGCTGCGCTCTGAAAGGCTGAACTTGTGCAAGAGCTGTGATGTCCTCTCTGGTTTCTCTTTGTGATGAGCTGGGTTCTCCATCTTGCCTGGAAGGGGAAAAAAGAAAAACGACGAGAACATCTGGGTAAGAGGTATGGTCATGTTAGCTGCTTTCTTTTCTAGAGACTTGTGCCAGGCTTCTGGGTTCAAAATGGTTGGGGTGGGAAGGGCCCTCTGGAGCTCACCCAGTCCAACCCCACTGCCAAAGCAGAGTTACCTACAGCAGGCTGCACAGGAGCACGTCCAGGCAGGGTTTGAATCTCTCCAGAGAAGGAGACCCCACATGCCCCTGGGCAGCCGGTTCCAGTGCTCTGTCACCCACACAGGAAAGATTTTCCTCATGTTCAGGTGAAACCTCCTAGGCTGCAGTTTGTGCCCGTTGCCCCTTGTCCTGTCGCTGGGCACCACTGAACAGATCCTGTCCCCATCCTCCTTTGGATATTGATAAGATACCCTCTGTTTTCTCAAGGCTGAACAGAGCCAGGTCTCTCAGCCTTTCCTCATAAGAGAGATGCTTCAGTCCCCTCATCACCTCCGTGGCCTCTGCTGGACTCTCCAGTAGAAGTCTCCAGGCTCGTATGTTCTCTGAGCTGGGGCTGGGGTTTTGAGGGAGAGCTGGGAGGTCTGGCTCAAGCAGCAGTCCCTGCCTTATGCTTATGCAGGACTTGATGATGGCTCTTAAATTTCCCTGTGAGAGTTGGAGGTGGAATGTAACTTGAGAGCCACAAGAGAATTCAGTAAAAAATAGTGGACCTCTTGTATGGTCTGGTGGCCTCTCCATCTTTGTTTTTGCTGAGCTGGGCCTTATACACAAACTCTGGCTGTAAAGGGTTAATAAATTGCTAGCTGTGGTTACAAGCCCATCAGGTCATAAGGGGCTGGTGGTTATATGTTTATAAAAGCACATCTAGGAGTAGGTGAGGGGGCTGTAAGCCATGTGATAATGTTTTAAGTTCCTGACAATGGATTGGTAGGTTCTAAGCAGCTTCATGTGTTTGAGCTGTGCTTAAACTCTCTGTTGGTGTTTCTGCAGTCTGAGAGGAGGTTTGCACTGGTTTCTCATAGTAATGAACCTAGAAAAAAGTCATTTTGGTATTTTCATTGCAGGGGGGGCTGGAAGGGGGAGGAGAAACTGACTTTAAAGGAACAGGACCAACAGTGTCACAAGATGGAAATAACACCCTGAAGAAAATCCATATAATGGCTAAACTAAGTCTTCCTGCCACCTGGTCACGGACCAGCCTGTAAGAGTTAAACCTGAAGCAACTTCACCTTCGGGGATGTCGACATTATTTACTAGATGTTTCTACTTAATTTGTTGCTATATTTACACTTACAGTAGAAGATAAAATCCTGTGCCACTACATTTTTAAGCGGAGTCTATTTTTATATTTGGAGGAAGGGAAGGATTTTGACATTTACTGGAAGGTATGGGGTCGTCATAGCTCTGGACAAATAAATATTCTGGAAGAATAAATCTCTTGCCTACTTAATTTCACTGCTTGAACTTCACCTGTGGCGTCCAGTCAATCCACTAGATTAAATTTGGGGCAACAAAAAAATGGTTAGGGCATAAATTTCAATTGGTTTCTTATTTTAAATGGCCCTTTAATCTAAGCCGGTGATGTGAGTACATTTGTGCTGGCTTCCCATTCACCAGGCGCTGAACATACAAGAAACTCTATAAAAGTTGACCAGATCACTAGTAGGAAGAATATTTGTGTAACCTAAGTGAGGAAGAAAAAAATTCCTTATGCAGAACTTGGTAGTGTCTTTAGGAATACGTTAGGGCTATCCTAGGCATCCTGGGAAGCACTGGAAATGGCAGAGAGTTGGGCTTGAGTATGGACTGAACCTTTCCTCAGGCCGAAGGAGTCCTTGAAGAAAGCCTGTGGTATTTTATTGCATGTTTGTAAACATGAGGGGAGTTTGTCAAGTCCCTGAGGTCTGATGCTGAGCAGCACAGAAGGCGTCAAACCCAGCCTGTACAGGGACGAGTGGTACCTGAAACAATCAGCATGAACCTTGGCAAAGGATGCTGTGAGATGCTGATTGTCTTCCACTTCAAAAATCCAATGGGAGGGAGAAATCTTCAAAGTTTGAAAGGAGGGTGGGTAGAAAGGAAGTCATCTTGCATAACATTTCTGGATGTATTTAGCAGGGGAAACAGTACCTCTTCATGCAAATGTAGACTGAGCCCTGGGTTGTAAGGCATGTGCTGGGGCTCCTTGCTGCTGGTGCCTCTGGAAAGGGTGGCTGAGCTCAAGGGAGGTTCAGACTGATGGGCAGCTGCGAAGTAGAAGGACTTCTGTGCAGCAAGGACTGGGAAAACAACTCCAAGCCGGCGGGGATTTGAAGGAAGCGCAAAACTGCCTCTTTGCAGTGTGAGTTCCCACCCTGTTGTGTGTACAAGTTGATAAAATGTGACATGAAAAATCCTGTGCTGCAGAGGAAATAGGCTGTGTGCTGCATGTAGGAAAACATTAGTGCCGTTTGCGTCCAGAGGCATGGCTTCTGCACCCGGTGGCAGCTGGTAAAGCTCCCTTGTGCTCTCCTCTGCATTTGCTCAGCAGTGCTGTCCAGGCTAGTGTCCTCCCCCAGCTCCACAAGCAGAGGGACACCAGCCCTGCTGGGTGCAGACTTGCTCCCGTGAGGCTGCCAGCAGCCGAGGTGGTGAGCGTGGGCTTTGCTGAGGGACTGGTATGCAGATGATGGCTTTTGTCTCTGTTTACTGGAGTGCATCTTGTAACCAGATTCCTCCCCAGTGCACATCCCCCTTCCCACTCCCCTACTGACAACCCCTCTGGATTGGGCTCCTTTACTAAAAATTGGCTGTGGATGAAGCAGGGGGAGAAACTTTATTAGTGTTATACATTATTTTCCTCCTCTCCCTTCTCCCCCCTTCTCTTCCTGCATGATGAATTGCCTGGTACTGAGATGGTAGCTCCAGCCCAGGCACTTAGCAATCTCCTCCTGGTCCCTTGCACAGACAGATGGGACGGCCCATGTCTTGACCGTGATTGATTAGCTGGAGAAAGCCTGTTGAGTGGAGTTCCATGAAGATTGATGCTTTCTCCTTCTAACAGCATTTCCAAAAAGTTTCTATTACATTTTGATTATGTTTATAGAATCTCACTGGTCTCCAGGAAGATTCAATCTTCTTTTTCCCTCCTCTCCCCTCTGTGCAATGTGTGTAACTTCCCTCCTGTGCATATGCTGTTCATCCATCTCTTACCTTTATTCTTTTTGGAGTGCCCCCAGAGGTCTTTTGGGACAGTTCCCGTCCCATGTCCCTTCTGTCTCCCCAGCAAAGGTATCTCCTTGCTAGTTGTTGCCCTCTGGCTTGTAGAGGCCACAGAGAAAGCAGGAGTTCCCCAGCACTGGATGCTGCCTGCCTACATGTGGTCTCTAAGTGGCGCAGCAGGAGGAAGGAGTATTACCTGATAGCTTGGTGAAGAACTGAAGCACGGGACCACAAAGGGCGGTATCTGGATGAAGCACTACTGCTTCCCCGTGCAAGAGGCTATGGCTCCTACCTGTCCACAAACAGCTGCTTTGCCTTGCCTGGATTTGCAAGCTTTGCTCAGCCGTTTGCCTCTCCCAGCTTGGCTTGCGTTAGCTCAGGTACAAGTCCTTAAAAGCTGCAGGACCTTTTGAGTCTGAGGGTTGGTGCATTTGGCCCAGAGTGAGACAGAAAGATGGCACATTTCAGCACTTCAAGCTACCTTGTTGCGGCTGGGTGAGGCGAGACAACACGATATGTCCCAGTGCTGGCTGTATTTCAGCATCACTGTAGGAAGAGGATTTTGTTTTACAAGGGAGGTTCAAGTCCTCTGCAATGTGATCTGGGGTTGTCCATCTAGGAAGGCTAATATATTTTTCAGTAGCTCCATAAAATGTGTAGATATGTGATGATTCATAAGTAATAACTTTGGTATAGTGCTGAAAAATGTGCTCACTCCTGCACAGAAGCAAAGATAAAGTTGGTACTTGACATTAGATAAATCAAGTTTAAAACGCTGGGCTTCTCCAAAGTGTTAGAAAGGAATATTTTCAGTTGGTTCCTAAGTGTAGCAAATAATTATGTTGCCAAATCTCATTAAGAAACTGGCTCTCCTGGTCTTCCCTTCTTATTTATTTAGAGTTGGGCTCTTGTAGAACAAGAGTTGCAGGCAGCTGCCTTGCTTTCACTGTGGTGTCCTCTCCAGGAAGCAGAGCCACTTCGCTTACGCCACCTCAGCAACCAAGCAGGAGCTGCACGCCCTGAGCAGTGGGAACAGTCCCATGAAAAGGCCCCAGGGTCGTGTTCACATGCGTGGGCTGAGCACCTGAGGTGTAGGAATGGGGAACTGCTTGTGGGTACCTGTCTACTGCTATCCATGGGGAGGAGGATGTAATCTGGCATCTGCTTTTCTCCCTTCTCTTTTTAGTTGAGAGATTGTGAATCTGTGTCCCAAAACCTGAGATCTATGGGTGGGTAAAGGGGAGCTTCTACCACGAGTCCCTGTGATGCTGTAACCATCTTCACCAAGCAGCGACCGCCTTCCCCAGCTAGCAGAGCGCAATGCCGGAGGGTGGATAAATATGTTTAGGCTATGCACTGTGTTAAGTGTTAAATACAAGTAGGGAACATCAAGCCAGCATGTGTAGGCTGAGCCACGAGTGTGCAGTGTGACCTGGGAGATGTCAGCCGCCCACAAATGGCCTGCAAAGGAGGGAGAAATACAGGGAGCTGATGCTACCTTAGGCTTTGACTGCCTGTGTGGCTGCTGTGATGGCAGTAATCGCTGGCATGGATGTTTATCCATGTCTTGGTGTGCATCTTGGTGCTGGCTGAAAGCCATGAACTGTTCTAATGCTTGAGGAAACTGAGATTGAAGAAGTGATGAACATAGTTACTGAGGAGACAGGTGAGAAGCAAAGACAGAACCAGTGCTGTCTCAGAAGAGCCTTCCTCCTCCGAATGCCTTCCCAGGTTCCCCACAAGCTATGTGGCACCTTGCTGGGTTAGCAAGACACTGTAGATATTGTCTCTCCTTGTTCCAGTACTGTCCCTTTGCCAGGACATCGGTGCAGCACTCCTGTTTCCAGTCATCCCCATCGGCCCAGTGTTTTATCTATATAGACAATTTGTTGCCCTCTGGTTTAATGTCACCATGCTTGGATGTCTCTGGGTGTGTGGTGAGAGAGCAGAAATGCTGGGGCAGTCTTGGCAAGGCAGTGCTTGACTTGCAATTTGGGTGTCTTGCTCCTCAGTGTGGTTAGATTTCCCCAGCTGAGCTCCATGCCCTCAAGGTGACCCGCTTCCCACAGGCTGCAGTTCGAGAAAGCTGACTTGGGTATTTCCCTGCAACTCAGCAGCGCGGATGCAGCCTGCATGGGGCTTGCAGAGGTGGTGTGGTACCCCCATCACTAGCTGGGAGACCACAGGACACACAAAACTTCAACTAGATTACCTGCTATGTCTCCCTCATGGGGTGTGTGCGCACCGCCTGTCTTCCTGATGGTGGAAATCACTGGTTATGTGTTTGTAAGTAGAAGCCAAGCAAGGACTTCTGCTTTAATTTTTTGTGCCCCTTCTCTTTGTGAAGAATTAGGCAGGGCAGGAAGTCCATGATTTGTATAGGGGAGACGGGAGAGGTGTGTGTATGGGTTCCCCTTGCCTATGCAGGAGATGCTGTGATGCCCTGAGATGCAGCCCTCAAAACCCCTGAGGTCTCTCCCTCCCCATTAGCTTGCTTGCCTGCCCCTGCCATACCAGGCTATTTTTTAAAATATAGACACCATTTTTTATTTCTGCATTTATTACAAATGCAAATTACAGATGAAAGCATCAACTACACAAACCATTACTCAGAGGAGCATCTTTCCAACTGCTGGACTTGGACTGAACAGCTTGTGGTTAATTTGCTATATAATCACTGCCTGCAACAGGAAAGCAAGTGCTTCAACTGTGCTAATATTATGAAAGGGGAAGTTAACCATAGAGATAAATTCTGAGGAGCTGCAGCTGGGATGAAAGAGGGAAATAAATGTAGCTGGAGTCCAGACTTCAGGCTTGCAGAAGTGGCCGCTTGGATATTTAAAGGGACAAAAGATAAGAGTTCAGGTTAAACATGTGGTTTTGAAGTTGCTTTTAGCATGAATCTATTTCTCCCAGAAGCAGAGAATCCCTGCAGCTCCCATTGACCTGTGATTTGAGCAGCGCCCTGGACTGTACACAGGCATGCAAATGTAGTAATCTGTCTGCGCTGCCCTGATTTCTGGGTGGCTTCCCAGGGCAGCTGCTGTTTGCAGAGGCAGGCACAGGCACCCTGATACAAAGGAGATGAACACATGACATTTTAGCTGGCAAATATTTTACTGGGGGTGGGTTCTCTTCCGTCACTGGTGTCTGTGGGTTTGACTTCTTGCACAAAACTAGGGAGGCTGCATCCCTGGTCTGTTAGAAGCGTGTCCCCACTGTACGGTGCTGTGGAAAGGGATCAGTAGCATCTCCAGACACAACCTGTAGGACCCAACAGGTCCACTTACCTCTGACAGATGAGATGTTGAACTCATCCAGAGTGCCCTGCTGAAGTAGCTGTGTTGCCCTGGGGCTGAGAGCATTACCCTGTTGTGGCAGTGCTCTCTACCCAGGAATGTGCCAGCTTCACCAGAGCTGGCTTAAGACCTCGTGTACAAGACTGATTTAGACTTTTCCAAGTACCCAAACCCCCTTGCCCTTGCATTCCTGCGTCTCCAAATGTAATAGCAGTATAATGCTCAGCCTGTTTTGCAAAATGCTCTAGGGATTAAAAACTGTTCCTGTGGATTATCTCTCAGGACAAATCTGAAGTCTTGTCTAACTCTTTCTCTGGAGGCTTATGAGAAGCAATAGCTGCTAGATCAGCAGAGATAGGAGATGCACAGGAGTGGGAAAGTGAATCAGCTCAAGATGGGTGAGCTGGTTCTTTATGAAGCAAGAGAGCTCCAAGAACGCTATAGATTCGCATCGATCTCAGACACCTTTTCGGACTCTGAAACGTTTGAGTGGAATTGCTTTCACTGTTTCCCAGGCCTAGAACAAAATTCTGGAGTTGGGGAGAGGGCATGAAATGTTGGTGCACAATTTGAACCTGTGAGGAGCTCGCAGGAGGCAGAGTGTTTTGCTAGGGGGGAGCTGGAGGGTTCCCTTCAGCAGACCCTATGGCACGGGGGTGGTGGGGGTGTTCTCAAGCCCCAGTTCAGCCCCACCACTGTGCCTAAATTGCGTTGGCAGAGCAATGTTCTTGGCACTGGCAAGAGCCTCCTTCCCTTGCCAGAATTTTGGCTAAGCAGCACCAGCAGAAAGTGCCACTTAGCTTCCCTGTGCTGGGAATTGGTTTTTTGTGGGACTTTCAGGTCACGAGGGAATAGAGCAAATGTGTGATGCCCAGTGCAGGTGGTGTTAGCCCCAGATGAACTGAGTTTTGAGTGACAAAGGGGTTTGGCTTCTCTAGAACTAAGTTTGATTCTTGGACCTTCTTAATCTTAAGGAAGTCTGTTGGTCTTTTGGTTTTAAATTAAAAAAATATTGTCCAGTCTTGAGATATGAACATTTTTCTTATGAAGCTGATAGATAAAAGCATTTTTCTTGCCTCCTGGTTATTTGCCATGGGACATCAGTATCTCCCAGCTCTAACAACTGCATCTCCAGAAGTTAATCATTGAACAGGCAGGATGGAGATGCCGGGGTGCATATGTAAAGAACAACAGGACCAGAGGCCCTGTATGGGCAGGGGAGTGGGAAGGAGATGCTATTTGTGGAGAGGAGGAAAAGAAAGCAAGGGTGTCTGGACAACGATGGGACTGTTGCATCAGTGCTCGCCTTGCATTTTGACTCCCCAGTCAAAACAGATGAGCCATGAAGCTTCATGCTCAGTCAAGAAAGGATGCTAGGAGGGCATATCAGTGCAGATATCATCAAGGCTGTCTAGCAAAGACCATCCCAGGACATGTCATGGTACAGGTTGTACAGTGATGTTACCTGCTTGGGTTAGGTTATGCCAGCTCAGCTTGACAGATCAAAAATTGTAGGGGAAAGGCAGTTCCACCTGTGGGTAGCCAATGAAGCTTGCTTCCCACTGATATCATCACCCAATGCAGAGAACAAGGATGATGTGCATTTCATGAAGGCAGAATTTCTGGAATTGCCCATTAGCCTTGCACTTGATGAGCTACAGCTGAAGAGATTTGGGTCAGATCCACCTCCCTCTGCTTACACCCCTGCAGCCTGTTTCCCTACCTTGCCATGGCTGCAAAACCACCTGTGTTGGTGCCACCTCACTGTGGGCATCTCTGTGCATGAGAAAGCTGGTGTGCTGCAGGGATGTGCAACTCACCTCGGTGGGTGGTGTGACCATGGCAAGCAGGGGTAAGAAGCCCAAAATGATCTGCTCGGGCAGCTCACCCTGAGACTTCCCAGCCCTGAGATGGGGATAGGGGGAGCAAGGCTTTGAGGAAGGCATTGAGCAGGCAGTGTGCTGGGGGGGCAGGTGGTGGCTCACTGGTGAAACAGACATTTGTTTTTAACTTCTGCTATGAAAACTGCCCAAAGCAGCAACCCAGGGACTTCCCACTGCAGCCACCAGCAAACCACAGCCTTTGCACAGGCTGATCCCTGAACCTCGTGCTGAGAGGGGAAGAGAAAGGGCTTCAAGTAGAGCAGTTGGGAGATGCTGTTACCTCTGCCAGAGCTGTTGGTGTGACTTGGGCACACCAAGGACGGTGGTCTGGTTGATGTGGTATTTTCAGTGCTGGTTTTCAGGATGCAAATCACCAAATGGTTTCACAGAAACTCCAGTATAGAGCAAAGATGCTCTGGGCTACCCTTGCAATATCACAGCATGAGGATATCTGCCTTCTCCAGCACAGGAAACAAATACAGAGGCGCTCAGGACACAGCTCTTGTACTTGGAATATAATCTAGGAGTCCTTTTAAACTTAAAGCTCCTTTTCCTTCAGCCTGTGGAGCTAAAACTCTTCAGAACAGTCTCAGAAAAGTCAGCAAATATCCTAAAGACTGAGAAAGCCAGGACAATATGAAGGGAGGGACTGCTTTTTCAAAACTACTCATTTCTGCAGTTTTGTAGTGGGCAACTCTACAACCTGGAGGCATTGCATAACAAGTTTTTATGTTGACTTTAATAAGTATTTATTTTGTCCAAACCCTTCAGAGGTACTGATTTGCCTTGTCACTAGGCCCTTTGATGAAAGCAGCTCGATAGATTAAGGTAACCTGCCAAAACTGTCTTTCAGGAGATGTGAGTTTTGGTTAGGATATGGCTTCCCTCTTTGTGCAACTCTTTAAGTAGTTGGGTTCTAGCATTACAAAATTTAATAGTATTCCAGTGAATAAAAGGAAAATATAGTAAGCCATTAAATAACTTGCTAATGTTTCAAAAGAGAAGGAAGTCTCCATGTTGACAGGGTTCCACCATCTTCCCACATAGCTAAGGTGAATGCAAAATCAAGCTCCAGTCCACTATCAAAAGGGATGGGTTAATCAAGTGTCTATGTACATACCCTCTCCCACGTAAGGACTACTTTCTAAAAACAGTTCAAATATCCTGGCTATTTTGAATGTAAAAATTGCTTTTACTGGTGTAGATAAAAGGCAGGGTTTGTTCAGGCTATGAGTGGCTGAAGCAAAAATTGTGGCTATAAATTGAGAAGCAGCTTTTGGTACCTTTGCCCAAAAATTAAATGCTTCAGAGTAAAATTACAATAAGTGATTTAGAGAATAATTAATAACATTAAAATCAACTGGCAAAGAAAAGACCCTGCATCTATAAAGTATTTTCTAAATATTATTAAATAATACATGACAAGCAAATTGCTGAGTGATGAATCTGGCACCTGTTTCTGAAAGGTGATAAACCCAAGTACTATCCTTCCTCTCCCTGACTAGCACCCCTGTGGAGTAAGTCTGAAAAATTGGTAGAGCCTAAAGATCTATAGGTTGGACTCAATGATCTCAAAGGTCTTTTCCAGCCTTGTAATACTGTGATACTGTGATGTTTTAAAGCCAAAGGCACATCCTTCAGATATGACTGAGCCTTGGGGTCGTGTTGGTCTGCAGGTAGATGCGCTTTAATCTTGAATCAGGGAGACAAAGATTTTATTATCTAGTCTCAAAGGGCTCTGCATGTGGGATGCTTAGTGCCTTCTCGCCAGCCCTGCGCTGAGAAGGCTCAGCTGGATACTGGGGGGCAATAAGGCTGTGCCTGAGGAGGCTGGAGCAGCGGTCCTGGGCATGGGATGACCACTGTGGTGGGGCTCTGAGCCTGCCCTGATGCTGGAGGAGCAGGATGGGATGTTTTCTGGCAGGCTGCAGCATGCTCAGCGCTGTGCTACAGCTCAGCTCGTCCCAGTGCTCTGCACCTGCTGGCTCAGAGCTTGGGCTTTTGGCACTGTGGTGACAAGGGGTGGGCTGAGACCTTCATCCTCCTGAGCACACAGGCTCAGCTGACATCCCCTGCTCCCCACTTGAGCAGAGGAGTAGCTTTCAAAAATGATCCCTCCAAGTTGTCTCCCAAAGAGCTGGTCTAATGGTATCCAGCCAGGCAGACCTCCAATAAGTCAGTCTGCCAGGGGACAGCCTGGCAGCGAGGAGAGAGGGAAAGGCATTTGTCTAGTTATTCACTTTTATCTAGTTACACTTCACCTCTCAAAGAAAAGCCTTTGAACATAAAATTCAGCAGTGACTTACAATTTTTTGGCTTTGTTTTAAAACGAAGGCAATTTTTTCTAGCCTAGAGATGTAACTGATCTTTTACCTTTGGTTGGGTTGTTTGTTAAAAGAAAGATAAAACATGCTGTCCATTGATCTGTCTTCATCCTGAATTTCACTGTTAGTGAGGAGGGCAGGATTAACTGTTGGAGCAATGTTTCCTATCACAGCAAGTGTAAGATTTTTTCCAGGCACCATACTGCTCTTGCAAAAGAATTCATGTGAGGTTTCAGCTGGAGTTAGCAGTTCTGGCATCCCTTTAACCTCCAGAAACTAAATTGAAAGTGCCGGTCATGTCCCCAGACACTGCATGTTGGGGGCATGGCATGGGGGACACTGCCTTGCTACAAAGACCAAGCTGAGGCTGGCTGAGCTGTCGCAGCTCAACTTGCCATTGTGGTTAAGGAGCTAAGAGGCTTCCAAATGCAATTAGACAAATGCATGGGAGAAAAATCCAGCCATGTCCATTAAACAAAATGATCCTTTCTGGCTCAGAGGAGTCCCTGAGCTGCAGAGCTGGAGTCTGGAAGGACTGCTAACTTTATATTCTTCTCTGTTTGCCACTACTGGAAATGGGATGCTGGTAAAATGGTAATTGATTTAAATTATTTTCATGTCCTCTTACAGCAGACTTTCAAGCGTTGGTGTTTGGAACCAAAAACCAAAATGTGAACAACTCTGTAAATTATCATAAACAGCACCAGCCTTTGACTCAAAGAAATATTTTCATTCAATGTTTGAGTGAGCTGCATTAACAGAGTGCAGATTGGTTTCGGTAGATGTTTGTGTGGTTGAAATCTAGCTGACAAGCTTGCTGAACCTTAATTGCGAGGGCTCTCTGCAATTCAGCCTCCCTTTCCAGCACACCTGGAGAGGAGTCAGCAAAACACAGATGCTGGCAGAGGTGAGATGAAAGCCATGCTGTTTGAAAGGAAAGTAGAAATGCAAATAAGGAGGGGAAGCTACACACCACCTTTCTTCCCTGTGCTTAACAGGGAAGAACATGACTCTGTCCCATTACCGTATCCTGATGGGCTGTCAGGATCCAGCCACTGCTTTTCTATTGAAAAATTATTGTATCTGCCCTTAAGACCAGATTAATTTGAAATACCCACCAAATGATGCATATTATCAGCACGTTATCGGAAGAATGACTGAACGCCAGCCTACCCATTCCTGTCCCCATTTAACAATTTGTATAAAACACCCTGGGTGTACAGTCACCAGCAAAAGCTCTTCATGCACTTGAGGATCCCACATTACCCTCATTTTTTTATGCTTGAACTGTGCAATGATGTCACTGGATCTAAATTTTAGGACACTGGGTTACTCTTCATTTTAGTAGCTTTTTGCTACATCCTTTCTGGTTTCAGTTTCTTGGTCTTGCACAGTAGAATCTGACACCAAAACTAAACTCCATTGTCATGACAAGTTTAAGTGATCAGTGAAGTATTACTAATTTGCTTCACACGCACGCTTCTGCAGAAGGACAGTATCACCAAGAGCTGCACGTGTTAAAAAAGCCCCTATAATTGAAACAGCTAAGGATGCTTTTTGGAGTGGGTTGGCTGGAGTCGTTTTCTCACAAAACTGAAGAACATAGTTTAGCTGGATGTGACCTTTAGTAACATAAAAGGATGTGTTAACACTCCTGAAGGAGATTGTAGGCTGCGTGTGTCAGTGCTTCCCGTTAGGTGCTACAGGGTTTAGTTTGTCTGAGCTCTTCCTTGGATGCACACAGCAAAGACAGGAGGGAGCACATCTTAGAGAGTGAGGTAAAATCCTCTTATCCATCCACACAGTCACAGCTACATTCTGCAGAAAAAGCACTGCAGACACTTCTCTTGTACGCAGACTCTAGCAGAGGTTAGCTGGTGGCTGCAGAGGGAGCAAAACTGGCTGGTTGCATACATTGCAGTGTGAGTAGGCTGCATGCCCAGAGACCATGCACCAATTTGACTGATCTTGCATATGGAATAGACCTAATTCTCTCTCCTCAAGGTACTCAAAGAGCAGAGGCTGAAGTGCTCTTCAGTGTGGTAACTCCAACCCCCGGACAACACAGTCGCATGTTTTTGAAATAAATCCACGGTAGAGACACTTTGGATACTCTGGGAAATGGTGAAATTTCATTGATGTCAAGTTTTATATCATGCCTAGAATGTGACTTATCTTACAGGAAAGGAATCAATTCGTGGCTCTAGGTTCATGACTTGCTAACTGCTCTCCCCTGTGCTGGGACCATCCAGAAAGCTACCTCACATGTGGTCACTTTGGTTCTCTAATTCATAGAAAAAGATTGTTAAGCGTTGGTAGCAACTGGTGAGGGAGCAGATGGTGCCACCTCCGTCATCAGATGTTTTATCACATTCTCTGTTTTATCCCACAAAGAATGGCTGGAAGGTAGAGGAGAGCGTGGGAGCTGGTATAGGTTGTGAAGGTGTGAAAAATGACAGGTAAAAGCATTGCTTCCCTGTCAGGCTGCTGATCTGCTGAGTACTGGGTTAAGAAAGCACTTGTGCTTATAAGAAGCTCTGTGCCCAGCTGTGTTTGAGACTGCAATGCTGCGTTTGGGAGGCACAAGTCTTCAGAGCAAGCTGGCTGTCCCTGCTGGTGGCCAGGAATCAGAGGAGTCACAGAAAGCCTCCATGCAGGTTAAGCTGAGCTGTCTGGATCACAAACCAACCCCTGGATTCATGTTGGTGATTCCTAATCACTTCCCAAACAAGGCTGTGATTGAATTTGCTAAAAGGTCTAAGTGTGAGAGCTCTGAAACCATCAAGTGGGTTCTGATTTTTCTGTACTGAGTTTTTTGAAAACTCCTTGAGAGCTACACAAGCAATAGGTCTTGGGTCCAAAGGATAAGGAACTTTTATACTCTCAGCATGTGCACTACACATTCCCAAAGAGCTGTCTAGTCCAATCTGGCAGCTTTTAATGTCCTCTCCGTAATGGATGTGTACCAGAGTCCAGCAGCAGCAATACAGATTTGAATTAATATTAAAACATAATATCTTCTAACTGTTCAAGGAAGCACAGCTGGCGGAGGGGGGCAGTGATTTGCAGGATGCACACAGGAAGATGAGCCAGTAGTGATATTTCATATTGCAAAAATTACAGAGCAGTAAGTGCAGTAGCAGGGTGTGCTGCTGGAGACAGGCTTCCCATGGCAATTTCCTCAGCTTTATTTCAACTCCTGCTCTTATTTTCCTCATCTTCCTCACCAGTTCTGTCCATCCATTCTCCTGTTGTCCTACCAGTTGCTTAGCAGTGATAGCATTCAGATGTTAACGGAGCAGACGCTGTGGCAGACCGGTAGCTACATGGCAGTTGTTTATGTAGCAGTCAGCAAAGCCATTCATTGCTCCGGGTTAATATTTCAACAGGGCGGATGGACAGGAGGGTGGGATGGTAGGAGAGTAGGTGAGGAGGTTGGCAGTTGTCAAGCACTAAGCCCAAGAGGAAGAGGAACGTGTGTGAGTACAAAAGAGGAGGAAGCCCATTGTGTCTGAAACAAGATGGAAGATGCCACTCCACGAAGCTGGCTAACTGGTGATTAATTAGAGGCACGCTTTGAATTCCACCTCTAGTTTAGCATTAACAGCATTTCCGTGTTGTGTGGTGAGTCGTCTTGCTTGGTGGTTTCATTGTCTGGGCTGGTGTGGAGCAGGGAGGATATTTCTTGCAAAACTTCTGGAACTGAAGGAACATGGGTAAATTTCAGCTTCCACTTGAGGCAAAAAATATGGAAAGGAAAAAAATCAACAAAGGTGGAACAAGTTCAGCTGTGGAATTCATGAACAGAAATAGAAAATAAGCTTTGACTGTTTTTGAGGGGTACAGAGGAGACTCGTGATTTTGAATACTTGGCAAGTTATATTACGTTAGCTTGAAGTCTGGGCTCTCTGAGCCCAGCTCAGACCCTGGCAGTGTCTGCAAGGGGTGCGGGTTGTATTCCAGGCATGTCCGTGGGTCTGTGGCTCTGTATTAGTGTTTATAGGAAGTCAATGAGATGGAACTCAATAGAAAAAAGGAAGACTTAAGAGTCACTGGAAGACAAATGTGAAGGCCTGGCACTCAATAACTTTACTGAATCGTATCTCTTGTTGCTGTATGTTCCTGGGTAGCAGGAATACAAGAAAGGAGAGCACGTCTGTATGTTTCAATAGGCTGTTTGCCTTCCCCTTCAAAGAAAGGGGACATTGTCATATTTCTCTTTATAAAAAGATATCCATCCTCTGCTTGATATGGAGTCAAGCAGCACTATGAATCAGAGGGAACTTGTCAACAGAGATGAAGATTGGGATGCTGTTGCAGTGTCTAAAGAGTTGGTCCAGGCAGACTCACAACTTGCAGCTGTATTCCATGGAGCAAAGGTATTTTGTCTGAATAGCCTGGGCATCCTCATGAACACCTGCCCTTGGCAGGTACAGATCGGCATGGGTTGAGCAGGTTCTGCAGGGACGGGACAGTATAGGCTGATCTTCTAACTGAATCTGAGAGATTCACCCCATTTCTCTTGTCTTATGAAAATGAAATTGCCTATAATAAAAGGTATTGGATTCAGTAGCCAAAGACTTTCACACCAGAGATGGACAGGGCACATTAAGTCAGCTGCGAAGCTGTGCAAAATTCAGGTAGCTTCATTTTTGTAAACAGGAAAATACTTTTCATGTGGCTTTAGTTACCAAAATAAGTTTGAATAATCAGTGCAAGTGAAAGGAAGGTGCAAAGCAAAAATCTCAGGGATAGCTATCCAACCTGGGATGGATTTTTGGAGATGGCAGGAGTGCTTGAACACAGTTATCTTTCAGTAAAAACCTTTGAAAACTCAGAAACTTGTCTCTAGCTACATGTATGGAAACATGAAATGGCAATACTAAAAAGCTGCTTCATTAATTGATAAATATAATTAAGAAGGGCACAACATTAGTATTAATTTAAATGGATAATTAATTGAAGTCATTAATTTATACTGATGTGTAGACCTGCTAAGCCCCCTAGTAGCTCTTCCTGAACTGTACATTTTTGTGTATTATCACTTTGTGGATTAAGCAAACGCTTTTGAACAACAAAAAGTACCAAGTCTCTTGGAACTGAGCAGATGCAAAGTGCAATCGATGATGGACTAATCTCTAATACTTTAATTATATTCCCTTCTTACTTCCACTAAACAACTTTTGGAATGCAGGAGTGCAACACCTCTGTTATATGTTTGAAATACCTCTAGGAGATATTCAGATCTGATATTGAATTCATGAGCCTGTGTGATTGTTCAGATCCAGGGTCCTCATCCTGCCTTGCACGCAAAGTAATTTTCATTCTGTAGCCCCTTATCTCCCTGAGTGTGTGAGTCCCCCTGCTCTGCACCAATGTAAAAGCAGCTGTTTCTTAAAGGTGAGTGGTTTCACACTGCCAGGTGTAAAATATTACAGCATAAAGATGGTTGTGCATTTTGTAATGCTTCCTTCCCCCTTCCTATGGACAGCAGAGAACAGAGGTGACAGTCTGGCCCAGACAGGTTCAAAAGGTGTCAGCAAAGATGGTCTGGGGACATCTGGATGTCACAGCCATGTGGTGTGGGGAGGACACCAGAACACGTGGCTTACACCCAGAGGATCTGGGCTGGGAGGGTGGATGCCCACTCTTCTCTGAATACATCAGCCTACTCCAACAGAGGATGCATGAATGCTCCTGCCTTTTGTAGATGCTTTGAAGAATGAGAGCTTTGTGCTTGGGAAAGCCCAGATTGAAGCAATGAGTGAGCAAGTGCTCACTCAACTTCCTCCCACATAGGCTGTGGCAGTGGCAGTTTGCCATTAAATTCCCAGACCAAGAAAATCTCAGCTGATTTCCCTCCTGCCAGAAGAAACACAAGCTGCATTGCTTCCGGCTGCAGCCCAGCTCCAGAGCTGCCCTCTCCCCTGGCTCATAGGCACTCGAGGGCATGTAGTCAGAACAGGGTCAGTCCCATAGGGAGTGGATTTTGCTCAGTTCTGCCTTTTATACAAAATCCGGCCACGGTCACGCTGCGAGTTTGAATGTGGTCAGATTCGGACTGATGTGACTAAAGCACCAGGGCATGAGATCCAGTCTCACATTCCCATGGAGGCTGTAATGCCAGCACAAAGTCCTTGCTACAAGCCCTAGACCTACATCTCAGTGGTCCAAAGAGATCCTCTCTGTGCCCACCCTCCACTGCTAGGTGCTGAGCTGGCTCTAACTACAATTTTGCTAATTGCTCTAAACTCTACTACCTTGCCGCTTTCTGTAGGCAATGTTTGGCCATGGGTTTTGCTGAAGCGAGGGACTCTTCTTGGAAACTTGATAAAATCTGCAAGGAGACACCTGCCAATCTTCATACACAACATCTTTATTTTAATTTATTGGCAGCATTTATAAAAATTGGCTTCTATGCAGCATCAGTTGGACTTCATTAAAATAATAAGAGAGCTAAGTTAGTAAAAACAAACCTGGCCAGTTGGCAACCTCAGACTTTTGTCAGGACTGATCTATGCTGGAAGATATAGATTTAGTCCATCTACAGTAATAAAGTCCCATGATCCCATGGTTAAAATGTCTTTCTCCCTGCTAGCCGATGCAATTCATTAATTATATGACATTTCCACAATGATTTCTCCAGAAGAAGGCCCTGGATGCCAAGGTTTACATTACATTTCAATTACAAAGATATCCATATGGTGACTCTGCAGTATGTACAACTGCTTAATGCATCCAAGCCCTACTGCGATGCTGTCAGGGTTTGTGATGTGCTGGCAAATCCCTTCCTGGATATGGGGCTGCCACTGGGTTCCCACACTGGTTGTGTGCTGGAGATGGTGATGGCAATTAGGTGTTCCCTGCAGAGAAGGAGTGTTGGGAATTGAAGCTCAAGTTCTTGAATCATTTTAGGCCACTGGAATATTTTTAATAGCCTCTTCTTCTAATAACCTCCTAAATCAGCAGTATTAAGGGTAGGATTTTAGACTAAGACAAAAGGACTTAGCCCAGGAACTGATTTTCAAGGAGCTAGTGAAAGGTCAGAGTCCATCTCCCAGTCCCTGCTGGAACATGCATGTTCCCATTGCGACATCCGTTTTGTCCCAGCTCCTGGGTAGCAGGATGAGCCATGCGGCCACACAAATGAGGGGCAATGCTGCAGAGTGAGGTGCTGCCAGGGACAGAGATGGACAGAAGAGGCGTGATCCTGTGTTGCACAGTGCAGTGTTGGCCACACTGATATTTCTTCACATCAGGACTGGTTCTGCCCACACAGGATCAATTGTTGCTGTAGAAACTGCTTAATTAACCACTAGTGTGAAGGGTGTAAGTTGTGATTCAAGTACTACTTGGTCTAAGGAAATGTACTGATTTGGACAGACTCCTTCAAGTAAACCTCATCCGTGGTTCTCAGGTGGTTTGCGGCAGTTTGATACTGAATCAGCACAGTATGAACCATCCTTGGTTCTCCCCAGCAGCTCTGGCGTGCCTGAAGAACAGGGACCTGAGAGTAAAGCACAGATTTTCCTTCATCAGCAGTGGAATGTGAGCACAAACCAGGAAGCTGGTTCCTAGCAGTGTAAAACAGAAAAGCTGCAGGTTCATTTTTCCCAGGTCTTGGCGGAGGAGGTGCCCTTGCTATCCCAGGTGCAGGACCTCCCTGGCCCTCATGCCTTGCAGGCTGCAGTGATGCTCTGTGTAGCACCGGGAGTCAGGAGTCAATGCTGTTTGCACAGTTTCACTCCGATTAGCTCTGCAATGCTTGTAACCTTAGAGTAGTAAACCAGTGGCATATATATAGTTGAACAATTATATGTATTGTGACTAAATTTCCCCCTGAAGATCTCATTCACGATGTTAGAGTGAAAGGATCATAAAATGAATTAATAGCTGATTCACTGTATAATTTCCTAGTTCAATATACTTTAGTGTACCGGCTAAATGAGCCATACACAGCATTCAGCTCGGCCAGTTAACAGCTTTATCATTGAGATCTCAGGCTTAGAAATAAAAGCAATTCTTCTGAAGTAATTGCGTCTAATTAAAAGAAACATTTAAAAAGTGTAACCAAAAGGAATTCATTTCAAATGGAAAATTAATGCTGAAAAATAGCCCTGAGCTCTCTTGTCTTTGCTAATAGCTAAGCATTCTCAGAATAATTAAACTGTTTTGAAATGTTGATACCTTCCCCTGTTAGAAATGATAGCCAGGGCCCAGCACATTAGCACATCCTCAGTATGGTCCCTGTTGGGGATGGCTGTGGGGGGCTTTGGGTGGGCAGGGGAGATAAGGGGCAGCTGCCTGCAGGGCAGGAGGGTTCCACCCCAAATGCTGTTGCACCCTGCCATGAAGCAAGGTGTTTGCGACTTCTTTTGAAGAATTGGGACTGGCCACCCTGAAGAGCCGACCTCAGCATGGCAGGGGTTTGGAAGGCTCTGCCAGATGTCAGGACGTCCCATAAAAGCAGAGAAATTAACTCAAAATAGCTCTGTTTAAAAGTGTATGGACTTGGTTTTGGTATTTGCTCATCTCTGCAGCACCTCAGTTAGCTGAAGCATCAGGATGCCTTTCCAGGTGAAGACTTCCTGACTGGCTCTGCAGGCTCTGAGACCCTAAGCAACAGCTATTACCGTGTTAACTATTATCATGCTGATTCCATGAACAGCACTTTAACCTGCACCCCAAGATGTCCTACATTAAACAACAAGTTTTACAGAGCTCCTGCCTGGTGTTGGTGCTGCAGTTCTGTGCTCGTCTGGCTGCTCTTAACAATCCTAATTCCTGCAGATTCTTCATCTTCTCCATCGCTTGCTCCTCTCCCTTTACTCGTGCTCATTTTTGCAGGGGGCATTGCAAAGCTGGGTACATAGTGAAAATCCCACTTACATGCTGCTCTACTTCCCTCAAAGCAGGCATGCCCGCAGGTGCCTCTTCCCCCTCTCCACCTAAGGCTTTCCTTGCAGGTGTTGGAGCAATTTAATTGCATTCTGTGACATGGTGAGGATGAGCACAAACCCCACACATTGAGCAGCAGCTCAGTTTTTTGTTCCCCATGCTGAGCTAGGAGTGCTCTGATTAATAATCTGTATCTGGCTGCACCGGGAGACCCAAAGGAGGGGTGGCTGTTGGGGTGGCAGAGATGTCTTGTGCCTAAAATAGCTGTTACAGTGCTTCATTTGCATGGAACGAATGGCTGGGTGCCACCGCTGCGAGACACTTGCTATAGCTGGTGCTGCCAAAATAGGTCACACACAGCGGGCAAGGAAACGCCACAGAGCTACAGGGCATAGGGGGCTGGCCCGGTGCTCCAAAGCTGCTGCTGGGTGGTTTTGTTAGGAAATGCAGATTCCCCAGACTTTAATCTTTCTCCAGGATCTTTTTTGCTTTAAAAGACACAAAAGTTTTGACAATGCCAGGGTCTGGTTTCAGCAGCTTTCTGTTAAAGCATATGATTTTCATATAGAAGCAACTTCCCATTGGGAAGGAAACACTGACAAAATTGGTTTCTTTTAAGTGTTAATAAGACCAAATCCAAATACTTCTGACCCAAGTGGCTTTTTTTTGCTGGATGACCAGGACACAAATGCTTTTGAGAATTCAACTTTATACTAGTTGAGGGAGACAACTTGTTCTCTTAAAATCCTTGTGGGATGGGAATGTGCTTTCTCATGCTGCTGCAAGTGGGAAGCTCTGGGAATCTTTGGGGGTTGTTGCTTATTATTGTCAGTACCTACTGAATTTGCTTTTATTATGTTGTTTGGTAAATATGACAGAACTGAGCATGTTCCGTCCAAGACTTTCTGTAGAAAATTGCCAGCAAATTGTGTGAATGTACAATAATGTGATATGTAAATACATGTTCCTAGCATTGACCCTACAAAATAACCTGTCCTGCTGGCTCATTTCCCTTTCCACAACACTGTGCTGTTTCATGTGTTTCCTTGATGTTCCTAGTAAATCAAAGTTTTCTCCCTTTTATTTTGAAAGCCAAGCAGAGAGGCAGCTTTTGCAGGATTCTGTCTCATTTATTGTGGTGTGGTTTTGTTGTACAAATAATACTGAAAACATCACAGCTTCTAAAGGAACAGGTAAAACTGGCCCCTGGTCTTGGCTGCAGGTCAGTGATTGCTCTGCCCTGACTGGCTTGCTCAAAATTCTGAAAATTCTGTCTCTATTTTCTAGATGATCCAGAACTTTCCTTTTTTTTTTTTTTTAATTCCTGAGTGTTTCTAATTGAGCTAACATTATTAGAAGGGTTTAAAAAAACCTTTCCCAAATTCCCTTTGCGTTTCAGTAGCTCTTTAATATGCAAGGCAGCAAGAGATGAACTGGGTCTAATTACGAGTCCCTGGAGTAGCCAGTCAGAAAATGAATTGATGCCTTTTTCCTTATGAACAATGCATGTACCACAAATTAGAGGCGCCATCACCAGAGATTTAATTACAAAATATCATTACTTTCACACATCATTTCAGATTTGGCCTGATCAAATCAAAGTTAGGGGGGAGAGAAAGAAGGGGGGAGGCAGGCGAAGGGAAAAACTGCACCACTAGCAGGGTCATTCGTTCAGGAGTACTTGAATGCAGGAGGGAATTGGTGTTATTGAAGCTTCCCAAAGGGCAATTCTGCAGAGAAGTGGCGACTGGGAGGAAATTCATTTCCTTTTCTGAGGGAGACCCTAGGCAGTTCAGCTGTCCAGGGGAAAACACGGCATGAAGCTGGGTGGGCTTTGCTGGGAGGTGTTACCTAAAGACTATGGGCACGTCCAGCTCCATGTAAATATGACCCTGCTTGGGGAGAGGGGGATTCTTTAATCAGGTAGGAAAAATGTGATAAAAAGAGCATTTAGTCTACTATCACTTGGCTTTAGCTGGGCTTCCTCTGCCTCTGGCAGTGAAAAGGAAAAATAAGGAATTCATCCCAAGACGTATCTAAGTGCACTTCAGGCATATACAGTGCACTTCAGACATATACAGTGCACGTTGCCCTGTGTTGTTTCTGACAAACCACCCCAAAAATCAGTCACTGAGCATAGCTATTCATGCCAAAGTGCATGATTAATTTTCTCAAGAGGAACAACTGCAAAGGGAGGCCTGGAAACTCATTTGCTGTGGAGTTCAGCCTGCTATTGTAGTTTAAAGGTCATGGTGGTTAGCAGAGAAAGGGTCTGGTGTGCACTGGGAGGAGGGTTTGGCTTCATTTGCTTTCCCCATCTCCACTCACCCCAAAGGACACAGAAGTGAGAAGCTCACCATCTTGTTTCTAGTAAGGTGAGTCTATCCGTCTGGTTGAATATCTTTATAGCTTGAGGTGCTTTCTACACAGAGCAATTTGTAGCAAAGGCAGTCAGAAGTGGTAAGTGGCCCCTGTTCTGTAATTAAACCTTTAAAATCCCCTTCAAGCTGAGCATCCCATCTTTTAGTGCATGTCCACTGAAAGGGTCAATGTAGTTTGCAGCTTGGAGTGTGACTCTTGGCTGCAGGAAGGTTTCTGGGCTCAATGGCCCCATGTTGAAATGGGAAAATCTGGTGAACATGCAGAAGTTGAACAGTTCTAGTGCTATGTACCCACCATGGCAGGGACAGAAATGTCAGCAATATCCCAGTGAAATAAAAAGTAACAGCCTGAGTGTCTAATGCATCTGAGTGATGATTATCATAGCAGACCAATTCTACAGCACCAAAAATCCTCTTTTTCCACCCAGAGAAAAAAGTGAGGCTATTTTCCTTGCAGAGTGACACCTGTCTGGTGCTGATTTAAAGAGCTCGCTGGGGAATGGGGTCTCTCATGCTGAGCTGATGCCATAAAGCCAGTCAGCAGCAAATGCGGGTGCTTGGGATGGGAGGGCAGAACGGCTGCTCAACCCCCGGGATGATTTACAGCCCCTGCATCCAGCCTAGGCCATGGGCTGTGATTATTTCTCAGCCGGACGCACAAGCCAATCGTTTCAAGAAGCTAAAACGCTCTTCAAAATTTATGAGGAAAATGACGGCTTGTTGAATACATGATGTAGCGAAATGTAGTTTTACATTAACTTAAGAGGCATTTATGGGGCAATATTCATCTTCTCTGTATTATGGCAAGTATTATGTGAGAGGATGCTATGTCATGGGGATATGAGACCTGACAGATACAATGTATGCAGAGGTGAGACCATGATGGAATAGAAGACTGGGAAGAGCCAGAGCCACAGGCTGAATGGGGATGAGGCAGGACAATAGGCTGTTGCGAGAATGGAAGATGTCACCCATGTCTTCCACCTGAGAAGCTGAACTTGCTCCATTGCTTCCATGGAGGCACATGAATACCCATCAGCTGAGGAGATGATCCTGTGATTATAGCCCTGAAGGTCCACTCATGTGACTTAAGGTCAATCCCCACTCACCGTGCACTGAAGAGTGAGAGCTGCTCAGCTTTTTGCTCTTCAGTGAGCAAGTGATCCAGGGCATGTAATGAGCCTGCCAATTCCAGCAGATCATTGCACAGGTGGCAACAAGGGCTTGGACCACCACAAACAAGCTGTGAATGTGTAGGCATGTTACAAAGGGAAAAAAAAATACGACTTCTAATAATATTCTACCTAATGTTTGGACTTTGCCATGGAAGTACATAGGCTGAAATAGGTTGCATGGTCTTATGGAGGAAGTAACTGACTCCCTTGGGAACGTAGCAGAAAGGCACGTATATCGCTGTTAGCTAAATATAGCTGAGTATTCGCAGAGCTCGCTCCAGCTGGCAAACCAAGCACCTTCTTTTCTCTCCTGTCTGTCACACATCTGACTCCTCTGAATGTGCAGCACAGGCCAAACACTCAGGCTGCTCCAGAGGAAGCCTCCCTCTTTTAGCCTGGCAAAATTGTAGCCAAGAGTAATTCCTAAGCATGATTTCCCTGCTTTTAGCTGCAGGCAGAATTTTGCACTAGAAACCGTTTGACTCGGTAACAGAGATCAAACAGCTATCTAATTGGAGTTGTGAATTAAAGTAGCACCCTTGGTGCAAGCCTGACCCTGTATGTTCTATGCTGGGTGCCTGGGGTGGCAGTCTTTGGGCTGCCTCTTGATCCCCCCCCCCGTCACTGTGTGTAAGCAAAGGTGGCTGCAGGGCACACAAGTCATTGGTGTGGCCAAACACTGCAGTAAGTGGGGGAGGGAAAGGCCCATTTCTCTGACACCAGGGATGCATGGGTGGCACCTGCTCCTGCCCACCCAGTAAAGTTTGGGTTAGCGCTGGGCTCAGGGTCCCTTGCAGAGTGGGATCCAGAGATTGCAGAGCAGGGTGTCCACCTGATGGGCTCCCCTGCAGTGCAACCATCATATAAATCACAGTTGCAGTGGGGCCTTGATCTCCATAAATATTCCTCCCTGGACACTGGGGGGGGAAGGGGGGAGGCACTAAATTCTGGGGTTTTTTTTCTTTGGTGCCACGCAAACATCGAGCAGAGCTGTGAACTGCCCTAAGGAAATAATGATCAAATTTTGAGTAGTGACTAATGACAAAGACATCAAAGATATTTTTGCACAAAGCCAAGAGTCTCTACATCTCCCATTTGGCTCCTTCCTCTGAAAGAACTGCAGTGCTTCTCCCCCTCCCAGTGTCTGGCCAGTCTTTTCCTTGGGAGGAAGGAATGTTGCTCCCTATGGCTATTTTCTTAACTTATATTTCTTAACTATATTAGATAAAACAGGTCAAACAACTTCTAGACTTTGAGTCAACTTGGGGTGAATACCTGGACAGATGGCATGGCTTGCCTTAATCCACCATCATTACTGTGGTCCAACTTCTGCCTTTGTGAGGAATTTAGCCAACCTTTAGTAAGGCTTGTAGCTCTAACAGGGGGATGTTATCAGCAAAAATAAATCTGTACAGTGGCTGTGCTGTCTTTTCTTGATATCTGATGGGACCAGAGCACCAATAACTTAGAGCAATGCAGGGTTAGTTGGAGATGGCTAAAAGGTTTGCAGGAGCTGCAGCAGCCAGACACAGGAAACTGGGCTGAGGCTGGAGGAGATGCCTGGATTGGTGTCTGAGTGTGGAGGAAAGGTTGCAGAAGCCATGCTGAAGAGACAGAAGAGGATGACGTATAACACCATTACATTGGAGAGGAATTAAAAGGATTGATTGATATCAATTATCAGGTACAATTTGTTGCTGCACAATTGACACGTTAATCACCTCCCTGCTGCATTTCAGCATGGCAAGATTTTTGACCAATTTGAAAGGTTTACAGCAACAATATGATGCTGATTTATCTCTCCTTAATAAAAAAGTGATCAACTGAAACCTGCATCCATCATTCTGTTTATCACTCATGGTGATTTATTAACTAATTATACTTACAGTGGGTCTTTTTCTATAAGTATGGATAACAGAATGATGCAGTGTCGGTGCAAGTCATAAATAATGCCACAGTACAGTATGTTTAATACTTAGTCCTAGGACCAGCCCATAACAAGATGCCTTGATTAAGGTAAGCAGACGGCTTCGTTTGTCAGGAACAGTCCTGAAATTGCACATCAAGAAAACGAGTCCATTTCTCATGTTTCCAGCACTGGACACTGCACAAATGTCTCAACCACGTATTTCAGATCAGGTGAAATGCTCCAGGCTTGGCCATTTTTTCATAAGAATTTGCCAACTCTCATCAGACCTCATTGCACTTTTAGACCAGATAGCAGCACGGCGTTTCAGAATGAAGATCTACAGAGCAAGAAGCAGCCACAAATTCAAAAAATAAAAGGAATTCACTGTGGATTTTAAAACAGAAGTGGGGAGCTCACAGAAATCAGAACTTCTTCAGCCATCATAAAAGAATATTTTTATTGTTGTTTTTAAGTGACAAGCTATCAAGCCTCTAAATCAGTTTTATCCATCAAAAATACCTTTTACAACACTTGTAGGTTACAGTAATTGGCTAATACAGACTCCTAGGATTTCTGTCTTGGCAAAGAGATGTGGTCAGTTCCCTCTCCTCATGGAAGAGGACAATGATGTGACTCTATTAAACAATTATATCTAGTAATTGTGTAATCTCAAGGAGAAAGCAGCTTCTCAAATGACACATCCGATAGCTCTGTGCTGTCTTTCCAGATTGTGCAGCTGAGGAGGTCTGTGTGATCCCTCTCCCTCCAGAGAAGAGATGTGAAGTGTGTTGCTGGGGTGATGGCATTGCCAAAACAGCTGTACAGTGGGGTCTTTCCCTAAGAAATCCTGCAGAACCCACTCGCATTTGCACATTTGTCTTGCAGAGCAATACAAGACACCAGGTGCCCAGGGTTTCTCAGCTTTGATATGATTTTTCTCTCCCTAAAACCAATTGGGAAGCACTCTTTGCAAGTCTCAACTTTCAGCACCTTGTGGTTCTTCTTGAAAAGCAATTACAAAAAGAGCAGCAGGTGCCTATGCAGCTCCAGCACTTTTAAAACCCTGTCACCAAGTCTGATGCTTCCTGTGCTTGACCGTAGTGGTGCAGCAGGAGTTCTTGGTTTCCCATTTTGCTCCTCCACATCATTGTTCTTCTGCTGGGGTGCAGATGTTGGGACGTCAGATCTGGTCTGACAAACCATAGCTTTCCCCAGCCTCAATTCATCTTTCCAACTGAGGGAATAGTCAATACAAATCTTTTTCCTTTAGTATCCATGAGGACTGAGTGAATTACCAGCTGCTTCCTGCATCAGAAGGCCTGAGGGCACTAGAGAGGACAACCCAAGCAAAGCTGGGGGTGTCTTTGAGTGCAGGGGAGTCTCTCATCTTGCCGCTTGTCACTGTGTGGTAGACCAAATCTACTCATAATCCAGTCTCCAACCATTTGAGCTTAGACCAGAACCATCCTCTACCTTTCACCTTGACGTCTGCCCACAAATGCATTTATAGATTCCATTATTTCCCCTTCTGAACTCTTAGGAAGAACAATATTCCATTACCTTAAAGATGAGGGGTTTCTTTCCTTCTTTATCCATCACTGGGCTTAAGATCCATAGTGAATATCCTGGATCTGGACTGCCTTGTCTTTCAGTTTTACATATCTATGGATCATATGATTGATGTCTGTGATTAATAACTTCATGTAAATGCAGCTTAAAATGGCTTTGTTTCCATCATACTGGTACCCTACTCCCACCCCTGACTTACTCTGCGAATCTGTCCAAGACTCTCATTGCTCTTCTACTCTGTCAATATTAGGTGTAGCACAAATGTTCTTTGGGACAGAGTCTCTTACTCTGTGTTTGGACAATGTCTGCGCGATCTCCAACTAAGCGTCTCTTTTTCCACCCCAATAACACTTATCTGCCTTGTTATTACAGCTTGCTTGCCCAGTGAAATGCAGCCACTTCTGGCACAGAGCGGCAGCAGCTGAGCACCGTGTGGCAACACCACTCTGTATTATGAGAAGCCAAACAATAACATCATCCCAGATTACAAGCACAGGGGATGTAGGTGTGATCAGCACATTAACAACAGGATCCATAACCAAGAGGGGACACTCAAACCAGAAGCAAATAGTTGTTAGATGATTACAAAATTATCAGCTGCTTAAAAAAAAGGGCGGGAATGATGCTAAAAAGAAAAATCTCTGTTTGAAAATGCTTTCACAGGGCTGATTGGCACAGGCACTGCTGTGTGAGCAGGAGTGCAGCTGCAGAGGCACCGCAAAAATTACCCTGCACCTCCTGAGGGAACAAACAGTGACAGATCCATAATTTATAGGGGGCAGTCGACGCTCAATAATTAGGGCATAATTTACATTGAGCAGGTTTTGGTGGTGGGAGGAGAGAGGCAGTGGTGTTTGCTCTCCCGTTCCTTCCCTGAGCATCTGTCCCGAGGCTCAGAGGGGAGAGGATGCTCCTGCAGGCAGACCTGGCCTGACCCAGCGTGGCAGGACTCAGTACATCCCCCTCCTGTCTCTTCCTCAAGGGCATGAGCCCATAATGACTGTTTTGCAGGGGTTTCAGATGGAGAGGTCAGATTTTTCTGCTCTGATCCTTGGCACAGCTCTTCCCCTTTTGATGATTAATCCACATAATTTCTCCTACACCAGAGGCTCCAAGCATCCTCATGAGCCTGTACCAGAACTCATCTCATGCCCTGTAACAGCCAGTCTCTGTGGCTTGACCACATCTGTGCCCTGCAAGGGGCTTGGCACCTCATAGCCATCACCATCCTCAAGGCCTAGAGCAGTGACAAAAACAATGCAATGCTTGTTCCTTTTTAGCCACAGAGCTGCCTTGCAGCCAGGCTTCAGCTCTCCTGTCCTCGTGGCTGCCCTTACCCTCTGCCTTGCCTGGACATGCAGGGCTTGGCTGGATCCATCTTATTTTTTCCTACTTACAGGCACATCTGGCCCTCAGGGCCACCTTTCTAGACAGGACACAGCCGTGCCCTGAGTGCAGAGCCAAGCTAAGCCCATTTCCACAAAGGGACCCAGCTTGTCAGGCCTTAAGTAAAACACAAGGGAGGTCCAATGTGAAAAAGCCTTATTGTAGCACAGCAGGAGCTGAAGAAATCCTGCGAGTTTCAGGGTAAGTGCCTCCCTGATGTGTATGAGGAGGGGGATCGTTCTGTAGACTTCTCAGTAAATCTGTATCCAAGCTGTCACATTGAGGAAGAACATGAAAAATGTGAGGAAGAATGTGCACTATTTGTGTACCACCTTATTTGCAACACCCTATGCTTAAATGTAAAGCTGAAGTGTGTCATTAAATCCGAGGTGTAAACCAGGCTAATAGGACCTTCAAATCTAAAACTGAGGCATGAAGATCCTGAGAACCTTTGCCAATACATAGCTCTGGTAATTACTATTTCCCTACTAAATTAGCCCTGTCCTGCTAATACTGGATGAATGCTTTGCTGCCTGCCTCGCCCTGTGGGGCAACATCGCTGCAACGTGCCAGCCTGCTCTGCCTTGGGCACCACAGCGGTGAAGGTGGGAGATACCCCAGGCTGAGGACCAGGTGTGGGTCTGGCCAACAGCGTGAAAGCCACTACCGCATGGTGGTAGGGTAGGCAGGATTATTCTTTGCCAAAGACCACCTTGACCCTGCCAGGGAAGCCAAGAGCAAGGGAGTTAAATTTGATTTCCTCATAGGGAAGAGGCTTGCAAGGAAGGCAGAAAAAAATTACTTAGCTTCATCTTTCTCCCATTTTAGAAAAATTAATTTTTGAGAAACCTCTACAGTTTCACTCTTTCTGGTCCCTAAATCAGGCGGCCTGACAGCCTGTCCAGGGCTATTTATTGGCTCCCTCGCAGGGAGCCATCTTCAGAGAGCCGGGGCTTGATCTGAAGACCACGAGCGCCATCTTGTGGGAGGCCGCGGCCATCTTGCCTTCCCCTTTCCAAGGTGATGCCATAAATCCAGATTCCAGAGGAAAAAGCTTCACTACAGTAAGCTTCTCCCTTGGGTTTCCCACCACTGTGTACCACAAAGCGTCACTGGTCGGGGGGACGACGACACACGACAGCATGATACTTCTTACCTTAGGAAACTCAGGTGGAGACGTGAAACAAGGCAGCCTCTCTGCTCCTCCCTGTGCACAAGGAGGTCTGGGGTGTTACATGGTCTCTGAAGCACCCAGGAGGCCTGGAATCAGGATTGCTCTCAATTTCAAGCTCTTTTCTAGCATTGAGAAGCCATCCCTTCTCTTTTCTTCTGATTTTGGATGAATTTTCCTTTTGCACCAAGATTTAACTCCACGATAGTGCACTTGTAAGATATCCCTGGAGCATTTACAAACTCACAGACAAATCCCAACAGAAGGAAACACTGGAATTAAACGGTGTGGTTAAAACTAAGGAACTGCCTGATCTGGAGCACAGGGATGTGAGTCTGCAGGCAGATCGTGGTTAAATCATCCCAGGAAAGGAGACAGAGGGAATAACACAGGGTCACAGTCCTTCTTGCAGAAATTTACAAAAGCTTTAGTTTATTTTTCTGTAAAACTCATCACAGGTTTTTGTTGAGGCTTGACTTACAGTAACAGCAGGGGAGAGAGCAGCTCTGCCAGGGTCTGCAGTGGCACAGAGGGCACTGCCAGGCTGGTCTAGGGTGTCCACACTTGTGAGAAGCCAAAGACCTGGCCTTGTCAGTGGCTCTGAATTTGTTTGAATATTGTGCAGTGATTCCCACGGTGAAAGGTGGGGTAAACAGTTCTCGGGTGCCTGGTGGTACTACACCTGTATAGGAAAGGTGGATGTGTGCGGGTGGTGGGATGTAAAACAAATACTGCTGCTCGCTATTGCAGCACCAATAACAGCGTGCAGCCATACATCGTGTATGTACAGCAGGGTGTGATAAGTACAGCAAGGTGTCGTGCAGTCCTCAGAGCAGGACACAGTGCGTACAGCAGCATCCAGTCTAGTTTGTGCAGCAGTGCCCGCTCTATCTGGCACTGTGCAGTGTGTACAGCAGTGCACATAGCAAACACCCGCACGGTTAATGCCACACGATGGTGCTCGGAGCTCTCGCTCCTGCTTTCCCCATAGGCCAGCACTGCTGGGGCTTTCTGCAACTGCTCTCGGATTTTTCCTGGGCCAGCAGACAGTGGAGAGGTTCGGGTATGACATGACTTCCCTCTTGCTTTCTGGTCTTTACACCAGCTCTGTCTCTCCAATGCTCCCTGTTGGTGGTTCCCACAGTGGCCCATGGAATGTGGCAAGAGAGCATGCTGGTCTGTGGGTTAACCGTGCCCCTGCAAGAGCACCCCAAATAACAGCACCCATCTTGTCAGATTCCAGCTCTGTCACCCTCCATGAGAAATGCCCTGCAGGGTCTGGGGAGATGCAGTTGCATGGACCCCAGCTCTGCAGACTGGCACAGCCCTTGTGCAGCTGCACTGCTGACATATCTAGCGTGGACCTCTTCTACGGCCAGCTGCTCTGCTAAAAGCGTGGGAGTATCTCCACATCTTTATGCAGCAGCTGAATCGCCTTCATTCTGTGGCTGTAACAGGGTTAGAAAAATATTCCCCCACCTTGCTGCAAGCATGAAACCAGCTGATCCAAAGGAATATGAGTGAAAACAAAGCTGGAGAAGTTCTCTGGAGGTTGTGCTGTCATCCTCCCCTGCAGTAGGATCCGCACTCTGTTCTGACAACTCATTATCCAACTGGTAGTAAAGCCCTCTGCATCAGTGCTGTTCCCAATCGTCCCTTGGCATCAGTTCTGTCACTTCACTGGCTCTGTCAGAAGGATAAATCTTTGGACTATGTCAATCCACTAGGTCTCAGTGTCAGAGAAAGAGGGCAGGCAGCTGAATAATGAAAGGTGGAGATGGGGAGGGGTGGAGCTCCGCATTGAGCATCTCCAGGAGCATCCGTACACAATCAGAGCACAAAAGAAAACACAAGAAGTTATAGCCAAGGTTGGTTGGTTTGGTTTTCTCAAATAGAAAGTTAGGGTTTCCCTTGGCAGAGTCAGTCAGTACTGGGCTCTGGTACTGAAAGGGGTTGGAGGTAGAAGATTTGAGCTCAGCTCAGCTTGGTGGTCTCCTAAGCAGCTGCTTTAAGCCATGTTTGAAAAACAAAGTGTGCGTAGTCCAAGCCAAGCAGCTCTGCTCTGCAAACAGGGCATTTCAGACTGAACTATGGTGTGGTTTTGAAAGACATACTCATGATGATGGGATGGTTCATGGCTGCAGGGGATGAGGCTAAGGAATTCAGCTAATGCTGGACCAGAGCAGGAGTGGTTTGAGTGGATCATTGGCACCTAGAGCAAGGATTTTCAAAGGATATAGCAAGTGTTAGGTATTTAAAGCACCTCATAGCAGATTTCAATAACTGATACAATTAAATTTTGCAAATATTTTCTTACTTGAAAAAAATTAATGATTTTTAAAGCTAAATCTCACCCCCTGTTAACATCAGCACTTACATGTTTACTGGGGCAGGGGAGAAACACATGAAAAAATCCTACTAAATGTACCTATACTCCCGACAACTTTTGATCCAAACAACAGCCTCCACCCAATCTGTGCCATAGAAAAGAGGAAACAGCATCTACAAATCTAGTCCACTTGCGGCCCCAGCCCAGATGATCCAGACACTACCTGAAAGTAGACAGTGCTCCCTGCATAGTGATGACTCAAGTGATGTCCGCAAGGGAGTTTAGATAAAACTTGGTGAGGTTTTTGAAAGAATGATTGCCGCCAATAACACCATAGGCAAGATTTTTGAACAAAGGCTTTTTCTCATGAGTTAGCAAAAGCAATGCTAGCAATTCACGATTTATGCCCCCTTCATAAATTACATTTTAAGACGAGGATTCTGTGTCATCAGAAATGATACATTTTATTTTTATATAGCATCTTTAACCCACACTTAAGGAGAATGATAGCATTGTCAGGGGCCCGGGGTGATACAGAGGATTTTTCTTCTTTTTAATCCAGAAGGATTTTAGCCTGTGAAGTCGGGAGAGGGAAGTTATGGCAGAGTCACCAGCTGAAAGATTTAGGGGAGGAGGCAGAGATCAAAATGAGGGCACAGTTCAAAAAGAACCATGTATATATGGTAAGAGGCTCCCTCAGGAAATCTGTGGCAGATCCTGCCCCTGGAGATATCAGGTCCCGCATGTAGATCAGAAGAGCCCCTTCCATAGTGTCTACACTTTCCTCTTCTCCATGCTCAGCCCACGACCCAGCTATTGCTGCAAAGAGCTTCAGGGTTTGGGTAACCATGGGATTGTCTCGTTGGCACTGACAGGTTCTGTCTCTACATCTCCCTTCCCAAAAGAACTTTTACAAGCAGGATTTGTTTTTATAAACTTTTCCTGCATGTGTGACAGGTTAAAGAGCTCTGAAGAGGAAGAAGGGGAGAATGATGTATTGGGTCATCTCCATGGGAACATCAAAGGAAGACTGATATGTGCCCCAAGAGAGAGGTGCAGTTATTAGCATGTTCCAGATCCTTTCCTGCAGCCTTTTAACCCTGCTAAGGAGGAACAAATAGAGTGTTCTCAAGGAGGAAAGAATGTGAAAGTCTGAAATAAAAGCACCACCATAGATCCCATGCATTTCCAGCAATGGGTCTCCCTTAACCTGCCAAGAGCAAGTGCTTGTCGTGGCAGAGCTGCGAGAGCTCCAGCAGCCACCAAAACCAGAGGGAGTTGGGTCGGTTTGCCCAGGAGAGGACAACCCTGCCAGCATGGCAAGACAGCAGTAAGCCATCAGCAGCTGAACATGGAGTGGCAAGGTGTGGGGAGGCAAAGCAGCAGGAGCAACTCTTTGGTGACTACAAACACCTGATGCAATCAGTGTCTTCTCTGCTTGCTGCCCCAGCAGCCCATGTCTTTCCACATTGCAGCATCATCTGAGACAAGATAAAGTTCAGCTCAGCTTGGTAAACTGAACACAGATATAAGCACCCAAATATTTCTGGTGCAGCATTAACCTGGAGGGTCAGAGGAGGCCAGCTCATCTCTGCATGCCTTAGTTTCCTCCTGGCCAGCACTGGAGACTGCCAAGAGCCATCACATATGCTAACCATTTTCAAGAGCCGTGGTGAGCTGAAGACAAGACTTTCAGTCTTGCTAGAGCCAAGAATGAGAGACCAGATGGTGCATGACCTGACAAAGCCCCCTGTGATCTTCTGTTTGTTATTCTCCTAAAAGCACATTGCCCTGGGAAAAATCCAAGAGTTCGTTTCCAGGACCCAGACTTTTTTCATGTGTAATAACAACTGCACCTACTCTGGCCACACGCATTGCTCACATGAGGCCCTTGTGCTGCTGAAATAAGGTTTTTGAATGCAGGGGGGCTGGTGACATCTCCTGGAAAACCGGGCTTTTAGCTTAGCGTCAAGCTCCTCCAGGGCATGGCTGCAGTTATCATCCCATCCCATGTTTGTAGAGCACCTAACAAGAAGGAGTCCAGGCTGTGAAAGTCCTCCTATGGGAGTTACTCCAAAATCACTAGGAACAAGTATGTTTTTAAAATAGAAACCTCTGCTCTGGGCTATGTAGTAATTAATCATTAATAAATCATACACTCAGCATGGACTTTAATGCTGCAAAGCTGAGATAAAGAGCTTGTCTAAGTGGACCTCGGTGCAGAAGTGGATCTGTAACATGCTCCTCAGGTGGAGGGTGTCTGCTTCCCTCCCACTCCAATCAATTCCTGTCAGGCAGTGAAATTCGGATGGCCAGTCTCTGTGGGGCAGGAGATCTGTCTCACTGTCTGTGTGTGCAGCACGGTCATGACTGGAAAAGATCAAGGCGCGCATTTGTAATAATAACAATAATAATGATGTCCCCAGAGTAGCATTTCAAATGCAAATGAAAAGAATAGAAATATCAGTTCCTGTTATAACTTTATTGCTGCTGTAACTGAATCCAAGTGAAGACCTGAGGCCATCCCTGCTGCCTGCCTGGCAGCAGAGCTGTGATTCTCTGTTTATTTTCATTCCTGGCCCAAGCGGACCAGGTCTCAGCCATGAGCTGAGAAACAAGGTGAAGAGCTGGGACTGAAAAGACAGCCTCAAGGTGGTATTTAGCAGATGTTAATCTAGTATCAGGCATGCAAAGCAAAGGGTGGCACTCACTATGTATGGTGTGACTAATAATGAACCCACCAGCCTGAGAGCTTAGTGCAGCCCCTGGGTATCCTTGAAAAAGAGAGGGACTGGAGCATGGTGATTTGGACCTGTTTGAGCCCAGACCCGCAAGGCTGCCCTCCTGTACACAAGGCAACCCCACCACACAGAGCCCTGCTCCTTGGTCACAACTGAGTTTTCTGGAAATTCGTAAGCATATCTGCTAATCAGTTTATTTAATCGCAAAAATAAGCCCTTGATATTTGTCACTCTCTGTCAGAGTCTGGCTCACTGCAGGAGAAATTGGCAGCCAGGGACCATAGGCAGGATATATGGTCACAGGGCACACAGTGGTAGCAACTATTTGGGCCATGCACCCAGTAGATTATAAACCAAGACGAATCTCTTGATCTGAAGATACATTTAGTTTTTGCAGTAAAGAGATTGTATGAGGATGAAACTGATGATTTAAAAAAAAAAAAAAAGAGAGAGAAAAAAAAGGAATTGAAACTGCCTAGGCTATTTTCAGCCACCAAGATGAATGAAACATAAAAAAATAAAATGGGCTGCAAGTTTTTAATTCTAAAAAAAGATCAGTCTGAAAGCATGAAAATCCAAACAGGTGCTGTCAGCTCCAAGCACTGACAAGGCAGGCTTTTTTGCTGGGAAATAGTGGGATATTTCAGCAGACACACGGGAAAACACAAGTCTGCTCATCCACAGGGCTCTAATTATTGGTGGAGGCCTGCAACGCATTTATTGCTTCACTTTTGCTCTTTATTCCTGGCTCCCAAAGCTGGAGGCTGCTGATGGAGCTTCCATGAAGGCAGATCAGACCTGCAGTCCCTCTGCAAAAGGCTGCAGCAGTGACCAGCAGAAAAAGGGTTAATGCATCAAGAGGGAGGAGGCCATCTGCAGCTCAGCCCTGTGCCCCCCCCTCCATGCACACCAGCACTGTGTCGAAGCCTTCCAGCTTCTCCCTAGTCCTCCTAACTTTTCCTGTCATTTATCTCTGCGTGAAGCAGAGGGAGAGATGATCAGGACAAGATGCAGTTGAGGCCACAAGGAAGGACAGCCTCACCAACGTAATAAAACCTGGAGATTTTCACTCTCCTGGGCTGCTACCCTCTCCCATATCCCCCAAACCAGTTCAAGGCAGGAAGCCATGCACAGTAATTTGGAAACAAATCCGAATTGCCCATTTTAAGGTATTCACCTGAGAATTCACTTTCCACCATGCAGTGCCACCACGGGATGTGCGTAGGTGGAGGATTGGGAGGGCAGGACCTGCTGGGTGCTGAATGCTCTGTCTTCTTGCACTTCACTTACAGCTGACCTGGCTCTTGATGGCATTCATAGCAAGAAGGAGCTGCTCCAGCACCAGCAGTGGAAGGGCAGCACTTACCTGATACCAGGTGGGCAGACCGGGGCTCAGGGACCTCTGCACCCCATTTGCCCTTCAGCAAGTCCCAGCGAGTGATGAGCTGGTCCCAGGAAGCCAAAGGTGTCCTTGCCTGGGAGACTTGAGGCTGCAGCTGAGCAGTGAACTCAGCATTTGACCCATGATGCAGCGTCTGACTACAAGCAACTCCATGTGTGCTGCTTGCCTTTCTCCAGGGTGGTTCATGCGACTGCAGGTTTATCATCTGCTGAAGGGGGAAGTGAAGGCGGCTCTGCAGCAGCAAGGGCCAGCTCAGGTTCAGAGGGAGGACAGAAAAGCTTTCAGAAAGATTAAGCTGGTGAGAGCTGAACTGGCTTTGCACTGAGGTCCCTGCACCACCTCCTCAGATCTGAGGAAAAGATGGGTGGTGGCAAGTTACGTCCTCAAGACTCAGTGCTGAGCTTCTGCTGTTCAGCTGTGTGAGCCCATGCAGCGGCCCCTCGCTGCAGAGCCCCTCTCCATACCATGCTTCTGAGCCTGTCTGCAGGGACTTACGCAGTCCAGATGTTCACACGGGGCTATCGCCACCTATAACCCTCCTCATACTCAAAAGCTGCTTGCAGTCAGATCCCTCCATCAGGTAGCAGCGCTAGGACCCAGAAAAGCCCCTTCCAGCACAAAACCCATGCTAATAGGAGATTGGAGGCCCCAAAGGTCACTGCACAGAGGGCCGCAGAGATTTCCAAACAACTGCACTTGTATTTGGGGCATCTCCTGCCTTTGTCAGTGATTGTGACTGTCAGCTGTTCCCAGGGCCAGATCCTAGACCAGTGCCTGGCCATGGGCGTCCCCTGTCCCTGCCTCAGGATAGGGGTGAGATGGGATGCTGCTGTGGTGACACTGGTACAGAAAAATGCAGCACCTGTCCTCTCAGGTTGATACTTCCCTGCTGGGACTTGTGCAATTCATTCTGCTGGAATTATCCTAGTCAAAACAGGAATAAAGGGCAAAAGCACCTTTTTACCCACAGATTTGGGTTCATGCTCAGGGGCCAGCAGAGATCCTTTTCTGACTGAAGCAGAAAACACTTGCCAGGGCCCTGCTCCTCTGGTCTGTTGCTCAGGGCAATTTCAGTTGGTGCTACTCAGCTGCATTACATTTAAATGGCCTGTCAAGCAATTGCAGTGCATAGTCTTAAGCAATATAACCACATCTGACTGCCCCAGGGGTGCCTGTGTACGCCTGTGTGTGCTGACGACACGAATGTTTTTTGCCCTGATGACTCTACAGACACACAACAGAGAGGCTGGGGCTTTTAGAGGCTTTGCTAAAGTTTATTAGCTTTTATAACGGTTATGAAAATAATTGGATCTCAGATGCACCTGCAATTTAGTACCAAGGAGCAAAAAAATGAGGCCAGATGAGGTGCAAATCAGGAGTAACTCCAGAGGTGCTGGTATGGTTTGAGCAGAGCAGGATGAGCTAGAGAGGCAGAGTGTAATAAGTCCTGGCGATACAGTAGGGTTTGGGAAGGGTTCCAGAGTCTGTCCTTGATGCAGCCCCACAGTTAATCTGGCCCATCGCAGTGAGGAAGGGGTTGATGATGATGAAGTATCTTCTGCAGTCACTCCATGCATGTGTTGCAGCTGTCATGCCACTGCCATGGGATGCTTAAATAGGTCCATCGAGGCAGTAAGGGCACAGCATGGGGGCCATGAGCACTGGCAGTGCTTGCCCCACTGTCCACCCTACTCCCACAAGCCAGCTGCCAAGCTTGCCCCTCTCTACCTGCTGTGCCAGCCAGGACGATCTCGCCTTGGTGAGACCCCAGGATGCTGGTGGCAGATTCCTGTCTCATGCTGGCACTAGGGCTTTTCCCCCGGAACGATCTCAAGACCAGCACCGCCTCCTTTCATTGCAGATGGGGAAACTGAGGTGTGTGGGAGCTCTATCAAGCAAGCAGCCAGAAGAGCCTGCAGTTCCTGTGGGTTTGTCCTGTGTGCCAGTGTAAGTGGGTTTTTCTGACTCTGTTCCCTGCTGCGAGCACTTCCAAAAAGCCTGCTCTGGGGGGGGACAGAGGATGGGGGTTGCTGTGGTGTGCTGACCCCAGGCAGGGGCTCTGGGTGCTGCTGGGTGCCACGGGTGGGCTAAGCCCTGCCATGAGCTGTGCAAACAAGGAGCTTTCAACCACAAAGGCACTGATCATTTCCCCCGGCTCCCTCCACACACACATGCTCTCCATGCCGGCTCTGTCACAACAAAGCAGCCCCTGTTCCCTGCTCCATCCCCAGCTCCTCCCCAAGCCCTGTCTCAGCCAACGCTGGATTTATGAATGAGTGCCCTGCCCCGGCGGCAGCCAGCCCTGCCAGCCCAGGGTGGCTCGCTCCAGGGACAGAGGTGCAGCGGGATCCTGCTGCTGTCACGAGCAGCACTTGGGGGGTGAAGGCAGGGGTTTGGAGTGCACAGCCCACACCTCATGGAGGGCACAGTGCCACGCTCTTTCCAGGCCCCATCTCAGCCCCATGTCCATCCACTGGGGACTATTTTGGATTATAACTCATGAGCTGCCTGGGCCAGGTTGCCAGCTGGCAGCCACAGTTGCGTGGGAAACAGCTCCTGGGTCCTCGTGTCTTGGCATAGCAGCAAAGCCCACATTGGTGCTGCTTCACTCTGCTACACTGGGCTGGAAACTTCAACCATCAGAGAACTTCCCTGGGAGAGAGACATTCCCACTGCAGGGGTGGGACCTCGGGCAGGCAAGCAATGCAAACAGCTGGCTTGCAACTCATCTGCATCACCATGTTTGGTACTTTGCTAACTAACGCAAGACAGATGAAGAATGGCTGATTTCAACCCGCTTCACATAAAATGAGGAGATGGCAAAGCACTCGGCAGAGTTACGTGCTCAAGGCACATCAAATAAAACCTTCAAATACAGCCAGTTTCTTACTCAACATCTTGTGTGCCCAGAGCTTTGCCTGTACTCCTGGGAAAACACTTTCAGCACCTCTCTGAGCCAGGTCAGGGCTTATCAGCATCCAGTCATCCAGGCACTGAACTCTCTTACACTTGAAACATTATTATTATTATTATTATTATTATTATTATTATTATTATTATTATTATTATTATTATTATTATTATTATATCATCAGTTTGTTTCTCAGACCCAAAGATGTAATTCCCCAGTAGTTTAAGCCTCCCTTAGCATGGAGGTGTGCTCACACAAGGTCTAATCACTGATCTAATTAAATTGATTTGCTACTGTATTAAATCAGTGCAGCTATATTGAGCAGATCAAGTTTAAGTTTCTATTCCACCTCATCATAAAAAATGAGAGTAAAAAGCACCTTCCAGCTATTAGTGCTAAGAATTCAACAAAGGAAGTTACATTGATTGTTTAAAATCCAGTTTCTTTATTTCTGGGATGTAGATTTTTGAAAGGAGCTATGAATTCCCTGCCATTGGCAATATTCATCTCACATCTGCCTTTTATGAAGACCTCCATAGGACACGCAAATAATTATTAATGTTCCAGAAGGGTCTAAGGAGTTTACGACTCTAAAGCCTATTGAGGGTGACAACTCCCTCTTAAAAATAAAGAAAAAAAAGCAAGCTAAATATTAGTTAAAAAAAACCCAGTATTTTTAAAGTGATTTTCATAACTGTTTTTATTCATTATTTGAGATTGATTACTGTTTCCTTATGAAGTGCCTTCATTACTTCCTTCCTAACAAAATTACTTTAAAGTAGTTATTTCCACTTGAGGTTTTGGTGGATTTTGTGATCAGGGGTTCACGCTTAGGCTTTTGCAGCTCTGTTACAATACTAATATTACAAGTTATTTTAGGAAAGATTTATGTTCCAGCTAAAACCATAATAAATTTAAAACCATCAATACAGACATTTTTATACAGAGCTATCTAATTTGATAAAATGTACAAATTTGGTCAGATTCAGTCCAACAGCGGCCCTTTAAACTCTGATTTACGGAGTCAATTACTAAGCTGAAATAGCAGCTCATTGGATTTTCAGAGCCAGCAGCCTAAGCCCAATAGCAGGACAGAAGTAGGCTTAGACACAAGCATCTCCCAGAAGCCTCTCCAGCCCGATGTGGTGCCACCTGTGGACATTGTATTAGTGACTGGCACCCATGGGTGCAAGTGCTCCTGATGGATGAGTTTTCTCTGCAGGGTGAACCATGGCAGGTCTGCCCTAAATGAACAACCTCAGCATGCTCTGTGCTTGCCTCTGCCAATGGTTGGCTCCATCTTGAAGTCAAACCCAGGATTTGTACCCAGGACACACCGGGTCTGATGTCCCCCTGCACTGTGAAGCGGTGGGTGATAAGCTCTCAACCAGCTCCAGGAACGGCCCTTAGCAGACCCAACCTTCAACTACCCCTGCCCAGTAATGGCACTGTTAATCAGGCTGATGAGCTCAGACCTGGAAAGCTCTGACTCCATTGAATCATTCTCACCTGATTAGGAAACTATCCCACACCTGCCTCCTGCATTTCTCACCCCATCAACCGTGCTTATAGGAAGGAACCATGAGCAGATGAAGAGCTGAGGTGGCTCAAAGCTGGATAACCCACCGACTGACTTTGTTGTACAGAGTTGCAACCCCAAAAGCAGGGCTTGTCTTCATCTCAAATTCTCTAAGTGTCATCTTCCTAAAGACCTTCTGGCTTGTTTTCCTTTTCTGCTGACAAGGAATCACGTCCATCCAAAACCTGGAGAGAGCCACAGAGTAAGGCAGATGCTACATCTGCCTGCTGAGATCCCACGAGGCAGGAACTCTTGAAGCCACTGCTGAGAACTGAGGCACTTGGTAAGAGCTGCCAGTGCTGGCACAGTTATCCAAGGTCAGCAGCCTCTGCTGAAAGAGGGTGCAGGATGGGACCCCCAAACAGCCTGATGCACTGAGCAAGGTGCAGCGCTTTCGTGGCAATCCCTCCTGGCCCATACACCGCTGCCTTGAGACAGCAGCAACTTGGCAAGCCCAGCCACGGCTGTGAGCATCACCCAAGAGTCAATCCATACCAGAGCAGGAACTAGCAGCCCCTGAAGCCCTCTGGACTTGGAGCTGGCTGGCCAGCCAGGAGGCACCGCCCCATTGCATGGGACCACTGAAGCTAATAAAGCCATTTATAAAGCCACATGTCACCTCCGGGCTAAGGTATGAGCAATTCACACCTCATTCACGCTTTAAAGTGTGAATGCATCAACATTTGGTCAGAGTTGCCTCCAGCCTGCAAGCCAAGTTAGCGAAGGGCAGCTCCCTGCGGTCTGGGGGCTCCCTTCCACTGAGTTTTCCATACTAAACTGATCTTAGGATATCTCAAAGCCCTCAGGCTAAAGTTGGTCTCTAGCCTGAGTCAGGTGCCATTGCCCTCCTGCCCCAAGACCTGTGAACGTGAAGCTGTACTGAGAACCTCTGCTGATTTTTTTTCTCTTGCCACAGACTTGGACTTGAGAAAACTTTGAGAAGTGCTCTTGGGTTTAGCAGGGGCTCTGGGATACGTCTGGTTTGGCACATGGAATGATGAGTATCAGAGCTCCTGTGGATTTTGGATGGGTTTAGGCTGCTCAGATCTCCTGGAGTTGGGCCCAGCATTCTTCATGTGGCATGACTCCAGAAATGGAATCACTCCAAGTGAGCAGTTTCTTTCCCAAAACGGGGATTCTTCTTTCCTTTGGATGGAAAACACTACAGACAGGGGAAATATTATTTCATATTATCTCTGAAGGAGAACCATTTATCAACCGTAGGTACCAAATTTAACTCTGGGCATTTTTTTTAATAGCATTTTTGATATGAACAGAAGTGTTTGGACACCTTCCTTGCAATGTCAGGAATCTGCATCACCAAATTGTGCTACTACGTGAGAAATAGCAACTGAAATCAGCTACAGGAGAAAAAATAAGTGAAACCAGCCAGCCTAAATTCATGAGACATTCATTCCAGGGGCACAGATTACATGAAATGGCTCCTTATCTCAGTTATATTTGCAACGTTAATGCTTAAAAAGTACCATCCTATTGCCTCCCACACTTGCCACGTTTTCAAGGGTGGCTTTTCCCTTGTGGTCTGGGGCTCCTGCAGCACCCACACCAATCTCCATAGCTGGCAACCCAGGCAATGGGGTGATCTCCACATAGAGGGCACTGCTCTATACAGTAAAATAGGATAGGCTGAAGCAAGGTCCTGCTTAGGGATTTCTTGTTGCTTTCCCAAGCTGGAGAGTCATTTTTATTTGCTAGGAGCAGGGAGGCGATGTGGCATAGTGGAATATATACACCTGACAGCAATGGTAAAACAGCAGCCACAAACCATCACGGTTTTGTGTACAGGTTTGTATATGTTATCTGGCTCCACAAGAAAATGCATTTACAGACTCTTTATATTATGATCCAAATGTTCTCCTTCCATTATACCAACCTTTCTACCACTCCTGGCTCCCTTAACCAAGGGAAATGAGGACATAATAAAGTTCAATTGGTATCAGCTCTTGTTTTCTAACTAATAATTTCCCAGGAATTCTGCAAGCTTCTCCCATCCCAGGTGAAACTCAGTAATTAAGGCTGACCTTTGAAAGCTCATAGTTAGGATGGTATCTGCTTGTTCTGCTTCATTTGCTCTCCTGTCTTACATATAAAACTGTGAATAATTGCTGCAGTTTAGTAAAGCGGAAAATAAAGAGGTTTCAAAGCACTGAGATAATTTTGTTTCAAAACATTCAATACTACATGATAGGTATGAGTGTTTTGAGCAAATTGTCCTAATGAAAAATGAGAGGAGGGTCATACAATATTTCACTGTTCCTGTTTTGTACAAGTGTCGCTTTGTTCAAGTGACAGCAGGTTTATAGGATTACACTGATGAGGAATCCTGCACATCAGACAGGCCTCTCTAGCCGCAAAAAAATCATAGACTAGCAATATAAGTATCCAAATCATAGCTTTTACAAATAAGCTAAGACTCAAAAATCATGACAGGCTTTTAAAAATGAGATTTTCCAGGTTTAGATCTGTTTTGTAACTTGTCTTTTGTTACCTCTTCATTAGCAGAATGCAGTCATTTCATATTGATATTTTAATACATATTTTTCCTAAAATATGACTGCTGGAAACTTGCTGCTGCCTTTACCAACAGTAGAAGTTCTTACAAAAATAAAATCGAGGAAAACAAAACAATAGTTATTTCTCCTGCATTCTGAAAGAGGGCCAAAGACCTGAAATTTTGATATTGCAATAGAAAAAATCAAGGTATGGATGTATTTAATTACCAGATCTGTTTAACTTTCAAACTTAAAATGCATCATGTAATAAAGTTGAAGATAAAAGAGAATTAACCGAAGGAATATAATGTAGAACACAAGGCTAAGGGGAAGGCAACAGCTTGGAAAGGGAGTTACAGAAGGTTTTAGGGGTTTGGATGTTATAGATTCCATGTTCCATGTTAGTCCTAGAGCCTCGCTTCTGTATTTCTCACTTCAGCTTCCGAGGTCTGGGACAGCACCGCCTTGTTTTGACTTGGGCACCGTGACCCCCAGGTAGTCCATGCCAGCTCCAACGCCTGAGAACAGAGTACTGCCCAGCCTTTGGGGTCACCTTTGACAAAGCTTTTGCAGAGACCCCCAAGAGCTGCTGGTCCAACTGCTGCACAAGGGAGTCCTGTAGCAGCTGTTAGCCCCCTGAACTCTCCATTCCAGTACCCAGAAAGAAGCAGTGCAGAAGTGCAGGTTGAAGCCACCCTGCGGGCACAGCGCAGCCACAAGTCAGGCCACGCAAGATCTCATCCATGCACAAGAGTGGGGGCTCAGACTGGAGCCTGGTGTGGGATCCCATCCTGACTGCAAAGCTGGCCAGGGGAAACAACACCCACCTTCCTCTCCGAAAACATGCACTTTGAGCACAGCAAGAAGCCCTGAGTGCACCAAATAAATCTACTCTCACAATTCACCAGGATCAAGAATTGGAAGGTTTCCTACAGGTTTTATATCCAGGACGATTTATGATTTAATTTAAACACGTAGTTTCCAGCCGTTTCTTTTTGCAAGCAATCACCTAGGCTACATTAACCTGATGGTGATGTACTGCAGTCCCAGGGAGCCCTGGAGAGACACAGAGAGACAACAGCACTCAGAGGTGTGAACTTCCCCCATCTATCTTGATGGGGTGTGGACAGCCTTGCCAGGAAAGTGGGTCCAGGCATGTTAACCACTTCGCAGCCGGCATCGACTGCCGGGGAAATGGCTGATTTTACAGCAGTGTGTCCTTATGGACCCTTCCCTTCCTTTGGTAGAGCTTCCTCAGCAACAAAGGGTGCAACCTTGGAAGGGGATGAGGAAGGTGAACACTCCTGGAGTGTGATGGTGTGGGTTATAGGTTTGGAGGGGATCCCTTAAGATCAGAGGGGTTTTTTATCATACAGCTTGTTGCAACAGATGTGGCCACACAGGTGTTTCAGTTAATACCCTTTTGAACAATTACATATGTCCCTGCCTCTTGGGATCTAACGGTAGAGCAGGGGCTCCTTGCAGGCTCTGCTCACTCACCAAGCTAACCCGCCTATGGAAGACAGGAAACAAAACATAGCAGATGGTATCTGATCCTTGGGAAACACTTTTGCCTGGTTTGGGTACGCATGTCTCAGCTGGAGATTTTCTTCATCATATGCGTGATATTTCACAGTCGTGGCACAGGTTTTGCTTGTCCCTGATGGATCTGGCACTGCTGCCACAGGAGCAGTCTTTATTAGGACTTGAGCTTACAAACCAGGCAGCTCCCTTTACATTCAGCGCTCTCCTATCTGGCTGTCAGCAGACTCCTGCACACAGAGCAGCGCTGAGCCTCTCATGTCCCAGTTTGGAGGCTTCCTTTTGCAAAAAGACATGTGCTTTCAAATGCCTGTAAATACGGCAGCTGCTAGAAGAAGTAGTGATCCTTTTCTCCGACCAAGGCTGGCTGCAGCTGCAGCACGGCAGGGGTTGCAGCCAGTCCCTCCCTTGTGGCAGCATGCAGCCATCTGAGCAAGGCAGAAATATTTAAGATTTAACATGAAATTACTGCTTCAAAATAAAGGGCTTTCAGAAATCTCTAACGCCTAAAGTTGGAGGTGCCAGACAGCTTTAAGGCTGTCCTGCCTCTACACCCCTGGATGGCAGCAAGAAGGGGCTCAAACCTCTGGCTGTTCCAAGAGCAAAGCCCCTTTTCTTGTGAGCTAGGGGCAAGCTCCTCTTCTAACAGGAAAGGTGTCTGAAACGGCCTTTTCATTATGTTTATATTTAAAAATCTAACGGTGACTAAAGCAGTTTGCATGATAAACAGCTCTAGAGCCAGAAATATTTGCCTGCTCCTGGTAAAAAAAGGAAGTCCTCAGATTCTCTTCTGAAGACTGTAAGAAAGCGACAGAGTTGTTTCCTTTACAGGATATAAATATGCAGTGCAAATAGGTGGCTGCTGTCTCTGCTTACATTTTGATGTATCTCTTCAGATAGCCTGGCAGCGCCAGATTATTTTAGTGTCAAATCAAAGCTCTGGTTGTGTAAAGAAGCTGAGGAAAGGTACAGTCTGTGTTGCAGCACAGGATGGCAGCTCCAAGAAGAAGACTGGAGGCAGTCCTGTGAGACATGTACCAGCCATGCATACTAAACCTGCCATTTAGTACACTGAAAACAAAACCCCTTTGGTAGAGCTGCTGCAGAACAGAAATAAGTGTCTTCACATTTGGGTTGGGCAGGGGTGTGTTTCTTCTAGGGAGGTACGCGATCCATTCTCACATCAGTTAAAAGAAATTAAAGCTTTTTGTTTCCTTTTTACCCTGTTTCCTTGTGAGAGAAAAAAAAATTCAAGGGCCTGTTTACTCCAGAAGAAAAATCTTGCTGGGTGATGCCTTTTTAAAGCAGAAAGCTCCCATTTGCAATGCACCATTGCTGTCCTTGACAAGTTAAGTAGCCCAAACCTGCTCAGTCTGCATCCCCTCTCAGCATCCCTCTTATCTGGCTACAGGGGAGCTGTATAGCACCTACCACAACATAATCTCTGCGTGATCACTGTGTGTTCCAGCCTGATGCAGTCGTGTAGAGACAAGCACTCAGCCACACGCTCAGGCTCTCTGCAGCACCGATGCGTGCACCGAGCTCGGTTCTTTTCCTGCCAAAGGGAATCGACAGCTGCATCATTTTGAAATGCTCAAAATCAAAGTGCACACCGGGCCATTTGCGCTTCCACATGTTGTGCAGGAGCGTGACTCAGCTGAGCTCCTGCAGAGAGCTGGCGTAAGAGAGAGACCCACCAGGCCTCAAGCCCACCAGCGGCCCAGCTGGAGAGAAGTCACAACCCAGGCCGAGTCACCCGACTCGAACAACACTGTCTGTGTTTCTCTGCCCTGATGACACTGGCCAGGATGCCACAAGCATGGCCGTAAGCAGTCCCCAGGGGAGGAGCTGTCCAGCCCTGTTCACTGTTAAACCCTGCCCGGGGACGCCCAAAGAGACTCGTTCGCTGAGGCCCCACAAGGTGCCGGTTACCCGGAGGACCCAGCAGGTACACAGCCCCACACGCCGCCAGGGCGCCGCCATATTCCCCTAGCAGCGCGGGGGCGGGGCTTGCTATGCAAATACCCGCGGCGGCCTACGGGCGGGGTGGGGCACATTCGCGGTGCGCGCGGAGCGACGCGGGGCACTTACACAATGCGGTGGGGAGGAGAGCGGAGGGGCGGGGCCGCGCATGCAAATATGGCAGACTTATTCCGCGCGATTGGAGGAGAGCGAGGAAGAGGCGGGGCCCGATATGTAAAACAGAGCCGACGCAGGGTGCACGGGAGGGGGCGTTCGGAGGAAGCGCAAAGGCGGGGGCGTGGCCCCCAATGCAAATCAGGTCGGCTTGCTCGAAGGGGGCATGGCCCGTTTACAAACCCTGTCGACTTGAGGACGGGAGGCATGGTCCATATGGAAATTAGTCCTGTCCATATGCAATTCCGGCCGGCCCGGGGGAGGCGTGTTCTGTATGCAAACCAGGCCGGCTCGCTCGCAGGGGCCGTGGTCCGTATGTAAATCGGGCCGGTACACGCACGAGGGGGGGATCCATATGCGAACGCAACCAGCTTGAAACCGAAGGGCGTGGTCTTTATGCAAATTAGGCTAGCAAGGGCGGGGTCCGTATGCAAATCTAGCCGGGTCGCTCGCGGGAGGTCGTGGCCCGTATGCAAATTTACCCGGATGGCTCGCGGGCGGAGGTCATTGTCTGTATGCAAAACCGGGTAGCAAGAGCATCGGGGGGGGTGGGGCTGGCTCGCATGCAAATCTACTCCGTCAGTGTCGCCCTGGTGGTCTCTGTGACGTTGCCCCGGCCCCGCCCCGCAAACAAAGGGGTCCGCGGCTGCGCAGCGGCTGCTTGAGGAACCGCTCTGTTACACAATCGCGGCGCGGCCAGGCGCTGCGCTGTCTCTCGCGTCCCCGCTCTCCTCGGCTCTGCGCTTCCTCTGCTCCCGCTCCGGTCCCATTCGGCCTCCGGCATGAGTGGCGATCACCTGCACAACGACTCCCAGGTGAGCGCCCCTCCGCCGCACGCTCCCCGGGGACCCCGGCCCCTCGCATCCCCCCCACTTCCTGGCTTGAGCCTGGGGGCCTGGTTGATCCCCCCTCCCTCCCTTTTACCCCTTAGGGGGAGCCGTGTCCTGGAGATAGGGTAGCCCATGTGTCTGGGAGAGCCCTGTCAGCCCAGCCTGTGGCACCCTAGAGCACCCTCCTCCACCCCCCCCGCAAAACACCCTCATACAATCCGCAAAGCACCCCCCACCCATCACCCCAAAGCACCCCGCCCCCAAAGCACCCCCCCTTTAAAGCACCCCATCCACCCCCCAAAGCACCCTCATCCAACCCCCTCCTCAAAGCACCCCATCCAACCCCCCCAAAGCACCCCCATCTACCCCCCCCAAGCACCCCCATTCACCCACCACCCCCCCCAAAGCACCCCTATTCACCCCCCACTCCCCCTCAAGGTACCCCCCTCCCCAGGTACACACACACACACATCTCCCTCCAGCCCCATTACTATCCACCTCGGGGATCGGGGGGCAGTGGGGACCCATGGGTGACCCCACCTGGGACACAGGGGGTGGCTGGGCACCTTTCCCTGCCCTCGGAGAAGGAGTGGAGGGTCACCCCGGGGTGGGGGAAACGACCGTGCCCCCACCTCCCTTCCTGCACGGTTGTATCTCATTCGGTATTTAATGCCCCCAAAAATGAGAATGGAGGGGGGAGGCGGGGGGGAACCCAGTGCATGTCCCTAAAAAATAAGAGGCACCCTAAAAAATAAGAACACCCCTTAAAAAGCCGGTACGGGGTTGGTGACAGTGTGTCCCTGTGTGCTCTCCCCGCAGATCGAGACGGATTTCCGAGTGAACGGTGAGTGCGGCCTCGCGCAGACATGGCGCCCCAGAGACTAAGTCCCGGCTCCGCGCTCACCGGCCCCATTGTTCCCATCCGGCTGCCAAAAACGGGCCCTTCCCGCTGCCCCCCGCGCCCCAAAGCCCCGCTGCCGGCTCTGGGGGCTCCGCAGGCTCCCCGTGCCCCCTCACGGGCTCTCTCGAGGTCCCCTTTGCGCCCCGATTCCCCGCTGGAAAGTCGCCGTGTCGGCGGTCCGGACTTAGTCTCTGCGCCATTTTCTTTTTCTCCTCTGTGTGGCTTTTTCTCTCCTTCTCCTCCTCCTCCAAGCCAAGCCGCCCGCCACAGCCCTCCCCACAGCCACCCCGTCGCCATCCACAGCCCCGACACCCTCCTTTACCAAGGGGAAAGCGAAGTTTTTAACTAAAATAAACCCCCAAGCTGGGGTTTTTTTATTCCCTCCCCCACCCCGCTCCCTGTCTCTGTTCCTTGCAGGGAATCCCTCCCTTCCCCTAAAATGAAAGGTGATTGCAACATGTTGCTCGCTCTTCAGAAGAGTCTGCTGCATCCATTTTAAAATCAGGCTTATTTCTTTTCTTGCTATTTAATTGAGGTGACTTTACCTTTCTTGGGTGGGGGTTTTTTTAATTAAAATAAAAACCCCACAATAAAAAAAAAAAAAAAACCAAATAAAAACAAAGCTCAACAGTGTAGACAATTCCAGAAAGGTAGACAGCATCACTTCAGAAAGTTTGCAAGGTAACCGTGCTTTTTGTTAAGAAACATTATAGGAGTCCTGCATTTTTATATATATATTTATATATATGTTTGTGTCTGTATAGATTTATATTCATATATATACACGTATAATATTATCTTTTCAGATTGGCCTAATGGCTGTTTTTTTCTGATTGCTTATTCATTGCAACCTAATTGCAATACCCCCAAGTTGGTAAATGTCAAATTGAAGGGTTTAACCAGGGTGGAGGGGAGTTGAGGGACGTCCAGCCTACCTTTGTGTGTCTGTGTTATTGTCACTGTTCAGGATATGTAAGGAACTCTGAGCTGTCCTCGACTGGTGAGGCGGTAGAGGACAAAACAATGGTTGAAGATACCTGCTTGACTTGTAGTTACACTGATCTTTAGCATGCTCTTCTGGATGATGTCCATGTGCCTGGTTGCTTTGTAGGCTACTGCTTGTAAATATTTACAAATCTATATTTGCGTGCACCTTTACTTCTGTCAGTTCATTGGAATGTGATTATGTGTATGCAATAGGAACAGACAGTAGCAAACATGCAGTTATTGAACTTTTATTTCCATTCTGAACCTATAGTAGGGCTCTACGGATAAATCTTAACAGAAAAAAACATGCAGTGGATTTCCCGAGAAGTGCGGGAGTAACTCTTGAAGCAACCTAACTATAAATGTGTTTGAATATTTGTAGCCTTTTTACGCTGGGAAATATTTAAGGATTGTCTTTATTTAGGAAGAGGTACCTGTTGATGAGCTCTTGTGCTGTACTGATTTACACAGGGGAAATTATGCATAGTCGACCTTTGACTCCAGCTTCCAGTGTACTTCTTGGAAGGACTGTTTTATTCTTGTAAGGGTTTTAGGCATACAGCACTAATCCTACAATTTTTATTTCTATCATGTGTTGGAGGAATTCAATACAGAAGTTCAAAGTCGGACACCCTGATGGAAAAAGAATTCCTGGTCGATCAGGCATACTCAACAAATTCATACCAGTGTAGGCAGTGGCACCTTTTTCCTCCTGTTGTGATTATTTTATGGTAGTCATGTAACATCATTATTACTGATCAGAGGCCCCTAAAATCCAAAATCCTTTCCATCACTGAGATGTGTTAGTCTTGCTATGGGAATAATGTTATGTCCTCTCTGACCTTGTGACCAGGAGTGATCTTCCTTAAAACCTATCACCTGTGCTCACTCCAAGTCTTTTTCTCCTCTAAAGAAGAGTTCTTTGCACTTCTGTGTTGGGAATTGTCTCGCGCAGATCTGAGAACAGCGGTTCTCATTTAGGCATTTTGGAGAGGCTCTAGCTTTTATATTATTGTTTTGATCCTATTTAGTGGCAAAGATTAGGAGTGGGTGGTAGGAATCTCAAGTACTTTTTTCTCCCCAGATGTTTAGAACTGGTTTGTACTTTGATTATTGTTAGGCAGTGCTTAACAGCACAGCCAGCCTCCTTTTTAGGCTCCTGTTTTGAGGGAAGGGAAGTATTTCTGGGGGCTGGTACTGACTCATTCTAAATGTTGAACAGTAAACATTTTTGTTAATAAAGAATGTTTTAGGTGACTCCTGGCTAGTGTATCAGTGATGGAGCAGCTGAAGTGCTCAGAAGCTTCCTGTTGTTAGTGTTCATATCTGGGTCACTGGCCGTGCTACCTCCGGTGGTGATCACAGGAGTTGTTGCAGCTTAAGTAGAGTGGGTGGAGATGGATCTGCTCGCCCATTGCAGGTTGCCGCGGAGTGCCCTGGTCATAGCCAAGAGCCCTGGTGTAGTTACACGCCTATTTCATTGATAGCAGGGTACTTTTAGGTATGAGAGAGGATGCCAGCAGTAAATATGTGTTCCTGGCTATTTCTTGTCATTAAATAGCCAGATCACTCTAAGCAAGAGTGTCCTGGGTAAATTCCAACTTGGGTAATTGCATGCCATCTTAATATCCAGATTCTCCCTCCTGTTTAATTTGGCCATAGTGGGTATTTTTTTTCACCTTAACTGTATTTTTAGTATCAGTACGCACTGCAAAGAATTTTCCATGTTCATTCCTAGCAGTGCCTTCTTGCAAACCATCCAGGGAACATTATTGTGCTGAAACAGCGAGCCTTTTTTGAACGCAACATCTTTTCAGCCTTCAGCATTGTAGAAGGGAAATGGTGAATTAAAACTGTCATTTACAAGTACAGCTTGGTCATTGAAAATGACCTCTTCTTCACAGATGTGAATGTTGAGTCACAGCTACATACTTGGGGAGGGAACCATTCTGAATTTATTTTTTCTCACTTGGTAAAATTGCAGATCACTTCAGATGCAAAATTGGTTTGGATTCTATTGAGTTCTGTGTTTAAGAGCTGTGTTAGTAACGTTGAACATAACCTCTTACTACTGGGGCAACATTGAGACTAAAAGCAATTTATCTAGACTCTCAGTTCTACTATTGTATTTGCAGAGTGCAGTAGATAAAAATTACTTTTGTTTGCAATATAATCAAATTGTGTTCCAAAGCTGTTGTTAGTGTCTTGGCTGATCATCAGCCTGAGATCAGAACTTCTGTACAATCCAGCTCCCTTCTGTGTAGAAAGTGAAGACATTACCCTAAGAAATGGTTTTTTTCCCTTGTTTGACTTGACCAGTAAAGTTAAGATGCAATTTGAGGCCAGTGTTGCTGTAGTAAGCATTGCAGTATATTAACAGGAGTTAAGCGTGAATTTGATTGTCCAGCATCATAGAAATAGCTTCTGAAAGTCAACATGCTTGACAACAGGGCTTGCTTTTGCAGTGAATTTTTGGGGGGAAATAAGAAGCCCTTGCTGCTGCAACATCTTATCAGAAACTGGCAGGTTTTATTTGTTGGCCTAAGCGCTCATGTGGCACCTCTGTACGTAGCAGGGAGAAGATATGAAGGGGAATGATCGAGAGGGAAGTTTAATTTAAATAGCCAGAGTGCTGAGTGAATGCCGCATGAGTTATGGAATTTCAGCACTTTGTGTTTTGCGTTAAACTCATGTTTCGTGTATGATAGAGCTGTGCACATAAAAAGGTGACAATTTAAATCCTAACCAACTGAAAGGCAGTATTATGGGGATCCTTAAGATTTTTCAGGGGTTTTGAATGTCCGTTGGGCATCAGATTTGTTCTTCCTTGCTGCTGTCTTGTTGGCACCTTGTGGATGGGTGAGAGAGGGTCTTTTGAAGGAGCTGGAATCACTAAACAAACCTGGTGAGGTTAGGAAGCCCGAAGGAAAACTCCTGTACTCTGTCTTGTGCAGTCAGGGCAAAACTGCCTTGTAAGTTCCATGGAAGCATCTCAGATGTTTGATCAGGGATTCAAAATACAAAAGGTAGTTAGTGGTATTTACATGCAGATTGATATCTCCACTTAAAATTTCCTTTGCCTTTTTTGTGATGCATGGAGATGTGAATCTTGAAGAATGTAACTTGTTCTTCAACACAAGCCTTGAGTCACTCCCTGCCTTGCTTCCAGACTGCGGTGCTGGGTGATGAGCCTGCATTGTAAGCACTGCTGCCCACAGCCTCAGGCAATACTTGGGGGAGTTTAAAGTCTGCAGCCACTTAGATTTTTTTATTTTAGAAGTATTTAACGTCAGATCCCAGCCTCTGCAAAATTTCTGAATTTTGTTTTCACATTGATTTTTCGATAGGTTCACAGCAATCTGTTGCAGGGTTTGTAGAATGTAATGGTGTAGCTTTGTTACAGGAATCTCAGCTTGTTAGGAGTGAGGTTACAGTGCAGTAAACTAATATTTCTGACACCTCTCAGAAATGCAGATTCAGAAATGTAAATAAATGTATTGTTGGTAAGCAGTTCTTTTTCAGTATCGTGCTATTAAGTTGTTTGCATAGGTTTTCCCAGCAGTAGCCTCAGAAGGGCTTTACTAAAGGCTTTGAGGTCTGTTGTGTTAATTGTTCTCACGTTCAGCATTCAGGTTAAAACTTAATGGATGTCTCATGGGAGTGGGGAGTTGAGTGTATTTCTGTTTGCTGTGGCCAGCTTTTGTTTTTTGTTAAAACTCAGCAGAATTACTGAAATGTGCTGGAAGATGTGTTTGGAGGGTTAATGGCCTGTGCTTCCTACTTGTAGCAGGTTTTCTTAAGATGTTTTTACTACAGGGTTAAGCAGTATCAGTTGTTAACATGTTATCAGGGCTACTTTGTTTATTTTGTAAAACATGAACAATTTTTAACCAGGGGATGAGTATAAAAGTGTGGCTTTTTACGTGGTCTCACCTAAATGAGGCACACGGCTCCTAAACATGATTGAACACAAATTCAGATTTAATTTCATTTACAAGTGTGTCTTCAGATACTTGTTGGATAGTTCATTGAATTCTAACCTCCTGAGCTGCGATGTCAGCAGAAACGGCAATAATATGTAATTATAGCAAGTACTTAACATCTCATTGACTCAAATTCCTCTGTTAATGATTTCACTGGATTCCTGTTAAAGCAATACCTGCTGAAATAGCACAAGCCACTGCACTATTAGATAGAGGCTCCAGGTCAGATTCTCAGCAGTGTTGTAAATTGCTGTATTTCCGCTACAATCAGCGGAGCCATGACAGTCTATCTGCTTTGTTGTTGCTGGGCTGCAGGGATGAGCTTTAATGATATAGTAACTATTTAAGAAATAGACAATTTAACATGAGATATCAGTGCACATCTTTTTTTCTATGGCTTGTCAAGATGGGATGGTTTCTCTTTCAAGTTCATTGAGCTGGTTGTGCTGATATAGTTTCTCATCCTTGTAAGACATGCGGTTATTCAGAAATATTTATTGGCTTATTAAATTGAATTGCCTTTGTGGCTGCTAGTTTTATAGAAACCTCTCCAAGTTGTATAAAAAATCTCACACTTCAGAACATGGGAGTAAAATGCTATTTAGCATTGTGTATTCCTCTTCTGCCTGTGGTTTCAAAGGACTGTGCCTTAGGTTTGCAAATCTGAGAGAGGATATTCGTTGTAGAAATCATTGTTGATCACCTTGCTTTTCCGAGGCTGTTTTGTTTGACTGAGACAATGGCATATGACATACCTGCCCCAGCTGTGCCTTCTCCCTGCCCAGCTATCTGCTCTGCACTGGTTAGCACTGTCAGCGTTTAAATAGGTATCATCTGTAGTTTTTAAAATGCTTTCTTCCATTAAGAGAACAGGAGAAGGGTATGGGCATGGGTTATTTCAGCAGCTCGCATGCTCTTCTGAAAGAAACAGCTAGAAAATCAGTTTAAAACCCAGTTCTCAGCTACAGTAGGATTATTCCTTTTAAACGGTACTCCCAGTTTCTTCTGTCCTTACTCTGCTACTGCCAGTATGCTCTAGGGAGCTGCCGCCGCGTGTGCCTCTGGTGGCTTCCTCTCTGTCACTGGTTGAACATTGGAATTAGAACAGCGTTGCAGTGCTGTTCTGGGCAGAGCCGAGCCTGTTCTGCTGCAGGCTCCTTCTATTTAGTGCAGCTGAACAAGTTGTAGTAGTGGCTTCCCAGTGTGTATCAGACTGCAGTATTTTTAGCACAGCATTTGTTCAAAATGTCCTGGCTGACATAAATACTAAAGAGTTCCAGTGGATTTAATCAGATTTATAGTTAGAAATATTTTCTTCTTGAGTCCTGGCTTTTTAAACTAATGATCATATAGAGTGAAGTGCAGTAATAGCTTATGGTGTCACAGTGAGAGTGAGGACATTTGGAAGGTGATGTGAAAGGAAAGGGTGAAGTCTTGTATTCTTACGTGACTGTGAGGTATAAAGAGCAATTAGAAGTTACTATTGGCTTTAGAAACATGAGCATACATGCATATTTTGAAGTTTAAATGTGATTTCTAAATTTGGCTTCTATAGGTGCTCAGCTGATGAACAAGTGAGAGCTCCACATCTGGAGAGTATGGAGCTGAGATTGGTCCTCCTGAAACTGGTTCTTTTGTGACACCTACTTAACAGCAATGATTCTCATACTTCTTCCAGATAAAAGTAGCAATTTTTTTAAACCTCATTCTGTGGTGCCATGTCAGGAGGAGTGGTGTCAAGAAATACAACTTTGTACCAGTCCTGGCAATAAACAGTATTCTGGGACATCCCCCAGCACAACTAATGCTCTGGGGAAGTGGGAGGCCTTGACAGTTAGTTCTGTATCTATAGCTAGTGACAGAAATGGAGTCTTGTAATAAAGAGGTACGGTGGTTCAAATAAGAATCACCTCACAAATTTACTAGAATGTTGTGATAAAGTTTTAGTGGTGTTTTCCATCATCTCAAGATCTGTTTGTCCACCAGAATAACCTACTCTGCACAAAAAAGAAGAAATGGGCAGCCAGCGCTCATGAACACTATGTCTGATAGTGTTGCCTCACCCTGGGGGAGTTTCCTTTGTTCTGGAGTCTCTGTAGCCTCACTTGAAGGTGGTCACAACAGTAGTTCAGGTCAGTTAACTTGTACTGACAGCTGTGGGTTTGGAAACCGCCAGTTTGCAACAAAGGAGTCACAAGGACAGACAGCTTTAAGTATCTTTACTCTTGTCTTGGAAAACTTTGGAGGCGGGGGTTGGAAAATGTCTGAAATGATGGGGTGGGGGCAGAACAGGCTCAAATATGGGTGGTAAAGCAGGAAAGTTAGCGTGGGTGCTTGTCAGTCAGCCTCAGTAGACAATACCTCATCAAGAAAAACAACCCATGTCTCCACTTAAAGTACTTAAATCCATTTTTGTGTTTGAATTCTGAAATTGGAGTGATCGCAAGGGAAAGAAGGGACAGCATCAGGCCATTGGGAAATTGTTTTATCAGAAGACTCCTGTCAGTTTTGAAGCCAAACATTGTTTCCCACAAAGCCTCCGATTTGTAGATCTTCTTGGTTTCCTTATCGATATTTCTGACATGAACGTATTTGTTCATGTTCACAGGCTTACCATGTGCTTTGTGCAGTTGAGATGTGTGGGTGTGCATGTATGTATTTTTATCTTGTACCTTCGTCAGAGAGGGGTTTTTTAGGGAGTGTGATAAAGACAATGGTTTCCTTCTCTAGCAGGATTGCAGAGTGCTGAGCTTCATGGTGCTCCTTCATAATTCTGCCCAACATGGATGGTCACATGTTTAAGGCAGATGGACATTCATGGAATTCTGTGCTGTAGCAGAGTGATTCTGCAGTTGGCTGTATGTTTCCATGACCAAAGAGAGATTGATTTCTGCCTCGGGATAGCTTGGAGTGTACTTGTAGCTTCACTAAAATATTTTGATTGGCCTGTGTAACTCATCTTGTCTAGGTCACATCTGTGACCATCAGCTCCATGGCGAGGATGTTCTAGCTAAGTGCCTGTTAGGTTTCATCTGCTGCAGCATACAGCTGACAGTTTGCTAGACACACAGTAGTGTTCAGCAGTTAGTATAGCTTTATCTGGGGGAGTGAGACCCTTGCATTCTCAATGAAAGCATAGTTCTGGTTCTTAAAGCCCCTTTTTCTCCCATAGTGCTTTTTTCTATGATTTTTTCGAAATAAGACTGGTGATTTTAACTACTTATTGCTCATTTTAAAATCTCAATCATTGATTTGCAGTCTTACTAGTTTTTCTAGTGAGAATCTAGGACCTCCATAGTAGAGCATTTAGATAAATGATCAGAACAAGTGAAATGTGAGGTCTTGTGTTTAGCGTGGACATGACTACACACAGCTTGTCTTGTCTGAAATCTGCTGGGCTGATGCATGAGCACTGTTTGGCTGCTCTGGAATGAGTTTCACCAAATGTCTTGTAATTTCTGAAGTGTCAGGCTCACTCCACTACTCCTATGGAATTGGAATTTGACTTGTTTCCATCCAAAAGTCAGTTTAGTGCAGCTGGAAGATGTGTGGCAGTGTCTAAATGGAATAATTTTAAGTTAGTTTTTTTTTAAAAAATAGAATTTAGACATTGAGTAAAGATGTGGCTTCATGATAAAAAGTCAAGAAAATAATTAATAGGAATGGAGCACCACCCAGAGTTTTTTTCATTTTCCCTGGAGTTTGTTGCTTACTGCAATATATTGCCTGATGCTGATTCTGACACGTGAGAATATGAACTTGTGGAGTGTTATCCAGGACCTTTTTTCTTCCTTTATTTGCTGTTTTTTTTCTGTACACCTTTTAATTTGAACAGCAATGTGGTAGTTTATCCTTTGTGTATGGAGTACACCGAGTAGATGACCTGTGTTAGAGCCAGGGCAATGTACTTCAGTTGAACTTTTTATTGATGGCAATGTATTCCTGCTCAAGGCTTACATTCCGGTATTTGAACAAGGGCCAGACTTATCAAAACAGCTGCTTGTCTTCCTCTGAGGTTGCAGTTTCTTCTCTTTGAGAGGTGGCCTAAAAGGGCTTTTATGGGAGAGGGTGAGGAACAAGTGGACTCTGGCCTTCTGTTTTTTTCCCTTTGAAAGGTGACTGCAGAATTTGAAGTGCCTAGAAATAGCATTGAGAAACATGTAGTGGTCTTCTCACTGAAGCGTGATTTATGGAGTTAGGGTAACACAACTAAGAGGATTGTAGTTTCGTGGTCTGAAAGCAGAGTTTTAGGAGGAGGGAAGCGCAAGTGGTGGCAGGGAAGTGCCCTGTTCTGTAGCTTGTCACATGAGATGGTTTGGACACCTGGGAACCAGGTAGGAGGGCTGTCTTCCTTCCTTTGCTCTGCAGTGGATGCAAGTTGGAGGTGAGTTCTTTCTGTCCCTAGGGAGAGGAGTAGCTATATTGGCAGTTCTTAGTCCAGCTTCTGGTTTTGTGTGATGCTGCTTTGCCAGCCATCAGTGTAGTCTGTCTTACTTGGCGCCTTAGCAATGGGAAGATGAAGGGTTGAATACAAAGAGAATCTTTTGAAGGTGGTGAGGGCAGGAAGCACTGAGGAGGGACATAGTGTTATATATGGACACTGTGCCTGGGATTATGATCCTTTGTTCTCTGCGTTGCTATCCTGTGCTAAGACTGTACTGTTCAAATAGACGACACAGAGGGAGAAGAGGGAGTACTATGCTCTTCTCAGAGGTGAAGCAAGAACAGAGCGGGAGTGATTCCTTCCAGCACAGAAATAGATACAAAGCTGTATGGCTAGGACCAGGAGTCAGTTCCAACTTGGACACTTGTTTTTCCATTTTCAAATCTCTTTCCAGCTGAGGACTGAGGTGGTTAGCAAAGGACAGTACAGGAAAAAAACAAGCAGCAGTTTTGGCATATGTTGTAATTTTTTCTTAAATGCAGAACTCATCTCAGGAGCTAAAGCCTGCATTTTTTTTCTGTGATACTAAATTATTTCATAAATACTAAAATCTTGCATTCTGGGTTTTGCAATTAGTGAAATCACTGGATTTATGGTAGGGAGATTGGTGTTTTCATGGTCTGTGTGCAGGGTTCCAGTATCAAGTACTTTACAGGTTGGTCTCTTGCACCATACGTGCCACCTTGGTGTGAGTGTCTCTTCACTGTGCCTGGAGCAAGAGGAAGAGCAGATTGTGTCTTCTGGCAGTTTGTGAATGCTGGCAAGTGTGTGAGTAAGATCAATTATTGGAGAGATAAAACAACCAGGATGGGCAGGTACCAGTTTTAACTTGCTTCAGAAGGTGCACTTACAAGTTAGACAAGCAGTTTCTAATGTAGCCTTTTGGGAACCTGGAAGCAGGAGCTCCTTGGGAGGGTATGGCTTCTTGCAACACCAGCAGCATGTACAAAATGGAGGGATGGTGTAGTACTGGTGACGTACTCTGAGGTTTGTGCTCTGGAATTAATGACCACCAGATGGGGAATAAAAAGCTGCCTGCTCTGCTCTTGAGGAGGGAGAATGCCGCTGAGGCTGTGAAAATGTGCTGTATAGGCTGTAGCTCTTCTTGTGCAGAGGCAACCCCTCTGTGTGGGTTGGAGCAAGCTTTCTTTACTGGTGTTTCCCCTCAGTGCTTAGTTTTGACAGAAGATTAAGTTCCTTCAGTTTGGTAACAGTGCACCTTGTGGATAAAACGCAGAAAGTCTTGAGTGCTTTCTAGCAGTAGGAAAAGCAAGGTGCAAACTGTGTTCCAGTACCCAGGTGTAAATTGCCAGGCCCAGAGGCAGTGGGTTCATGTGAATAGAAGTACAATGCAAGAGACAAACTCTTAGCAACAGTGACCTTGTTTAACTTCTGCAGTTTGCACAGTCCTGTTGTAGGTGTGATCTTGATGCATCTTTTTAATAAACACTGGCACAAATCAGATCATCAGCATCATCAATGCTTCTAACTCCAATATGTGCGACTTGTCGCACTGGAGCTGTGTAGGTGTTTGGGGTACTTTATTTTGCTCTAGCACATTGGAACATCTCGTCCATTCACCTTTAGATGTGAATGTGGATAACATAAATTTTTCAAGAGCCTTTTTCGCTTTTGCTTTCTTAATGCTTCTGTGTTCTTCCAGCTCCAAACCCAGGAAGCCTCTCAGGAGCTAGCATCTTGTCTGAGTCATAATACTGTAGCTGTGTCACCTGCACTTCATTAGGGAAGCATGAGCAAGCTGTCCTTGAAATACCTGTTTTTATGAGATAGTCTCCTAATTTAAAATATACTGCTCTCTGGAGTTTGATAGCTGTCATGAACAATGTTTTACTTTTATCATCAAGTAGGCTTATTCAGCATCACTTGTATCTAAAGGAAGCTTATTTCTAGGTTTCAGATTGTTGTAATTGTCTAGGTACTGAGAGGAAAATACAGCTTGGCACTTGATGCTCAGTACTTGGCTTCTTTACTTGTCAACATGAGGTCTTGGGGAGAGCCCAGCAGAGTGCAGTTTTGTTTGCCCCAGTCCATAGCTTGCCTTGCAGTGGATAGAGACTGCAGCTGGCAATAAGCTGTCTATGCCAGCAATTTAATTCTTCAGTTGAATCTTAGGCAAAAGGCAGAAGCACTTGAATTAATGAGTCCAACAGGGATTTTTTCATAAATGAAGGTGTAAAGCTGCCATTTTTCAAGGATTACCTTTTGTGTCTAACATGTTTGCCCCTTCCGTCCTACATAGCCCTGTGGTTGAGACTTGTCCATTGATGCATGACCTTCAGTTCATGGGTTTGCCATCCGTCATTGTCAAAGTGCAAATTCATCTGTGTAGAAGAAAAAGGGAATTTAATTCACAGCCTAAGTTAAAATATTCAGTGTTTTTGTGTACATGAGTAGGTCTCTCTTGCAGCACTTAGCCAGTGCAGTATTTGCCTCTTTCAGGAATCTAAGAGATTTTTCTCCCAAACTGCCGGTGTTTTTGCATACCAACTGAGTATGGTCTGCATGCTGTTCAGCAGGCAAGTTATGTTTGGTGTTGACAGCAGGGAGAGAAAGTTCGGAAGGGGGAATCCTTCCTTCTCGAAGCTGATCTGTGCTTGGGCTTTGTCAGTCACTCATCAGTACTTGGTTAGGGCGAGCAAAAAATCCTGGCCACGTTTCCAAAGGATCGGGAGATTTACTGAGTCTTTGTGTATTGAAGTTAAAGTGTGTATTTTGAAATGGATTCCTTTAAAGAAATGAAGCTGTGGAGCATTGTTTCGTGAAATGAATCGCCCGTAGCTGTATTTCACAAGAACATGAAACAATGTTCAAAACAGATGTGAGCATCGTTTCTTAATGACAGAATCAGTTTGTTTTCAATTTAAGTTCTTGTGTTTTTTATCCTGTTTTGTAAATACCCCACCCATCCACCAGAGTCTGATGCTCAGTTTCTAATCCTGACTAAGAAACCTGCAATCCCAAATGGAGCTCAGTAGCTGTAGTTCAGTGAGTCCCCTTTGCATAACATCAGTGTTTGTCTTGGGAGGGCCATTGAGCTGGGGAAAGGAATGCTTCTCAGTGTTGTTTCTATAGAGAAGTCCTAGGGAAGACATCTACTGTCTTGCACATGGCAAATATTTACTTTTTGAATGGAGCTGTAATAAACATGCTATTTAATTTTTTCTAAGCTAAGGTTTAGTAGTGTCTTTTTGTGTGTATTAAGAGTTTAATCTCAGCAGAACTCTGGAATTAGTCCTTGGCGATTAGCTCCTATAGGAGAACAGAGTCAAAGAAGCCCTCACTTTAAGTTGCTGAAGAAAGTATTTTAAAAAAAGTTGTAGTACATGGACTGCACAGCACTACAGTGGTGATTTTTATCACAGTTGCTTCGGAGACTGGAAAGGTAAGTTTTCCACTAGTTTTCCATTCTGAGGGGATTTCTTCTAAGCATCCATTAAATGTTCAAAAACTTAAAAATTAATGCAAATCTGTCATTTCTACGTTTCTCATAGGTCTCTTATTTCCATGTTCTGAAGTCGGTGTCATTTTGTTCAGCAAGTGTCAGTGACTCTTGCTCAGCTCTGTCTCCTGTCAGCTATTTCTTAAATCTTTATTTTCTCCTCTTCATCACTGCCAGCTATCCAAAGGTATGTAATAAGGCAGTGTGCTTAGTGCTTTGCTGACTGCAGGTGTGTGATTTCCCAGATCCTGCGATCTGAATGGGCTTAATTGTATATACAGCTAAATTAGGATCAAATTACCTGAGGAGATTGGTAATCCAAAAAGACATCAACTCAGAAATAGGTTGTCAGACATTGAGTGTTGAATGATGTTTCTTCCCTGTTGGTCATTATGGTCTTCCCTTGCTCTTAACCAAACCAGAATAACTCTTATACTGTCAGGTGTGCAGGTAGTTTGTAAAGCAATTTCTGATACACTCCTCGATAGAAGAAGGGTGGAGCTTGACATTAACTGTGCACTTTTCACTGTGGTGAAGTTAGACTTTTCTGAGAATGTGATCCTTGCTATTAGCAAATTGTGTCCTTGTTGTCTGTGGTGATTGCTTTCACTTAAAGGGAAAAGGGCAGTTTCCATATTAGGGTAGCTGTGTTAGGCTAAAGTGCTACTGACAAGATTCCAGTGCTTGTCACAAACACAGTGTTGGCAGAAAGTATCTTGCTTTGTATTGTAATCTCAAGGTAACTGGTACTTTTAAGTCTCTTGTGAAAACTTGTGTTGAATTGTTTTACTGGTTGCAGATCCTTTCTTGAGCAGAGACTACCCTGTAGTGTTTCACCTCTTGGAGGTGCTAACAAATGTCCCTAGGAAATCGAGTTGCGCTTTTATTGTTGCCAACAAACGTCGGTATTGACTACGCCATCACTAAAAGAGAGATGTTATTGTTACAAGCTGTTACTTAACTTCCAACTTTACGATACCTTTTTCTCCAGAGTATCATGATCTGTCTGTGCAGCTGCTTAGTTTTGGGGATGGGATGTGAAGTGTCTTGTATCATTTACTGATTTTCAGAATATGCTGTTCATATTGATTCTTTCTGATGGTAGCAGGGCTACTCATCATGTAGTTTCCCCACTAACAGGCTTTACTTGGCTCCACCACAATCACTCCGGTGTTTCAGTGTTGGTGCTTTTTTATGTCTGATACTATCAAGTAAGAGGTGATCACAGGAAAAAGAGGGAGTTTTTTTCTGGCCTGCTAGGGACTGGAGTGCAGGAAGTAAGATACTTACTGGTTTTAAAGCAGGTCCAAGTCTAAAAATAAATCGGTACACTTTAAAACTTGCAAAACATTGTCACTGAAATGCATGCCAAGTCAGACAGGTTAAATGAATCCAGGTGTTGCAGTTTGAGAAACCACTGGGGCTGCTGTGCTCTTTGAGTAAAGCAGAACTTATTCTGAAGAGTGGGAACACTGCCTTCTGCTGCTGGGTACCTAGATGGTCCTTTCACTCCCAGAAGTGGTTTTCCCTAGCACAAGCTTGAAGTGCTTGGAAGTGGAGGATAGGAGGGAACAGTGCTGCTGCTGCTGCTGCTGCTCTGGACTGTTTGTGTCCATGCAAACTCTAAATCCCTTGGAGTAGCTGCAGCTTTTAAGGTGGTCAGTCCTTTGTATAAAATTCATAATAATTTTTAACATATCTATTGATATTTTCTTTTAACTGCAGTAAGAATCATAATAACATTTTAAAAATTTGTCTCAACACATTTAAAACCAGCAGCCAAGAAACTTTTAAAAATAGTTTTTTCTAGCCTTGCAGAGTTGAATCATTTGGGAATAAATTATCAGATTGTAAATAGACGTTCCTCTTGTTTCCTTTGCCTGTTTCTGCTGTCAAATAATCAAGTGGAAAGAAATATTAAGTAATTTTCCTTTGGAATACTCCTGAAAATAAGCTATGTAATTTGTTTTTTTTCATTTTGGGTTACATTAAAGACGAATAACGAAGTCTTCGATCCCTGTGGTTGCTTCTGTAGTGCTCACAGTTTTTGAAGCTTATTTCTAACCCTCTCACCAAACAACCTCTTAAAATATTTAAATAACATTAGGTTTCATGTTCAGAAAACTTGAAAAGTAGAGTGTGTTCATGTTGCTGCAGTTGTAAAGCAGAACCTCTGATGTGATGGAAGTCATTAGTGTAGGCACTTGGAGCTTGAAGTGCAGTGATAAACTTCTGATGGCTCTGCACCTGCAGCGAGTTTCCTGCAGTTTAAACAGCTCATTTAGAGACTCTGATAGGAGAAGCTGTTTGAAAGCTGAAAAAGGAAGGCTAACTTTTCACGCTGGGTTATTTCTGCATAGGAAAAGAAAGGACTGCTCCTAAAACTGAAGAAAGAGGTGACCAGAAGCAGTTGATTCAGTTCCATTTCCAGGGAATATGCTTGCTTGCTTTCAATAGGCTTTGGAGGTGAAACAAATCAAGTAAATGTTTTTCTCCCTTTCCTAAGTCTTATTCAAGGCAGATGTGAGTTTTGCATGAGGTGAAATCTGAAAATGCTGGCTGCGCGTTTAATAAATTTCTGTTTTCCATCCGAAGATGCAAGCCTTAAGTTTAAAAAAAGTATCAACAAAACCAAACAAAAACCCAACAAAAAACCTCACCAAACTGATAATATGACACATGGAGCCTTTTTAATTGAACAAGTTAGGAGTGCATTACACATAATTAGGTAACCACAGCATGTTATCTTGCGCTAACAGGTTACATTTTATATTCAGGAATCTGTATTGGTGTGATTTAACAGTTGCCAACTAGTGAGGCTTGACCTGGATTTAACAAAATAAACAGATTACAGGTGTGTAACAAGATTATAATCAGTGACTTAAAGTAACATTTTGTGTATACTGATGTAAATTGAAGACTTTCAGTGGAATGTGCACCAAATCCAGGAGCTCTAACTGGTTATTTAAGTATTGCAGTCTAAAACTCACTGCTAAAGCTACTGTTACCTGCACTGCTATGCTGGTGCTTATTTCTAGGTTCTCTATCCCTTCCTTTCAGAAGACTGGGCATAGTTAGAAGTGCAGAAATTTCAACTGTCAGGAAACATTTACCCTTTGTTTACTTTCTTGTGTGTTTAGCTGGGCTCAGTTTTCTTCTTGGATGCTAATTGTGGTTATGTCCCCTTAAGGCAGGGGAATTGCATTCCCTCCCTGTCTGCAGAGTGGGACTTGTGGCAGAGCAGACTCTGGTGATAAGATGCTTGCAGACAATCCTTGGAATTAACTTGGCTTGCGTGAGTGATCGCTGAACTCATCTGCAGTGGGAACAGAGGTGAAACCAGGCTGCATCCATCCAGCACAGCCCTTTACTTGAAAGAAATTATTGTAGATTAAAAAAACCCAACACAATAACAGCTGGAATCAGTGTGGGAGTTCCTCCTGCCGTGAGGAACCAGCTCAAGTGTGATAAAAATAATATGAGTGCCTGATCTTCTGAAACAAACATCTTATAAGACTTGGGCCATGTTTCCCCCATCAGTTCAGTTCAGTAGGCATGATATTAAGCAGCAAGAGAACCGTCTTGACTCCAGCACCCACAACAGTGGTGCTGCTTGGTAGAGGTGATTTAAAGCTTATACCAAGCACTTTTTTCTGTTTTGCCTACTCAATTTATACTCTAATTCTGAGGATTTCGGAAGCCTTAGGCTGTTCCCAAGGGTGCTGCCTCTTCACGTTTTTCCTCCCTACAGCAAGCAGGAGACCAGCACTGGCCAAAGCTGCATCGTGTTGTGAAGGGGTGGTTAATAAAAGGCTTTGAAGAGCTGCCATTGGAGCCTCTCCTGAGGACACTGAGCACAGCTTGTACCACTCCCATGTGTATGAACTGAGTGTGATCCCGACTGCTGACAGGAGCCTGGTCATGGACTGCTGCAAGGGAAGCGATTCAGTCCAACTGCTTGTTTTGATCTCCTGTGAAATTTCTGCTTGGGAGGAGCCCTTGTTCTGGGTCAAACCCAGGAGAGTGAAATACGCCAGCCCTGTCCTTGTGTGCTGTTGTGCGAACATGGGCTCTGTGGGAGCTACTGTTGAGACATCACTCTTGCGCTGAGAAAGTGGCAGAGTTTCAGGGAGTCTTTACAAACTACTTTTTAGTGAATCCAGAAAGGCTGGTGATTTACACAGCCAGCAAGTGAAAATATTTTTGTAGTTGACATCATTGTAGTGTGATTATCCCTGACACCATGGCAGTTTTCCCCTTGGCTAGTGCAGTTTTTAGAATGGAAATTTTTCTTCTTATGCCCCAAAATACCATTCTCTTGATCTTTTAATATAGCTGAAAAGTCTATTATCTTCTTTAAGGACTAGGAACTGTAGTTTCTTGCCCTTATTTTCTCCTGATTCACCTGTCTTGAATGTCTGCCTGCAGTAAGCAGCTGTTGACTTTGCATCACGAATTGTGTGGTTTGCACCTTTCTAATGATGGTGTAAAAAGCAGTTGGAGGCAGAAAAACCTGCTAGGGTCACTGGCTCAGTCTATGGATGGAGTTCAGTACGTGAAGTTCTCTGCAGTGTGAATTTGTCACAGATTGCACCAAAAGATGTTCTTTGCTCTTGACCCAGTCTACTGAAGTAACTCTCAGAGCTGTTCCTCAGGCAGTGCTTTGTCAAAAACCTCCAGGAGATGATTCAGCCCACCTACCTGTGACCGTGATGCAGTCACTGTGCTTTTGCTGAGGGTCTGGGCTTGATTCTTGTGCTGCAGTTGAGTGTAAAATGGGCTTTTCCAGTTTCTGTAGGAACAAAAGAGCAGAAATGCCTCTATTGCAAGTGTGCCCGGTGGCTGAACAAAGTGAGTGTTTCAGCCCACCACAGCTCGCACAGCCTTTGTCAGAGGAGATTGCTGAAGAGCAGCATCTTGTCCCAAAGGTTCTGCAGCCCAGATTGCTAGCCAAGAACTCCTTAAGGGAAAGGATTCCTGCAAAACAGAAAAGTAAGGGTTAAGCGAACCATTTTGCTTTAGACTGTGTTGAAGTAAGGGATGGGTTATCTCCAGCAGTCCTTGATAGCTCTAAAGACTAAACATGACTAGGAATGTTGCAGTTCCTCTGTGGTAGCAAAGGCTTTGGAGAACAAAGCCAAGCAGAGGCGGCTGAAGACAAGTGAAGGCAGGGGTGCCTCTGGTTCTTGTTCCCATGCGTCTTGCGAGTGACCCTGTGCGGTTTTGTTTTTCCTTTGTCTCTGGTGCAGCTCCTCCATCCCTCTGTGCAGTGTGTCCATCCCTCCCTTTGTCTCCTCCCGCAAGGTTGTGTGTGACAGCGCTGCATCTGTGCTAAAGGTTGATTGCTTTCTAATGCTGAAAATAGGATTGGGCCCACTTGCATTATCTATTTGAATGCCTTTAAATTTTACCTTCTTTCATAATTTTAAACTAGGTTTTACTCTTCTGGATGCCAGACTGGTTTGTGAATAGTTATCCAGGCTTTCTCAGCAGGTCTGTCCTTCCTGCTGTGCAGGTTATGTTAACTGCATTTCACACAGTGGGGAGCAAACGGGTGCGAAGTTGGAAAAGCCTGAGTTTAGATACTCTAGTAAAAATTGTCCAGTATTAGTGGATCTAAAGGAAATCCAGAGGGAACCTACCTCTAACTACTTTTTGATGCACAATTTTTTCCCAGAGCTGGTTGGTAACGGCTGTTTCCCCTCAGCAAAATTCACTTTATGTACCTGTAAGCCCTCCAGGGTCTCAGCACTGTGTGTCTGTGCATTAGCAAACTGGAATGCAGACATAGTTGCAATGAGTGTAAGGCTTTTGAAACCTGAGAGGTAAGAAAGCTAAAGCTCAGTGTGGCTATCCTTTATCTGCTCTTACCTTTTGCCGTTTGGATCTGGTTGTGATATTTAGATAGAAGCAGAACTGGCTTTGGAAAGGGTCGCTGCTGCAGTTGCCTAGCTTTCCACTTTTCTATCTGTTCAGACCCCTTCCCTGGCTGTGGAAGATAATTCTCAGCTAGTTTGAGGTGGAAGAAGGGGGAATAAATGCTACTGAAAGCAAAATAGTTGTTGCACATGACAACAGCTAGAAGTGAGGTGGGCATATACCATTTAAACTGGCACATGCTTCCTACACGGCTTTATTTCTGGTGTATCCTGGAACCTCTCTGAGTCCTACAGTGCTCACTGCAGTGATTTTTTCCCTAGTATCCTGCTCTCGGCCTCATCCTGGCTTCCTTATATGCAGAGATGGGATGGGTCATGACTTTTGCAACTTGAAGCCAAATCATTCTCTAGTTCTGCTGCTTCTTTAAAGATGTACCTGCAGTGCATAACTTTATTCCTGTGGATGTAAACTCATAAAGCAACAGGAAAAAAATTGCTGCAACTGTTTCTATCCCGGTAAGGGAATAGTGCTGGTATGCAAGGCAGTCAAATACTGAGGGGAGGAGGCTGTGAAAAATAAGTATTTCTACTCTTTTATAAAAGTGTGTAGCCTTATGAGTATCACCAGGGACAAGAACAAGGTTCTTTCCTTAAGAGACTCCTCTGGATTGTCTTCTCTTGCATGCCAGCACAGCAGCAGTTTAAGCTGTACATGGTGCTGGTCATTTCCCTGAAGTTTTAGCTTGCTGTTCTGCTTTATTCTGCTTTGTTACTGGAAACATATTAATGGATTTCAGTCTCTGATTCTTATTTATACAGTTACAGGGAAATGTTTTAGATCTTGGGAACCCCTAGAAACACATGTTTCTGTTCACATTGAACTTCTTTTGGTTTTCAATGCAAATAATGGGTTGAAACGTCATTGTTGCTTCTCAGTTGGGAGTCCTTGGCATCTGTAAGAAGCAGCTATTAATTTAGTCTTTCTGTACTGACCAAACGTGTATTTTTATGCTTTATAAGGCTTCCTCAGTCTTGTCCTTTGTAGTACTGTCTACTGTAATTCTACTTGCAGTGATTTTATGTGTTTGTTACACAGCAACTAAGATCTGCTGCAGAATAGGCATATGTGAATGTGCCACCGCCTTCAGAGGAGGCTGTTAAAGCACTGGCAGGTCATTATACTCGCTGCTGCTGTCTACACCATTAGTTGTTTTGCTGCAAAGTGCAGCAGTTTCGTAAGGTCAGCATCCCTTTACACCACATACCTATCTCAATTACTTAAGCATTAATTACCCACAGAGTACTAGATACTTCCCCAGCAGGTTTAAAAATTAGAAAATAAGCAGTTAATCCAGTGTGGCTGGAAAAAATTTGAAGGGCTCAAAATATGTGCATTAAAGAGTATCTGACCTTCTCTTTGCGACCAGGCTCCTGCAGCATGTCTTGCTTACCTACTCGACTTTGACAGGCTGGTTTAATCGATGAAATGCCAGCAATGACATTTGCTTTAGGTTGACTTCATCTCCCAGAGGCTTCAATCAAGCAAGATAGGAGTGATCAGTCTGGGCTTTTCCTGACCTCCTTAGACTGTCCATGATAAGCTTTTGGAGTTTGGGATAGGTAAATGAATGTACATCTTAGCTTGCAGACTTGGTCCTGTGCCTGCCATGCTCTCTAGCTGTTAGCAGTTCTGTCACATTGTTTACCTCTCTTCCTTAGATTGAAGTTGCCCCGGGGTTTTGGTGGAGCAGAAGGTGCGTTGATCTTTTTTGCTAACTTTGTGCTTTTAAAAAGCTGTATGAGATCCTTCCTTGCATAATAAAACTTTGCTGGAGTGGAGGTTGTAATTCTCAAGAATTCTCACTAAAGGACAGCAGATGGCTGGAGACAATTCTTTATCTGTCTACATATCTACCTGTCTCTATTCCACTGTAAAGATTCATCACCAAAAGATTGCACAGGTTTCTTCCTTTCCCTCTGTTCAACAGCAAGGAACACAGGGCTTTCAAATTATAAAATCAGTGTAGAATGTTGTAACTAAGGGGTCTGTCTTGTTCTCAAGCCAGATTTCCCAGTGCAGTCCTTTTAAGGATAAAGACCTAATATCTCTCTGTGGTGTCTTTTGCCTCCAATAACTGTTGAAGAATGGAGAGATGTTGTTACTCTGTTTCTTTCAAAACTGCCAAAGCTTGAAAACTTAGTACATTTGGATGCTATGTGGTGGGGTCAGTTCTGGCTCAGCCTGGGAGTTCTGTCTTGGAGTACCTGTAGCCTGGAAAATAGGTTGACTCACACCTGTTCAGTGATGAGACATCTCTTAGAGAAAGGAATAATGCACTCTGTCTTACCTTTAGTAGCAACGTTCCTGCCTTAGAATAAATTGTTTGGTTACTCTGCTGTACTTTTCCAGGCTCCCTTTTCATGAAGCTTTCAGACTTTTTCCCTGTTTCTTCTCTTATGTAATTGGAAAATGAATGACTATGTGTGTTCTCCTTGCGCTCAGCCAAAATTAATTTAGTTGGTTTGCTATAAACTATAAAACTCAAATTTTATTCTGGTTTATGGAGGGAACAGTGAGCACTGTTCAAGTGTCAGCCTCCCTGAACTGATGCATCTCACCCAGTGATGCACCTGAAGTGAGATAAGGTTGTGACAGCACAGTAATTGTACTTCATTTGGATTTGACTTCAAGAAAGATTTTATGGATCTATAAATAACTTTCTGTAGCAATGTTGACGGTGGAGATGTCTTTCAACACTGGTAAATGATTGTCAGGTTGCTTTTGAAAGGTGTATATGCACCACGAAGTATGGCACTCCACATGCGGATGCAGAAGCCCAGCAGTCTTTCAGTGTTGTTTTAGTTGCTTTCCTTTGACACCTACCAAAACCCCAGGTCCCACTGCTTTTATTGCATTTTATGGTTAGGAAACATTGCTTCCCCAGACTCCTTCTGTTGGAGCAGATGATGATGTTCTCACTTTTGAGTGTGAGTTACTCTGATCCAGGTAAGGGTTACTGGGCAACTCAAATCACAGTCTCAGTGTTTCAGTCCCTCTCATTTCAGGATGCCAAATGTTTTGCAGTCAGCTATTGGAGAAATAAAACAGTACAGCAAACACACCTGCAATATCTTTCCAGGGTAAATGTTTTATGTAGTTGTGTAAATAGGGCCATTAGGCCGGGAAGTGACATATCCAGTTGCACGTGGGAAGTTTATTTTAGATTATGGCTTTCTGCTCTGAGTACCATCCACAACACCATCATCTCTCTCCGAACTGTGCCTTCTGGGCATGTTTTTGTACTTTTGACACAGCTGCATGTAGATGTTTTCCACTTTCTGTATTTTTCATACCTACAGTTCGGTTTTCTATCTATCTGCCTCTGTTGGGAAAATTGTTGTCTCCAGTACCTTGGATGCAGTTCTGTTTTCTGTCCAGTCGCTTTTCCTCCAACCATTTTGGTTCTACAGCAATGGCAATCCATTTAAACTAACTGTAGAAACACGGTGTAATTGATTACTGAAACACCATGATCCTGCTGTGGCTTTCTCCAGCTGGAATACAAATATTTTGGAAGAGTTTAAACCTCCCTCACACTGGGTAGGTAGGACTATTGTACGTGTCTTTAGAATTGTTAAATGAAAGCATGTAAAGCCAGATGACTAGTCCAGAGTCGCAACCTGTCTTAACACTGAGGATTCTAATCCCCTGTGCCTCGGACCATGCCATGTTCTAAACTGTATGAGGTCTGCAGATGGGCTTTTTTGTCTCCATGCAGTAGTCACTTTCTCAGGTAAACAACTTATAAATTGACCGTAACCTCCTAGGCCATCCTTTGCACGTGGAGTTACTGTTCCCTATTTTCATAATCTGCTAACCCTGTCACTGTTGATGTTACAAAAAGATCCTGGATAATGACTAAATGTTACAGTCTCTCTACTTGCTGATATAATCTATATATTATAAAAGTTAGTGCAGCACTAAGCCATTTTGATCAGGTGCCCAAGGCAAAAGTACATGATCTTTGCCTGGAATATGATGAGTATATCTTGAACTACATTCACACGTTTGAACATTTGTAGCCCTTCTTGGAATCACTTCAGCAACTGAATCTTGACAATTCCAATAGTAGTTGTTTTATACCCAGTGTATAAGAAATAAACTCTAAAAGTAATATGATTTGGCATAACAAATTATAAAACCTTGAGTAACTTGAAAGCATAAGGTGTTGCTCTGATGATCTGCACTTTAAAGATGAGTGCTTCTGAAGAGAAGCCTGTGTGAGAGGAGAAAAATCAGTATAATTTTCATTTAGGTCATACAGCATCTTTTTGCTTTGCATAAGCATCACAACAGGTGAGAAGGAAATCAGTAGTTAAAAGGCTGCAGTTGTGGAGTGAGTGGTCTGTCATGGAGGTGATGGTTAGCTGAGAAGGGACCAGCCATTCCACAAGTGACAGGAAGGCTCCTGAGAAGCATTTGAACTTGACCGGCTTTTCAACCTAATGCAGCGTTACTGAGCTGCCTCCCTGTCAGCTGCGTAATTTAGCAGTGGAACTGGAGAAGTTTTAATAAGGACTTGCTTCTCCTTTCTAGTGGAGAGGCTGAAAAAAACGTGCTGGTTCTGTCATACACGTCCTCTGTGCTGATAGTGAAAGGCTTCTTGCTCGTGCTTCGGTTTCAGGATGGCTGAATGTACTGGTAATAGAAAACACTGTACTCCTACAAACTGGTCCTGAAAAAGCCCAGAGAGTGTGTGTACTTCTCTAGCACCAAATAACTAACGTTGAGGTATTGGACTTAAATTGGGGCAGAAATTTCAGCCTCTTGAAGCAGAAGTTATTGGGGTAACATGAAGTTAAAAATATTGTTCTTAGTTGGTGACATGATGAAGTTTTCATGCTGTGCCTTCAGATTTGGGCACAGATTCCAGTCCCAAGGATCGACTAAGTTTAGGTCACCTTTCTGGACAGGAGTCTAGAGGAACGTGTTGATGAGGCTTTGGATGGATATGTACCAGTTCAGGTATTTTGAGGCTGTCTAATGAGAGGAAAAGCAACTGGGGTGTTGCTGGAACCAGAAGGAAAGTACAAAAAGTCCTTATCCCTAGAACATAGTAGAACATTTCAAAAGAACAAAGACTGCTGGCAGAAACCTTTCTGTAAGCAGGTTAATGAGGTGCTCAAATTGTGCGCACAGAAACTTACAAGACAGTGAACAGAGAGACAGCAAATATGGAAGACTAACAGATTTATCTGGAAAAGACCAGAAATTGGGGTTACCAGGTGTTAATTTGCCAGCTCTCTGAATTTAGGAAAAATTAGAAGGGCCAGGTTGTTGCTCACATCTCTTTTTCACTTCTTAAAAAAAAAAAAAAAAAAAAAAAAAAGATTTTAACACAAAATGATGAAAAATGGGATAAAATGGAAGTGGGATATGGCATGTATTAGCACCCTGTTGTATGATGTACTGACAATATGCTCCCAAATAATATTGACAGCTGTGCTGATTGGGCATACAGAACTTACTCCTCAGTCTCATTTCAGTATTTTATTAGAAAAGTTGCTGTCAAAGCTGAAATATTAATGTAGGATGTAGACCTGCTATGCAGGTGATCCTGGGAGGGTGTGGAAGAGTGTTTTAAAGTGTTTGAAGAGCAAATTAATTTGTCCTGTGAATTAAAGCAGTATAGTTCCACAGAATTTTGTCACACACCAGTGTATTTGGGGTCAGTCTCCTTACAAAAGGAGGCTGCTGGCCCTTGCTGTCAGTCGGAACCCTGCCTTTCCGGGTGGCTGGAGGAGGGCTTCCTTTTGTTCACCGCTGTTCTTGTCACGCTGCAGTTAGAGATGCCTAACCTTTTACAGCTCTGTTTCTGCATAAAGAGTAAAACTGCGCTGTTCCAGCAATATGTATATACAAGTATTGCAAATAGGGTTATGACTCAGCCCTTCCCCAGGGACTTAGCGGTGGAGCAAAGACTGGGGCGGGGGGATGGGGGGCAAATAGAGCCACAGACCTAAAGTACTTAGAATTTCCCATCCTTAAGTCAGGCATCCCTGTAATTAAACAGAGTTGAGAGATGAATCAGCGTACAAAAATGCAGAGCTGCTTGTGATTGTTGGAGGTACAGGGAGAATGGCAAGAATAGTATGGGGATTGCAGTAATCTTTTGGAGACATACCAGGCTCAGCAGTAACAGACAGAGATCCAGTGCCAGAGACATCCAGCTTTCTAGAACAGACCAGATGCCAAAAGCTGTGTTTGGGTTAGAGGATACCGAAGGAGAGCCCTGGGGGTAATGGATCCTTGCCCAGTGAGTGTAACCCCTGTCCCCACTGTAACCTTGATGCTGGAGAGAGGCTCTTCGATTTCTGCAGTCCTTTAAATATCACACAAGCTTTCAGGGGGTTGAACTTCCTCGCAGTGATTTTTCTAATGCTCTTGGAGAAGGAATAGTATTTATCTCCTTGTTTAGTGTTAGAGGGAGCAGACATGCTAAATGGAAGACGTAAAACACAGGAAACAAATCTGCACGTGTGATAATGTCTGACCTCATTCTTTAGCTCGTGTGAGGCTGGACTGAGGCAACTGCTAATCAGCCACGAGCTGGGAGTGTTACTGGAGGATGAAAGATTCTTCTAGGAACCAATATATCAAAGATGATACATTACAGACAGGAACATTTCTGTTGATTGCTTCTGTGTTGATGAGGTTTGGTGTGAGATGGCCCACAGTGTCTTAAAGTTTTATTCCCAGTCTAACCCATCTGTTGCCTGTGGAGTTCAGTTGGAGTTGATGCTGTACTGGTTTCTGTGAAGGGGGTATACACAAGCTGGAATGACATGGCTAAGCTTGTTTCATGTCAGCCACCAAATAAAGTAAAGCCAGTTTGGAACAAAGCATTTTTGTGTGATATGCCAAAAAAAGAATTCTGTCCTTTTTAATCACCCAGTCTCCTGAACTTCAGCCAGCTCCACCCTCAGAAAAAAAAGAAAAAGACACTAAGGGCTTTAATGCCTGCTGGAGACATACGTATGTCAGCTCCAAACTGTTTAATAAACCCGTTTGAAGTCTTAATTCTTAACCTACCTCATGGCATTGTGCCTGAAAGCAACACCATTGAGTCTGAATACTGGACAAATATTCCAGAATAGAGTAATTCTTCAGAGGTGTGTCTGGGGGACAGTACACTTGCCTCTGTGGAACCACTGAATTTAAAGTGTTCTCCAGTGTCAGAGACCAAGTGCCTATCCAGCCATGGCTGCACTTGGGTGAAAGCTCTCCTGCCAGTTGTTTCCTTCTGCTTTCAAGGCCATGCGCCCAACCTCCTGTTCCCCAGCTGCTTTGGCCGGCCTTTTAGCCAGGACAGCCCAATGAAAGACCTTCCTGCTAAAAATCTGCTGGTGGATGGCAAAGGAAAGACGAGCGATGACTAATACTAGCAAGTAGAACTTGTTTAACTCACCAGGCTTTTTCTTCGCTGTTGTACCACGCTTTAATTATCTGAAAATACCAAGTCCTTGTTAGCAGTGAAGGAGATTGAGGGAATAGATGCCTGACTGCCGTGTTTTCAGGATATAGTGCTGGAACTACTTTCCAAGAGCAAGCATTAATTTTAACTGGAAAGCACAAGTCAGCTGGAAGGGAATCCAGTGATGAAGGTAAAAGACGGTTCTGTTCTTTTTTGGGTGAAAAATAATCTTGTGGTTCTGAGTTCTAAAGAGAATAGCATTGAACTGGGTTGCACGCATTTTTCATTGCTGCGTTGATGTGAAAAGATTGACTCTGTTAGTATATGCTTCCTTAAAAAGCAAATGTGTTGTGAAATGAGTGTACGTAGTTCTATGTATACCATCACGGTGGTTTTCCTAGCAATTTACCTGTTCATCAAGTGTAAATATATGGCTGTTCACTTCAGCTGGTGCTTTAGGAATCGGTGAGTACGCTCTGTGGAATAAAACCCAGGCAGTTTGCAAACAGCCTGAGCTTCCAGCAACTGGCTGAATTGAGGAATCCAAAGTGTGAAATGCACTGTGAAAACATTTTTGCCAGTGAAATGTGTGTTGTCCTGGTGGGAAGAAGGGTATTGAGAAATTGCTACTTGGCAGTTCAGAGCGTGTAGGTGTCCAGTCCCCACACGGTTTGCCAGAGATGCCTACAAAGCTCTGCTTGCTGTGAAATAGATTTTGCTGTCTAGGTACTTGAAGGCTCTTAGGTTTGTTATGCTGTAACACCGAATGTTCCACATAACCTGCCATGTGCCTGTATGTAAAAATATAGAAAACTAAATCCTGTGCTTTAAGTATACATACCATGTGCACCAACGCATGAGGAAGTGTCAGTGTGTTTGGGAGCATCAGGAAAGGTGGAGACAGGCTGGAGGCTCGAATGTCAGCATTCATGTATTGGTTTATATCATGTTAATTTACTGCAGGTGTCTGAAAACAGCACGTGAAGTTCAAGAGCAAGAGATTACACCCATGTTCTGTGGAAGTGCAACTGCAGGGATGTTTCCACTGAAACCAGAAGAATGCTTTGAGGTTATAAGAGCTGCTGTCAGTTAAGGAGAAAAATGGATTTGTGGTGAAAGACTTGGAGTCAGGAGACTTGTTCCTGGCTCTGCAGTGCATTTCCCATGTGACTGTGAAAGTCACAAAATCCTTGTGTTGCAGTTTCCTATTCTTAGTGCGGGGATGCAGTCGTTTTAGAGACATGGTAACATCTTTACAGTTAATTAAGCATTAATACCTTACGTCCAAGATCTCTGGAAATTCTGGCACTATGATCTGAAAGCAGTTGCCAGAGTCAGCACAGGCTTTTAAGTGTCTTGAGAAGCTTGCTTAATTTTAGTTGCTTTGTGAAGCATGTTTAAAAAAACCAAACCCAGCACAACACAACCCTGGGGGGAGTCTTTGGGCGTACACAGATTATTACCAACATTGCAGTGGCCTTGCCTGTAAATGACAGTGACTTCTGAGGTGGGTTTGGGTGCTGCTTTGACCTCAGCTCCTTTTTGATTTGTTTATAAAGAACACTTAAGGACTTTAGATACTTGTGAGTTTATTTACAATTCAACTGTGTTTCTCTTTCTATGTGCTGAACCTGTTTTCTTGGTTCTTGAAAGGATGTTATTGTACAGTGCAGTTGTCACTGAGGATGGAAAATGTCACTTGGAGCAGAAACTGATACCAACAAAATTACTATGTTCATGTAGATTTACTTGAGTGCCATCTCCTGTTCCTGACCTGTCACTTAATTTGGAGCAGCCCTAACCTGTGTAGGTGGTTACCACCAGCACAAACCAATTACTGTTGTTGCATTGGGTTTTCTTTGGGGGGAACATAAGTGTCTCCTGCAGAAGAGAAGCACGAGGAGGGAATTCCTAGCCCCATTTTTTTCCACCCCTTTTCTCCTCTTCCCTCATTGCTTCTCCTTTCCCTTGCTGTGTGCCTGTCACGCCATGCGCTGTTGGGGTACGAATAAGTTGATTTTAGTTTGGGGTGGGCTGGTTTGCCTAGACCAGATACTTGTGGAAGCAGCAATCCAAATTCTGCAATTCAGCAGGCTTAATATTTCAACTTTATGCACTGTTCCTGTATCCTTATAATCTATTTGACATGAAATACTTACAGGCATAGGAAGCTCGATTTCCTGTATGCCACATAAGATTGAACTTGTTGTAGCCAGACTTACCTATTTAATAAGAAGGGTTGCATTCCTTCAGGGTCTTTAAAGTGTTTAAAGGTTATTGAACTAAAGACCATATAAACAGCAGCTCTTGCCAAGGTGAATTAACCTGTGCTGCAGGAACAATGAATCCATTTAGGACCTCAAACTAAGATTTTTGTTACAAATTTTGAATCACAGAAAATGCAGGGGTGGGGTGGGGAAAAATGCAGAGGTTCATGAGGGAGGCATGGAGTTTTCTCCCAGTTTCATTTCTTAATTTTTTTTGCCTCTCTGCTTGCAGATTCTCACAAACACAAAGATAAACACAAAGATCGAGAACACCGGCACAAAGAGCACAAGAAGGACAAGGAAAAAGACCGTGAAAAGTCCAAGCACAGTAATAGGTGAGGAAAAGGTCGATCAAGTCCTCATATGCTAAAACACTATTGCACATGCAGTCTTATAAGAATTACTCTGATAATACATGAGGACGGAATTGCTACATTTTGAACGTGGTTTATATGAGTGTAGGTGCTTTAAGCGTAACTTCTATCATTGCATGCTTTTCCATATGGGTAGCTGAAGGAGTGCATCTTGTGAATGTGAGCCAGTACTAATGCCTAAAAGGTTGTTGTGGCCTGATTTATACTAGTTTAACCCCAGCTTCATGAATATTGATCCATGTTTTTCATAAATTTTTTTGCGTGTGGTTCCGATTTTTTGTCAGAAATGTGGAGTTCTCCTGATTGTTGGTATAAACCCACTGTTTTAGCATAGATGAACTTGATGGGACTCCTCTCTGAAGAATTGTAAGTTCCTAGAAAGATGGTCCCCTAGAACAGGGGTGATGTCCTTGGCCTGCTGCCACGGTGGCTGATTATAACAACAGTGTGAGGCAGTGCTAGGAACTTCTTATGAACTGGTCTCAGCTGCTGGATTAGATGCTGAATTTGAAAGGGTTGCATGTTGTTTTGTCTGCAGGTGGTACACTACACTGCCACTACATGGCGAAGGTGTTCCACACCAGTCACCTGCTGTGTTGCCCACACTGAGCACAAACACCTCTCTACTTTGTTGATGACTGTAGCTCCTGAGGTGGTGGCGAGTTCCACAGTGCAGTCAGTACCCTAGCCTAGGCTGCGAGCTGCATGTGCAGGGCTGGCCATGGGGATTTGATGTGGCAAGCACGTCACACACAGGGTGTTGCTCAGAAAAGCTTCCTTAGTTGTAACTCTGACATGCAAGCGCCACAGAGCCTGCACTGACAATGGAACTTGAAAAAAAACAGTCTCTGGAGGGTAAGTTTCTGTTGTGACACTGAATAGTGGACACCATTTATGCTATGGCCAAACAAGTGTTACTAACTAATTGCTGTGCAACTATGAAAGCAGTCTAAAAATGAGTTTAAAGGCATGTGTTAACAATGATTTCTGTTAAAAGGAAACACAGAAAGGAAGAGAGTGTCTGTGCTGAACAGTAGGTTTGATTTATTGGGGTTGTACTTTGAGTTTACTGTGACCTTTTGAGAAGTTACACAACCTGACTGTTCTGTAAGACGTTTCTTCTTTTTTTTGAAAATAAATGGTTGACGGGGAGGGGAAGAATCTAGGCCAAATAACTTTCAGCTTTTACTGGCTTCCACAGCAAAGATGAAATGCTTTGGACACATCGTTTGCACTCTTCTTTGCTTGCATGTCTGTATTGCCTTCATTTCTACTTTCCATTTTTCTGATCTTCAAGCATGCATCTCAAAATTGACTTGTCTCGTGTTCCCGAACGGTCATTTCTTCACTTGAAAAACCATTCTCCTGCAATCTTGGCAAAGTGTATCCATTTGTAAGGAGTAACGTAAGCGCTATCTTTACATTTCCGGAATTTATTAATGGTTTGACCTTATTTGTGTGAGAGGTGGAAATGGTCAGTGTATTTTTAACTGGAAGAACTAATTATGGCTCATAACTTGAAGCTGTGTGCTCTTGATTGTGTAAATAATAAAATGCCAAAACAGTGGAAAGGAGATAAGAATGGCTAATGTGTTTTGGGTAGTGTAGCTTGTGAGATGATATGAAATCATGCTTTATCTTGAAATAACTCCTTCCTTCTTACAGTGCTGTCTTGAAGTCCCTGTGAGAAAGGAATCATGTTTTCCAGGCATTGTGCAGTCACTCTCATTTTTCCTGTGAACACAGTATCTGCATCTTTGAGTCCCATAAGAGGGTACAACCTGTGTGGATGGCATGACTGAGCGCATCTGTGTGCAGGGGCTTTGTTCCAGGCATGTTTTGGGAGAGGTGACATAATATTACCTTATCCTGCAGGCTCCTACTCAAGGTGGTACTTTGCTTCCCCAGGCTGAGTGCGCAGCTTGCAACGTTTTTCTGAAGTGTTTTCTGCCTTTCAAAACTGCCCCCTGAAAAATGAACTGAATCGTGCTGGATCGTGATATCCAGTCTTGAAGGTGGTACTCGGGGAAGATATCGTACATAAATGTGCATGCGGTGCTCTGGTAGGATCACTCTGTCAGGAGAGCTTTAATATTGTCTCTTCCCCGTTCATTCTCAGTTATGCAGTGTGTAAAGTCAGCCAACTTCTAACACAAAGCTTTTGGAAATACCTGATCTCGTAATTGAAATTTAAACATTTCTTCCTCAACTCCTTTGATTCAGCTGCTATCCATGCGATTCCATAAATGTAAGTTGTGTCTGTGAGGATTAGATTTTAGGTGGCCATTGTCTTGTGAAGTAGATAGCCCAGCAGCTCACATCGTGGGAGTTGGTGTGGAGGAAGATCTGTGGTGAGCAGGGAATTCCTGGAATGACCTGAATAGAGCATATGCTTGTGACCAGGTGACTGCCAAGTGTTCTCATGAAAGGTGTGAATCCAAGGATGGCAGAGGTCAGTCTGGTGAGTTACGTTATGGGACAGGGTGCAGAAGGAGCAAAGCAAGCCAGGTTTCAGTTTGGGCTCTGTTGCTGCAGTTGCTGTACCCAAAGACTCCTGCACAGAGCCATGATCAACAGAGAAGTCTGAATTTTAGGATGGCGTGTGTGACTCTCTGGTGTCCATCACTATCTAAGTGGATGAGTTGCAGTAGAGAAGGGGGCATTTGATCACTTTCATTTTTAATAGTTCTTAATTCTGCCAGCAGCAGGAGGGGAAGAAATTCCATTGCAGGAAAATAGTGATTTGTCCTCTTTCAGAAGGGCTCTTAGCTGTGATTTAACAAAACCAAAACCAGCTTTCTTTTTGGGAGGAGTGAGTGTTCTGTAGTTGCCCATGCTTCATTAGTTTTGAAAATCATAGGCCTTTTAACAGAGCTATTTGGAAGGGCTGGTTCTAGGTCCAGATTATTTTGATACTTGATTGTAAGTGGCTGTCATTGCTGAAAAAGATTCCTCACACACAAGTGTAGATGCACATGGAAACAGTGTATCATTCACTGTGCTTGCTAAACAGAGGTTCTTGTTTTTCAACCCATCTACTGCTTAGGCAAAGAGTTTTCTTGGCACTGAGCTGATAAATGTCCATCTTTCTTGGTGTCAAGCAGTTGTGCTTGCAAGGTGACTGAAAGGCGTTGCATTCTTAGATTTTTACCAAATGGGTTCAAAACCCACGGAAACTCTTTGCTTGGAAGATTTTTCAGACAGGTTAGAAAATTCTACTTCCGAGTTTTTCAAGTGGGCAGCTGGAAGAGTTTTTCTTGGTGGCACCCTTGCGTCGGTTTGGCTACGAAACGGCGTACTGATGGATCAGTTTTCATGGTGTTCTCTCTGTAGCACGGACTTCTCTGGAAGAACAGTTACTTTCTCATCCATTGTCTGGAGGATGCCTTAAGTGTGTTTATTTTTTGATGATACCTGCGAAGTAGCATACTACTGACAGCAACTGATCATCAGCAAGTTTGAAACACTTGTAAAAAAACTCCTCTTTTAGTTCAACGTCTCGCTGCAAAGGGCTTCAGTGAGCGAAGCAGAGGACCTCTGTGTGGTGCAAGTGATTTTCATGGTTGCTCCCCATCTCATTATGACATGTAAAGACTCTATGGGGTTGAAGGTCCTTTGGGTTTTTGTTTTGTTTTTTTTTTTTTATAAACAAAGGTGCCAAAATGCCCCTTGTAAAACCCATCCTGGCAGCAGTGCTACCACATTACTGTCCCTCCACGTCACCATCCAGCACCACCCTGCATCTGCAGTAAAAGCATCACTGGACCCAACGTCACAGGACTGCAGCAGAGCTCCGAGAGCCTCTGCCATGCTGAGGAGCCTAACAGATGTTTTGGTGAGGGGATAGTTCTTCACAGAAGTATTTTGAAGGGAAAAATCCTTCCTGTTTGTACTGAAGTTTCTCCTCTGACAATGAAAAATAAGTGAAAAATAACTTTTACTCTGTTAGAAATTAAATGAAATTTCTAAGCTAACAAGAACATGGGATTTTCCAATGGTTTTTACCTGTATGAGGAATTTTTAACAAACTTGATAAAGGCCTTTCAGCTGTTGCTAAAATTGAAAATGAATCCTTTAAAGTTTATATTACATTATTAGAATTGCATGTAAATCTTCAGACAATCTGTTCTGTATTTCGGAAAAGCTGATGTGTTACTGTAAAAGATGTGCTGTATCCTCGATAATTCTGAAAGGAGTTGAACAGTGCTTTAGCAGAAATCCAAGCCCTTGTTGTCACTGAAACTTGGGTTTGTACCTCCATGGCGTTTGATACAGGGTGTGTGAAGAGTCCCTTGATGGCAGTCTGAGATGTGCCGTACTGCACCGGACATTGTCCACAGTTAAGAGCTTTGTCTGGTTGTGTTTGAAAGAGATCATTTTTCTGTCTGTGATGTTTTGACAATTTCATTTCCTGTGCTGTACTTTAAAAAGGCTTTTAAAATAAAACCTGCATTGGGAAGGCAGAACAACTCCAAAGGAGGAGAATGTTTCCTGTATCCAAACTTTGAAGGATCTCAACTGCCAAGATAAGTCTCAGAAATACCTAAAATAGATAATTTTGATTTCATATGGCAGAAGCGTGTGGAGCAGTATGTAGAACTTCTTAATTTCACTTCTTGCTTTCCTCTTCTCCCACTCACAAGATGACACTTCTGTATCTTAACCATCCATTTACAGCTGTAGTAAACTGGAAGAGAATGTTTGTTTGCCTCAGGTCTTCTGCATTGCCCCTCAAGGAAAGAAAATGCAAAGCCCACTTAAGAAAAATCCGCATCAGAGAATAAATCCCCACCGCTATCAAGTGAAATGTTTTCTTTTGCTCCTTTTCTTCAGCCCTTTACTGTCCCGATCCCCAAAAGAAAATTTAATAACACCTATTAAACATAAATGTCAGTGGTTACAAAAATAAAGTGAAAGAGGTGTCTGATCTGTGGGAGATGAGCACGTCAGTCAAGCAGACCATGTGAAATAATGGGCCCTTTGAAGCCAAGACTTGTTAGAGATTGGTTTGGAAGTGTTGGCATTAACAAGTGTCTTTCTGCCAGGTGTCCTGGGCTTTGTGTGTGGAGTGTGGGCTGCCAGCAGAGCGTAGAGTGGAGAAATGGCTGTGACAGGGAATGGGAGCAGAGAAGATGCTCTTGCAGCACTGATCCGTGTTGTCAGTGTGACAAGCATCTGAGCTGCAGGAAGAAAAATCTTCTGTCGGGTTGCATGTTTCCTCTGTTCACTAAAGCTCTTGTGATCACAGCTTGAGATGAACAGAAGCATGGAACACATGGGATTTATAGACCTCATCTTCACTGGTGTCTTCTAAGTTTCATGGTTTTGCTAGGAAAAACACAGATTCCAGGCATTTGCTGGTTGTGAATGCAGATAATTTTCAGTTCAGACTTCTTGCATACCTCCTCTGATTTATGATTTTATCCCGAACTGCTGAGAACTGGGTGCACAGGGGGCAGGAAGAGACAGGGATAGCTGACATGGGGGGGAAAGCCATTTTAAAACAGGATTTCAGTGTCAGCTTCCCCTGCATGAGTGGTTTTGGTTTTTTTCCCTATTAGAGTGCACAGTTCACCTTGATCAGCTTCCTAATGCGACACTGCCTTCCAGCAGTAGAAATCTTTGCTTTTCATTTAGTAATATCCCTGATTCTCGCACATCCCCAGACAGTGCATGCAGAGCCTGATCCTCATCTCAATGCACAAGTATATTTTTATCAGCTGTTGATTAGTGCAGCTTTTTATCTTGTTCCTCTTGCTGAAGGCTTGCTTGATCTATAATCTGTGAAAACTGGTGAAAAGACTCCTTTCAACTCCAGGAAAAGGGGTTTCAGGGAGTTCTTTTATTGTATTGCTGAAATCCCAGCAGAGCCATTGAGGCTCACATGTTCATTTGCTGTGATACCATAGGATAACTCTCTAACAGCGAGCATAAAATACTGCAAGCCAGCTGAAACCTTGTCCTTCGCTGGTGTGCTTTCTTGTTCGGAAATGCTTCCTGCCCAGTCAGCCATTCCTTGCTATGCACTTGTCTGAATACGATCATGGTTTTCCAGTAATATTGTGTTGCGTCAAACGAGATATGGGCTGCGTAACCTGTGCTCTGTCCCTATTGTGTTTGTAGATTTCACTAAAATCACAGCTCCCTCTTATTTTACGCTTCAGTTGCACCGTAGCAGCTCCCGAGTAGGCAAGCAAGGCTCTGCGTGCAGCAGGCTCGGGTGTTTGCTAGTAGCAGATTCCCAGTCACAAGCTAATTACAGCTGAGAAAATGAAAGGAAATATAGAATACTTCAAATAAAGCATCCTTCCCAGCATGTGATTTTGAAGCTGGAGTAGAAGGGGCCTGGGAATGGATTATTCACGTACATAAATGGCACCTGAAGAATACGGTGTTGAATTACTGCAAAGCTGTTGTAGTTTGAAGAAGGAAGCTGTGATCTGCACATCTGCCATTCCTTGGAAACACTTTCCACTTGTGACTTTCCCATGTGATTGCAGCCTGAGCAGCTGCTGCCAGGTGCCTGTTCTCCCTTCCTCGTGTCCTTCCTCTCCTCCTGCAGGCATCCTCACTGGGAAATACGGCCAAGCTTTTAAGGGAAATGGCTGTTTCTGTTGCATTTGCTGCGCTGTGTGCTTCAGCCTGAGCTCTCCAAGGCCTTTGGATGCCCTTGTTCGCACTGAAACGCTAAATGAAGCAAGCCAGCAAAAAGGCTGTAGTGCTTTAGGAGATGCATTTCTACTTGTCTGGTCTTCGAACTAAGCCAGTGCAGTGATATGTCTCTAGATGATGCACCCTCTGGTTCCGCTTGTGTTAATGTAGTATTCTACAGTAATGTGTTACGTTTAAAAAGCAAAACAGTGCAGGTTGTTGTCATTAAGCACCTTTAGAGGTGTAAAACTGAGTGTGGTTGCAGAGGTTCAGCTGGAATGGTCTGGATGAAAAGGTAAGATCATATTTTGTCAGCAAAGCTGGATATTTCTGAAACAAATTGTGAACAACTGCTTTATGATCCAGTTGTCCTCTTTTTAGGCTGACTCGTGCTGAAGCTTCCCTTTCTCTTACGGAGGCTTTCCTCTCCTCCTTTAGGCTGATGTGTTGGCAGAGGGGCACGTGCTGCAAAGATGATGAAGGATCCACAGTGCTCCGAGGCATGAATTCAAGATAAAATTATCTGGGTGCATGTGGTGTTTTGTTTGGTTGTGTTTAGTTTCTTTAAAGTGATTTTTTTCAGTTTTGAATTGGCCAGGAAGACAGACTTCTGATCTTTAAATTGTTCCCAGTCCCTCCTAATAATAGCTTTGGGGTTGTCTGGAAGTAGCTTTCTGATAGATGACTGAAACCTCTTATTCGGGTAAGAATGGCATCCTGTTAACTTCTCTTTTCTTCTGATGCTAGTGTAGTGGTTAATTGTGTTCCCCTGGAGGCTCCCATAAGCATCTTAGCCAAATGGAAGACCAAAACTGCTCAGCTTGCTGGCTGAGGTCAATGTCTGTGCAGCTGGCTTTGCTTTTGGAGGGGAAAAAAAAGGTTGCTCTTCTCAGGATTGTTGCTTGAGGCCTTTGATAGCAGCACGTTTCCAAATAAGATTTTCTGGGAGATGAAGATTTCAGGCCCTCCTAGGGAAGACGGACACCGGTGTTCATCGTTGCACACATCAGAAAATTTGTGACTGAGTTGTTGAAATCAGAGCTGTGACCTGGTGTCTGGAATCACATAGGGTCGATAAGCAGCCTGCTTACAAATGAGGAAGGGAAATGTATGCCCTTTTTTCACTTCACATTGGAGAGGGTAGGACATGAAATCAGACTTCTTTTTCTCTCTGGGGAATTTCTTCAATCACATAGCAGGAGGAACAGCAAGCAGGACCTCAGGGCATAGCCACCACTGCCATGTGGAAAATGAAGCTGTAGGGTGAAACTGGAGATGGGTTTCCTTGGGTTATCTGAGCCTACATTGCTTTGGTGAGAAATCCTACTGCTTGCTGCAGAGCAAAGAGGAAGGATAGTGTTGTGATTAAAACGTAAAACTAAAAGAAATGAAGACTGAGTCAGGAATGCAGACTTCTTGGTCCTAACTCTGGTGCTGAAAAATCATGACAGCTTTTCAGTGGTGGCCTCGTATTCTCTTTTGAGAGGGAAGTCGTTTGAGCTTCTGCTTAACCTTAATTTTTTAGCACTTTGTTTATTCCAGCCATGAACTGTAAGCACTCAACGCAAAAATTGTCACTGCTTCTCTAGGCGAGTAGGATTTTCTTACTTTTCCAGTATTAGCTTTGCAATGTAGATCGTCATCTATTAATTTGCTTTTAGTCACATTTTGTGTTCATCTGGGGGCTCTGCCAGTCATATTGAAAGCTGGTGCTTTTGGCTGCTCATGAGAATGAGTATGTTGCTTTTGAAAAATTTACTTTTTTTTGCTATTTTACCCTTCCAAGCAACAGACCCTGTCATGAACTTTACTTTGGAGAACTCCATCAATCACAGTCTGTACCATGCTGTGGAGACACACGTTGTTTGAGTAAAACACGTTATTTAAGGTAGGATTTAAATGCCAAATAAGAACGAGTCAAAAAATAGACACAAGCAGAAGGGCAGAGAACAAAATGGGCCTAAGCCTTGCGTGTCTGTTCGTTATGTTTTTTGTGTATGAGGATATACCTTTAACTGTAGAATGAGGCAGACTAGGTACGTCGCATACAGGTAACGGTACAAGATGCCATGTCAGAATTTTCAGTCCTCATTTTAAAAATACGGATAACATGCGGAGTGTTTGGTTTCAGACTGTCCATCAGTCTAGTCTGAGCAAATGAAAATACATTAGGTGTCTTCAGTCTGAGATACTGATGAATAAACTGGGTACGGAAGCTGGGGTGTTAGATCTGAGCAAGAGTAGCAAGGCATCTCTTGGATTTCTGAGACCCAGTGTCAGGATGTTCTGTATGTACGCGCATGTCTTGATCATGCAGTGCACATAACACAATCTGCTGGGTAAGAATAGTCTGCAGTTGTTGAATCTTTGCTCACAGGCAGCATGTGGTGCTGTGTGTCTATCTACAAGAATTTCTAGGGTGCCAGTTGCCTTTTAATGTTCAGACGCTCCTTTACAGCTTTATACATAAGACAAAGAGATTGCTAGAGAGTTAAAATGGGACTGGTTTCTGTTCCTACTAATCTCTTTTAATGCAACACAGTATATGAGCATAGTCATTTCCTTCAGAAATGGATATTCATGCTTTATCTGCTTGGGCTTGAAAGGCCAGTGTGTATTTACTGGAGTGTGTGTTGGTCTCGTCTTGAATAATTTAGACATTTTGCAGGTTCAGGTCTGTTCGTGCTAGTGTTATGTGGGGCTCAAAGACTCTCCACGTTGGACTTTACACTGCAGTTCTACAGCTGGGTGTGGGCTGGTGTATTGTGACTGTGATTGCCTTCTGCTGAAGCGCACACAAGCTTTATGGGAGCTGGTTAATGTGCTGCTTTGCTTTCCAGAGCCATCAAACATCCAGCCCTTTTGCAGTCTATTTTTTATGATACAAGACTCAAAGCGTATATCGTTTTTAAATATCACACTCTTAACCTGACATTCCAGCCTTGCTGCTCTTCTGGGCTGCGTTTTCCCAGATCACTTTGGGCTTGCACTTGAGCACTGAAATAAAGAAGCTGCCTATTTCTAGTGAAGCTTTGTGTTGCATCACATAGTCCTTGGGAGAAGCAGAGTGCATCCCAGAGAGTAGCAGTGATGCTCTGAGGAAGGAGGAGTGTGAAGTGCCAGCGTGAGGGAGGCAGCTTGCTTGGTGCCTAAGCATGCACCATAGAAGACAGCCCGATTTCCACTGTGCCTTTGGCTTGCCTAAGCCCAGGGTGACTACGGGGAGTCCGTACAACATTATCAATGTGTACTGAAGGCCTTTGAAGTGACAGGTTTGCTGCTGGGCTTCCACAGCAGTGCTGCTAATCCTTGGTAGCCAGTTCTTGCAGTTTCTATTGTGACTCTTCTGAGAGCGTTTCCTCACTTCTGGCTCCAAGGATCAAATCATTCCATGAGAAAACTCATTTTCATTTGGAAACAGCTATATGTCTTTCTAGCTAATAATAAAAGCTTGAAAAAAATGTGATCTGAATTTACCCAAATGTCTCAGAAATCAGAAGGAGATAGAAACAGAATAAAAAAAGGTTGATTTACTTCTTGGGAGTTTTTCCTCTGATCTGATTAAAGAATTTGAGGTATTAAACTCTATGTAATCCATAGCACCACATTCTGAGTAGTAGCAGACCAGACTCTTGCTTGGAAACACCTTTGAGTTCCCACCCTGCGTGGCAGGGTCATCTTGTCCAAGAAGAGCTGGGCTGACCATGGTGGTGAGGCACAGTTCATGAAACAGCTCTCAGGGCTACAGCGTAATTCCTGCCTATTCTGTTTGACTTTGCATAAACACAAGGACATCACATATCCTGTTTGCTCTGGTTTTCCCATCTGTTTGGGAATAATAGAGATCAGCGGTTTTCTCTTTAAGGTCCAGAGATGAGAGCTGCTACAATGACAAACTGTTGTCTGAGCAAAAGCTTACATGGGCATTGATGGGACTGGTGGCTCTGATCCAGTGATGTTTTACGTGGACTAGGAAAAAGAGGAGAAAGGGAGGCAGTGGGAATTCAACCTCAAGTGTTAAGCTTTAAGTGTAGTGCTGTGGATTTCCTCAGCAATGCAGGCTGGCAGGGGTTTTCCTGAAGTGGAGTGCTTGGTGGCTGCGGTTTGTGGTATGATCCTCTCCTGTTCTTCCTCCTCCTGAAGAGAATAGATGACATTTAACAGGAGACCAGTGGATCGTCCTGTTAAGTAATCCCTTATTTTGTAGGGTTTGTAATTATCAAAACCTGTGACCACTGGAAGTCGCCTGTATTGGTCCGATCTCCTCATGCATCCCTCTCTGCAACCATACTCTCTTGTCTTGCAGTGAGCACAAAGATTCCTCGGAAAAGAAACACAAAGACAAGGAGAAAACCAAACACAAAGATGGCAGTTCAGAGAAACACAAAGACAAACACAAAGATAAAGACAAGGAGAAGAGAAAGGAAGAAAAGGTAGGTGTCCTGTAGGAGAGACAAGAGAATGGTTCTGGCTTATACTGCTGAGCAGTAGAAACTCAGCAGGTTAGGTGGAACTTATACTTCCAAGTTTATCAGCTTGGAGACAATGCTGACCCGGAGACTTGTTTTGTGATGTGGTAAAATACAAACTTAAGGGCTTTATTGGCAGGTATTGTAATTGGAAACAGTCGTTGCCCTTTTGCAAGTTAAATATCCAGTCTGTGTTGCATGTTAGAAAACCATAAGATGCTCTGGGCAGTGCTAATCAGCTCCTACTTCTTATGTTTTTCAGATTAAATCATGTGGTGATATAAAAATAAAGAAGGAAAAGGAAAATGGCTTCTCCAGGTAAGAAATCAAGTCTATGATCTGAGAAAAGTAGCAGTTTGACTTCAGTTAGGTACTCCATGTTTGACTTCTCTCACTTGGTCTTGGAAAAAACCGGGATGCCTTTGACCCCTTCAGGCGATCTGGTTTTCTCAATTTTGGGAATTGGTAATTGATCTACTTACCTCGTAACTGGAGATGGGAGCTGTTGAATACCTGGTATCTGCCTGCACATGCTGAGTTTGTCCAAGTATTAAATAGCTGAATTCTGCCAAGGACAAATTGAATCCTGGATTTGAAAGATCCTCTGTTTTACAATAGGTACTTGAACCCTTCAGGCAGTCTTCTGGAGACAGAGTCTTGTAAAGACAGTCCAGATTGCCTCTGAGTGCGTCTTCTGTAAGCAGCTGCAGCCTAAAGCCTTTGCAGAAGAGTCACAAGTAAAAAGGGTGCTTGTGTAAAATCAGAACTACCTTCAGAAAATGCCTAGATGTCCTGCTCTACTAAATTCTTGCTAATACTAAAACCACCTGGACTTAAATTATTTAGTCATGATTGGTACAATGTCATCTCAAACACCTGAAATGAGCAACTGCTAGAAGAATATTTTTTTCTTGATGGACTAAGATCCAGCCATTGGTTATTTTTAAGGTGGTAAATCCAGTCTGCTGACTCGCTGGAGGTCGGTGATCTGATCGATACATGTGTTCATATCTGTTAGTCAAGAAAACCTTTCAATCATGTGTACAGTTTATGAATCCACTTTAAAATAAAACCAGCCACCAAGCCAAAATCCTTCCAGTCTCCCCATGTTCTGTGGACACAGAACAGCTAGGAGAATCGTGTCTATACCTGTTAGTTATTCCCTGCGTATTTTGAGTGTGCCCCCTTGACATGAGTTCCTCCATATCTTTCATTTCCTGACTCCTATTTAAAAATGCAAACTAAGTAGCTGTGCTTGGAACAGGGAGGAGGCGCCCTCTCCAGGCCCTTTGGGGGATACTCTAGAGAAAAGCAGTGATGTTTTAGGTATTTCACAGTGTAGGGGACAGCTATTATTAACTCGTTCTAGCCTCTGCTGTTTGGCAGAATTGCATGCATATGCTGATCTTGCCAGGGACATAGGGTGTTCTCATATCAAGGTAACTGAGCCGTCTTCAGGTCCAAGAGCATTTTTTGTGTGTGTCTGAGAAAAGCCTGAAGGAGCTATCCCAATTGTGCCTTCTTCAGGGCCAAAAGCTGACTAAGAGGAAAGTAATTATTTTCTTTTTTTTCCTGCTGAAATGTTCTTTTACAAATTCACCAGAGAAAAATGTCCTCACTCACATGGTTTTGATTTCCTTCTTTAAGACTTGGAAGGATGAGCAATGTTACAGTCTTGGGAACAATGCAAGTCAAGGTTCAGCTTGGTCAAACAGCTCCTTTCTTTTCATATAATCATGCTTTATTTCCCAATATTACAAAGTGTTGTGAAATATTTCAGTGTTAAAATAGACAAGATAGAAATCCTAGCACCATAATAAACAGCAGTTCTAGATTTCTGTCCAGAGGGGAGAATAAATTAAATGGGACAAATATTTTTTCCATAGATGTTTTGCAACTGTCTGCGTGCTGCAGACTTGTGTCTTAGTTGATCACAGGCGATGCCCAGAAATGGCTTCTCACAGCAGCACGTATCTGTTTCCCCTGAGTTGCATCTGCCAGCTCTGCAGTGGCTTTACAGCTGTGAAAGAGCAAATTGCCTTGTTCTGCTTCATGGACACATTACCAACTAAAATGAGACTACAATGTCTCTTGCTGAGTGTGATCTACAAAGCAGAATTCTGCTGCTTTTCTCCCACTCCATCCAAAATCCAGATGTTAACCTGGAAACAGAGTCAGTTTGATACAGACGTTGCTGATTGAATATGAATAGGAAAGCCCAAGATAGCGCTGTTAATTTTTCTACCTGAGTGGAGCAGCGCTAAGTGCTTCAAAATGTAATTTTTGACTTGTTGAGACATCATTTTCCTCTTGAAGATAAGTGACAGGCTTCTATGAAAACCAGAAATAATGAGTTTGTTTAAAGGGATACTCTCTTGGACTCTTACTGGTTTTTTTGTTATTACTGGTGACTTGGGACATTATGGCTGAAAACGTTAAGACTAATTTAATATTTGTGGTCTGTTGAAAGGGACAGAATTGTTTGCGTCCTGCAGTTAGAATAGTAAAAAGACAATGATCAGTTTAACTTTGCCAAATCTTTGTTTCCTCTTGCTGTTTTTCACATGCCTCAGTATTTAGTTGGCAAAAGATTCAGGGGAATAGCTTTCACATCTTTTAGTTGGCAATGGTTTTTTTCTCTTATCAGGCTCAGTAAGGATATTGAGTTGAATAATAAATAATGTTAGCTATTTGAGTGCACATGTGTGTTCATTTCAGTTTTGGTTTAAAGTTCTGGAAGCCACACTGCTTTTTACTGAACCTCAAATAAACAATGAAATCTAAGCAGTTGAAATTGATCTTGATATTGCTTGAGAAATGGCAAATATATAGATGCTGAAAGACCCTCTCCATATGTTGTCTGTGGATATGCAGAGAATGACACATCTAAGGTATTTGGGGTCTTAGGACAATAACCCATTCCAGGACTGAAAGACATGCCTGTTTTGCAGATGATCTTTTCTTAAAACTGAGTTTTTGCTGGTTTCCAAGAAACTTCCTCTTTGAAGTTAGAACCACCTTTCTTTGCTTCTCTTTTGTAGCCCACCACGTATTAAAGATGAACCAGATGATGATGGGTTTTATGCATCTCCTAAAGAGGACTCTAAACCGCTGAAGAGACCTCGAGAAGATGATGAGTAAGTGGCGTGGGTGCTGGTGACGTGGATGTTTGCTGTTAGTTTTAAAAAGATAACACTGAGGGAGCAGGTGGGATTTCAGTTTGTCAGCACAAAGTTGTTCAAATGGGTGGCTGAAGGTCTGAGACCAGGCTCCTTATGCTGTTACAAGGTCACTGAGCAGGGCAGCAAGGATAGTATTTGTGGTGTTCAAGGCAGAATACGGTGACCTGCTGCTGTCAAATGTTGCAGTGCTATTAAATAAAAGACGAGAAAAAAACAAAGGCAGCTAGGGAAAAGACACTGGTGAAGACTGTAAAACATAAATCTGAGCAAATAAGGTATTAATGCTAGCTAAGTGGCTGCAGAGGTTTCTGTTGGGTGAGAAAATGGCTGCACAAGGGGAAGAAAATGCAGTGTCAGCCTGTTTGGGGGTGGGGGGAAGGTTTGCCTGTGCTGTTCAACATTATTTGCCTAGAATCGAATTATGTCGTGGGTTGTGCTGAGGATTTTTCTGTCTAAATCAAAAGTAAAATACGCATCATGTTTGCCTGAACCTACCCAGTAAAATAAAAGCCCAGTTACATCAGTCTGTGATCTGTCACCATCTGTGTGCATCCAGCTCTTTAGGTAGTGTGACCTTGTTAGCAGGCTGGAGTTGAAGGGTTGGAAGGGTTTAACCACGTCCATGGCATTCTGTCCCCATGTGGTATTTCTCAGTTTCCAAGAGAGGGGTGTGACATCTTTTTCTTTTGCGTTATCATTTGCTGCCTTCTGTTAAGTTTTTGTGACCTCCCATTTCATGTCTGCAATGGAAAGATTAAGAATGTGCAAATAGTCGATTTTGTTATTGTTTGAACTAGTGTGGGATGCAAAACGTGAGCCTTATGGGCAGATCCCAGACTGATGATTGGGAAAAGAGTTAGAGGTAGAACATTCCACTAAGGTTTTGCCATTTATCCCATCCCAGTAATTGCTGGGTGGCTACTAATGCTTTTGAATCAAATTTAATCAGGGAAGATTTTTGCTTCAGCAGTCTGAAACGTGTGGGGAGTTATTCACGGAAACGGCTTACAGGTTTTAGGGTTTTGTGGGCTGGTTTTCTGGATAGGGTTTATTTGGTCTCCTGAGAGTGGGGCATAAAATTATATTCTTTAAAAATTAAGCATGCCAGAAATACTGTGAACTTGTGCACACAGACTTTGTACACGTGTCACTTCTCCTTATTTTTTTGTGCTGGAAAATTGATTGTTTTCATCAGCTGGTCCTTTTGTTCTTGCAGTGCTGAATACAAACCCAAGAAAATCAAAACAGAAGACATAAAGAAAGTAAAGAAAAGGAAACAAGAGGAAGAAGAGGTAATGAGAAAGACAAGTTTGTTTCTGTGATAGAGACTGACAATTGGTGTTGGGTTATATAGAGCAGGAGGAATCTAATTCAAGAGTGAGGAGGCAGGGGCCAGTCTCGGACGAAACTGCATTTGGTAGACAACCTGCCTTTGGGACAGGTTAACTTACCCAAACCAAAACGTATAAAAGGTCAGGGAAAACTTTATCTCCTACTTTTAAAACAATAGATGGAGAAGATGCCTCCAGAAGTTTTAACTTCCAGCCTATTGCAGCCAGTTCCATCCTCCTTTTAAGTATCTTGCAAGAGAGTAGAGGAGAACTGCTAACAACATCTGGTAGTTGCACAGATGTAGTGTGGTTCAGAAGCAGAGGAAATGAAACCGAGATTAGCTGCTAGAAAGACACTTGAAGTTTTAGATGGAGCCTAGGGTGGAAATTTCTTCAGAGAGGGACTTGGCGAGGAGAGGTTAGCCATGATTTGAGGCTAGTGAACTATGCTCCGCATCTAGCGAGGATGCCTTTGTGAGGCACGTGTTGCAAGCACCTCCTGGCAATGTGGCTAATTCTTCTCTTGGGTTTCAGCTCTCTAAATGTGCTCCATAGCATTAGCCAGACCAAATGCATTAGTGCAAGCCAAGGGGGGCATTTCTGTAATGAAGCAGTCGTGTTACTGTGACCCAGGTGAGGTAGAATAACTGTGTGCACTTAGCATGTCCCAAGTGTGAGATAAAAGAACTGGGCTTAAAACTTAAGTGGTACTATCAGCAGACTTTGACTTCATAGGGTGATCTAAGGAGTGAGACCACAAGTATTCAGTTGTTTGTGGTGAAACATATACCACAGAAGGCTGCCTTGTAGTTTTAAAACACCTTTTCAGGGAGGGGGGAAATAGAGTAGCTTGTTCTAACAGATTCTTACTCATTTTACAGGACAGTAAAGTAAAGAAAGCTAAGAGCAAAGACAAGAAAGTCCCTGAAGCGGACAAGAAAAAGAAGCCGAAAAAAGAAGAGGAGCAAAAATGGAAATGGTAACTAATATATTAATGATGTAGGCTTCCCTCTGCAGCTGGACTGCCCTCGTTACCTCCCATGCTGACTGAGTAAGCCCATCTGGCTTTCTCTTTCATTGATTGATGGGGAATGCTGTGAATAATTGGCTTACTTTCTGATAAGCTCTAAATAAATATCTCATTCACTGTGCTCATACTCTGAATTAGAAGTGCAGTACATTTTTTTGGTGTACCTAAAACAAGACAAGTGTTTTGTGGGTTATTTTTTTTTCTCCTGTCTGTAGAATGTGTAAGTTACCTGTCCATGATCAGATACCAGTGTTGTTGTGCCCAGAACCTGCTCCTTGCTGACACTCCTCAGAGTAATATGAAAACTTGTAGGCTTGGAGTATCACCAGGAATATATAAATATGTGCAGATGTATTATGGAGTATTCTAGTAGATTTTACCTGTGTTAGAAAGGTACAACATGAGTGCGTATCCACCTTTTCATTCTAGCTGGATGTCAACTGTGCTCCTCAAAACTGCTCCTGCCTCTGGCACAAAAATGAAACTTGGTCAAATGACCAGTTAAGCTTGGGCTGTTTGGAAAACTAATTTTGAAAAGAAGTTGTGAATGGCGGGGGTGCTTTCTGTCTTGCCCAGGATCCTAAAGTAACATCACTGAGCAGCTGAAATTGTTTCCACTCACTCTTAAAATTTTTTTTAGAAGCTTTTTTAAATAGACCTGAACTCTGTGGTTCAGTTGGAAGACAGGCCTGTGCTGCAGCAGTAGTGCTCTGCCTAAGAAACCTGCTGGGATTTTTTTTCCAACTATCTACAGTAATTTAAGCTATTGTTACTGCTAGATGTGAGGAGCTTGTGTGTTTTGAAGTTTGGGCCTTAGTACTTCCCTCAGTTCAATGCATGTGTAGTTTTCAAAAGGCTGTGTGTTTTCTCCACTCCTGTAATGTGTTTTTATGACCTTTTGGGGATGATATTCCCATGAGCGTTTTCTTTTCTCAGATCATTTGGCTATTTTTAATAGATCTATAGTGTTAGGGAACACCTTTGCAATCTTCTGTCCTTTCAGTTTCAGTACTTTACCCCTTTATCATCACTCCTATTGATGCACCTTTAAAATGAAAAATTCTTCTGTAGTGTTTGTACTCTTTGCATATTTCTTTGATTGTCACGTCTTCCTCAGAACCATCAGCACTTGCATATTTTTTCATACTTCTATACTCTCAGAAATTTGGTTTTTCAGGCCCCTTCCCAAAGCTATCTGATATTTTTCCTCAGCAATCCACTTTTTTCTTCATCCCTTTGACCCAGCATCTTTTTAATGTGCTTTGACATTTCCAACCTACAGGGACATGAAGCAGTAGGAAGCTACAGAAGATCTCTTTAAGCCTTAACGATCTGTTGTCTTTTTGGCTTTGTCTCAGCTGCCCTTGCTGGTTCTGTCTAACTTAATATTCTGTTACCACAGCTCCCTTTTAGTGTAGTCTGTATCCTTCAACAGCAAACCTGCACTGGAAAGCCGTACTGCTTGCCCCTCACATGTCTTTGCATCACAGTCTTAGGTAGCTGTGTTGAGCTCTGCGATTTGTGCTTACTGCTGAGGAAAAATGCCTTTGAAAGCATGTTTTGCAAAATTTGGCAGCAGGTAACTGCATCCTTCTGCTGATGTTCGCGTCGTCCATCTGCAGCTTTGTATAGCATGTCTTTAGCGGACAGGGTTTCATCTGCACTTCAGTTGTGTCTCTTAAGGGCATTTTATGTTCCATCTGAGTCAATTTTCTGAATGTCTGATCTCTTTTTTTTGGCTGCTTCCTCAAATGTGTGCTGCCTTGAGCATTTTCATCCTCACTTCTGTGAATACTTGATGCTAAGCATTCCCAAAGCATCGGCCTCGTTCATCACCATGTGGAGAGCTTTTAGAGGTCATTTTCACACCCTGTCAGCGTGTGAAGAATATGTGATCCAGAAGCATGCCTTATGAGCACTGCTCCCACCTTGTGTTATAGCAAGTTTGTTTCCTTGAAGTAACATATCCCTGAGGTATATTCAGGGTTTTTGCTAAGAATCTTCTCTCTGTTTTCATTCTACTTAAAAAATCCTCCCCAGCTTTTCCTTCCTGAGCTGCTCTGGCATTCTTAGGCTTGATACAGGATTTAATTGAGGAACCTGTGACTGATTCACACAGTATCTGCTGAAATCATTAAGGCAGCTTTCCTGACAGGCAGCACTCTCCTTGTTCCCACAGAATCATTTGTGGAACATTGCTTTAGGAGTGGGAGCTTCCTTGGGCAGTGTTGCTGTAGTGCTTTTTTTTGTTTAAAACCAAAGGAGAATGGAAAATTTGGCTGCCCTCAGAAGGCTCACTTTTACCTTTTGTCTTAATGCTTATGTACAAGGTTTGAGAAGGTGGAGGTGGGATTGGGAATCATTTGTGATCTTTCTGTGGCAAACTTTCTGATAGTTTTGGTCTTAGAAACCACCCCATGGATCCCACACTTTCTTGTAGCTCTCCTAAATTGCTGCCTTTCTGGTACTCCTTTTGCACGCATCAGAACAGGAATGGGTAGAGGATTTCTTATCAAGGAAATACCAGTGATAAATCTTAAAAAGCTACCTCTGAAAAGCAGGAATGACAAACCTGTCCTGTAAAGTAGTAACTACTGTGGATGTATCCCCTCATTTTTTTCTTACACGAATCAAAGTACTCCTTGTCAGAGAGAATAACGTTTCTCTGGCTGGGAGGAGAGGTGAAGGGCTTAAATTTATTTTGCTGAAAGGAGCTTCTGGGTGGAAGAACCTAGGCCTATGTTTGACAAAATATTTAGATTTCTAGCTTCTAATTAATTTAAAAACAATCATTAAGAATGTAAATATTTGGTATCTAGACTTCAAATGTCAATATTAGTTTCTTATATCAGCATAGTTTACTCAAGCCTCCTTCCCAGCCAGGGACTGAAACCTGACATGCAGGGTTTGTACTGATAGCTGGGATCGCGTGCGTTGCTGTGAAAAATGTTACTGTGCTGTTCACAAGAAAAAGTCAGGCCTAGTACTGTGGTCAAAGATGGTGCTTCACTAACTACAGCGAAGCACTGTGTCTCGTGTTCCTGAATTACTGATGTACAGCACCACTGCAGCATTTCAAGTGTCTTCCAGCAGAAGCTCTCTTTATCCCTCTACAGCACTTGTCTTCTGTACAGTGGTCCTGTTATCGCACTAGGGATTACGTGATCTCTGTGCATCAGAATTCCTGAGATGCACGCAGTACGTGCACGTCTCTTCTTGGCTGCTGCTGCACCCAGTGGGACTGCTCCGTAGGGCTGTCTCTAGAGGAAAGCTTAAACTTTTTTTATTGTCGTGGTTGCTCAACAGAGTGGTCTGGGCAATTCAAAGACGGGATGCTGTGACAGGTTAATGGCCTTGCAGTTGATTAATCACTGAGGTAAAATAGCCTTTCTCAGCAGGGAATCCTGTGCCAGCAGCATGGAGAAGTGATGTTCTGGTAATCATGAAAGAAGTGTAGCGGGGAAGGAGTAAGGAGTCACTGGCTTGAGCACAGTGTACTGGAAACTGGGGGAGGATACTGGCCTGGCGGGACCCCTTTTCTCTGTAGATGAATTGCTGTCCCTGTGAGTTTGTTCAGTTGGAATGTGGGATTGGTGGCGCCTACCTTGCTGTGTTTTGATACCTAATAGATCGTTTACAGAACAGTTTTATAGAAGTGGTTTAAGATAAGTTTCCAGTTTTCTTAATGCTGTTTTGTTTTTCAAGTATGATTTTCTTACCCAAATAGTTGGAATGAATTTAAAAGGACAGAGCAAGTTTCACTCTTTCTTTTCTGAGCAGGTTTGTTCTCATTTAGGTCATAAATGAACATCTGTGTCTTTATCTCTGCCCTTAGTGGCCTACTTGTCCACATCTGAAAGCAGCTGCATGATATACTACAATTGTTTGGCTTTGCTGAGCAGGCATCCTGGACCTGATGTTAGGTCACAGCTGACTCTAATTTGGCACAATCCTAGCTGCTTTACAAGACTGAATTCTTCCTTTTCTAAAGTTCTAAGCTTTTTCAGCTGTGTGATTTTTGTGAAAAGAGCAGCCATTGGGACATGTTGTCAGATAACCTGTGATACAAGGTTCATGGACATGGCTGTGCTTTTTTTTAAAAAAAAAAAAAAAAAAAGGAACAAAAAAGGGAGTGGGGGGTGGGGAACCCAAACAAACAAACAAACAAAAAAAAATTACGATAGTGCCTTGAATATTTGTACTTGGTCTGTGCCTGGCAAAGCAGTGATTGCTTCCTGATTTTCTTTAGCATACTCTTATATTCACATAGTGATAAAATGAAAACTTGGAGCTTAAAATTGTATTCATTCTTATTTGTTTCTTGAAGGTGGGAAGAAGAGCGCTACCCTGAAGGCATTAAATGGAAGTTCCTAGAGCACAAAGGTCCTGTATTTGCTCCGCCATATGAACCTCTGCCTGAAAATGTCAAGTTTTATTATGATGGTGAGTTAATCTGTGTTTCCACTTGCTGGGAAGAGAAATAAACATTCTCAGACTATTGTGGCGTTCTTCCGGGGACTGAAGAGAAGAGGAGGTGGTTTTGTTTTAGTGGTGAGCTTAAAATAAGTTCCTCAAGGGCTAAGTGAAGGAATAGTCTGTGGAACTAAAGGAACAGCCTGCATATTCTGCTAACCAAGCTGAGACAGAGATGAACTCGTTCTCACCCTGTTCTGGTGGTAAATCTCTCGGGCTACTTAACAGTACGAGAGTGTCTCATGCCTGAGAGTGGTGCAGTGTAGAACCAGCAGAGTACAGAGCTGCCTCATCACTGGCCGCCTTCAGGCTTGCTCTGTTTTCTTTAACCTTATGAGTTGCAACTTCCATCCTCTGTGATGAAATTCATGATCATTTGGTGGAATGAGTGGAATAAGAGACACTGAATTTTGATACAGATGAGTAGGGTCTCGTAGGAATGCATGGGACGACCCTGGCCTCAAGGACACAGTGCTGTGGTATAAGTCGTGGTCCTGCTCACTAACCATTGTGTGTGGTAGAACTAATTGATGTGGAATTCTAATATGCTGGGCTGACTGGTTGTTAGAGGCTCATGTGGAAGGGATTATATGATGTGATGCCTGCTGGAGACCAGACTTGATGACCCGTGTGCTTCCTTTTAGTCCTGTGATCATGTTAAATGAAGGATCAAATTAACCCAGGATTGATTTAAGTGGGAGGCATTTGAATGGGTGAAAACATAATTTTTGGTGGACATCTGCGTGAACATTTCCAGGAGTGACGTACTGCTTTCATGTGACGTGACACTGTTTTTAAATACAGAGAAATAGGTGACATTCATTTTGAGCAGTGATGTGGTGAAATAAGCATATTGCATCCTGTTAAAGCTGTCTCCAAGCAAGTAGCACAGTGATCAGGGATGCTGTGTTTGTCTGTCTTAGGGTTGATAAGAACTGGATACAAAACTGAAATCTATTCCCTCTGAAGAGTGTACGTCTCTCCTGCTGCCTAGAGAAGAGGAGGGGTGAGATGCACTGTAGTTATCCCTTTGGTGCAGGCAGCAATAAATTCTTCTCTAGCCATTTATTTCATGAAACCTAGGAAGTGCAGGGATTTTTGCAACCCCTGTCTGTGTCATGATGGAAATTCATCAATAGCCTCAACAGTTACAGGGTAGGCAAGGGGTCCTGGCAAATAAAACAATCACATAAGTCTTCCTTGAGAAACTAGGCGAAAAATCAGATGTCTGATTTACACAGCAGCTGCTGAGAGCTGCTGTCTGTGCTCACAAGGCATTGTCAAATTTCTAGATCATCCTAGGATGATTTGTAGAGTCCAATAATCAGACTGTGGCCAGCCAGCCAGCTGCCAGGCTGCAGGCTCTCACTGGAGGAATCCATCCCTTGCCTGGTGATTGCATTGCGGTGGGACTGCCTGTGTTCATCCAACACAATGGCTGCTGGAGCTATTGTTAGTGCTTACAATGCCAGACTGGAGAAGCTTGAAATCCCCAAGCTGTTTTTTAGGGCTTGACTGTGGGAGTGACTGTGCTTAACAAGCTACTGTTCATAGCCTAGAGATGGCTTTAACTGCGTATTTTTCTGTAGATGGGGCAAGGTAAGAGTGTGGGTGGTGGCACCTGCATTTCAGTCATGGCCATGTGGTCTCTTCTGCTCATTACATCCCCTGGTTGCTCTCTAGTTTTCAGTTTTTAAATCAGGTAACTAATATTCCTGACTCCGGAATAAATTTTTTATTGCTTTTCCAGCCCTGTCACTGAAAGCCTTTTCAAACCTTTTTAAAAAGAACAAAATTTGAGTCCAATGAAATATATTCTAAAGTGATCAGATAAAGGTGAATGAGCCTTTAGCAATTTGGGAAGGATATCAGTAGTTTTAGACCCTTAACACATTACTAACTTGATAGCCTCTCTCAAGCTAGGCTTGCAGCCTGGAAAAAACGTTTCCCTTGCTGTCTGTCCCTTCCCCCATTTCCTGTTATAAGCAAAGAAATGCTGTGTTTTAGGTTGCAGCTTAAAAATTGGCAGAGTTACTGTTGGTTTAATTTAATTGTGGAATATTCTCAGATCACTGGGAGGACCTTTCTTTAAGCCCTGTTTTATGAGGGTTTATAGATCCTAAGGCTTGTAGATGACTCCCATGCTTTAGTTTTGGAAATGATGCAACTTGTTAAAACATGTCGTTAATCAAAAGCGTGATATTATTTTCCAAGAGCATAGAATCAACAGTAGTGTTTCTTGTATTGACTTTTGCGCAGCAAAAAGGTCATTAAAAAATCCACAGGTGTTGACTGTCTGCCAGCCCTTTGGGACTTTAAATATTTCTTGCAACTAGCTGGAGATGTGAGCAGCATGCAAAATCCTTCCCAGGGATCACTGGCACCTCACATGTCGTCAGGAATGCACTCTGGACCAAAAAATACGCTCAATTAGATGTTAGATGTCCAGTCCACAAATTGGATGTTGCAATAGCCTCTTTTCCCTTGTGTTTTAAAGTCTTCCCTTGTAGGAATTTGACTTTGTACTACAGTCTCACAGATAAGCTGGCACGTGGCCTCTCTGTTCACGGAAAGCTCGGTCTTTCTTAAAAATCACAAGCATTTGAGCATGATGTGGAGACACAGGAGTGTATTCCCACAGCAAAGGGAATCATCAGTAGAATCCTGACACGTTTCCCTTCAATGAAGGGAAATTAAATATTTGGCATCACTTTCCAGCCTATCTGTGGTATATCCATAGGAAAGGCTCTTCCTGGCTAGAAATAGCCTAAGGCCAGAAGGGGTATTCCAGAGTGGAGTCCCTCTGTGAATAGAAAAGGAGTACAGTGACTGTATTTCCCATATGTCTGAGTGCTGGAATATGGAATTTAATAAAATCCTTTGCCTCTCTTACTTCAAACAGCAGTATCTCCCCAGGAGCACACATACCACTGGGGTGTCTCAGCGTGGGGCTTCCTGCAGGAGGCCTTTTCCCCTTCCTGTCCTGCATCTTGGACCTGTCTCACATCAGGGTGCTGTTGCTTTTCTTAATGTTTAGATTCCAGAGGAAACTTTTTGAAAATGTTTATGATGAAAGTCAAGCAGTTGTGCTCCTCTGTTTCCTTTGTACATCCAATTTTCTCTACTATGTAACATTTTTAAGGAAAACTTCTCTGTGGTAAAAATACAGTGTCCTTTAAGGTAGTTACAAAGGCCTCTTTGGGGCTTCAGTTCCTGTTTACCATCTTCTTTAAAAAGAAAACCTTTCTTTGTAGGTAAAGTCATGAAGCTGAGTACCAAAGCAGAAGAAGTTGCCACCTTCTTTGCAAAAATGCTTGATCATGAGTACACTACAAAGGAGATCTTCAGGAAAAACTTTTTCAAAGACTGGAGAAAGGTATGTGCATGGTCCTGACTGGAGGCATGACCGATGTCTCCTCAGCACTGGGCAAGGAAAAGCAGCTGCTGTTCCATGCACAGGAAGGTCAGCTCGAGGCAACTAAACGCTGCATCAGATCGTACCTGTGATGTTTACCGTTTATCCTGTGGTTTCACCAGGAAGGATCTTATCATAAATAACCTTTCTCAACCAACGGAGTCAGACTCCTCCCAGTCAGATTTGCTTGCTGCAGCCTGATGGGGCATAGCTGATTGGTTACACACCTTGTTGAAAAGCCAGATTTATAATAGAAGGAGATCCCTCCCGAAGACCTAAAACTCATAATCACCTCAGTCGTCAGCCATAAGATGAAACCTCTAGATCACTCAGTGGAGTTTTCCAGGGTGGGTTACTGGATTTTTTTTTCTCCCTGGCCCTCAACGGTTCCAGTCACTGTTCAGTGTGAGGACTTTTTGGGAGGTGGTGCAGCATTGCCCAGTGCTCACAGAGATCACAATGCTGGTCAGCAGCTCCGCTGCTTTTCCCTTTCTCTTTGACCATAGCTGGAGTGAGCACGTGCAAGAATTTGGGAATTCTTGGGGGTTTATTGGGAGAACCTGTCTGTTCCTATTTGGACTGCCTGGGGTATGGTAAGCTCTACTATGCATGAAAACTTACTACGTATGGAAACTTAAAGTGCTGTTTTCTTTCTGCAAGGAAATGACCTCTGAAGAGAAGAGCACTATCACCAGCCTCAGCAAGTGTGACTTCACCCACATGAGCCAGTATTTCAAAGCTCAGACGGAAGCTAGGAAACAGATGTCCAAGGAGGAAAAACAGGTACGAGAGGGAATTCTAGGAGAGTTCTTGATTCTTAGCTGGCTTGTAAATGTCTTTGTAATCATTCTTCTGCCTGCCCTTGCCATTTATAAGTCAGTGTTTACAAGTTTTCAAATTATTGCGTTCATGTTAATTGTAGGAATCCTTACTGTGCAGCTCAAGTAGGGCAAAGCACCGTGTTTAGAGTGTGAATCTTCATCCTGACTTAAAATAATATTGCTAGGGCTTAAGGCTTCTGATCCTGCTTAAGTAAATAAAACCAGAGGAGCTGCTTCCATGGGAGGCTTGGTCCCTATCAATAATGAGTAGTGGGTACTCAGCTGAGGATAGATTTTCACTTTAGTAGCTTTTAGGGTCTGAAGGACAGAATTCAGCAAGGTGGAAAGGATGCCGCAATTACATTAGTGAATAAAATGAGAGAACAAATCTTAAATAATCAGGTAATGCATTTTTCTGAATGAAAAAAAAACCCAACAAACATTTTGTTTTCCAGTAGAATCACTACAGTGGCTTGTGGGGAGAGAATTAAATAGTTTTTAGATGACTGAGACTCACTGCAATGGCAGTTGGAAACTTGCCTCCGATTCTCAATCGATCTTTTGCAATGCTACAGTAATTGTTCCTTGACTGAGGGGCCTGGTAGCTTGGAAGTATGGTCTTTGGGGTCAGAGGGGTCCCACTGAAATAGAGAGCCCATGTCTTGCTGCTGTTTCCATTTGATAAACATATAGGTGAGCCCTTCTCAGTTCCTGTCTGTTGCAGCTGTTACAGTGGAGCAGAAGAGACTTTTTCTGTTAGCTGCTTAGCTAGTGCACCAGTGCTGTCTATGGGTCAGATGTCTTATTTTGAGCTGCAATGTTTTTATTTTTCCTTCTGTATAATTAGAGTTCAAGTACAGAAGTATGCAGTGAAATCTCAGCACATTTTTACGTAGGAGGCTGTGTTCTGCTTAGAGCATTTGCTGACACAGGCTTGACATGTGGCAAACTGGAGACATTCCTCTGCCTGCTTTCCGATGCTGAGTTCAAACACAGAATAGTTTTTGTACATAAACAACGAGATGTAGAGTCCAGTATATGTCAAATGCCGAATATAGACTGTAAAGCAGCAGTGCTGTGCTGGCTGAGGCTACCCTTGTAGCTGTGATACCTGAATACAAGTAAATGCCTTTATTGTGGCAAAATTGTAGCTATCTTTACCAGCCCTAATCTGGTTCCTTCAAATCGAAGTTTTGAGTTTCACACATTCTTTCCCTTTTTCCAGTTTGTTTGTGCTGCTTGCATTTAGTGAATGCTTTTCTGGAAGTCTGCTGCTCTGTGTGTTGATAACAGCACTTGGCATGATGTGATCTGATTTAAAAATGGTTTAAGTCTTCACTTTTAGAGTTGTGTGTGGTGCTAGGTTTACCATATATCATCTTTGCTTTTCTCTTTTTCCAGAAAATCAAAGAGGAGAATGAGCGGCTATTGAAGGAATATGGTTACTGTGTGATGGACAACCACAAGGAGAGGATTGCTAACTTTAAAATTGAACCTCCAGGTCTTTTCCGAGGTCGTGGGAACCATCCCAAAATGGGCATGTTGAAGAGACGCATCATGCCAGAGGACATCATCATTAACTGCAGCAAGTAAGCACTGGATGCTTCACACCTTGGCTTTGCTTTCTAGTTAGGATTGCTTCTTTTTTAGAAGCCTATGTAGGCTGATATTCAAGCATGTGGAAATAGGCGTGTTGCTTATTCTTATGGATAAGAAACTGAGTCATGCAAGCAAAGGCTGAACAAGGCTGTCCTGGCTTTCCTGTAGAATTTGTCAACATATTTTCTTCCTCATGCCTATCGCCTACATCTACTTAAACTGTCTTTCCAGAAATTAATCATCTAGGTAGGTTGCCCTACTTTGTCTTCCTTGATGTTGAAGGCTGAGGTGTGTAGGGCTTCTCTTCAGTCTTGTCCTGGTAAATGTCCACACTATTGCGGTGTCCACAAATCAGAGCTGGTCCTAGCAGTGTGTTTTCCCATCTAAAGTATAATTCTTCAGCAGATGCATACTGACAGCAGTTCCATTTCTGATCTTTGTTCACTTTGATTCACTTGATTTTCTGCTGTGGAAGTATGTAATTATGTTGCCTCAATTTCTTTCACTGTGCTTTTTGGTGATGGTATTCATTGCTTTCTCTGTTTTGATGCTGTGGAAGTCTCTCTAAATTAGTTTCAATTTGCTGTTTTGTAATTCTATGCAGGGATTCCAAGATCCCTTCCCCTCCACCAGGACACAAATGGAAGGAGGTCCGACATGATAATAAGGTTACCTGGCTGGTGTCATGGACTGAGAACATCCAAGGCTCTATCAAATACATCATGTTGAACCCTAGCTCAAGAATTAAGGTAAAGATCTAGTTTAAAGAAGATCTTTGTGATCATGTCTCCAAGAAGCAAATGTAGCTGTTGGTTAGGAGAGAGAGAAGAAGCAAGACTTTTTTTTTTTTTTTTGCTGGCACTATTTTGATATTTCATCCTTCACTGATTGAAAAACATAGGAAGGTTTCTGTGCTTCTGTTCCCTCTTGAAAAGAAAGAATACAATCGCTACACAGGAGAGAGATGAGATCTGGAAAGAGTCTATTGAAAAGCATCATTGTGTCGTTCTTAGTAGGGATCGTTTAAACCTAAAAGGAAGCAATTTATCCAAGAACAGACTTGCTGGTGGATATTTTGCCTACTTTTGCCCTAACTTTCCCTGATTGATCACGTAGTGAAGTTCTAACCATGGGTTGCTAATTAGTCAATCGTAAAATTAAAAACGTGGCCAGGCTACTGGCTGTGAAGACTGATAAGGAGCTGATGAGTGAAGGAAAACAAGCCCTGCTGTGGGAGCAAATAACCAGTCAAATCGATTCCATAAAAGCAGTGATAAATCTGTTAAAAGATAAGTAGCCGTCAGTTTCAGGGGTAGGATTTAAGTTCTTGTAATGACGTCTTTTAAGAGATTTTTTTTTCCTGGATCGGAAACAAGGGATTTGTCCTACAAGTATAGGAAAAAATATCTGTTCCTTGTGAATTCATGCCCTCTTTTTGCCATGGCTTGAATATATAATAATGATGATGAACTGTTGATGTTGCTTCTACGTTTTATGGGTGTTTAATTACACAGCTGAAAGAACCTAAGTGTCATCTGAATAAAGCAGAGGAAACCATTTATATGTGGAGAAGCATGGAAGACTTATCTTTTGTCTTTGTAGTTGCTTCCATGGAAGCATTTAATATCATGGAAATCTGAATTACCTACAGCTGCGTGGCAGCACAGTTTGTGGCTGAGCTGTTCAGCAAAATCTCAGTGCTTTTGTACAGTGCCATTTGCCACACACAGGCTTGCACAGCCTTGAGATGCAGATTGGAACCGATCCTTTGGCTAATTTCTAGTGCTGACTCTATTCCGACTTTCTCTGCAGGGTGAGAAGGACTGGCAGAAGTATGAGACAGCTCGGAGATTGAAAAAGTGCGTAGATAAAATCCGAAATCAGTATCGAGAAGACTGGAAATCCAAAGAGATGAAAGTACGGCAGAGGGCTGTGGCGCTGTACTTCATTGATAAGGTAAGGGCTGTTCCCCAACATGCTCCTCTTACCTTTTTTGTCCTGCTGGGAATGCTCTGGAATACTCTGCGTCTGCTCTGAAGGCAGAATTGAGCCCAGTTACTAAGGTATCCTGAGACTTCCTGATGGGCAGGCTCCCATCTTCTTTTCCTTCCGCTTACCTGGAATCCAGAGCAATAAACTATTGTACTCACTATGACTATTTCGGGCAGCATTGTTTTAGTTCAGGCAAAATTCACAGCCTGGTTCCAAAATCACCCAGTCGGATTACTGGGAAGTTTGTGTGGGCCTTTTGTCTCCAGCTGTTTTGGTTTTCCTGCTGGGAATTTCTGCTGGTTTGTCACCTCTTTAGTTTGAGGTCACAGCTGTGAGGTTTCATAATTAGGCTAATTTTTTCACCACAGCATAAAGAAAACTGCAGTTGTGTTGATGCATTTAAAGTTACTTAAAACCAGTTCCCAGAGAGTTGTTGCCCTGGTGGTGTATACTGTCTTGACCAACTAAATTAATAGGATTTGTTCACAATGGTTTCCTGTAAACCAGTGAACTCTGATCTGAATAGTTGTGGTTTTGCATGAACACTGAAGATTTTTTTCTTCAAAAATTAGAACTCAGTTTAGTCAGTACTGTTAAAACGCAGTTTTTTATGCAGCCAAGTTGTAGCCCTTTGGTTATTTATGTAACTCGGTGTCCTGCATGCTATTTAAAGTGTATTTATTTAGCATGCAGTGAAGGGGTACAGTGAACCTGATGATGTTGTTTCAAATTGAGTTCACATGGAAGTCAGTTTGATTTTATTTTTTTTTTTTTTTAAATATCAGATATTTTGAAATTGATTTCTGGTAGAATTGTCTTATAGTTTGAGTTAATGAGCAAAAGTTTGTTAAACATCTTGCTTTAAACTTCTCTGAAAAAAAATAAGGTGTTCTGGTAGATTGGTCGATTTGTGGCTTTAGTGTAGGGTTATTTAAAACAGATTTAAAGAGAACTTATGGTTGTTTTTATTAGATAAAATTGATGCTTATAAAATTCTGTCAAATGCATTTTCTCCCCTTCTTTTCTCCTATGGAGACTGTCTGAAAGTTTCCAGCATCTGTACGTTACTGGCATGGTTTGAAATGCTTCCCTTTCTTGTCTTGATATAAAATGTAGCTTGCCCTGAGAGCTGGTAATGAAAAAGAAGAAGGTGAGACAGCTGACACCGTGGGCTGCTGCTCTCTGAGAGTAGAACACATCAAACTGCATCCTGAACTGGATGGCCAGGAATACGTGGTTGAGTTTGACTTCCTCGGAAAAGACTCCATCCGATACTACAACAAAGTCCCTGTTGAGAAGAGGGTAAGACATCTTCACAAACATACACACAGACTGAATTGCAGAAAAATGTGATCAACACAGTTTTGATGGCAGTAACAGGGTGCTTCGTTACTGGCTGGGTACCTAGCTAGAAAATGAGTCTGTTAATGTTCTTCCTGTTGTATTGGCAGTGCCATGGAAGTTAAGCCTTGCTGGTGGTGTGACATAACTCAGCAAATGAGAGATTTAAACATCTGGCTGCTCTTCCTTGAGGTCTCAGTGTCAGGAGTTAGCAAATCTGTAACAGCTATGTTAGATGAGTTTCTTTGGTCTCGCTCTGGCCAGCAGAATTGGTTTTATCACCGGTAGATGGTAGAACTCTAGGCCCATATGACAAGTAATAGCACAAAAGGTTCTGAAATATAGTGCTAGATGGCACTGTTGGAGTGGTTTCGGGTCACGTCAGAGCCAAGCCCTCACTGAGGGAGGTCTTGATCTTGGGTGCTCTGGAGCGTACAGAGTAGGTGCACTCATACTTCTGCCCTGTGAACATTGGTATCTACCAACCAAGGCTTTTTTCTTAGGCAATGTTAATTCCTTTACCACTTTGTCATCCACCAGTTTCAAATATGCTGTGATCTTGACCTCATTCCAGAATAAATTGCCATCCAGCAGTGTGAACCTGGAGGGCAATCAGAAGGGCTTTTTGTTTTGTGGGTGTAACAGCTTTGCATCTGGCTCACAGCTCTGCAGCCAGCACAGTATGTTAGATACCGCATGTATAATACTGTGGTAATGGTGATGACAATCAGCAGTAATTGTTTGCCTCTTGGGGAGCAAAACGACCAACAAAACCCAAACTACGGCTGCTATAGAAAACAGCATGTGCTGGAATTCTTATTTCCCTTTTTTAAAGAAGAAAGCTTTTTCCTGCTTAAGCTTATTGGTGTTGATGTCTGCTCTTCAGTGCCTGCAGCTGATTATTGTGGAACTAGAAATCTTTGTATATTAGGTGTCCATAGGAGAATTTGTGTTGTTGAGAAGATGGGAACTGGGGATTTGGAGCACTCAGAGCTAGAGTTTTTTGGTCTCTGTATAATCAAAGATTTTTTGATTATTTTCTCTACCCTGGGGAGAAATTTTTGAGATGAAACATTTAATGCAGCAATGAGAAGGGTTGGGTTTTGGTAGCTTTGCTCCATGGGAAATGGCTCAGGAGTGTCTCTGGCTGGAGTGATGATAGGGAGTAAGGGAAAGGTGGTAGCTTTAAGGTCTCTTTCTCTGTTAGGCAGCTGAGCCAGAGCAGGATGTGAGATCTCTTGCAGTTTTGATCTAAAGGATGGGGATAAAGGGCATGGAATGCTCGGGAGTCGTGTTGCTGGAGAGGAAACTTCAACACAAATGTTGCATTAACAGATGGGGCTTTGGCTGCTAGGAAGTCACATCCAGCATTATCACTGCCTGAAAGCAGTTAAAGTGACTCTCTGGCACTGGTGCTTCCTTACGTATTACTGCTCCCTGTCACTGGTCTGTATACCTGAAGTTACTGGTTTTTTTTTGGTGCAGGTGTTTAAGAATCTTCAGCTGTTCATGGAGAACAAGCAGCCTGAGGATGACCTCTTTGACCGCCTCAATGTAAGCATGTAGTTAATGGTGTGGGACAGTGGTAGACAACCATGAACAGGCTCGCTCTGCACCAGGCAATAACAGCTGCTCTGTTTCAGAAATGGTTTCAGTGGCAATTTTCTTTCAGAGCTGGCCCAAGCAGCCCGAAAGCAGTGAGAATCTTTCTCAGTCTGGTGTCTGTATTGTCCGCTGTGTCTGCAGATTCCTGAAGTGATGGGCTTCGGTCCTGGTGAGCCTGGCTGGCTCTGACTTGGGGAGGCTTTTTCAAAGTTCAGAGAAGATGGTTGTATGAGGTGAAGGATTTTCAGATGCCATCCCCATCTGCACATTTGGCTCTATGGGAGCACTGTGGTGGTTCAGGCACCTTCCCTGGGATGTGGGACAGGCACATTTCTGCCTGTTGGCAGCCAAGACCTCCACACTGAAAACTTTTTTTGGCCACTTGTGGTACTTCATACCAATCTAATTCTTGTTGGTTCTTTGTTTGCTTTTTCTGTGGTTTCAATAGTGTTGGGGCCCCTCTTTTGTGGTCAGGTCTGAGTAGACCAGGTTTCAGCCATGAGCTGTGTGTCTTCGTCAGCATTGTGTCCGAAGATTTTACAAGTGCTGTGGTCAGTTCTAGTGCTAACTGTCATATCCTTTTTGCTTCCTTAGACCAATATCTTAAATAAACACCTTCAAGACCTTATGGAGGGACTCACAGCCAAGGTATTCCGTACTTACAATGCCTCCATCACGCTACAGCAGCAGCTCAAGGAGCTCACTAATCGTAAGTCTTGTCCTTGAAACAATGAGGGAAACAGATCTTATCCTGCAATACAGACCCAGCTTCCTTGGCTTAGCCACAAGTCTTGTATTTGTGCACCACTTCCTCATTGCAGTTCTCCCACTGCAGATGTCAGTCAGCTTAGGTCTGACCAAAAATCTGCTGCCAGACAGTCTTTCGGGGTAGCTGAGGAACTTAGCACTGGTGCAGGGCAGAGCTGGCTCGCGAGCACACCAAGGTGTGCTGCGTGCCTGTCCTTTACCAAATCTCTTATTTGCTTTGCTGGTAAAGTGCTGTAGGTGGTAGGCAAGGCAGAGGCATCCATAATAGCCTGTTGTTTCTTGACTGCTCATTCACACCCTCCCTGTTGAGCAGTGCTAACTTGCACTTTAACAGCTTTACAAAGTGCGTATATTGGATCTGTGAAGCCTAACAGTGTCTTGAGCTGTATGGTCATGTTTTCCTCTGAGCATACACGTGCTTCGGCTCTGCTTAGTGGCAAATTGTCTTTTGTTGCTATTGAAGAAACCATCCCAGAAAGAGTTAGGGTCCAGGGTGGAGGCAGTCAGGCTTTTGTAACAGTTGGAGTGCAGTTTTGAGACTGGCCCATCAGAGGGGAAGGCCAGTTCTGCAGTGACTGTGAGCCTGCAGAGATGATGGGACACTGACTGTGGCTGCACAGCTCCGGAGAGCCCACTTGTTCACCACTTTCTTGTACTTTGCAGCGGATGACAACATCCCAGCGAAGATCCTTTCCTACAATCGTGCCAACAGAGCGGTTGCCATTTTGTGTAACCACCAGAGGGCTCCACCGAAGACCTTCGAGAAGTCCATGATGAACCTGCAGAGCAAGGTACCCCCACCCCTGCCCGGCTCTTGGGCTGTGGAAGGGCTCCAAGTGCTGCATCTCGGGAGTCACATTTCCTTTCACTTGGGGTGAAACGGAAGCAGAGCCTGCTTATCCCTGTGAGGAGTTGGTTAGTGCTGCCTCGGAGATGGGCCTGCTTGGAGAGGAGTAGTGAGCTGAAAGAGACACCTTTCAGTCTGAGTTTATTTTTAATTGTAAAGACCAAGACCAGACCCTTTATATCGGCCCTTCATCACATTAGCTATGTGTTCTGCTGCCATTGAAACTTCAGAGCAGCGGTTTCTAGCTCTGATTTGTGTCCCCTAAAGAACCCAGAGTGGACACCCACTCCTGTTGCTTGAATCCCAGGCCACTGTCAGTGCAGGCTGTGTACCTGGTACATTGTGCCCCTCTGACTTGACCTCTTCCTTTGCAGATTGTCTGATGAAGGCCATGAGTTCCAAAGGGGTTAGGTCTGTTCCTGGTCTGGCTTTAGAATAACCTTCAAAAGAAGGACTTCTGGTTTGGCACTGCAGTGTCCCCTGCTTCTGTAACACCTAACATGGCTGCTTTTTGCCCTAGATATTAGAGCTTGGGGGATGTTGAAGGGGAATGGTTGAACAGGGGCTGCAAAATGCTGAATCTCCCTGAAGCCTAAACTTACTGGAGAAGAACTCCCTGAAGCCATTAACAGCTTTCAGTTTGTAGGATTTGGGGCAAGAACTGATTACTGCTGAGAGAACCAGAATCATCCTTTCATGTTGCCATCGGTGAACTGATACTGGTGGGATACAGTGGAGGCAGACAAGTTGCCTGGAGGAGCTGTTGGCCAATCCCATGCCAAGCCAATTCATTTTGGCTGCTTGGTTGTAGCTGTTTGAGAAAGCTCTCAACACCACCTTGTCTTTAAATGAGTGGACCCCTATTTTCTGAGGGGGGAGTATTTCATCATGCGAGGCTTTGCAGCAAACTGAAAGGCCAGTGGCCTAATTATTATGCAGAAGTGGGTCTGAGCGCTGGTGGATTCTGAATGTGGTCACAAACTCACTCACTGGGTCATCCTGCCCAGGGGTGACTTCCCCAGTTGTCAGCAGCTTGTTCACAGTGCTGCCATCTGGTTTTGCCTCTCCTAGATCGATGCCAAGAAGGAGCAGTTAGCTGATGCCAGGAGAGAACTGAAAAGCGCCAAAGCTGATGCCAAGGTCCGGAGGGATGAGAAGTCTAAAAAGTAAGGCTGGTGTTACCAGGCTGTGCAATGCACCCAGTGCTCTCAGCTCCCAATGGGTCCTTCACCCTGTGTTCTGTTTCCCCAGCCTGTGATCTGGGAAGACTTCCTCAGGCTTTCTTATCCCCTTTTTATTCTGTGTGTAAAGGAATGGCCCTCATGCGGAGGACTATAGGGTAGTCTTGACACTGTAGTTCCTGTGGTCACCAGCATTAGTCTGTCATCCCTCTGAGCTGAGCACCAACCAGTGCTCAATCACCTTGGGACCCCACAGAGCAGTGGATCCAGTGTGCAGCGTTGCTGTCATAACGGGGAGCCAGGAGTTACACAATTGCATGTGCACTTTCCTTTTCCTGGGTTCTGCTCTGCTCTGTTGGAAGCCTGTGGTGCAGATAATGTACTTGTACTCTATGGGCTCTGCAGAACAGTCATGGGGTGCTGAGTGAAAGGGGGCTCTGAAAGCAGAATCACAGCGTGACCATCACAGAGGGATAGATCAGCTGGTATTAAAGTGGGTGTAGCATCAGTACAGTTCAGGCTGTTGCTTCCAGCCCTTTAAAACAAAACTGCTGCTTAAGAATTCTGCTCTGCCTCTTTGAAAATGTCAGTTCTTAATTGCATGTGCTGAGTGTTTTGTGTCACCATCTGTGCTGACACAGCTGCCCTTTGTGGCTGGTGGCATAGCTGACCTTGAGCAGAGTCCCTTTGGGTTCCCACAGTGCTGCCATCTCAAGCGCAGCAGGGCATTAGACATTAACTGCTGTGATTCTTTCCCACCTCAGGACAGTGGAAAGCAAGAAGAAAGCAGTGCAGAGGATTGAGGAGCAACTGATGAAGCTGGAGGTTCAGGCTACCGATAGGGAGGAGAACAAGCAGATTGCTTTGGGCACTTCCAAACTCAACTATCTGGATCCCAGGATCTCTGTTGCTTGGTAAGCATCAACCTGGGGTCTGCTGGAAGGAACCGCTCATTCACTTGTCCCCCCCAGCTGGCAGACAAGGGCTGTGGCCGAGAGCGGTGCCCCTGTCCTGCCAGAGACGTCTGTCTCTGTGGCCTCCCCTTGTATCTTCAGATAGGTGCAGGAAGTTTTAAAGGAGCATCTTGAGGCCAGTGCACCTGTGCCAGCCAAAGCCAGCAGCGTGCTGGGTGGGAGACCTTGCAGGGTCTGACGCTGGGAGGCTGGTGGTGCTCAGCTGCCTGGAGTGTGTGGTCCCAGACCAGAGCCAGGAAGGGGCCGGGGGGAGCAGCGAGAGGCTTGAGTGCCTGTGCTGTGACTCTTAACAGCATCTCCTCTTCCGCAGGTGTAAGAAGTGGGGAATTCCTATAGAGAAGATCTATAACAAAACCCAACGAGAAAAATTTGCCTGGGCTATCGACATGGCAGAGGAAGACTATGAGTTTTAACCTAGTTTTAATGAGCTGAATTTTCTGGGAAATAAAGGGGGAGTAGCCTGGTTTTTAGGGAGATTGATAAACTGTGAGCCTTACTTGTCCTTGGATGCTGGGGAGGGGGGAGGAAAGGGGCAAGTGAGCATCGGATAAAACAGCCAACATCTTGCAGAAAGCATAACCTGGAAATATCCTAAAGGAGCTGAGCCAGTTGTCCTATGGACAACTTATTTAAAAATGTTCCAGAGATCCAAATTCTTGCTGTCTGGTTTGTGTGGTTTTTCTCTTGAGGCAGGGCAAGTGGATGGGGGATTTGTCAACCTTCCGCCAGGCAAATTCACCATCACACTGAGAGCGTGGGAATCTTTAGCTACTGTATACAAAATCCAATTATATTGGTGCGTTTTTACAGTTAGGGTTTTGCAATAACTTCTATATTTTAATAGAAAATGGACTCCTTAACCCCTGCCCTTCCCCTCCCCCTCCCACCCCATTTCAGAATTTAACAAATAAACAAAATTTAAGAAACCCAACGCACCTGTTACAGCTGTCACTATGGTCATGGAAATACCCAAATCTTTTTTTAATTTGTCACTCAAAGCAGTCATGGCATTGGAACATGAATTACAAAATAGGCACCACATTGGTTCAGAGCAAAGCGGGATGGGAAATCGGCCTCCTGACTTGAGTGTTCTTTTTTTTAAATGTGAATTTTTATTTCTTTTAATTATTTTAAAATATTTAAACAGGTGTTTTTTTTCTTCTTGATCTTAAAGATCGTGTAGATTTGGGGAGCGGGCAGGGGGACAGGCCGTGTGATGGCGAGATGTGTGTGGAATTTGAGGACAAGTGAAATTGGCAGCAAATGACATTCCCATCACCCTTTGTTCTGAACATGCTCTGTACACTTCAAGAATATCTACTTTTTAGGTTTGTCAGACTGTTTTACCTTCCCCTCCCTCCTTTTTTTCTAAGCTCCACTCCCCTCTTTTACTTGAAAGATTTTATTGTGTAAAAAGAAGTTTCACAGGTCAATAAATTTTGAGGGAAATGAGCATCGGTCCAAAAAGGAAAATAATCAAGATTTTAGGGCTTTTATTTTTTCTTTTGTAATTGTGTAAAAAAATTTTAAAAAACTAAAAAGCAGAATTTTAATGTGAAACCTTTTTTTGCTATAATCATTAGTTTTAGAGGCATTGTTAGCGTAGTGTGTGTGCGAAGACCATTTCCTGCAGCCTTTCCTCAACAAGTATCTTCTATTTTTATCATAAATTCCCTTTTAATCAACTGTAGGTTATTTAAAATAAATTCCTACAACTTAACTGAGTGTGGGCGTCTGTGTGTTCTTTCACCTGGGGCCCTGGGCTGTGAGGTCATGGTGGTCCCTGGCCTTGGTGGAGATGGTGAGCCTGGCACCTACATTGTTTCTGCGGGGCTGCACAGAGGCTGGTGAGGCCATGGCAAGGGCCACGTGGGTTGGGGTTGACCCAGCAGTTGCCTTCATAGGATAGAATGGTTTGGGTTGGAAGGGACCTCAAAGCCCATCCAGTTCCAACCCCCGTGTCATAGACATGGACACTTCCCACTGGATCAGGCGGCTCAAAGCACCATCCAAGCTGGCCTTGAACACCTCCAGGAATGAGGCATCTATTGTTTCTCTGGGCCACCTGTTCCTCACTTACCAGGGTAAGCTGAAAGCATGTTGGGTTCGTGATGCCAGGGATCTGAAATGAAGCACCTGGCCGTGGCTTTTGGAAGGGACAGGTCTTTCTGCAGCTGCTGCTACTGCCCTAATGTTTTGAGGAACTGTCATTGCTGCTTGCTTGTGCCGAGTCCTGGTGGCTCTGCAGTCACATAGCCAGACCCTCAGTAGGTGGAGGAGTTGCTCCTACAGTGTCATAGCATGGGGTGTTTTGGAGCCCTGTTGCGTGGCACGGAGTTGACTCTGCTGTCCCACCAGCCTGTGATCCTGCTGCTTGCTCATGAGCTGGTGTTAATGCCAGGGCTTGAGGTGCTGTTTCTTGGCGCTTTGCTTGTTGGGGTTGGTTTGTGCAGTCCTAGGGGAAACTACCTCACATAATGTGCTTAAATATCCGCAGCTCAGCCCTCCAGGCTCCTTGGGTGCAGAGCTGCCCAGTTCCTATTCCAACCCCAGGAGCTGTCTGAAGGATTTTACTGCCTTTCAGTAAGAAGCTGCTTGGTTCCTGTTGGAGCCCTGCGCAGCAAGCCTAGGAGCCTGCCTGCTCCCTGGGGCATGGCTGCAGATGCTGGGGATGTTCCTTTCTAGGACTCAGGCTGGCGTTTGTGAGTTAGTGGGACCATCAGGAACTCGGCTTTGCATCTCTTATTTTAAAGCATCCTTGGAAGTTGAGAGCCATTGCTTTGATGAAATGGGAAGTGACCTGGGGCAGCAGGAGTGAGGGGCTCTGGCAGGGAGAAGGGATTGAATGGTGCTCGTTTGGGTCTGGTTGGCCTTGTGGCAAGGTGTTTTCCAGCTCATGTTCCTTTGGAGAGACTGCCTTTGCAGAGAGCTCAGACACACTGCAGCTGGGTACATGGGGGCACAAGGAAGAGCATCCTGAGTGTGGGTGTTTTCCTTTACTCCGTGTAGCTGATGGGAACGCTGTCTGCACAGATCTTTGTGCCCAGGCTGCAGTGTGTGTTTGGGAGCCTGAAATTCTACCGCATCCATGCTCCAAGTGAAAGCAGCTTGATCACAGCCCAGGACTTGAGCAAGCACAGCAAGGGTGCCTGTGGAGGAGAAGAGAGGAGCTGGGGCCAGAACAGGGCTGCGGGGGCTGGAGCTGCACGCAGAGGGTGCTCTGGAGTGGAGAGGACAAGAGGGTGCTGCAAGGAATTGGCAGGGCTGCTCCTGGGTGCCTGAGTGCTGCTCAGCACAAGGAGCCAGAGGGTTGAGGCCAGGGGCTGGTGGTCTCCCCTGTGCTGTACAAGCTTGGGATCCTCAGCTTCTGCTGGAGAGGTGATTGACCCCGGGAGCTGGCAGTGCAGAGGGGAGTCCTGTGTTCCTCCCAGCAGAGAGGGATGTGGCCTGTCACTGCCTGGCTCTGAGCGTTCCTGCTTCCCACCTGAGCGATGGTCACTGGATTTCCACACGAGCAAGAAGCAGTGGGGTGCGGTGAGCTGCTCTTCCAGGTGTGGTTTCTCTGCTGCCTTTTATTAGCCCACAGCCCTCTGCAGGGAGGAGGGTAGAGTGAGAGCAGCACCCTCTCCTTCCCTGCGTGGCTGGGAAGGGCTGGACATGAACACAGGATGAAGCTGATAGACATGGCACTGGGGTGCAGCCCAGGGCTTGGGGAGCCTGAAGCACCAAAAGGGCCCTGGCTTCTCCGTGGGCACCTCCCAGCTCCCCCAGTGCTTGGGCAGCCCTTGCGGGGCTCCTGAACTCTGTGAGGGTGGCTGCAGGGTTGGGATCGGGCTCAGGCAGCTGCAGGAGCAGCAGCCTCCCGGCAGCTGGCCCCAAGCAGGGCTTCCTGCTCCCCACCGCCCGCTGCGAGATTTTCAGGCGCTTTGTTGTGGCTGCAAAAACTCGCAGCTTGGCAGGAGTTACCGTTTGCTCTCTGGGGCCTTTCCAAGGTGCAGAGGGAAAATGCCAGCAGAGAGGCAAAGGGGCTCATTGTGCTCCCAACCTGCCCGTGCCTGGAACAATGCAGCCCATAAAAATATCCTTTCTATTTATACTCTCCGCCTTCAGACCTGGCTGAATTAAATTCCCATTCCCTGTGCTGCTGAGCAGGGAAATGTTCTTCTACCCCTGCCCTGCTGAAGGTAGCGGGGAGAGATGTGGTCCCACCGAGGGGGATCTCCCACTCCAGCATTGCTGCCGGCGGTTCTACCTTCTCCCCAGGAATGATGGGATGCCCATGGCCAGGCTGGGGTCATGGCTCTCAGGACCTGCTCTGCCTGGAGGTGCAAGGCTGGGCTGATATCCTAGGTTGTCAGTGGAAGGTAGAAATGTGTTGGTGGAAAACCAGCCCTCAAAAAGGCACTGTGCTCCATCTGAACGCTTGGAAGTACAGATGTTCCTCCCGCCAGATCTGTCCCAGGCAGGGAGCGGAGGAGGATTTAATCTGTATTTTTGCCTGTGGCACAGCAGGGTCAGGACCACACATCCTACACTTCAAATGGAGAATACCCAGATTCTCTTGATTCATTGTGCAAACAGAGAAATGGCCACAAAATATGCCACATTCCATTTTGGGTCCCACCACGGTAACACCTGGTCAACACCTGCCCTGGTGCCACAACAGCATTCCTGCCCTGCAAGGGAGTTTGTTTTAGGCAGGAAGGGAAGCCAAGGCAGTGAGATGTGACCAGTGGAGGGGGCAAAATTTAGGTGGAAACTGGATCTTGTGCATCATGAGCCCATTTCTGCTGTGGGCAGGGCCAGCTGCCAAGGGAAGGCTGCAAACCCCACTGGGTGCAGCCCCATCCCCCTAGAAGTTCTACGGCATTCAGGGGTTGGAAATTGAAACCAGGTGAGTTCAGAATATTAAAAAAGTGTGTGCTTCCCTAGTAACATCAGGGACAGGGAACCTGGAGCTGCAACAAGTTTCCCTCCAGGTGCCGGTTTGTAGTCCAGAGGGATCTTGCAATGCCTGGCAGTGGCAGGAGAATGCCCAGGGGAGCAGCCCTGCCTGTGGGCATGGCTTTGCCCCAGCTCCTTGGTGAGCACACGGCAGGCACCACGCCAGCATCCGCAGAGCCTCCTTGGCCTCAGGAGCTTGCCATCCCTGGCAAAAAACTGCCTTGCACTGCTCTGTGTCTGCTAACACAACCCCAGGGCCAGAGGTAACTCCGCACTATGTGCCCTGCGGGTTTTCCAGATCCTGCTCACCATAAGGCTGGGGGAATCTCTTCCCCGATGATGAATTTTTCAGCCCATGGGCTGGTTTCTCTTTTACCCATCCGGGCAGCGCAGAACAGATGAGAACAAATACCCCAGAGAAGTGCATCTCTCCTAGGAACTGCCAGATGCCAAGTACCACTTGCTTGGATGAAGATCGGGCACCTCCTCTCAGTGCATGGTCCCCAGGTGAGAGAGGGATGCTGGGCTGTGGGAACCGCCTGCATTCACCCCTGGGGTGGCCGCAGGGTTTCATTTCCCTGGATTTTGCTCCCCAGCCCTTGAGAAATGCCAGGGGCTGTCCCTAAGCCAGAGGTCACCTGCCTGTTAACCTGCTGCTTGTTCCTGGGCAGAGGATGCAGCTGCTCCATGAATCCCGCAGGATATGGGAGGTGGCACCCCACTCTTCAGGGCTGTGTGAAGAGGGAAGCGTCTGGGGCCACTCAGGGGAAAAACTCCTTTTCCCAGAGCTGTTTGCAAGAGGAGACTTGCAGAACCCACCCCCTCCACAGCCGGATGATGAACTCCATCCAGGGAATTTCTTCAAGAGCAAAATCTATCTCACCCACTGCAGACCAAAGCCCAGTCAGGGTAGAGTGGGACAGGATAACAGGAACAGGATGGAAGTTCCCATCACTCTGATGAGGGTGATTGTCTGCAGCCTGGCTGGTCCAGGAGCCAGGACCACTGGACAAGGCTGGCAGGCAGCAGACAGACAGAAGCGGATTCGCATGCTGCTGAATTGAACTGAAATTGCAGCATTGTGGACATGGAGAGTTAATGCAAGGCTAAAAAGTGACTAATCGAACATGGAGAAAAAAGTATCCATTGAAGACACCTCATCACAAAACACCATCTCCACGCACTGGCCATGCAGGGCTCCAGCGCTGGGGCCACACTGTGCCGGGTACTCTCCATCAGTCGTGTCTGGGAGTGAGGGAGTTACCTTCTCTGCTTCTTTGATGGCTCCGCTCCCTTCTCAGGTTTTGCCCTCAAAAACAAGGGTGTGCCTGTAATGCTCAGCTATTTTAAGACCACTGGGAGCCGGCTGCTTCCTGCCGGTCCCAAGCGAGGCTGCTGCACAAGCAAGGAGCACCTTTCCCGTTGGGATCGGAGGTGGCTCACCACCCTGTGGACAGTGAGGCAGAGAGCCCCGCACCCATGGCTTCGGGCTGACCTGGCCGTCTCACAGCTCCCACTGCAGCTCTTGCCTCTGCTCAGCAGGTCCCCAGTGTCCCCTCACCCTTATGGTGCTGCCGTACGATGCTCATTTCATAGGGACTTGTTTTTATTAGGTTCCTATCCCAGTGTGTTTCTCCTTGCCTGCCTTTTTAACGCCCAGATGTTGGGTAGGACCCTAAACGACCCCAAAGCTGGTGAGGGGGCTGGAGATCAAGTCTTGTGAGGAACGGCTGAGAGAACTGGGGCTGTTTAGCCTGGAGAAAAGGAGAGTGAGGGGAGACCTCATCATTGTCTACAACTGCCTGAAAGAACGTTGTAGCGAGGGGAGCGTTGGTCTGTTTTCTCAAGTGACAGGTGATGGGATGAGAGGAAATGTCCTCAAGCTGCACCAGGGGAGGTTCAGATCAGACATCAGGAAAAATTTCTTCACAGAAAGGGTTCTCAGGCACTGGAACAGCTGCCCAGGGAGGTGGTTGAGACACCAGCCCTGGAGATGTTTAAAAGATGGGTAGATGAAGCACTTAGGGAGCTGGTTTAGTAGTGAACAGGCATGGTTGGATCCAATGATCTTAAAGGTCTTTTCCAACCAAGCATTTCTATGATTTTATGAACCTTGTAAGCCAGCTTGTGCGTGTGCACACACGCATGTGTGTGCTGGTGCCTGCCCCTCTGAAGGCTGGTGGAGCAGTGAGACAGAGGGAGCTGCTCACATCTCAGGTGGTGATGGGTGCCTCATTTACCGAACGGTTCCCTTTCCAGACCCACCCTTGAGCTGGAGGTGAGATAAGGGCTGCTCGGCCGGTACTGCCTTGCCGTGAGCCTGCAGGTACGCGTGCATAGAATCACAGAATGGTCTGGGTTGGAAGGTACCTCAAAGCCCATCCAGTTTCACCCCCTGCCATGGGCAGGGACACCTCCCACCAGCCCAGGCTGCTCAAAGCCCCTTCCAACCTGGCCTTGAACACCTCCAAGGATGGGGCAGCCACAGCTTCCCTGGGCACCCTGTGCCAGGGCCTCCCCTCCAGCCTCTCCCTGTGGGAAATCCCTGCCTGCCCTGTCCTCCTGCCACGCTCACCCTTGCTTGGGCCGGCTCTGGGGTGGGCGATGCACCCACCACCGCACCTCAGTGTTTGCACAGGAGCCAGGACCAGGTCCCCAGGCCAGGGCAGCCTGGGCGAGCACACGGCCCACCCTGGGGTGCTGTGATGGGAAGGAGGGCACGGGGCGGTGGGGACAGAGGCCAGCGGTGCAGAGAGGGTCCTCAGACACACGGAGGGAATGTTGGGGTGTCCTGTGCAGGGACAGGAGTTGGACTCAATGACCCTTGTGGGTCCCTTCCAACTCGGGTCGCTCTGTGTCTGTCAGTCTGTGAAGGGAAATTGCGGGCTTTAACCACATGAATGGAGCAAACACTTCCCAATTCAACCGCTTCATCCCCGCACTAACCCTGCCTTTGTGCGGCTCGTGAGGCCAGCGCGGGGCTGGAGAGCCTGCTGTGACCCCCTCGGCTCCCTACACATCCCCTGGGACAGGGTGCTGGTGGCCACCCGCAAACCCCATCCGGCTTTCCCTGCTGGAATGGGTCTGGCTGGGGTTTATGGGGAGGAAGCTGTGGCAGCAGCAGGCCTGGCTCCAGCAAGCAGCTGTGCCACGGTGCCAGGGCAGGAAGGCCGAGGGGATTGTCCCCAGGAAAAGCCACCCACCTGGTCCGTCCCAGCACGCTGGGGCTGGGAATGTCCCCGGGAGGGCAAGGAGAGGGGGGCAGCTGGGGGCAGCTGCTGGCCTGGCCAGTGCCCTGCTCACACCTGTGTGCCCCCTGCCTGTGCCCACTCGGCCCACACAGCCCCCATGGTGAACACAAGGGGTGAGGGGCAGCGGTGGGAGGCTTGGGGCTTGAGCCCCTTGGCCCCATGGGGGGGCTCTGGGGCACCCTGTACCCCATGGCACTGCTGGGGCACCCTACACCCCACGGCTCTCATGGGGCACCCTGCACCTCATGGCACTCCTGGGGCACCAGGGTACTCTGCATTCCACGGTGCTTCTGGGACACTGGGGGACCCTGTACCCCACAGCACCCCTGCAGCACCAGGGACAACTTGCACCCCACATGTGTGGCACACACAGGTCCCACATGTGCCATACACCCCACCACACAGGATACGGTGGTGCCCTGGCACCCCAGAGAGCGGTTCACATGGGGTCCTGGGCATGCAACACACCCCATGGCACATGTGAGGTCCTAGGGGTGATGGCCCCACGGATGCAGTGCTCTTATCCCATGAAAGCTATGGGATGCAGGGTGTTCCTGGTGCCCCACCAGTGCCATGGGGTGCAGGGTACCCAAGGAACACTGTGGGGCACAGGGTGCCGTGGGGTGCAGGAGTGTGGTGGGGTGCAGTGTACCCCAGAAGCTCTGTGGGGTGCACGGTGCCGTGGGGTGCAGGGTGCTCCAGCGTCCCAGCACTGCCCTGGGGTGCGGGGTGCCCCAATAGTGCCATGGGATGCAGGCTGCCCCCGTTCCCCACAAGAGCCACGGGGTGCAGGGTGCCCCCGGTGCCCCAAGAGTGCCATGGGATGCAGGCTGCCCCCGTTCCCCACAAGAGCCACGGGGTGCAGGGTGCCCCCGGTGCCCCATGAGTGCTGTGGAGTGCAGGGTGGTGTGCGGGCCCCAGGAACAATCCGGGGCGCCGGGTACCCCCTTATGCGCAGCCCCCCAGCCTCCCAATGCCGCCCCCCCCCCCCACCCACCCCGCCTCGCGCCCCGCCCCTTCCCTCCCTCCTCCCCGCTCCTCCTCTCCCGCAGCCGCGGGCGGGGCCGGGGCTGCGGGGGAGCTCCGGGCGGGGCCGGGGCTGCGGGGCGGAGGCTGCGGGGGCTCCGGGCGGGGCCGGGGCTGCGGGGCGGAGGCTGCGGGGGCTCCGGGCGGGCCGGAGGCTGTGGGTGCTGCGCTCGCCTTTGTTCGCCGCGCCGATGGCGGCCGCGCCGGGCAGCGCCCCCGGGGCGCCCAGCGAGGCGGAGGCAGCGCACCTCTGCCGCAGCCTGGAGGTGGGCACCGTCATGACCCTCTTCTACTCCAAAAAGTCGCAGCGACCCGAGCGCAAAACTTTCCAGGTGAAGCTGGAGACGCGGCAGCTCACCTGGAGCCGCGGCTCCGAGAAGATCGAGGGGGCGGGTGAGTGCGGGGTGTCCCGGGAAAGCCGGGGCTGCGGGGGTGTTCCTGGGAAATCTGGGGATGCGAGGGTGTCCCCAGGGGAACTGGGGGTGCAAGATGTCCATGGGAGGACCGGAGGTGCAAGGGTGTCCCCGCGAAAACGGGGGATGCAGGATGTTCCCGGGAAAACCGGAGGTGCGGGGTGTTGCCGGGAAAACCAGGGGGAGAAGGGCTGCGAGTCCCCCGGTACCAAAAATGAAAATATTTCACTTCTTGTAATAGTAACTACTTCTTGTGTCACCCCGGAGCGATGAGTGCGGGAGCCATCCCGGGGAGCCGCCGTTCCCACTCGGTTGGGAAGAGGAAAGGGAGTTAAAATAACCCCAGGTTGGCTGTTCTGGATGTCTCCCGGAGGAGAGGAGGTGCCCCTGCCCCTGCCCGGGTACCACTGTGGACGCATCCCCGCTCCCTGCATCCCTCTTTGGCATCAGTTTCCCTTGGGATCAAATTGGTGCCGTTTTCCAGGTCCCAACAAAGCGTAACAGCCGTAAGGAGCCTCAGAAAAGAGTAGCCTCAAAAAGGAGCTACAAAAAAAAGGAACCCCAAAAAGGAGCCTTAAAAAAAAGGAGCCTGAAAAAGGAGCCTCATAAGAGGAGCCTCAAAACAGAGGCAGGATTAGTTTGAGCCCTTTTTGGAGTTGCGTCTAGGAGCAACAGCTGAGATGGAATGGAAAGGGCAAAGAGCAGAAAAAGCAACCCAAAATATTGTAATGTTGCCTCCTCTTCCCTTCTCCATGTTGCGTGTCTGCCCAAGGATGGTGGCACAGGGTCTGGTGGAGCGTGGTTGGCATCCGGCTGGGTCCTGCCAGTCCCATTTGCCACGATTGGAGCAGTTGCGGGCAGAGCTTTGGTTTTGTGCGTGCAGTGTGGACTTCTGAGGAGGGCAGGGGAAAAGATGTGTAAGAAATGTGAGAGTAAAACCCACAAAGATGGGTGGGAAGGGGGAGAGGGTCGGGAGGCCCTGCACTGGGAAACTTTTAACCTCGGTGTTGGTTTCCTAGGTTACTGCTGTTTCTCTTAAATTACCTTTCTCGCCCCCACGCGTGCCGACGTGAGGACAGAGTCTCTGTTCCACGCTGGAGGCGAGGAAGAGGACGTGCACGAAGGTGATGTGACGTAGGTCCTGTCTTGGCACGTTAGCGTCAGCCTTCCCCACGCTGAAGGATGCAACCAGGGTGCAACGAGGCCATGGAGGGGTTGTTGTCTCTCCTGGCCAGTGCTGCTGGCCCAGGGTGGAAAGGCTGGATGCTGTTGATACAGCCAGTGGGCTCAGGTCAAGGAAGATGGTAGAGATGATGGTCGTGTCGCTGTGGCAGGACTACAGAATGCTGGTGGCTGCCGTTTGGGGCTTTGTTTTGCCTTAAGACCCATGGAATCCTTTAGCTTCTGCCCAGCAGTGTCTCCAGGCAGAGCTGGAAGGAGCCTGGGGCTCGGCTGGAATCACTGGGACGTGAAGCTTCTCCATACCTTTCCCAGAATGGCCTCTAGGAGCTTTGAGGCAGTGGGAAAGGGCGAGCAAGATGCTCTGTTGGCCCTGGCTTTGAGTTGTTCTTGAGCTGAGGCAAAGCACCCGTTGGTTTTGCTGGGGAAGCTCTGGTTTTTGGCCATGCCTACAGCCAATGTGGGGTCATGGCCTGTGGTGGGACAGAGGTCCCCACTGATGTCTGTTCAGGCAGTTGTTCCTGTGGGCAGCCCTGTGTGTGTGCTGCAGTCCCTGCACAGCTGGGACCTTAACTTCACGGAATTTAGAGAACTTTGACTTCTGTACCAAAACTGGTGGTAACAACGATGATAATGTCATGGTTGCGAAGACTTCTTGTGCTGTGCAGACAGCCAGGAGCAGACCAGTAAAAGCAGAGGTCATGTCCCAGGGACCGAGATGATCAAATTATAAAAATAATACAATCTGTAGGTTTCTAGTGAAAGAAAAGAAAGAGCTGGGGAACATGAGACAGACAGTTCCCTCATGTTCCTTTAAATGTGACAGTGGTAGATTACCCGGGGTGCCTCTGCGGTGCCGCAGGTGAGTTAGCCAGCTGGTGGCCATGGGCTCTGGGTTCCCCAGCATGTCCCTCCCAACGCATGTGATGTTCCTGCAGTGCATGCAACCCTCCCAGGAGGCAAGATGGGCCATGCTGGAGAGAGAGGACATTAGCCTGAAGAGCTGAAACATGTTCAGCCCCATCTCTCTGCAGCCAAGCATCTCATCCTGTCCTCATTGCCCTCCTCTGGTGTCACCCAGCACCCATCCTCTTGCTTCTCTTCCTTTGCAAGGCTGAGAAGAAGAGCTTTGCTTGAACACTTCCTGGACAGTAGTGTGGGAGCTCCAGGTGGAAATATCGGCTTGCGTCCACAAATAGTGACTGTGTATCTAGGCAGGCGAGGCAAAGCCGTGCGATCAATGGCCAGCAATACTACCTTGTTGGCCAACTTCCCTGTTTTTATCTGGATGCGCCTTCTGGGCGGACAAAGGATGCCTGGGAAAACCCAGGTGTGTGACAGCTCCACTTCACGTGGCAAATACACTGATGTATTCCCCTCTTGGCTCAACCCCCTGCCCTTGAAGACCAGCCTTGACTGGCACAGTGTTCACGTGGCTGTAGTGGGCACCAGAGGGGAAAGTGATCTGGAGCCAAGCTCATCACTTTCAGTGCAGGGTGGTTTTAACTGTGAGCAGTCACTGACCCAGTCCTCCCCCCTGAAGATGGGGCATGTTGGCATGGGGAGTAGGAGGCTGAGGCTGGCAGGGATAAGGGAGTGTGCTTTTTGTGGCAGTGCTGGTTTGTCCCTGACTTGCAATACGAGTGAGACGATGAGCAGTGGAGAGTAGCCAGTGGTCAGGAGGTGGGATGTTCCTTCACGTGGGACAGCATGTCCACTGAACAATGTCTGGGGGTCTACAGGTCAATGATCGCTGTGTTCATGGGTCAGTAATGAATGTTCTTGTGTTTCTTGAGATAAGGAGACCAGCAAGGAGCTTCAGAGCCTGCTGGACACAAGTTAGTTGTCTAAGTAGGAATGGTCCTGGGTTTTTATCCATTTCAGAACAGGCGAGTATCCACGGTACGTCACATATGGAGGTCTCAGACTCAGGGCATGTCTAGATGGCCATGTTTTGGAGAGGTATCTGTCTCCATGAACACCCCAGCATGGAGGATCTGTGCTCCTTTCTCTCTACTTGGTGGATTTTACAGGAGTGAGATGTTTGTCCCCAAGGTGGGCAATGCTGAGGGACCTGGCTCCATCATTGACCCTGCTGGGAAGAGCACAGCCCCTGTGGCTGCAGCTTGGGAAGCCTTCTGCTGTGTGGTAGGCAGTGCACGAGAGGATGGAGGGTCAGTTGACTCGTCTCCAGGTGGTCTCAGGCATTTGGGCTAAAACTGGGAGGAGAGGGCTTCCAGTTCGCAGTCATAATTCCTTGGTGTAGTGCTGCTTGTTTCAGAGCTTTGGGTGGTGTTGTAGAGCTGCTGCCTTCCTGGGATCTCTTGTGTGCTTGTCTGTCAGTCCTTCTGATCTCTTGTGAACTCCAAGTTGTTGCAGTAGTCAACTGGTTGTTTGCCTTCACTGTCATGAGAACCTACACTTTGGTGGTGCTTGGCTTTCTGGTGTGCACTGACCTGGATCTTAGAGGGGTGGAGCCTGAGCAGGCTTCAGGACTGCTGGAGAGGACCATGCCTGGAGGAAGATCCAGGGGAACCCCCATCCTCCATGCCTTTGAGCATTTCCAGAGGTGTGCTGTCATCTGACAGCTTCTGCCTGACTGAATGGGTGTGTGGCTGCCAGCTCTGTTTGTGCTCAAAGGTGATGGGACATCTTTTATTTCAAGTTACTCCCTGAAGTGAGCGAGGTCTGAGCTGGCCTCTGGAAGGAGCTTTTGGAAAGTAACAACAAAGCGCGTGGTGTTGAATGGCATCTCTTCACAGCGACGAGATTGGACTGGGGGGATGCTAACCACTGCTGGTTGGGTTTGAGAGGGTGGGTGGCATCACCACATGTGCTAGAGATGTCTGTAGGCAACCAGCCAGGCTCGTTGGCCACTATCAAACTGCCAAGCCTTGCCTTCCTCCTGCTCGGAGCCGAGAGGTGTTGGGGTTGTGGTATGTTGGTGCCGAGAAGAGGGGGTGTGACAGCCCTCTTCTTCACCCCCTTGCTTTGTCACCCTTGTGTAGCGCTTTGTGAGCGTCGCATAAAGAGTGACCTTGTGTGTTACTTGTCAGCGTGTGTGTCCCCCTCGCCTCCCCTCCGCGAGCAGCTCTGACTCAGCAGCAGGCAGCACAGGGGCTCCAGCCAGCTGGGCTCCCGGATGAAGAACCTCTTCTGTTGGAAAGGACCCATCTCCTGCTCTTCATTAAGCTCCTCAGCTCGTTCCAGAGCGCTGGGGCTCTCAGTGAGTGGAATCAGATGAGGAACAGCAAGGAGGGGGCAAAATTGTCCGTGTGGGAAAGCCATTTGCCTTGGAAAGGGTCGCCTCCTTCCCCTGTCCTGCTTCAAAACTGAAACAGTGCAAAATGCAATGCTGGTTTGCGCAAAAAATTGTAATTTTTTTCAATTAATATTTGGTTTTATCCCAAAAGGTTCCATCCAGCTCTAATTACCGAGGCATTGCTTACCCGCTAATCAACTCTGCAGAGGGCCAGGCTGTTAGGATGGGAAGAGCTGTAATAATTTTTATCCTTTTTCTTAATCACCCAAAGCAGAGTAGAGCCGATCCCTCGAGTCGGTTGTCTTTTATGCTTTCTTTTTTTTTTTAAACTTCCTGTATTACGTAATTCTTGTTTTAATATAAAAGATCTTGAATTCATAACTTCACGTGCTGGGGGGGTTATAGGCCAGCTTCTAATTGAAACACGTCAGAAAATTCAGAGGGTTTGCTTGGAGAGGGAGCTGAAAATTTAGAGCAGATGTTTGTTTTATAGAGGAGAGAGAAGGGGGGAAGAAAACCCACCTCAAAAAAGCCCTGGTTGCATTCTTGCTTTCAGTGAAATGAGCTCAGTCCCATGGAGGTGCGGAAAAGCCGTCGCCTGTGTAAGAGAAAAGGCAGGAACTGCAAAATAGTGATGCAAAGCGACTGAAGGGAGCTCGTACTTCACCTCATCCTTTCCAACTTCCTATCCCTTCTGTGAGTGCACGGAGGCTTTTTTATTTTTAATTTGATATTTTTGAGGACATCTGAATAAGCTGAGGGGCTTGGAGCACTTGAGAAGCAAGCGAGCAAGCCAGAAATAGCGTTCAAGGATAAACAAACTTCACAGTCGATTCCTCTTGGGGTGCAGGAGGGCTCCTGCACCAGCAGGTCCCCTCCTGCTCCACCACCCCATGGATGGAGGGATGCAGCCCCCTGGGATGGGCAGGGGCTGGGTGGAGGGGCATTCGCTTCCGAGGTGCCGCCTGAGTGGTGTGGGAAGGTGGGAGTGTGGCTTGTGATCATCGTAACGGTTCAAGCTTCCCCTGCTGAAGCTCTGCCGTGGGAGTTTCTTGAGTGAAGGGTTTTTTTGTGTTGTTACCAGTCGCCTCCCTGCTTACTAGGGTATTTGTGTTAAACTGGGGAAAGCGAAGGAGCACCAAAGCACCAACTGAAAGAGCCACTTTCCCTTGCTTTGTCATCTCCTTTCTCTTCTTGGTAGAATCTTTCAGGAGGAACAGGTTAGAAGACCCCTACTCATGCAGTAGGAAGACAAATCACAAATTGCCTCCTCCCTTGGCATCTCAAAAGCTTCTCTGCAGCCCAGAGAGCAGCTAGAGGTGAGCCAGCCGGGAGAGCTGCGCTCTGCTGTGGTACCTGCACCCTTGTTCTCCATCCATCTGGTTCCTTCGTTTGCCAGCCAGCCACGTGGAAACTATCAGCTTATGGGTTTTAAGTTCACTAATTAAAAAGTGCTGGGCAGGTTTTGTGTGGTGTTGGACTGATTACTTCTCTGCTACACTGAAGGACAGAGAGTGCTCCGGGTTTTTCAGGGCAGAAGCCACGCGGCTTGGCTTTCTCCCTGCCTGCAGGCAGCCGGACACCATGTGTGGTGAGAGGAGTGTCTGAGTAAGCTGAATCTGAACATCTGGCCTTGCAGAGGAGCACCTCACGTGCTGAGTGCTGTCACCTCCCATCTCCAGGGGCAGTTTTGTCATGGGATTTCATACAGGTCTTTTAGTGCGCTCCAACTCTGAGCTGAGCCAGCTGTCGCCCAACCCAACCTGTGATCTTTATACTGCTCTTTGTTTTAGCTCCCTTGCCTGCACAGTGGGGGGAGTTGTTCTTATCAGTGAAGCATTTGCTCAGCCTCGTTATCTTATCGCAGTGGTGTGCACTGTGAACATCCTGAAGACGCGCTGGCTGTTAGCGATGCCCATCGCCTGTCCCTGTGTGAGCAGGCATGTGACCTTCTGCATATCTTACAGATTGCAGATGGAGGAGAAAAGGCTTTCCTGCAGTCTCAGCAGTAGTTTGGACAGGAGGTGATGCCAAAGTCCCTGTCCTGAGCAGTGCTAAGGTCCCTATCCTCAAGTGTTGCATGAGGTAGAGCAGGCTTGACCACCAAGTTGCCCCAAGGGTGCAGCCTTCGTTTAATTTTTGTGGTGCTGGGACTGTTGTGTCCCTTGGGAAGTGACCCAAGTGACATCACAGCACCTTGTTGTGCAGTCTGGCTGAGATCTGAAACTTGCCAATGCTTGGGGTGGAGCAGGAGCTCTGTGAGTACCACGCTCAGTTGAGACTTCTTTACAGTTTTGGCTGCATCACGCAAGCTTCTCTGCTTGTGTCCTGCCCTGACCAGCTGCAGCAGCTCAGCCCATGGGTGGTAACTTCTGAAGCTGCTGAAAGTGGACCATGTTTGTTTGTTTGTCTGCCTCCTCTGTCTCTGGCAAAGTGGAATTCTATGGCTGGGGTCGGCCTTACAAATGGTTTGTGATGAGCATCTCATCCAGGCCTGGACTCTGGCTGGCAGCAGCTGTGACACTGCTTCCAGATCAGCCTGCCATCGAACATGGTGATTGCCAGCCCTGCATGGCTGTACAAATACAGCAGGACAACACTGTTGGTGGGCTGTAGGTCATTAAATGAAGGGGCCAACAGCAATGGTCTTTACTTAATAGCAGGTCAACCAAAATCTGGGCTGGTGGTTTGGGCTTGAGGTGTAAGAGTGCTTCTTGGAACCGGGTGGCCTGGCCGGGGCTGCAGTGAGCCCCTTGAGCTGTGTCCCTGTTCCTGAACTGTTGCAGGTTCAGCAGGACCGAGTGTAAAGCACACAGTGAAGGAGGGGTGCAAGGAATCCAGGAAGAGCTTGCAGCGTGTAGTGAGGGTGTGTGGGGCTTCCATCACAAAAACCCCGTGTAACTCTGAGTTTAAACCATCAGCTGAACCTTGTTATACAATAAAAGGAAATGTCTGAAGTCAGGGGAGAAGGCATTTTTCTATTCTAGTATGCTCTGAGGTTTAAGGGCAGTAGAAATCAGAAAACAGTGGGGCTTAAATTTTTAAATCCTTACAATGATTTTGAAAAGTTGCCCCCCACATCCTTCCTTCTTCCTCTTGGCCAAACAGGCTTGGAGAGCAGATGGTGGAACGTGATGCTGAAACAGAGCAATTGGAAGGATACCTGTCTAAAGAAGGATAAAAGAAACTTCTGTGCGTTCAGTAGATACCTGCAGCCATATGGAGAACATGATTTGGTATCTGACAGCCAGGGATGCTCACAGAAACCTGCAGCCGTCCCAGCAAACACTACGCGGGAGGCTTGTTAGTTCACGGGGTCGCGGTGGTTGGTGCTGCTGGCTCTCTCCTGCCAGTATTGCACGTGAGATCAGTTTAATATCTAGCACATCCTCTGCGCAGTGACTGTATCCTGCCCTGCAGGGGAGTGGGTGGGTGATCTCATGGCTTCTCTGCTCCAACATCCCTGCTCATCTGTTCAGTAGAGCACGGTTTCTCTGCTGGAGGTGTTACATCAGGCAGCGGCAGGAGGGTGTCTCCCAGACCAGGAAGAGCCCTCAGGAGGGGGACACAGTGACAGCGGCCGTTCCTGAAGGGACTCTGCAGTGCTGGAGAAAGCTTTCCATTTAACTGGTTTTAATCTTTAAGTTTTGAGGATTTTTGTGTTGTACAAAGAGCTGTTTTACCTGGAAAAAAAGCTTTTTGGCATTAATTCAAATAAGGAACTTCCTCATTGCTGAGAATTTTCTGCCTTTCTGAAGATCCCCCAGCACCTGGAATGGCAGGCACACTGCCTGCTCCTGCCCAGCAGCTATGCCCAGCTCATCCCTCCTGTCCCAGCTCTCCTTATCTCTGGGCATCTAGCTGCTTCTTCATATATCCTTGTCACATACCAAACATCTTGATGTATCAGATGGTGGGAGGAGATCTGATCGTGGAGCACCCTGAGCACCCGAAAGGCCAAGGGCTGCCATTTCTAATAGAAGCTGTCAACTCTAAATCAGTAGGAGTCAGCAGAGCTTTACGATGCTTTCAGCTCATACTCTGAAAATCTCTGTGATTTTAAACTTGCTTTTCAGCTCCATCTGTGCTGCGTGTGTGGTCTAGTGGGGCTTCAGCTTGATTTCAGGCTGGGGGTCCTGAATTGGGCTGTCTGGAAAGCCATGGAAAACCTTCCCGAGTCTGGAACAGAAGTTGCATCAGTCTGCAGCTCCTAACTTCTGTTTGCAAACACTTGTGGTTCTGAGGTTTTGGTCAATTGTGTCTTCTCATGCTATTAATACGGTGCCCCAGTGCACGCCTGGCCGCCCGCAGGCAGGCAAACCCACATCGTTGTTTTAAAATTGTCCTGGCGAAGGTCGTGGTCCAGCACATGAGCTTCCATGCCTTGCTGAGCTGTCTGTTGGCTTTGAGGGTGACGTGGCTAACAGCTGCGGCAGAAGAGGCAGGATGATGCCTTACAGGTTGTTTTTTTTCTTCTCAACCTATTAGGAACACATTTATCTTCTTTGTCTTGAAATGCGACTTTTTTTTACTGCCTCGACACACAAAATGATCACACCCGGAGCTGTGCTGCCCCGTGTTTGCAGCACAGCCTCTCTGCTCACCCCCAGCCTTCGCCCATACAGGAGCGCGTGCCCGACTGCTGCCTTCCTGCAGATGTGGTCGCTTCTCCCTTCTCACCTGTGGACTTTGAGGGAGCAACACACGGGATGAATCGTCCTCAGGGACTGAGTTTGCCTTGGGTTGTTGTTTCTCTCTCGCATCAAAACCCATCACCCAGGAGCCAGGTGCCCACTCACCGTGATGCCACCTGTCCTGCTGCACTGCTGGAATCGTGGTGCATGGAGGGCCGGGTGCAGAACGGTTACTGCGCTGTGGGCAGCACGAAGCGATGCTGTGGCTGCTCTGCTGCCTCCTGACACAGTGAGCTGCTCCAGCCCAGCGGTGTCCTGCTCTCCATCTCTGCTGGAGCTGCCCCGATTCACTCTGTGCTGTGCCTTGCTCCTCTCCTCCTGGGTTTGTGCCGTGCAGGGCCCCATCCTGCTCCGTCTCAGCCTCTATCCATGCTAGGGCCAAACCAGCCAGGGCTGGAAATCCACACTCAGAGGGGACGTCAAGGGAGGCTGTCAGAGCACTGTGACCCGCAGGGATGCTGGATAGAGCAGCTGCTTGAGAGTCTTTTTTCCTGTTTACTTGCTCCCAGAAGTGCCGGCTGATGTGGTGATTAAAGGACATCCCTCCTGCGTGTGCCGTGTGCTAGTGCATCGTTCATCCCACCTCCTCACCCTTTAGGAGGAGAACCTCAACAGTCTGTAAGCCAGGCCAGATAACACTGGGGATGGCTGTGGGCAGGTGCTCAGCTCTGTGTTTGGAGTATGGGACGTCTAAGAGGACTTTAACCCCCTTGGCACTTTGCCCTGTAAATCTGTGCCCCATAAATCTGCTTTCCAGCTGGTGGAGAGGTGGGATGCAGGATGGCTCGGTTTGTTTGCTTTTGGGCACTGCCTGGCACGATTCTTCTTGGCACAAGCGAAGGGCAAGGCTCATGTGCTCCTGGGCTGCATAAGAGGCAGAAACAGAGAGTTTGCTGCTTCATCTTTCTGAGCAGCCATGCTCGGGTACCTCTGTCAGTGCCTGTCCCGCATCCCACAGGCATCACTCATCCCACTCTGGTTCCTCTGACCAGGATCCCGGGGTGCTTTGGATACCTGTGTCTCCTCTGAGCCTGCAGTCTTTGTCCTGTTAATCCTTGCCAGCTCACAGCCCGTCTCAACTTCAGAGGACCAAAAAGCTGTCCCGGGCCCCAGAGTGGTGCTGGGCTTCCCAGGCTTGCTGGGTAGCGGGGAGCTGGCTCTGCTGGGATACAAAGTAGCAGAAATGGTTTTATCTTTTTTTTCTGTTGTTTCATCTTCGGTGTCTCATCTGTCATTTAATGCCTTGTGTCAGCCTGTTCTCAAGGTCTTGCTGCTGGATGCAGTTTGATCCCTGTAGTCCCCAGCGGTTCGGGCTCTGGGGCATGTTATGAAAAGGCCTAGAGATGAGGATGTGAAATTTTGGAGCACTGGCACATCAGGTTTGGTATGGACCGTGGAGAAGGCCAGTGTGCAAGCAGGAGGAGGTCTGCAGTTCTAGGGACCAAGTAAATCCCAGGTGAGGTCGTTAAGAAACAAACAAACCCAGGTGGTAGAGGAGCCTGGTGTGAAGACCATCACCGAGAGCTCCTGCTTCTCCCACATAAACTGAAAACTGTCTCCTGCTAGGGCAGTGTGTGACTTGTAGTAGGGTAGTAACTGCTCGGTGCCTGGAGAACTTCAGTTGGATGGTGCTGTGAGAAGATGCCAATGTCTGGTTATCAACCATACTCTCGCCGTGGCGATGGAAGGTGAAGCCAGCACCATCAGTGATCCCATCATGGCTAGTGTAGATAGAGCAGCACTGGTGAAAAGGGAAGAGGACATTAATTGTTTCCATATTTAACAACTGTGGGACAAAGCAGGTTTGATTTCACCAGCAGCTGCTTTGGTAACTCTGCCTCTTTCTGTGGGTCACAGTGTGGTGGGTGGAAAGGTCTTGCATGGGGCAGTCTGAGGAGGAGGAGGTGACTTGAGGAAGTGCTCAGCTACTCCCTGCATTATCAGTGGAGACGGTGCCACCCTCTGGGGCCTCTCCTGCAGATAAAGACACACAAGGAGGTCTAGGGGAGGGCACGCATCTGGAAATCACATCTGTGCTTTAGTGAATACTCAGTCCTTGCTGTCTCAAAACAACTTTTGAGTTGAGCATGGTGGGAAGAGGTCAGGCTGTTGTGGTGACCTTGAATGGCTCAGCAGCAGATGGGATCTTTATCCCGTTATTCTCTTCCCAACTTTACCCTGACACTGAAGAGCTCAAGCCCTGGTAGGGACAGGAACAAGACACTGAGTGTCCTGGCCAGCAGTCATCTCTGCTCTTAAATCGCTGTCATGGAAACTTGATTGCATCGTCTGGTGGGGTGGTTGAAAACTGAGTCAAGGCATCTGAACATCACTGGCATTTGCTGCCAGTGTGACAAATCTTTTCTGTCCTTCAGTTTTCACTCCTTGTTTTTGTGCCCTGTCCTGGGGACAGTGTGTGGTCACTCGTCTCTGTTTGCTTTGTGACGGGGCATGACTCCCTGGGCATGCAAAAGCCAAGAAGGTGCCTTTGTTGAGTGCAAAAATCCCCAAAGAACTCCATGAATAGCTTACTCTTACCCTTTGATGGGGACACTTTCCCAGGGAGTAGCTTCCTTGAGCTTCTCACTCCCTTCTGTGCTGAGATGCAGTGCTGTGCTGGGTGCCCCCATCGATCCATCCCAGCCCTCTCAGATCTCCTTACCACTGCGTGTCTGCCTGGGAGGGAGGGAGAGGCAGGCTGGAGGAGCTGCACTTGCAGACCTTCAGCTTCCCTCACCCTCCCACCCTTTTATTGTGCTCCTGTAAGTCATTACATTTCTCACCTAGGCAGGGTTGAGGGGGATGGGGTCCTCAGTGCCACACAGGGAAAAGGTCACCTTGGGAATGGCTTATGGAGCCATCCTTAGACAGTCCGTCTGTCCAGAGGCATCAGTGCCAAACTTCCCCTTTCCATTTGAGTCAGTGGAAGCTTGTCTCTCTCAAACAGACCAGACTGATGACTGAAGGGTGGCTCTGCAGGCTGTCACCAGCTTTATTTCATCTGGGGAAGGGACGTGAACTCCTTCAGAGCAGCATCTGTGCAAGCAAAAACTGGGGCGTACCCTGCCCGGAGTGGCTCTGCTTGTATTTGGGGTGGAAACCTTCTCCCGTGTCCTGCATGGTGAAGGTGCAACAAATCCAGTGCTCTCATGGGTGCCAGCCTTGCACGTGGGAGTGGAAACAGCAGCAGCCCTGCATGCCCAGCACAATCCAGTAACGGACAGGACTGAAGTGCCTGTCTGTCCTTGGACTGCAAAGGGAGCCCCAGAGATCAGCTTGCATGGGATGTCTCATTTCCAGTGACGTGGGAGAAAGCTTAGGGCAGACTGGGAGAGCCAGCAGGAGCGGAGCATCCCGTACAAGAAGCTCATCTGCTCGAGGAGGAGAACCTGGCTGGGGGTCTGGAGCAATACTGGCTTTCTGCATCCAGCAAGCCCCTCCATGTGCCTTGCGAACGCTCGTACCAAAGGCTGTGCCAGAAGCAAAACATCCTTAAGGGATAGAGCAGAGAGCCAGTCCCTCTGGGGTGTGTGTGGAGGCGTTCCCTGTAATAATCCTGCTAATTAACTGCTGGCCATTAGAGCAGGATGCACTGAGGCGTATCTCCTACCCCCATTTCTCCCAAGCCTCTCTTCCTTCCAGTTGGAGAGCTATTGGCTGCAGGTGCTTGGAGGCAGGGCTGCTTGTGGGACATGGAAGGATTTGGGGACGAGGGGGGCTCCTAATACTTCTTGGGCTGTGACTGCATCAAGTGACCGTGTCTTGGGATCAGCGTCCCACCTTTGCTGCTTTACTTTATTTGCTGTTGTGGTTTCTTGTCTGGCTTTGGGATGGACGCACTGGTGTGGTTTCAGCAGGTGCTCTGGGCTATGCAGTCCCCCAGTGACACAATCTCCCCAACCCCACAGCTCCAGGGGTGCAACTGAGGGGACTGCATAGTGGGGAAGGAGTTGGGGTGCTTTGCCCAAGGTCATGCAGCATTCCAGAAGTAGAGATGGGTCCAATGCCACCCTCTCAGCTACGCTGAGACCAAGTGGTAGTTATGGACACGGTGGCAGTGCTGGCAGGGAGGTGGCTCAGACAGTGGGTCTGAGTGTGAAATTGTCCCTGCAAGGCTGAGACCAGCTGAGTGGGAACTGCCAGCCTTTACATCCCTGGTTTGTGCTGGCTGTGCTGCTTCACTCGTATTTTCTTGCAGTTGAGAGTAAGCAGGAGAGATGTGCTGACACTACAGGACACTACAGGAGAGGCAGCTACCAGCCCACAGCTACCTGGGAGGATGTTCATGAGCTCTTGAAGGCCACCTGCATGAGGTTAAAGCTGGTGTGGCAGCAAGGTCTGGGTCAGCCTCACGGGAAGCCCTGTAGGAGCAGGATGATGTCTGGGCAGGACCTTTGCCTCCCTGCTCCAGCCTGTAACATAGTCTAACTGTCTACAACTGTCTGAAAGGAGGTTGTGACGGGGTGGGTGCTGGGCTCTTCTTGCAAGTGACAAACGATAAGACAAGAGGAAACGGCCTCAAGTTGCACCAGGGGAGGTTTAGACTGGACATTAGGAAAAATTTCTTCACCGAAAATGTTCTCAGGCATTGGCACAGCTGCCCAGGGAGGTGGTGGAGTCACCATCCCTGGAGGTGTTTAAAGGACAGGTAGATGAGTTTCTTAGGGACAGGGTTTAGTAGGGGGACAGGTACCGTTGGACTCGATGATCTCAGAGGTCTCTTTCAAGCAGATGATTCTATGATTCTGTAGGTGTGTGGAATGGAGGAGGGAAAGACAGTTCCTCACACCTTCTCCTCCAACTCGCAGAGAGATGCAGCTGCACAGCATCTCCTAATCTCCCTGCACATCTCCTCTAGTTTCCTCTACAGTCGATAAGGATTTGGGGAGGGGACACAGGGGAGGGAGGAACTGGAGCTCAGAAGCCACAGGACACGTGGCTCAGGGGTGCAGTGGAGGCAGCAGCAGCTGGAGGCGCTGGCAGGAAACACCGGTGCCCGCAGAGCAGCCACGTGGAGCAGCCAGCACATCCCTGCGTGCCCTGTGTGGGCTGCCAGGTGCCTGGGCAGAGCTGCCGGCTCCCAGGGCAGTGTTTAAGCTCCATTCCAAGTCCTTCTGCTCCACACTGATTGACGGAGATCGTTTAGAGGTGAGCCAGGATCTGAGTCAGGATCCAGGCTAGTCCCAGGCATCCTGGCTAATGTGAGCTCCTGTTGTCCCATCTCCAGCCCACTGAGCTATTTTTTTTCCAGCATCTTCCTCTCAGGGCACTCTCTGCGTGGATGTCACCGCTTCTACGGTAGAGCTGATACAACAGTCACTTCATAGCAAAATGCAGTGGCTGAGAGAAGTTACTGTTGCAGGTAGCAGGTGAGATGAAGCAACCTGTTGGAGCAACCTGGGACACAACTGAGCTGAGTCTGGATGGGAAAATATCTTTGCCTGCATCTTCTCCTGAGGCAGGAAAGGTACCTGCACATTGCAACAACAGGAGCAGTGGGACCCAGTGGCCCCCTGAGCACCAGGGGGGCTGTGTCCCTCCCTGGGACCAATACTGGGCATGAGAGGGCTTTTTACAGGGGTTTTGGTGCCTCGCTAAAAGGGCAGCGTGGCTGTTTTTAGTTCGTAGAGGATGAGGGATTCACTGGGGCACGGGGTGCTGTGGGATTGGTATTTATGTTGGCCTCCACGGATGCGTCAGCCACGCCTTCTGTCCTCCAAAAAAATAGTAAGGTCAAATTAGAGGCCTCAGCTGGTTTCTTGTTGTCCTGACTGGATAAGCCGTCTGTTAACGGCATGGGATTGTCCTTCAGAAACCCGATAGCCGATGCACAGCAAGGCTGATGGCGGGCACGGCAGCGAGTGCGGCCGGGAGGAGGATGCAGTAACCTCATCGCTGCATCTCTGTGCAGAGATGTTTAATTCTCCGTTACTCTGTCTGCCTTGGTCTCATCGATTAAGGGAAGCTTGTAGGGTTGAGCTATCATCACTTTGAAAATCTATACTCATGAAAGATGCCTGGCTCTTCCCTCTGAAATGCCTGTCTAAACGGCTGGGGTTGCTTTGCTTCTTGCAGAGGGGATATAAAGTGCAGGACCCCAGTTTTCATGTTGGTGCAGCGTGTGTTTCGTAAGAGCTACCTTAATTTTTGCAGTCCAGCCAAACACAAGCTCAGAGAATTCCTCTGGCATCCTGGGTGGTCGTGGGGATGGGTCTGTGCGGGGACAAAAGCCAGGCTCACCCGGAGCTTTGCAGGCGGAAAGGGGCTTGATAAATAGCGAAGGGCAGGCGACGGGGCTCCAGACTGCGAGGTGCTGAAGGCTCTGGCCCCGGTCCAGCAAAGCACTTAGAGCACACTCAACCGTTCCCCTGAAATCATGGGGGATTTTTGGTTGGGGATGGGTTTTTGGAGGGTTTTTTTTTGCTGAGTGGTATTCGGTTGCAGTCAGCAAATCCGAAGCATTGAGTGGGTGCAGAGCAGCCCCAGGCTGGGCAGCATTGCTCTTGGGGTGATAAACCAGCTGGTGAACGCCAGCACGAGAAGGCTGGCTGCAGTCCTCCTCCAGATTCCTGCAACTCTTGGTCTCTACTGCTGGCCTGAAAACCCATTTTGGGGGACTTTGCTGAAATATTTAGCGAGATGTCGCTACTTTATTGTCCATGCTGTTACCAAGTAGATGTCTCTTACGGTTCCTATGTGCATGTGGGTAAAAATGTCTTTTTTTTTTGTCCTCTTTCTCCCTTGGCAGCCTTTCCCTGGCGCCTGACCCCCCAGCACCCGGTCCAGTGATGGGAAGCGCGGGGATGGCCACAGGGTTGTGCTCAGTGGGATCCACGATGTTAAATAACAGGAAACTTTTTTTAAAAAAAAAAAATCCCTCTTTTTCTTTACCAGAGTGAGTAGCCTGGAGGCTTTTCTGTTGCCCCAAGGCAGGATCAGTCGTGTCAGCCAACTGAGGTCAAGCTGGGCTGGGAGTGATGATGTGGCTGTGGGCACTGTTTGTCCCCAGGGAGAGACGCTGGATGCTTGCTGAGGGGGTGGGTGTTTCCTTGGAGGCTGTCCCTGATAAATCCATCCTGGAAGGTAAACTGGGCTAAACCCTCTTTTTGTCAGCTTTCTTTTTTTTAAAAAAATATTTATTTAATCAGTTTTACATCTTTCCAAAAATCCTCTGGAGGTGGAGATTTTGCAAGCCCCGGGGCCCGTTCCAGGGTGTCTTTACCCTCACACGTTCCAACACCCTATCCATCAGCGGTTAAACGAGGCTTGGATGAAGTTTCAGTTTTAAATAACTTTAAGGGTGGATCTGGTTTTCATGTAACCAGAGGGTAATTTGTTTTGGGTTTTTACTTAAATGGTGCGGGGGGTCAGCTTTTTTCTTTCTGATGTAACCCACTCCTGCTGAAGGGAAGGCTCTTTGCCCAGAAATGGGACCATGTCTTTTTTTCAAGTCCTGGAGGCAAGTTGGGTGCCAGACCTTTCTGCTGCTTCTAGGCTGGGGGGAAATGTGGGAGGCTGTGAAGGGCACAACCTGTTTGCGTGGCCGTGGCACGGCTCAGCGGGACGCGTGGAACTGTGTGAGGAGCTTAGAGCGTGTCTGGGCTGGATGGGCCTTGCTGGCTCCTTCGCAGAGCATCTCCTGGCCGGTGCCTGCATGCACGCCTGGGAGGGCTGGAGGACAGCCAGCGTGCTCCAAGCCTCCCGTCTCATCCGCTGCTCGTCTGTCCCTGCTTTCTCCTGATCCCGGCTCTGAGACGTCTCAGCCCTGCGCGACTGCAGCAGGGTCTAAATCCCAGCAGAGAGCTTCCCTCTACCTCTGCCATCACTGTGGCACCAGGTTCCTCCTCCTCTTGCCACAGACAGCACGGGATGAAGACTGGTTTCTGCCTTCTGCAGTGACTGCTGCCTTCCATAGCATGTTCTGCTCATGAGAGGGTGGCTGGGGGAGAAGGAGATGTGACTCACCGTGGTGGCAGGATACTTATCTTTGAAAGGTCATCCCACATCACCTGCCGTTTGTTTCTCTGCCTGGATGTGTATGACCTGTGCCACCCCACCAGACACTCATCCCATAGTCTTTGGCTGCATCCCTGGTAGATCTTTCCTGGGAAAGACTCAAGGTGCAAGACCCATGGTGGGACACATTGAGCTGCTGTCACAGAGTCCACACCCCCTCTCACCTGGGGAGCTTGCTGGTGCTGAGGGTGGAGGAGTGGTGGTTAGATGGCCTTTCGAGCACGCACTTGGCAGTCCTTCATTCATTGCACTCATGGAGGACCTCTGCTGTGCTTCCAACTCGCCTCCACTCATCTGCCATCTCCGTTTTAATTTCCTCTCCCTGCTCAAGGCTGGCTGCCAGGTTCCTTTGCCTGCCCTGGGGGGTCCAGGCTCTCCCCTCATCCCTCCCTGCAGGTTTGCGAAGCCGCAGGGCTCTGCCTGAGTAAACGCAGGCTCTGGCGAGCAGATCCGAGTGCGTGGGATCAGCAGCCAACGGCACTTGTTGTAGCAACCATGGTGGGAGAAGGCTGGGGGGGATTAAAAGACAAAAGTGGCCCAAGCCTGGGAGGGCAGGGAGGCTGCCGCGGGCGCTGGGTTTCCTGTTTACGGCAGGAGGGTGGCTGGGGTGTGGGGAGATGGCTGTGTTTGACTTTGACTTGGGGCTTTTGCATGTCGTGCTGGAAATAGTTATGGGTTGGAGTCTGGTTTATTGTCTGGAATGATGTGCGAGGTTGTGGCTGTGGTGGGGATAGGTGGGAGGATGGGGAGAATGGCACCCAGGTGTGGCAGAGAGGAGTTAGCGCAAGCCAGGGCAGGGCAAGGGGAGATGGGACTGGTAGGCTCTGCCTTCATTGCACGTGGCCCTGCAAGCTGGTGGCAAACTTGCCTGCAGCCTTTCTGCCACTAGCAAAGCTGAGGTTGAGCAACGCTCAGCCTGGGCTGCAAAACCCACCCCAAACAGGTTTTACATGGCTCAGCTGTGCCGCTCCGGCTGCAGTGGGTCCTGGCTGGTGCTGTGCAAAGCTGGGGTTACCCCACGGTGTGGCAGCAACTCGCTGAGCTGCCACGAGCAAAATCAGTGAGAGAAAACCCCAGTGAGACTTGGGCTACAGCAAGATGTCTTCATCTCTCCTTCCCCAATGCACGATGGCTCCCAGTCGGGTGCTGGCAGGGGGGTGCTGGAAGGAGGGCCTGCGGTGGGATGGAGGCAGGGGTTGGTGCAGGGAAGCAGCAGCGTTTTGGCACTTGCTTGGGTGGGATGGTGGCATTTGTGCTTGCTGTGCATCCTGCTAAGAGTCATTTCCTTCCATGCTGCGAGGGGGCTGAGAAGGTATTTGAGTCAGTAGTCAGCAGGGTTCAAGAGGCTGCTCTGTGGCAAGAAGAGGGCTGCACAAACCAAACCCTAACCTGCCTTCTCCCCGGTGCACACAGACATGTTTGGGAGGATGAGAGAGATGAGCAAGCAGCTGCAAGCCTGCGTGGGCTGGAGGCTTTTGCCCGGCTCCCTCTGGGTGCGTGGTCCTTGCAGAGGTTGCCCTTCACCTTAAGAACTCCCTGTGTGCTTCTGTCTTTGATAAGCACCTCGCTTGCTCCAGGGCTCTCTGCACTGTGTGGATTTGAGGTATGCGGTTTGTAATGATAGCTCTGGCTTGCTGCTTGCTAACCATGGTTAGCGCACTACGGTCCCAGAGAGGAGACGAGATGCTTCCAGTGTGATGCAAAGGAAGGCCATTAATATTTTGGCACCTTCCTTCGGTGTTGTTGCCTGGTAAACTACCACGAAACCCCAGCTGCTGGTTCTTTCCTGCTGTGTTGGTCAAGCCCTGCATCCTTCAAAGGCAGGAATGATCTTCAGCCCTGCTGTGCATGTACTGGATGCAAAGACCCCGACTGTGATACGTTTTTTAAGGGCTAAAATAACCTGCTGTGTCACTAAGGATGTGAGCACACGGGCAGGTTATGGCAGGGCACGCTAATGTTTGAACTTCCAGGCAGCTGATTTCCAAAGGGTAGATGATGCTTTAAAAAGTCACACCTTTGCTTATTTTAGGGAGCTTGTCTGTCCTCCTTTTGCAGCCCCAAGGAGTTGAGCCTTTCTGTGCACTTGGCCCAAGTTGCTGAGCTTGAGGGGAGTTATTGCAGTGGTTGGTCTGGATATGTCCTGTGCTGGCAATGCACAGGCTGCCATCATCTCCAGCTGCACGGTGTATCTTGCCAAGAGAGGAGCCCACATTCCTCATGTAGGGTTTACATGTCTCCCCAACATCAAGCAGTGTGTCTGGCTTGCTGTGGTGTTCATTTGGAGCAAGCATCATCTCTCGCGATGCAGCTCAGTGCTGTCAGCTGCTGCTGTGGGTGCTGAGCACGTCGCATTTCTGTCTAGTTTTAAACTGCAGCAAATTGAAATGAAAGGCGAGTTGATCCACAGTGAGTGCAGTAAGTGGAGTTTAATTGGGATGAATTACACGCCAGGTTTGCAGTAATCTCCATCCCGCATTGCTCAGAAGCATCATCTGCTCTGGAAACGTGACTCAGAAATGTTGTTATTTGATTCCCCTGAGCATTTATAAAACTATTTTTCCAGGAAGCAAAGATTCTTGGGTTTTGGTTTTTGGTGTTTTTTTTTTTTTCCTTGTTGTTGTTATTTTCTCTTTGTATTATGGCAATGAGAGTCCTTTCCCAGAATTTCCTCTGGGGAGTGAGGCTGCAAGACGTTCTTTTACAACGTCTCTTCAGCTCCTTCTTCTCACTTGGTATTAATGCTCCGACACGCTCACAGCTGCCCTTTGCAGTGGAGCACAGCTCTGAGGTAGCTGGTTGGAGTTATCTACTCCTCTTCTCCGTGAGCTACAGCTGGAGCTGCCAAGATGATGATGTAGCTGCACCATCGGATTCATCACCCACACGTGTAGCCCTGCAGATCTGCCTCCTTGCCAGCCCCACGCATGGATTTGCCCTGCTGTTCACTGCCAGGACCTTCCCACGTCAGCTCTCGCCACCTGGGGCTGTCCCTTAAGGTCACGCTGCTGCTTTACGCTTGGTCACCTTTGGGTTGGCCCATGGGGAACAGCTGCTGGGACGTGACCTGTAGCCTAGGGAATATCCTCAGGACAGTCCCTGTATCACAGAAGCCTGACATGGTGGTGCTGCCTGCCCTGGCCATCATCTGGTGGGCACCATGCGGGGGTCTCATTTGACCACGACTTGGTTGCTTGCAGTTCGTCTTGCCCTCTTCAGCCGTTCCCTGGAGGAAGCACATTGACATTACAAATGGATGTTAAGGGCATAAATGCAGTCACAGCTCCCTGGAGTCACCAGTCCCAGCCCTGACTGGGGTAGCACACTGTCCAGCCGAGTTACCAGCTTCATGACCCGGGACCCCGCAGTCTCCCATCTGGCAAGAGATGCAACTTTCTGAGCTTTCCTCTGCAATCAGGGCTCACCCCTCCCTCTGCTGCTGCTGCAGGTGCATAGAGAACCTAGGATCCTTAAAATAAAGTCCATGGGACACCAGTGTGAGGGGTGGGAGCCCTGACCTGTTATCCCACCTTCCTCAGCTCTAGTTCTGACCAGCACCTGGCAGATGTTTAAGTTATTGATACCAAACCTCCCTGGTGGTGTCTGTAATTCAAATGGTCTCTGGAGATTTGGCTGTTTTCATGCTTTTTCCTAAGCACACTTCCACTGCCTGGAAGCACAGGGGGATTGCTGCAGCTGAGTCTGCTCCAGAGCTGTGGCAGATCAACCACAGCTGCATCTCCAGAGGTTGAGCTTGTTGATCCTTTAACTTCTGAACACCACCCAGAGCTGATAAACTTTTTGTCCCTCTTTGGCTGGGGAAGGACAGAGTTTTCTAGGTGATGACAGCTGGTGTATGAATGCAGGGACTACTCTGGTCATCCCAGTAGTGCTTGGAGGAGCTGGGCTGATGCTGATGGGCCAAGGGAGAGATGCCAGAAACTACAGCTATAATTTAAGTGAAAGTGGGGAGGGGGAGGCAGGGGCACCATTGAGTTGCTTAAATCAGGAATCAAGATTCGGTGTCTAACTTGAATTTGGAGAGAAGTGGATCTTAAATCCACTGGATGAAATCCAGCTGAGTAGGAGGCTGTGTGCTGAGACAGGGTTCATCTCTGTCGAAAGGCTTTCTTTGAGTTAAAAAAGAAACTTATCATCTTGAAAGACAAAAAAAAAGTGCAGTTTGCAGATGTATGTTGGGTGGAGGAAGATGAAAGCGTGAGGTGTGAAGCTAAAGGAGGAAGGAACTTGCATTAGTGATAGCGCTGCCCTCTGCTCATCATGCCTGGGGGGCGCTGTGGATGAGACATCCAGTCATTCTTGGGGGACACAGAGGTAAATAGCAGGGTGGTGACCAGAGAGGCTTCCTGGGGAACTGATGAGAAGGGGATGTGCTCGCAGGCTTATGCGTGTGTACAACCGTATACGCATGGCAAGAGAGGTGTGTGAGACGAGCAGCAAGATCTCTGTGCTGCTTTGAAAGGTTGAGGAGTGAGCTTGGGCTCCTGAAGGGCTTGCCAAAGGTGAGAGGTGTGGGCAACTTCTCTGGGACAACCTGGGCACCTGTGGCCATGCTGGGCTAGAGCTTTGGGTGTAGCTTTCCTCTTCAGCCCGTGCTGCCAGCAGTGGCGGGAGAGGACTGGGAGGCTGCCATGATGGTTCACTTGTTGCCTGAGTGCAGGAAGTCCTCTACAAGGCACCATCCTCATAGGGGTGCCTGCCCTCAGAGGTCTGGCAGCTCTCTGCCAGGGTCAGGGCAGCCATGCCATCCTTGCTTTCCAGGATAGCCAGGGAAAACACAGCTTGCTGTTCAGAGCCTGGTACCCCAGTGCCGTAGGCATGTCTGTGTCTGCTGTCATGTGCTGGATGGTAAACCAGCTCTTCAGATGACTAAAACTGCTGTATCTGTGCCCTTCCTTCTCCTCTATCTTCATGGGAATTTGAAGCTATTCACCGAGCTGCCCTTCTGTTTTCCCTTTCTCTCTTAGTGGATATTCGTGAAATCAAAGAGATACGTCCAGGAAAAAACTCACGTGACTTTGACCGGTACCAGGAGGATCCATGTTTCCGACTCGACCAGTCTCACTGCTTTGTTGTCCTCTATGGCACAGAATTCCGGCTGAAGACCCTCAGCTTGCAAGGTAAAGCACTCGTGGCTCTGAGGCTGTGCCAGGGGAGGGTTGGACAGCCAACTCGTCATCACAGGACTGAAACTTCTGTCCATCCTTCCACAAGTGAACTGGAACATATCCCTGAGCATCCCTGATGCTCTTTGCTCCTCACCAAGTGATTGTCTTTGGGAGAAGGTGGCACCGTTTCCCTGAAGGGTACACATTCAGGAGTTATTTAAGTCAGTTAGTTAACCCAGCAAACCCAGTGAACTGAAGCTCCTAGTTCAAATGTGTGCTTGAAATCAAGTGTTTTATCTCAGCTTGGTGTGTTGACATTCATCAGCTGCTTTGTAGTAGCTGGCCCCACACATGGAGTGGTAAAATCTCACTCCTGTTTGGCAATTCTGAGCAAGAAAACACTGCCAGCTGCTGCCAGTGACAACTGGCAACTCATAAAGCCATGGTGCCTCTGAGGCGTTGGTCTCAGCTTTTCTCAGCGTCTGCTCTGTTGACTTTAGCTGGACTTGGAGCTCCCAGCCTTCTGTTTTACTATTGAAAGAGGGGAGGTTTATGGTGCTCCTGTTCAGCTGGAGCACAGGCTCGTAATCACTGGCTGCAGTTCAGTTGATGGGCATTATCTTTTTCTGCTAAAAGTGTGCAATCTGTGTCTCGTTTTAACCCGTGTAGATGAGCGCTGATGGAGGCAGTCATCTGTGGCAGGTCTGCCTTCTGGCAGGACACAGGGACAAATCTGCCCTCAGAAGGGATGGGGCTGCTGACAGGGAGGCTGTGGAGGAGCTGGCGCTTCACCCAGGACAGCCAGAGCGTTACTGCTTGGGGACAAGGATAACCCCCAGCTCTCGGGAACGGAAGGGAGGAGAGTATGATGTGCAGGGATGAGGCGTCCGGCCAGCCACACGCGTCCCACGTGAGGGGAGCAGGAGCAAGGCAGGGAGAGGAGCTGGCCAGAGCATCTGCACGGGAGGGCTCTTTCGTGGGAAGGGAGATGAAAGAAGGAGTAGGGGATATAAGATGCTGGGGACAGTCCCTTCTGCATCCCTTCCTCCCATTTCTCCTGCGCACTTTCCGCAGCCACTTCTGAGGACGAGGTCAATATGTGGATCAAGGGGCTGAACTGGCTGGTGGCAGACACTCTGAGGGCTCCCACCCCCCTGCAGATTGAAAGGTGAGGAACTTGTCCTTGTCCTGCACTTGTTTTCTTTTTCCCTCTTTAGAGCATCTTTAGACAGAAAAAGGTGAGCACAGTGACAACATCTCACTCCCTCTCCGAGCCCTGCTTTCTGCCTCTGTGCTTGAGAGGCTTCATGTTCTCAAGGCATTGAGCGTCTTCCAGAGAGAGCACCAAACCAAGCGGGCTTGTTGTTGAGGAGCTGGGGCTAAGTGTGTGTGTGTTTGTGCCTTTCTGTTTAGGTGGCTGCGGAAGCAGTTCTACTCACTGGATCGCAACCGGGAAGACAGGTAAGAAGAGAAGCTCTTGCTTGCACAGACTTGCACATTTCCAGAAGGATTTGAGCTGGAAGGGTTTACCTTTGACCTGAAATCCCAGCTTTTGCTTTGGATTTTTTGATGGGTTCTTTAGGTTTTCAGTTTTCATTTCCAAGGAATTTTAATTCAGGTCCCAGTTCTTCCCTAGCTGATTTTCAGTGAATTGAACAAAACATCCAAATATTGCCTTGTTTCCCTGACCCAGCTGTTTGGACCCAATAACACCTTGAAACCCCAGAGGTGTGAAACGCTTTCACACCCAGCTAACATCATCAGAGGAAGCAGATACCAAAGAATGAGATGGCAGCTCTGGCCATCCTGTTGGGGATGAACTGGGTTGTGTTCGTTTTATTCTCCTCCTCTAAGATCTGTGAGGCCGTGGATCATCCTAGTGCTTGACTTATAAGCTGATGGGCTGCAGCAGGGCTGCTACTTGTGGGGCTCTTGGGTGAAGGCTTAGTGATGTCCTAGCAGGTGAGATGTTGTGCTTGAACTCATCATGGAGAGATAAGGGAGGGGAATTGGGTTATAATCCATTATGAGGAGATAAAGGGAGGGACATTTCCCTGTTGAGGAGGTGAGTTCCACCACCAATTCTTTCTGCAGTTGCTGTTGCAGCCTGTTTTCCCTGGGTGCACACCAGCTGCCAGTCTCCTCTTCCTGAGGTGCTGTTATTTGCCTCCTTTCATCCCTGGACACACTTTTCCCATGTGATGTTAACTGAGCCCATTAACCTTTCAGCGCTGATTTCCACATTACTGTGCATCCCCAGGGTGGGAAGATTCCTCCAATCCTGCTCTGGAGAGAACAGTACTGGAGGCATTGCTCACACATCAGCTTATGCTCCCCAGCTAGGGTGGAGCACCCATCTGCCCCCTTTATGTGCTCAGGCAGGGCTCCCTGCAGAGCACTGGGCAGATCTCTGGGCTCCAGAGCATCCTCCGCTTGGACCTTGCTTATGCTCTTGAACTCACACTGCTCCCGATTCCACGTTTCCCCCTGAGCTCTGGAGTCCTTCTCATCCTTGCAGCAAGCTCCTGTCAAGAGATTTCCCCTACAAACCCATCTGTCTGTGCCAGGGCAAATCACTGGGGAGCCCTGTGTGACTGCAGTCAGACAGGTCAGTCTTGTGGATCAGCAGGTGAAAATCACCACTCGATGCTCATCATAGAATCATGGAATGGTTTGAGTTGGAAGGGATCTTAACGATCACCCAGTTCCATCCCCCTGCCCTGGGCATGGACACCTCCCACCAGGCCAGGCTGGTCAAAGCCTCTTCCAACCTGGCCTTGAACACCTCCAGGGATGGGGCAGCCACAGCTTCTCTGGGGAACGTGTGCCAGGGGCTCGCCACGCTCATCGTGGAGACTTTCTCCCTAATGTCTACTTTAAATATTCCTCCTTCCAATTTAAAGCCGTTCCCCCTCATCCTGTCACTGCAGGCCCTTGTAAAACATCCCTCCCCAGCTTTCCTGGAGCCCCTTCAGGTGCTGGGAGGCCGCTCTAAGGTCTCCCCGGAGCCTTCTCTTCTCCGGGTGAACAACCCCAACTCTCTCAGCCTGTGCTCACAGCAGAGGGGCTCCCGCCCTCGCAGCATCCTCGTGGCCTCCTCTGGACCCGTTCCAACAGTTCCATATCCTTCTTATACTGGGGATTCCAGACCTGGACACGGGGCTTCAGCTGGGGGTTAAATTCAACCTGTCTGCATCTCAGAGGAGTGTGTTGCATGGGGGAAATCTTACTGCATTGGACATCTTTGCCTTTGCAATGAATTACATTGCTGTGTGGCGAGAGCACTGTTGGATGCACAGGGATTTTGCGGAGGAGGAGTAAGTCCTTGCAGAGGCAGAAAGGGAAGGAGAGGAGCCTTTAATGTGTTGCAGCTGCTCTGCATATGCCACACACCTTTCAAATCCAGGCTTGGGTTTTAGATGCAGTGTTTTCAGTGGTGAGCGGGTGTAATATTTCCTAATTCACCAATGGAAAGCACCGAGGCAGGGGCTGGGGTGACTACATGGGGGTTTTGGAGCCTGAATGCAAGGGAAATGGAAAAAATTAGTCCTTTTTCTCATCTGGTTATACGGTAAAACTGATTAAATAGCATCCCAACAGGACAAAAGAGATTGCATGTATAGATTATTCTCCCGGAGGCATGGTCAGCAGAGCTGAAAGCCAGCCTGTTACATCTCTCCTGTTGTTTTCCTTAATATCATCTTTCTATTAGCATTTAGAATTAAGGCAGCAAAATACAATATATTCCTGACCAGTTAACCGATGGGAGAGGTTTCAATACAAATCACTTAGTTGGAAGAGCTGTTGTTCCAGCCCAGGCAGCGAAAGGAGCAAAACAGCAGTAGAGGAGCAAGTGCAGAAAGATTTGGGGTCTCCCTGTTTTACAAACATCCATGTGTTTTCTGCAAAGCAGAGGTGGCAGTTACAGAGCACGTACATCTCTTGGATGAAATCTTTGCCCTTATGAGGCATTTCAGCATGAACTTTGGTGTTGCGGGGGCTCTTTGCTTTTGCTTCTCACCCTGGAAATGGGTTTGAAAAGGGAACAGTGAGTTGTGGTTTTTATAAAAACACTGCTTTTGTAAACCATCCTCGGTCCCTTCCAGAACGGGCAGATTTTTGGCAGCTGAAGAAGTCATGCCCAGTGTTCGTGTACCCGGTGTCCCAGCCTCCGGTGCCGGAGCCCTTTCCTTTCCGCCTTCCCCCGGCTGGGTGCCTGTGCATACCTTCCAGCACGCCGGCAGATGTTGGCTGTTTTCACTGGCTGCTGGGCCTTTGGGTATTTGTTTTTCCAAGGGAGGTTAGGTGGAAAGAGGAGGATAACAGGATGCTGGGGTTTTTTTCCTAACTGCTGTGGAGGAGACTGTTTCACCTCTGGCCAGGAGAGCTGCCCACGGCTGGGAGCAGAGCTACAGCAGTGGGGGACAGAGGGAGAATGTTTTCATCCCCTCTGAGAGGGCTGAGTCTATCCCTTTGGCCTGTTTGTCATGAAACCTTCAAAAACTTCCGTAGGAGAAATTAGTTTGTTTATTTGGTTTTTACTTTCTAGCCTCAAAATAGTGCTTGTTTATCCAAGGTCTCTGATACTTTGCCATCATGAATAACACACAGTGAATAAAATCCTTCCATAGCCCATCCTGCTACTGAAGGAGAGAGGGAAATGCTGGTCACAGCTTTTACGGGCTTTGCTCTCGCCTCTTCTGGTGCCATCACGTTGCGATCCAGCACCTCCCTGTGAGACAGCCCAGCATCACCAGAGCTGGGTGCTGGCTCGAGCAGGTCTCCAGCCTGGTGCCTACTGCTGGTCCGGCTGCTGCAGCTACTCCTGTGCTTTTTCCAAGAGCTTTTTTGCAGTCTCAGGCTCTCACCGAGCGGGAATTGCTGCTGGGTGGCCCTGGGGACTCTGGCTGTCTCATCGCAGGTCCCACAAGAGCTTCTGCGTGCTGTGGTCTTTGACGCATGAATGCATCTCTCGTGAGCCACCATTGTGCTCCTGGCTCACGCCCCACCGCATTGCTCCATTTCTTCACAATGAAATTCTTCACGATGAGGGTAGTGAGGTCCTAGCACAGGTTGCCCAGGGAAGCTGTGGATGCCTCCATGCTGGAAGAGTCCAAGGCCAGGTTGGATGGGGCCTTGAGCAGCCTGGTCTGCTGGGAGGTGTCCCTGTCCATGGCAGGGGGGTTGGAACTGGATGGGCTTTGAGGTCCCTTCCAACCCAAACCATTCTATGATTCCATATACCAAAGCTGCTGGTGGTGCTGACAGCGCGTTGCTGGCTCTGTGGCTCGTACAGCTGGGAGGAAAGGGGAGCCTGGTAGTGTTTGCCAGCTTTTTTTTCCTCTCTGCTGCCAGTGAGTGGCAGGATGCTGCTTGCACGGTCCTTGGCCGGTCAGGCGCTGGCCTTGGGCACGGCACGGGAGCCGGGCCAGGTCCTGCCCTGGCTGTGCGTGCGTCCTGGTCCCCCGCGGCTCTGAGCCCAGAAACAAGGGCTCTCTGTGTCCTGTTGGCTCTGCAGTGCCTGACACCAGCCAGCTTCTCCCTCTTCTTGGAGCTTCTTCCATCCCTCCTCCTTTCTGTATTGTTTGAGATAGACCCCGTTTTGAGGGAAGAAGGTAAAAGAGATGTGGTTCACACTGACCCCCGCATTACTGCAGATGACAGTGTGCACCTGGGTTACAGCCCCTGCACAGGACATCTTCCTGGCATGTTTATATTTGCATCCCAAAGCTGTAAGCATTTTCAGGGGCAGACTTGCCCTGTGCTTTGTGGGATGGGGAGTATCCTGTAGGGTCTTAGGCTCCCATTCACTCAGTGGGGGGCAAAACCAGCATCTGTGGTTGCTGAGGCAGACCCAGAGGACTTGCTTTTAATGCAGGAGCTGCCAGAAAATGATTGCACACAGACCTCTCCGCTTCTTAGATCTTGCAGATGGGAGACATCCACGTTTTTCCTTGCTGCAGGGCCATTGCCTCATGGTGGAACAACGCCGGGGCAAGCAGGAGCAGCTCAGGGCTCCTTGCTGAGTGTCCCTGCCCACCTGGGTGCAGGATTCCGCTCAGGGTTGGCACCAGAGCCATCCCCAGTAAAGGAATTGACACATTTGGAGCAAGGGACCTCAGAGGGAGGACAGCCACACTGGCCACCGCATGCCAGCGGTGTGTGTGGCGATGGCTGGGGGAATGCAGATGGGCACAACTTGCCTGAGGCACTGAAAATGGCTCTTTTCCTCTCTTTAGGAGAAAATTAGCTGGGTCCAAACCACTTGCAAAGCCTACCCTCATCCAGCTCCCTCTGCAGGCCAGGGAGTGATTTTGGAAGGGACTTAGCATTCGTGTTGGGGCACAAGTACTTGAAAAATGCTTCTCTCCAGTTGTTCTCTTAAAGCCGTGGGCATTGCTTGCCCGTTGCGGCGTCAGATCAAGTGGGCTGAGGGTGCTGGGACTCACCCTGCAGTGCTGGGAGCTTGCAGGAGCGCTGTTTGCAGTTCCCATTGGGATGGGAGTGCCTCTCATTGCTGCTCACGTGCAGCGTAGAAACAGAATTCATAGCAGTGGAAAACATTCTTCTGTTCACCCTTTGGTCCCAGGGATGTGCATCTGTCCTTGTGTGTCACAGCTGATGCCCCTTTGGGCACGGCTGCTCTCTGCGTGTGGTGTCCCAGTCCCAGGTGCTCCTCCTGAACATGTTTTCCCTCTTTTTCCCTGCTGAGCCAGGATCTCCGCCAAGGATCTCAAGAACATGCTGTCTCAGGTCAACTACCGGGTCCCCAACATGAGGTTCCTGCGGGAGAGACTCACGGTGAGTGTGGGACCCCTCCGCTCTCCTCCTTCACGCTGGGGACCCTTGACAGCTTGTTGCCTGCCTCTGAGCAAAATGTGGTGGTGGTTAAACTCCCACAGCACGTTTGCATATTGCAGAGGCTCCCAGCCTTTCCCGGGAGGGTCCCCACCCACGGCGGTGACTGAAGAGGTGCCAGCTCCCAGTGGGTGCCGCACCCTGCCCATTTGTGGCCAGCACCTTCTCTTCACCCCACCCTGCCGCCCTCGCTCCCCACATTGCTCCTAGCTCCAGTGTAGGGTAGAGTGGGCGTAGAGTGCAGGAGGACAGGCAGCAAGGTCAGCGTGTCGTGCATCCCAGGTCCTGCATCCCACTGCCACCAGGTGACAGGCAGACAGCGCAGCCAGCATCGCTGCAGACACAGGAATGAGGAAGGGTCATCTGGTGGTGACCATCCGTTTCCACCAGCACTGAACTCCGGGGCCAAAGAGCGGTGTATCCAAAGCAGAGCACGTGATTTGGGTCTTGCAGTCGCCAGATGCTCTCTGCAAACAAAAATTAAAACGATCCTTTTGTAATTAATCAAGTAAATGATAACAGTTTCTATTCAACACTGTTGATGCTTTTATGTTGGTGTCATCGGGGAATCACGTAACTTGGTTTAGGATGTGCCTCTGTCCTGGTCACTACCAGACCCAACGACCCCAGCAGAGGTGGGCAAAGATAGGATGCAAACTCTGGCCAGGTTTTATCCTTTCCCTACTGCTTTTCCTCTGGGAATCCTGATGCGAAGACACCCTCCTCAGGCCATACAGGGTTGCCTGTGGCCCCTGTAAAACCTCAGGTGGTTTTTTTTGCCACAGGATGTGGAGCAGAGGAACGGGGATATCACGTACGGACAGTTCGCACAGCTCTACCGCAGCCTCATGTTCAGCGCCCAGAAAATGGTAAGAGCTGAATTCTCCAGAGCTGGGAAGGGGAGGGAGAGATCGTATTTGTCACTGGGCATTCCCTCTTAATAGCCTTTTTAACCCTGCTGCCCTCAGCTGATAGCTTTTGTCTCCTGCCTCTGGGCCAGGGATGACAGGGAGTACAGGAGTTACTGCTTTAGGGTGGTTACCATGGGGCTGCTGGGGACCAGGGAGGCAGTGGCTGAGCAGTGGCTGTAAGGGACACCGAGCTGCACAGGGCTGGTTTGCTGTCCCTGTTACCCTCTTGACCAGTTTGTGCTTTCACATACATTGGTGAGGTTGAGTGCAAACCTAATGCTTATGCTTCTTCTTTTGCAGATGGATGTCCCATTCCTAGAAAGGTGGATAATTCTTTGTATTTACTGGGTTAGGGGCTGTTTTCTTTTGCTCTGCAACGTGCTTTCGGTGCCTGCAGCAGTGTGGTGGGGCTGAGGCGTGCTGCACACCTCTTGCTTGCCACCGCGCTGCTTGCATTTTTGCGCTCTGAATAGGCAACTTTGCTGTAGACTCTTCAGCTCGGGTCAGTAAGGGCTCTTCCTCCCAGACATCCCACTGAGATCCAGCTCAGGGCAGCTCACCTCCCAGACCAGTCAGTTGGGTTATGTGAAATAATGAGGCTTTGAGCCTTCTCCCAGAGGTTATCCTTGTGGTTGGTTCTGATTGGCCACAATGCCAGGGACTGTGCAGGTAGTGCCTGTGGTGGCATTGCCAACTGTGCCCTCCCCTGCCCCGTGCACATCTCAGCTGCAGTAAAAAGAGCCTGGATTTAGAGACAGAAGTTAAAGAGTGGAAGACTTGTTAACTTGTCCAGATATTTCCCCATGGTTTCCTCTCTTTTTTTCTTTTAACCATAGAAAAGAGAGTTGGCAGGGACCTCAAGAGACCATCTGGTTCTGGTTCATCCCTCTGCCAGGGCAGCCAGCACTGCCCAGTCCATTTCTGGGTTTCTTGGTTAGTCCCCAGCGTGGCCCCTGGCTGTCCATTGTGGTTGGTACGGTCATGGCCAAGTCTTTTGAGATAACTGGCTACAAACGATTCCCTCCTTCGTTCCTTGCCCTGCCTCCTTTAGTCCATGTCCTCTAAGATACCTGTAGCTCTGTCCTGTCTACAGTCACTCCTTGACTGCCCTGCACCTTTTTATTATAGTTTTTTTCACTTTCATACAAGCCACACCCCCTATTTTTATATTTTTTATAAGTCAGTGCCTCTGATGATTTTTGCTGCCCTTCACCAGTTTCACGTTGTCGTATCCTTGGCTGTTCTGGGGTGCTCCTGGAGCAGTCCCCAGCTCTGAGATGTGCACATACCATCTCGGCTGCTGTGTGTTTGCTGTCCTGCCCTCCTCATCTCTCTCTGCACATCCCACTGTGTGCTTGGGGCACTTGTCGCTTGCATGCGCTGTGGTCATTGCAGATGGCATCTCACATGATGCCGGTGACAGTCGGTCATGATGTGCTGCATGAGTGATTGAAGCTTCTGTCTCTCCGCTTTCAGGGGCGGAGAAAGGTCAGAGCACTTCAGGGTGTCACTGCTGGAGTTGCAGAAGTTCTTGCTGGAATACCAGAGGGTGAGCTCAACATGGGTCCGGGAAAGGGATGAGCGAGCTGGCACCAGCATCCGTAGGGATCTGGTACTCGAAGGAGAGCTTTGCCATGGAGCTGGGGCGATGTGGGATGTTCAGCCTGGAGAAGACTCTGGGGAGACCTCGTAGTGGCCTTCCACAACTGAAAGGAGACTACAAGAAAGCTGGGGAGAGACTTTTTACAAGGGCAAATAGTGATAGGATAAGGGAGAATGGCTCTAAATTGGAAGGAGGAAGATTTAGATCAGATATTAGGAAGAAATTCTTCACCCTGAGGGTGGTGAGACACTGGCACAGGTTGCCCAGGGAAGCTGTAGATGCCCCTTCTCTGGAGGGGTTCAAGGCCAGGCTGGATGGGGTCTTGAGCAGCCTGGTCTGGTGGGAGGTGTCCCTGCCTGTGGCAGGGGGTGGAACTGGATGGGCTTTAAGGTCCCTTCCAACCCATTCTGTGATTCTGTGATTTGGTCCTGCGCTGCCCTGCCTGGCATGGCCACAGCCTGAGCACGCCCTTCTGGTGCAGGAGTTGATGCTGGGGGAGTACTGGTGAGGGAAAACCTAGCCTCAGCCAGGCACACTGGTCAGAAAAGGGACCAAGAGGAGAAGATCTGAGAGGGGTGGAGGGATGAAGTGGTCAGTGATGATTTACCCAGTCCCTGTGACCTACGCTGGTACTGCAAGTTTGCAGGAACCAAACCGTCATGGTCCATCCTGTCTGCTCAGGAGGTCCCCGCAGCTCCTGAGAGCAGCTGATCGATTTGGTTGCTGACCTTGACATTTAAAAGCAATCTTAGGAGGCTCAGCAAGCATAGCACGTGCACTCGGACATGCACTCAGCTACAAGCAGTGCGTTTGCAGACTGGACAGACCCTTTATTTTGATTCTTGCTGGGCTCTCATCTTGTTGGTGGTCTCGTCCAAGAGGACAGGGATGGCTCAAGAAAGCACTTCCACGCCTCACAGAAGAGCGTGGGGACTTCTGCTTTGCACCCTCCCCCTCCTTCTCCTCTCACCACCTCCCTGCCCGTGGTCTGCAGCGAGCAGGATGTTAACCAGGATTGAGACACAGATGTTTTATTGGCCTAATGAAAGATACCCAGAGAGAGGAAAGCGAAAGGAAACAGGGTTGGCTTTTGCTGCCAAAGGAGGAGGGATGGCAGATGTCTGCAAAGGAGCTATGGGAGAGAAAAATGCATGGGATTGAGAAAATGAAGATCACTTTGAAATGGCAGTTTTCTGCAGTTGCGTGCAATCAAGTATTTGTGCTGACAGTTGAATTCCCGGCAGAGATGATCTTGCATTAAAAACTGCCTCCTTAACGGTTAAAGCTTCTAGCTGGATGAGCTGCACATGGTTTTAAATAATACTTTCTGAAATGGTTTCTTTTTTATGTCTCTCTTGGGGTTTACAGGAGCTCTGGGCTGCAGATATCCTTCAGGTACAGGAATTCATGTTCAACTTCCTGCGAGACCCTTTGAGGGAGATTGATGAGCCTTATTTCTCCCTGGATGAAGTAAGACACCTTAACACTAGCGTGTATAGAGTGGGGTGGAGTAGTGTGTGACATCCCCAGTGCAGTGTGTGCTGCGGTGTGACAGCTCTGCTGTCCGTGTTTTCACTGCGGGGTGGCCATGCTTAAAGGGTCCCAGCTCCTGTGAGCTGCATTACTGTGCGAGATGGACGTGATGGATCACCGTGTTGCACAAGCGCTGGTTGATGGGGAGAATGACTTCTGGACTCTCTTGTGCGGAATGTGTGCAGCTGGGAGTGCTCCTCAGGCAGTTCATTTGCAGGAGGAAAGGGACTGCATTTAGCTTAGTGCCCCTTTGGGGTATGTAAGGCTCTTTTTCAAAGCAAGTAGAACTGAAAAGAAAAGAATAAAACCAACTGGAGATGGCTATGTCACTGACACTCTGGACCGACTCCCATGCAAAGGTCCCTTGACCCACATGGCCTTAGTGAGCCGTTGCCTGCCATGTGAGCTCCAAAATAAAATACAGAGCAATTCAGTTGTCTCCAGCTGGGTCAAAGGGTGTGTACACAGATAAGTGGCACAGCTCAGAGGATAGGTGGTGATGCCGAAGCTATGGTTACTTGAACACGCTGGGTCAGGTAGCCTGTGTGCTGGGTTGGTTGCCTCTGATCTGTCTCTGCTGAGCTTAGAAAGAAGCTACCTGCTTGGTGGTGGCTGCTGACATGGAGGGTGAGGTGTGTGTGAAGCTAAACCACAGCACCTGGCTGCTCCGCATCATTAACACGCTTGTGTTTCTTCCTGAGCAGTTTCTCACCTTCCTGTTTTCCAAAGAGAACAGTATCTGGAACTCGCAACTGGACATGGTGTGTCCGGAGAACATGAACAACCCCCTCTCCCATTACTGGATCTCCTCCTCACACAACACGTAAGGACTAGGGGATGGCATTCTCCACCCATCTGCTCCCAGCGTCCCCTTCCTCTGTGCCAGGATGGGATTCTCCTGATTTTGCCCGATCCCAGTGATAGGACGAGTAGACTTTTCCAAACGAGGGTCAGTACAGCAGAGACCTTCTTCTTGGTGCCCCAGTACTCCCTGCACCATTTAACCATCAATGGTATGTTCAGATGTTGTCAGCAACACACGCCTGCACATACTGTGCTTTCAGGTCCTGGGCTGTCACTGTGGCTGTTTGTTACCATTAGCAATGTTGTCTTCCACAGCCTCTAAGAATGGATGTGATAAAAATGTGACAGGCTGAAATTGGCCGTTCTTCTTCTCTGCTGCTAAAGAACCTTGCAGGAGCTGCTCTCTTTGCAGACAGGCTCTGTCTGTGCTCCCTGTTCATGGGATGCAGTAGCAGCACCTCAGCCAAAATTTAAAGGACCAGCAGGCAGCGAGCTCCTGTCCTCCTGTAAGTCTTGGTCTAACCCTGCTCTTGGGCAGCTTCTGCCTGTTACAGGGGGTTCTTTGTGGTACCAACAATGGTATTGCATTTTGAGGCTTATCTCAAGAGCCAGCAGCAAGGCTGGACCTCAGAGCAGTGCTGGCAGCTCCTTGCAGGAGGGGTAGAGTTGAACCCCCTCACCTAGGAAAGATGGGGGAAAGTCACTCTCGCCGTTCCTTACATCGCACAGGCAGGTCTGTGATGTCCCTGCAGACATCCCATGCGTGTTGTTTGGCTGAGGTGTTCTCTCATGTGAAAGGTACCTAACGGGGGATCAGTTCTCGAGCGAGTCCTCGCTGGAGGCGTACGCCCGCTGCTTGCGCATGGGATGCCGCTGTATTGAACGTGAGTACCTGGAGCCGGCACTTCTGTCTCCATCATCATGACAGCTTGCGGTGGGTGGGGAAAGCTTTGCATGGAAGGCAGAGCTGAAAGTTGACGTGCCAAGTAGCAGCATTGTCACCATGATGTGCTGAAAGGGCTGAGGTCATTTGCTTTGTGGGACTGGGGTTTATGTTCTTGTGCTTTTGGTCCACCAGAAAAATCTTGGTTTTCACCTCACTTCTTTATGGCCATTCAGGGTGGTTCCTAGCAGTGTGAAGTCAGCCCACCTCATGCCCACATCCAGCCTATATTGCAGACTTTGACCTAAGCTTCTCCTTTGGGTCTCTTTCAGTGGATTGCTGGGACGGTCCTGATGGCATGCCCGTCATCTACCATGGACACACCTTAACCACCAAGATCAAGTTCTCTGATGTTTTGGTCACTATCAAGGAGCATGCTTTTGTCACCTCTGAGTGAGTATGGCAGGGCCCTCCTCTACCTGGAGGGTAGAGCCAAGGCTGTAGCAAAGTGAAGCTCACCTTTATCCAGAGATCCAGCAGCAGACAATGTGCCTGGGATTCAGTGGGAAGAAAGCATGTTGTGTCTCCCAGCTAAAGGGAGATAGTTGTAAAAAGCTGTGGGAGGAAAGGCTTTCGGTAAATCCCAGTAATCTGCCAGTCCTTCTTGGTCACCTTGCTGCAGGGTGATGGTGCTGAAAGCTCAAGGCAGCACAGATCGCTGTTGATGTGAACTGTGCTTTGAGGGCACAGAGGCCAAGTTTTGAAGTGGAGCTCAGAAGGCACTGGTTCCATCCAGACACGTTGCTGGTTCTTTTCCTTCTTCCAGTTTCCCCGTCATTCTCTCCATTGAGGACCACTGCAGCATTGCTCAGCAGAGGAACATGGCTCAGAATTTCAAGAAGGTCTTTGGGGACATGCTCTTGACCAAACCAGTAGATATTTCTGCTGATGGCCTTCCCTCTCCAAACCAGCTCAAAAGGAAGATTCTCATCAAGGTGAATTCCCTTCCCCGAGCAGAGAGAATGGGGGCAGATGGGGTGAGGCTGTGGGACCAAGGACAGCTGCCTACCTGTGGAAGGAGTCGGTTGGCAGTGCAGGGTTGGAAGTGGAAACCTGATGCTAAAAACAATTGGAGACAAAGAGCTCTCTTGCTTCAGTGGAGCAGCTGGGAAATGAGCTCAGCAGCTGGGTGCTGCATTTCTTGAGAGCTTGGGGGATGTTGGTGTTTTTGCTGCAAGAATCACCTTTGGGAAGAAAGGGTGTGACTTTTGATGATCTCTGTAGCATAGGTCTTACCTGGTCCTTTTAGTCTGGTGAAACTCACTGCAGCAGACCTGGGGTTTTAGGGTTATTCAACAGGAAATCTGTGCTGCTTTTTGGGTGCCTGCTCCCCTGGAGGTGCCTGACCCACTCTGTCATCCCACAGCACAAGAAGCTGGCGGAGGGCAGTGCTTACGAGGAGTTACCCACGTCTGTAATGTATTCAGAGAATGACATCAGCAACTCCATCAAGAATGGGATCCTTTACCTGGAAGACCCCATCAATCACGTACGTGTCTCTGCCACTGTCACCCTGGCCCTGCTCTGTGGGCTCCGTACGTGACCTGCTAACTCTGTGAGGCACTGTGTGGTGCTGGAAGGAAGGGCTGTGGTGCAAATGGTCGAAGAGGATGTTGGTCTCTCCTGTTTCTCAGGAGTCTCTGAAGGCTGGGGGAGTTTTATGCTGGCTCTCTCCTGTGCTCTTCCCTAGGCATCTCCTGTGGGCCCTTGTTAGAGGCAGAAGGCTGAGCTAGAGGGAGCTCTGGGCTGATGCACTGCAGCTGCTCTTGTGTAATCCGTATAGCCTGTTATCTGTCGCTGCAGTAAGTTCTAGTGATGGCCTGCGTTTCTCGACCTGCCTGCCTCCTGCCGAGTGCCTACACACTTAACACACCTAAACGAGTATTCTGCATTGTAAAGCGCCGAGCGTTCATTTTGCTGTGTGCGTTTACTTGTACAAGGTCCACTTCTTCAGCTGCTTTGCTTCGCTGAGGATCTGCCAGGCCAAGTCACGTGGGAATGAAACAAGTTTTTGTAAAATAGGAAAGTGCCATGGTAAAACCTCATGGCCATCTCTGATATCCGCATCTCTGGTAGCCCCCGCGCTGAATCCATGCAGAGTGTTTTCTTTTTGCATTGATTTGCTCTTCATTTGGCCATTTCCTTTTAATACACGCTGGGTTGTTTGCAGTGTGATCTGCAGTCACTTTGTGTGTAAGACCTAAACGCTGCGTTTTTGCTACTCATAAATCTGTGCTTCGGGTCTGGGGGGATGTCTTGGAAGCTCCTGTGACTCCACCAAAATCAGTGTTGCTGTTGACTGCCCTTCACAGCCACAATCACCCCTCGCTGCTTGTGCAGAACAGGAAGAGATGATCCCACGGATGGGTGGTGGGCCAGCTTGGTGCTTCCTCGGGGGGAATTTCTTTGCCCAGAGTTTGTTTCCTTGCAGGAGTGGAACCCACATTACTTTGTCCTGACCAGCAGCAAGATCTACTACTCTGGGGAAACAACCAGTGACCAAGGAAATGAAGATGAGGAAGAGCAAAAGGAGGTGAGGGCTACCTTGCATGACAATGAATTGTCCCCGATTGTCCCCCTTGACTGTCTAAGGGGCTGAGCATCTCCAGTGCCAGCTGAGTTCAGGGGAGACCCTGTGGTGGGAAGGGTGGGAGCTGCTTCAGAACATCCCTGGTCCTGGTGGGAAGACCTCTGAGCAGAGCAGCCTCTGGCACCAAAAGCCTACCCTCAGTAACCCACGATGATGTGTTTTCCTCTGCCAGGTGAGCAACAGCACAGAGCTTCACTCCACGGAGAAGTGGTTTCATGGCAAGCTGGGAGCGGGACGCGACGGGCGGCACATTGCGGAGCGGCTGCTGACAGAGTACTGCATTGAAACTGGGGCCCCCGACGGCTCCTTCCTCGTCAGAGAGAGCGAAACCTTTGTTGGAGACTACACGCTCTCCTTCTGGTGAGGGCCACAGGCACGAGCCCGCTGCTCTGTTGCTCCTGGGGTAGTCTTCACCTTGGCACTGTCTCCAGTGGTGGGGTCCCATTCCCCAGTGGTCCATAAGCAGGCTTCTCCCCTTTTCCTGTGCACCGATATCGTATTAACTCACTGTCCCAGTGCGGAAGGATCAGGTCCCTTGGGATCCTTGCGGGTCTCCTGTGGGGCAGGAATGCTGTGTCCGGGCTGGAGCTGTGCCTAGGAACCTTTTGGAGATGCAAAAACTCCACAGATAACCCTGCTGTACTCTCTCCCTCTTCTGCAGGCGCAATGGGAAGGTACAGCACTGCCGGATCCACTCGCGGCAGGATGCTGGGAGCCCCAAGTTCTTCCTGACGGACAACCTGGTGTTCGACAGCCTCTACGACCTCATCACCCATTACCAGGAGGTGCCACTGAGGTGCAATGAGTTTGAGATGAGGTTGACGGAGCCGGTGCCGCAGACCAATGCCCATGAGAGCAAAGAGTGAGTGCATGTTTGAGGGGAAAGTGATTCATCTCCACTGGGCTGGGACCCTGTGGGAAACACAGGTCTTGCTGCAGTCCTTCCTTCCTTGCTGGGGCTCTCTGGTCCCCTCTTGCTCCCTGTAGGGCTCTTTGTGTCACAGCAACCATGTTGGTCAGCTTGGTTGTTGATGGAGCTGGTTGTCTTTGAAGCTCAGTGCAAAGAAGAGAGGTACTGGGCTTGGTTGGGATGCCCTTGTTCCTGCCTGTCCTGCAGAAAAGAGAAGACAACCCTGTTGCGGTGTTACATTTATGATGATCTCGACTCCCTTGTTCTCCTTTTGAGGATCCAAGCAGCCTTTTGTGGGCTGGAGGGGAAACTGTGGCATGACAGAGGTGTGGGATGAGCTGGATGTACAGAGACCCATGTACAGTCATGTGTCTTTCCTGAAAGGTGGTACCACGCCAACCTCACCCGGGCCCAGGCTGAGCACATGCTGATGAGGGTGCCACGCGACGGAGCCTTTCTGGTGCGCAAGAGGAGTGAGCCCAGCTCCTACGCCATCTCCTTCCGGTGTGTCCCTGGGAGAGGGGTGGTGGGCTGCAATGCTGCAGAGTGTAAAAGAGCAGGAGAGGGGCCATGAGCCTGATGTGAGCCATATCGGAGCTTGCCTTTCTCCTGGATGGCCCTGGATAAACCTTACAGCCCCTCGAGAGCCATCAGGACCCTGCTCTTCCTCGCAGCTCCTGATGGGAGATGGCTGTGCTCACCTTGGGTGACACCTTTTGCGTGAGTGGCTTTACTTTGGCGGAGACCCTCTCTTAGCAGATGCCGAGTGGCTTCTCTCTGTCTTTCCACCTGCCAGGGCGGAAGGGAAAATCAAACACTGCCGCGTGCAGCAGGAGGGCCAGACTGTGCTGCTCGGCAACTCTGAGTTTGAGAGCCTGGTGGACTTAATCAGCTACTATGAAAAGCATCCGCTGTACCGCAAGATGAAGCTGAGGTACCCCATCAACGAGGAGACGCTGGAGAAGATAGGGACAGCGGTGAGTGTGGGTGGCCGTTGGAAGAGCTATGGCAAAGGATGGTGGAGAGGTCCTTTTTGAGCTGGTGCCTTGAAGTGGTGTTGTGTGAGCCATCTCTGTGCTTCACAGCCCACACCTCCTGGGGCTTCGTGCCCTGCTGGAAACACTTATTGACTTGAGTGAGATTTATTGCTGCCCCTCTGACCCAGGTCAGCAGGGAGTGTGAGCTTGGGTTCTGTTTGCTGTGTCCAGTGTCATCTTTGGTCTTGCACCTTCCCTGGGGTATTCTCCCTACTTCCCCTGAGGTAGGGGACGTCTTCTGCTGTGCCGCAGTTGTCACCACTGGTCCTTTGCTTCAACAGGAGCCGGACTACGGAGCCCTGTATGAGGGACGCCACCCTGGGTTCTACGTGGAAGCCAACCCCATGCCCACCTTCAAGGTACACTCTTACTGCTTGGCATGAAACACCCTGCAGAGCCTGAGGGTTTAGCAAGTGTCTCTTTTCCAAGATCTGTATTATTTTGCACACTCATTTCTAGACCATGCTCTGGGCTGAGCCTGCAGGTTCCCAGGCTGCACTGCCTCTTGTTCTGAACTCTCCAAACTAAACCCATCAGGGGCTCCTGCCCAAAGGAAGGTGTCTTGTGAGGCCGTACCAGACTTGTGGCCTCTGGTTTGGCATCGGTAGGGGCTGTGATTTGTTCTGCAAGGGTCACTAAGATCTGAATGCTTGCAGCCCCCTGCACTAACAAACACGTCTGCAGTGTGAGGTGACCTCTCATCCCATGGGCTTGTTGTCCATGTGACAATCCACTGCCTGTCCTCACACGTCCCCTTCTTATTGCAGTGTGCAGTCAAAGCCCTGTTTGACTACAAGGCACAGCGGGAGGACGAGCTCACCTTCACCAAAAACGCCATCATCCAGAATGTGGAGAAACAGGAAGGAGGCTGGTGAGTTGGTCCAGAGACACCTTTTTCCCTCAGGGACAAAGTCAAACCTTGGTGCCACCATCCATACAAAGATGTGTCCCCTCTGAGGTTGGGTCTGTTTGAGGATTGCACACAAGCTGTGCAGCCCCAAAGCCTCATGAACCCTAAAAGCAGATGAGGAGCTGCCTATCCTCCGTGACACCCAGTCAGGATGCACTGGGATCCTGTGGTGGGTGCTGACGCTGCACCTTTCCTCTCTTCCAGGTGGAGAGGAGATTATGGTGGCAAGAAGCAGCTGTGGTTCCCTTCCAACTATGTAGAGGAAATCAGTGGTCCCAGTAGCCTGGAGCCAGAGCGGGAGGTGAGCTTGTGTCTGAGTGGAGCACGGAGGGGTGGTGAGGAGTGCGTGCAGCCCCCCAACTCGGCTGTGCTGCCCGATGCCGTGCCCAGCGCCATCCTACCTGTGCTTCGTTCCCAGCAGCAGCTGGATGAGAACAGCCCCCTGGGAGACCTGCTTGGAGGTGTCCTGGACGTGCCCTCCTGCCAGATCGGTGAGTGCCAGCGAGGGAGGGAGCAGTGGGGAGTAACAGCCCACAGAACATGCAGTAATGGGAGGAAGACGGCATTACACAAGCCCCATGAGGCTGCTCAGCTCCCTCAGGATAACTCTGCATCCTCATCTGTCGCTTTCTGGGATCCATCTGTTGTTTCTGATGACCAGAAACAGGAGCTTCTCTTAGATGAAGAATCCTAGGCAGCCACGAGTCCCTCGATGTCTGTCTTCTCCCTTCCTCCCTCTCTGGTGTGAACGACTTGGCTCAGCATCTACTTGTGACCTTGCCCTCTGCTCCCTCTCCCCACACAGCCATCCGCCCTGAGGGCAAGAACAACCGCCTCTTCGTCTTCTCCATTAGCATGGCCTCGGTGCCGCGCTTGTCCCTTGATGTGGCAGCTGATACACATGAAGACTTGCTGGACTGGGTGAAGAAGATCCGGGAGGCAGCCCAGACGGCTGATGCACGGGTGAGTCTGGAGAGCTCTTGGCATAAGAGGTATCTCCTTGCCAAGTTTGGGTTTTCCAGGAACCGAGGAGTACATGGATGTTGGTGGGGAGGTGGGGAGATGGCAACCTGGGACAACTGGCAGAGCAGTTACAAACCTGATAAAGCTTGAGTAATCTGACAATATATCAAGGGGTGGTGGCCATGCATTGTGGCTTGAAAGGTTCATGCTGGATGTCAGAAGATTGGTCCATCAGGAGGGTGTTGCAGCCTTGGGAGGTGGGGGATCTCTACCTGTGGAAGGTGACAAGGCTTAGCTTCAAGGCCATAGCTGCCCTGCACTGCTACCAGTGCCAGTCCTGCTCCAGGTGGGAGGTGGAACCCACCAAGGGCCCTTCCCATAGGTGCTTTTGTGGTCTTCTCCCATGCAGACCCAGCACTCCTGGTATTGGTCCCCGCAGTGTGGGTATGAGGGGTCACACCTGGCCAACGCTGCCATTGACCGCACTTGGTGAGTGGGTTATCCAATGTTGCTGCTGCTGCCTGGCCCTGACACCTCTTTCCCTCTCCTGGCAGCTCTCTGAAGGGAAGATGATGGAAAGGAGGAAGAAGATTGCCCTGGAGCTTTCAGAGCTGGTGGTCTATTGCCGACCTGTGCCCTTCGATGAAGAGAGTGAGCATCTGCCAGTCTGGTGGCCACCACAGGCAGTCCCCGTGGTGCTACAGACCCCATGGTGTGCCCCGAGGCACAGCTTTGGCTAGATCTCAGCCAAGGGCAGGTGTCCAAAGCAAGTTGGAATCAGTTTGCATTGGAGCTCTGGAAATGTCCTCCTCCATAGGGTGGAAGTTCCCTGCCTCATCCCTGTGTTGCTCAGACCTGTCACCATCCAGAGCAACTGCTGAGGGAGTGGTGTTGGGGAGCATCATGGTTGATCACTGAGGGTGGTTTCGATGCTTTCAGCTATTGGTGTGGGGCACCCAGCAACCGCCCACGGATGCAGAACAGGGTCTGCACAACCTAGTGGTGGCTGAGCCAGGAGAGGAGAGGATGGTGTTAGGAAGGGACCCAGGATGGTTGAAGTGTAAATGAAATGTTCTCCTGGCTTACACCGTGCCTTCTCTTTCCAGAGATCGGCACAGAGAGGGCCTGTTACCGAGATATGTCCTCCTTCCCCGAGACCAAAGCGGAAAAGTATGTCAACAAGATCAAAGGCAAGAAGTTCCTGCAGTACAACCGCCTGCAGCTCTCCCGCATCTACCCCAAGGGCCAGCGCCTCGACTCCTCCAACTACGATCCCCTACCCATGTGGATCTGTGGCAGCCAGCTGGTAGCACTCAACTTCCAGACCCCAGGTGAGGGCAGCTCCCGGGGTGCCCCGTGCCTCCTCCTAGCCTGCATCCCTGCTAAGCTGGTCCTGGAGAACGGGGCATCTAGGAGCAGCTCCACAGTCTCTGTGCTGGGTGCAGGGAGCAGGATCTGGTGTTCGTGTCCAGGCACGTGGTTCTCACACGGAGGGGATGTGTTCTGAAGGGCTGGATTTGCCTGGGCTGACCCAGGAGGTTGTGGTGCCATGAGAACAAGAAGAAACAGAGAGTAAGCAAGGAGTTCCTTCGAGGTCCCTGGCAGCAGGCAGGGCAGGCAAGGAATGTACCAAAGGGGATGGTGCAGCCCCAGCCCCGGGACACCGTCTGGTTGCAGAGTCTGAGTCAAGCTCACTGCTCTGCTCACCTTTCCCCAGCTTCCAGTCCTGCTCCTGCCCTGCAGTCCCACCTTCCCCTTTCCCTGGCCCTTCCAAACCCTGCTGTGAGCCCGTTCAGCTCTCCAACCCACCAGAAAAAAACACTTGACTCATTTTTCCTGCTGCCTTTTTCATTCCTTTTGTGGATTCAAGCATCTCACAGGGCAGTCTGGCAAACTCTAGAGCCAGCGCAAGGACAGCTGAAAGGAGAGGGAGGAAAAGAAGGGGGTGACCCATGGAGCACTGGGTAGTTGGGCAGATGGTGTGTAAGAAAGTCACCTTGTGGCCCCAACACGTGCACACGGAGTACAAAGCATTACCAAGGGATGGGCCAGGTGGTCTGCAAAGGGCTTTGCCTAAGGCATCAACACACCGGGTGCTCTGACTTGTGGAAGGGCATAGGGTCCCCTCCCTCCATGTCCTGCCTGTGCTCTCCAGACAAGCCCATGCAGATGAACCAGGCCTTGTTCCTGTCCAGCGGACAGTGTGGGTACGTCCTGCAGCCAGGCAACATGCGGGATGACATCTTTGATCCCTTCGACAAGAGCACGCTGCGGGGGGTTGAACCGCTCTCCATCTCCATTGAGGTGAGTACCTGTTCCCAGTGTGGGGTCAACACAGGTGTTATACCAGGCTTGGGGTGATATAATGTTCTTTTTGGGTTCTTGGCGTTCTGTCTGCAGTTGCTCCTCACCAAACCCCTCAGCTCCTGCCTAAGAGTTGTCCTGCAGTGCAGGCTTGGAGAGCCCCACTGAAGCGGGAGACCCATGGGTGCTGCTGAGGGAAGCACCACTGGCGTCGCCAGGTGCCTGGAGAGGAGCAGCAGGAGCATCCTTGGGTTCTCTCCTTGGGACCCAAGGCCCAGTGCCAGCAGGTGGCATCCATGAGCCACGGAGGTGGCATCCCTGTCCCCAGAGGTTGGCCAGGACTGTCAGAGCGATCTGTGCCTTGTCCCCTTCTTGTGCTCAATTGCTCCAGGCTCGATGTTTCCACGTCCCCTTACTCACAGCCCCTCTCGGGAAGATGCTCGAGGTCAGAGCAGACTATTCAGCCCATTCCTGTGTTGCCCTGCTGGTGGTGATGATAAGAGGAGGAAGAGCTGCTGGTGGGGGATGTGGGAGGATGCTCATTGAATCTTTTTTTTTCCTGGTCTCAGAGCTGAACTGACCATTTAGCTGTAGGTTGGCAGTGTCCTCTGCAAGTCCCTTTGTCTCAAGCAGCCCTTGGCAAGGAGGCAGCAGCGATCCTGCGTTTAGGTGCTCACAGGTTTCTGGCAACAGGCACAAACTTGCAGCTGCTCTGAGGCCACCTCTGCTTTGGAGTTATCCCACCTCAGAGAGCCACTGCCCTGCTCAGAAAGGACACCTTATCATGTCCCATCTGCACCATCAACCCCATACCCACCATCTCCCTAAAAATCCCTTTTTTCGAAACTCTTCCTGTGTCCTGGGATGCAGCTGCAACCACCAGGTGTCAAGAGCCTGTGCTGTAGCCTGTCACCGTCTCCTTTAAGAGACGAGCTCAACCTTTTGGCGAAACTGCCCGATGTCCCCACCAAAGCCAGCTTTCACGGATGGAGAAGCCGTCTCGAGCCCAGCGTGACTCAAAGCACATGATGCGGCGTTGGCAGCACGTCCTTCCCCTGCACCAGCAGCGTGCCGACAGCACGCTGGAGTGACATATGGCCACTGGCAAGGGGGAGCTGGGGTTGCTTTCTCCTGCAAGGAAGCAGGTTGTCATTTGAGTGGAGCACAGACTGTGCTACAAACAGGAGGCAGAGCAGCAGCTCCTTTTCATCCTCAAGCCAAGGCAGGAGGGCCGAGAAGTTTCGGCGAAGAAGAGGGTGTCCAGCACAGCTCTCCAGGCAGGGGAAGGCAGCTTGGCTTGGCAGCCCAGCTCCAGCTTGCCAGGCTGGAGGAGGGATGCTGCGGTCCCAGGCCCGGCAGTGCAGGAGGCAGGCAGGAACCTGGGGCAGCTCAGCCGCCTTTTTTTATGTCTTGTAAGTCAAATCAGTGATCAGTAACACCATAGAAGCTTCCAGGGGTGGGAGCTGTTCTTCTCCAAGAGGTGGGCTGGGCTGGCTGTCAGTGCCTCTTCTCTCTCCAATTAGGAGAACCAGGGTGATTTAGTTGGAAATTAAATGTCTTCGTACGCAAACAAGGCTTCTTTCCTTCGCTCACATCTCTTACCAAGTCTCTCCTGCTCTCTGCCCAGGTCCTGGGGGCCCGGCACCTTCCCAAAAATGGAAGGGGAATAGTTTGTCCTTTCGTGGAGGTGGAGGTGTCTGGGGCCGAGTATGACAACGCCAAGCAGAAAACTGAGATCGTGGGTGAGTGTGTTAGCAAGGGGAGGGGAGAGGGAGACACCACCACTCCAGAGCCGTGGCGGGCAGTGAGGGGCATGGGGCTCAGCAGGGGCTGCCCATTGACTGTGGCCTTTTCTGACTAGCGGACAACGGCCTGAACCCTCTCTGGACCCCGAAGCAGTTCCACTTTCAGGTCAGCAACCCCGACTTTGCCTTCCTCCGCTTCGTGGTGTATGAGGAGGACATGTTCAGCGATGAGAACTTCCTGGCCCAGGCCACCTTCCTGGTGAAAGGCTTGAAGACGGGTAAAGTGCTTGGGGAAGTGGGGAGAGGGGTATCATGGTGGTCCTCACCGGTTTGCTAACTGCATCATTAGCCAGGGAGACACTTTCATGGGAGGATTCTGTCAGTTTTCAGGCTGGCTCAGTCCTTCCTGGGCCAAGTCAAGTCCCCGGCAGGAAAAGGAGGAAAAAGCCATTTGCTAACATCCCTCGGGGCTGATGGCCACTTAGGGGGATGCTGTTGGGGGGGCTGGAGAAGACCTTGAGTTGTGTGCCAGGCCTGTGCCGTGAGTGACACCAGGGCTGTGTGCTGCAGGTTTCCGAGCTGTACCCCTGAAGAACAACTACAGTGAGAACCTGGAGCTGGCTTCCCTGCTTGTCAAGATAGACATTTTTCCTAGCAAGGTAAGGACATGAGAGTATCCAGCTCCCCTCGCCCCCGTGCTGGTGAGTCTGTGCAGCTCTGCCTGGCCTGTGCGCATGCAGGTCGGCCGAGTTTATGCCGCACTGTAGAGATCATAGCATCGTAGAATCTCTTGGTGGGAAAAGACTTTGAGGTTGAGTCCAACCATACCTGTTCACTACTAAACCAGATCCCTGAACACCTCATCTACCTATCTTTTAAACACCTCCAGGGATGGCGAGTCAACCACCTGGCGGCTGTTCCAGTGCCTGAGAACCTTTTTGGTGAAGAGATTTTTTCAGCTGTCTAATCTGAACCTGCCCTGGTGCAGCTCGAGGCCATTGCATGCATGGAGGGCTGGCAGGATGGGAAGCGCTGGGCTCGCCTCCTGCCGCAAGCTGGGGCATTTCAGGCAGGGTCCTGCCTAGGCTGCATTTGACTTGCCTGGAAATCGCTTCAGCAAAAGCTGGAGGAGGCAGATTTGCTCTTTCCCAGTGCCTGTCTGCGCTCCGGGGAAGTTACAGCTCAGTATCACGGAGCCCAGCTGGACTGGGACTGTGTGTGTTGGCATAAGCAGAGGGCAGGGCTCTTTCACTGACAGATGTTTCTTTTATTTCTTCATTTAAAATGATGGAGGGAGCCAGCGGTGGTTGTTCGAGCAGCTACACCGTGAATACCCCGAGACCCCATGAGCCCTGCACACGCTGCGTGGCAGCTGGGGCCCTGCACTGGCACTGCCTTCGCTCCACCACATCCACTTTGAAATCCCAAGACCTTTACTACTGTATTATTTTTTTCTGATCCAATCAGGAGAATGGGGAGATCAACCTCTTCAGTGCTTCAGCCCTACGGGAACGAGGAGGGGATGCTTCCAGTCAGCTGCTGGCGAGCAGAGGCAGAGAGGGGTCCTTTGAGTCGCGGTACCAGCAGCCCTTTGAGGACTTCAGAGTGTCGCAGGAGCACCTAGCTGACCACTTTGAGAGCCGGGAGCGAAGGTATGCCAGTGCTCCTTCCCAGCATGAAACCCCCGCTCCCCCTCAGCATTTATTCTCCTTGGTGGAGGCAGATAAATGCAGCCTCTCAATAGCCCAGAGCAGGGCTGCAGCCTTGTTTGCTGCATGGAAACCCTCAATTCCAGCATTAAGGTTGTGTCTGCCCTTGGGGCAGTCACTGCTTTGGAGTCTGAGGGTGGGATAGAGAGCTGTCACCCTGCAGCTGTCACCCTGCCGCTGGTAGGGGACGTGCTGAGCCCCTGCTTTCGTCGCACGGGGCAGCTTTTGCTACTGGAGCATTGCCCTCGGTCAGCCTGAGCTGTGTCCCCTCTCTTGTGTGCTGCCTTGCAGGGTACTGCGGAGGACCCGGGTCAACGGGGACAACCGGCTGTAGCCCGTCTTGGCGGGCGAAAGCACCTCCAGTGCTTGTGAATCTCACAGCACGCTGTGAACTGGTTTCTATGGAAACGGCACTGCTATGGCCTACTTTCAGGCAGCTTTTCCAGTTTCTCTGCTGAAGGGTGTTCCAGTGGAGAACTAAAAAAAAAAATTATTGGAAACCCCCTCCTCCCCCAAACCCGAAGCAACCCCAACACCCACCAACGTTCACCACCAAGCCCTTAATGAAGCGCATCGATGCGCACAGCCTGCCAGCCGCCGAGGTGAGAGACAACACTGTCTATAATTGCAGAGAGAGAGACCCAAAAAAACCAACCAAGCAGCCCTCTGCCATCATTGCTCTGCCTGTATTCTTGGAGATCCCACTCCTGCGCAGCTGCCGGAGCCCTTTGCAGCCATCCTTTGCTGTACCTGTTCCCAGTGCACCGGGCAAGGGGGGACTTAAGTGACCGAGGCAGCACCTATCTCTGTCCTGGCGGCGTCGCATCTACCTACCTGTGTAGCCACTGCCTATGGGTCCAGTAGTGAAACTCTACGTTTGCGAGGCCGCTCCAGCTTTAAATGACAATAAAAGTGTCAGTATTACCTGCGTGGTGGCTTGAGTGTCTGGCGGTTTGCTCCCCTGCAGACCTGGCTGGTGATGTGGGTTGCAGCCTTGCTCCCTCCTTCCCCTGGCTTTTGGGTTTTCTGCAGCCACTGAGGTAAAAAAAATAACCAAAAGCTGCTCCAGGTTTAATGTTATTCACTCAAAAGGGTTAAAACAAAGCTATGCCCTGCAGCTGAGGATGCTTTTCTGAACTGGGCAGGGACAAGCAGTTACTCCAGGCTGCAGAAGGGCTCCTAGGGTGGAGGTATCTGGGCTTCAGTGTGCTGTTGGGTCACTCACTTTTGGCCTTACCCCCAACAGGTAAGTAGTTGTGCTTTTAAAATGAATGTGAGGGTTGTGACAGCATTTTCCCTATCTTAGAAAAGCAAACACTCCCCTGCACAGGGAAGCTCTCACCACTGCCCAGCATTAGCATCCCCTGGACACACCAGCATCCCACCCCCTGAGGGTTCCCCCAAACCCCAGTGCAATCACCAGTCGACTCGCGTTCATCTTTTACGCTCTTTATTTAGGAACAACCAAAAATGTCTGGTTTCATTTCAACAAACTGTACAAGCAAGCTCTTCCCCTCGCCCACCCTCACATCCACATATACAAAAGGAAGGGAAACTTGCCATTCACTTCTCAGAAGTGGCATTGTTGCTACAGGGAGTTCTTGCCCTCAGAATAAGAGCAGGTAAAGTCCATAGCAGGTACAAGCTACCCTAGCCCTAGTAATAGCCACAGCCCACAATCACAGGCAGCTTCACTTTTTTTTTCCTCTTTAAAACCTTTACCAAAAGTAAAAACTATTTCCTGCCTCACACGATTGCCAAAGTGACCATCTAAAATTGTGGTCTTACAAAAAACACAATAATAACCCCACTGGAACCCCCCACACCTCCCCGGTACAAAGACGGTTTACACAGCAGAGCCTTCGCTCTGCTCCCTAGCTGCACGGCCACCCTTATGAAAGGTCCCGTAGCAGCTACAATTACATTTTCCTTTGGATAAATCCAAGCAAAAATTCCAGGTCATTCAGCACCAGCTTGATTTCTAAATAATAATAATTATTAAAAAACAAAACAAAACAAAACCAGAGACCCCATTAGGCTGACTTTGTGGTCTGCTGAGAAACAAAGTGATCAACACGCTGTTCCCGAAGTCTCTCTTTTAGTGCAATGTTAGTATGTGCAAGGGGAATCACAGCCACGTACCCATAACACCACCACGAGCCAGATGGGGCAGAGAGAAAGTGCAATTTTAGCAAGAAGTTTTCTATGCCATGGATTCCTAGCCCAACCTGCACTAGCACCAGTAAGCAAGAGTCCTCCTAATATCACCCTCCATCAGTACAGGGGAAAATTAGCTTTAACTGCGCCATCAAAGTATGGCCAACGCCAGCCAACAGAGCACTCTTGACTGGAACAGGCAATGACAAGAAAACAAAACAATCACTGCTTAGGTAACAGAGCTCCCTTGCTCTGCTTTAACATTTTGCGATGCCAATCCAGCATTTCTGGCAGGGACCACTGCCAGTAAAACACAGAGCAGAAACTAAACTTGCAAAAAGAAAAAATAAAAAAGGTAGAGCTCGCAAGCGTCTCATCCCTCACTCCATTTGTAGTGTTTGCCTAATCTTGCCCTCCTAATTTGGTGAGAAATTATAACTGAGATTATCACATAACCAAGCTGAATCACATCAGGCTACTAATTGATTTGAAAAGAGTGAAGCTGAAATTATCTGGGCAACAGGAGAGAGTTCACAAGCATTTTAATACTGCAACTTGACGAGACCGTGTAGCATCATGGTAACTTTCTAATTTGTGCCTAAGTGCTGAAAATAGTTTTTCTCTTCTGATTCCCAGTGACCCAGCTTCCAAATATCACCTTCCAATCAGGTTGCCTCTGTAAGGTCTCTACTAAAGGGGCTGCAGGGAAAACAGCATCCAATAATTCTACCAATGACCAAAAAATCTTGCTTTTCATCAAAAAAAACCCCAAACCTAAATGGGGGAAAAAGCCCCTAAATGGAAAAAAAAACAACCCTAAATGGAAAAAAAAATCAGCCTTCGACATCCTCCTCCAGAACAGAGGGGACACCCAGCAAAAGTTAACTGGGGGGGCTGCAGCTCCAGCTTCTGTGAGAGCATCACCCAGGCAGGATAAGGTTCTGAATTAAGCTGAGGGCTGACTATGGGGTTCTCATCACAGCTGCCAGCAGCAGCTACTACTTTTGCTTGTGGCTTCTCCTGGTGACCAACACAAGCCTCTGGCAGGGAGGGGACGTGCAGCCACACGGTACCTGCGGCTGGAGCTCTGCAGGCGTACGCTGACGGCTGCGTGCTGTGCATCGAAGCAAGCACTTGCACCCCTTCCTCTCCCCATGGCTGATACGCAGCACCGTTCAGCTCTCAGGCAAGTGGAAATAGGAGTCTGCAAATCATGGTTTGTTTAATGTTCTGCTAAAAAAAAAAATTATAATAAGAAAAAAGAATGATTTCCAGGATGCTAATTAAGGAGCTGAAAAAATGAGCTACCCAAATGAAACGGAGCCGTGGCTAGAAGTCTCATGGCAGGGGCTGCTGACATGAATTAATAAAGTAACTCCATTCCTTGCATCAGGAGAACCAGCAGCCCTTTACATGAGCGAGCCTGGTATGGCCATAATTCAGGGTTTCGGGTTATTAAACAACTGGATTGCACCTTTAATCTAAGCAGCCTCAGACACATAAGATTCACATGGATTAAAAATGATTACTACTGTGCCTATCAAACTCAAGCTCACACACAGCAGATGGAGGTGAAGAATTTCGTTTCCCTTCCTTACTGATGCTGGCTACAGACCTCTATCTTACACCCCTCCTTTCAAGTCAAGATAGTCATCTTTGATTAGATGATGGTTAAATATTCACACACCGTGTAGAATTGTGGTGACGGTTCCTCTTAACGCCAGAAGAGCTGCTGCTGGGGCTGTTAAGCCACCTCTTAGTTATTCCTTTCGGTTTCAGACGCAAACATGTTTTAATATCCTGCACCAAAACCTGAGTCTATTTGGAGATGACACCTGCTTCTCTTCAGCTTCAAACAAATGCAAGAGGCAAACAGGACCACAGAGCTAAACTCTCAAAAATCTTCAGCTTATACTTTCATGGAGATTTCAAGTCATCTAAAAAAAAAAAATGCAGATAACGGGGAATGTGGGAGTTAGAAAGGGAACTCAATTACTTTTTGATTTTTTCATCTCTAAATCTTACCCTCTTGCCAGCCCGGTCGCCGCATCCGAGGGGAGTCTGCATGGAACCACTTTTTAAAATTCCTCTGACCCAAAAGAAAGAAAACTCCTGCTGTGCTTGTATGAATGCATGAAGACAAAGCTCAAAAACCTCAGCAGCTTCCAACCCTCAAGGCTGTTTTTTCTGTGTACACCGGGAAATTCTCCCTCCAGCTCACAAGACTTCTCTTTTCAATTTTTCTGGAAAACTGGCCAAATACAATCTTAAGTGCAAAACGTTTCAGCTAGTGCACGGAAAAATGGTTCAAAGGGACCAGTTCATACCGTAGTCCTTAAGCATTTCTGTAGGTGGAGCGGGGATCACTCTTCCCATTTGCCACAGACCTTGAAGTGTACACCAGAATCCCACAGAAAATCACCTTGAATGGGCAAACTACACTTCCAACGTATTTATATAGCAAGTAGTTAGTAAAAGTGTACATTTTTAATGTACATCTTAATGCAATAAAGAATCAATGGCATATCTGAACTGTATATATGTGTACTTAAATAAACCTGCATGTACGTAGACACTAGAGAGTAAATGACCTACCTGTATTTGTTCTCTGAAGGTAACACCGCACACACACTCAGACTCTGGCCACACAAATCCCAGATCGGCCACCTCTGGCTCTGGGAGCACCTACATTCTCCCATCACGTGTGACATTTTGGGGTGTGAAGGATTGCACGTGAGGGGGAATCCCTGGGGCTCTGGCTGTCTTTGTCTCCCAGAGGAGAGCCGCAGGGATGCTGCCTGGACACGAGGCCGAGGTGGGAATGCTGCCAGTTGTGCCTTCAGCCACGGCGTGACCGGCAACAGTGCTTCTAAACAGAAAGAAATTTCGGGAGCGTGGTGTGAGCAGGGTGCTTTGGGTCAACACCACTCCTGCTCGCAGCGTTCTGAGGAGGGTTTATCTGGCTACCACGGGATGGCTGTAGTGGGGTGTCTGCAACTCAGCACGTCGCCCCAGCTCTTTAGGATGCAGCTCACCTCCTGAAGCAGACACTTGTGCTTGGCTCCCCAGGTGCCAGGGGAGCTACACAAGCTCGGGCGCAGGCACCTACCACCAGGTGAGAAGAAGCCTCCTCTCTCTTGCAAAGCAGATAAACCCCTCCTAGCAATTGAGCCAGGCTGCCTCTTAAAGAAGGGATGAAGAAAGAATTGGAAGAGCCAGGGCAATTGAAGGTAGAAATCCAACACCATCTTTGGAAGAGGTTCTGAAAGAGCCTTTTTTGTTTTTAAACCAGATTTTTTTGTAAATCTCTGGATTGGATCCTTTGGGGCTTGCTACCCACCCTTCTAATAAATATCACTTACCACCAACAATAAAGTTGCCCACATTAAAAAGCTCTCACTAAATAAAAACCTTCTACTGAAAAAGCTTGGCTGAGCTAGCTTGGCAAAAATAAGGAGCTATGACTACTCTCCATAAATACATCAGCGGATAAACACCAAAACCTATTTAAGTTAAAGGACAATGTTGGCTCCAAGACAAACCAGGAATGAACTGGCCACGAATTAACTCAAACTAGAAATTTAAATAAAATTTCTAACCATCCAAAGGCAATGAAGTTCTCAAATAGCCTTCCAAGAGCAAAAGTGAAGGCAAGACCTTGAACCAATTTCGAGCTGGGATTTGATTAGTTTGTGACAGAATGGTCTGACACAGCATTTGGCTGGACTGTTCAGCTCAAGAGTTTCCCTTCTAGAGCTTGTTTTCTCTTAGAAAAGAATATTAAAAAAAAAATAATCTTCAAGTAGTTGCATTGCACAGCAACCACCCAAGACAACACGGACAAGTTCAAAACGTACAGGTACTGGGAAGCAGGAAGGATAACTAGGAAATTTATTTTGCTCTTTCACCAGACCTACTGCAGATGAACTAGGGAAAAAAAAAAAAAAGGCAAAAAAAAGACTGGAGCAAACACTTCAAGTTCCCAGCGCTGCTGCAGAAGGATCTGTCATGTAGGGCTGCAAGAGGGAAACTTCCTGATTGCAGAAGAGCTGCTGCCTCACGGATCCCTTGGAGACAACGACTTGAACCACTCACAGCAACGCTGCGTATTCTCTGCGCTTGTTCTCTGAAGAACAGCTTGTTCTCTCTGAACAATGAAAAAGATTCCAGGTCAGGATGGAAAAATTATTATGTGCTAGTTCTCAGCGATTGAAGGGAAACTTGGAGATTTTAATAGCCTGCTACAGCCAGTCTCCAAGAGCACAGGAGAAAATAGTCTAGCCAGCAAGGGACACCAAACTCCATCTCCTGGGCTGTCTGGGTCTGTGAACCTGCGCCTTACTGAAAAGTATGCAATGCTAAATCTAACCATATCCGTAGGGATGAAAACCTCACTCAGCTCCACTGGACTTTAATGCAAGACTGGTGTTTTCTTCTCAGATACCTTTCCTAACACACCCATACACACTTCTGTGCCTGCAAAACCCTTCATTGCCCGGGCTTAAGGACCAGAAAGGGCAGAGAGGATATCTGCAGCCATGCCAACCTTTAGAGAACAAACACCTTAACAGACAGATGGAAAAAATAAAAAAAGAAGACAGTACTGTGCCATGATAGTCCATATCTAAGCAATGACCTTGTTTACACAATGTCTGAGATTCGTTATGCTTGTATAGGCAGCTGTAGGCATCGGTATATGAAAATGAAATCGCAAAGTCTGTCCACTGGAAAGCAAACAAGAGCATCCTAATTCCTGGGTGTGAGCTGAGCCCCTGTTTCTGCCAGCTCTCAGCTGTCTCCTCGGCTGGGCCACCGAGAGCTCTGCACTAAGTGCCCAGTTTTTGCACGCACACTCTCTCGCGTGCTGTGCTCAAAGGTCGCATTTATGGCAGTGCTTTATCACCACGTCCTGCTCCAGAAGCTTGGATCAGGCTGGCCCATGGGTTTTTAAAGACCAAAAATTTCTTCTCAAGGGTAAGAGCGGATCCTCCAAGGCTGTTGGTTTGAGTTCAGTCTGTTTCTGAAAAAGAACAGAGGTATTAGAGAAGCTCCAGCTCACCACAGGGATCTGCATCCCTGGCTGTGTGCTGGGTGGGGAAGGGTGCAGGAGCACCTTGGGATGGGCAAAACTGGGAGCCCTGATGGAGTCAGCTGTGGAGAAAGGCCAGCCGTATTCAGAGCAGCCAGGAAACCAAAAATCCTCACCGGAATGGAGCTGGGCTTTGGCCAGTGGCAAGGCTGAGGCAGGATGCAGCCCACAGTGGTTCAAAGCCATGCGCTCTCACTGAGCAGCTCCTGCCTCTGTGCCACAAGAGGTGATGGGAACACCTCACTCTGGCTGGTATAAAGCCACTCTCAGTGGTTGCTTGGAGGGGCCAGGGCAGAAAAGCTGGCTCACCACCCTTCCCCAAAACACTCCCACTGCAGCACTGCCCAGTCCACTCCTGCAGCTGCAGCCGCTCCCCAGCAACACACATGGGGCAGTGCATATGCAGACCTCTCCGCTGCAAGAAAGCAGCCCATTCACACCGACGCTCCGTCTCCGCTGCATTAAGGAGGGACGCAGTGAATTTTACTGGATTTTCTATTTTATCTGCAGCCATGGCAGAATTGTGTGGGAGGCTCCAAAGCAAAGCAGTGGGGCTGGAGAAGATCCCAGCTGCCCAGCACGCCAGCAAGGGGCTGTGTGCGTGGAGCAGGCAAGGGGCTGCACGGCCCACAGCAGGACAGGGTGAGCGCTTAGCCATCCCCATCTGGTGGGAACCCTGCCAGGGAGGAAATAGCCCCCAGCTGCACTTCTGGAGTACCCATGGAGGGTTTGGAAAAACCCTTCTCCTTCACAGGAGGAGTAGCGTCAGTAGCTGTGAACACCAGCCCTCCATGTCCTCTTCCTCCTTGCAGCCTCTATCTTCAATGCCTGAGCAGGATGCTCACCTCTGGAGAGGTGGCAGCAGGAAAGGGAAGGCAGGAGGCTCTTGCCTGTGCAGACAGGCATGGGTTACATCTACTGATCAGAATGGAAGGAGCCAACGGGATGGGGGCCTCTTCTTTCCCAAATACCCATCCTATTATAAATAAACCCAAGGGCCACCTTCCCCAAGGGCAGGTAAAGGGACCAGACACTCCTACTGGTTTTACTTAGGCTTAAAATAAAGCCAGGATTTGGCTTCAGAAGGGCAGTTAGCACCCAGAGACCAGGTCAGGCAGCAGCGGCAACACTCATGGCATCTCATTGGACCCTCCTCACCCTCCTTCCCCAGCCCACCTCTTCCCAGGGGTTTCCTCACGGCTTCCTCAGCTGAATTCCAGACAGCAAGACCAGACATTTAACCTTTCCCTAACGCCTCAGTCTCCCAAACAAGTGCCTCCTGCTTGCCCAAACCTTCCCGCAGAGCCAGCCCAGCTCTTACCAAGCCGTGTGGTGGGTGGTGGGCCAGGAGCATCAGGGGTCCCAGCACTGCCTTCCTGCCCACCCGGCTCCCACGCCTTGCTGCTCTCCGACATCTCCGAGCTGGCTTCGCATGGCCCTTTCCGGCTTCCAGTTCCCTCACCAGCACCAGTTTCCTCCGGGACAGCGGTGCCCCTGCTCTCCTCCTCCGCCTTCATGGCAAACCACACCTTGAGCTGCTGGGCGCTGAGGTGGGAGCGCTCGCAGAGGCTGGCCAGGTCCTCCTCCCGCAGCACCTTGTGCTTCTCGTAGTAGTCCTCCAGCACCTCGCGGCCGGCAGGGCTGACCTCCACCAGCCCCGGGGGGAAGACGCCCCGCCGGTAGTTCTCATACCACTTCAGCTGCCCGTTCTTGTAGCCGTACCGGCTGTCCCCAAACCAACGGATGACTTCAGCCCGCGGCAGGCCTGTCTGGGACACGATGGCATCGTACTCCTGGTTGGTGGGCCGCTGGGTCTGCACAAACATTTGCTTCAGCAGATGCCGCTGCTGGGCTGTTTTTTTAAAGTTCAGTTTGGTTTTCGGAGGGGTGGGTGGCCGGCTGGAGCTGCCGTCCCCTTTCTCGCTTGCAGCAGCCATGGGTAACTCATTTTTGCCGTTGGACTCGGTCACTCGGAGATTCTTCAGGTTGATTTTGATGGGACTCACTTTCCGCTCCAGTGAGTTCAGGTTGTTGCCGGAGACATCCATTGAGCCATTTTCACTCGCAGCCCTCATCTCATCTGAGGAGTCCTCTCCTTCCCCACCACCATTTTCTGCCTCCTCCTCTTCTTGCCGAGCCGCCTCCTCCACTTTCTTATTTTCCTCCACCACCTTCTTCTTCCTCCTCTCCGAAAACCAGCTATCGATCTCCCTCCGTGTCATCTTTGTCTCTCCCCTCAGGCGGTTCACCTCTTCCTCTGCAGGAAGGGGATTTTGGGCAAAACTGCTCTCCAGGGCCTTCAGCTGCTCCGGCGCCCGCTCTTTGTACTTGGTCGGCGTGAAGTCGGGTGCCTGGTGCCAGGACTGCCGTCGCGGTGGGTGATGAGGGGCCGGTGCTGCCGCCGCTGCCGCTGGGCTCAGCTCGGCTCCTCGGGGCGAGACGTCGAAGGCTATTTCAGGCAGGGAATCGAGAGTGCCGTCTCCAGGGAAGGCTCGGCCACCTCTCATGTTCCTGTAGTGGTACCTCCTATCGCTGAACCATTTTCGAATCTCCTTGGTGGAAAGGCCTGTGATCTTTGTCAACCGCTCCACTTCAGCCTGGCCAGGGAATTGGTTTCTGCAGAAGCTGCCTTTCAAGGCTGAGAGCTGCTCGTGGGACTTCTTGTTTTTGTACACATTGGGATCCAGAAAGGTCTGAGAGGAGATGGTCGGGCAGGCGCTGAGCAGCGTCTGCCCACTGTTGACCACCTTCACCCCCGACGCATTGCTGGAGCTCACCGTGCTGTGTTGCGCAGCCGGCTGCGGCTTGGGGACAGAAGTCACTGCCAAGGTGAAGGAGGAGCTGGTGCCCTTCAACCCATTTGCCATAATGGGCTGTGTGACCAGCAGCCCCCCTGTGCCCTCCGGCTGCCCCACCACATGGCCTGGCAAAGTTGCCTGAATAAGATGGGGGACACTGCTGGGATTTGCAACCAGTGGTGTGTTCAAAACTGTAATGGTGGGTTGTGGCACGGACTGAATAACGGTGTTGAACATCTTCTTCCTGGCATCTTCGATCTCCTCCGGTGACCAGCTGATGCCCTGCTTCAACCTCTGGGCAGTGAACCATATCTTCAGCTGCTCTTCTGGGTACTTTGTCACCACAGTCAAGTAGCAGAGCTCAGCTTTTGTGGGGTAGGGGAACTTATGGAAAGAGTTTTTCAGGAAGCTGTTGGAGTCCATGGCAGCATTGTACGTTGGAATGCTGCTTAGGGGTATCATCACCTTGGGAAGGGACTTGGACGTCGGTAGCTGCTGATGCAGTGGGGGTTGTTGCTGCAGTGACACAAGCTGTGCAACGCCCGCCTGCAGAACAGGCACATTTCCTATGATGGAGCCATTCACTATATGAGATGATTTTGTTGAACTCACAGTGGGCTGGCTGACTGGCACAGAGCCGTTTGGGAATGGGTGCTCTCCATCTTTCACCTCTGACTCGCTCCCCAGCTGACCTGATACATTCTCCTTCAGCGTGTGGATTTTTTTGGCCTCTTGTTTACCTTTCATTATCTTCATGATGGGGGTTTTGGTAATGATAATTTCAGACTGGCCATCCACCCCTTCTTCAGGGACCTCTCCTGGCAGGTCCTGGCTGCTGGTGGCCTCACAGAGACTTTGCTCCACAGTTGTATGACTGTCCTGCTTAGCCACCCTCCAGACAAAGCTCGTTACGCCAGCATGCGACTCTGCATTGTGGTGCAAGAGCCCTTCATGGCTATTTGCCAGAAAGCTGCATGCAACACATGCAAATGCAGGGTCTTTGCTAAAGTCTAAGTGCTCAGAGTCCAAATGCCCAAAGAACTGGTGAACGTCTTGAGATCCAAAATCACAAGACTTGCAGATGTAAGTGTCACTATCAGCAATACCACGGTGCCCGTTAGACAGAGCTCCGTTATTACTGTTACTGGCACCAGCATCACTAACTGCTGGCCCTTCCACAGGAGCATCTTTTTTAGTTCCTTCACGTTCACCTTCTACGGTGTCCAGTTCAGTCTCCTGAAGCACTAGTGTTTTTACTGGTATCATGCATGGGGTTGTGGATTTTCTTTTGCTAGCCATCACTACAAATGATCTAGATGATTATTCTTCTTTCACTTCGATGAAATGAGAATTTAAAAAGCACTATTGCAAGTGCTCTGTGGTCTAGATTCCAGCAGATGCATGATGTCCCAAGGAATTGCTGTCAAACGTTGACAAATATTCATATTTGCCACTGAACCTGAGGACAAGGAGAGGGAGGAGGTGTTAGTTCCCTTGGCATTAGACAAAGCATAACTGTACTGATATTTAACTGTTTACACTCACTAAATAATTTTCAGCCTCTTCTGCTGGAAAAATTTAACTTGACCTCGGATTTACTGTATTTTCACACACGACCTGTGAATTACATGTTTAAAAACCAAACACATAAACATGCCTTTTCCACAGCCCGCATCAAACTCTCATTTGAAGGGGAAAAATACTGAAATTTCCCCCTCCCCTGCCCTAGCAAGACCCATTAACAATATTTTGTTGGTGAGAGCGGTGGCTGGGCTCCCTGTGGCACAGGAGGTGATACCAGGTAGGGTCACCCTAGGAACCCTACCTGCTTACCATCAGAAAAACCTGATGAAAAATCAAAACATTCTCCACAGAACATTCTGATTTCTTCCAAATCAGCATTTTCCAACCATCCTGTCAGGAAGTTTCTCACCAGCTCAAAGCATTATGTCCAAGTCAAGGACCTCCGCCTGCAGAGATGCCAGGAGCTTTGAAGCCCACAAAGTATTTGTGAGATTCCCTGCTCACCCTGTGCACACTTTGTTGCTGTTTTAACAGCATCTGTTGAGTCTTTGGCTGAAGCTGCAAGAGAAGGCAAGGCCCCAGAACTCAAGGGCAGCATCACACACATGTTCCTGGCTCCCAGCCTTCCCCTCCCACCACCTTTGCAGCTTTTGGCAGTCACACAACTCTGTGCACTGGGGGTATTTCCTAAGAAAGCACAATTCCTCTGCAACACAAGCCCATTTTTGTGGGCTTGGAGTGATCAGAGATTTGTCACATTAAAAAAAAAAAAAAAAAAAAAGGAGGGAAGTGGAAAAAAAGGAATAATTTTTCTTTTTTTTTTTCTGGCGTGCTTTTTTAGGTTGGTTTTTTTATTTGTGGTTGGGTTTTTTTTTTCTTTTTCTGAAGCTAAAGCAGTTCCTGAACTGCTCCAGCCTGTGGAAGGCCAGGGCTGGCCAGGGCATTAGCCACAACCTTATTCTTGGCCTGATGTCGTTTTGCCATCTGCACGGCGGATGCTCCGTGCCTGAGATCACGATCCGAGGGCAGTGAAGCTGTCTGCTGTAGCTGGCACCAGGAGCCACTTGCTGGGTGACAGTCCCGATGACAGGGAAGGTGGCACATCTGAGACAGCAACAGCTCTGCCTTAACCCCTCTAAAACCTTTTTTACAGCAACTCTGTGGGTTTTTTCTCTAAACACAGGAATAAAATGGTATTTTTCCAGACTGCAAGGTCACTTGGAAGCATATGGACACACTGATTCATATTTCAAAAACTCCGTGCCAGCTTTTCTTGGGATTTACAGTAACAGCGATGGAGCTTTATAAAAACACTCATAAAAACTTGAACTGAACTTACCATCCTACCGAATGACTCATAGAGGTAACTCCTATCAGTTACAACAGTTGTGCACCAGTAGCTTTCTCATATCAGATATTCTGAGCTGATCTCATGCACTGAGAAATGCAGATTAAGCAAATGACTTTGTGGTGCTTATGCAATATATCCTATTTTTGTTGGTAGCTTTTAGAAAAGAGGAATGAAAGGTCCTAATGCAAAAAAAAAAAATCATATGGAGGAAGCACAATTTGACCCCTTTAACTTCATTAGAAATTTTTTTTTTAAAAAAAAAAAAATCATTCTGGAAAAACTGATCAACCAGGAGAGCCTGGATGGCTGAGTGACCTCAGCAACTCTCAGGCACCATTTAAAAGACTGGTGGGAAAACGTAACTTCCCGTTAATGTGGGCTGATCTGAGATTACAAAACAGTCCTGTAAATAGTGTTAGTCATCACTGAACTTGGCATGAGAAACGACTGTTTGCTATGCTGAAGCTTTCCAAACAGCTAGCAATTAGAACTTCAAAAAAAGTTTCTATAAATAAAAAAGGTGTCAAAGCTGTGATCTGGATTTACGTGGTGTGAATTGCACACTCTCAATACCTGCTTTATGCCACTCGCATCCCACCTTTTCGTGGTTAGTCTTTCCCTCTGCAGAGGGCCAGAAAGTTATTCATTAGCATTAGCAAGTCGCAGACTTGGATGGCTATGAATGGGCTTTGCTGTTTAGCAGGGAAGAGCATCCATTTGACACCAATCCCAAGATCCTCATTTTTGATGCTAAGTTAAATACTGCACAATCTTGCAAGGTATGGTGGCCTTTCCAAGTTGACTCAATTAGGAAAAACACAATAAGATCAGCCTGAAAGGCTACAGGAGTTTCATGTCAGGGAAGCGACGGTAAAATGGAATTCTTAATTTTATTCTGCAGCTCTACCACAGGTCAGGGAGAAACGGCTGAGCCCTCTGGCAAGCCTTTTCATTTCAAGCAAACTCCTGACAGAGATGCAGTTCTAGAGGCTCCATTGCTGAGATAGCTCAGATCCCAGGAGGATCTCACGTAGTGTTTGTGGAGTCACCAGACATCAAAAAGATTATTTTTATCTATCAGAAGAGTAAATTTGATACAGAGCAACAGGGACACACAAAGATCCCTACTGTGCCATGTTAAAGGGAGAGCCCTTCCCAGGCACGGCATCACTATTATGTTGGGTAAATGTGAACAGCCTGACCCACCTACAGAGAACCTAAAAGCTCTGCATTTCATTTACCAGCACATTTGCATCAAGCTCTGTGCTGTCTCCAACAACTTTTGCTAAAAATGCAATCAAAGCTGCCCCAGCTCTCCTGCTGGGGCTCCAGTATTAATGCCACCTGAGAACACAGATTGCAAATCTAGCTGGAAGTGAATCACAGTGCCAATTTGCTGGGAAAAAAAATTTAATCAAGTGTACTGTTTGTCCGTTTCATTTCCACGGAACAGTTGCATAACCACATGTTGGGAGCATGGTTTATTCACTGCTCACCTTCTGGAATGCACTAATACTTTAATGCACCACTAATATATACCAGAACGGATAATTCACCGATTTCACCATCATTAAACGAGGCTGTTTTAATGGATAGGATAAATTAATGGCAGAAAAATTAATCAATTAAAAACCAGCCTTACAACAGAGCTCAGTATACCATCACTGAGAATGCCTCAACTGGTGCAAAAAGACATTAGCAAATGGAATAGCTGCCTGGCAGCCAGGAAGACAACTGGATTGTGCTTAAATTTATGGTTCCTATTTAATTTACACCTGCTAATTTAATAGCGAGATAGCAGAGTAAGCGGGCCAAATGACCCGTGCACCTAAACCTGTCACAAGGGTTGGAAATTCAAAGGAAAACTGATCAAACTAGGGTCAAACTGATTCGGTCCCAGTGATGCTCCTAAGAGAAAGTAATGCTGCAGGAAAGGCAGCCTGAAAGCTCCTTTGGCCGGGTCAGATCCCAGCCCAGTGTGTGGCTGGGGGTACACACACCCCTCTTGTATCTAAAGCACCACAAACCCAGGGGCTGATGTGTATTGGCTCACACGACAGAGACACAACTGTGCACACCCTGCTCCTGGGATGAGCAGCCTGGCCTTTGCACAAGGTAGGCACAAACCCAGGTGGAAAGGCTGGGGTTCCCCATCCTTGATGTACGGACGAGACTGCGTGTCTGCACAGCTCCTGACTTAAAACCATTTAAAATAATCACCACAGGAAAGGTCGGCTCCACTGGTAAATGCAGTCTGACACTGGTGTCAACATGCTGTGGCTACAGGGTCAATCAGGTTGGTGGCCACCCATCAGTTTCTCAAGGGTCGAGGCTCAGAAGCGACAAGCCCTGAGCTGCAGGCTGAGCTCGCTCATGCCCCGTTTTCTCCTCCATGTAGGAAGCCCACCAATGCCACGCACACCAGCGACCCATCTCTACCTTACAAACAAGTACGAGGAGCACCATGACAGGCGATAGGACAAGAGGAAACGGCCTTAAGTTGTGCCAGGGGAGGTTCAGATTAGACATCAGGAAAAATGTCTTCACTGAAAGGGTGGTCAGGCACTGGAACGGCTGCCCAGGGAGGTGGAAAAGCCCCCATCCCTGGAGGTGTTTAAAAAACAGGTAGATGAGGTGCTCAGGGACGTGGTTTAATAGCAAACAGGTAAGGGTGGACTCGATCTCAAAGGTCTTTTCCAACCAAGTGATTCCATGATTCTCTGTGCTACCCCTAGCAATTCAGAAAATAATAATAGAGAAGGAAGATGAAACTGTGACACCCAGGATTCCAACCTAAGAAGACACAGCATTTCTGCCAGAGACAGCCTCAAACCTGCAAAGCTGCTACGACCATTCCCCTCCTGCGATGCTCCCTGTACCAACCCTCCATGTCCCCATCGGCGGGTCCAGGTACACATGACTAACCCTCTGCAGAGCAGCTTTGCCTCCACTGAGGAAAACAATGCCGAGACCGGTCAAAGTGAGCTTAGCAATTTCAGAAAATTTACTTCTGCAGAGATTAACAAAGGGAGGTTTCGAAATCTGCACTGCTGAGTATGAACTTTCAGCTTTTTCCAGCTTGGCTGGATATAACTGGTTCGGTTTTAAATGTTTCAGTGAATTAATGAGTTAGGTTGTTAATGCAAAACATTCATTCTGCGCAGTGCCAAGGTCTCCAGTTAGAAGATTAATTTTTGTGACCTTTTGCAAACCTTGCCTAGAAACAACCATCAGAAAACCCACCAGGCAGCATCACCAGCCAGGAAACACACAGATGGACACAGCAGCTCCAGTCCCACCGCCCCAGCATGGGGACAACAGGAAGGATGCCCTTCTCTGTCCCAAGCCCAGCCAACTCCTGGGTGTCTAACACCTCCCCAGGGGAAAACACTCCACATGCACATATAGGATGGCTACGTCCTATACTGTGGGCTCTGGCATTTGGTGCAGCTCTGCTAAAGAGAGAATGCTCAACTAAAAAAAATAAAATTAAAAAATATATATTAAAAAAATCAACACCAAAATAGAAGTAAAATAACAGTTTTCTCAACACTTTCAGTGCCTGCTAGGCAGGCAGACACACTCCCCAGGTCAGAGACAAAGTTGATGTTTCTGTCTCATATGAAGCCAAGCACAATATTGGCACTTTAAATAACAGTGGGTTGTTTTTATGCTGAAAGTCTGCAGGCCCCAGCTGATAGCAAAATATGGGGGGGGGGGAAGAGGAAAAAAAAAATAAAAAAAAAATCAAAGGAACAAAAGAAGCTGATATTTGAGAGTTTTTGTCTCCCCATTTTAGCTGTACCTCCAGCCACGTTTGTGTTTTGGAAGTCCACAGATGATTTCCCAACTCCCCACCAGTAATTAGCAAGTAAAGGCCAGTAAATAAAAGATCTCTGTGGCCAGCACCAACAAGCGGTGCAAGAGCTGATCCACTTTCCCCTTCCCACCATCAAGCACCCAAGAGGGAAACCCCAGTGGGTTTTGCAGAGGATTCCCCCTGCACGGTAGACACCCCGTTGGCTCTGGGCAGCACTGGGTGTCAGCTCTGAGACTGGGTGCATCTACCTGGGCCCTGGAGAGGGGAGAAGAGCAGGTCCATAAGCAGCAAAGTGCAGGTGTATGTGGGGCACAGTTCCATGGCTGCTCATTGCTAGTCCTGGGACTCTTTTCTCTTTGGTTGGGCATTAACATTTGGAGGCTGTTCAAGAGAAGTTAGGTAGGAGTTTCACCTGCTTTACTACTTTACTGCCAAAACGTACCCAGTGTTGGCTGGCCGGGGAAAGGAAGGCTGGAGAGACTCCTGCACTTTCCAGACTGAGGTGAGAAGGGATAAAGCCTTGTTCCCCAGCCAGATGCTGATCCATGCTAGTTCTCACCTGGATTTCATCACCATGGACTTGGGAGTCACAGGCTTTGGTGACCACAAAAGCATAACAAAGCACAGGGCAATGCAGCAGCATCACCACCCTCACAGAGGACACAGCCCCCTGCCAGAACAGGGCAGTTATTGCTGAGCCAGGGACACACTGCATGGATAGACACGCTCCAGCAACTCGGCAAAGATCTCTCCAGGCTACATCCCTGTGATTCAATACAGACAGACACAGTTAGAGGGAACAGCCCACCTCTCCAGAGCGAATCCCAACTTCCTGTGTGCAGACAGGACCTCTCTTTTAGCTACACCAGCACGGTTCTGTAACAGAGAAGAAAAGGCAAGATTTGGCAGGGCTCCTCTGTTCCTGGTCTCCAGCTGTGCATCCCAGCTAGCTGGGGTCCAGCATCCTCCTTGAGTAACTCTGCACAGCCTGCAGCTGGAAAGGAAGTCACGGGATGGGATCATCTCCAGCAGCAGAGCATCACCCCGGCTCCTGGCAAGCAGTGCACATCTCCACGCCCTTGCCTAGGGCACCTGTAGGCAGCACCTGCCACCCAGAGCCTGGTCCATAACCCAGACAAAGGTCACAACATGATTAATTCTTTTGGGGTTTAACCCCATACAGGACTGCAAGTTCCCATGATGAAACAGTTCACGGGATTGTCCCCTCCAGAGCAGATTGCTACCGCACTAACACTGCAGGCACTCAGAATTCAGGTGCTCTCAATAAGAATGAGGAATGCAACCCACAATAAAATAACTGCAACCTAAGAGAAGCCACGCAGACAAGAAAAGCCTCTTTGCATCTTATTATTTTGCACTGCTCAAATGTACAAACACACGCACAAATTTCAGCAGTTTCGAGCTTCAAGCAGCATCACATAGACAACATTTGTACTAAGGAACAATTTCTCTTTATGTCGACTGGTCAGGGTGCTTTGTAGCTTAAGCCTAGTTTTGAAAACGCGGGTACAGTCTAAAGGCAGTGGAAGCCGGTTGACCGAACAATCATATTCATTCTCCATTACTTGGCAGGCAAGAGTGAAAAGAGTCTTTTCCATTTCAGCCAGTTAAACAGAGCCATTCATTAACATTTTGCCCTTCTACAAACTGCTGTACTTCTCCATTTAAAATCTGCCTCCGAGAGGAGACCTCTCTCCCCTGCCCCACAACACCCTCATCATCCCATGTCAGGTCATCATCCATTTATAAGCCAGGTTTTCTGGTTGCTCTTGTGCTTCCAAAACAGCGGGAACTCACCTTTGCTGTTGTTACCTGGGTAGAGCCTGGCTTGCTGCCTTCGCACTTGGGGACTAATGGTAACTATCTCCACTTGGTTTTTTGTTGGTTTTTTTTGTTTGGTTTTTTTTTTTCAGATGAGCAGAAAACCGAGTGAGACGGAAGGCTAGAAAGGGGTGGCTGAAACAGAACACGATTACAGTATAAAAATAGGTCACTAGGATAATATAACCTTTAGACTGCTGGCAATGTGCCCCCCTTAGAGACAAGCCTGTGTGCTATATTTCAGGAAAATGTCAAGAATAAAAAAACCCACAACACTCATCAAACCAAAACCACTGATCATCCCTCGGAGCTTTGCGTGCTTCTGTTTGAACATCACTAATACTAATTCACTCAGTCCTCTTCCTCTGCCCTAATCCATTTGATTGAGCACAAAATAAATGTTATGCAATCATATCATTAACATCTTTCAAAAATCCTCCAATCTCATTTTGGCATAGAGGCTTCATTACAGATTTGCTCCGAATTACAGTACCTTAGCAGGGTTCACAGTCCCAGCATCCCAGAGACCCACCTCCATAGCTTCAATCCTCACATTTTGTCCATGTTGTAAAACATTCCTGGCGCTCCCCCAAAGCAAAGAGGTTCAGTAGACAGATAATCATCTCTTGACAGCGCCAGCTCTGAGGTTAACGCTACCAGCAGAGGACACCAGATAGCATTAACGGAGCTTCAAGATGTCCCTCAGCTCATCAGAAAGTGGGTCTCCCATCACCTTGCACTCAGCTGGTGAACACCAGTGGGTTAGCTTGCTCTCCTGCTGTGTGATTCAGGCACATCGGTCATTTTTATAAATACTCAGGAGCTCTGATTTCAGCTCCTTGTGCTTTCTCTAGGAGGTTTTCTTTTTGCTTGTATTATCAGAAGGATCTGTTTGTGATTGCTGCTTTATCACCACCACCTCCAATGCTCACGTACAGGTCAGTAATATTCTGCCACACTATGTCTGGACTTGCTACCTACTTGTGATCCCACACTTGGAGCTTATTATCACCATTTAGGTAGGGCAAGACCAGCTCTGGCAGATGCAGCCCTTTGCAATGCATATGAAAAAGGGTAGATTATACCTAAAGCGTACTACTTTGTATTTTTATTATCTGTAAGTGCTCAACTGGCTCCAAGCAAAAAAAACTACCTGGGAGCTCAGAGTAAAGCAAAATGAGAACCAGAGTTCAATCTCCATCCATACTAAATTTCTGACAAGGGTACCCAAGTCTTAAATCAGCAAGAAATGCCCAGCCAAGCTGACAAGGACATCACACCCGATGGCAACAGAGCATGCGAAGCACAGAAGCTCACCATGCTCTCAGCGCTGTGGCACCCTGCCTGGTCCCAAGGCAACTTGCTTTGCAGGGAGCCTCCAAGTCCAGGTTTCTGAAGCACTTCTGCTCTCAATCCCACCTCCAGGTTTGCATATCCTTCATATGGCCTCCTGTTTGGGGGCCATTAGCTCAAATTTGGGAATCGCAGCTCTAGATGTTAGCACCACCAAATTTATTGTTAAAAGAAAACCAGCATCAGCTTTTATATCAACACCAAAACGATCCCGCTGCACAATCACGACCCCAAAAGCCTGCTAGGTCACACTGTTTTCTCACCGAGCATCCAAGTCCCTTGGGCAACGCAGAAATGCTTGCTGAAGATAGGGTGATCACCAGCTACCAAGCTGCCACGTAAGGGACAGACCCGCAGCAATTCCAGGGGAAAAAAAGCATCCAGAGCTTTAAAACAAGATGTGGGTGGGAAGGACTAAACCAAGCTACTAAACTGCACCAGACAGCAAGCATAGGGCGCTGGAGCTGATCATCCGGAGCACAAACTGAAGACTCTTACAGTGCTGCAGCCCCTTCCCAGCTGAGCATTTCTGGATTACTTCATCCCCCGTGCCCTTCTGCATATGCTAGCTTCGAACGCTGCGTTGTGTTCTGGCTCAGCATCAGCCCCCATTCCCCCACTTACAGTTGCTATAACCAAAAAGACAACTGCAAAATACTTCGGCTGAAAGTAAGGAAACGGGATTTGGCAGGTTGGGATCATGGATTTTTTTTTTCCCCTCCCTCGTGGATCCTGCTTTAGAGACGTCCTTTCAGACCTTGAGCTCAGCCGATGGCTTTTGCAGCTTACTGAGTCCACTGGTTTATGGCAATGTTTTTCTGCTCACTGAACTGGCTCATTCTTTCAGCAGAACAAACTGTTCCACGTTGAGGCAGGAGTTGGCTGTGTTTTAACAAAGGATTTTTCCCTTCTGACAGTGTTTTGCAAAAGACCCAAAAAAAGGAGTTTGGAGCCAAGTTACAAAAGGTCAGGAGAGGCGAGTCGAGCACTGGGTGTAGTTCCTGTATGTCACGGCCAGTCAAGGAAATGGGTGGGGAGAAGAGGAATGGCATTTCGAGCTGCAATAACATCTATAAAGTGATATTAACGAGGAATTGGTTTTTGAATGAGGATGGTAAGTATGCAGGCACTATAATTTTTGCTTTTCAAGAGCAGGCTTGTTAGGTAGGCTGAGGTCTCCGCAATCATTTATCCAGGGGAAACAGGCATCTCAGAGAGTTCAAGTAGCACTAGGAGCAAGAAAACAGCAGTCTCATTTGCTTCCCCTCCCCAAGCTGATTTCAAGGAGCTCCCATACTCTCACCTCCTGTCAGCCAAATGAATATTCAAAAGGCTTTTCCCAAGCAAACACCAGTCAATCACCAGCCCAATGCTGGGGGAAAGAAACACTGGGCTGGGAGACCTGCGTGGGACTGGCGTCTTGTCTTGCCCGACTCTGCTCCAGCATCCCATTCATCTCTAAGGTGGGGCAAGGCCCTCCTGCAGAGGTTTGCTGGGTGCCACTGCTGCTCTGCCTGCTTCTTCCGCTGTCACCCAGCAGGACAACGCCGCCAGAGCAGAGCTGTCCCATGGAGGATGCGCATTCATTAGCAGCGGCGCTACTGGTGGGGAAAGATCCCGATCCTTTGGTCCCAGCAACACAGGAGCTGATGACAGATCTTCCCTCTCCCAGAGGCTGGGACCACAAATGTTTTGGGTGTTGGACGGACAGGTTTCTGGTGAGGCCCCACTCCCTGTTAGAGGCAGAGTCTTTCTGTGCTATGCAAGAAAAACAAACCAAGATGGCCAGCTCTGGCCTTGCAGATGCTGGAAGGAGGGGAGCCAAGGGGATCTGCAACAGTTGACAGTGTGTCACGGCTAATGCTCAAGCTTTTCCAGGCCTTGGAGGATCCCTGAATAGAACGAAACCACCCATCACTGGAACACAGCCACCTTTGTGGCTGGAAGGGGCAGATGTTCAACTCCATACAACAATGCAACACAACAGTTGAGACTGTAAGTGAAGAATGCTGCATCCACTTAAAACTGAAGAGGGAAATTAGGGACATCGTCTAATTCTAGAACTGCCATTCAGTCCTGACGCTTTGGGTTCACATACCTACTGTGCAAGAGTGGCACAGGGTTTTCTTCCATTGCCTAAAACAGACAATCCCCTGGCTTAAAGCGTCGAACCACAAGAACTTCCTAAGCATATGGTCAGACTGGCAAGTGCTCAGCTCTTCTGGAACACCATTTTCCAAAAAAATCCAGTTCCTTTTCAGTACCTACATAAGTGACAGACTTCCAGAAGTCCCCACTTCCCAATAGCTCCTGCTGGCACAGAGCAGGGCAGATCATTAAGATCATTAAATCCTGTGATGAGACATGGCTGATGGGAAGTCCTCCTCACACTAGGTGCTCCACCACTCCATTGCCAAGAAGAACAGATATGGAGAACTGCATTGTCCCTACCATCAAACCCTCATCATCCACTGACCCCTAAGAGCTCACAGGGGACAACCTTTCTCCGAAATACTCACCATTTCTTTTAGGATTGATAGTAAGAGGAAAATGGATTTGGAATTTCATTGAAGATCTCCTGGGCATATTCCAGGACTCCAAATCGCATTCCTGCCAGCCCAATGCAATCCTCATCATCTGCTCTTTGGTTTGAAAACTGTGTTTGTTCATACCCATTAAGCCACCCTGGACAGTACGCAGAGATACAGTCAAACTCCAAGGGTGATTTGTGATACAAACTGTGCTTGTCAGGACTCTTCCTCCAGCTGTTTAGTGACACTTGGAATGGATTGTCCTTACTGTAGAGCCTATTTTTTTTTAGTTGAAAACTCACCATCCTCTATAGGTCAGCTGTGAGCTCAGAGCATCCCAGTTATTTACTGCTGGAAGCTAAAGGAATTTCCTTACTCTCAGAAGACAGACATTTAAAATTAGTTTCAAGTACAGTTGTGATAAACAAATCATGTTCTCCTCCTCTCCCTCTCCAGGTTTTCATGTTTGTTTGTTTTTTAAATAGTGCCTGCTGATCTAATCAGCCTTTGCCTTAGCTGTCCTCTGCAATTCCTCATTTAAAATCCATTCACCAGGATGCATGGGGACTACAGGCATCATCTGAGAAAAATCAGCAAAGCCAGACCCCTGCTTTCAGAGCTCCCACTTCAACATTCGGTTCCCCAGGGCCCTCAATTTTTGCACACCATTTAAAAAAACAAACTACCAAGTATTTGGCTTTTTTCCCCTTTCCTGTGAAGAGGTGAAGGCTGGGAGTTGGGTTTTTACCTTCCTACAGGCACCATGGGCTCGGGACTTCAGCTTTCTGCCGATGGCCAGCCAGTGCAGTCTCTTGCTGGCTGGAAGATGTGCTCACCAGCCCACTCCACCCACCCTCCCCAACAGCTGATGGATGAAAACAGCTTTTAACAGACTGATGAGGAAGACAAGACGTGTTTTAAAACGGTATGATGGCCCAAGTAAGGGATTTGAGATTTTGGACTGAGGCCTCCGGCAAGCCTTTTTTCAAAATATCAATTTACTCGTTAATTTGTGAATCACAAGGCTTTGATACGAGGAGATTCATTTAAAATATTCAGGTACACTGGAAGAATTGCTTCCTTGCCATGTGTTAGCAAGTCTGCCCATGATCAGCCAGCAATTACTAAGCCTCTACTCTGTATTCAAAGCTCTATACAATGGAGTTTATTATTTTTAATCCTTTCAGACCTCAGCATAGTGAACTTAAGAGCACTATTTGGAAGATTAAGATACAAACGCCAACATATTATTCAATTTAGCTCCAACACTGAACACTTATTACTGTAAAGAGTCACAGCTAATACTACATCTCCAACTGCCAACAAAGTAAAATACTTACAGCTTTAAGTCACATTGCAGCATGGTCTCGTAAACCAAATTTAGGAAATAAGAATGAGAAAATTACTATCATTATGCAAATACAGCCCAATTACTGCCAAGCCATACCAAACCTACCTTCAGGTCTTGGGCACAGGCTTCTAAAATACACCCGTAGGAACTGCAACCTGAGGAGATCCCTGCTTTCTGTGTGTGCAGCTGGGTGTGATGTTATTCATGCACCTCCAACAGCTGTATTAGCTGAGTTTTCTAAATGCGTGGTATCTTATATGTTCATACAAGCACAGAGAGGTTTGCTACCACCCCACCACTTGCTTAGGCGAGTCCCGCAGAGGAGACCAGCAGCTCTGGGTCCAACAGCGATGTTCCAGCCCCAGAGGGTCCTGCCACCCAGGTTTGCATCTTGCTCCCATGTTTTCTGCCTGCATGAGATACCTTAGTCCCATCCCTGCAAGCAGGTGCTGGCTCACCTTGAAAGAATGACATTGTTTACTTTTCCAAAGAGCTCGGCACAGCCCCCTTTGTGGAATTAAGGTCACTGCTGAGCTGCATTGCTGCCTCAGCTCCCCAGTATCCTATTTGGGTGCCATAGAAACAGATAACAGCTCAGGCTGGGACAGAGCACTGGAGAACATTTGGGACAACCCCTCACCCCCAGCAAATAGTTTCCATCAATTCTTCACCAGGCAGGTGAAGGTGCCTATCAACACTGAGCTTCCATTTCCTATAACCTTCTGCTGCACGGGTACATAAGAGCTTTCTGGCCACTTGTGTAATTTACAGAGACTATCGAGTAATATTTCTTCCAAAAATCCAGGAAAATTGCTCAAAAAAATACCCCTCACCTCCATAAATGTAGACAGGTCCCAGGACTTTTCGCCCCTTCTTGTGACCACAGCAAAAACAGTTTACTAATAGCTGCTTTATCTTACCAATTCAGACATGCAGACAAGTGACATAAAGGGGAGTGATGGAAGAAAAAAAAAAAAGGGAAAGGATTTGTGCCTGTTTTCTATTATGATGCTGTTTAAAGAAGCGCCAACTGCTGCATTTTGCCCTCTTGAAATCATCCCATCCTTCACAAACAACTTAGACAAGACTGGGAACAACATTGTTCCAGGAGAATAAGGGAATAACCAAGGAATGAAATAAGATTCAATCAAAAACAACCAAAATCAGTCTGCCTGTTTGAAGGCTTTCATTTCATTAGACTTGATTTAACTTGAAGCCTTTGGACAAAAGCTTTCCTTCAGGAACCTAAAATTTCCCCACCATTCAACGGAACATGGAAAAGCTCAATGCAAAGTATGCCATGTGTAACAGATATTCCTGATTTACACCACCAGAAGCACCACAGTCCATGTTACTACCTCAGAAAAACAGAAATCAAGATTTCCTCATTTTTCTGAAAGAAATGAAGGGTGGCCTCATTACACCAACCTAAACCATCCATCATCATCATTAGGGTGAAAGGCACAGTATATATTATTAACTCTGCTTAACATAACTAAGAAAACAGCAGGATAAACTAAACTGCAGAGGAGCTGTCAGCACAGGGGACCATAATGTAAAAATAACGTTTATGCTGTGTCAGCAGGCTGTCTGCAAATACAGGAATGGGGATATGACTGGCCAGCTTGGTAATGGCACGATGGAGCCTTTCATTGCCAGGGCAGCAGTCCAAATCGTAGCCACATTAGCAGAGCATGGTCCTCCAGGTACCTGCTTTCCTCCTTGGGCTGGGAGAGAGCAGACCTGGAAGCATCTGAATGATATTGCACCAAAATGACAGCACGTCACGCTGGATAAAGCTCAGGACAGCAGGAACTCCCTCCCTACACAAGCCCATAATCACCTGCCGGCAAAACATTAAGCAAATAGATGTCTACAGCGTCAGGGGAGCAAGGGGAAGAAGCGTTCACAGTCTGCAGGACTCGTCCCCAACTAAGTCAGAAGCAGACGAGTAATTTCGCCGCAAAGCCCCACAAGGGTAATGTTCTTCAGATCAATCACACGAATCCTTGCGTCAAGCTGCTTACCCAAGTGGCCAGGATCAGGCAGAGCAGCCGAGCGAGAGGGTTTGTTAAGTGACCTCTCCCTGGATTAACGCTGTAAAGCTGTACGTACCTTTCAGTGACAAGCTGGGAAAGTGGTTTGCACTGGTTTTGCAGTGTCCAAAGCACTGATGAGCTGTGCTGCCTCTCTTTTCGAGGTTCTCCTAGACGATCTGCTTTCGTATCAAAAGGACTCAGCAATCGCTAGGGGCAGCACCCAAAATTCAGAGCCAGCTGCTCCTATCCATAGCCGTCATCCTCTTCTCCCTTCTAAAAATCAGGCACAAGTCTCATCACCACCTGGCCAGTGCTGGTGAGTGGTGAAAAGCTGCCAGGGAAGAAGACACCTTCACCTTTTAGGTTACACAAGTTGCCACCTCGGGCAAGGTCCCACGGGACTGCAGCTGCCCACCAGCCAAGCCTTGCTCATAGGAGGATATTCAAGTTACAGTGAGCAACTCACCACTTGCCATCCCCTAGAGCACACAGGTGTTCTGAAATCATTCACCAAGGATTATCTATGTGAGGAAAATGCTGCTAGCCTCCTCCTCATTGCCTGGCATCTTCTTCTCATCCCTCCCTTCCTCTGCCAGCAGTTATTTCCACAGCATTTTAGATTCTACCCAGGGGATGCTTTCCAAACCTCTCTCTAGAGCATCTCCTTTTAGGATCCTCCAAGGGACAACTCTGAAGGCTTTCAGAAGTCACACATCTGTGTGATCTTCCATACACATGTGCCAGTCTGGAGCTCACCCTCCCCAATGCACAAAGCAGCTCGAATGATTAAAAGACCCCAAAATTAAGGAAAAGTCTATGGCCTTAAATGTGCATTGTCCTAGCATGAAGATGCACAGACCATGCAAGGGGAAAAGAAGGTTAGACAAGAAAAGTGTCTGAAGATATCACATCCTCTATATCGACAGTTTGTTTTCTTCTTTTTCACCAGTATCATGGTTGTTGTTTAAGACATAGTTTTACTCCAGGAGGGTTCCCAGTTGCAGGCAGAGTCTGAGGGAATGTCTGGCAGATCTACCTGTAGTCTGAAGTTTGCAACCCTCTGGTCTAGAAGCAGCCCCAGCCTGTTATCCTGCTCTGGATGGCATGTGCTGCCAGCTGCCCAGCCCCACAGCATCCCACTAAATAACTCAAGATACCTTGAAGGGGAAAGGCTTTGGGGTTTTAGGTTTTGGGAAAGGCAGAATGGAGATGAAAGCAAAGTTTCTGTCCAAAAGGTATGGATTTTCCCAACTGCTGAATCACCCCTCTTAAACAGATGATGAAACCTCATCCAGCAAATATTCACACTAACGATGAAAGAGCTGGCCCGAAATTACATTCTGTTGCTAAGTTGCTTTGGTGTGCTTCCCCACAGCCAGCACAAGCCATCGAACCCAACTGTATGGCCAGAGGGGAATACAGGTATCTGTATTTTCATTATTTCTGGAGAGTCAGATTTGCCCAGGAGCATTTTTATCCTCTCACAAATACCAGGAGACCTGATTTGCTGCCACACCTCAAAGATGCTCATTTACATCTACTCAGCCTCAGCATCCCACACCGGCTGGAGCTCAGCTGCTGCTGGAGGTGCTGACAAAGGGTGAGGGTCTCAGGCTAGCGGCATCCCCATACGCAACCCTGGACCATCAGGCTCTAACAGAGGGAAGAGGGGCTGCATGCCATCAGTATGAAGGTACAGCAGGGCTAAAGGAAGGTTCAGCATCACGCCTCCTGTAGCCCTGCTGTACCTGTAACACTGGTGGGGCTGTCCTGGAGGCTTCCCATGGGAGTGGCAAAGGGTCTTCATGGCACAATGCAGGAGTCAGCAAGCCCCATCCCCTTAGCTCCCTGTCTTTCGAATTGGGAGATTTTAGCACATTCCAGGGATGCTGAAAAGCCTCTCTCGACATTTAGGAAGCAGCAAAAGGAGTGGCCCATGCTGTTACCTCCCACTGGAAAGGAGGAAACCAAAAGAGGGACAGATGAAAATCTGCCTAAGGTACATTTGCACGCTGCCATGGGGAACAGTTCCACATGCCAGCATCTTTATTCACAAAACCATCACCTCTCCTTAAAGCAAAAAGGCAGGAGCAAATGCAGAAGAATGTTAGAGGAAAACTTCATGCCAAGGCCAAAGGAGCACAGAAACCTGCTCTATCTAAACTGGCCAACAATTTAAAGCTAAATGTAGAACTGAAAGTGAGCTAAGGAAGGCTTCTCAGCTCGAGGAGCAATCTTGCTAGAGCAATTCCACTGGGAGCCCCAGGATCTCACAGAGTGTATTCTCTGGGCACCTATAAAACCATTTAAATAGATCATCTTGTTCTGTTTTCCTCAGGAGCACAGAAAAAAGGCTCATGAGTTGGCCACACTTCCTACTCCATTCAGGCTCTTCACATACCAGTTATGGAAAAGGGCACAAACAGCCTTCCCAGTGACACAGCTCCTGGCTGGAAGGGAAATGCTGTCACCGGCGAGAGTTACAGAAAGGGAAATGAGGCAAAGAGCAATTTTAAAGAACTCACCCAAGGTCACAGGAAACTTATAGCAAAGCAAGTAGTTGAACACAGGGCTTGTGAGTTCCCAGTCTAGTTATTTATCAGAGATCATCCTTTTAATGGGACACCTTTAGTCAGAAAGCCTCCTAGTCTGCATACAAATGCACTGCCAAGAGATTATATTGATACAGAAGATCATTGCAGTTTCCCTTCCAGCCCAAAATAAAATGGAAATCAAATAAAACCTCAGTGTGCTGGAACAAACAACTCCAAGCATTGCAGAGAGCTGAACCACCAAAGTGCTTGTAAGGCTCCAAGTCAAGCTGGGAGAAAAGGAGATGGTTCCCTCTGTCCAGTTAATTGCATTGCTTTGAAGGGTGGCCTCCAGTGAGAGCTCACCGGTTCCTGGTTTCACCTTGGACTTGCATCTTCATTCATAAATACCTCTGGATGAAACAGAACATTGCAGCCTTAGCCCCAAGCCAAACATGCAAAAGCCTTCCCCTTTGCACGAGGCCTCTCCTTGAACCTGGAGTGCCATCAGTTTGTGGTGCTACAAAAACAGCAGAATGGACTTTATCTGCGCTTTCGTGGGCTACGGGCACAGTTCTTTGCCTTCCTAAAGAAACTCTGCCTAGAGCATATCTCTCAGCACATCCCCCAGCCCATTCACAGAAACTAGGAATGGCCTTCACTGGAGCCTTCCACACTTTTAGGGTACCAGGCTGGGCTGGTTGAAGGCATCTCAGAAGCATCGAGGATGGTTTCTCCTACAAGTCTGTGAGGCCACTGTTGGAGCCCCAGCAGTACCCCCTCCCCACATACCCCGATGTCCTTCTGGGGGCAGCTCACCTTGCTCACAGAGCACAGAGGAACAGCAGAGCCCGGCTTGCAGCATCGCTCCATCCCTCAAACCCCTCTAACCTCCAGCATGGGAAGAAATCCACACGCATGCGAACAGGAACGGCAAACTCAAATCATTCTGATAAACAGATGCAATTTTTAACACAACAGACAATTATCCACATCCATGGATATCTACAGCACTCAGACAATTCTCAGTTGATGACAAATAGTGAAAGTGTTGGGCAATAGGTTTGGAAAGGGCTACGCAGGATGGAATTCTCCTTTCATGCAATACAATGCAGGCTGCATGGGGAGAGTCAAAACAGTTAGTGTGGGTCTAGCCAAGAAGTTTATTCAGCATTGAAGCATCCAATGGCCTCATCTTTCTGGGTACACTGATACTGTATACATATCCCGAGCAGATGGATCAATAAGAAATAAGAGTAGGAAGGGAGGGATGAGCGGAAGGCACACAAGGGCATCCGGAAAACAGTGTCTGAGCTGTGAGCTGGGAAAACTTTACAGTTACACATACTGACTGGGGAGATACGAACAAGAAAACAGATGAGCATTACTCAGTGCTAACCCCAATCACCTTCCTAGGGAGCACCAAACTCCATGGGCTCAACAGGAAGAAAGAAGAAGGAAAAAAAGAGAATTTTGCCTCCATTAAGACTCTGTTACCAAAAAAACTCAAACACTACCAAATTACATGGATAAAGGACAACTCTGCTTTGCAAAGCCTTTGAGAGGTGAATTCTTTACTTTGAGCTAGGCTGCAGATCTGCAGGTGAACATTTGCCGAAATAACAAGTTTCTCTTTCAGGGTGGGGAAATTAAATAGATCTTTACTGGCAGAGCAGAGGCAGCTGGGAACACCTGACCACAGCTGTATGAGCGTGATAGCCCTGCCCCAGCCCATTTTGCTTTAAGCTTACTCACCAGAAGACCTTGCTACAACACTCGACCGTAAACCCTAGCAAGGAGCACATTCAATGCCGTAGCTGGGACAAGAGATTTCATGCAAAGCACTCCGTTTTGTGAAATAACCTTATGCTTTTCATGCCGTGGGTCCTGTTTTCAGTACCACCACACCGTTCAATCAGGATGAACCCCTGCAAGAACCAGCTCAGCAGAAGTACCTCCAGTAGGTTATTACCAACAAGAACAAACTAGCAGCGTGGGCCTCCAGATCCTTGGGCAGTACACACAGGGCTGAAGAGTTGTGACTCCAACTATGTCAAAAATTTGCTTGCTTTGAAATCCTACCCCGCTAAGTTATGTTACGGGAGCACTCAGAGGCCTCAGCCAAGCCAACACCTGGCCTACAAAGCTCAGGTGGAGAAGTGCATTTGCACACACCATGGCCACCTCCACACAGAGCTCCTGCCCTGTGGCTGTCACAAGTGGCTCAGAGTGTTACAGGATAAATAAACAATAGCCACAGCCCAGGTTTTGAGAAGAGGAGGTGCAGCAGCGGAGCAGGCGGGCTGTAGGAGAGCTCCTGCACAAGCATTACAAGCCAAGCCGCCAGCTGGACAACACGAACACTGGTGTCCCTTGGGCTTTTTTAGTGCTCCCACAGCAGAGCTGAGTTCTGCCTCCCAGCAGCCAAAACACCCTACTGAAAACCGCATGGAGAAGGACTGCGCTCTGCAGACCCCCGCAAGGAGGCAGAAAAGGTTGTTACCTCAACAGACAGGTCTAAGAGTGACTCGTAGGAAGGATGAAATCAAGAGGTAAAAATAACATTTCCAACACACCACTGACATACCAAGCCCTTAATCCAACAGACTATTTACAGGTCAAGAGCATTCCTCACTGCTCTTAGCTTCATCTGTAAGGTCCAAGTCAAAAACAGCTTTGGAGAAGCCTGTGTGAAGGCAACAGGCAGCTCAAGGACCAGCCAAGCCTGAGAACTGGGATTCGCGGGAGAAGCTAAATAACTGAAGGGACAATTAAGCACAGCCCACTAAATGTTGCTCCACAATCCAAGCGCTGACAGTTGAAAACTCGAAACATTTCCTCCCTGGATGCATTAAATTCCCATTTCCTTATTTCAAAGTCTTCTACTTGCTTCAGCATCCAGATATGCACTTCCCAAATGCACTGCTAGGAACAGGGTGTTGTAAACAGAGTTTTATGAAAAAAGGAAGGTTAGCACACAACATATTTTCCTCATTACTTTAATACATCCCACAAGCTCTGTAAGCCTGGTAAAGAAAGAGTCTATTTAAAAATCTAGGGTGGGGAAGAATTAGCTCACCAAAACCATAAACAGATTTGCTTTGCACTTTCAGTCCAAAAGAAAAACAAGATGGGCTATGTGCGTATTGATGCACACAATAGCAAAATGATTTTAAAAACAAGTTAATTGGGAGGGAGAAGACACCAGAGGAGGGTGAGAGGAAAGGAGGAGTGGAGAGAAAGGGCCCAAGTCCTAGAGCAGAGATTCTGAGTTTGGTTTTTAAAGCTCCCTAAGAAGAAATTGCAAAGCCTCCGTGTGCCAGCACAGGACGGCGAGCACGCAGAGAGGATGACACATGTTGCTACAATGCCACGATCTGCTCTGGGTGCAACCCCTGGAGTAACAAACGACATTATTTTCTGCAGATGTGACACAAAGGAATCCTTCCCACTTACCCGGTGACCTTCCACACCAAGCATCCAAACACACTACTACCATCTTTCAGTGGGAAATACCACGGGATATAAAATTTAATTTCCTTCTCCCTGCTCTCCCTCCCAAGAGGCCCCAACTATGTTTACCAAGCCAGAGGGAAGCTATAAAAGCTTTACCCTCTTCCTCCTGCTGCAGTTTCCATCTTTAATGATAAGATAACACACAGAGCAAGAACATCCACTGTGTTTGCAAGTTACTGCCGTAAGGCATTTGAGGACCCACCTACCGTGCGATTAATTGAGGCGCCTTCAAGGAGGACAGCTCTCAGGAGGCCGAGGTGCATGTGGATCCCTGCATATCGTGTGCTACAGCCGGGTCCATTAGTTTATTCCTACCAGTTTTACAGACTGGATTTAGCCTGCAGAACTGGAAGTATGTCAGGAAAGCTACAGCAAACAGCATCAGTCCACTTGTTGTACTCCCAACCCTAATTATTCAATAAAGTCTAAAACCAAGCAGTCGCCAGGCATGTAGGGTAGAAAACACTGTAGGGTTTGAAAATCCCCATTTCCATGGGGACGCTGTCATTTATCACACAGCCAGAAACTGGGCAAATAAATTCCCCTTCAGTCTGCTCACTAATGCTCAACCATAGAGCTTAGAAACCATACAGTTTCTTAAAAATAAAATGGCTTTGCTCTGGTATAAGACCTAACTTCTTCAAAAATCTGGAACAGTGTAATGGAAAAGAGTGTTATTTCCAAGCACACTTCCACCCACAGAAGTCAAGGGGACAAAGCATTGCACTCCTGACCCCTCATCCACAAGATGGGACAGAAGAACACTTAAAGTTATACGGATTCTTAGGAGCGGGGAAAAAAATAAATCAGTGGTCGAGCACAAAGATAGAGAAGCACCAGCCAGGAGAAGAGTACAAATGCAGAGAACATCGAGCTCTGTTGTGCCCAAAGCATGACCATTCAGAAGCAAAAAATTGCCCCCGTCTCAGAGAGCCCTGCAAGCACAATCCACGATCCATACTGAGCGTGGAGCTGGGCTCAGAGGTCAACAGAGCAAATCATTGCACGATCACTTATTTCAGCCACTGGCCTAGACCAGCCTTCATAGGAGAATCCTGCAATGCACTGGAACACATCACTTTTCTCTTTCCATGCTACATAAGACAAAGATGCATGGTCCATGGTCCATGCCGCACATCAAGCCTGAGATGGCAACAGCGACCTACCTGCATGAGGGACCACGTCCTCAGCCTGTCCTTCTCCACTTCCTCCTCCACCCTCGTGCGCATCTTTAAAGTGCCTGCAGTCACTTCAGCTGTGCCTGGATTCAGGGCTGGAAGAGAAGACATGACACCAAAAGTTACTGCTGCACCTGTGAAGGAGAAGGCGACCCTTTGACTTAGTTTTGATAAAAAACTAGGATATTAATCAGATATTAAAAATATTTAATCAAAAAAATTGTATAGAAAAAGATAACAGTTCTCAGCTACGAATATATGTATAAACAGAGCAGAATTAACAGTAACCACCACAAAAACTTGCGACGCAGGTCTCTTTGAGGGTGCGGGGGGGGCGGTCGCCGCTGCCGCAGCCCCGGGCCGGGAAGGGAAAAAGGAGGCATGTGAGTTCTGCAGGAGTTGTGGAAGATCAGATGACCGATGCTGCTTCCTCCAGAGACTGTAGAACCCCACGAGCCGCACCTCAGCTGCCGGCCGCTCCTGGGCTGCTGCTCGCCTGTAGCTGCTCCGCGCCGCCGCTCCGCTCCTCCCCCGAGGAAAGCGCGCGAAACCGAACAAAGCAAAACCGGCTCCCCTTCCCAGAGGCGGGAAAGGAAGAAAAACAAACCAACAAACCGATGTCCGGGCACCGTTTCCCCGGAAACGGCCTCTCCCCGCCCCCCTCGTGTTCCCTTTGTTGGCAATAGGAAGGAAAATTCCTCGGACAAATTCAAAACCACAACATTATCCACCCCGAATTTTCCTTCCATGCCAACACCCCATAATCAAACTTAAACTTATATCTATATACATATATATTTCCAACTATATACACATTTACAGGTAGGTACATAGAATATGGACAAACTCATCCAAAGATAAGGTTCCCTTGAGGTATACATTGTGTTCTTCCATCTTCCTGCATCACCCACCAAGTGCAACCAGATCCTTGAGCAAAGACAATCCCACGAATGGGCTTGCCTTTGCTCGAGACAGGTTTAACCCAGACAGTTTTCCCTAACATACCTCTCAGGTGGATCACAGGGACCTTATCTCCATCTACAGTATGGAGGAATTCTGACTGGGCAGGGCCGGTTCGATTGACTGAGCCTCTAGGGTTGACCAGCCATGTGGCCTTTGCTAGATGTTGCTCCCAATGTTTGAAAGTCCCCCCACCCAATGCCTTCAAAGTGGTTTTTAACAACCCATTACACCGTTCAACCTTCCCGGCAGCTGGTGCGTGGTAGGGGATATGGTACACCCACTCAATGCCGTGCTCTTTTGCCCAGGTGGTAACTAAGCTGTTCTTGAAATGAGTCCCATTATCTGACTCAATCCGCTCTGGAGTGCCGTGTCGCCACAGAACTTGTGTTTCCAGGCCTAGGATGGTGTTCCGGGCAGTGGTGTGAGGCACTGGATATGTCTCCAGCCATCCGGTAGCTGCTTCCACCACTGTGCGCACATAGCGCTTACCCTGGCGGGTCTGCGGCAGGGTGATATAACCAACCTGCCAGGCCTCTCCATATTTATACTTATCCCAGCGTCCACCATACCACAGGGGTTTCACCCTCTTAGCCTGTTTAATGGATCATGGATAACCTGGGACATAATGTCCATGGTTAAATCCACCCCTCGGTCTCATGCCCATCTATAAGTGGCATCTCTGCCCTGATGACCTGAGGCATCATGAGCCCATCGAGCCAGGAACAACTCTCCTTTATGCTGCCAATCCAGATCTATGTGCGACACCTTGACTTGTGCAGCTTGGTCTGCTTGTTGGTTGTTGCGATGTTCCTCGTTGGCTCAATCCTTGGGCACGTGTGCATCCACATGGCAGACTCTCACGATCAGCTTCTTCACACGAGTGCCGATGTCTTGCCATACATCTGCAGCCCAGATGGGTTTCCCTCTGCGTTTCCAGTTGGCTTTCTTCCATTGGTCTAACCATCCCCACAATGCATTGGCCACCATCCATGAGTCAGTGTAGAGGTAAATATGTGGCCACTTCTCTCGCTCAGCAATGTCCAGAGCCAACGGATGGCTTTGAGCTCTGCAAATTGATTTGATCCACCTTCTCCCTCAATGGCTTCTGCAACTTGTCGTGTGGGGCTCCACATGGCTGCTTTCCATCTTCGATTTGTCCCCACGATGCGGCAGGAACCATCCGCGAAAAGGGCGTAGCGTACTTCTTTCGGCAACTGATTGTATGGTGAAGCTTCCTCTGCACGTTACCTGTTCTTCCTCTTCGTCTGCTAAACCAAAGTTCTCACCTTCAGGCCAGTTTGTGATGATTTCCAGGATCCCAGGGCGATTCAGGTTTCCAATACGGCTGCGTTGTGTGATCAGAGCAGCCCATTTGCTCTGGGTAGCATCAGTAGATGTGTGGGGGCGGCCCGTCCACTGAACACCCACCTTAGCACTGGTAATCGGGGTGCCAGGAGGAGCTGAGTTTCTGTTCCAATTACCTCTGAGGCAGCTTGAACTCCTTCATAAGCAGCTAAGATCTCTTTCTCTGTCGGGGTGTATTTGGCTTCAGAGCCTCTGTAGCCTCGACTCCAGAATCCTAGCGGTCAGCCTCGAGCCTCGCCAGGCATTTTCTGCCAAAGACTCCATGAAAGACCATTATTCCCAGCTGCAGAGTAGAGCACGTTCTTCACATCTGGTCCTGTCCTGACCAGTCCAAGGGCTACAGCATGAGCAATCTCCCTCCTGATCTGCTCAAAAGCTTGCTGTTGTTCAGGGCCCCAGTGGAAATCATTCTTCTTACGGGTTACCAAGTAGAGAGGGCTTACGATCTGACTGTATTCCGGGATATGCATCCTCCAGAAACCTATGGCACCCAAGAATGCTTGTGTTTCCTTCTTGCTAGTTGGTGGGGACATTGCTGTGATCTTGTTGATAACTTCTGTCGGAATCTGGCGACGTCCGTCTTGCCATTTCACTCCCAAGAACTGTATTTCTTGGGCAGGTCCCTTAACTTTACTCTGCTTAATAGCAAAACCAGTTCCCAAGAGAATCTGGATGATTGTCTTTCCTTTCTCAAAAACCTCTTCTGCTGTATCTCCCCCACACAATGATGTCGTCGATGTACTGCAGATGTTCTGGAGCCTCACCTTTCTCTAGTGCTTCGTGAATCAGTCCATGACAGATGGTGGGACTATGTTTCCACCCCTGGGGCAATCGGTTCCGGGTGTATTGCACGCCCCTCCAGGTGAAGGCAAACTGTGGCCTGCACTCTGCAGCTAGGGGAATGGAGAACGCATTAGCAATATCAGTCGTGGTGTACCACTTTGCTGCCTTGGATTCCAGTTCATACTGGAGTTCCAACATGTCTGGCACGGCGGCACTCAATGGTGGAGTAACCTCATTCAAGCCACGATAGTCCACAGTCAATCTCCATTCTCCATCAGGCTTACGCACAGGCCAAATGGGGCTATTGAAAGGTGAGTGAGTCTTACTGATCACCCCTTGGCTCTCCAGTTCTCGAATCATCTTATGGATGGGAATCACAGAGTCACGGTTTGTTCAGTATTGCCGCTGATGCACTGTTGTGGTGGCAACTGGCACCCATTGTTCCTCAACTTTCAGCAGTCTGAGAGCATAGGGAGTCTCTGAGAGACCCAGCAATGACTTCAACTGTTTAATCTCTCCTGTTTCTACCGCAGCTATCCCAAAAGCCCATCTATGTCCTTTTGGGTCCTTGAAATATCCATTCCTGAGGTAGTCGATTCCCAGGATACATGGGGCAGCCGGACCAGTAACAATGGGGTGTTTTTGCCAGTCTTTCCCGGTCAAGATCACTTCAGCTTCCAACACAGTCAGTTCCTGAGATCCCCCAGTCACCCCAGAAATAGCAACGGTTTCCGGGCCCACGTGTCCTGATGGCACTAATGTACATTGAGCGCCAGTGTCAACCAAAGCCTTGTATTTTTGTGGGTCTGATGTGCCAGGCCACCGGATCCACACAGTCCAATAGACACAGTTGTCCCGTGCCTCTACCTGGCTAGAGGCAGGGCCCCTCTAACATCCGTTACAGTGACAGCAACTCGTTAGTGATGGGTACATTTTGGATGTTCCCTCTAGTGGGTCGGTGCCTTGGGGGACTGGCACTGCACTTACTTTCACTGATTTCCTTTTCTCGTTTTCCTTCAATTCTTGTACCCGGGCTGCTAGGGCAGAGGTAGATTTCCTGTCCCACCGTCTCTTACCTTCTCCATGGTCAACCAAGAAATACCATAGATCGATCCGTGAAGTCTGTCCTCTTCCCCTAGCCGGCAGTCGCCCAGCTCTGGACCCAGAGGCTTCGGTTTGCACTGATGCCACCTGAAGATTTTGAAGAGTTTCCATGATCTCCTTTTGCTGCTTGTCCATCCTCTTATCCATCCTCTCAAGTGTTGTTTCTACCGCAGCGATACATTCCTGCATTGGGCCATGGACCATTTTCACATATGTCCTGAATTTACCTGCTGCAATGCCCACCAAATCTTGGTCTGCCTCCGAATACATGGATGCCACATAGTGGGAGAATGTACCTGGTGCACCACAGGAAAGCTTCCACCACATTTCTGGTGTACATCTAACCTTGTCTGGGTCACTGAGGGGTTGCCCATCCCTTCCATAAAGTATTTCTAGCAGTGCCATTTCCCTCAGGCATAAAATCACATCTTCCACGGTCTTCCAAGGGGCCTTAAAAGGATGTGCCTGTAGGATATCTTTGTGAGGGAACCTCTCTCTCACACTGCCTAGAACTCGTGCCCAGAATGAAAGGGGTCTTGATTCCCTCACAAATGCCTGTTCGATACCAGTATCTTGAGCCAGAGCCTTTAAATACTTGGCTTCAGCACCATCGAGTTGCAAGCTGTCACCCGTAAGATCCCACACTCGGATCATCCAGGTCAGGATAGGCTCACCTGCCTGTCAAGTAACGTCTTTTCACAAGTTGCGAAGGGTGTCATGTGTGAGCGACTCAGTAACGATCTCTGGTTCTGAATCCGCAGTATGCGAAGGACACGCTTCCACTTCCCCATCATCGTCAGCTGGACGAACTGATTTGGTCCTATATTTCCTTTTCTGAATAGGGGCAACTTTCATGGGCTCAGACTGTTCCTCTGATTTAGCCACATCTTGAGCTACAGCTTTTAGTGGCTCGGACTGCTCCTCTGGTTTAGTCACATCTTGAGCTACCATAACATCAGGTGTCTTTCTCTCTCTCTTCCTTTTTCCCTTTCCTTGCTTCTGGTTGCATTCCCGATCACCCCTGTTCCTGGCTTCATACCCAAGATAGATCGTAATGGAACCTTGCAGACAAGTCACCAAAAGTATGATATAAAGTAGGGGATCCCTGACATCTAGCGAGGGGTTACGCTTTCCAAAAGCTGTTCTAGCGAACCTGAAAGGTGACTGAATAAAAGGCTGAGATGAAACACTCTCCCTGCCTGAGGGTAGGTAACATTATCACTAGGTCCCCAAAGGTAACAGTCTGAGCTCGTGCAGGAATACAACCTTAAGAACACATTCCAAATGAAACCCATAGACACTGAATCCATAACACTATAGACCCACAGCAAGAACTCGATAACAATCACAGCTATCTGAGTTCTGCTGGCCGATGCACTCAGATGAATTAAGCCCGCCAGACCCTTTGGCATAGATCTATACCAACAGAAAGCAAATAGGTAGTACAGCATGGCCCATATGGACTCCAAACCCACAACGAACATCATGGTGCTAGAACTGTTATCTTTTTTACCTCTCAGCCCCACGTTGGGCGCCAATTAAATGACTTAGTTTTGATAAAAAACTAGGATATTAATCAGATATTAAAAATATTTAATCAAAAAAATTGTATAGAAAAAGATAACAGTTCTCAGCTACGAATATATGTATAAACAGAGCAGAATTAACAGTAACCACCACCAAAACCATAGAACCTTTAAATTAATTGAGTCCTGTATCCCAAATCTTGCGACGCAGGTCTCTTTGAGGGGGCGGGGGGTGGCGGTCGCCGCTGCTGCAGCCCCGGGAAGTGAACGAGGGCAAAAGGAGGCACGTGAGTTCTGCAGGAGTTGTGGAAGATCAGATGACCAATGCTGCTTCCTCCAGAGACTGTAGAACCCCACGAGTCGCACCTCAGCTGCCGGCCGCTCCTGGGCTGCTGCTCGCCTGTAGCTGCTCCGCGCCGCCGCTCCGCTCCTCCCCCGAGGAAAGCGCGCGAAACCGAACAAAGCAAAACCAGCTCCCCTTCCCAGAGGCGGGAAAGGAAGAAAAACAAACCAACAAACCGATGTCCGGGCACCGTTTCCCCGGAAACGGCCTCTCCCCACCCCCCTCGTGTTCCCTTTGTTGTCAATAGGAAGGAAAATTCCTCAGACAAATTCAAAACCACAACACCCTTGGTTAGCAAAGGTTAAAAATAAAAATAAAATCATGATCTGTTGAAGGTGTCTCCAAGCTCGTAGCATTCACCCCCACCGTGCTCCCTCAGCACATCCTCACTGACACAACCCAAAACACACACCTTTGATGTTTCCCCCCCCCCCCCCCCCCCCCTCAATTAGCAAGATGTCTTTTATCAGAAGTTGACAATGTTTACTGAATCAATTGCCAAGCACCCCACTGTGCTGTTCTCAACTCAGTAAAAGTAAAAACCTCCCAGCTGCGGCAGGCTGGAAACCAGGGACGATGCTGCTCCCCAGCTCTCAGCCACTGCTCATGGGCTGGATTCGTTCACAGGACCGGAAACCTCGGTGGTCGAGAACATATTTAGAGAAGCAATCACAGCACCCCGCCCGACACCACCGCAGCCTGCAGCTATATATAACCTGCAGCCCTGCTTGTAGCTGTGGGCTTCCGCTCTCCTCTCCATTTTCCTCTGCTGCCATCCAGTCCCCATTCCCTCATCTCTGGAGAAGCAGCAGAGCCAGCCCGATGTATTTCATAATTTCTAAACTTAACCAGCCAAGTGGATTTCTGGGATGGAGTTCAGACCAGGGGAGAAAACAGCACACTGAAAAACAAAGAGTCACCCTGGGAAAAGGTGAGCCAGAGCTCGTAACAGGGAAGGAAAATAGGAAAATTATGTTATGATTGCTAAGTAAAGGAAAATTTAGGCTCTAGCTGGTCCTGCCAGAGCACGGCCAGTGACAGGTTCTCCTGCCCCAGCAACACGTCCCAAGTGTCTCTGTGCTTCAGCCAGCGTGTGTGCTCAGGCTAAAGTCCCCTGCCAAAGCCCTGCTGATCTGCTTCTCAGCTTGGATCCTGCTGACCATAGCCTTTGCTCACAACCAGTGAGTTGCTTTGATTAAAATAAAAAAGTAAATAAGCAGCATGGAGAGAATTAACCAAATAACTAGCACAGATGCACTGCAACTTGGGAGGGTGCTCCCTGACCTCTCCAAAATTCTACAGACAAGCAGCATCCACTCCGGCTGTAACTGCACAGACCAAGCCCTGGCAGGAGTTAAAAAAGAAATGACAATTTAATAAAAGGCAAAGGAACTGAATAAGTGTTGAAGGACATATAAAGGTTTTCGTACGCTAAGTACTCAGGTGTCCCGACATTCCCTGCCGCACAGCCGTGCTTGGACAAAGCTCCCCCAGCCCCACAGTGCCGGGTGCTCTATGTTATTTTCCCAATTTAATTCATGGGAAACGCAAAGTGAGCACAAACCAGGGAAAATTCAGCCCCAAGTCTGGGAAATCACAAGAGTTCAGAGAACAAGAAAAAATGCTGTAAATGCCTGCTAGATGCCACAGCTTTTTCTTTTTCCCTGCTTTTCTTTTTTTCCTCCCCTGAAATGAAGGGAAGGCTTATTCTGAACCAATTAGGTTTCAACACATTTGGAAAGAGCCCAGTGTTGAATGCCAGGACCTTGACACAACAGGTGACAACCTTTTCTATGCCAGAAAAAGTTTAACATAGAAGAAGAAACAAATACTAGACTGCTGATGGAGTGGGATTTTATTCCAGCAATTTGTGTAAACGTCCTGCAACAACTTGCACAACACTATCATCTCCCAAACCAAGTGATAACAGCACGGCCCTGGCTGCTTATCTGCCATTCTTGCTTCAATAACACTGCTGCTCCTCTCCCTTTATTACATGAGCTCTCTCTGCTACAGTAGGTTTAATATCATTCACACGCTCCTTTAGGTATTCAACATATGCCTAAGACTTTTATAAACAAGATTTCATGATCCTTGGAGTAGGTAAATTAAGAGGAGTGACCTTGATCGCAGCAGTCTAAGCAGCTTTGCGCTTCTCGAAATTAAAGGTGGTTTAGAGACTTAAGCTGGAGACAGAGAAAAATCTGAGTTTCCAAAAAACCTTGTTCTGAAATATGGTACAAACCCCCTGCAAATTTGGCACCTTGAGCCACTGTTACCCTGGCAGCTCCTCCTTGAACTGCCTGAAGCTGCTGCTTCCAGTAAAATAATACAGGAGGGAGCTGGGGGACAGGGGCACGGATTGGGGTTTCCTGCGAGCAGCACACACGAACAGCACAGCTGCTCATCACTGAAATTGGAACAGCAACAAGGACGCCCAAGGCAGGCTTTTTTCCTAACTTCTTTCACATATTAAAAACCCAGCATCTCATAGCCATGATACGCTGGGGTCCTTCTGTTTCAGGAATTTCCATGGTTTGCCAGAGCCACTGACTATCAGCATTACCACCCCACTGCCACCCTTTCCAAGTCTTATAGTTTCCCTCAAGGTTGACCAAACGGATCAAAACCTGCAAACAGTTCAAGAATGGAGAATATATCCCCTAAATATCATTTATAAACTATTATTACAGAGATAAAGTAGTCCTCGTATACCTCAGGGTTTAAAACCATAACGACTGAACCAGCTGAGACAGTGGGCTCGTGAAAAGGCAGGGGGAAACACCAACCTCCCAGCAGCATCCCTGTGCAGGGACCCACTGAGGGTCAATACATTTATAAGTCAAAACTGCTGCAAAGCCTCGAGACTAGAGATTATTCTGTTTTCCTTCCACCTGGCAGCTCCATCTCAGATTCACTAACAGCTGTTAGCTCTCTTCATGCTCTCTTTTGAGTTTTATTTTTCAACACGGCTCAAAAGGGAACAAGGCTGTCCCAGAACAAAGCCTCCTTGCAGAGCAAAGCCTGTTTCTACCTGATACTGGCACAAGCAGACAAGGCAGCCCCAAGCCCAACCCTCAGCACTCACCCCAGCCAGAGGTCAGGCTGAGGAAGAACAAAATGATACGGAAAAAGACAACAACACTTCTGGTCCCTGATGGTGATGCTTTGGGGGATGCTTCACCTTTTCTTGCTGCTCCCAGGACCAGGAAATAGCTTAGTTGTGCAGGCACTTGGGAAGACCTCAGCTTTGGCAGACACTGGTACTTTCCTGTGGTGCCCACGTGAATCTTCCTGTGGTCCATTGGACCTTCTACCCCCAAAATTGTGGTTGCTGCATCCCTGGAAGTGTTCAAGGCCAGGCTGGATGGGGTCTTGAGCAGCCTGGGCTGGTGAGAGAGGGGTTGGAACTGGATGATCCTTAAGGTCCCTTCCAACACAAACTATTCTATGAGAAGCAGACTTGGCAAGGTTTCCTCATTGTGCCACTTCACATCCCAACACCACCAACAAAACATGTCTTTTGGTTCCCTTCAATAAGCGTCACAGTGCAGTTTACAACAGTTATGATTTAGCAGCTCTTCATGGATGGTTTTGAAGTTGATTAAAGATGCTTGTTATATTTATGAAGGAGCAAAAAAAATCTCATTTATACCTTGAGACCCGAGTTGATTTCTGTGGATCTAACAAAACAGGTGATGTGGAGTGATGCACAGCTGTGGCCAAGGAAGAACTAACTCTCTTACCTGGCCTGAGAAATTGCACCTTGTCTGCGAATCAACAGCACAGATCTGCTCCCTGTTCTTGTCTGTAAAACTGTTGTTCCCTACAGGAAAAAAAAGGTAAGCTGGCATCAGATTGGCATCTTTGATAAGACTCTTGAAGGAACGCGTGTGCAGAGGGCACTGCAAAAGGATGTGCATGCAGGAAACGCTTCTCAGCCACATGGGACCTCCCAGCAGAGACCATCCAGTCCACAGGCTCCGCGGTGTGTGGGATGCTGTTTTAAAAGGTTCCCATTCCCAAGGTACAATTGAAGGACTGACAAGCTACCATTTAGGATCTCTAAAGTGGCTGTTTCTATTTCTCCAGTATTTACACAGAGCTGGAAATTTGTCTTTACTGATATTTCTTTAAAGAGAAACAGCTATACGAAAGGCAGCATAACTCACACCCCCTTTCTTTGTCTTCCAGTTCAAGTGAACCCACGTCCTGGAAAGGCTGTATCACTGAGAGATCCAAGTCATACAATTTACCATCCATAATGTTCAATTTTAGAATCTAAGAGCATAAAATATTTCTAGCTAACATCTGCTTTTGTAGAGGGATGAAAACTTATATCACCTTTAGTCACTTCAGTCTCTTGAAGTGCCTGAAAATGTAAACCCCATAACGTCATTTGTCATCTCTCATTTAGTTTAGACTGAAAACAACCCTTTCCAGCCTTACTACTCCATGCCAATGCTGTAGGCAAAGAACACAGGGCAGCACTGAAACAACTCCCACCGCACCTCATCATGCAAAAATCACCATCAAGTAATATCAGAAAGGTGTTTCCAAGCCATTTTTATCTCCTAACAACTGGTGCTCCAACAAGCTCTTCAGATCATCAAACTCAGTTGTTCCTTTTAGGGAAAGCATTGCCCAGTATTTAATCTGAACATTTTTCTCTACAATTTTAGGACTGTGACCTCTCAATCCCATCCACTGTGAAGACAGAACACAAACCCCATCTTCCCTTTCAAGCACTTGAAGATATATTTCTTTCCTCCCTGTTGTCTTATCTAGAGCCAAACAACTCAGATTTGTTCACATCAGTGGTTTCCAGACATCAGTCAATCTCGTTACTCCCTCTGGACCTCCTCTCTCCTCCTGGAACCAGAAGAGGAGACCTTCATACAGCCTTTTGCACCACACACCTACTTACTCCAGGATGTTTATTTTCAGCTAAGAAGAGTTGAGTTCTATGCCCAATCTCCACAAATTTACAAGCAGATAGTGGCATGGTCCAATTCATGTCTACTTTAGTTATTTTTTCCCTCACAAAGAGAAGGAATTATGGAATTATTCCCGTTAAGCTAAAAATTCCTATTGCAGAGCTTTAAAAACTTTCAATCCTATTCAGGTTGGATTTAAAACAAGAGTTGTGGCAGCAATAAGCACTAAAGCTCAGCAAATGACAGTCACATTCTCACTCCAAGAAAAGAAAAAGGCAGAGCAGATTCCCACTCCTCTTGTTTTGGTTTCACTGTCCATAAGGATGCTCTGAGGACCACAGGAGACAAGTTTTATTGTCTATTCTTTGAGAGCAGAAATCATCACTTTGTTAGGTGTTTTATACAAGGCCTGATAATCTGTGCAATTATCCAGTTCAACTGAAACAGAAGAGCACTGGTTTCCCTTTCATGCAAAAATCTCAAGTTCACAGCATCCTGCAGGACGTGGGAAGCTGCGACTCCATTCCTGCACTGCACTGCCTGGAGGGGTTTGCATCATTAGCCCCAGCTCCCACTGTGAGCTGGGATATTCTGGGATGGGGAACTCTGTCAGTTCCCTGGGATCTGCTTTCCATGCTGAATAATGCATTTAAACAGTCAGTACGTTCGATAACTTATCTGAACAGTTCCTCTGCGCTTACATCCAGCCTCTTTCAGCTGCAATTACTGGTCCTGCTCACAGAGTTTGTGGGAGCAAGGGGACAACAAAAGCAAAAATAAAAGGTTGGTTGTTTTTTTTTTTTTTTTCAAAAAAAAACCAAATTCCCTTTGACCAAGAAACCCCCTTTGAGCACTGGGACAGGCAGCAGTGCCATTAACTCAGGTATAAAAAAGCCTGGGAGCCAGCAGTGATGATTCTATTATAATACAAATTATTAATACAAGAGACCTCACCGCTCTCAGCTTCCACACGCAGCTCAGTTAAAGCCAAAAGATCCTATTTCTTGTGCATAGACCTTGCAAATTCCACAGCTAGCAAAGAAAAACCACACTGGCAGTTTTCACACTGTCATTTAAACTGTCAGCTTGAAATCTAATCATTTTAAAAAATGAATAAAATATTATGTATTACATTTATAGGCTGCAACCACTGCCAAATTTCTCCATCAATTTTTACAAGATTATAATCACATTCCTCTTAAAGTATTATGCTCTTTCTTCTGTGCCAAAGAGATGGGAAAGGAGTAAATGGCTACTTAAGAACAGTGTATGATGACCTGAACCAAAACTGAAAATGGAGCAAAGTGCCGCACTCCCTTTCCCCAGGGGAGGGTGCTCAGCAAGAGCATCCTTAGGTGTTGGCTGTAACACAGCAGCCAAAACCCTTTCAGATGCCAGTGTAATTTTAAAGCAGGTTTTCCCATGAAAAATCCTGGTTTTTTTAAAGGAAAGGCATTTTCAATTGTGAGGCAAACACATGGGAAGATAAGCTTCACATTTCTGCCACTGAGAAATGCCTGGCTCTTACAGAGAGTCGAAACACCTCGACTCAACAGTGGACACAAAGGGGTCGGGAGGGACCCAGAGCAGACATGAGAGAGAAGAACCCCACAGCCCCCTCCCAGAGGCCACACATCCTCCCTTACTACTACATTTGCTGCTCAGAAACCCTACTGCCTTCTCTGGTCCCTAAAATCTCCTTCTCCTTGAGGTGGAGCAGATGAACAGACCCATCTTTGGTCTTCCCAGTTTGCTCTATCCACTACAAACAAGGCCTGTCTGAGCAAACTGCCAGTTGGGTCCCGATCCTGGCTCCTGTAGGGACCTGGCTGGGGCTCAGCCTGTGGAGAGTTACACAAAACAAGGATTTCAGCATTTCTTAGTCAGAATCTAAATGTCTTCTTTTCCCTAAAAAAATAAAAATGCCTGGAGCACAACAGTGCTCGCTTGTACAAAGACAACAAACAAAATTGTCTAGAAATGGAAGCAAAACCTTATTTGCCCAAATTAATGGGCAATTTTTACAGCACGAACACAAGAAAAATGTTGGGCTTGTTTGGGTTTTTTCCCCCCCTTAAGGCACTTTTTTTTTGGACAGTGTTCCTTTATAAAGGCATTCTTCTGAAAGCACTTCTCCCATGAAGCTCCCCTTCCAACAGCTACCGTTACAAATCTGTGATAAAAGAAGTATTCAGCAGGGTCTGGCACACAAATAGCACCCAAACTGGCACTGCCAAAGCCTCGCAATTTTATCAAGAGATTCAAAATATTTGGAGAAATAAAAGATGCTCTTGCTGGGAGCTTCAGCTAGGAAAAGGTTCAGCTCTTGGGGTCGTGAGAACTTCAGATTTCATCTGGGAGAAAAAGACAGACAGATAAGTGTCTAGACAGGATTTTGGAGGAAAACTCTCGAGCAGGAGTGCAAATATGATCCTGATTTTTAAGGGTGGACGGCCAGGCGAAAAAAAATCTTCCATGGATCATCACTTGGTTTGATCCAGCTTTACGATTCTGCAGAATCTCACCGGGACTTCAGAAGATTTTTAGGGGGAACCACACTGAGAACTTCAGCCATGGAATCATCCTCAGAACAAATGCTTTGCAAGTGCCAGGGAGAACGGTTGTCCCCAGTGTTGCATCGCTCAGTGCTCAGCTACGCACATGGGATCGGAGCCACAGAGCTCCCACCTGGCTGGAAGCATGGACTTCAGAGCTCAGCTGAACAGGGATGCTTTGCTTGCCTAGACGTGTCCTGGGCTATTGAGCTGATCTGGCCACCAGCTCTGCCAAAAAAAAACCAAAAAGCAAGAGGTCTTGCTGTGCTCTCCCTCACTCCCCACATCTCCCCATCCTTGCCCCTGCGGTGTCTCCCTATCCCTTCGCAAGGACCACACTTCTCCAAGAGCTTCTGCACCAGCAGAAAGCCACATGCTGTTATGTGGAACCATCAGATCAGACCAGCTGTCTCACAATACTCAAATTTATGTTTGAAAGGGAAATATAAGCAGAAATAAGACCCCACACTGACTCAGCGGCATGGCAAGGTCAGTTCATCAAAGCCCAGGAGATGCGCAGGTCCTGATGGAGGAGGACAAGCCCCAGCTTTGCTGTTTCTGTAGAAGAGGGGCTGAGCCCAGAACAAGTGTGTAACAGCTATGGGGTATCTTTGCAGGGGTGCACAGACACACATCCAAGGGCAAGCACAGCTCCTCTGTCCTGCTACTCTTCCCTTCCATGCCAGAAACAAACCACAGCCAAACCAGACCCGGCATCCACTGCACAAGGGATGAGAAACATCTCAGCAATGAATAAACTTAGCTGGAATCTCCCAGGAGATGGTATTAAAATGAAGGGGGGAGAAATAAATAAATGGAGGAGAAAAGAATCAACTTGCCAGTATCAGCCATGCCAACTTCTAAAACCATAAGTCAAGCCCCAAACTCCACAGCACCTGCTCCTGGTCTGGGATACTGGGAAATAACCACGCTACGGTGGTGTGGTGGGAAGAGGGCTTCTCCCCACCTCTTTCTGCCAAAGAAGTCCCCTTTTCCAGCTTTCTCTGTAACCACAAAGCTTTGGATGTTTTTTTCTTTCTTTAAAAAGCTGAGATTTTCACTGAAGTCCTTGGTTCTGAGTGCTGGGCTTTAATCCAAGTGCCAGAGGTCAGAAGATAGTGATGGGCTGCAGGAGATGGCCACCAGTCAAACCTTTTTCCAACTGGCTGGTGTCTGGATTTGGGAGTTCACACCACAGCATTTGGGAAGCATTTCCCAAAATGCAGAGTTTAACCCCAAAACTGTACCATGCAGCAGCAAGCACAACGCTATAACACTCTATAAATACATCACTCTACCATGCTCACCAGGTCCCACTCTAAATCTGCTTCACCCATCAGCCACAGAAAATATAAATATTCTCCCTGGTTTTCAGTGCAATACTCCCAAGTTGATCCAGAGAACTTACAGAGTCACTAAGCTGTAATTAAAGGTTTATTACAAAAGGTGTTTGGGATGCCTGTCAGCACTGAAGAAGACTCTGTATTCAAGGCAACCTGAACACACACAGCAGCAGCGGGCTGGTTTTTGGCATTCGTAAAAATCCCCAACTTGTTTACTTACCTCAAGTGACTTCTCTTGGCCTCTGCTTTGCAAGAGTATTTTCAATCTCTACCTTGATTAATTGCATTTTAAAAATGCGAAGAGAAAAAGCCACGAGTGAGGCGATTTAAAAGACATATTTTTATCCACAGCTCATAATGTGATTACCAGCTCAATCTTGCTTTCCACCAAAAAAAAAAAAAAAGGTATATGAATCAGGTGCAGGATGTGCACATTCACTCACTCGTTATTTAGGATTGCTGACATTAGCTTTTACTTTTAGAAAAAACATGAAGTGTGGAGGGGAAACAAAACAATGCGATACTTCTTTGAGACAGTCTCTAACATTAGGAAAATACGCAAAGCAAATACCGTGGTGATCGGCTTGCATACCTTCCCACAGAGCGCCAGGCTCGACTTCGTAAAATAATAAATACTGATTCAAAGCACTTGGACCGGTCTATTATTTTTTTTTTTTAATTTTATTTTAAATAACATCTGACAACGTCACCATATCCTGAGCCTTTGGGAGGGACGAGGATGTACCAGCGGTGTTCCCTGGAACCTGGTCTCCCTGTCGGCCACCACACATGTGGTGACCCAGGGTGGCTCTCATTCCCCACATCAAAACCGGAGAATCATTTTCCCCACCTATACCAGATCACCAGCTCGATGCCAAAGTGAGCATTTCACATCCCAGGCACCTCCAACTGCCCTAATTTTGCAAATACTTTAATAAAAAGGTTGCTTCAACAAACACACCAGTATTTCTCCTTTGCAGCCCTATGTAGTATGCTCGTATGCAACGCTTGTGGGATCAGGGTGTCAGCAAATCATCCCCTGCTTTTCTAAATAAAATATTTGTAGGCTTACAAGCACTGAGCTGATTCACAACTTAGCAAATATTGCTAAAATTAAGTTTAAACCAGAATGAAAAAGCATCTCTAAAGCAATGCTCTGGTTCAACACCTGGTAGCAGCATCACCTGTGCTTTGCTTCTGGAAAATAAGTCCTGAGAGTGAGGTGGCCAGTGGACACCAGGGCTGCTCTAGGAGAGGGGAAAAACCTCATTAGGCAATAAAATTATCTCTGCTAGTACTGACTGTGAATTCAGGTGTGGAATCACACCAGCTGCCAGGAACACCTCTGCAGAGGTGACTTTTCCTGGGGCTGCCTGGACATGACACCACAGAGGCATCAAGACAGAGAAAGGATTTCGCCGACCCCACCTTTGGGGAAGGGCTGGCCAAAAAAAGCAGCGGAGAAAGGCAGGTCTGAAAACAGTCACCGATCCCTGTGGCAAGAGGGTGCCCAGCCCCTGGATGCTCTGAAATCATCCTTTCACGAACGCTGATTTCCATCCTTCCCTTCCAAGCACAACAATAAAACATTTGCATGCATGGTAAATACAGAAACAAATCTCTCTATTAACGGTCTCCAGTGGACTTATTTTTGCATCCTGCAAAGCACCACTGCAAGGGAATGTTTTCTTCTTCCATCACATACCTACATAAAATTATGGATATTTGACTTAAAATTTTTATTTCCCTCCCCCAAAACAGCAGCTGAAATTGAGCTCCCTGGTTGCAAAATTAGCAATACTTTGTATCTGCAATTCAGTTCTAAGGACCTCCCTCGTGTCTTTTTTATAATCACATGGAGAATAGCTACACTGCACATAGCATTTTTCACTACATTGAGCTTGAGGAAAATTTAAGACTTCCCCGCCGCCCTGTCTTCTCTTTAATGGCAGATGTGATTATTGAAATTAATTCGGAAAATAGTCAGCATTCACCAATCAGCTCAGCAGTTTGGGTTTTCTTCGTCTGCTGCTTACATGCTAATTATTGTACTGGTGGGATTATTTCCCATTCACATTTGGAATTTACAGCACAGTAGGGAATTGATTAAATTAGAAGAAAAATACAAAAAGAAATCAATGGCATTTCAAATTCAACTTTTTTTTTCACATTTTCTTCCGAGTCTCATGCCTACAAGGACCTGACAAACACAACCCCAGCAGAACAGATGCACAAGGCAGCACTTCCAAGCGTTAAGAGGCAGAACTGGAATGACATCTCTAGAGCAGACACTCAGGGAAGGCAAAGCAAGCTTTCTGCATTCATCAACATCTCCACTGTTCACAGCATCCTCTGCTGCCTCACACCCATCGAACCCTTTCCCACTTGGCCGACATTTGTGATGAGGAAGGAAGACCTCCTCACGTGGGGGCCATCAGGCCCCTTTTCCAAGCCCAGGACTCCAGCAATGCTGAAACGCCCATGCTGGGTAGGAGCAGGGCTTTGTGTGAGTGGGGAGCAGAAGCGGTGATGACAGACACATCCCATGATGGCCCCTGCCCCACCAGCAGCTCTGATGGACTCATCCTCACCCCAGAAGAGCCAGAGAGACAGGGCAACACATGTCCACAACACCCACCGGCAAGGATCGGGTTCTTCAGCTATCACGTCTACCAGCTTATTGCAGCTCCCAGACGGAGACCCCTCTTTTGAAGGTACCCAGTGGAGAGATTCCCAGTTTTGCTCTGTGAATCTCAAACACTATTTACAATCTCCTTTAACCTGGGGAAGGACACATGTTAGTACACCAGTCTTGTCAATGGCAGGGCTTTGAGCACACAAAGGGCCTTCCAGCACTGTTTATTGGGGGGCTATGCCTGAAGGCAAGGGCTCCTTCTTATCCCCACTCCTTCAGCCATAACTGGCCTATTGAAATCTACAATTTAAAAAACAAGAAAACAACACCAAACCTATCCTAGATGGCAGAAAAACCTCCAGAAACAGTGCTGGAACGAGGCAGAGCAAACACAGCTCAGCATCATCAACAGGGGCTGGGAGAGCAAGACACCACCACATCGAGCCACATCAGCTGCAGAGGGAAAAAAGCTGAAAGCAAAGGACCTGCAAACCTGCAGTGGCTGCTACATTGTCCTCAGTCTCCGTCTTTCCTGCCTGTAAAGCAACACGAAAATGCCAGATACTGGAGCAGGGAATGCAGGCTGCTATTTAAACATCCGCCGCACTTCACGGTACACACAGGACCGGAGGAGAGGAGCCTAACAGGTGGATTATGGTCTTAATTAAATATTCACATTCATCTGCTTGCTCTGAGTCCAGACCACAAGTCAGCTTCCCCTCTACTAGCACAGCTGAGGGGCTTTGTGCCCAGATATTTGTTTGTAAATTAGCTCTGCCTCTATAAAACAGAGACACTCCCCTTGTCTTAAATATTTTCCGACATGGAAATGATTCCTAGCAAAGAAAGAGCAGGATACATTTCAGAAGAGCAGTCTGCATTTACAGCCTGCTTAACAAGCCAAAGTGCAACACAACAGGCTCGCATAACCTCCTAGGATGAGTCGTCTCTGATGACCACCCTAAAGCTAGGAACACACGTAAGAGTCCGTTAACCTCAACACAAAGAGGAAACACACCCAGACCTGGGTAAACACCTTCCGGACCTGCAAAAAGTTCCACATGTCAAGAAGCCCTGTTGGTTCCACATCTAACCCACCAAGGTCTCCAAAGCCACTGAGAACTGTGCTGGAGGCACCAGTTTATGGGTGACCATCTCTACAAGGTGACCAGAGCCAGAAGACTCAACACAGACTGCAAGAGAAAGTCTGGCACATTGACAAGCATCGGAGGCTGACACGGTCCTTGTGATACCAATGCGCCATGACAGGACCTGGAACCACCAGGAAGGTCTGCGGCCACTGCAGCCTGCTCTCTGCGCCGATACAGGGAGCCAGTGACACAGACGGATCCTCAATACAGACACACAAGACCTCAGATCACTAAATATGCTACACATCAAAAAGCATCCAAGACAAGCTTGTCTCAAACATTCTCTTACACAAAATATACTCAAAGTACTCCAGTGTGCAACAGCAAAGACCCTTGCTACTCCTATGCTGAGAAGATGTGGAGATGAAGCGCTACAGGACTGAGTATCCAAGACCTCAAGCCTGATATTTGTCCTCTTAAACTGCTTATTCTTAGCATTTTAAGAGCATACAAGAAGTTTCAGTCCCTGTTTGAAGACCCATAGGTACCCTCTGCTTCCTGATTATTTAGAAAAGACAGAACAAGCTCCATCAGACAGAAGGGCACGAGTTTTTGGCAATAAAAATGCTCTCCATCTGTGGGACAACCCACCCATTGGACTTACTTGCCAGAGGCACACCAGCAACACCACAGCTGGGGCTGCAGGACAGGAAAGCAGAACACCAGTACAATCATTTTGTTAAGATTTGCTGTATCCTGGGAGTGTTGGTTTTAAATTGATTTAGGCAGTTGGCCCCACCGCTAACCTGAACTTCTCTGAAGAATGAAAAATATCCCGCCAGCTTTCTGATAAACACCTGGATATAAAAGAAAAATTGTCATGGCTTCTGATTGACAGCACTGCCATTTTAGAGCACGAGTCTGCAGGAGACGCACAGACTTCCAGATGGGAAGAGAGGACAACAGGATTCATTACACACAATTATTAATGTATCTCTCTACACCACTGGAGAAAGCACTGAATTTGCTTAAAAAGAAACAAAGCAGGGAAAAATAAAATGACTACCCATTCAAGTATTTGTGCAATACTGGCGTGACACCTTAGGGAAATAAATATTTGCTTGACCTATTTCCGTAAGAGAAGTTTTTATAAGTCCCATGAAAACCTCTTTATTTATTGAAGCATGAGAGCAGAGAACACATAGGCATCTCGCGTGCCAAGTGGGGCTCCAGGAGCAACCAGCCCCCTTTCTTATCCTTCTCACAGGAGCGAACTGATCCCCTTGTACCTGTAGGGCAAAAAAGTCAGCCTAAAACCAACATCAAGACAACTGTACAGGAGGAAGAAGAGTTAAAAGACACCGACACAAACAGCAGAGAGCTGGAAGCCCCTTTCAGCTGCTGCCTCTCGCCTCAGTGAATTTTAAGTGCTCATTATTTAAACCTGTCCCACTCAGGCTCTTTATTAAAGACACCCTGCCAGCCAAACACCAGGGCTCATTCCCCACCCTATTCCCAATGTGGCCCTCTCAAGCATCTTTGTATTGAAAGAAAAAACCCCAAAAGCTCATCCCCTTCCCCTTGAGCAGCACAGCAGGCAGGGATGCTCCATCACTCCAACTGAATTTTCTGAGCATAACTGGGCAAGAGTATTTGGGTGTAGCCATAATGGAAACTTCTGTAACCTTTAACAACCATGCTATTTTATTTCTTTTTTTTTTTTTTTTCCCCAAGCAAGTGCTAAAACACATGGGGGGGTCTGGCTGGAGCGACAAGGGCAGCGCTTACTCACATTCAGTAGGATGAACATTGCAACAGCCATCGTTGCAATCGAACACAAATCTTAGAACAGTCATTCTCCACTTTTTTCTATATCTAAAAATAAAAATAAAGTAGGAATAAGGAGTGAAGGGCATGCAGATAAAAAAGGAGTTCAGTGAAACACCACTCCACCATGCCCGTAGAAAAAGAAGGTACCCTCACATAGGGTCCCTCTGAAATGGGAGAGGAAAGAGAAACCACAAAGTCTTTGAAACGGATGAGAACGTCCTCCTCCTGCGACTGCATCTGGTGACAGCCCAGCCATCTCAGCTCTGCTCTTGTACCATGTCATCACCAGCTCCTCTAACTCCACCGCAGTCCTCATGCAACCAGGGCTTCTCCAGTGACTTGGCTTCACGTAAACTCACTCCATTTGCATTTTAAGCATTGTTATTTAGAACATTTGTCCAGAAAAAAAGAGAAAACAAACAAAGAAAGAAGGGGAGAAGTACAAGACATTTTTTTCCTTTTTAATTAGTAACATCATCCCTCTCTTACTCAATAAAGCAGAAAAGCCATCACAGCTACAAGAGGGAGAGATGCTGCAGACCTTCACCGCAAAGAGCATCAAGCACCAGCAAGCAGGATCTTCTCCAAATTAGCCTCTGTAGCAGGACTAACTCCACCTAGAATAGGTACCTAGTTACAAACATAACCATCCCGGGCTCCTCTTTAGTTAATGCAAAGAGAGCAGGACCTCTTGAGGTGACTTAAGAGTCTTTACAGGGCAAATGACCCTTAGGACAATCAAGGAGCGGGAACCTGGACCTGGCTCTGGGCTCCAGCTCTCCCAGGCAAATCCCTTATTTCAGGGCTCCCTGCAAGAACAAGGGTGACAATAACTGACATTAAGCCTCAGCAAACCAAGGACTTTTCCATGGGATGAACCTCCCTCATGCTTTTTTGACATGGAAACCAGGTGGAAAAGGCAGAAAGAAAAAATACCAAAAGATGGGAATGACAGAATCATAAGGTCAGAAGAGACATCTGAGATCACCAAGTCCAATCGTGCCTGTGTCCCTACTAAACCATGTCCCCAAGAAACTCATCCACCCATTTTTTAAACACCTCCAGGGATGGTGACTCCACCACCTCCCTGGGCAGCTGTGCCAGTGCCTGACCACTCTTTAGGTAGAGAAATTCTTCCCAATGTCCAGTCTAAACCTCCCCCGGCGCAACTTGCGGCCATTTCCTCTCATTTCCTATCGCTGTCACTTGTGAGCAGAGCCCAGCACCCACCCCGTCACAGCCTCCTTTCAGGCAGTTGTAGACAGGGATGAGGTCTCCCCTCAGCCTCCTCTTCTCCGGGCTAAACAACCCCAGCTCCCTCAGTCTCTCCTTGTAGGGCTTGTTCTCCAGCCCCTCCCCAGCCTCTTTGCCTTCTCTGGACACACTCCAGCACCTCAGGGAGCAAGGGACCTGCTGCATTAAAGTGGGCAGCAACAAACTTGCCCAAGCTGGGGGTCTGAGCAGGATGGTGGCATGGGGGGAGAATCTACTCCCATCTCCTGCCTTTTGTCTGCACAGATTTCCATAGACCTTCCCTATTCGTTTCCATTCCCAACAGTTTTCTGGGGGAGGGAAGGGAGCAGGCCGCCCAGTTCCTGGAGTAGGTAACAACAGTAGGTCTTCCAAGGCCCAGCACTGCCCAGGACACGGCCCCACATTTGGAAATAGCAAGGAATGCACCTACGGAACAGCCTCCCAAGGAGCAGCAGGCTCCTTGAGCCTGGTAAGGAGGAACAGGCTCCCATGTCCTGCAAACGATGTTGCCTCCACACCCATCTCACCGCACAAACAGGGAAAGGCTGGACAAGGGACGGATGCAGGCGTGTGGCCCAGGGTTACATGGCTGCAAACCCAAGTTGTAGATCATTCCAGGAGCTACCAAGATGAGCTGCTTTTCTGTAGTAACACCATAGTAACTGAGGCAGATGACAAAGCTTGCATACACAAGGGCACCACATTTTTGGAGGGAGGGGAAGAAGAGGTCTAAATAGAAGGAAAACCTTGCCAGAGAGGAAGGGGACACATTCGTATAATGGAGAACCGAAGCCACGCTGCTGCTTACATCTGCACTCAGTGACAATCCAGATGGCTCTTACTGCCAGCCCGGTTCACCTGCTCCAGACTTCTCTGTTCCAGGCTGCCAGCACTGCTGGCATCAGTCCTCGCATCTCCCCGGTGAAAGCCAGCAGGCCCCACAGGGCTGGTCTTACTTGGCTTTGCAACAAGGATTTTATTGATAGAGATGTGCTCCTGCGAGTGACTTTGGGGCTTCAAGTTACAGCTTCCCTACAGCAGCAGGAACTGCAGAGGCTGAGCCCCATCAGAAAGACTTATGCTAAACCCCAACCCATCGATAAAATAATTAACACAAGCTACAGATTAGGTTGTATTTAAAGCAAAACGAAATCCAACAGCCTCCTCTTTCCCACCCCCAAAAGTGGGTCAGGGCTCCAAAACCGTGTGGGCATCCGTGTGCTGCGAGTTACCGGGATGCACTAAGAGGAAACAATAAACAGACTGGAACAGTCTGCTCCCTCTTCTCAGCCGTGCATCCCGAGTTGTAAAATACATCAAGGTCACAGACCCAACCTGGTTAATAGACATTATCATTAAATTGCTATTTTCTTCTACAGTAAATAAAATGCCTCTGATCTTCAGGGGTTTTTTTTCTGTTCCTCCTCCTCATGTCTTAAAGAGAAATTAGTCCAGAATAAGCTGTTCCAGATGAAGTCAACTTTTGGCTTCCTGTCCGTGGAGAATTGTTCCTCAGGACACTGTGCTCCTCGGTTGGGGACTGCAGCTGGAGTAGGTGGTGAGGGAGAAGAGAAGAAAAACCCTCCTGGGGAAAGGCCACGGGTGGGCAGAGCCTACTCCCTTAGTGGAGCAGGAATGGGAAAACACAGCTCAAGAAGAGCTTGTGTGTGGTTTTCTTTCAGGCACGTTTGTCAGCCTAACAAGACACATCCCGTACAGCACTTACCTCTCCCCTAGAAATTTCCTGTCTCATAACTGGAATAGAAGAGGACTCCTTGTAAAAGCCTTATAGCTTGAGTGTTGAGGGCGCAGACTAAGCACGTCCTGAACCAGAGGATGGGTTTAAAGCCCGGACATGACTTGTGGAGTTGCTCCTCAGACACACCAGCCCTCCAAGCAAACGCAATGCCTGAGGGGTTCAGGCCCACTCTTTCCTTTGGATCCACATCCCCCTTACCGAAATGTCTCTGCTCTCCGAATCCACTGCTCGGCACGGAGAGGTCTCGCTCTGCTGGCACCTGGCCACACGCCTGGCTGCCACCACAGGAGCCCTGCCTGGGAGCTGCCATGGCCCACGCAGGACTTTACCCCTGGGCTGTGAGGTTAAACCTCCAGCCCCAGCCAAGCAAGGAAAGCACCGAATGGGAAATTAGGATGGAGCGATGCAGAGTTTAGTCCCAGATCCACCACAGATGTCCTACACGGCTTCAGGCACGTCACTGAGCAGCAGCTCGGGTTTCCTACCTGTATGAAGAGGGACACACCACCTCCTTGCACCCCAGTTTGTCCCAGGGCTGGGCACTGCAACCAAACCTACCTGTGAGCAAGCCTGCTGCTCCCCAGCTGTGACACGAGTGGGGTCGGCACCCCTCAGACCCCAGAGCAAGCAGCCAGTAGGGGCTGGGAAAATGAACTTTCCTTCCTCTAAACACCCAGAATAAAGAAACAAAAATCCCCAGACCATCCTGAAGGAACGGCAGCGGCGTCCCAGGCAGCCCCCACAAAACCAGGTAAATGCACGGAGCCAGCTGGGGTCCAGGGCTGCGTCCACAGTACGGGGCAGCCCCTACATAGCCCCTGGAGATCCCCACAGAGCCCCCACGGTACCGGGCAGCCCCCATAGAGCCACCAGGGGTCGCGGGCAGCTGCCAGGAGTCCCCAGGCAGCCTCCACACAGCCACCGGGGATCCCCACGGAGCCCCTACGCTACCGGGACAGCTCCCACGCAGCCCCCAGGGTTCCCGGGCAGCCCCCCCGGTTCCGGGCGCCCAGCAGCGGTGGCCGGGCGGGACGGCAGATTTTTAATTAAATCGCTTTTAATTGCAATGCTAATTTCTGGCGAGCCGCTCGCGGCAAGCTCTCCAGCAGGGCTGGGCTGGGCGGAGCGGCAGGGAAGGACACGCGTGTCGTGACCCCCGGGTGGGCACCTGGCAGGATTAGGGAGGGCTATGGGGGTGTAGAGGGGAGGCGGGGGGCTATGGGGGTGCCACCCCGCTCCAGGGGCAGCGGTACGGGGGCAGCGCGACAGGAGGACACGCTTGTCCCACGCCCCGGGTGGGTGCCCCGCAGGGCAGGGGGGGCTTATGGGAGCGCCCTCCCTCCCCGGGGATGTGCGGTGCCGGAGGCAGCGGGCGCGGGGCGAGGCGGGCGGCGCGCGGGAGCCTCCGTAGCGCCGGGCGCTCGGACTCACCCGGGCAGGCTCGGCGCGGCTCGGCTCGGTCCGGCGGAGGCCCCGTCCCCGGCGGCGAGCGCGGGGCGGGCGGCGCCGAGCGCAGGCATGGGCGGGGGGAGAGCGGAGCGGGCGGGCGCGACAAACAGCGGCATCAGGCGGGCAGCACCGAGGGGCGGGGCGGGTGACGTCACCGGGAGGGGCGGGGCGGGGCGCGCGTGCGCGGGGCGGGAGTGGGGAGCCGGGAGCCGATGTGGGAACAGCGGGGGGGGGTGCGGGCAGCGGGCACCGGGGAGTGTTGGGAATGGGCAGTGGGCACTGGGGAATGAGTGGCAGGAGCGGGCACCAGGTGCGGGCGGTGGGAACGGGCACTGGGGAACCGGAATGGGAAGCGGGCAGCGGGGAGGGAGGCGGGGAACAGACACCGGGGAATGGGTACTGGGGAACAGGCACTGAGTGCAGGCGGCGGGGAGGGGCACTGGGGAGCGGGCACCGGGGAGCGGGTGTGGGCAGTGGGAACGGGGAATGGGCAGCGGGAAACAGGCAAAGGGCTGTGGACAGTGGGGAATGGGCAACAGGGAGCGGGCACCGGGTGCGGGTGACAGGAGCAGGCACTGGGGGCAGGAATGGGGAGCGGACGGGTATGGGCGGTGGGAACGGGCACTGGGGAGTGGGTGGTGGGAGCGGGGAATGCGGGCGGGCGGTGGGAACGGGAACTGGCACTGGAAGCAGGCACCGGGGGAGGGTGGCAAGGAGGGCACCGAGGGACGGGGAGGGCAGGGGGAACAAGGACCGGGTGCAGCTGTCAGGAACAGGAACGGGCAGTGGGCACTGGGTGCAAGCACCGGGGAGCAGGCACCGGGCACGGGCAGTGAGAACGGGGAACCAGCACCGAGGAACGAGCCCCATGAGTGGGCAGCGGGAACAGGCACCGGGGAACGGGCAGCGGGAATGGGGAGCAGGCACCAGGAACGGATGAAGAGAACAGGGAACGAGCACCATGTTTGGACAGCGGGAGGGGGCAACAGGCACCAGGTGTGGGTGTGCACACCAGGCACTGGGAGGATGGCGAGGGGCATCCTGCTCCCTGTTCCCCCCCATCATCTCCACAGCCCCAGCCCAAGGGATGTGGGTGGCTCCTGCCAGCTTGGAGAGCTGAACGGACTTGGCAGAGCCCAGCCACGGGCACAGAGAGGCCGTGTGCCCCACTGTGAGGGGCGATGGGTCAGGGTGTGCAACACAGGCACAGCCTTTATGGGCACAATCGGTGCTACCAAGGAAAACCCGCCTGTCCATGAGCAGCTCTACACCTCGTGCCAGCACCTGATGGAGCCTGGCACAGGCACTGTGGTGGCTGGAAGTGCTGGAGAGATGCTCTTGGGGTGGCCAAACCGCTGCACCCCGCGGGCTTTGGCAGCGTTGGATGACAACGTGCTACGAGCAGGTCAGGGACCGAACAGAGCATCAACTATTTTTTAAATAAAGTGTGGTTTGGAAACATCATCTGTCTTGAAATAAGACACCAGCTTTGGACAAAAGATAAAAGATTTTCCAGCTGCCTGAATGCGCACATCATCCCACTTTTCCTGGATTTGGAGCTGATGGTCAGACTCTGCTCACAATTACATTGGTGTAAATATGATGTGGCTTTAGGGTGCAGGTCCTGGCTGGGATTTCAGCAGCTGGGACAAAAAAAGCTAAGGGCTCTCAGTGCATTGCAAATTCGGACACTTCATTTTTCAGGACCATTTAGTGCTCGGGAACACCAGCTCTCCCAGTGTTACGGTGTTCCTGGTTTTCTCTGCAAGCCGTGGTTCTTGAAGCCACATGGCTAGGTGGGAATTGTAACTTTCTGGTTTTGATTTTTAAGGAGCTTGAACCCTTTGTGTTTATGGAAGGAGTGTGAACTTCTAACAGGTTGGAAACGAGGAGCCAAACCGGCAGAGCACGTTTATAAACCAGAACAGATGGTTTTCAACCAGTCCTGTGGCCATAATTCACCTTTTTCAATGCTTGTGATTGGCGACTGAGGATAACTTCTTGTTGACCCAGGGAAGGAAATGGGAGCCTCTGCCTGGCCAGCTGAGAGGGACAGGAAGCTCTGCCAGTCTCCTTATGCCCCCCCTGCTTCTCTCTCTGCTGGGAGAAGGGGCCACAGTAACGGGACAGCCCTTTAACATCCCGGTCTCCGGTGGGGATTCCCTGGAGGCTCACAGAGGACAGATGTCAGGGATGACAGTCTGCCAGCAGCAGGGAATGCTCCAGGGAGCAGCCTGGCACAGGGACCTTGGACCTGCTGGGCTGATTGACAGCTGTCAACCCCACATCTAGGTCACCCAGCCCAATAAACTCAATGGCTCTGGCCATCCCTCCCCTGACATTTGAGCTTGCAGCAGCCTGCTCGGTGGCTACAAGGGGTGCATAGCATTCAGGAAAAGAAATCTTTGCTTTTGCATCATGATCTCAGATTTTGCTGGTGTCTCGGGAAAGGTCAGTGTAGGGCAGATGCTGCTGAAGTTAAAGTTCAGCACAGGATCAGGAAGAAATGGCCATCAGAACATGATGCACCAGAGCAGCGAGGACTCAGAGGATCCTTCCAGTGTGGGAAAAGCAGCAGGAGAACACAACTCCCTGACTCAGTGGAGGGAAGAGGATTTGAATGCTGCAGGAAGTGGCTTGGAAAGGTGGGCTTCCAGCCGTCAAATGGTGCTGGTGTCCCCAGCTGCTAGCTGAGCCCTGTGGCTGGAAGCATTGCGCCTGTCCCAGCCTCAGCTTTGCTCATCTGCACAGCAAAATGAGACCCTTGCTGTCACCTTGGTTCCCCTCCTGTCCCAGAGAGCTTCTTGCTCCTCTGCAGTGCTTCTGATGAGCTGAGCTGCATCAGGTCTCAGCCAGCATAAGGCAGGTGGGTTGGCTGGCTGCCCGGGTCTGGAGTTTTCCTTCCTCCAGGCAATTCACCCCAGGCCCACGAAGAAGCAAGTAGCAAGGGGGGATCCAAGCAGAGGTCCCTAGGGACTGTGCACGCTGTTCAATGACATGCATAGGCAGCTGGGAAAATCCCAGAGAAATAATGTGATGACCAAGGGAGGAGGTAAAACCCTCATCAGCCCCCTCATTGGAGGCAGCCAAAGAACTGGCTGTGGCCTGGCTGGTCCGCAACAACTGTTGAAATACAAAGAGGGAGAAAACAAGCCTGACTTTGATATAGAATAATGGAATCATAGGATGGTTTGGGTTGGAAGGGACCTTAAAGATCATCCAGTCCAACCCACTGCCATGAGCAGAGACATGTCCCACCAGACCAGGCTGGTCAAAGCCCATCCAACCTGGCCTTGAACACTTCCAGGGATGGAGCAGCCACAGCTTCCCTGGAGAACCTGTGCCAGTGTCTCACCACCCTCACTGTGGAGAATTTCTTCCTGATGTCTGATCTAAATCTTCCCCCTTCCAGTTTAAAGCCATTCCCCTTCATCCTGTCACTGCAGGCCCTTGTAAAAAGTCCCTTTCCAGCTTTCTTAGAGCCCCTTTCAGTACTGAGAGGCACCTCTAAGGTCTCCCCGCAGCCTTCTCCAGGCTGAACAACCCCAACTGTCTCAGCCTGTGCTCACAGCAGAGGTGCTCCCGCCTTCAAATCATCTTCGTAGCCCCCTCTTTGGCCTGTCCCCTCTTCCACCCTGCAACTCAAGACACTGCTTGTTTCTGTGGGACAGAGGAAAATGTAGGAGTCTCCTACTAGTGAATGGAATTTTTCTGGAGAGGTGGTGGAAACGCTGGGATTGTGGCTTGCAGCACTGCTGACCAGTGGAAGCACAACAGGGCTTGCAAAGCAGCACAGAGGGGCTGAAGTGTGACTGATACCCTGTGTGGGGTGAAGGGTGCAATCTGAGATGGATCAGGAGTGCTGGGAATGTAGGACAAAAGCCACCAAGATGGACGTGGGTGTGAGTTTTTGGAATGCAAGGAGCTGAAAATGTTGCATCTCTGCTACTAAAAAAGCTGTCTTGTTTTGCAAAGGCTCATTGCAAACACCTGCAGATTGTGGAGTTCCCAAAAGGGGGAAGAAACCTTTCCCTACTGGAGCAGGTCCTGGAGGGAGGATGCACAGAGAAATTGGGATGCTTAGGCTTACAAATGAAATAAACTCACCCAAATTCACTCCCAAACTTTGCTGTTATCGAGGGGCAGCTAAAATTATCCCCTGACATCCCCCAAAACCTTGGGTTCTGGTGAAGCCTTGTTCCTCCTTACAAACACCACACACCAGAACTTTCCACATTCCTCCCAATCTGAACCTGGCCCAGGTGCACCCAGTTGCTCCCAAGAGTAACTCAGTGAGCAACACAGCAATTGTCATCCTGCCCGCCCTTCATGGTCCTAGACCCTATAGCAGTCCCTATAGCCCTGCGGAGGAGGGAGCAATTAGCATCTGGCATAGGCTCCCTAGCAAGACAGTTCCCACCCTGGACTGTCCTCAGCTTGGCCACAACTATGTGAGGATGCTCTCCAGCCATTGCAAGGCAGCTTTTAAAGGGCAGATTTTTCCTAGAGCCATGCACTCAATCTCTGTAAGCACCTTTTCCAGAGGCGACCCTCTTGGGGTCCCAAGAGCTGGACTTTGTGCTGGGAGATTTGGGCTGGAAAATGGAAGAAGGACTGTCTTTAGGAATTCCAGCCTGGTGGATCCGACTGCAGTGGCCTTTTGTAGGAGAAAGAGGGAGAGAGGGTCTCCATCAATGCAAGGCAGTTGGCAGCTCTACCTGGAACTGCCGGGGCAGACAAGCTGGGTCTAATTAGACACAGGAGCTGTTGGTCATGAAACACAGCTGCTCCCTGCAAGAGTCAGCTGCTTCCCCAGATCCACCCTTCAGGCTCCCAGGAGCCCTCATAGGCTCAGCAGGAGGCACCGTGTGAAGCTTGGGTGCTGTTTGGGAGCCAGGGCCCTCCCCTTGCTCAGGTGAGAGGAAGGAAGCAGCAGGGAGAGGAGGAGCTGAGGGTGTTGTTGCTGGCAGAGAGCAGCTCCTGGGATTTCTGGGCTGGTTGCCCCAAAAGTGAGGAGGTGCTGAGGTTCAGCTGCCCAGGTAGTGGGGAAATTCTGGGCAGCTTGCAGCGCGTGACAGATGGGGAGCATGGCTGCACAGGGTGGGAAGGGTGTCCTGCTTGTGGGGTAGCCCAGCTTGCTGCTGCCTAGAAGCAGAGCAGGCTGCTGTTAGTGAAATATGTGGCTTAATTTGGGAAGCTTTTTAGATGGAGAGATGGATGTGAGTTAAATTGTCTCCTTGAGGGAGGATTGCCCCCTTTGCCCTCTGTAACAGCTGCATGGTGAAGGGCTGATCCTGCTGTTTCTGGGGTTGAGGGGGGGGATGCTCCCTTCCTCTGTAAGGTTTGTTTGTTGAATGTGGCTTAGTGTCCTTGGACTGGCTTGAAAACTCTTTCTCCTGCCCTGTTCTCTTACTAGTCTCTCTCTCGAACATATTGCATTCTTCACCTCCCCGATGGACCTGTTCTATCCACGGTGGGGCTGAGAGATGTGTAAAGTTTGAGCCTCTTCTTTCTATTCCCTGTTTATCTCCAGTTGCCCTGGGTGAAACCCACAGGGAGTTAAACTCGCTGAGCTGAAAACTGTAGCAGAGCTGTCCTTTTCCTAATACCCAAGCTCTAGTGCTCAGCAGGTCCCCAGTGATGTGGAGGCAGCTGTGCGTTGAGGCAACAGGGCATGAGGTCCTGTGGCAAGGGGGGTGCTGGCTCTTAGAAGGGCTGTGACCCTGCCAGGGGGTGCTCAGCAGCCTGTTTTGCTGGGTGACTGCAGCGCTTTGTTCAGTTCTTGCATCTCGTGTTCGCTGTGAAGGTGCTGCTCTGTGTGGGGCTGTTCCTGGGGACTCTTTCCAAGCCCATTCCCCGCAGGTTGTGCAAGTTTATGTGTCAGCGATTTTTTTCCTATGCACTTTTCAGGTCTATCTCAATGCATATCCCAGCCAGGAGCCCATCGGTGCTGCTCTGGGAGCATTGAGGCCAGCTCAATTGTTCCTTCCCTCCAAAAGTCTCCCAGTTCTGCAGTGAGGAGCTGTCTCCTGTTTGCTGCCAGGCCCTGCAGCGCAGCAGGGAAGGCAGCTGGAGTGCTGCCCACAACCACAGCAATGCCCAGGAAAGCTGGGCTCAGCAGGTTGGTGGGTGGCCCCGTGACCCTGGCCCTGCTCACAGCAGAGCTGATGGAGGCAGCGAAGCTTCAGGAGCCAGCCAGTGCTTCCCTGCTGCCATGCCCCGGGGAAGATCTGGGCTTTGGGCTTATTCCCAGCTCTCAGGAAGAGGTGGGGGGGACAGGACATGGAGCAGGGACCATGTCTCCCCACGCAGACCACCTTTCTGGAGGGATATCTGGGAACAGGACGGGGCTGAGCTTGTGCAAAACTGATCAGAGAGGCTGGGTGACTTCTGGGACAGAGGGCTCATCAGGTGGCACCTGCTTGTCCTCATCCCTTTGGGTAAGGAACCAACACTCGCCAGCTGCCCCTTGTATTGACTGTGTGCTGGGGGCTGTGCTGAGAGCCCCTGGGGACACCGTGCCATTGGCTGATTGTGCTGCCGGCACAAGAGATTTGTTATTTCACCTGTGGTTCTGCCGAAGTGGTCACCCTGTGCCCTCACCTTCTCCCTGGGGCAAGGTGGAGCGTAGAGCTGGCAGCTTGGGAAGCTGAGCTCAACCTCTGTGGTTCCCAGCCTCTGGTGTGATGCACTGACACCAAGACTTTCATCCTGCTGATGCCGAGAAAACAGAGCAAGGGGCTCCTCTGGCCTGGGGGCTGGTACCAACACCTGGCACCCTGACATAGATCTGCAAGGAAATAGTCCAGGGATTTCAATGTGTTTACCAGGAGGCAACTGCCGGCTGTGTGCTGCAGGAAAGGGGTAAGAGAGCCATTTGGAGCCTGTGTACCACCTGGTGTGGCTGGAGGCAAGACTGTGCTCTGAGCCCCAGCATGGACCCTGTGAATCTCCAGCTTTGCAGCCATGTCTCTGCTCTGGCACAGCTGAGGGGAACTGTCTCCACTTGGAGTGAACAGCTGAAGGATGTGAGCAGGCAAGGGGATGAGCAGGAAGCAGGCAAAGCTTTCCTTCCACACTTTCTTGCTAATGAAAACCAGGAGCCACGCAACCTCAGAGTGCAGCAGTGCCTCGTGAAAATGTCATTGCAGAGCTGTCTGTGTCCTCTGGGTGCCACATCTCCTTTACTGGGATTCCCTGGGAAGGTGAATGACAGTGGCAGGGGCCAAGGCATGGAGACCAGGGAGTTCTGGCTTTAACAAGGGCTGTGTCTGGCCAATCTGGCAATGTTTAGGGGGGTTGCCTGCCCTTCTGGGTAGGAAGCATTAGGTTTGAGCTTTGTCCAAAGTGAGCATGTGGTGTATGCAGCAGCTCCTTGCACTTCCCACCTTTCTACCATGTGGTGTTTTTAAGGACAGTGCAGGACAGGAGGTCTTCTGCCAACCAAATGCTTGTTTGAATGGGATATTGACAGCTTGATTGCAAAGTGGTGCTGTGAGATAGTATTTGCCTTCCCAAGGGGTAAATGTGATGGTGCATCCCAATGGACAAAGTGTCTCTCCTCCAAGCTGGATGCAATAACTGGTGCTCTGGCTTCTGTCCTGTGTTCTGGTGCTCACAGAGACCCTGACCGATCTTCGTCGGAGCCTTTTGTGTGTTTGCCTCAATTTCCCTAGAGGCTTGCCTGTTCCTGGGATGGGGCTGTGCTTGCAGCTGTGAAATTACTCTCCTAGAGTAAACTCACATTGTGTTTAGCTGCTGGAGCCCTTTTCCCCCACCTGAGTCTATTCCTGTCTCTCACTTGCAGTCTCAAACAATGAACTATGTGGGGCAGCTTGCTGAGACGGTCTTCGTCACGGTGAAGGAGCTGTACCGGGGTCTGAACCCCGCCACCCTCATGGGCTGCATCGACGTGGTCGTGGTGAGGCAGCCTGATAACTCCTTCCGGTGCTCCCCGTTTCACGTGCGCTTTGGGAAGCTGGGTGTGCTGCGCTCCAAGGAGAAGGTGGTAAGTGGTGCTGTGCTATCTTATCTACTGTCTCCAGATCTAAGGATCTTCCCTAACCCACAGGTTATGGAAGAACTTTGTTTGAGGGGAATGGGAGCCCTGATGAAAGGGTTCCATTTGGGGCATTCATTCCACAAACTGGAAAGCAACCCATCTTCTTCCAGGGAAGACTGTGCTTCCCAGGAAAACTGAGAGGGGTCCCTTGCCTCAAATGCTGGGTGGCTGTCAGCCCTGTGAGCAAGCCCAGTCTGCCCCCTATCTGAGGAAGTTCTTTCCTGGATGCTGCTGAGTGAGTGTGTTCAGGTGGACAGGCTTCTTCTGCCCCTTGCAGGTTGACATTGAAATCAATGGGGAGCCTGTGGACCTGCACATGAAGCTGGGTGACAACGGAGAGGCCTTCTTCATCCAGGAGTCAGAGGAAAATGAGGTTAGTGATGAAAAGGTGCTGCTGCTCTGTGTCCTGCTGTGACTATCTCAAAGTGCGCACTTGAGGTGGAAGGACCAGGTTTGGACTGCTTTTCTTCCCCAGGGTGACTCCATTATCCCCTCTGATGTTTTGTGTGTCCAGGAAGGTTCCTCCTCAAAGGACCTTGTAACCGGTATGGAGGATCTGGGCAGTGGAGTGCCCAGAGGGAACATGACACCATGTATCTGCATCCCAGACCATCCTCCCTCTCTGGGCATGGCTGCTGGCCAGCCAGGCAGAAATCTCAAAGCTTGGCCTCTTGGGGGATATTGTGACCGGGATGAGAGTGAGCCAGATGCTGTGGCAGGCTGCCCGCTCTGCTGGGAGGTGGGATGTAGCTAGTTGTGGCACCCACAAATCTTGGCAGCTCTCTCCCAGGCTGACTTGTGGTTGCTGCTGGCTAGGGCTGGGCTTGAGTGCAGGGAGAGTGCTCTAGATCTGAATCCTATCTGCAGCCTTTGTAATTCTGGTCTCATGGTGCCATCTCCTGCCTGCCTCTCCTCACCCATGTCAAAGGTGTCTTTGACTTGTGACTGGATACTCCTGCTTTTTTTAATTCATGTTGCAGGCATAAAACTTTTCCTTTTGTGCTTGGCCACAAAACCACCCACAAGTTGAGGGCTTGGTGGTGTTGGTTGTGCTGGTGGCGCGTGTTGCATAGACAACAGCTGTGAGCTGCTAGGCTGGAGGAGAGGGCACTGGAGCTGATGGGCTTTTCCCATCCCTGTTGCAGGGCAGCATCTCCTCCCACCTCTGCACATCCCCCATCTCCAAGGAGGAGAGTCTGGAGGACACTGCTTGGCACTCTGATGGGCAGGAGGTCTCCAGTACTGAAGTGACCCTGCAGAAGAGGAAGCGACGCAGGAGGAAGCTCAAGCGGAAGGAGGTGGTGGACTCTGAGTTAGAAGGCTGTGAGGACACCAGAAGCGATGTGTCCATGGAAGGACTGTGCAAACTGCCGGTTCCCAGGTGAGCTGCTTGGTCTGGGCAGGGTGATGCAGTGGGTCAAGCCTGTATGTTTGCTTGATGATGTCCAGCAGCAATGAAACACAGGGATAGCGTTTCCAAGTTGGACCCCAGCCTCCTGTGGAGTAGAAAGCCATTGGAAATGGTGAAATACAGTACTGCCAGCTTTCCAGGAGAGGAGGTTGGTGCCTGAGAGTAGCATAACTGAAGTGTTTCTTCCTTTCCAGTGATTCAGTGTACTTCTCATTTGCTGATCTCCCCAGAGAAGAAACTGAACCATTGCAGTCCCCAGAGATGCACCCTTACTCTGATGGGGAGCTGGCCTCCATGGACAGGTAATGGGCAGAGCCAAGGTGATCTGCTCAGCTTTGAGAGCAGGGGATGTGCTTTGTGGCTGGGCAAGTGTTGGGTTCTTGGCCCTAAATGTCCTTGCAGTGAAGGAAAACATGGGGCTGTGGGGTAGATGAAGTCTGACACTCCCTTCTCTTCTTGTAGCCCCACGCTGAGCCATCCATCTTCTCCCAAAAGTGACTCTGAGCTGGAAGTTAGACCACAGGAGAGTTTTGCTCTAGGGGCTGAATCCCACATGCAGTGGACCTGGGGAAGGCTCCCTCAGGTGAGTCCCTGCTCTTGCTCTTCTCTAGCAGCTGATGAGAAGGGGAGTCTGAAAGGCCTGTAGAAAGTCGAAGGCTTTGACCAGGCAGACGTAGAGGAGTTGTCCTCTTCTGCCTGAGGCTCTGGGGCAACTTCCCATCCTCAAATTTGTTCTTCTGCTTTCCTTGAGGTGAATAAATCGGAACGAGTTGAACCAGCCAAGTCTACAAGGACCATAGCTACTGCAACAGCCACTATCTCTGCAACACCAGTCCCAGTGGATGAGGCAACTCATCTTGCTGCCACCTCTGAAGGTCTGGGAGGAGGTTCAAGCCTAGCAGGACCTCAGAGCATCCCTTGTTTCTCTGTGTCTGTTGAGCAAACACCCGCATCCTGGGATGGGAACAGCCTCTCCAGGCTGAAGGACATCCCCAGTGCTGTGGGGGCAGAGAGCTTGTTGGCCTCCTTAGCCCCCCAAGAGAAACAGGAGGGAGGTGTGAGTGTTGTGCCAGAGGTTCAGTCAGAGATGGAGCCTTTTGAGGGAGCTGCTCTTTCGAGGCAGGTGGGCTTGGAGGACCCTGAGCCCCAGCTGGAAAGCCAGAGGAGACAAGGTGAGCGGGTGACTGGCGCAGCTAGAAGCGGTGTTTGAGCCCAGTTGTTTGTTCAGTGTAACTCCTTCATGGCCACCCTGGGCATTCAAGGTGTATCATGTTTGCTTTGCCCTCTCCAAGTGCTACAAGCTCTTCTGCTTTGAAAAGACATTCCTCGGGCTTCCACCCACCTCTCCAGGAAAGGGTTCTTGCCTTATGTTTCTTGAAGTCCATCCTTGGATGTCTCTGCTTTTGCATGCTTAGAAGATTTCTCACCAATATAGAACATGCCTCAACTTGAAGTGTCTGGCAACTGTGTGTTCATCCTGAGTGTGCCAGGTCAGGTGGGAAATCACACGGAGTGGAGCGTGCACATGTCTCTCTTGATAGTGTATTTGACTGGTATGTTCTTACCTGTGCTAACCAATCCTGCTCTTCCAGCCAGCATAAATTCAGAACAAAATCATCTCCTTTGAAGAGGATGTGCTTGAGATTCCTCACTGTACAAAGAGGGAGGTCAAGAAGTGTTATTGTGCACGGTGCTAACTTCAAACGGCACCTTTAGATTGTCAGAGCAGGCAGGATTTTAGCCTGTCCTCCTCTGTGGGCTCTTGGCAAATGCTCTTTTGCCAGTGCAGGTGTCTTGAAGTATTTCTGTTGCTGTTGATTTAATCAGCTTTTCAATAGGAAAAGGGATGCCCCCTTTATGTGTTGATATATGAACATTATAGAGAAGAAAATGCTGTTAGCTTTCTCAATAGATGCTGAGATGGTTGGAAAGGTGGTTCAGCTAAGCTCTCTCCCTTCTGTCTGTGCCTTGAGGATCCATCAAAAGAAGTCCTCACCTGGGTCCCAGTGATGTTTGCCTGGAAGACCTCTCCAACCTGGATGAGGAGCAGGTGGCTCTCTCTTTGCCCAGGAGGTATGAGTTCCCTCAACTGGCCAAGCTCAGACCTGCTTGAGCATTTCCATTACAACAAAGGATAGAGGTGTGTCTAAAGCTGTTCTGTGATGTTGTCACTGTTTGTTCTCCTGCTGGCAGTGATGAAGAGCAGAGTTCAAAGCCTGTAGCAGACCCCAGCAACCCTCTGTGTGTCCAGCTGCCATCTGACTTGCCAGCTGAGAGCCCTGCAGACTCTGGCTCTGATTTGATGCCTGCAATTGCGCTGTCGTTGTGCGGAGGCCTGGGAGGCAGCAGGCAGATCTCTCATGGTAGGTGGGAGAGAAGGGAGAGTCTGCTGTCCTGAAACCTGTTATGTACGCTGGTGGCATGACACAGCCTCTGTCCCACCAGATAAGTTCATGGAGCACATAGTCTCCTACCAGCAGTTTGCTGAGAATCCAGGACTCATCAATGACCCAAACCTGGTGATACTGATCAACAAGAAGTGAGTGGCCTGCTTTTCATGTTACTTTATGCCAAGATGACCAGAGTGGTCCCTTTGTCCCTACAGAAACACTCCTGTAGGAGTGTGGCTTCATTCCAGACAATGATTGTACCCCAGTAGTTGTGGGAGGAGACCTTTTGGCTGTGCTGCAGGAGGGACATCTGGAAACAACCCTGACTCCAGGAGCAGTGATGTTCCCATTGCTCTTGCTTCTTGCAGGTATTACAACTGGGCAGTGGCTGCTCCCATGGTCCTGTCCCTCCAAGCTTTCCACAGGAACATCCCTGAGGTCAGTGTCACAACACATTTGCTGCTTGTGCTTATCAGCAGAGTTTGAAGAGGGCTGTGGGACTGCAAGAGGCCAAACTGCCCACCCTCGGGTTCTGCAGGTTGTCTGGGGCAGAGTACACCATCACCTCTGTCCTTTCCTCAGAGGTACCTCTGAGTACCACTGATGCCTGGAGAGCAGAGATTTCCTTGTCAAGAATCTTCAGTTCTGATGGTTGTGTCTGTGCAGGGCTGGGTAGAGCTATGGGCACTGGGGTTCTGGAGGATTTGGGGCTGCATGAGCCCGCTCCAGGGCTCTGTAGACTTGGCTGGGATTGTATGGAATAAGAGATGCAGATCACTTTTTTTCCTCTTTCTGTGAAGGGAAGAAGTCATTGTACCCTTCACCTCAAAACCATCTGAGCTCACAGTGTGACAGTCACACTACTTAGCCTGTGAATAATTTTGCAAAGGAAACCCTGCCTGGACAAGGGTCTCCTTTAGCCTGTTGGCAGCTGAGCCTCCTTGGGCTGGGGCCTGACTTCATCCCATGTTCTGCAATGTTCAGAGTGCCATCGACCAGCTGGAGAAAGAGAAGATGCCCAAGAAAGGCAGCAGGTGGTGGTTCTCCTGGAGGAGAAGAGAGTTCCCATCAGAGGAGGTGTGTTTGCAGCCATGGCTGCGATGACCATGTCCCCAAGGGACAGGCATCATCCTTGTGGCTGGCAGGGATGGGGTCAGGAGAACAGCATGGTCCTGGGGATGGTCTGAGACTGAGTACAATAGTGACCAGAGCGATCTGGTGATGACTTCTGTTGCCGTCCCCTTGGGTCTGTTAATGCTTGAAGAGCAGGACACCACCTGGTAATGTGGTAACATGTGGGCCTTGTAATGGTGAGGCTTCTTGCTGTGTGCTACTCGTGCTGCACAGCCCAGGTACCACGTGTGCTTGCTGGTCTCCCTGCCCCACCACAGCACCAAATTGTGGTTCCTCTTCCATGAGTCAATGTCCTTATGAAGGTAGGGGGATGCATTGCCACCTGCTTTCTGGTATTGCTGCTCCAAGTGGCAGTAAGGCAAAGCAGCTTCTGCTCCTGCCCTTGGTGCCAAGGTGCTCACACCATTTTCTGCCTGCAGCAGCAGTTGAGGCCAGAGGAAGCCAACGTGGGGATGCAGCAGCATGACTCTGCTCAGCAGAGGTGAGTGCCTTCCTCCCAGGCTGCCTTTAGGACTTTGTGTGGGCTTTTGATATCTTTTCCTCCTAAATGACCAGTTAATCCCAAATCTAGCTTCTACCTCTGAGGGTAGAAAGCTCTGTTAAGGCTATGGTTGACCCTGGCCCAGCCAAGCTTCTCCATGGCTGCTTCTTGGTGGATGGGTTGTCCTGGGTCCCCTCTAGATATCCCCTGGTGCTCTGAGGACAGCCGTGGTCTGAAGCGTAGAGCCAACATGTTCTGCCCTTCCTTGTATAGGCAGGAGGGGGAGAAGGTGTCATCCAGCGATGATGAGCCCCTACACCCTGGGGACACATTTGCAGTGGATGCTCCTGCACTGAAATCTCGCCCAACCTACAAGAAGTCCCTGCGACTCTCTTCTCAACAAATAGTATGTACTTTACTGCTCCTCCTTCACTGCCTGCTTGTGTGTGTAGGGGTGAGACAACCTTTGAAAAGGGATTTTTCTTCTCCTGACCTCATGTTTTTGCGGGGTATTGCAGTATTTCGCCCTGGGTGGCCACTCTGTAGAGGCTTGGGGTCTTGGTGGTAATCTGGCCTCTGGCAAGTCTTGGACTGGTGTGAATTGGTGCTGGTGTACCACTTTTGTTCTCCCTCTGCCACAGGAGAGGCTGAAACTGCAGGATGGCCCCAATGAGGTGGCATTCAGTGTGACAACTCAGTACCAGGGCACGTGCCGCTGTGAGGCCACCATCTACCTGTGGAACTGGGACGACAAAGTGGTGATCTCAGACATTGATGGCACCATCACCAAGTAAAGGGTCTTTCTCCCACCCACATCCCTGCTCTCCCCTGTTGGGGGAAAGTGTCCTTTCAAGGCTTGCATTAACAGCCAGGAGGGACCACAAACCACATCAAGATACCCACCAGACTGGATCAGCCTAACATCGTCTTCTTTCCTTCTAGGTCAGATGCTCTTGGGCATATCTTGCCACATCTGGGAAAAGACTGGACTCATCATGGGATTGCTAAACTCTTCCACAAAATCCATCTGTAGGTATTGGATTAACTGAAGCCAAGGGGAATTGGGAGGATGATGGAGGAGAAATTGAGTGGGAGCCAGAGTTAGGGCTTCTTACACACTGCTGCTGGCTAAAGCAGCTTAATTTTCTGCTGTCAGTGATGGCTGATGCTTGCTGTCCTGTCTAGTGGGTGCTGGGGAGTGATGTTTGGGGCTTCCCCTGGGAGCTGGGAGCAGGTTCTTGTATTGTCTTCCCTGGGAGGAGTGTGCATCCGTGGTGGCTTTGCTGGGAGCTGTAGTTGAGTAGCGATGGAGATGAGATGACACAAGATTACACCTGAGAAGCCACAGACACAGCCAGATACCTTCGCATTGCTGTGCAGCAGTGGCACAGGGGTCCACCCTGCACTCCCAGCCTCGTGGATGGGTGCCGGTTCCTCTCTGGGTACCGCTTCCCATGCCCCCAGGGGACCGACTGTGGGATGCTGGCAGCAGGGGAGCCCACCCTGCAGCTCCGTCGCTGGCATCTCTGGCCACTAAGAGGCACTGTGGGCCCGCGAATGGCTCATCCTGGCCCCGGGGAGGAGATCACAGGGCTCCTGCTTCCCGGGGGGCTGCAGGTACGGAATTGGGGATGCCTGCTGACACCTCTGATCCTGCGAGAGCATTTTACCTCCTCTGCCCGAGCTGCCCACCCAGCCGTGCGGGCTGCCTGGGGGATGCAGGGCTGCGTCCAGCTCCCCATAAGCTGCAGGACCCCAGTGGGATAAAGGTGCTGGCCTAGCGGTCACTACTGGGTATGTGGGTACCAAGCAGCTCCTTGCAGTCAGGATGGGTGTGCGGCTGCTGGGGGTGGGGCTGGAGGGGGATACGGAGTCGTCCTCCAGTGCCGCTCCCCAGCAGAGAGGCAGATGGGGGCCTCGTTTAGCCTCAGTCTTCTCTGGGTGAGTGAGTTGTGTTGTTTGTGAAGCCACCTTGCTTGCTGAAGGGGTGGACAGGGTTTTGGCTAAGGCCAAGCATTCAGCCTCATCCTCCCTCTTCCTCCTTGGAGCGGGAGTGAGAGGACATCTTGTCCAGGGTGCAGCTCAGAGGGATTCCCTGTGTTCTCTCTAGAAATGGCTACAAGTTCCTCTACTGCTCAGCCAGAGCAATCGGCATGGCACACATCACCAAAGGCTACCTCAAATGGGTCAACGACCAAGGCTGTGCCCTCCCCAAAGGCCCCATCCTGCTTGCCCCTAGCAGCCTCTTCTCTGCCTTTCACAGGTATTGCACCTCCCCCCCTCCTCCCTGGCTCTGCACCTGGGGATGGCATCCTCTTCCCTCGGCTCAGTGGTGAGGGATGTCACAGCTTCTGGCCTCCTTGGTGCAGGACACCTTTCAGATGCTTGCCCTCCCTGGAGCTTTATGGAGGAGTTCCTGCAATGCACAAAATCACTTTTCAGATCACCTCCTTGAGCACCACACGGCCTGGCTGCCCACAATCCTGGCCCACTAGTGCCACTCTGACCTCTGTTTCTTGTGCTGCAGGGAGGTGATTGAGAAAAAGCCAGAGATGTTCAAGATCGCCTGCTTGAGGGACATTCAAAACCTGTTTGCCCCAAACCTGCCCTTCTATGCGGCCTTTGGGAACAAAGCAAATGTGAGTGGGTCTCCTGGGGTGGAGGGAGGGCTCAGGCTGAGGTGGCGGCGATGCCTTCCTGTAGCTCTTATGCCTTGCTGGCCTTCCTCTGGCAGGATGTCTACGCATACAAGCAAGTGGGCCTGCTGGAGAGCCACATATTCACAGTCAACCCCAAGGGAGAGCTGATCCAGGAGCTCACTAAGAACCACAAGTCAACGTAAGTGACCTGCCTGTTCCTTGGCACCTTTGGGTTAACCTGGCTTTAACCCAGAGAGATGTTTCATGGGGTAGAAAGCAAAGAAAACCCCAATGCAACTACTTTCTTACTGCATAGGTATGAGCGGCTGTCGGAGCTGGTGGACCTGATCTTCCCTCCCCTAGGTGGAAGAGTTGCTCTGGCGTGTCCAGAGTACAGCCTCTTTGCCTACTGGAGATCTCCATTGCCTGCTGTTGACTTGGATGTCTTCTCCTAATCCCATTACTTGTGGAGACCTGACCTAGAGCTCTCCTGTGTTTCCTCTGCTAGGACTGGATTCTCCAGATGTGTCTCCTCCTCCCTGTTTGCTGCTCAAATATTTTATACTTCTAATACGGGTCATATTCTGCACTAGAAGGACCTCTCTCTGGGGGCCAAAGTGGGGTGGGGGACTTCTGACTCTTAGAAATCCTTGTAAGCTGGGTCCTTCTTAATATTTTTAACATCTTTAAAGCCTGGCTGTTTTTCAAAGGTGGTGGTGGGTCATGGTCTTATTTATTGATGAGCCTCTGGCATGGCTGTTGCTACCTCCAGTATGACCAGTATTCCCAGCCAGTATAGCTCCCTGCAGTTTGTTGGCTGATAGAATGAAGCTGTCCTGTGGCTTAATGACTCATTAAAGTGGATGGAAGCTGTGGTGGGTTTGAGAGTGCCTCACTAATAATTAATAAATAGTGCCTTAATCCAGGCTGCCTCCTGTTTGCTGCAGAGTTGTGCATGAAAGCGGGAGCCAGGCTCTGTGTCCTTTTGCAGACAGGGTTAAGTTTATCCTGCTGAAGTGCCCCACCAGGGGTGTCTTGGTGGGGATGGGGCATGACCTGGAGCTTCCGAGGCCTGTGGAGCAGCTGCACTGACAGACTTTAATTTTTTAATATTTTTTTTGACCTACTACCTTCAGGTAATGTTGCAAACATGACTTAATATGGGAAGCAAACCCTGGTGCTGTGTGTCTGCGTGCATGTCCGCATGAATATCTCCTGTGCCAAGGCAGGGACTTCTTCTTGTGCCCCTGTATTGGAGCATCCTTATGTGGGTTTGGGTTGGGTTAGGACTGGTTAGCCTGTCCCTGTGCTGGGTGGGAGATGGCTCTGAAACCACGGTTGTGCTGCAGGCAGCTGTGGGTGCAGCCTGGCTCCTGCCCTGCTCCCAGAGCTCTTGGCTGTTGTTACATAAAATAAAACAGGCTTGGCTCTTTCCTCCAGTCTGGCATCCAGCTTCTCCTTCCCTGCCCACTGCGTGAGTGTAAATCATCTCCTTCCACTCTGTCTGCCCTCTGTTCTTCTCTAAACAGCCTCTGTGCTCCAACTGTAGCTCCCTGTCTTAACCCAATCCTGGTATTATGCTGCTTCTCTTAAAGCCACATCAGTCCTTTTGCTCCTGGAAACGTCAGCAAGAAATGCTTTATTTTTTTTATTTTTTTTATTTTTTTTTACTTTCCAGTACAAACAGTCTTTCAGCTTTTAAAATCTGAACAAATGTACAAGGCTCTTAAAACAATAAAACACAGCCTCATGGCACAATCAGTTGTGAACTGCCTTGGAAAGCTGCCTGTGCAAGGACAACTGCATGAGCACCATCTCCTTCCCTCTCTGCAAGCAAAAACAAAAAAAAATGCCCTATTTTGTACAAAGTTCCTTTCACTTTTTAAACATGAATAGCTGAGAACTGAAATACAAACGGTCCGTAGCTTCAAGTGACTTGTCAGGAATAGTCCAAGCATAGCACCATTTTCTGGAAGGTCACACTTCTTCCCAGCTCCCTCTGTGCTGGAGGATGCTGCTGTTGTTCAGCCGCTCCCTAACCCAGCTCTGGCCCGGGAAGGGATGAATGTGGCCCTTGGCTTAATTTTCTCTTTGGTTGCTGCAGCCCTTTTTCTCCCTGTTGTGAGAGGATGAGGAGGGAGCTTGGGCAGGATCCTCACGGGGGGTGAGGACTCTCCTGGCCTATTGCAAAGTGCTCAGGGTTGGCTTGAGACTTCTTCCAGAGGCTAGGGAGGAAAAAAAAGGGGGTTGTTGTCTAAGAACAAGTTTTGCAGGATGCCCAAAGGCAGGTGGAGATTGCTCCTCCACTGGAGAAATGTCTCAGCAGCTGCAGCATAGCTCCAAGTCAGCAAAGCCCAGAGCAGGCAGTGGGTTCTGGTGCTGTGAGCATCCAGCAGCCTGTGAGCCAGTGGGGGTGACTGGGTGGTGGGAAGCCTGGTCCCCTCTCCCTGAGAGCCTGTGGTCCTCTGGCAGGGGCGTGCCCTGACATGTTTTATTGCATCAGGGTAAAGTGATGCAGCCAGCTGGAGTCTGTGATCCCCATGGTCCCTCCTAGCTTGGAAGCATCTGTTTCAAGGAGCTCCTCCAGTTTTTATGGGAGAGAGTGGAGGAGAAAAGGCACCTAGATGCATCTCTGCTGGGAGTTGCTGCTTTATGCTGGCCTGACCACAGAGCTGCTCCTTTGCAGGATGGAGGGGAGCAGGATGGGAACGGTAGTGCAGAAGAGCAGGGATGACCTGGTGATGAGTGTGAGGTGGGAGCTGAAGGCAAGCTGGTGTGGAAGGGTCCATGAGCTGCAATGCTGAGCTGATAGAAAAATATGTTCCTCTGCCATGAAGTGCCAGAGCTGCTAAGATGGAGGCTCGTTAGTTTCTTCTTCTTCCTTTCTGGTAATGAAGCCCTGTTGGCTGAGCAGCAGAGGACACCCGTGGTGGGCTTCCCAGAAGAGGTGGGTTTTGTGCGCAGCAGCTGCACAGACCAAGTGCACACTCCGTAAGGCGAGGCTTCAGTTGCTCAGGAACACGTACAACCTTTTCCAGCCTGCGTGTTCACAGGAAACCAGAGTGACTTTGGGTAAATCACTTCAGTTTTGCACTCTTGAGAGGTCTTCTCAAAGGTGCCCTGCTGTCCTCCTCCTCAGTGTTCTGCCTCGGTGCGGGTCCTTGGGGCTGTTGGCATCCCAGCAGGCTCAGAACAACATGAGGAGGCTGCAGGCTTTGGCTTCTGCACTACCAGACAAGGAAAACCGGCACAGAACAAATGAATCCTCACACCCTGGAGCTGCTGCAGCTCTCCTGCTCCAGGATGAGATGAGGGAAAACACGTTCACAGTTTAAGCAAAAAAACCAGGAGAGAACAAGAGCTGAAGGACAGGGCTGCTCCGTACCCAGCTTGCTCTGCAGAGACCTGCAGCCTCACGTCTCTTTGGGGAAGACACAAGTTTTCCACAACCCTTGGTGTCAGTCCCAGGTGTAACCAGAGATCACAGCAAAGGGGTGTTACAAAGCAGGGCCCTCCCCCAAGTGCTGCTGCGATTGTTTTAGCTGCGCAGTGTGATTCTTTGAAAGACAACAAGGGCCACTTTGCAACCAGATGAGCACCACGACAGTGGGGTGTTCGAAAATATACATACAGATAGCATTTATGTATATGCATATGTGTATTTTCCTAATGCACATCCTCATATGCTTTGTGAGGCCTCTGTGTTTGCATGGAGGAGTGAGCCGTATAAATGGATATAACACAAGGAGTGCTGCCGTCTTGGAGAGGGGAAGGCAGTTCCCAGGGGGACGTGTGAATACGTGTGTTCTTTGAAAGCCACAATTCCTGTGGTGCGTTCCGTTCCCTGTAAGGAGCCCTGGCTCTGCTCAGTCTCTGGATTAAGACACAGGTGGTCTTTAGGTCAGAGAAACTCTATTCCTCAACTGACAACTACAGGGTTTTATTCTTCAAGAAGCGATAAATCCACAAAAATAAAATAAAATAAAAAAACATTCCTGCCTCCAGCTTCCTCCTGAATTGTCCTTCTGGGGCCATCAGCCCAGGAGCCAAAGCAACGCCTCCAGCCAGCTAGGAGGCAGTGGCCACTGCTGCACCAGGGTCAGGACAGCTGCTGAGCATCAAGAGGCGAGTACCGTAACCGTGGAGTTATGGAAAAGTGGGGTCGACAAGATTTAAAAATAAAAAAGAGGTTGTAGCAGCTTTTAATTTATCTTTTCATTTAAAAAAATTATCCCGAGAACCGTTGTCACATTGGAGCGAGTCTGTGTGATATAAGTTAATCCTGTCCTTCACGGGGAGGAGAAGGAAGAAGCACGTGGAGGTGCGGCTAATGCTGCTTCCCCTCCGCCTGCTCTTCCAAGTGGCTGACCTGCTCAGCCAGCTCCGAGACCTTGGCTTGGCAGTCAAGCAGGTTGTCCTTCAGTCCCGTTATTTCCTGAGAGTGGGCAGCCAGGGTCCCGTTCATGTGGTCCATGTAGTCCCACAGACTGCCCGTGTGTTTCTCCAGTTCATCCCTGATGCCGTCCAGGCTCCCCGTGACAGCACCCAGCCTGCCGCAGACTCTCTCCACCCGGGCCACGCGGTCATCAAAGTGAGCAATCTCCTGCTGCAGGTCATGGGCCACGCTCTTGCAGGAGCTGAGGTCGCTAATGATCCTGGCTTTGAGTCGCTCCAAGTCTCCCTTGAGGTTCAGGACACGCCGGTTGCTGAAGAAGAGCTGGGAGCCCTGGTCATTGATTTTCTCTTGGATGGAGTGGACCTCATCCTCGATCTTCCGCTCATGCTCATCCAGCGAGGAGTTGACATGTGTCATGGTGTCTGAGTACTGGGAGACAGAGTCCTTGAGCCCCGTCAGAGACTTGCTCACGGTGTTCAGGTTGATCTTCAGCAAGGTGATCTCTCCTTGTAAAGCCCCCGATGCTTCCTCCTCAATTCGCCGCTGGATCTCCAGGATGGTGGCGTTCAGCTTGCGCAGGAGATCGTAGTTGCTGTCCATCCGGAGGAGCAGGTCCTGGTTCTTGTTCTGGCAGTCTTCAATCTCTGTTCGGAAGGTCTCCACATCTTTGGAGGCAGAGGTGCAGCCCAGGGAACAAGTGTTCTCCAGCGTGATGAGGCGATTCTGCAATACCTCCAGTGTCTCGTCCGTCCGTTTCCTCATGCTGGTAAGCTCCCCCTCCAGCACAGGCACCACCGCTCCATCCATGCCCATGGGAGAACTGACATTGTTCAGCTCCCCCACGATGCTCATGAACCTGTCCTCCAGGGTCTGCATCTTATCTTCAAAGGCAGTCCTCATGCCATCAACTTCTGCTATCACTGTACCTCTCATGCTGTCCTCTATACCAGAGCAGCAGCTCCCTGTTTCTCTCTCTGTAGCATTGAGTCTGGCTTCCAGGTCCTCAAAGCGCCCTTCAAAGAGGTTCCCTAGGGTGACAGTGGAGATTTCTCCATCCAGCCGTGAATGCAAGTTCTTCTGGGACTCAGAGATGCTGTGAAGGCCCTTCTCAAGGATGTTCATGCGGTCGGTGAGGTAGTCCAGGTTGCTGCAGCAGCTTTCTACCACCGTCAGCCCTTGGATCTGGGTCTCCAGCTGGGAGATCTCTTTCTTGATCTCTAGCTCCTTCCCGTCCAGCGTCTGCTGCAGCCGCAGGTTGGCAGCTTTCTCCTCCTCGCACTGCTGCCGCACCTCTTGGATCCGGAAATCACACGTGGTCTGGATCTTCCCCAGCTTCTTCTCAAAGCCATCGAGCAGCTCTCCACGTAGGTTGCTCAGCCGTGTGTCCACGTACTCCTCCAGCAAATCGATGGAGGTGAGGGGCGAGGGCCGCGCTGACTCCAGCAGATGCTTGATCTGCCCATCGTGGTCCAGGACCATGCCACGAACCTCATGCAGCAAATCTGCCTTGGTTTTCAACACATCGCTCACCTCCGTCACTTTGGTCAGAATCTCCCCCACAGGAGGGTATGTGGCGATGTCAGCTTTGTCCGCCACATCCACCAGGCCATCAGGAATGATGCCAAAGCCCACCGTCGAGTCAGGCGTGCCCGGGCTGTTCATCAGGGAGCCAATCATCTTGGTGGTGTCCTCCTGGATGGCCAGGCGCAGGCGGTCCCCCAGGCCGCTCACCATGGTGTGCAGGCTGTCATAGGACTGGGAAAGGCGCCTCACCTCCTCCTCCAGCCGATCCAGGCGGTCCCCGAAGAGGCCAGGCAGCTTCCTGCCTGCACAGGGAAAGAAACAGAAAGCGCACAATCAGGGCTGGTGCTCCTTTGACTTCCCTCCTTGTCTGTCTTCTAGATTTGAGTGCTTTCCCATGCTAACTGACATCAGCTCCTGCCTCCCTCTTATTGCCATTTCAGCTAAACATCAGCCCACTCTTCCTCCTTTCCTCTACATCGCATCTTAAGCTGATCAGGAAACCTTCTTTCTTCTTGGGATCAAGCCCTCAGCTCCCAAATTCAACAGTAGGTGATGAGAACAGCCCGGGGGAGCTTTGTCTTGAGACACACTTTATCGACCCCAAAATTAATGGAAAAACGCTTTAAAGCAATGAGGAAAGGCAATTTTGAAGTAGCACATTTGGGAAGAAACTAGGCTTAAAAAGAGAGGGATCCTCAAAGGAATCAAATGTCAGGCCTCTCATCAGAAAGCACATCACCCACTGAAGGTTTGCCGTATTCGTGCCCTATGCTAGAACGGAAAGAACAGAGAGTTTTGAGAGCATGCCAGTGGTGTGGTAACCTGGGAATGTGAAGCAGGAGAGAGATCTCACCATACTGATTCTTCTTTGGTCCTGGAAACAGTTCAGGGTGGCTTTTTGGATAGGGAGGAAGTCTAGGCATTGGAAACATCTTTTGCCCGGGAGGCATTTTAGGGCTGGGATGTTGGGGCAGAAGGCCAGGTTGGTCGGTCGGGCTGTCGTGGCAACCTTCTCCCATGAAGCCTGGGCAGCACCTCCAGGCCAGCTCAGTCACTGTCTTGTATCCAATCTTGTATTTGGGTCTGAAGAAGGTGCGGTACCTTTCCAGGAGAGGGGAGAAAGAAAAAAGACAATTTAGAGATTTAACCTCAATGCCAAGCAATAGAGTGGGGTCATGGGTCCTGTTGGGTGGGGGAAATATGGGCATATGGGGAAGCCTGGCTGAGACCCATGGGCTGCAGCTGCAGACCACAGCCCAGCTCCTCCAGGAGCTCTTGCTGCACCATAGCTCAGTGAGGCATTGTGGTGGTTGTACAGGGACACAGCTCATTAACCAGCGCTCTGAAAACATGCCCACCTTCTCCAGGACTGCGCCATGAGGTGCAGTTGTGAAAGCACATGATGAGAGAAGAGTTCTCCCCAACAAGCTGATAACACAACTAGACAAGCCTGAGAAGCAGCCCAGGGGTGAGGAGGGTCTGTCTGAGCAGAGCTGTTATTTATAGATAAGTGGTTTCTGCAGAGATTTTTATTGGATTTTTTTTAACCTGGGACTCCCATTGCTGGATTAAAAAAGCCGCTATAAGTGTATTGCTCTGGTCTCTGGCCATATAGATGACCACTGTGACAGGTGCCACACAGTTTGGCAATGTCTAGCCCAGGAAAGCACAAGAAGAAATGATGGAAGTGATTCCAAAACCTCTGGGAGCTGGGATCACTTCCAAGAGGGGTCTGGGCTGGTTGTGGGTGTGTTTTGTACCTAGAGAATTTCCTTGTGGGGTAAAAACATCCTCTTCTCAACTGTAATCATGTCCTGAAGCCTCCAGGAGGGTTGAAATACCTTTGGAAAGGTATTTTCTCTATGGGTGGACGGCAGCAGCTCGATGGGAAGCTTTGGCTGGCCTTACAAGCAAGAGCTTTGGCAGTGGGGCAGCAGAGGTGTGGCGAGGTTTGTTGGGGTGATGCCATGTGGCGTGCACAGAGGGATGGCTCCTTACACCTCCTCCTGCTCTGCCGTGGATGCCCTGGGAGGTTTCTCCATCACCAGTTTGGGTGACACCCCATACACAGCAGAGAAGGGTGCGAGCCCACCTCCTCGCCTGGTGGGACATTAACACCCTCCCTCTCCGCTCTCACACTACATGGCGTATCCACCAGCCCAGCAGGGAGGACTCAGCTGCTCCCAGCTCTTCCTTGGCACCTTCCCACGAAGCCACAGAGGTGGGACAGGACCTCACCAACACCCGTGCTCCCCCCACCAGCCGAGCTCAGCTGTGCAGGGCTGAAGACAGCATGTTTCTCACCACCTCCGAAATGCCAATGCTTTGAATTTAACTTCTGGAAATTTCCAATCTGAATTTACCAAGGCCTGAAAATCCTGAAATTTGCTGTCTTGCAACAAGACAGACAATCAGACCCTTGTTCTTCTCCAGCAGAAGATCTTGGAGGAGGTGGCACAGCCATCTGTGCTGGACAGAGGGGCTGCGTCGGGCACTCGCATTGATCCAGTAGCTCAGGGCAGCACACGGGGCTGAACCTCTGTCCCCCCTGTCCCTCCTGGGTCCTCAGTGTCCCCAGCCCAGGCTGCAGCCCCCAGGCAGTGCCACTTCCCCACGACTCGCAGTGCGATACAGCCACCTCTGTAAGCACCGCAGGGCAGGAGGAAAAGGCAAGCTTCTGTTCTTTGAATCACTTCAAAATTTCTCAACATCGACAATTTCCCAAGGGCACGAGACAGTTTCAAAACAAGCCTTATTATTGTTTTTCCTCTTCACAGACGCTGCTGAGTTTCTGTGGTCTTTCCTTCTGTCTTAGTGAGTAGAAACCTGCCTGGATGTACCACGGCAGGAGACCGCTGCACCCAGCCACTGTCAGAAGGTGAAATGAGGATGAAGATGGCATCCGGAAGACAAGACACCTTCTCTGTGTCACGCTGGAATCTGCAGAGGAGCCAGGAGCCCTTTGGCACCTCCAAAACCTTCTCCCCCTGCTCCAAACAGCAACAGGGGAAATATTTATTGCAGCTGCACAATCGTTAGCTGATGGCCTCAGTGTGTGGAAAAACCCATGTTTCCCTCTCATGCATGAATGCAGCATCCAAGGTTGTGCAGAAAGCTCAGCTGTGGGTCCAGCTGCTTTCAAAAAGCACTCTGGTTTTGCCCTGGTTCTGTTTGAAGGGCTGAAGGGGCTGAGCAGTGGACATTGCAGAGATGGGAGAGGCTTTGGGGATCTCCTCCATGGGTACCAGCCGCTGCAGGATGTCCTGAAGTCCTCAAATGCTGCTAAAGCACTTGTGATGGGAGCAAGGGAAGAGCAAGTCAGCGAGCAGGTCCAATGGCCCCTCTTTGACAGGAAAGGCGCCAAGTTGGCATGCAGCATTGCCAGCTGCAGCACCATGCACTGGTGCCACAGGTGGGGTGCCAGGCTCTGACCAAGTCCCTCTCAGCGGGCCCGAGGAGGATGCAGGGCTGCAGCATTTCTGCATGGAGCAGCATCCCCAGCCAGGGGGCTGTGGAGCACGGGTGAACCACAAAGTCCCGGTGTCCACCCTGCCCCAGTTGCAGCTCCAGCTGTGGCACAGCGGGGTGTTTCCCTCCAGCATTAGCAAAGTGGCAGAGAGTTCTGCAAACATTTTCCATGGGCAAGAAGCCCTCAGCCAGCCAAAGTCTCTGCTTTCTCCTCCCCTTGGTCAGGCTCTCACCCAGCTGCCAGACTGCAGATCTTTAACACAGTCCTTCCCTGCACACATGCACATTGCATCCCCCCACCTTCCCAAGATTTCTGGATTGGTTTCTAATGAGGGATAGAGCTCTCTTTCCCTCCTGACAGACCCCATCTTGCCTCCTCCCAACACTGCTGCTCTGCCACTGCCTGCCTTGTCGAGGAAAAGCCCTTTAGTCCCTTTTACTGCCCTCTGGAAAACATGGATTCATGGTTAAAAGGGGAGCACAGGGGCTTGGGAGCCTGAGGAGAGCTGAGACCTGAAGCTTGGAGCGGGGAGGGAGCTGTGCCCTGGCATCCCCCATACTCACAGCACTTTCCCTGGGCACTTGGGTCCCCAGCTGCACTTGTGGTACTCAGCCTTGACGTAGCTCTCGGCCCCATCCTGCAGCGTGCACGTCACGTTGCGCTGCACCACGTAGGCACAGTAGCTCCTAGGGGGAAGCACAGAAAGATACCATCGCCCCCTGCCCTGGCACACAGCAGCAGCCCAGCTGCTCAATCCATCCCCAGGCACATCTGCCTGCCCTGTTGGTGAGGTTTGGGGGGGTCCAGCAGACAAAGGAACCCCCTAGCCTGGGCAGCTGTTGGGGTGGGTGATGCCCCCACCTCATTCCCTGAGGACAGAGACAGCAGCAGGGCCTGGGGAAGCACAGGGAGTGGGGATGGAGCAAAGTCCCCCAGTCCCTCTCCCAGCACCCAGCCTGGGTGCACAGGCAAGGGACAGTCAGATGCTCCTGGTATGGCCGGGCTGGGTGAATTGTCTTCTGCTCTGGGGTGTCCCTGAGTACACTGACCTTCTCCTGCCTTCACCCAGCTGCCTCTCAGAGCCTCCACGGGAGCCAGCACTGCCCAGCCTCATTAGCTGCCCTCTGGGTGCCAGGATCCAGGTGGGTCCAAGCATTTTTCCTCTGGGTTAAGGGAGTGCAGCTAAACCCTGCGCCTTCAGCACAGCTCTACTTTTGCCTCAGCTGTGCTGGGCTCTCCACTCAGCCTCAGGCAGTGCCTGGTCCACAATGTCCTTCTGAGCTGGTGGCTGCCCCATTCTCCCCCAGCTGTGGTCACTCTGCAATTGAGAAATCAGTCCTGGTGCTGGAAACAGGCTGTGCACTCATGCCTTCTGATTTTTTACTGTCTACAACAAACCCAGAGCCTCCTCAGACAGATCTGTAGTGTTGCTGTGCTGCAGGAGGTTGGGTGGGTGCTGCTGCCCTGGTCACAGCCACATTGCCACCAGTTCTGGAGTCACTTGGAGCCTCAGCCGCAGAGCTGGTCTGTGCTCAGCACAGCACTGCGTGAGTGGTGAGACAGGCTGGAGGGACATGCAAAACTCCACCAGCCCTGGCAGTTATGGGAATAGCGCTGTAGAAACAGCTCCATCAGCATCTGGCAGGGGTGGTCCATCCTCCTGCAGCCCCTGGTGTGCTGCCAGCACCAGGGCCAAGCCCAAGAACCTTCAGACATTGCTGTATGTAGAGTCACACCCACACCAAGTGTGATGCTACCGTCAGCAGAGGGAGAGGAGATGCAGGGCTGCAGAATTGCAGCTCACCCCACCATAGAGGCAGGGACAGCACTCGGGTTCCAAGCCAGGTGGAGGCTGGAAACCTCTTCAGATCCCTAGGATGGGTGATGCAAGGAGCAGAGCCTCTTACCTCCTGCCATCACACCTGCAGGTGAGTGCCTCAGGGTACCAGCCAGCAAACCCAGTTGCTGAGGATGAGGTGGGCAGGAGGAAATCCGCGTGGGAAGGATGTTGGAGAGCTGGTGGGACAGATGGAGGCCAAGGCTGTTGCAGCTGAAGGCAGGGCTGCCAGCAGGAGCAGATGGACTTGGGCCACAGGGGCAGAGACAGCGGGGATGTGCAACGAGGCAGGGATTAAAGTAATGGAGACATGGCAGATGGCAGAGCGAGAGGAGAAGACAGCACAAGCACACAGCACAGATCCAAGGCAGAGTCTGCATGGAGCAGATGGGCTGGCGTGAGCTGCAGGTGTGGGGAGATGTTCAGTGAGGCGGGAGGACCCAGCTCTCCCCACACGAGCAAGGGTCGTTGCAGCCTGGCCATGGGGTGGGAAGCATCCGGGGTTGCCTGGCATCACCATTGCACGGCCTGCGGAGAGCAGCATCGGGTCTGACCAGGGAAATGAGCTGCAGAGCCTCAGCCCAGCTCTCCTGGGCTTAGATGGCATCGAGACACCTCTGGCAGGTGGAGGTGAGGGGAGGGACTGGGACAGTTATGATGGAGCAGAAGGGTTTGAGAGGACTGTGGTGTCTCCTGTTTGCAGGAGTGAGTGTGCACATGCACACACGTGTGTGCACAGTTCCTGTCGTACCCCTCCCCCCAATACCCTCTGGAGGTGTTTAAAAGACAGGTATACGAGTTTCTCAGGGATCTGGTTTAGCAGTGGACAGGTATGGTTGGACTCGATGATCTCAAAGGTCTTTTCCAACCAAGCAGTTCTATGATTCTAAGATTCTGTGATTGATGACAGAGCAGGGGACTCTGGCTCATCCTGAGTGGGGAAAGATCAGTGAAGGAGGGACAAGCACTGCTGGCAAACACGTGAAGAAAAAGTACATCCTCTACTCATGCCAACGCTTACAATGACCCTCCCTGGCGCCCCTGTTCAGAGGTGTTGAGCAGGCTCCTCCACCCCCAACAGCCCACGTAGGGCAGGAACTCCTCAGTGAAGCAGCAAGATGGGAGCAGACTCATCCTCCTTCTGACACCCTGTTTCTCTCTGCTTCCTCCCAACCCCACATCCCCAGTGCATCCCCCTCACTCCCTCCAGGAGCAGCACCAGCACCTCTACTCCAGCCCCAAGGGCAGTTTCTCCCCTGGGATTGGCACCGCAGCTCCTGGCAATAGCTGGCATTTCCAGCCTGCCCAGACACAAGCAAGAGGCTGCCAGGCTCAGAGCCTGTGCACGGATCTGTGCTGCTCCCCACTCCCCCGAAAGTGAGTCATTTATCCATGCAGAGGGCCACGAGAGAGCGAAGGCCAGCAAATTTTCTTAGCTGGAGGAAAGGGAGATCATTTATGCATGTACATGTGGAAATTTATAATCACTGTCTATCCACAAATCCAGGATCTGCTTACAAACACTTATTAACCCCTGCTGTAAATAAGCTGGTAGCCAACACTGGCAAATCTATTAGCCACTAATAAACACTTTCTACCTGTGATGACTTGGATTAAGGTGCTTCTGGCTCGCTCTCCTTCTCAGAAACCCCTCTGCTCCTCACCCACCTGTGGCTAGCAGTTTTATAGCTCCAGCCTGATGTTTTAAGAGTGAGCAGCTGGAAAATGTTACGGGTTTTGGAAAGCTCTCACTGGCACTGCCAGTATTGTTCGCCTCAAATGTTACTTTATTCATTTCAGCTTTCTCATAACACCATGTGCTCCCCCTTTCAAAGAAGCCCAACAGAAACAGTTCTCGCAAAGGAGTGGGGAGGGAAGCGAGTCCCCTTCCCCCCCAAAGTAACAGCCTTATTGCAACTGAATGGAAAAAGTGTACAGTACGCGTAAAGCCCACATTCCTCATCTGCCTGAGCCTTCCAGGTTACTTGAAAACATATTTCAACTCTAGTAAGCCTGTGCTTTACAAGTAAATGGACAAATTCCCTCCTAGCCAACTGGTGTTTTCATGCAGAGGTTTGTGCACTGCTCCATTCCCCCCTCTCCCATACATCACAGCCCCGCACCTCCTGCACTCACTCCACCTCACCACCCCAGCCCTGTCCCCCACGGGACTGCAGCACACACATCCCCCACGCACAAAGCCTGCTCCCTCTTGGAAACTGCCTAACGAGGGATGCCCGCAGCAGCTGCGTACCCGGGGAAGGGCAAAACCACTGCCCACTGAGGGATGCCCATGGTGGCCAGGTACCATGGGGGGACCGCTGCCCACCGAGGGATATCCGTGGCAACCAGGTACCTGGGGGCACACCACTGCCCACTGAGGGATGCTCGCAGCTGACGGGTATCCAGGGGGAAACCACTGCCCACCGAGAGATGCCCACAGCACCCGGGGATGGAGGAAAGCACTGTCTACTGAGGGATGTCCGCGGTGGCCGGGTATCTGGGGCGGACCGCTGCCTGCCAAGGGATGCCCACAGCAGCTGGGTACCCGGGGGGGACCGTCGCCCACTGAGGGATGTCTGTGGCAGCCGGGGAGGGGGAAAATCACTGCCCACCGAGGGATTCCCGTAGCGGCCGGGTACCCGGGGGGACGGCTGCCCGCTAGTACCAAGTGCCTGCCATCCATGCCCGGCAAGGGATGCCTGTGGCGAATGGTCCCCCAGGGATGCTGCCCATTGGTACCCAGCGCCTGCCATTTGTGCCCGGGAAGGGATGTCCGACGGCAGCCGGTATCCCGGGAGGGATGCCCGGGAGCGATGCCGGCTGCCGGGGCGGATCGGGGTGGCGCAGAGTCGCTTACTTGTGTTTGCCCACGGGCTTGCCGAGCTGCGGGCTGGAGCCGGCCGTGTAGAGGCTGTACCTGCCGCCGTAGGGCAGGGGGGCGGCGGGGGGGTAGAAGGCACCTTTGGCGTCGGAGAGGGCGAGCAGGGTCCCCAGGGAGAGCCAGGCGAGCAGAGCTCCGCGGCGGCGCAGCGCCCGCCGCATCGTCCCGGGACCGGCGGGGCGGGCTGGGCTGGGGTGGGAGGGGATAGGACGGGATGGGGATGGAGCACCGCCCGCTACCCCTGCCCTGCCCGTCCCTGCCCGCCGGCACACGCTGCCCCGCGCCCGCCTGACCCCTTTTGTGCGGCGGCGGCGGGGGGCGGGACCAGCTCCTCCCCCTGCCCTCCCACCGCCCCGACCCCCCGGCCCCCCCTCTTCTCAGCCCCCCTCTCAGCCCCCGCCGTGCTGGAGCCCGGCAGCGGGGCTGGAAGGGGCTGGAAGGGGCTGGACCCCTCCCCGGCTCTGCCCCAGAGCCACCCCTTCTCCCACTGCCCCCTCTCCTGCTGCTCCTTCTCCCTCTGCTCCCTCCTCAGGTCCCAGGAGGGGGTACAGGTGCAGCAGGGCCCCAGGGTATCCGCACGGCTCCCCTGCCAGCCCCCAGCCCCTGGGCTGCTCTGCTTCATCCTGGGGCGCAGGTGAAGCGAAAGGCTGGAGGGACCCCACCAGTGCCCCATGTACAGGCTGGTCTCAAGGCGATCTTGGCTGCTGGAGACTGGCAGCTGTCAGTCCTGCGGCTGGCACGACGCTGGTACAGGGCTCCATGAACTTAGCACCTGGAATTTGCAGAAAGGGCCAGTTTGGAGCTGGCATCAGCTCCACCTGGCAAATTGTGACTTTAGTTCCAGGCTCTGGGGAATCCCTTGTGTTTCTCTGCAGATTGCCGAACCTCCCGCAGCCAAGTGCATCTCCCCCTTGGTGGCTCTGGAAGGCAGGCTCAGGTGCCCCGTCATTCCTGAGCTCTAGAGGCACAGGTGATCCACAGCAGCGGGTGCTGGGCACTGAGCACCCTACCCTGCCCTGACTCCACCTTCCAGGCCCTGCACCATCAACCACAGCCGTGTAAGATCCTCTGTGTGAGCCATGGGGGTCTTTGCTGTTGGGCGAGGAGGAGAGGACCTCCACCCAGGGCACCGGCAATTTGGGAGGTGGGTCACATGCCTGGTGCTATCCGGTAGAGGTCTGCTTGTAGCCCTGCAGAGATGACGCTGTGCCAGGGAGCAGGGGATTTTATCCTGTCAGCAGAGCCTGGGCTGAGCATCCCACTGCCCCACAACACCCGCACCCATGGCCATCCCAGCAAGACCACAGCAGGGTTTCAATGAGGCTCCTGCCTCATCTGCCAGAGACCAGCCCCGAGTCAGCCCAGGCATGAAAGCACCAAGGCATGTAATGCTTCTCCAAAACAAGAAGTGGCTGAGAAAGTGTGGCTGGGTAGAATCTCAAATGCAGGAATGAAACCTGCTGCTCAGGAAGGAGGCATCAAGGCTTGGGCTGACACTGAGACGGAGATGATAAGATACTGAGACAAACAGCCTTTTTCAGCTAAGGAGCCTCTGGCTCGGGCTGAGGTGAATACAGAAACATTAGCAGGAGAAGAAAAATCCACAGGAGAGCCGTGCTGGGGGAGGCAGAGTGGAAAGACCAGGCAGAAAAACAAGAGGAGGAAGTCTGTGTAATGAACCAGTGCATCCTCTGAAGCGGCTCCCTCCTCTCAGTTCAACCTGGTGCAGGGTGTTGCTGCGAGCCACTGTGCGTTAGTCAGGCTGCGCCCCAGAGGTGGCTGCATTATGGTTTTTACATGGTGTATTTGGCAGCACATGAAGCACTTCTCGTCCAGCTGGTGCATCGGATTGTTCCACTCCGCTGGGATGCTGCAGGAGGAACGGTCTATAAGCAACTCTATAAAAACAAACAAAAGTCAACTGAGCCTGCATGGTTTAATGCTGGATGCCAAAGCCAAAGGCTAACCTTGTGCTTAGCCTTAACTTTTTTCCCTATGCACAAGGAGTAGGAGCCAGTTTTAATAACAGCGTGCTGCACGTGTGTGTCTGAGGTCTCAGGAAAAAAAACATCTGGTGTTTCACCATTTCAGAAAAAGCCTTTGGTCCTGGTCTTTGAGCCTGTGCTGTGCTGAACGGGGACAACCAGGCAGAGCCAAGGGTGCTCATTCATTCTTGCTGGCCTGGCTCTGAATGGGCGCGTGGTGGGACCCATTGCGCTTGTGTGGGTGCATGTGTGTATCTGTCTGCCTGTTCCTGCCATCCAACCCCGCTTTTGAAGCTCTGGGTCACTTTTTGCCAGATTTCATAGCGAGGCGGGATCCTCAGAGAGACTAAATTCTATTTTGTTACTCTATTGTCTAATTGTTTTATGCAAAAAGGCATCTGGATAGACAAGAGAGTGCCAAACGTGGATCCCCAGTGAGGAAATGGATTCATCATCAACTCCATTATAAGGCATCAAGGAATCCACAAAAGAGAGCGCTATTACAAGTGCCCCAAACCATGGGAAAAACTCTCATGTGCCTTATTAGCCGTGAGCTAATCCAACCATGAGACACAGAGCAGCAGGAAACTGGGATTCGTTGAGTTGCACTTCTCAGGGAGCAGCTCAGGTCTGACTCTTTTGGTGTTCAGCCATGCTGCTGCCAGTCCCCGCTGCAGCACTAGCTCTGACTGGGCAGGGGAGTGTGCCCGTGTGGAGCCTGGCACGGCATCCTGGCTCTGGAGAAGTGTTCGTGTGGAGAAGAAACAGGAGATTCCTTCCTACCAGAGCATCCTTCTGACATGGGCACGTCCCAGGAGTTAACAGAGAAGATGCCAAGCCCCATCTCCCAGAGCTGTGAAGCATGTGCTGAGCACTGAGTTCTCCAGCAGAATGGAAGTGCTTTGATACTCTGAACTGCTGCCAAAAGGCTCTGTAGACCTGCTTGCTGGTAACCTTTGGGTCAGAGAACACCAGCCCTTGGTGCCTCCCAGAGGAAAGCCCTGCTTCCCCTCCTGGCCTTGGTTGGAGGGTAAATGGGATCAGCTCAGAGCTGCAGCTGCTCAAATCTGGATGCTGGGCAAATCTGAGACCCTACACCAAGGGACATCCACAGGGGTGCCTGACCTGGGAGGCTGTGTCCATCAGTGTCCCCGTGTGAGCACCTCCTGCACCAGCTTGGCGTGTGACTAGAGAGCTTGTTTCTCCACCTGGACTGCCCACTCCTGCACAGCTGTGCTCCTGGCAAGTCCAGGGATGTATGGGTAGAAGTTTTTCCCTGCTAAGGATCCACCAGAGATTTGCCCAAAAAGCAGGGACATCTGGCGGGACCCAGGACGTACCCAGAAGCAGGAGCTCAGCTGGACGAGAAGAGAGGAAGAGTGGAGGTACCACAGCAGCTCTTCCCCTGCCCTGTCTCCCAGGGAGGGCTGGGTGAACAACCACAGGGCTAATTTCACAAGTGGATGACACCAAACAGCGACCTGTTCTGCTTCGCATGCTTTTTAATTAACACCTGCATGGCCTCATCAGCTGAATAATTGCCTCCCTTCATGGGTCAACAAGCCAGTAGCCCCTGACCTCCCGTTCCCACCTGGGTATGATGTTTGATGCCTGCACAGGGCACAGTGGGTGTGCGTTCTTGCACCGCCAAACCCTCCCATGGGCCAGCACAGCAACAGGAAAAATAATAGAATAGTCGAGGGGCTCCCCAGTTCCCCTTGCTTTTGGCCAGGACGAGCCTTGTCTACTCAAATCCTGAGCTGTGGGAAAGGCACCCACCACGCTGGGTAGCATGGGGTGCACTGCGTGCAGTGGTGAGAGGAGAATTGCCCTCTCTACTGTCGTGGGATAGGAGCAGATTGCAGCAAGGGAAATTTAAGTTGGATATTAATAATAAAAAAATCCAGTAGTAAAATGTATATAGCTCTGAAGGAGACTGTGTTGAGCCATCTGGAGATTTTAAAGGAAAGGTTAGATAAAAAAAAACCTGTCAGGACCAATTTAGGGTAGGGAAATGGGTTGGATGTCTTCCCAAGATCTTTCTCAGCCTGAGTTTTTCCGAGTACAAATTCATTTCCCAAAGTGGCAAGGCAAGAGAGCAGCTCGATTTAGAGGCAGAGTTTCTCCCTGATGATTCCCACTGGATCAAAGGCATTCCTTGAACTGGCACTCACAGAGGCCTTTCCCTTGGCAGTGAGTCTGTGTCTGTGAGAGAGACGGAGCCTTCTGGGAAGCCTGGCTTTCCCAGGTACACATCCAACAGGATCCACCCAGAGACCTCTCTGCTGTTTCAGAGTCCCTGTGAAGACACCACGGTGATCCCAGGGAGAAGGAACAGGGACACTGCCTTGCCCAAACTGGCAGGTATGTCCCAAACGCTGTAGCAGTGCAGTGGGGTACCAGTCCAAGAAGAGCAGTGACCCCAGTAGGGTCTGGTGGGCCAGGAGTTCTGCAGGTGCTCCAGTTCCCAGCTAAAACTGAGACCAAGGAAGCCCACCATGGTCATGGCTCAGCTGCAGGACTGGAAGTTCTTGCTGGCTCCCAGCACACACTTCTGCCTTATCCTGGCCCCACACTGAGCATGGACCACCTCCCCCGTGGGTTTTGATGGGAAGGAGATGCAAGCATGCAGTCAGGAGGCAGCCCTGGTCCAGCCGGTGCATCAGAAACCCAGGCAATGTCACAACACCTGCCTTGTTTGGAGGTTGCTGAGGATTTTCTCTGAAGCAGACCCTGGGCCCTCTCCCACGGGGGGTGATTGCAGTGTGTGTGTCCCCACAAGCTGTGGGGTTGGGGGCACCTGGGTTTGCCCAGGCTGTGGAGGAAACTGTGGCCAGGGGCTGAGAACAAAATCCCTTTCTTCATGGGAAAGTGCAGTGACTTGAAGTGGTCAGACAGCCTTATCTCTGGTTTCGAAAGCCACACGCTGATCATTTGTCAAGATTAGCGCGTGCGGTAGAAGGGATGGAGCTGTTCCAAATCCGTGCTCACGTCTCTTCCCTGGGCTCAAGGCCATTCATAAAAATGCCAGAGCAGCAGTGGCGGCGGCAGGCAGCACATTCTGGGGCTGTGGTTTAGGGAGGACTAGGAGGGGTCAGCCGCAGGTTACACAAGCTCTGAGCGGGGAGAAGAATGCACAGGTTGCTGTATTTATATATCCATTAGCATCCTTCCTCCAGGAAAACGCGCAGGGAGGCAGGCAGGGGAGATTTAGCAAGGGCAGGGGGAAGGCAGGAGATCCTTTGTATGGGACCGGGTTATGTGCTTAAAGAAACCCTTTCCCAGCCCTACCAGGACCCCAGGGACAAGAGAGCATTAACAGGCAACAACTGTGGAGATGCAGCAGGAGCAGTCTCCAGGGGCAAACGCAGCTGGATTCAGCAGCACATGGATGCAGGGTGAAGAGGATGAAGACCGATCAAGGGACGAGCTGCCATCCTCCCAGTAAACCCCAGCATGCGGATGACGGGTCATGGGGGACCTGGCTGGACCCAGGCTTTGCGCTGGTGTGGGTTGGCCCTGTAAGCCCCAGGGAGGAGCAGCCCTGATCTCAGCTGGTCCCTTCCCTGTCAGCTCCTGCTCAGCTGAGCAGGAGCCTGGGGAATGCTGTAAAAGGTTGGGTGCCTGAAATTAGAAAGGTTGGGTTGAAGATCAGGTGGTGTCTGGGGTGGGGTTGTGGCTGTGTGTTTATGCAACCATGGCAGGAGAGGAAAGACTGCTCTGGGGGCAGGCAGTGATCTGGGGTGAGCAAGGGGATCTCAATAGGAAGAACAAAGTCTGTCAGCTCTTGCAAGGATATCTCTGAAGCCAGGGGAAGATGGTAGAGGAGGAAAATGCTTTCAGAGTGGAGGCTTGAGACTGGATCAGGCACAAAACTGTGCTGGCTGGAGCAGAGGACCATGTTCTGTGAGGGAAGGTACTGGTGCAGCTGGGGAGCTTTTGCAGGAGGGATCCTTCCGGCTCGAAGCTTTGCAAGGAGGGCTTTGGCAGCAGATCATGGGCTTGTTCAGCCTGCCTGAGATCACAGGGGGCTGATCCCCAGTCCAACCTGCTCGAAGTAGGGTCAGGTATGAAATCATTGTTTGAGCTGCCCATCCCATGGCTCCAGGAAAGGTGCGAGCTCATCCCCCAACACCAATGTGTTATCCTGGAAACCCTGTTGTTTGCAGCACCTGAGGAGCCCTGGCTCTGGGGGATTGCATGGCTTCAGGGCTACCTGCTGGCCCGACCTGCAGCCAGGTGTGCTTGGGGAAGGTTCTCCCAGAGCAGCTCTGTGCTGCATCCCAGCTGGTGCGCACCACAGGGCTGTGGAGAGATTGCCTTCAGCAGAAGATGACCTCATGTGCTACTGAAATAATTCAATCATTTCAACACTGTAGCAGTAGTTCTGCACTTGCACTTTGCATGGTCCTTCCCATCTCTCCTGTAGGAATGCTTTTCTCTAGGGACTGTCCCTGATCCAAGAAACAGTTTTACTGGAAGTGGAAAGAACAGCAGCCTGGCATCTTGGTTTGAAGAAATGTCCCTAGAACTGGTGTGTTTGATTGCTTCTCTGGGGCTCAGCCAGGTCCTTTGCAGAGCTGTGTGTCTGACTTTCAGACAGATCTATGAGAACCCATGTTCTTCCTTGGCTGCAGATTGGCCTGGGCCAACTTTTGCCTTTCCTGGGAACCGGATGATGGCAGCAACCCAATGATTTAGCCACAAACCCTCTGCTTAATGACCTCATTGCTGCACACAGTGGAAGAAAAACACCACAAGAGTGGAAAGAAAATACTTTTCCTTTGGGACCTGGGGAACATTGAAGGACATTAGTGCAAAGTGACCTCTCTGACTTTTTTGGGGTTTTGAGTCACCCAGCATTGTGGCCCAGGTGAGCTAATTGTATCCTTTGAGCTCTCCTTTGCACCCTGCCTTCAACACTTCTGTAAAGCAAAGTGTTTCCCTGGCATTGAAGTGCCGGTGCTCAAGAGGGTGCCAAGTTCCTGCAGGAAAGGTGAAGGCAAGGAGTCAGGTCTGACTTTGGTAAGAGAAATGGACTTGAGAGGCAGCTTTGGAGACAAGTTTCCCTGCACACGGTGGGCCCAAGGGAGTGATGGCCAAGTGTGCAGGCTGCTTCAGGACTTTGTGAAGAAGCAGCCTGGGGATTCTCCTCTGTCTCCTTCACCTTCAGCATTGTGGGGGCACGAGCCACCTGGAGCTTTCCTGGCTGCTCCAACATGCTGCTTGAATGAGGAAAAGGTGTGTTTCTAAATTGGATGATGGAGAGCAACTCTACAAGCCCTCCTGGGATCACTACACGCTCAATTCTGTGCTTTGTGCCTATTTTTGCCTTGCTGTGGCCATTTTGCTTGGAGATGGGGTTCTGGGGCAGCAAGGAGGCTTTCCATGCCTCAGAGCTCCTTTTCCTTGGTTATTGTCAAGAGCTGCTTGCTTCCACGTGTCCCTAAACACCAGGTGACTGCTGAGTAGATGAATGTGGTGACAGCCACCATTGCCCTGCCATTCTCCATGCTGCTTGAGGCAAGAGGATGATGGGGAGCTATTTTGGGGTCCAAAAAGGGGCGCATCATTCCCCTTTGCTGCAGCCAGCTCTGCCCTGTCCTCTGAGATAACCCCACAGGCACACGTGTAGGGTGTGCGATGGGAACGGCCGTAAATAACGGGTGGTTATTTATGCACAGGCAAAGGAGCAGGGAAGAAAATGTAACTGATACCACCTTGGGCTCCTTCCAGACCTGTTTGGAGCTGGAACCTCATGGCTGATATTTGGCTTCCCTGGCTTCCCTTTGCAAGCAGCTGTTCCTGCGGGCCCTGCATCTGCGTTTGGCCTTCTGCAGTGTTTTGCTAATCCTCTTTCTCACTGTACAGCAATGTGTGCTCGCCAAGGTCCCACTGACCCATCACCAGCAAAAAAAAAGAAGAGGAGGAGAACTTGATATCTTCTGCAAGTGAAATAGCTTGGGTTCAGTCTTGGAGAATTTCCCGAGCTCTCAAGGAATTTCCTGATCTTAGGAATCTGCCAAAATTTGGGATCTGCCTCAGTTGGATTGCACATATTTTCAGAGCACACACTGCGGTGCTGTATTTTGGGTTTGCACCCTTGTCTATCCGAATGGGTCAAACCCACCAGAAGCCTCCCTCTGACTGGCTGCAAGGATTTATTTAATGGAATTTTTGATCCTAAACTCCCGTCTTGCTTCCTTGTGCCAAACCCCAGGCTGTTACTGCAGCCCTCATGTGAACATGGAAACTCAGGTGCAGTTGGTTAGTGATTCACTGGTAGACCTGAAGTTAAAGGCATAACCCCAGATTGACTAATATCCCATATTTTTACAAAAAAATAATGCCTTTGCAGCAGAAAGACAGCCCCTTTGCTTGTAGCTGAGGCTCAGCTTTCCTGTGTTTATTGCACATATTTCAAGAGCAAAGAAGCTTCTGGGTGGGAAAAGTGCAACCCCTCCCCTCAGAACAAACTCGAATGAAATTCCTCAAGGTCTTTTTCCAAAAATTAATGCTGGCTGGGTTTCTACCAGGTTGTTTTTGACCGGCTTTAATCTGTGAAATCAACACCGAGTCAGGAAATGCTTAGATTGACTCTGAATGAGGATTTGGCCAGAGCTTTTCTCCTATTTATAAGGGATATTTGGAAACAGGAAAACCTCCTGGAGGGGACCTGCCCTGACCTCCGCACTTATCCAGTCCAGTCCTGAGGGGTTTCATGGTCCCTTAATGCTTGATTTCATTCCCAGGAGCTTGGCAGTCCCATCGGGTCATGTCTGATGCTGGTGTTTTCAACAGTTTTCCCACTGGTTTCAGTGGAGTTTGGCTGGTGGGACCAGGTTTCATGTGGGCCAGCAGTGCTATTTTGGGGAAGAACCCAGTTCCCTAGGTGATGGGTCAGGACTGAACCCTTTGAACCACTGTCCCCCTCCCAACTCTGACATGGCTCAGCCCAAAGAATCACCGTCTCTTCCTCCCTGCTTGCTCCTGATGCCTCTGCATCTTAAGGTCTACGGCCCTGACCCACAGCTGAGCAGTGCCCAGCCCATGCCCATGGCATCCCCCAGGTCCCCCCCCACTTTCTTCCCCGTACAATTCTTTGCAAGGTCATTGCAACTGTGTCGCCCTTGAGAGGGAGGAAAAGAAAACTCCGCACGAGCACATGTGGTGGGCAGGGGGAAATGGCTGCTGCAAAGTAAGCAGTGCCTTTAAAGAAGTGTTTGTCTGGGGTTTGTTTAGTTATCCTCTAGGTAATTTTACAGCTGAGGAGGCTGGGCCATTCAGGCAATGACCAAAACAATATCCCCACTGTCTGAGCGGCGCTCGTGGCTCTGTACGGCTCGGCGGAGCTGGGGGGGCAGAGGGAGACAGGAAAGAGAAGTTTCTTTTACTGGCCATGGCCAGAAAATGCCATGAAGAACATTCTGTAATTAAGACATCGCTTCGAACGATCAAGTCGCTCGGCTGTCAGGTTGAATAAACCTCCGGGCTCAGGCTGGGTGTGAGAGGGGGAGGAAGGGACGTTGTTGGAATAAGCCCAGTCCCATCATTTTGATCTAAACTGTGGCTCTGGGCTTGAGGCACCTTGGGCTGGTTGCTGTGGAGGAGGCTGATGGAATGAGGGCTTGGGCAGTGACTTTTTGGTGCCCTGTGTGGAGCTGGAGGTCAGTTTTCCCTGCTTGCACCCCTCTCTGCCTCCAAACCCTGGGAACCAACAGGTTCAGCCTGTTGGACGAAGGGAACTGGAGCTCCAAAGTGCCACCTCGCCTTGGTGGAGCTGTCTGTGCCAGGGCAGGTCCTGGCCCCACCCCACCAAAGCACAATGTGTCCTATTGCCCCAACAGATGTCATGCTGAAAGCTCCATGCAATCCCCAGGAAAAGCTCCTGTGCCTCTTCCAAAGGCCTCGTGCAGCCCAGACTGGAAACGTGGGGGACTCAAGTCTCTCAGCACTACGTGCAAATAGCTCACATCAGCTCATAGCGCTGTTCCCAAGAGCCGTGCTGCTCACAGCCAGCTTGCAGGAGGATACCGATATTTCATGCAGACATGGCGAGAACCCAGCCCTGTTTCCCATTCACAAGGGGTGGCTCCAAAACAACACAGAGATCTGTCACAGCATATATGCGGCATCTGTGCAAATTGGCCTGACTGCCTAAATAATTCCGTATATATTTATAAACTGTGAGATGTAACGTTTTTTCCTGTTTACTTTTCGGTTGAATTCCTTGCTCATGGAAATGAGAGCTGCAGTGCAGCGGCTAGACATAACTATTGTATAGGGAGGACACTGTACAAACTGTCCTAGAAAATTCTGCCAAAATGCCAGGCCATATCAGCCCTGATCTGCAGCCCCTCGCCCCTTCCCACACACGCTCCCCCCTGCTCCCCCCGGGCTCCAGCCCTCTATGTTGAGCTGAACCCAGCTGGATGCTCTCATACCAAGGGGATGTTTACCCAGATATTAATAGGGAAGCCACCACAGGTAGATTGGGTTGGGACCCACGGTGAGGAAGGTGGAAATGAATGAGGAGAGGGTTGGGAAGTTTTCCGTCCTGCCAAGATTGCTGTGAATCAAAGCTATGCAAATCCTTGTGGATAAAATGGGAAGAGGTCTCTGCCCTACCAGCCTTGGGTGGGATGTCCTCTCCCATGTGCTGCTGAGCATCGTGGTGCTGGCACCGAGGGTGGCTGGTGGTGTGAGCCCTGCCGTGGCATGACTTGGATTGCAGCACTGTCACCATCCCTGCAGGGATCTCCCTTGGCTGATCTCAGTGTTCGATGTTCGCTGAGCATCTCTGGGGGGGCTGCTAAATCACTGTTCCCAGAATAAGAGAGTTGGCCAAGGTGATGCTGCAGTGGCAATTCGGGATGCTGGGAGGGACAGGTTCCAGGGCTCTGCTCCTTGTTTTGGGGCCAGGGACATGGGATGCTGTCCCAGTTACATGGGAGCTGCAGTGCTCATAGCAGATGCAGCACTTCAGCACTGGTGTGAGTTCGGGATTGAGGCGCCCCAAACATTTGGGTACCTGCAAGGTGAGGGACGGGTGCAGAGTGACTGCCTTGAGGAGCTCACGTGGCTTCTGTGTCAGCCAGCAAAGAAGTCAACGTGTGCCCAGCTGTTACTGCAAACAACACTGTGAAGGGTCTGCAGGTGCAAGGGTTAACACATCTGCTGGGGAAAGAAGAGGAAGGACAAGGGAGAATAGGATTTAAACATTGAAAGTGAAATTTGAAGCCCATTTTATATCTGCTTGGTGGCCACATGCGAGGCTGCCGGCTGCCCAGGTGGGCTCTGCGAGGGTGGTGAGAGGGGCCCAGGTCACCATGGGGGCTTGACCTTCTTCACGCCCCTCAAGGGACAGGCTTGCAGACCTTACCCTGTCTGGTTCCTCCAGACCTAGCAGGGCTGAGAGGAGGTAAGGATGGGAGAGCACTTGGGAGCTGAAAGGAGCCGCTGGATCCCACAGGTTTTTCCTCATCCCATTGCACCCTGCTCCCCTTGCACATGCACTCCCCCTCTTGGGAGGACTCAGTCCCGAATACTGATTGTAGCTCATCTCTCCCTCCAAAGCAGGAATGGCTGAATTAACCAATTCCATGGCTGGCAGACAGCAGGGATGGAACAGGGCAATTGCAACACGCATGGGGCCTTCCCATATTTGCTCCTACATCACACCAGTCGCTTCTCACCTCCAATCCATGTCCTCTGTTGGTGACATCTTTGCTTTTGACTCTATTTATACTACCAAGTCAATTTAAAACTGATTTAGTGCTGGTCACAGTTATTGTGTCATATTTATTTATAGCCTTTCACACTTGCTTCTGTTTGCTCTCTTGGTTATTTCAGTCGCATTTCTCGTCCCTTACATAAAGGTCTGGGAGCAGCTGTGCTGTAGCAGATCAAAGGACTATGGAGCCCCATGTCCCCTCTCAGATATGAGGCAGCGACGGGGATGGGGGAAGGAGGAATGAAGCAAGTAAGCAGTGATCCTCCTGGCAGTGAAAGGGTGAAGCCCACCTCCAGGTCAGTTTGCTTCCCAGCCCTGGGGACCTCCCTGAATGGCTCTAATCTCTTTTGCAATGCGGTTATACTTCTGACCTCCCCATTGCCCCAACCAGTGAATGTCACATTTCATGGTGCCCAGGGTGAAAGAAAGACCATGGCCATGGCATCTGTTCCCCTGCGACTGTGGAGGCACCAGCAGCGATCCCTTGTGAGCGAGGGTGGGGTTAAAAAAAGTAATAATTATAGACAGTAACTGTTGAAATCCCAGAAGTGCCTTAGAATTAGGAATTTCTATGCTTGCACGTGGCCCGGGGAGCAGGCAGGGGCATGGTGGCCTCCCAGCCTCTGCCCTTCATCAGAGGATGCTGTGGGACGACCATAAGTGTCAAAGACAGCAGGAGATCCCCTGCCCCTTGGAACTGGGGATGCAGACAGGCCCTGTGCGAGCGATGGGATGCACTGATGGTCCCCAGCCATGCCAGGCCCTGGGTGGTGACCAATTTGCTCAATGCCTGAAGCCACACCGGTTTGTGGGGTGGGGAGAGCAGCTGTGCTTGCAAGAGGATAAATGAGGCTCCTGGGATGGAGCTGGGCAAGTGAAGAATCACCGTTAAAGCAAGAATCCATGGACGGCCTGGCTTCTGGACGCAGTTGTTTCAAACAATGCCAAAAAGCATCAAAAGGAGGCAAGACAGGCAGAAGGGAGAGCGTAATTGGATGATTTGGTAATCCTTTTCTGAAGGAGACACAACGGCTCGTCGGACCGGAACGAGGTAACGGCTCATCCGCTCCGAGCTGCTCTGCGGGAGGGCTGGGAAAGCCCCTGCCCCACTGAGTGGGGGACAGGCAGCTGCCCTCCCCCCCAGTGTGGCCACCAACCCACCTCCTGTCTTCTCCCTGGGCAAAGGGGAGCTGGTCTAGGGGTGGGTGAAGGACAGACACAGCAGCTCCTGGGCAGGAGAGGGGATTGTAGGGCTGTCTGACGGCTGCTGCTGCTGCTGCTGGCTTTGCCAGCAGTGCCCAGATTTGTCACCTGCCCCCTTTAGACGAATCTCAAGCCTTGTGCTTGACTTGTATTGGATGATGACCAGGACAGAGTGTCTTGCGTGCCATGTGCCCCGACTCATCTCAAGATCTTGTCCCTGCTTGGGCCAATGTGGATGATGGGCAGTAAATCCTTCACTGCAGGACTCACACTCCGTTTTTCTTTGCTTTACCACCCTGGCCATGTGCTCTCCAGGAGGAAAATGGCCCGAGGACTGCAAGTTGGGGCATCCGGGCGGAAAAGGCGCTGCCTGGCTGATGTCTAGACCTGGAGGTAGGCAGGAAGGTGGTGGTGAGGAGGTTCTGGTGCTCCCCTGAGCAGTCTAGGATGCTTCTTCCATCAGAATTTTAATCAACGTGAAGAAACCCACAGCAAAGCCAGTCCTGCTCCCCCCACTCTCCCATGAAACTGGATCTATTTCCTGGGATTACATACAGCACCTTAAAGAAAATATTTACAGAATTTATATTCACATCCCGTTCGCCCTCTTCTCAGGGGGCTCTCTTGTGCTCTCCCTCCCTCCGCTCGCACTTCATCTCCCCCGCGCCTCCTCCCGCTCCCTTTCCCCCCCATCCTGCTACAATACCCGCCTTTGTGAGAGGAACAATGTTTACTCTCCATCGAGGATGGGGGGATTGGAAATGAAAAGGGCTGCCTCCCCCTCATCCCAGCCCCGAGCTGCACTCGACGGTGGGAGAAGGAGGAATTCCTGCAGGAATGCCGATGGCGACGGCCGATGCGAAGGCAGCTGAGGCAAGGGGATAAATATTCAGCCCAGGCAGGGGATAAATATTCATGCTGGAGGAGAGAGGGAGGAAAGAAAGAGAGAGAAGGGCTCAGGGACCAGCATAGTCCAAGGTCCATCATTTTTCTCTGCAGCTTGAAGGGCGTGTTGGAAATTCCCCGCCAGCCCCACTGGGTTTCCACGTCTGTGATGCAGAACGGGTGCAGCTCTCTCTTGGCCCAAAGCAGGAGATGAAAGGCATGTCTGGGCTGGGGGGGCTCTACAGCAGCCCCAGGAGTGGAGAAGGGGATGTGGGGCTCGAGCGAGGCAAGGGCTGTGAGAGCCAGCATGTGGCTGCAATTACGGAGATGCCTGTGAGGATGGTGTGCTCGAGCATTGGAAATGCATGGCTTTCCCTCCCCGCCCTTCCCCGGCGCTGGCTGCGTTTCCCCACCAGAAGCCAATATTTCTCCTGCTGCTCCTTGTTGGGAAGCATCCAGTTGGAAGAGGGGAGCGCTGGAGGGTGGGCTGCCCTGCAGCTGCAGGCGGGTGGCACGGACGAGCACCCCAGCCCGGGAGCCATGAGGAGTGGTGGCAAGCCTTGAACAATAAATCAGTTAAAAAAAGCAACCTTTTCCTTTACTCGCAGTCAAGGAAAAAGCACCAGGAAAGTTGGAGGAGTTCTCATTATGGGATGGCTTCACCATATTCAGTGTCCTCTGCTGTCCAGCACCAGCAGCCCTTGCTCCCAGGGCTCGGTGACAGCCAGAGTCAGGCACTGCTGCTCTTTGCCATTGCAGCCTGGCCCTCTGCCAGCCTTGCTAAGCCCTTACCCACCTGAAAGAGGGGCCCACAGAGCCTGCCCTGAGCAAAGGGCATTTTAGGGTCCCTTGATGCCTGTGGGAAGTGCTGGCAAGGCAGGGAGGGATTGACACTGATGCAGTAATGGGCTTTGGGGTCAGCCCTGGTCAGGAGGCTTGGAGCCATCTCTGGAGGTGAACATGGAATTTAGTACAAACCTCTTTCTGTTTCCTGAAAAACCTCGATGTCTAAATATAGCAAGTACTTGGGCATTTTACTCTGGGAAAAGAAAACATCTCCAGTGCCAAGAGAGCTCCTCTTCTGTTTGCAGAGTGTGAGGGCTGCGTGTCCTCTGCCTGCTCCCATGGAGGGACGTTTGTGCTGACAGGGGCTGCCTCACCCTGAGCCCAGTCTGTCCCCCTGGACCCTGTCCAGCAGGCCTGGGTGATGTGGGAAACCCCATGCCATGATTTGGGTGTTGAGAACTGCTGATACATGAGCACACTGAAAGGTGCAGCTCTGTCACTGAAGCAGCAAAACCCTCTTCCCACTTTGTTCTGAAAAAAAGGAGGAAAATATTTTCTGGTTTAATTCAGGGCTGAGACAGGAAATTATCCTTTTCAGGACCTCCTTTCCCCACCAATGTGGGACAGCCCGGTTAGGTACAATATCCTCTTCTTTCAGCAGGAAAGGAGCTTTAGGAAGAGGCTTTCATTGGGATGTTCATTCCCTCACTGGTCTCCTAGGAGGAGTTTGGGCGTGGGGACCTGTTCTGTGCTTCATCTGCGTCGCAGGCAGAAACCCCAGCACCTCTCTGGGCACCATTCATTTTCTGCCTCACAAGTGGGAGGATGCAGCTATCACTCTTCTCCCTGATTTCCCAGGTTAGGTGTGATGGGAACCTCCAAACCACCCAAAAATGTTTTCTTCACCTTATTTCCAGATGCTAGAGGATAAACAGGCTGCGCGGTGTACTGTCACGCAGTTTGGTGTAGCCCTGCCACCCAGGGCCCTTGCCCATCCCCGGGCTGTTGGGAGCAGTGGCTGAGCAGCTGGGCAGTGCCACGGGCATCCGTGCCGCAGTTTGTGCTCATCAGCTTTGCATCCCCCTGCCCGGCTGCAGCTCTGTTGTGAAGGAGATGGTGTGTCCCTCTTTGCCCTGTCCCTCCTGGTCACCAAGGGCTGTGGGTGGTCTGAACAACTCACCTTTGCCCCCGGCCTTTGCTCCCCACATCAAGGAAAACAAATCAGTGGCAGTCACATTGCAAACTGCACAGGCTCTGTGTCCCCCGGGCTTCTTGCCTTGCTGACCTGCCTGCTTTTCTCCTGCAATCTCCTTCGAAGCAGGATGCTGAGCCAGCTCACAGCATCTCCATGCCATCGTGCCTGGCACCTGGGCTGCACCCGTTGGTCCAGCACCCCGTGTGCTCCCGGCTGCAGGGTTCTGCTCTGAGTCAAAACACATCCACAGCTCTGGGAGGGACTATAATATTCACTGGCTGTGTGGGACTCAGAGGAGAGCACACAGCTCCAGTGCAGAGGCCGGGAGGCTTTGCCTCCCTCTATAAATTGTTGTGTTGTAATTCCCCAGTGGTGTGGAGCTGCAGCTACCGTCGGATCAACTGCACAGCAGGGCCACGGTGATAACTGCGAGCCAGTCAGTCCTGGAGACACCGCAGAGAAATGCAACATCTGACTGTGAACGAGCATCATCCTAGCAGGGTGCGAGGTCAAGATCTCCCTGCTGCTCCAGGAGCAGCCCTCAGCTCATGGGGATCACCCAGCACCAGCTCACCATTTCCCTGGGCTGCTGGGCTGCAGGAGGTGCAACGCTCTGCAAAGAGCACCTACCATGGAAAGGCCACCAAAGTCACCTCCGAAAGCTGCAGGGATCATATTTTCATTCGATAGCTTTGCACAGGTAAAAGGTGGCCCAGACTGTTTGCAGAGTGGTTGGGCTCCTGTCGCAGGGTCGGCTGGAGGAGGTTCTAACGGTGAGTTAATAGGTGGAAAGAGGCCCTGGATGTCTCCGGGAATGCAAGGAGGATTAAAACCTCAGGTCTCTATATTGCTTTTTCTATTTCCTTTCTCATTTTTTTAGCTCGTGGTATTATTTGATGGTTAGGGAAAAAAAAAATTCTGGAAACATAACTGCATAAATTGCTGTTATTTCCGGCTATCCCCACAGAGCCCGGCTCTCTCCTCACCAGATGGACCAGCTTAGAGAGCCTCCAGCTCCAGCAAGGCTCCCCGGGGCCCACGGCTGCCCTCTTTTCATTTGCCATCTTGAGTTTTGCTTTCGTCACACGTGCTGGCAGTGGGAAGCAATCCTGCTCCCTGAGCCAGGTAACAGAGGTAGCTGGGCTCCAACAGCCCCAAGGAGGCACCAAGCCCTTGTTTGCTGTGGGAAATGAAAACCCTGTACAACCTATAGCTGGAAGCAGTTGGGAGATGTTTCTGCAGGCGGTTTTAGGGTGAGCGCTGGGGTTGCTGTGAGATGATGCTCAGGGGTGCAGCATGGCGATGGCAGGGCAGTCGTGGCACAGCAGCGTGTTTCTGCTCTCCTTCCCAAATAATGAACGTCCCCGAGGTCTGCTTTTCCTCACCATGGATGTGCAAGGGAGTTTGGGCCAATTTGTCCATCCCCAGGGATAGTATTGCTCCAAGTGGTCCATGACACCTTGGGGACCAGGAGGGCAGGCACGAGGATGAGGGCAGCAGGATAGGAGAGGAAGGAGACTATGGTAGTGATCTGGAGATTGATGTCCAATGGGAAGGAGGAAGTGTACATCCCAATAGAGATGTTGGACCTGGATGAGTCCTACAGGACCAGCAGCTCCTGCCAGTACCAAGCTATTCCTTGTAAGCACATGACTCCTCACCGTCTCCACTGCAGAATAGTGGCCCCAGCACCGGGGTGACCTCTCCCTCTCCACAGAATATTGTTCCCCAGTCCTGGCCAGGGCTGCCAGCACTGCCAGCTCCTGTGCCACAGCCAGCAGAGTGTGCAAAAATTCCTCACGTGCAGAAGAAACTAAGTATTCACCTCATATGCAAGGAAAAATATGTATATGTTCCATATGCACAAGAAAGAGGCCTTGAAAACTGGGAGGATGCAATCATCAATAAATTATAGCTCAGGTAATATTTTTCACCATCACCAAATAAATCAGGTCTTATTTTTTCCCCATGTCCATAGATTTAACATCAGCAACTGTGCCCTTGGTGGTTGTAAAGATCTATCCTCTTACCTAAGAGCCTCCCGGACGATTTGTTATTTGGCCTTTACTTGTTTGCTTTAAAATCACCTGGTCCAGACGTTTAATAGCCCAGGAGCTAAGAAATCCATTAGCCCATCCCAGCTTCCAACTATCTCCGTGTGCGCTCTGGGGCTGCATCGCAGCATGGTAGGGGGAAGGAGTGGTGGGGACGGAACAAGCTGGAGAGTCAGGGATCACAGGGGATATTTGTCATCTGAGCTTTAAGATCATCTTTCCGACTTCCATTTCTTTCTTTCTTCCCATCTTTTCTTCCCCCGCCACAGCAACTTCACCTCTCCAGCTGCCATGAGCAATACTCTCCTTCCAGCCACAGTGAGCAAGTCAGGAGCTGACCCTGTCTCACAGGTGTAAACACTGCCTTGTTAAAAGGGGATAATTACCGGGGTCTAGTTAACCCTGGTGTAAAATCAAAGTGAATAGAGCCCCACTGAGACTTCCAGCCATGCAGACCATGACGCCTGGGCTCTGGGGTAAACAGCCAAGGCTTTACTGCTTGTCAGCTCAGTGCATTCAGTGGAAAGTTAACTTCTCCCTCAAATGCTGTATTTTGGGCTGATTTATACCCCTCAGACACAGGACCAGATGAGGGGTGGGTCCTTTTCCTGTTAGAGAGTTGTGCCAGGATTTTTCTGGCTGCCCCGTTGGGAATGAGCTGGGGTTTAACTGCAGGAGATGGGCAGTGTGTCACTGCATGGACAGTACTCCCTGCTTCAAATTGCTGAGCATTTTCAGCCCCGTAGCCCCTGCACCCTGCAGTGGTCCATGGGTTCCCAGGAGAAGCAAACCCAGGGCTCTGCAAACTTCTGGAAGGGAGCAGCCCGGCTGCCGTCGTCCCTGGTCCTCAGGAGGAGCTTTTGTGTGACCACCACAAAGCGATTTTTGTCTGGTTGAAGCCCTCCCATGGTAGCCAAAGCACTGCTGTTGCATTTCTACCACCTGCTGCCCCAGTGCTGCCCTGACCCCCATCCCCACAGTGCCTCGCTTCCCTGGCTTACCAGCAGATTTTAGCCATAAAGCTGCTCAGAAGGCTTTTCCCCAGCCAGAGGAGCTGCTGCCCAGACACGTTCAGCAGGGTGGGGAATGGGGGACAGCAGCCCTCAGGTGGGGTGCCCTAAACAAACTACAGAGCAGCCAGTCCTACCTCCACAAAACCAGAGCATCTGAAAGGTGTTCCTAGGCCAGCACACAGGAGCAGACACCCTTCAGGCTCCTCCGATCATATTGAGAGTGAAACCACCTCCCTGGTGTTATTTTTCCCTATTTGACCGGTGGGGCCGGTCATAGACAGCTCCAGTAATTCAACCTGAAATGCCAAGAATCCTATTTCTGCCTCTGCTTGCTCGCTGAGCTGTGCTCGTGGCCTCAGAGTGAGATAAACTGTCTGTGTGAGAGTCTGTGACCGAAGCCAGCAGGCTCAGGGCTGCCTGCAGACATCATGGGAGAGAGGGGCTCTGCAGGCACTGAGATAAAGGCATTTTGATTGCTTCCAGGATTCCTACCCAGTATGTTTATTCCTCCAGCAAGGAGGACTTCATAACTCAGGGACTCCTGACAATGTATATATATTGAAATCTTATAAGAGTAATGACCATATCCAATGATATTTTGTTCTCATCTTGCCAATGTAAACAACTCGCTGGTCTTACCGAATTGCATTGGGTCATCCTGAATAATTAGGCTTGCATGTTCCATTTATTACCTTGAAAATCCTTTCTCATTGTATTATATATATATATATATCTAAATGCAATATGTTTAAATGAAAACCAGATACAGCTCCGAAGGAATCTGAAATATGAGGCTGAGAGTACAAGAAGCGGCAAAAAGGTCCTCTGCTAGCAGGAAAAGCCAAGATGTCCAGGGCTGAGGAAACCAAGGAAGGTCAGGTGTGAGCTGCCACATGGAGCTGGGCTCAGGCTGAGTGTCTGCAGACAGTCTCATGTTTGAGGAAATCCAGAACCTAACTGGTGAGGCTGCTTATACTGGTGGGATGTGGGGAGGAGTGTGGTGGGATCCTGGTGGCTGGGTCCACTTTGACGTCCCCTTCAGCGCTGAGGTCTCTCTTCACATGGCTTCAGACCATGGGTGGGTTTGAGCAGAATGAGTCCAGAGAGCATCTCCGGACCTTTATAAGAGCCTTTGTTCATGGCACAGAAAGTCTCCCACAGCATCAGCCGGCAAGAAGCTGCCACCGCCCTGAAAAAATGAATCCATAGTGGGATTGGGCAGGACTGCTGGCTGCCCCTCACATCGGGGTGAGGAGCAAGCCTGGTATGAACCCAGAGAGCGTTGCCAATAGAAAATAAAAATGCCTTCCCCGGTGTCGTGTCTGAGAGGGAAATGATAGACATGGACATCCTCAGGAGCAGCCACTGGCAGTGACTTCTGATAGCTGAAAATCACCATTGTGTCCGTGAAACAAGAGACCACATTGTCAGCTACGCTTAACCTGGGTGCTCCCTGGTGTCAGTGGGTTCACGGTAGGATGTTGAAGAACTGACACTGATCCCAGCATTTCACTGTACAGTATGAACAAGGCAGAGCAGTAATTCTCCAGATCTGGAACTGTACATAGCCTTTGTCCAAACTCTCTCTCTCCTGAAATGCTGTACACACAAGTTAGGAGAGCATCTCCGCGGGGATTCCCAGCCCCAGTCACGGCTGCCCCACGGGACGCAGCGTAACACAGCTCATCTGTGCAGGAAGGGCAAAATGGCATGGCCCTTCCATGCAAAAAATGCCATTTGCAGCTTTGCTTCCACTATTCTTCCTTTCAAAGAACCTTCCTTAGTGAAATTAAGTAGAATTGCAGGAACTGCAGTTAGCGTGGATCTGAGACCCAGGTAAGTTGTGTGACTAGAGTAGTGCACACCAAGACATAGCTGTGAGTGGGAAACCCTTCTCTGGACACTCTACACCTCGCCTTGGCTGACTGATGCCTGCAGGGCTGACTGCTGGCCTTTAATGGCAGGTCCATTGCTGTTTTGGTTTGTTCTCTCAGTAGAGACCAGGAGAAGTCTGAAGGAGGAGCAGACAAATTCATCTTGCGCCAGCTCGCATGTCTTTCCCATCTCCCTCCTTGTGGATTGTCATAGAAACCCCCCGAAATGGGGATTAGACAGGACAACCTGACTCGTGCTCTGCTTGACTAAAACACTGCCTCCAGGTCACTGGAAAGAGCAAGGCGTGAGCCACACAGTGCATGCCATGGGATAGGTGTGTTCCTGCAAGACATCACCCAAAGCCACCTGAAGCCAGAAAAGAACCAGCACTCGGGCAGCCGTGAGGCTCCTGGTGGGCCAGAGCCGGCGACAGGGCAGCAGGAGCACGCAGGGAGCATATTTGAGGTCAGCGGGGAGGTGTGCGGTGGATCGGTGTGTGGGAAGCTGGGAGCAGCCCTGCCGGCTCTCCCCATGGTTCTGGCCAGTGCTGCTGAGTGCTCCACTTGCATGAGCACCGAAAGTAAAAACAAAATGACATTCATTAGATGTTTTAAGGAGTGTTCAGGCATGTAATCCTCCTGGAATGAGGCAGCCATAACAAGTTACTGTAGTTATTGATGGTCATGTCAGTTAGCCTTTTCCAAGGATTAATCACCATCCTGCTCATGCCCTACAGGATGTTTTTATCTCTGTTTTCTCCCAGTGTTGCAGCGTGCAAAGCTGGCGGGGCTGACTGGTGTGGCTTCCGAATCTAAGGGAGGAGGTAAGCTCCTCATGCTTAGATCCTAACTATTCCACAGTTTGGAAGAGCACAGAGTTTAGAGGAATTGCTGGGGCAGAGCTGCAGTATTTCCAGGTTTCAGCATGGAGAGTCTGAATTCTAATGTTCCCATCACTGAGGTCAAGTGTGTAAAATGATGGCAATTTCCCTAAGGCAGTTTGCAGCCTGCAGGAACCATACTGCCCCAGGAGAGGTCTTGCTTTGGCTACCACTGCCATTACAGATCCTTCTAACACAGCCAAGGCAGAGGTCCTCATACCCAAGAGGATGGAAAACATGATTGTGCCATTAGCTGAAACATCTGAAGGTGATAATTATTTTCTTTCTTTTTTTTTCTGAATAAGGGGGGGTGGGGGTGGCAAAACCACGGCTGAGCTCAGAGTGGGTGATAGAAGAGGCAAGTGTCAGCATTTTCCCAAAACTGAGGCTGCCTTGAAGAATCATTGAGTTTGAGCAGTTTCAGAGGCTCAGGCTACAGGCTACCACGTGCAGGGGGGTGTCCTGGCCACTAACCTGGCAGCACCATGCAACATCCAAGCACCCTTCCCAGGCTGCACTCCTCCACTCTGCCCTACCCTTGAGGACAGACAGCACCACCCCAAACCCCACTCAGACCAGAGAATGAGGGCAATGCAGAGGGAAAGGTCCATCTGCTCACTCACAGGAGGGAAATCCTGGCGTGCTTGGAGGGTGCAAAGAAGTCCAGGATCTTCAGCTGCTCTTTGGAGCATCCCTGGGGAGGCTGGCCATGGCCCAGAAAGAGCTCCCCGGCTGCAGCCAGAGGAAAGGCCGCGCAGCGGAGGTGTGCAGTGCTTGCACAGCCAACCCGTGTGTGTCCCTGGCTGCTTTCTTGCAAAACCTGGCAGATCTTTGTGTGCAGCTGACTTTTTAATTGGGAATGAGTGACTCCAGGAGGTCTTGACCTCTAGCGTTTGGTCAGACCCCATTGCCGGCAAATGCTGTGGAGCAGCGAGGGCTCAGGGAGGAGGGGATGCCACTTATTTACCCTCTGACTGGTGCAGCCAGATGAGGGGCAGAGTTTGTGCTCTGTGGTGATGCCAGCATAAATGAACTTCCAGCTGGAGCTTGCCCCGGGCATTTGCACTGATACTTCTCAGCTTACCCTTTCTGCTACACGGAAGGGCGTCAGGGCTCGTTTTCACTGCTACCCTGATGCTGGCCATGGTCTGGAGCCTGGAAAGGCCTCCAGATGCCACACAGCTGGGCTGGGCTAGGGCAGAGCCCACCCCTCTGCTGAGGGGTATCGCTGTCCCAGTAACGCTGCTCTGCTTGGAGGGGAGGGAGAAATTAAAGCTTCCAGTAGGGGCTGGCTAAGTTCCCAGCTCAGCATACAGCAGCAGGGCGCTTCACACTCAGGAACATCCCCCTGGGTTTGGGCAGCCCCATTCAGCAGCCTGTGCTCAGCATCAAGAGCAGCACAGGGTGCACTGCATCGTGGATGCCCTGCGGGGAGACTCTCCCTGACTTCTTCCTTTCACAAGACCTGAAATCGCTTTCAGTCGTTCTTTCAGGAGAGCCAAAATCCTTGAAATCTCTCAGTTCTCCAGCCTCCCTTTTCCTGGGAGCAGAGGTTTGTCCTTAACCTCTTTTGCATCCATGCACATCACTTTCTCAGTGCCTGCAGGGACATGGGAGTGTTCTTTTCCTTCCTGGTGCTCAGATCCCTCCCTGCTTAGAGCAGCAGCAGATGGACACAAGGCTCTTGTCACTGTCCCTCTCTGGTCCCACCAGGGGCTGGGTGACTTTGAGACCCACACACTCCTTGAAGCTGCTGTCCCAATGGCAATGAGCAGTGGGGGAGCTTCATCAGCCTCACCAGGAAAACTGCCCACTCCTTACAGCTGGGGCTCACAGCTTGCATTAAAACCAAGCATGCCAGCAAGGCTGGAAAAATGCCACAGAGCAGAGGAATTAGCATTAATCAAGCCTAATCTCCCAAGGGAATCACCACAAAGTGTGGTGCACAGGCTTGCTTCATCCCAGATAGGCTGGCAGATCCTGGGCAGCCGCTGGTCAAGGGACCCCAGTGTGGTGTTGCCCTGAAGAGCGGTGACCCCTTGATGGGAGCTCTTCGCTCCCAGTCAGCAGGGAGAGAAGGAAAAGAAAAAAAGTAAGGATGCTTTTCCTCTCCCTGCCATCACCTTTGACAGACGTGCCCCTGCTTGCTTTTCCAGAGGTTTTCCAGGAGCTGATTAACCTCCCTGCCAAAAGCAGGGCATGAGTCAAATTGGGTTTGATTGGGCGTGCGTGGGGGCTGCTTCTTTAGCCGCCCCACTGCAAGCCCACCAGGATGGCAGAGCCCTCATCTCCCCACACCAGCTCTGCAGCGCCCTGCATGGGCAATCATTCCACAACCACATCTCTGGGAGGAGAAACCAGTTGGGGAGAGGTGGCTCAAAGCCATGCAGATGCTTCAGCATCCTCTGCTCAGCTCAAGGCATCCTCAGCTCAAACAAGGAAGGTCTCCTGCTCAGTGCCAGGAGACAGGAGGAGTTTCATAGCCCTCCTTGCCCTGGCAGCTGCCAGAAGTAGGTGAGCTATGGGACAGCATCACTCTGCCCCTCTGGATCTGCCTCACAAGCACCCAAGGAAGAGATGGGAAAGCCGAGACCCTCTTCTCCCAAACCAAGGTTCACCTCCTCCACTCCAGCTTTTCCATCCATCTCCAAACCTGATGCTTGTTACTGCCATAATGGGGTAAATTAAACTTTTTGTCAGCATCATTTCCTCTGGTTCAGCTAGGTGGGAAACTCTGCATTTTACAGCCCCTTGGCTTCTCATCCAAAAGGAAAAAAAGAAAGCGGAAAAATGCCCTTTAAATAGGACTTTCCATGCTGGAAGTACCTTTGGAAACACAGTGGAGGGGGAGCCAGCAGCATAAGCAATAGGTGCAGTCACAGAAGGGTGTGGGGGATGGGGGACAGACTGGGACACAGCCCATGGACGAGCTCCTCTGTTTGCCTCCCAGAACAACCACAAGCTCCATCTCCAGCCGTCATCCCAACTTGCCCTGTTGATGCTTTGCCCTTGCCAGATAAGACCGAATCCCCAGCTCTTGCCCTGCCTGGAACCACTTGGGTCCTGATTCCATCTCAAGGCCATGTGTCACCCCAGTGCCCTCTGGACGCAGATTGCTCCATTGTCAACCCCAAAGTGATGGGAAACACTAGCTATGCCCCAGCAGACCCCCCTTTTCTTCTCACCAGCTTCTAATTTTGCCCAGCATCTGAGTGCACCCCTCTTCACCCCAGGTTAACCTCTCCATCTGCTTTGCTTTTTCCCCAAATTTGGTCAACAGGAGAACTCCCAGGATTATTTTTGCGGCCGGAGCAGCTGGTGGGAATGTGGGCTGCCTACAGCAAGGAGAGAAAAACAAGATGCTTGGCTCTTTTTTACAGCTCCCTGGCCCCTGATAAAAGCCATGCTCACCAGAGGAGACCACCAACCAGGCCTTTAAAGTCTATGCACAACTGAGAATTCATGTTCGGCTAATGATGCTGTGGATGCAGAATGCCCTTCACCTGCTGGGCTTGGAGCCATGCAAAGCGAGAAGATCCACGTATGCCTGAGCACACTCCGGGCAAAGCGAGACCACACCACTGTTGTCCCAGTGCCTGGGCAGCTTTGCACTGGTGTGCCCTGGTCAGCAGCTTTTGGCTCCATGGAGGAAAATCACGGTTATCCAGGGTGGGTGATTGGATTCCTGATTTTTACAGAGATATGGACATGCCTTCAACTAAAATGCAGCCATTTGAGAGGAAGACCACAAATGGATCTCCTCTTATAATGGACATGACCCATCAGAGAAGGGAATGAGGAAGGATTTCTCTGAGATGGGGAGGATGCCTTAGGACATGGACACGTTGTGCACTGCGAAAGTCGGAGCTGGGCAGGTTTTGCATTGCTCCAAATAGCAATACAGGCTGATTTGCAGCAAACACTGCTCCACAAACCTTACCATTGGCTGAATAATTGACATTTATTTTATTGCCAATTCTGTGTTATCGCCAGCGATCGTTATTTCGTACTGTAATGATTTATCTGTCTTGCTTAGCTGTGACTTGGCATACGCCCCAGATGCTGTTTCTCTGCTCAGATGGGACGAGCATGACCCAGGCTGGTAGGAAGGCTGGGATAATCCAGTGAGATGCCTCAGTGCCTTGGAAAGTGGGAGCAGACCTAAGGTCCTGGGGATCTAGAGAAAGAGATACACTATTTCCCCTGGTTTATTCGTAAAAGAGCTAAATATGCTGGAGAGGTGCTGGCTGGCTGAGATTTTTCACTTGCAGACCAAGATATTAAATGTGTTATCGTACAGAAGGGCTGACATCAGTCAGCCCTGCCTGTTCCAGGGGGTTTGCTGACCCCTGCTCTCCTTGGCCCCCACGTGCAAGACCTGAGCATTTGGTTTCCATCATGCTCTGCACAGGTGAGAGTCAAAGGCTCAGATGTTGTTGGAGGACAAGAGTAACAGTGGTCTGAGTGCAGCTGCACAACGCTCGAGTCCTCCATCTGAGATCATCTCCATGGAAAACATTTGAGGAGGACACATCCAGTTCAGATTCGTCATATGGAGCAGCTTGGCAGGTCCAACAGCCCTGGGGGCCCTTCACAAGCATTAACCAGTGGATTAAACCAGCCCAGGCATCACTCTCGCTGCTGGGATGTGGATTTCTCAGCTGAACGCTGCCGAGATGAGTGGAAAAAGTGCAGTCTGTCCCTTTAAGTCCAAAATGACGAGTGTATTTCTGAAGGCTCTGGAAAAGAAGTCAAGACTATTGGCTTCTGCGTCACCAGCACCAGCCATTGATTCCCTGGAAATGTTTCATATTTGGCCAAACTGGCTGTTGATGGAATAGTTTCTGATTTAGCACTCTCGGCTGCAGTTGGGACCCAGCTGGGTCTCGTTAGCTCTGGAGAGACCATCCTTCCCGTTGGCTGCTGCAGAAATACTTCCAGCATAGCCTCCTCCTTATTCCCAAATAGACACTTAAGCCCCTCTAATGAGATTTGCACAGGAATCCTGGTTATTTCAACGTTCAGCTTCTTGTTGCCTTTTGTCATTATTATTGTCATTATTATTGTCATTATTATTGTCATTATTATTCTTCACTTTTGCTTTAATGCAAAAAAATTCAGGTGTGATGCCCAGTCCCAAGCTGGTCTCTCCCCAGTCTCCAGCCCAGCCCTCTGTGGGGAGTAGATGTGGGTGTCCTTGGTTGCTCCCAGCCCTGCACCAACACCTTCCCTGCATGTTCCCGTCAGACCCCATGGTCTGGAGAGGGTCCTCCTCAGTCCTCCACTCTTGTCATCATATCCTGTCTCTCCCGGCTTCTCATCCTCTCTGCCTTTCTCACTCCCTCTCTATTTAGTCTGCGTTCAAAATTCAGCACGAAAGCTCTTACAGCTCCCTGGGCTGTGACCCAAACAGTAAAGAATGTTTATATGCTGGTCGCCTTCCATTTCTGTGTGTTAATATTGCGCACACACACACACACACTCGCACACTCGCACACGGCATTCCTGGTGCCTCCGCAGGCTGCTGGCCAAGGGAGCTCAGCCAAAGTAAAGGCATCTGGGCCCTTCTGGAGAAAGCAGGGAAGGAGGAGGAAAGAGAAAATGCAAAAGTGAAAATGATTTGAGACAAGCAGCTCCTCCAGCCTGTGCCTCTGTGCCTCCTGTGGATGGGGCCGGGCAGTCCCAGCAAGACCCGCCGTGGCCCTTGTCACCCTTCTGCCCTCATGGGGCTTGGGCAGGGGATGAGGACACAGTGTGAGACACAGACTCACATGGAGGGGAGGCAGAAGTGCAGAAATTGGAGATCTGGCTTTGGACAGGGTTACCTGCCAGAAAGGTGCAGCAAGCTGCTGGAACCCACCTTGGCACAGGATGCCCAGCTGAGATGCTGGAGCCCCAGAACGATGCTGGGATGTCAGGGCTGGTAGCCTATTTAAGAGCTCTGTAATTGAGGCTAGGAGATGGAAGAGATTCTGTCTCCTCATTGACTGATGTCACACGAGAGCCTGAACGTCCCCTTATACCCCTGGCCCATGGGTTCTCCAAAGGGGCCAAGGGAAGAGCTGCTGTGAGCAGGAGCAGGTGTGAATCCTGTCTGTGCAAGCGGAGCTGGCTGCAGGATGGTCCTTCCTGCCTCTAAAATCACCTGGGGATGCTGCTGAAAAGGGGAAAACAAGGCAAAATGTGAAGATGAAGAGGGCTAGGAGTTTCTGCCCCTGCTCTTGCAGGAAGCCCCCTCGGTGCTGGTGGGCAAATCCAAGGGCAATCTATACAGCCAGTGGCTGGCTGGGAAGGGTCAGGTCTTTGGCTGAGCTCCTCCTCCTCTTCTCTGGGCTCCCCAAACCAGGCCCATATGCACATGGCTTCACCGGCACCTGCGGGCTGTGATTTAGGGGCGAGGCAGGAGGAACCTTTCTCTCCCATGCAGTGAAGATGCTGCCTAATCCAGCACACCCTTTCCAGGCTGATCACTACTGTGCTGCCACAGGTTCGAGGACTTCCCGGGGCTGGTCCCTCACCCATCTGCAGAACACACAGCCTGTCCTTGGCCCTCATGAAAGTGGAAAAGCTGCCTAGAGCCAGCGAAGCTGCTGAGGCTGCTGTTGGATGCTGCGAAAACTTCATGCATTGCACGGCTTTTAACCCCAGCAATCTGATGGGCACTGAATTTCCTTCTCGTCTTCTAGAAAAGTGACCTCCCGGAGATCTCAGCAGGGGTTAACTCTGTTCAAAGTAGTCACGCAATGGGGAGGGCTTGTTCCCAGCACTAAAATAACTTGCAGAAGTAATGCATTTGTTCCTAATTAGGATAATTGCCCCATCACTTCTCTCTGTGGCATTGGCCAACCTAACTCAAAACCATCTGAAAACACCAGCTAAAGTATGACCAAATTTAGGAGCTGAGTCAAGTAATATATCGCCTTGATTTGTCCTAAAACATGAATTGGCTGGGAGTCCTTCCACATATTGCATTTCCAAGGAACATAAGGAAGCCATTGTGTAATTAGCAGTTGTATATTCAACACGCGGGAGTGCGCAGCCTTCGCGGTGCTCTGCCCTCCTATGCTGCGCTACTGCACCTCCCGGGACCCCCAGTTTGTGGGCACGAGTGGGTGGATGGGTTATAGAACACGACTGTCGCACAAGTGCTGAGCATGGTTATGGCAAAGGAGGAGATAAGACCTTACCCGCTCCCTCAGCCCCCTAGCCCCCAAGTCTGGAGGTGACCAGAGCAGGGAAGCGCATAGCCGTAACCTGTCTGCAGACCTGGGGACAGCATGAGGTTCTGTGTTAGAGGATCCAGCTCACAACCATCACCGCCTGCCTGCGGTTGTCAGTAATTACTGTCTCCCAAGCCATGGGTTATCCTCACTGGGAGCCTGGCATCGCAGCAGGAAATCCTGCCCCAAAAGCTGCAGGGAGGTTGTGAAGCTGAGCCACAGCAGGACTGTGGGTCCTACTCTGTGCCCTTCTGCCTGTCCATATTCTCACCAAGAGGGTCCCTAACCCTCACCAAGGCAGACTGGAAGGACTCCCCTTGGTGCCTGTGGGGAAATCTGATGGATCTGCTCAGATCTGGACAAGAGCTGGGCTCTCCCACCTGCCCTGCTTTGCCTCCAAGATGTGATGCTGAGACCTCACCAGGGACCCCTTCTGCACCAAGAACCCCATGTTTTGGTTGTCTGCTCTTCATCACACAGATGTTTCTGTCTCCCTTCCCAAGTTGCTCCTAGGAACTGGGGACCTAGGTACTGGTCACCCCAGATGAGCTGGTGCTTGGATGAGATGTTTGCATGAAGTGACCCCAAAGAACATCCTCCAGGGATGCCAGCTTTTCCCACCTTGATCCAAGCCAGCAGAATTATAGAATCACAGAATGGTTTGGGTTGGAAAGGACCTTTAAAGGTCATCTAGTCCAATCTCCCTGCAGTGACCGGGGACATCTTCAAGCAGATCAAGTTGTTCAGAGCCCCATGCAACCTGACCTTGAAAGTTGCCAGGGATGAGGCTTCTACCACTGAGTAACCTGTTCCAATGTTTCACCTCCCTCCTTGTAAAAACTTTCTTCCTTATATCTAGTCTCAGTCTATGCTCTTTCAGTTTGAAACCATCACCCCTTGTCCTGTCATAGCAGCAGGACTGAAATGTTTGTCCCCATCTTTCTCATAAGCCCCTTTTAGGCACTGGAAGGCTGCTCTAAGGTCTCCTCAGAGCCCTCTCTTCCAGAGGCTGAACAACTCCATCTCTCAGCCTGTCCTCGTAGCAGATGTGTTCTATGCCTCTGCTCATTTTTGTGCCATCCTCTGGACTTGCTCCAAAAAATCCGCATCTTTCTTGTGCAGGGTGCCAGAGCTGGACACAGTACTCCAGGTGGAGTCTCACCAGAGCAGAACACTCCTTTGTCTTGTGCATCTCATGCGAGAGACCATGTGTGAAGGTCATACCTGAGGCTGGAACGGCTCAAGGCCAAACCTTGGGGATAGCACCCTCTCCCTGCCATGTCCCAGTGTGCCCAGCACAGACAGCTTGCAGAAGTGGCCTCCTATGTGCAAAGTGCCTGGTTATCTCTTTCATGTTGATCTTTCCACGTTTACTCACCCCCTTTGGATGTCACATGAAGTTTCTTTCCCCCGAGAGTGTTGATGTTTAAAGGTATTTGGAAAAAAAACATTTGCACTGTAAAAATGACCCGTGGTTGAGCCTGGAAGTTAATTCAGCCTCCTCCGTGTCTTGCCCCTGCCAGAGCAGTAACCAGCCAGAAAACAAGTGAGAGTGCTTTCCTCCTCCCCTTGGCTGTTTGTTGTCAGCCCCATGTGTTTACCCCTCACATCTCATCTTGAAATATTTCCCCCACTTGTGACTTTCGGAAGCTTTCGGAGGGGTCAGGCATTTACTGCCGTGGTTACTCAGACACAGAGTTGCCCCGGTTCTCTGCTGAGGCTCTGTTTGGATGGGGTGCAAGAGGGGTGTGCTGGGGGGTGTCACTCTCGTGGACAGCTGGCCCAGTGTGGGTGGATGCTGCACCCACACCGTGGGCATGGCTGGTGTGATGGCCCTGGGGGGCTCTCCTCGCGCTCCTCCTTCCTGACGAATGCACCAGAACCCATAATGGGTTATGGACGGTCCCCTCTCTCCCATACATTTTCCTTCCACAGAGGAAGGGTTAACAGCAGAAACACAAGCTGAAGCAGGAAAAGAAACACAGAGGACTTTCTGTGTGCCAGGACATCCATTCAAAACAGCTCACCGGCCTGTCAGGAGCCCCGCTCTGCTAAAGGCATACACTTCCCCTCTGTATGGGTTTTCCACCTAATCTCCACATTTTACATGGATGTGCTGGGAGGGGGCGGGGGGAGGGCCCAGGCTGAAGCGTTCATTCATTTCTCCAGCCCAGCTTTGTTTCCACACCTTCCACCAGCTGTCTCCTGGGCTGGGTACGCCTTTGCATCCGCTCTCCTCTTTCCTTCCCTCTGATCCCTCTGCTGGGGCTTTGTGCCGTGGCAGAGTGGGGAATACACCTTTGATAAACACCACATTTCTGGCACCGCTGTCGGTGCACACGTATGGCTTCATCAGAGGAAGAAAGGGGAAAGAAAAAGAAAAAAAAAGAAAAGAAAGAAAATAAGAGTCCCTTTCTTTCACAAAACCATGGAAACCTCCTCGTTTGTGTGCGAGCAGATGGCTTTCCAATTGACTCCGTGGCCGAGACAGCCTGCATGTGCACAGCAGAGCCCCGGAGCCCGCCTTGCGCTGCTCTGCAAAGAGGCGAGAGAAAAGCAAAATGCTGAGACAAGCACGTGGCTGCAATGCAAAGCAAAACCAGCTCCACTAAAGTCTCATGGCAGATAAAATCAAGCACAAGACAGGATGTGAACCTGAGACCCCCAGAGCAGCTCTTTTTCCCTTTGGACTTCCCAGACTCCAGCTGAGCAGTGGTTTTGTCCCACTAGTCATTGTTTATTTTTTGACACTAGGGAGGTTCAAACTGAGTCACAGCAAACCAAAGGAAGCTTCTCTCGCTGCTCTTTCACCCGAGTCCTTCATAAATCTCAGTCTGGGAGGTCAGTGATGTTGGTGCAGGAACTGCTCTTGCAGGGTCGGGTCCCTCTCTGCAGGGTGCAGGTCTGTCACCTTTCCTTCTCCTTGGAGCTGGGGCTCAGTCCTTGTCCTGTGGGGTCGGTATTGCCTCTCCAGTTCTTTCCCTCTGTCATCAGGTAGCTGTTACACATTTGCTACTCAGGAAAGCTGGCCTCTGGGCACTCACATTTCTGTGCTCTCCGGAAAACACCTAAGCCTTTTGCTTTCAGTCCAAGTGCATCCCCCTTAAATCTCCCTCCTGGATCTGGGCACTTAATAAGTCTTAGCATTTTATTAGCAGATGTTAATAGCAATGGCACGGAGCCACGTATTTTGAATTCAAATCCTCCTCTGCTTAGCTTGCAGCACTCATACCCCTGTCCACCTAGCAGCTGGGATCCAGACATCACCTGCATCCCTGCTTGGAGCTCTGCCTACCAAAGGGGTGAGCAGCCAATGTTTCCAGCTAATTGCAGAGCTGGAGAAGGGTGACACTGAACCTGTGGCACCCAGACCTGCACTGAGGGAAGGAGAATAAAATGTCTTCAAAAACCTCCTCTCCAGCAGGGAAGTGGATCTCTACCAGGCAGGATGAACCAAGGCAACATCTCAGCTGGTAAACATCAACGGCAGCCTAGAAACTGGTCCAGAAGGGTGTCTGGGCTGGTGCCATTGATGTTTTTCAAGCTGTTCCCACAAGCACAATGGGAAGGTGGCAGGTTCTTTCCTTAAATGCACCCATTTTTCAGGTCAAAAATGTTTCTATCTGAGGAAAACCCTGTCCTCCTGCCTGGGTTTCTCTCATGACTTGGAAAGCACAAAATGGGTGAGTTAAGACATGGGCAGTTCCTTATTTCCCTCTAGCTTTCAGTCCTCAACCCCTGGTTATTGTGAATCCACAAACAAGTAATATTTCTCCTCTAGGTGACGGTGATGTCATGCTTACAGACTGTCCCAGCGAGGCCCATGGAAGACCACGGTGCCTCCAGGAATTGGTCCTTAACCCAGCCTTACCCATGTTTCTCACATGGAACCGAGCAAACCAGTGCTCAGTGGCCTTTCTCACTGACCTCCTCCCAAACCACGAGTGGGACCTGAGCCGGCTGCCCAGGGTGACTAATGCTGTACCGGAAAGAAGGACAAGAAAAAGCAATGCTCAGGAAGCATACATGAGCCAAGAAAGATCCCATCCATGGTGGACACAGTTGCCCCCTCTTGCACAGCACAGAGAGCTGGCTGCTCCTTCCTGCTCCGCAGAGGACCAAACAGACGCCCTGAGTCCAAGCTGCACATCTGGAAGTCAGATCCATTAAAACAAACCCTATTACATAACAACAGCCATCTGGAGCCTGTTACCACTACATTTTCAGTAAAAATAGTTTTTTGATATGATCTCTCCTAAGAATGTGGCAGAGGGGCTCTGAGCCAAAGTCCTCTAAGAATGGCTGTAACTGCTTCTCATAAAACATCCCCCACCTCCTGTGCAGGGCAGGGTTGTTTCCTCTTGGTGCACACGCCATGCCTGCACGCTGATGCTCAGAGACACACAGGGGAAGGGTTCAGGTTGAAGGCAGGTGCAGCGCTGAAGGCAAAGCTGAAAGATTCACCAGGACTCAAACTCTGAGGTTTGCACAGGCTTCATGAAGCCTCAGAGATCAAAAGAGTTGAGCAGTCTGCACCCAAAATGTCATTTTTTAGTGCAGGGGACTATTAGTTCATGGGAGGGGAGGGCAGGATGTCTATCAGTATCTCGTTGTGTGAGGAGGAGCCCACCAAAAACCGGAGACCACAGAGAGTCAGGGCTAGCTGAGGTCGCGGTTGCTTTTGTCATCAAGGTGTAGCACGATGAAGGAAGTTGTGGGCCTTGCTAACTCATCCAAACTTGGGGCCGGGGCTAAATGTCTCAGTGCTTTCCCCTTACTCCCCTTGAGCTCAGAGCAGAAGGCTCCCTGAGTCAGTCTACAGAAAGTAAATGCAGTTTGTGTCGGAAGCACTTAGGTACAACGGGGATGGGTGGGTGGATGAGTGGAGGGATGGAGGGAAGGAAGGAAAGCCATGGTTTTCAAACAGTACTGTCATAACTGCTTCTCATGACAACAGGAATAAGCAACGACTTACTGGAGTGAGAAGCTGGGGTGGCTGAAAATAAAAGCAGCAATAGCTAAAATGGGTGAAGGAAGGATAGCAATGACTGTAACCTCTGTGGGTCTAGGAGCTTAAGAAGCTAGCAGCAAACTTTGGCTTGATTTGGTGCTGGGATCCCAAAGCCTCAGATGAAACCCCTCAGGACCTTTTCTCTGTCAGCTTTGGTGACCAGAATGAATGAACCCATGTTTCAATTTCCTTAGATTTTTGTTAAACCAAATCTTCTTGTCCAGGTAATTTTGGAAGTTGTTCTGCATGATCCGTCTCTGCGCCTGGAGCTTTGTTACCCTGCTCTGCAATGGGCCCAGAGGGATGCTGGTGCTCTCAATTTCACTGCATAGTATTTCACTCACCAACCAAAAGAAACCCCATCCTCCCTCAGTGAAGTTCTTAGACTAGAAGAACTTCATGGCCATTCATTTCCCCAGCACATCACTCCATCTCCTCTCTGCCTAGTCTTGACTGATTACCCCAACTGGTTTTCATTATCACTCGTAATCATTGTTTCATTCCTAGATGTCCTAGGTACCCTCTTCTTACACCACTCAATTTAACCCCTAAGCTCTGAGTTTCTGCAGCGTCCTCCTCTTTGTTTTGCTGACTTTCTCTTGAGTCTCTGCTGTGCCCTTGCAAGCGCAGGTACTACTGCCCATCATCCTATCGGAGCAGTCAGTCTCCAGGCCATGTCTTTTTCTCCTTACTGTAAATCAGGCTCGCTGCCCTTGTGGGCATGGTGCAATCTGTCCATGGCCCTTCCACAGGACTGATCTCTGTTCCTGGTGCACATCCGTTACCAACTGCCCTGTCTTTCCCTAAGTCATAGCAATCATGTGATTGAGACTTTCCTGCCAGGCACTGGTCTCCATCCCCTTGCAGACTGCATGTCCAAAACCATCTCCTTCCTCTCCATTTTGTGCCCACAATAGTACAGTCTTCATGGAGCCTCTGGACTTCGGCTTTCTCTAACTTTCCTGGTGGGCAATCTCGCCTTATTTCTCCTGGAAGCTCCACCCTGACCATGAACTCACCAGTGCCAAGCAGGCCAGGTCGTGGCAAGACCAGTAAGTGCCCATCTGGGAGAAGCAGAGGAAATCTAGAGCTGGAGGTGACTCAGCTGGTAGTTGCCATACTTCTGGAGCCAGCTCAGCAGCAACACTCTGGAAAGAACACGGAAAGCCATTTGGGCACATGTATTTGGTGCTAAATATTGAAGTGTGGTTGCTAAGGAGACCTCGGTGCTCCTGGCCCGAGTGAGATGCTAACTTGGGTGCCACAGCCAAGATCTGGTCTGAGCATCTACCAGTTGTTCCTTCTGTAGGTTTTTAACAGTGCAGTTTTCTCTAGTGTCATGGCTGTGATCCTGGCTCCCCCAAAGCTCCTCAGCTAGTCCAGGTCATATGCTGACTGCCTGCAGATCCCAGCCCACAGCTGGCCCTGCAGCAGAGGAGGGTTTGGCTGATGCTAGCAGACCCCAAGGTGGCAGCAGCAGCAACAAAGAGGGATTTGGCTTCCCAGACACAAATAATCAGTCTGGTCCACAGGACAGAGTTGGACCAGCACATGAATAGTGGAAAATCCCTTCCTTGCTGTTGATCTATCTGAAAGAAAGTGAGCAAGCTTTTTAAATGATAGGTGGAGCTGGATGGGGACAGATCCCAGCTGCTGGAGTCAAGACAACCACATAAGATGGGGTATATACAGTTGATGAGTAGGAGTAGGTGTAGGTGTTGAGTCATAGGTTGGACTCGACGATCTCAAAGGTCTTTTCCAACCTTGTGATACTGTGATGCTGTGATATTTCATTGCTACATCAAGGTGTCAGCCCTGAGGACCACAGTGAATGTGCAGAGGGGTGGTACGTACTCCTCTCTCCAAAGCGTGGCTGCCCAGACCCTGGCACAAGGAGAAATGAGACATCTGACCCACCAGGTGGATGCTTCCCATCCTCCTGAACCGTCTCCCTTGGGCCCGGCAAGGTTGCAAGTCTTACATATGCACCCCCTGCCCCATCCTCCCTGGGGAGCACCTGTGGAAGGCAGAGGTGTCTGGTGGGGTAGCACGCAGCTCTGTCCATGCTCCAGCCCTGGGCAGAGACCACCAGCTGCTTTGCATGCTCTGAGACATCAGGAGAGAGCAGCGCAGTGGGAAAACCCACAGGGTGCACCCAGCACAGCCTAAGACCCTGTCACAGCAGGTCCAGCTCCTCACACCAGTGAGGCCATGTCACTGGTCACACCAGCAGCTGTGCTAGAGCTTACTGGGCAGGCAGGAGGCAGAGCCTCCTTCTACCTTCTGATGCCGAGACCATCTCCAGCTCCAGTGTGTCCACAGCTCCCTGCCTAGCATCTCGCTGGCCACATCTGCTGCCTGGCAGGTCCTCACCCACTGGAAGGAAAGCTCTAGGGTTTCCATGCCAGCCCCAGACATGTTGAGTAGAACCTTCTCCTTCCCCCTGACGTGGAGAGCGTCCAAGTAGGAGTCCTGGCCTGGGGCCAGGTCTTTGCATCTCCTCCAGCCCCGCACCAACAGCGAGGGAGCCAGGCACGGGAGCAGGGCTTTGAACAATACCTGGACACGTCTGAAACACAAATCCATGCAAGGCCACGTGATAAAAGCTCTTTTGGCAAGCAATAAAAAAGCAGAGTGACTGATTATTGTGAACACTTTTTTAAAAGCTTTTGGCAGGAGAGGACGCTGCTGCCCTCAGCGCAGCCCAGGTATCTGGCGCTGGGTCCCGGCTGCTCTCCATGTGATGTTGGCCGGGCCCGTTCCTGGCGTGTAATTCCCCAAAGGTGGAGAGCGAGGAGAAAGAAAGCAGATCCCCTGTTTGGACTGGAAGGGTAAATTTCAGTGTGGATTTTAGCGATTGTGTTGCCACATGGCAGTGGAAGCTCTGCTTTCTGTACAGGGGCTGGGGCTTGATGTTAACACCTTCCGTGCCTCAGAGCAAGGCTGCACAGTTTCCTTTCACATTGGGCTATAAAAGACATTAATTTAAACCCAGCCTCTCCTTTTTTCTGCCATATGTACCAGCCAGACTTCAGTTTTCCAGAGGTTATAACCTGGGCAGCTTTTCATCTCATCGCCAGCAGACGCAACTTCGGGCGAAGCGCATCTCCCTGCCAGAGCAGAAGGCTGCTAGAGCTCTGCTGCAGAAAATGCTTTCCTTTTCCTTAACCCTGTCCTTGCAAACAGTGGTGCTATTTTGGCTGATGTGCAGCCAGCCTAGAGAAGTTCAGGCCAAGTGGTTAGAGTTTCACAAAGTTAAAACCAAATGAAATTGGATTCTTGTAACTGGAAATAGCGAACTACTTTCATTTACAGGTGGGGTTACCAGTTCCACCTACAATAAAAACTGATGGAAATTGGTAAGAATGATCTTTTCTTTCTTTCTTTCTTTCTCTCTTTCTCTCTTTCTCTCTTTCTCCTTCTCTCTTTCTTTCTCTCTTTCCTTCCTTCCATCCTTCCTGGACATGTCAACTGAGCAACACGCAACCAGCTTCTGGCAAGCTGAGGGCAGGAGGAAGAAGGGGTGGCAGGACATAAGACAAGGACACCAGTTACTGAATGTTGCTCCAGGCTTACGTTAAGCTTGTGCCTGCTTTTTATTTCATCTTTGCAACCATCATCTTGGGAGATGTTGCCCAGCTGCTTCAAGCCTTCAAAACAAAAGATTTTTATTTTCCTTCTCTTTCTTTTTTCAAAAGTGCACTTTCAAACACTGAAGATTAATGGGAAGGTCCTGCATGGAAGGAGCAGTGAATGGAGGCTGCTGAGAGACTCTGGAACTGAGTGCAGTTACTCAGTTGACACCTCTTAGATGGCCCCTCCGCACCACACTCTGCTAGAGCTGCCTTCTCTCTCTGGCACTCTTTCTATCCCTCCCTTTGCATTTGGAAGGCAGTCTATGTTGCCTTTGATTTTCTACCAATTTGATCAAAGAAAGACTGAATAAACAGAGCAATCTGGAGAAAAAAACATCGGCTCAGGTTAGCTTCAGTTTGCGTTCGCCTTGCTGTTTCCCACTGGTGCTCTCCTCGCTCACAGCCTGTAGATGTCATTTCTCCAGCTGGAGAAGGAGCAAAGCTGCTGGATCCAGTGATTTTCTTTTCTCCTGGCAGACAGTTCCTCCCTGGTCACCGGTGTCTCTGGGGAGTGGCTCCTGGGACCGAGGCCAGGGAAAAAGAGCTATATCTGCAAGCAGTAAGGGCTCCCGTGGACAACAGAGTCAGGGGCAGATCCCTACACATGCTCCAAGGACAACTGAGGCTCATTAATTGCTCATTACAGCTGAGAGTGTCCCCAGTTCCCCTCAGTACCTTCCACCCTCCTGTCTCAGGTCTGCTCCCAAAAGGCACGGAAGCGGGGAGGGCAAGAGGAGCCCGTACATCCCCCAGCCCCAGGAACAACATCACTCTCACCAAAGGCACAACCGCTGGCTGCTACATTCCTTCCGCTCTCCCCAGAGAAACACTCCAGGATTGATCACAGCTCCCTCTCGGATGTTCCTGCATCCTCGGCTGCAACTCCTGGCTACAGATCACTCTGGGCTTTCCATCCTGGAAAGCTGCAGGAGGTGTCTCAGACTGGGCTGCCTGACCCATGGTAGGTGGTCAGATGTCACCCAGGCAGTCACGCAGCCCACACCTCTCCCCAAACTGCCCAGGGCTCCTCTGCCTTGTCATGGGGATGTACCACTCGGTACCATTGCAAGGCAGATGCTGGCGGGCTGCTGCAGCCCTGTCCCAAAACACAGGCATTTGGCCTCAAAGTGCCGGAGCATGAGGAATCTACCAAGAGGAGCAAAAAGTTAAGACACTGATTTGCAGATACTGTTATGAACCAAAGCCCAGAGCTCTGCTCATTGTAATATCTGACATAATCGAGGTCATTATTTATACATTATCTGTATGAATATTTGACACTGGGAAAATACTTGCAGTTCCTGAAAGACTGGCAAATTCTAGCACGAGTGTTTAGTCATGCCAGAATCTAATCCAGAAACTCATTTTTCTTCTTGTTGGATATTTTATCTGATGAGAGCACGGGTTGTGTTGAGCAGACAGAGCCCAGCCTCCGCTGGGCTGAGCTGCTCTCTGACAGCCTACCCCCCGGAGGAGCCTGAGCGGGTGAGGGCAGTGGGAACACATTCAGAAACTTGTTTGGAAATGAATTCCCAATGAGCCCCTGACTAGCTCTGCACCTGCTCTCCAGACACCTCCTGCTCCTGTCCCCGCGTGTCCCAGTCGATGCCCATCAGCAGCAATGGGCCACTCAGGAGATGCTCCCTGGTGTGGCCTGGGCAACCTTCACTGAGACAGAGGTCACAGTGCCTCTGGGACTTCCACCAAGGTAGTTTTCTTGAAGCCCACCCTGTTTTACTGAGGCACATTGGATGGTTTTGCACACTGTGGCTGCACCACCTGGACCTGGCACTGCTTTTGGGGCTGGGAGGTGAATCACGGGGACCTGGAGCCTCCTAAGAAATACGTGTTTACAGGGGTTTGGCAAACTGCTCTTGCAGGGCAGATCTGAACTGAAACCCACCCTTCGAGAGCCACGTTTAGGCACGGTGGGAGAGCCTGTTTGCACAGAGCATCTTTGCCTCCTCTGCCCCCACAGCCCAGTGATGCAGGGAGTGTTTCCCTCTTGGGTTACATCCATCCCAGCACATTCTTCTGCCTGTGCACCTCTGCCCATTGCCTTGGCTGTTGTGAAGAGAAGGGTTCAAAGAGGAATGGAGAGAAATCAGAGAAAACACAAAAACCAGAAGCGCTGTCAAGCTGAGACTGGAGTTGGTAAGCGGTGTCCATCCATCAGCTCCTGCCTGGGGTGCACAGCAGCGCACGGGGGGAACGTCTTGGCAGAGAGGGACAGTGCTGAGAAGTCAGGGTAAAGAGTGGGCTGGGGGGTACTGGGACTGCAGAGGGAGATGCGAGAAAATCTGAACATACTCTTCTCCAGGAGAACTCTCTCACATAATGGACCAGGGATGCCATTTCCAACCACAGACCCATCACGAAGCCCAGCCCTGGCAGCTGTCACTGAGGGAGCAGCAATGGGAAAAGCCCTGCTTGTTCTGGAACTGTAAAGGGCTGGAAATAATATTTTGGTAATTCGAAAGCAAGTCCTGGGTCAAAATGTCTTCCTCGGGAGTGTAGATGAGGAGCACGAAAGAGCCTCAAGATGATACCAGGCAAGGAGGGTCTGTCCCAGGTGATGTGATTGTATTTTCATGGGAAAAGGTAGATTAAATGCCTGGGCAATAAGAGGCAGAGGAAAGAGAATGGCTTTTGTCCAAATTGTCTCAAAGATCCCTAGTTCAGAGAAATAGTCTCAGGGGTGCATTTCTTTGTTTGGAGAATCAATCCAACCCCCATAAGGAGGGATCCTGCAGGTCACAGCCAAAATCCCAGCGGGCAGCTGAATCCCATCACCTCCAGAGCAACCCTGCCAGCAGTGATTAACTGCAGGGAAGATCCTCAAGGAAATAAATAAGGAGCAGAAGATGGTCTGATGGTGAGGAGGGATGAGGGAGTTGAGAGACTCAGTGAGGGCTGTGCAGGGGAACCCAGCTGCCACGTGCCGATGTCCCCATTGCAGCCCTGTGCTTTAGATAAATATTGGAAGTCTCTGTAAATAAAGATCTCACTTGGGAATGGGGAGAAGCACTTTCACTTCTTTCCCAGATGTCTGGGAAATGTGAATGTCCAGACCATCACCCAGGCAGGGAAGTGCCCTGTGGAATGTGCACAGGCAAGGGGATAGAGCTGGCAGTGGGTAGGGGTCACTGGCAAACCCCCACTTCGACCCTCCTGTGGGTCACCTGTGGGGCCTGGGCTGGCCTTGGGGTGATGGGACCATCTGAGGTCTCCTCTTCCAGCATGGGACATGGTACCAACTCCAGATGTGTCATCACCCTCAGCCTGAGACAGGATGGACTGAAAGAAAAACGTGCGTGGAGTGGAGCAGAGTGCAGGGGGTTTAGCTCCTCGCCCCTAAGAGCCCCACTGAGAATAGACCCATTTTTCTTCTCCTCCAGCAATCGCGTGCCTTTGGCCCTTTCCCACCGCAAAGGAGTTTCCATTGCTCCTCTCAAACCGCAGCCCCGTGCTTGGGAACCTGATACCTGCATTTGCTGGAGAGAAAAAATCAGATTGTAGGAAATGCAGCACATGAAAAAAAGAGGGGGGAGTGAAGGCTGGGGGGAAGCAAAGCCATTTTTTATTGCTCCCAGAATCTCACTGCGGTTCGAAATGTGCTCCTCATGCCAGCACGCAGCGCGACAGCACGGCTCCCGGAGCAGCCTATTCCCTATGGCATCACAGGCTTTGGGGCAGCGTGTGGGGGCACTGGGTCTGGAAAAGGGTGGCACAGTGGGGGGTGGGGTTTGTTCTGGGATCTTCTCCCCCACCTCTACACCCTCATTTATTTATTTATTTACATCGCAGCATGTTACCTAATCCCTCCCTTTTTCCATAGCTGTCACATCCCCACTTCCACAGCCAAGACACAATGGAAAATACGTTTGATTTTTTATGTTTTCCTGGCAGGTACGCGACTTCTGTTGGGTTTTTGTTGGGTTTTTTTTTTAAAAAAGCCACCACCCCTTTCCCCAAAAATGCCGCAGGGGTCCCTGTTCTCCCCGTGTTCATCCCGGGATACCTCCCTGCCACGGCAGTGGTGGCAGTGGCACCACTTGGCTCCTCTGAGGAGCAGAGGGCTGGGCAAGGGCTGGGCTCTGTAGGGGGAAGGTTCACACTTCTTGTTTCTTCAGGGAGGCAGCAGGACCTGGTGGACAGAGAGAATGGGTCACCCAGCCAGAATCACTGCTTCTTCCACACACACCCTTTAAGGAGATCATTTGGGTTAATTGATTTTATCTCGTTCTGTCAACAATGGGAGCAGCCAAGGTGTCAGCATCCTGACATCCAGTCCCAGCCCATCTCAGGAGTGGGGAACAGTTCTCAAGAGGATAAAATTCCCACACGCTTTTGACCTGGTAAAAGGAGAGAGAGCAAAACACATTCTCCCACTGAAGGAAAACCTCACAACCCCACTGGGAAAACTGAGATCCTCAAAGTGAGAGCCATGGAGAGGCAGTCCCATGGCTCCCCGGAACTACGCAACCATCTGCAGCACCAGCACCTCCTCTGCTTTGTGTCCTCATTTTCCTGCTGCCAAGCGATTTGGTACCCTAATTACACCACTTCAGTGGGCTGAATTACCAGGCATCCCCACATCACTCAGTCACAGAGGCCGGGGAAAAGGGACCCCATCCTGTCCCTGCTGAGATGCCCCACTCACAAGGGGAGATGATGCTGTCAAACAAGGAATGGTCTTTGCTCAGCCCCTGCCTCGGCTGCAAGGAGGGGAAGGGGCTTCAAGCCAAAAAGATGGGTGGGCAGAGTGAACACCAAAACAACCGTACGCATGAGTCCAGGGGCTGGGGCACACTGGGTGCAATGGGGGCTCCCTGTCTCCCCCAAGGACCCAAGGGACCACGCCTCCACTATGACCCAGCTGAAGAATACTGAATTGCCACCACCATGCCTGCCACAGGGTTTGAAGCTCTGCTGAGCAGCCTGGCCCTCTCTGGGAAGGACCAAGAGCATCCCCAGCTGGGGTTGCTGTCAGGCAGCCTGGCCACTTGCAGAAACATCCAAGCCACAGCCACGAGCACGGGCTGGATCCATACCCAGAGAGGAGACAGACTCGTCCCACTAAAGACCCAAATTAGAACAGTCAAGTGGTGGAAAACGTCTGTTGAGGAGCCCGGAGTGGAGACAGCAGTATCGGATATCAGCCAAGCTGGAGGGGCCGGGAAAAGGGAGGCAGAGGGACCCCAGGTCCAAGGCTGGAGCAGACCCACCAGCATCTGCCTTAGATGAGGAGCCTGATAAAGCACAGAGGATATGGGTGCATCCTGCAACAGGCAGGATTGACACCCAGGGAGGGATAAGTCTGGGAAAACGTAAAAAATGGGAATTGTTGACTTGTAAAGCAAGAGGTTAGAGAGAGATAAAGCCAGGAGTTTCATGCTAGGCAGAGCAGTAAAGGCAAACAGCTCTGGCATTGTCACTGTGGGGCTCTGCAACATGCAGAGCACCTGTAGATGTCAAAGCTCCTTGATGACCCCAGCAAGACTACTTCTCTGGGGTTCCTCTTCCCAAGTGACCCAGGAGGAGGTGGTAGGGTGGGACTCATCCATAGAGATCTTCCCAGGAAGAAGTGAGGGTGCCTGGGCCTGCAGAGTCACCAGAAGGGGTTTGGGAATTGTCCCAAACTCAAAGATTTCAGCTGAAACTTTTTTTAAGGAAAACTTTGTATTCTCCATAGAAAGCAGCTGGATTTCTGTTGATTTGAGCCGAATCTTGCATATGGGATAGCTGACATGGCCAGTCCTTCTTCTGATGTTCAGAAACAAACATAAGGAGCAAGAGGAAGGTAAATACAAAAATAACAGTATTTAAGTTTGGGATCATCTTGTTTTGTACGGTTCCCTTTGATATCCACTTCATAATCTCCTTCTAGAGCTGGTGAAGCTGGTAGCTGTCCCTAGCCCTGGATATAAGCATAGAAGTGATGATGTTTCAGCCACGGAGTTCAGTAAAGGGAAGGAGAGAGCTGCTTGTTTCTATTGCTGCTTGGTTGCGTTTCGGAAGAGCACGTGTAGTTGGGGAGTGCCTGCAGGCAGAGCAGAGCGTTGCCAGGCGAGCGAGCAACCCTCTCATCTGCTGTGCAGCTGCAGGGAAGGGCTGTGTTTGCACACCTAACTCTTGGAAACACTGGGACAGGAAAAACAAGGGGCTGAGGGGCACTTCAGGCTGCAGCCCACGCTGACCACGCTGCGCAGCTACGTAGGCACCAGGGCGCTTGCGTCTGTGCCAGTGCATGAACCGTCCCTACTGATCTCCATGTCAGCAGTGCTTGTGTGTGCAAAGCACACCGGTCCTCACTCTTAGTGGGATGAAAAGCCCATTGCTTGTGCAGCCCCGCGCTGTAGCTGCCGTTACCTCTCCTTCCAGCCTTCAAAGCTGCCAAATGCCCGTTCTCCTCCCCATCCTCTCTGGAAATGGCAGCGCTGCTTATGCAAACTAGGAAGGAAAAGCTTTACTGTGCTTTTCCATCGTGCACAAATGGCTGGGGGTTGCGTGGAGCCAACACAAGGCTTGTGCCAAGATCCAGCTCTGCAGCCCCACTCCCCATCGGCCGCCCAGCCAGATGAGCCGGTTTAGAGTTTCAACCACAAGCCACGCAAAGGAAGAAGCAAAACCAAGGGGCAGTGGGACCGTGACCTGAATTCAACTCGATGGGGGCTGGTGTCTCTCCATTCCTGCATCCCCCCCTTTACTTTTGAGGGGTGATTCCTCTCTGTCCCTACTGAGGATCCCACAGCCCTGCTGAGGAGGAGGTGGTACAGGACAGTCTGTGGGCCTCTGCATTTTTGGTGCCTGTGTGAAACCCTCCCCATCCCACGTCTGCAGGCACTTTGGGCTGATGGCCCAGGAAAAGTTTTCATTTTAAACGCAGAGCCTGGACCCTCTCGGGCAGCTTCCTTCCCCGCTCCCACACTGCAGAAATATTTCTATCGATCTAATCTTTGAATAAAACCTCCTGCAGTTCTTGCAGGCTTTTTTCCATCTCCTTTCCCTTTTAAGCTGACAGCATCAGATCCGTATCTCACCAGGAAGACACAGTCTCCCTTCCACCCCTGCAGTGTTCCTTGGGATTTGGAGGCTACCCCAGAGTTCCCCAGCAGCAAAAGGATGCAAGGAAGCAGTACTGGCCCTTTCCTCTGCCCTTGCTGGTTACCTGGGGCTGCTCTAGCACTGGGGTGCAGGAGGAAATACCTGGCATTCCTGCTCCATGCTCTCATTTCTCAGGCAGGCCCTGCACAGTCGAGCTCACCAGGCTCCTGTTCACAGTATCACAGTATCACAGTATCATAAGCTTGGAAAAGACCTTTGAGATCATCGAGTCCAACCTATGACCCAACACCTACACCTACACCTACTTGTCAACTACACCATGTCACTAAGTGCCTCATCCAATCTGTCCTTAAACACCTCGAGGGACGGTGACTCCACCACCTCCCCGGGCAGCGCATTCCAATGGCCAATCACCCTCTCAATAATGAACTTCTTCCTAATGTCAAGCCTAAACCTCCCCAATTCCTTCAATTATCCAAGGAGACTTTCTCTTTCCAATAATGCCGTGTTCTCTGCTGGCTCCCCTTGCCGAGCCAGGCAGTTATCTCTGCCCGGGGTGACCTCGCAGGCACAGCCCTGGGAGCTGGGAGGATGCACTGAGCAGGATGGAGGGTACGTGGGAATGTCCTGCTGCTGTGCTGGGGTCAGGCAGCCCCAAGGCTGAACTGAGAGCTGGGAGAGAAGGATGGTGCTGACAACAGAAGCCTGGACTCAGGGCTGCTTTTCCTTTCTGTCCTGGGTTGGAAAGGGAAAAAGAGAAAGGGAAAATGGAAAAGGAAAATGGGAAGGGAAGGGTGTCAATTCTTTATTTCTTTATTTCGCCCTCTGCCGCTGCTGGCCGGCAGCTGTGCACAGCTCCTCCAACATCTGGAGTCTCTTGGCCACTGGCTGGGGCTCTTGGAGGACGTGTGCACTCGTGCACACACTCGCTGAGCTGCAGCACGCCGGGTGAAGGAAGGAATGTGACTCCGGCCGGAGGACGGCGGAGGCTGCGCCGTCCGTGTGCAGCCATCTGCCGGCTCAGCAGCACCTCCAGCCTCGTCTCTCCCTCTCCTGCGGGTGCCCAGCAGGATGGCAGATCCTGCCTAGGGTGCCTCTGGCAAGGGGAGAGGTGCCAAGGTTGGCTGGGAGTTTTGTGCAGCCCCTGGGGTGGGTGTAGGGCTGAGACAGCTGAGCCAGCGGGGTCAAGCCCAAATTTCCATCCCTCGTTGCTCCATTCATGGTCCCCAGATGTGGGAGGGAGCAGCCGGCTGAGGAGCATTCCTGCAGCAGGGCTTAGGAGAAACCCAAAGCCTGGAGACATGCACGGAGGAGAGAGGAGCTGCTAACAACATCACCCAGTGCTGCAGGGATGGTGTGATCCCTCTGCCATCCCCAGTCACCTCAGCTCTCTCCACTCTCACCAGACACCACTCTCTGGGATGTCCAGAGGCAGAAAGCATCAGATTGCACGTACCAATCACAGCATGGAGACCCCTGGGAAAATGGGGAAAAAACCTCTAGGTCTGTTTTAATAGCTAATACAAGGGCTGGGAGGCAGCTGGGCACTGAAATTTGGGGTGTGCACACTCATAGGACCATTTTGCCATTCTGGCTATGACACCAACCATGCCCACCTTCAGGTTGAGGTGTTTCGTGGCCTGTTGGCTGCTCAGCTGTAAGCAGGAAATTAAAATTTCACTCCGAGTTTTGGGGGGATTTCACACCACCCAAGCCATGCTGTGATTCCCTGCACCACGGGGCTCTTGGCTGCTGTGCCTGCAGGAGGGGAGTGGGGATCGATCCAGCCGTGGGCACTGGAGCAGGGCAGGACTGGCTGGAAAACCACTGCTCCGCTCTGGCGCTGGTGCTGACCCAGCAAACCCTGGCTGTGCTCGCCTTGGCTGGGGCCACAACCTATTTTTGGAAGCTCACAAGACTTCCAGGGAAGGACCCGCCTTTTCTTTCCCTTCATTCACAGACAGGGACATTTTGATTTGTTACATGTTTGTGTAGGGATTTTTTTATTATCATTATTTATTTATATCCTGCCTTTTATTTATGGCACTGGAGAAGTGGAGCATAAACGCAGCAGAGGTGGGGGGGAAGCTTCAAATTTGCCTGTTCTGGGGAGAAAAATCAGCCAGGCTGCAAGCACAGTGGGGACATGGGTGTGTATCTGCCATGAAATGTCTGTTCTTTGCGTCTTGCCGAGGATGTGGAGGGAAGGAGAGAAGCCGGCAGGCTTCCACCTGAGCCACAGCCTGGATCTCGACTGCCTGGTGGGGATGCTGTGAAAACAGCCAAGAAATTGAGCTTCAGGGCTGAGATCCCAAAACAGGACCAACCTGCCTCCAACTGAGGACACTGGATGTCTTACTCCCTTCGCCACCTGCTCCACAGTTGCCCAGCCCAGCCTTTTGCTGGCTGGGGGGCTGTCTTCTCCCTGCTCCAGGTGTCCTATGTGACACCCAGGTCCCATTTCTGGGCAGCCCATAATTCTACAGCAATCCTCCCAAAACAGAAGTGAAGCTGTTCTTCTTGGGATGCTGCAAAGGACATGGAAAGAGCTGGGGCACAATAGACCTGACTTTTAGGAGAATTTGCCCCTCTCTGCTATGGGGCAGGTTATACTTTGGCCTCTCTGGTGACAGCAGTGGAAGGCAGAGAGAGCTGCCTGATTTGTGACCCTCTGCAGATGGTGACACTAGCTTGGATGTCCCAGGAGGACCAAAACTCCAGCCTGCCCTAGAGGTCAGCAAATCCCATTGGGCATCAGTAGGATGCTCCCGTGGGCACGATGCCAAACACAGCCTTTGTCACAGCTCCCTTCTCCAGGGTCCCCTGCCTCCTCCAAGCACAAGAGGGGAGGGCAGGAGAGGCAGGACCTTCCTCTTGGGGTCAGGGCTGGATCTGGGCTGTGCCGATGTGAATTATCACGACAGAGGGGTCAGGGAGGCCAATGCAAGCCAGCTCCCCTCCTGGGCTCTCCCCATGGAAGAGGTTAATGCAGGTGGTGGCATCACCCTGGCTGGTGAGCACCTCCTGACCCATACCAGGAGAGGGGACACCAGGAGAGCACACCAGATTTTCCTCTTCCTGGGGCTGGCTTGCCCTTCCTCCGTACTGCCCGTATCCCGCGATGCTCCGAGGAGCTCGCAGTTCCCCTGAGAAATGGATCCCCCACCAGTGTGGCCAGGTCAGTGAGGGTCCCAGCCGGCACTGGGCTTTGGTGCTGGGCTGTCCCAGCGCTGCCTCGGAGCAAAGGCAGGAAACGTAAAAGCAGGCGGGGATGTGCTTGCCAGTGCTGGAGCTGCAGCAAGCACGGGGACTGCCACGTCTGTGAGCAGAAACAACAGGGCCTAAATATGATCCCTCCCCCTTGCCCCCCTCTTCTCCTTCCCCATGCGGCCTCTGGGCTTACAGGAAAGGCGAGGGGGGCTCTTGGGGAAAGGTCTGGATGAATCCCAGGGGCACAAAGGCCGGAGTTCGGTCAAGGAGCTGGGATGGATGGCTGGAGTCCCATGGTGAGAGGAGTAGGGAGTCCCAGGGGTGTCTCTGCAAGATTTCCCTCCTCCTGCCAAACTCTCTGTTCCCCACCACCGCTCCAGTCAGGCATCAGGCTCACCTCCGCTCTAGACATGAATGGTGGGGACAGTCCTGCACCAAGTCCCACAGCTATCAGGTTTTTTCCCTGCCTTTTTTCCCTGAGGAAAAGTGCCACCAGAGTCCCTGGGAGGAGAGCGCCATGGTCCATCTCAACCAAGGGGGCTGGAGGTGGCACTCGAATGAGCTGGGCTGGTGGGGAAGGCAGCGGGAGCAGCCACTCCACAAAGACGTGGAAAGCAAAAGCAAAGCTCCCAAGCTCTGTCTGCAGGACTTCAGACACGTGAAAGTGTTTATTTCATTGGATGGAGATGGAAAAACAAAGCCCCAGTAGAGGCGGTGGAACAAAATCCCCCACAACAGCCCCTGACTGGGAGCTGCCAGCTCCCATTCCTGCTGCACTCTTCTGCTTTGGACCCAGCGCACACGATGTCCGCAGATTCCAGCCCCTCCAAGGAAATTACAAAGACCAGGAAGGGCAGTAATGAGTCTGTGAACAATTAACACACACGGGGCCAGGCTCTGCTCAGTTAACCTTGGCGGAAAGCTGGGACTGGCGGCATTTCTCCAGCTCGACGCCAGGGAAGGCTGTGAGCAGGCTTCGCTCCCGAGAAGCAAATGCAATAAAATAGTCAAAATCTCTCTGAAATGGTGGGATGGGGTGGACCACAGGGCAGAGGGGAGCAGCAGGTAAATCCCACAAAATGGCACAACATGAAAATTCCTGTTGAAGTCTTGATGCCTGATGCAAGACTACACAGAGGATCTCTGCAACTTCGTCTTCTGGAGACAGACTGGCAGAGGAATGTTGGGCTAGGACGCCCATATTCCACCATGGGACACCAGGCTACGGTGAATTTGTGAAGCGTTTTCCATCGGAAGGACTCAAGGCACTTGGCATGTGCTTAGAGGTGAAGCCAACTGGGGCCCGCCGGGGCGGGACTCGCGCCACCCCAGCAGTCAGCTGCACTGGCTAGGAATAGTTACGTGACTTTCCCAAGCTCCCCAAGTGACTCATAGACAAGGCTGAACCAGATGTCAGAGTCTTGACTCCGGGACTGACTGGTCTTGGGACCTCCCAACTCTTTGAAAGAGCAGATGTGCTGAGGACTGGACTTGGCATAAGCATCCAGGCTTTGGAGCAAAGAGAGGAAGGAGGTAATTCAGAGATAATGTCAACTGCTTTGAGGTGGTGAAAGGGCCCATCCAAGGTTCAGAGGTCAGGTGTGTTTCTGTTTTGGCTTTTGCACATGAAAGCAGTCAGACAGAGAGGCTCCGACACTGGGAGGAGATGTGCAGTGCTGCTCGTTCCAGCCCCTCTCACACGATCCCACCGCTTTGACCCAGTGAAAAATTCTTAGAGAGGTGAGGGAGCAGTCTGAGAGGACATCAAGCACCTTTGTTGCCTGTTGAATTCCTGGCTTCTCCTCAGATACTGCTAAGAAGGGGTTCAATGAATGCCAGCAAGGAGGAATGCCGGTAATGTGCAGAAAGGGAATGAGGCTGAGAACAACCTTCATTTCCCACTGGCAGCAAAACAGCAACTATATATATGTATATATATATATATGATATGTCTGGAAACTAGCAGGGAGATCTGGCCAGTACGACCCTACATCACTCACCAGGCACTTTAAGGGGAGTTCTGCACTGTAATACCGTGTGGGATGGGAAGGCAGCTCCCAGGCTGCAAAACACCTTTTGATCTTTCTGGGCTCTCAGTTTCTTCCACTGATGATACAAGACAGTTACTATTTACAAAAATTGGAATAGTTTTATTTAAGTAGAATTAGTTTTTCTCTAGAATTAAAGGATTTTGGTAGAAATAAAGGATGTTTGCTTTCTAAAACTCCAGAATCTTAGAGATTTATTTGCTGGCATTTTCAGTATCACTAAGGACCTGTTCACGCTAAAGCAGGCGTCTGCTCTCCCATGCCTGATGCAGCCCGGCTCTTACACAGGCAGATGAAGTTCAGAGCTGCCCTCACTGCCAGCTGTGCAGCAGGGACCCTGCAGTGTCACCCACCAATGAGGTGCCCAGCAGAACAATGGCTGGGAGGGCTGAGTCTGGCTTCAAAGTTTACTGGGCTGGCGAGTCCCTTAGGTGGGGAAATTATGGAAACCAGGTAGGGAGAGGACAGAGGATGACTGGTGGAGCCGGTTAAACAAATATACAGCATTGGGTTTGCTTTCCGGTGTCTGCTTGGACAGTGAAGACTGCTGGATCTATTGGTGTGCAGTGTCTCAGCTGCAGCCCGTGAGGCTTGCCACTGGCATGCAAAGAAATTTGTCCTCTATATTGCACCCACAGAGCAGAAAATGCTTTAAGTCTCTCTATTTCATGAGTTAATTTCCCACCCGCACCAGGAGCACATGGTCTGCACAGCTTGAGGTACTTCCAATGGATGGGAAAGGTTGGTAACTCAGTTTCTTTCTTGATGCTTTGGCCGTGAATCCTCTCGTCTCCCCTGTGGCTGCAGGGCTGGGCAGGGGAAGGTCCTGGTAACATCCTGGGAATGGACAGAGAGCCAAGAAAGTTTCCAAGATGGAAGCCATCCAGCATAAATACAAGGACTGGGCGTGTGTGTGGTCTCCATAAATTAAAGCTACTAATTGGCTTTAAGGGGATGTTAGAAGGAATATGGTAAGGGCTCATAACTGATGCTAGACCACGTGAGCTATGCCCAAGGGATACCGGTCCCTTGGTGCCTATCGCTCACTGCAGGGTGAGCAGCCGAGAAAAATCCTTCTTGACACTTTCTCTGGAGATTTCCCTCCTGCTCCCTCCTCAACACCCTCCAGTGATATCTGCCCCTGTCAACACACACACACGCTCGTTCGAAAGCTCACTAGCAAAAGAGAAAAATCTCTGAAAGTAGCAGGTGTCCCTAAGTCCTGTCAAAATACATCAGCGCTGTCTTTGGAGCACGGCTGGCCCTCGGAGCCTGGCCTGACCCTGGGACGCAGCCGTGCCAGGCTGGTCCCTGCAGCACCGCTGTAATTAGGGCTTGGGAATGAGCAGCGCCAGAGAGAGGAATTTGCAGCACCCCTTGGTTGTGTTTCCCGCTCTGCCCTCGCCAGCTTGCACCGCTCCTGCACTCAGCGGTGTGTCGCTGGTGGAGCACGGCAGCAGGGCATCCAGCTCCTAAAAGAGCATCCCAAGGATGTGGTGGTTGCTGGCACGGCTTGCAGAGACCATTGGGCACTGGGGGGTTTGCTGACTGGCATCCCTGGCACCACAGCAGGGCCCCAAGGTGTCAGTGGGGCTGCTGAGGCAGTGAGGACTGACGGCGAGAAAGGGGCAACACGTCCCACAGGGAGGGGAATGGGACGGTCAGACAGGTGTCTGCAGGGTTAGTTGGGCTGTTAGTTGTCTCACCCATAATTAAAGGAGCAGGACATGCCAAGCAAGATCTGTCATTCAAACAGTCCGCTATAAATCTTTGAGGACTGGACTGACAAAGAGATTGAAAAGGGGTTAAACACTCATTTCAACAAGGCTGATGGAGCTTGGTGCATGTAGCCTGGAAATGCTCCAAGGAGCCTGATGTTTTATGTCTTTGGGACATTTTCGTCTTCCTTCAGTTGTATTCAGTGCTGGTATTGTGTTTATATCAGCAAAATTCTGGATCGTTACTCCTTTTTTTTAACAAACATCTGCTGCTTCTGCATGTAGATTGTCGTAGCACCGCATCCTGCTAGCAGGAGAAGCTCCGAGCAGGACGGGGTGGCAAACGTGATGCTACATGGCAGGCGGTGGAGCTCAGCAGAGCTCAGCCTGACACTGTTCTGGGTGACACACAGCAAAGTGGCTCTACCTCAGCTGCTCCGTAAGAAAAGGCACCTCGTTTAGAGAATTAGGTGAAGCTCCCTGCTGTGGTAGCTGCACATTTCAGAGACTGTGCAGAAATAGCTCCAAAGTGTATACTGGAGGGGTCCCAGAGCAGCCCACACCTGGAAACTTGGTGGGATCACAGCCCAAAGCAGAGGGGCTTGGCACAGCAGGGCTGGCGCCGTGTGCTGGGCTGTCTCTCATGCATGCTCGGCTGCTTGGAACTGGGCATGCAGGGGGAGGAGGATCTGTTGCACTGGGTTGCCCGCAGGATGTCAGCGAGGGCACTGCTTCCTCATGCTCCCCAGAGACCCAGTGCCTTGGCTGGGAGATGGCACAGCCTCATCTGCTGGGGCTCCCATCCCTGCCCAGCTTCCAGTAGGTGCCCACAGCCCTCCCAGCCCTGGTCTCCCACACCACAAAACTCTGCCCTGCCGCTCCATAACCCATCACTTGCACAACATCACCCCCCTTCCCAGACCAGCATGAAGCCATCAGAAGACAAGGGAGCCTGTCACTTGTCCCAGCCACACACATTGCCTTGCCACCATCCCCTGCTTTGCACTGGCATCCCGAAACCAGCGCATGAAGAGGAATGTGAGCAAACACAGACCCTATCTGGTCCCCTTCCGCTCCAAATTCCACTGAGCACCAGAGAGGGGCTGCTGGTGAGCAGGAGCAGTTTCAGTCAGCTCCATGTTTACTTATGAATTCCATCTAAAGAGGCAACAAAAGTGCCAGAGACCTCCCACTCTCTGGGCTTTTCACCCATCGCAGTCCAGCATCTCCCGCCACTGCCCAGCAGGGAGCAACTCCCTGTGACCATGGCACAGCTCCACTCTGCTCAGTCGTTTTTCTTTCTCTCCTGACCAGCAGTGCCTCTACCTGCCTGCCTGCCTATCTCTTTCTATCCCTTTCTGTCTGCATTGACTGGAAAAAAAATATTGCTACAGAAGAAAATGTAATCAAATTAAAAGAGAAATGGAAAGAAGGGCCTCAAAACTTGCTAGACAGGCATTTTCTGAGCAAGATCAAGGGCCAAATTCTGCTTTCATCACACTGGAGAAAGATTTGGACTACCTCCCCTTGAATTAATGGCATTCCTTTGTAAGGAGAACAGAATTTCATTCATTCGCGCCTTGTACAGCAGCAGAGGGGCCATTAATCCTTACGGCTTCCAGTCACGTCTGCCCTGGTTCACAGCTCCAGCAAGTCCTGCATGGGAAGTCCCAGATTATTTTCTTGCATCCTTCCTTGACTTGTCAGCTCATGATAAACAGCATCTCATCCCGATCCCAAATGTACAAGCACACTGAGTGATTACATCAGCCCCAAACGCACTCCAATAAGATAAATGGAGCTTGCATCCAATTTGAATAACTCTGTATTCCCCAGTGGGCTCTTACCTCGCCCCCCCCGCCCCGTGCACAGCACTCAGGGGCCAAATCCTGGTGTCTGCTGCGAGGTATTCACATCGCAGTCCCTCCCTTGAAGTCAGGGATCGCTGATCCAGGTTTCTGCTAGAATCATGGCTGGGGAAACGCTGGACTGCTGTGACAGATGCTTGGCATTGCTGCCAGGGAGAGAGGCTTGCCCTGCTCCCTGCCAGCAGCAGAGCTGGGAGGGGAAAGGGACAACTCTCTGCATCCAGCTCTCTGCTGGGACCACTCTTCACGGGGAGCCTCAGGTGCTGGGTTGGGTTTTTGTTCTCGTTTTCTGGGGGAGATGGTATTGGTTTTTGAATTGAAGGACCTATGGGCATGGCATCCCACCACCCCAGCAACTGGGAATGCAGGGAACCAGCAGTCGCCGCTGCTGTATAGAGTTGTCCCTATGAAAAGCTGGCTGTGTAGAGGTGTCCCGTGTAGAGGTGTCCCATGTACAGTTGTCCTAGACTTACTGTTGAGACCCCCTGCATCAGTTCACATCAGTTCACAGCCCTGAGAAGAAAGGAGTTGAATGCTGGAAACTCTGAGTTTCTTCTGTGCTGTGTGACAAGGGGAGGACAAGGACCTTCACACAGAATGTTTGCACCTGCAGACATCTGAGCTAGCCTCCCCTGGTTCCTCAGTTTTGCACCCTTATCTGCCAGATTCCCTGATGCACCTTCAGGTGCGCTTTAATGCACATCAATCACCCTGAGCAGCCTCACCTGGGACCCCCCCACACACCCCTGTGCTTCTCTGGGGCTCTATTTAAGCTCAGCCCCAGGGCATTTTCTTTATGTATACAACAGTTTGGTGGTGTGTGTCCTGCTTTGGCTTCTGGGCAGGTCATGTGCTGAAGGTTGTCTCCAGTCCTCTTTCTGGCTGCTGTTGTTCCTGACTGCAGTCCCTGGATGGACATGATTTATCACTTCTTGGGGATTTCAATGGACCCTGCTGCCAGCACCCAGCTCCACCTGCTGTGGCTGGTGCCTGTAGGGTTACACCCTATCAGTGCAGGTACCCTCTGTGCTGTTATCACCCTTGACTTCTGGTTCATCTTCCACACCAGTCCTGCTCTTGCTGTTTCCTGACAATGGTGTGGCTTCTTCTCTGATCACTTCTCTTGTTCCTGGACTTCATTCCTGGTGATCTGAGAACTAATAAATTTTATTGTTGTGTTTTCATTGAAAATTATAATGTAAGTACAAATGTAGCAATGCCAATGAATAAGGTGAAACCCCTTAGCACTAAGGCTTCCTTCTACTTAAAGAAGACTTCAGGTGTAGGACTAAGTTCCTTCAAAGCCCAAGCTGGTGTCTAAGCTTTGGCATTCTGTCTTTCAGTGCAGCAGATCTCCCCCTTTCCAAAGGGAGGCTCCCTGCTGGGCAGGAGACAGGTGCTCTTTGGGATTGTGTGCTGGGGCAATGCCACTGGTATGGGGGTTGGGCTGTGCCCATGTGTTAAGATGTGCTGGGCAGGTGCTGCAAGGCTACAGAAGACATTCTCAGGAGGTGTCTGGCTCCTTGTGTGGTGCCTTCAGCACATAGCTAGGATGGCTGGGAACACCAGATCCTCATGAAGGCCATACCTTAGGAAATGTAGCCAAACCCTGCTTGAAGCCAGCCGGGGGCACGCGGGACAGAGCCAGCCTGGCATAACCAGCACCCAAAGTTGCCCTCAGTGATACCCTGTGATCACCTCTCAAACCCCTCTGAAATGGGCACCGTTAATTATTCAGATCAAGGGGCAGCCAATCATAGAATGGTTTGGGTTGGAAGGCTCCTTAAAAATCACCCAGTTCCACCCCCCTGCCACGGGCTGGGACTTCCACTGGATCAGGTTGCTCCAAGCCCCATCCAACCTGGCCTTGATTGATTTTCTTATGTGAGCAAATCCTTAACTCTCAGTGCACTGGAGAGTCAGCAAGATGCTGCCAGGGAGTGATGAATTCCCTCTTAACACCTTTGAAGGACCTAGCAGGGAAGGTAGAGCACCAAGGCAGTTCCTCACAGCAGTGCTGGTAGGAAGATAACGACAGCCAAAGCACCGGCCAGGCTGCTTGACAGGATTTCCCTTCCTAAGGCGTGGAAGGGAGTGTGCATCGAAGCACTTCAGCCCTTGGGAGTGGGTGAGGAATTAAAACAAGGGCAGGAGGGTTTGGCAAAGCTGACATTAGTCTAGGAAAGCTCGTGACTTTCTGGGTGCTAAAATGAACTGTGAAAGGAGAGCTGCCTGCCAGCCTTTGGGGAGGGCTGGGGTACAGATGGGGAGCAGGCAGGCAAGAATGCTTCCTTGCATTACACCTCTGGGGCTGCTGTGAGTCCCCGGGTAAATAAACATTCCCAGCTTCCTGCCAGCTCTTAAACCTTTGCAATAAGAAACTTTATAAAATAAGCAAATACAGGGAATTCCTGCTGTTTGCTGTCTTACTGCGGGAAACACTTGGCATAGGAAGGAGCAGTAACTGGTGCCAGGCCAAACGCCGCTGCAGCAGCATCCGGAGCAGCTCCATTGAAAGGGCTGGTGTGACTGCAGGGCGACGGAGCTCACCACCTGGCTGCCGTGCTCCGCTCTGCCTGTGTACCATGCTTTAGAGCCCAGGATTTCTCTCTTGTGCAAGCAGGAGGCCAGGGAGCAGAAGCACCTTATCCCAGCAGCTGTCCTGCAGAGATGGGTTCCTGTGCTGGGACAGAAGAGATAAAGGAGCTTTGGCTCAGCACTTTGCATCGATTCTCCCATTTGGAGCAATTTAATGTTGACCCACCACTGCAGATATGCTGTAAAATTAGAGTGAGGGTGGAGAACAGCATCCCCTGAGCCCCACAATGTTTTCCTTTCACAGCACCAACTCAGTTTACCTTATTAGAGCTGGGGCTCTGTGAAAAATTGGTGGGAATAAGCCTGACAGACCTGCTGAGAGCCCATCACTGGACCAGGGGAGCAGGAGCCAGCCCCTGTGGGAACCTCTGTCCTGAGGTCAGTCTCATGGGGCACGATGAATTTTCTGCCCTTGAGAAACAGGCACCACCTATGGCAACAGCCCAGTAGACTTCTCTTCTCACATAAGCCCCTCGGGGCATTGGCAGACTTGCATGAGGAGAGGGGTCCTTGGGCTCTTGCTGGTTTTCATTGAGCTTGATCAAGTCACACACCAGACAAGCAGCCTTGCTCAGCTGGAGTAACCCTGCTGGTTTACACAAATTCCTCCAGACGCATGCTGGGGTTTATGCTCTACTGGCATTTGCATTTCGACAGTCTGGACTCAGGCTGGGAACTTTTATTGGGTGGATTCTAGCAAAACAGAAGGCAAGGAATAAAAATAACACTTTTTCTGGGCTGGGTTGATTGCTCTTACACCGGCATAAATCCAGGCCAGCTCTATTGATGTTTAAAGACTAACTGGGTTTATGCTGGTGAAACTGTGTCCCCAGAGCTGCGTGAAATGTTCACAACAAAACCTGAAATTATATGAACTAGCAGAGCTTTGCTGTTCTGGGCTTTCATTACAAATTTGAATCTCAGACCAAGCTTGTCAAAAGATTCCTTAAGGTTCATGAACCTTTCAGTCAAGCCTGGGCCTAGAGTCAAGCCAAGCCTGAGCTGATTTATAGCTTTACAAGGAAATAATGTGAAATCAGTTGGTTTTGTTTGGTCTCGAAGATATGAAGCTCAATGCTTGCAGCCGAGCTTGGCTTTTAAGAGGTCAGTTCTCTCTGAAAGTCGGACTCCAACTTGAATCTGCAGAGGGATCTGCAGGAGATGCTGTCTAGGTGAAAATCACAGGGCAGATTTGCAAGGGTAGTGAAGGCAGTGAGTTTTTGCACAGCCCTCTGAGTATGGAAGCAGCAAAGTCTGAGCTGTGCTGCTGCTCTGTGCTTGGAGCTGGGCAAAAAATCAGACACAATTCATTAGGACATAAGGGCATGTAAGGATCATTTGATTCAGCCGGCTGCTGAAGTGAGCTAAGTATTATTAGTCCTAATCTCTGACAGTCCCTGTGACTGCCTCTCGGAGAGGCAGGAGATAGCAGTGTTCCTCTGATATTCCACTTCTCACTTCAAAGATGGTGTTGCTCCTGCTGGTTATATATTGCCTGCGGGATTAAGATTCACAGGCAGCAGCGAAGCAGTTGACAATGTGGTTTGGCAGCCCTGAGCCGGCAGCACATGCCTCTTTCCAGGCCAGCGCCGAACGCAAAGCACTTGCAGCAGCCCTGGGAGGAGAGGGATATAAAGCTCGGAGTTGTGTGGGGCCATGCTTGGAGTCAGCCCAGCCTGCCTGGCTTGTTTCTTTCTGTAGCCAATTTGAGCTGAAGAAGGCCAGGAATGGTCTTTTCCCCATCATCAGTAGCGTTGGTGTAGAAATGGCCACGGTTTGGTGGCATCTGGCTCCTTGAAGTACAGTGTGACTCATGGCATGGGCCAAATCCTGCTGTGGCACAGCTCCACAGGAGCAAGGGCTTTGCCTGGGCTTGTGTTTGATCACCTGCATGAGAAGACCTGTGGTCTCTTGGCAACAAGTGAAAGAGCCTGGTGAGGCAGGGGAAGGAGGCATTTCTGCACCAGAAGGATGACAGCAGCCCTGGACTCTGTGCTGCCATGCAGCCCACTCAGGCTCACGGGATGGAAGTGCGGCTGTGCTTAGAGCTCCCAGTCAGGTGATTGTGTGTCTCAGTGTGTTGTTGCTGTTATCCTAATGCTCTGGTGGTACCTTGGGCATCCGGATGCAATCACATCCTTGCTATGTCCCTAGCCCTTGCAGGAAGAGCTAGCCTGGCTGTGTCCCCTAGCTTGCCACCATGGACGTACTTCTCAAACTGTGACATTAAATCAGGACCTGAGGTCTGCCAGGAGGCCCTGCTGTGGCCCTGGAGAAGGCCCTGCAATACCCCAGGTATGATCTGAGGACCTCCCTGACAAGGGACTGTAGTTGCAGAGCTGGACCATCCTTGCCTGCCATGGAGCTATGTCCTTATAAACTGTCCTGCAGTGATGGAGAAGATCCCCAGGAATGGGACCGAATCTTAGGGCACTAAACCCAAACCCTCCGATTTTGTTTGAGCAGCATCACTTGCCTTCTTCCTGCAGGACTATTTAGCTGAACTTCTTGGATGGCTGGATCAGTGCTTAATAACAACTTGTTGAGCTGATTCTTTGAATAATGTGATCACCATGTCCTGGCTGCTTCACAGCACTCATCTCTGAGCGTCTGGGGGACTGAGATTCACTGGCAAAGCTGCACTTATCTAATCTGAGACTAGAGAGCACCATGTAATCTTCCCAGGCAATCAGAGCTAATGAGTGTGGTTCAAATGCTAACTTTTGGCAGCCATGTGCAGAGTAAACAAGCCAATATGAGATTAATTGAAAATCAATTTAAGGGACTTGACATGTGCTCACAGAGATGGCCCAAGCAAAACTAGAGGCTAAATTCAATGGTTAAATAACTCATTGTGAGTTATTTGCTCAGCTCTACTTAAGTGGTTGATTGTGTGGGTCTTTGGTTAATTGACTTATTGAGTGGCTGGCGTGGATTTTTGGCTGCTCGCTCACTCCCTTCACGTTTTTGCTATTAACTCAGCTGTTTGATGGAACAAGTAGTCTATTGTCTATTTTGTGCTGGCTAGGTTGGGGTTTGGTTGGATATTGGCTCTTGGGCTAATTGAACACATCTGCTGCTGGCTGTAGGGTGGCTTGCCAGGTTCATCACTGGTTCTTTGTTTTATTGACTGGCTGATATGTCAGCGGCCCGGTTTGCCACAGATTAGATGCTTGCCTACCTAATTTCCTTCTCCCTTGCACCTGCAAATCAGGCTCTCCTTTTTCCTAGTTTAGGGTTGCCATTGCCTCTTCCATGATGCTTGGGCTCCTGAGCAGCAGCGAGGGCTCCTCCTTGGGAAGCTGTGTTCAGTGTGTCATCTCTAGGACATCTGAGAATTGTCACCAGGAAGAATGGACATTTTCTGGAAGTCCATTCCTCACTGTAGCTGTATTCTACATCCCTGGCATGGCTCCACCCTGATCTTTTAGCTTTTCCATTAAATGCCTCATCACTTCTGCTGGGAAATGTGGCAGAGGAGCTTTTGGTTCAGAAACAGGTGGGAAGTTGGCTCAGAAGGAGGCTTCAGCCTGAGTGGGAAAGGGGAGGGGGTAGGGAAGAGGGAGCAGAGGAGAAGAGACCTGGGCAGGAAATCTCTGGAACTCTATTAAAAAGCTCATTTTATTTCAACAGAATCTCTTTGTGTGCTTTTTTTTCTTTTTTTTTTTCTTGCTTTTTGGCCCTGATCTAACTTTAATTTGGGGGTGAAAGAATATTTTTCCACTGTGGTAAGAACCATTCCTTAGACATGCATGCTGGGTAGCCTAGAAATCAGCATCATGCAGTGAAATGTATATTTGAGAGCAGAATCTGGAGCCAGCTGAGGGGACTTCATGAGGCACATGGGTGGGAAGGAGGCAGTGCTTTCCCTATGCTCTTCCTCTGTGCCTTACTGGAGCACCTGAAAGCCATTACCACACCAGTCCCCCAGGGCAGCCTGGTTGGGCTGGGCTCTGGTTGATGTGAAAGCTGTTGACTGGAGTTGAAGCTGACTTGACAAGGCCCCAGGGAGGCACTCGGATTAACTTGTTTACAGCTCTCCTGCCCTTCCATTTCATCTGCCGTGCTTGTAAAACGCTCTCGCAGTGTGGTGTGCATGTCCTGCTGCCCTTCCTGCTTGTCTGGGAGAGCCCAGTGGGATGCTTGGCAATCCTGAGCAGCCATGGCACATGGAGGCAATGCAGGTGTCCCCCATGTCCCCTGAGTGGCCCTGTCCCTTGGACTTGAGCACAGAGAATGAACTGGGTCCTGTTGTATGAGCCCTCCAGGTAAAGGCTAAAGTCATGGTCAGGATGGGAATGCAATGGAATCTTCTTGGAGCATCTGTCCTTCAGATGGTCCAGCCCTGGTCTTCATACCCCTTGGAGACCTCATGCCCAGGCAGACCAGTCATGGTTGAGAAGAGCCATCATGGGGGATGCTTGCGTCTCAGGCACATCATGAAACCCAGGGTGTCTGGGCAAAAGCTGGCTGCTGCCCTGGCTAGAGAGCTGGAGGAAGAGCCTCTTTTGGGTCTGGGCAGTCGGCAACGCTGCACGGGAGAGATTCCTTGACATTTTTTGTGGCTTGCTCCAAATACTGGATTTTCCGGGTGAGCTGCAGCAGTGGGCTTGGGTATCAGCCCTGGTGCTGCAGAAGCAGCAGTCCCCTCTGTGCAGCACTGTTCTCCAGCACACTGACAGGAGACACATTCTTTGTCCGATGATATCCAGGCTTGCTTCCCCACAGAGAAGGGTGTTTGTGCCTTCGGGTAATCCCTTGGTAATGTGATGGAGGAAAGGGGTAGTATAGTCAATGCAAACCTAAAACTTAGGAGTCCCCTTAAGCAGCCAGACTCCCTCAGCAGCTCTGCATGCCCAAAGAGCAAGAACTTGAGACCTTGGAGACTGTGAAGCTCCTGGGTGCCACCACAAACTCGTCCATAATGCCTGTCTCGGTGCATCTTACAAGGACCCATGCAGAGCCTTGGCCCAGGCAGGGTGGCAGCAGGGATGAGGAGCACGCCTTGCACCAAAACTCTTGCTCTATCCATTTGATTGCACAAGGAATGTGCATGGAAATAATTCTTACATTAGCAGTGAACTCATCTTTTCCTCCCCACCTGTCACATTCTTTCTCTCTTCCCATTTTTGTGGCTTGCTCCTCAGCAAGCAGCCTGGGCTGGGCTGGCAGGAGCTGTCCTGGGGCATGTCAGGGTGCAAGGGAAGACTTTGCCTGTCTAAAGCTCCCTGAAGGTCACTGAAAGGTAAGGAAATAGTATAGGCCAAATTCTACACATTTTTGTTGCTGTCTGAAGTTTTTCCTGTCTTGGAAAACGCCTGCAGGGCCATCTTGCTGGAATCCTGCAGAACAACAACATGGGGCTTTGGGAGGGCAGACGAGATGAAGGTGGTTCAGAGGGAGTTGGATTTGTTTGCTTAGCCTCTTGGAGGGGCAGTGAGGAAGAAAAGGTGAGTGATGTGGTGATTCGTATTTAATGCCAGATAAAACAAGGGAGAGAAAGGCAAGGAAGGAGTAGAGAAAATGGGAAAAGGCTAGAGAAAGGGATTATATTTGGACTTCAGTGGGCCAGAGATGTCTGCTGCAGACCTGGCCCTTGGCTTCCACATGTGACCGTGAGCTGCACCAGCGCAACATCACCATAGGCTGTCCCATAGTGATGATGTGAGAACCAGTCCTGGGGATGATGCTCTTAGAAAGGAACCCAGCCTGAGTCTTGGGTCAATGTGTGCCCATGCCCTGTGTGACACCCAGCGGGCAGAGCAGGCTCTCCCTGCCCTTGCAGTGTGCCCTGGTCCTGCTGAGTACAATACAAATGCAGCCCCCCCATGTCCTGTCCTTTGCTGAGCTCATGGCTTGTTTTAGCCCCTGTGCCTGATGTTGGTAACACTGGGAGAGAGGAAGGGGGGGAGGAGGTCTTGGCTAGTCTGTTTTCCAAGCCAGGGGAGAGAAATTTCCTCTGTCAGCAAGGCTGCTGGTGTGGTTTTGTCTCTCAGCAGCATGGGCTGGGGTGGCAGGTGAGGGTGGCCGTGCAGGTGCTGAAAGGTGAGAGGTTTCATGCACCAGCAGCACTCACAGTTCAGATACCGAGGCAGTGAAACAGTGATGCCTGTCATGGATGATGTCTGCACTGGCCGTGTGTCTATGCTTTTGCCCCCAGTTTCCTGGGGAGTACATGAGTAACACAGAGACTTCAAAAATGCTGCCGCAAGGGCTGGATTACCTCATCCTTGCTAGGTTTACTGTGATAGTCTGTGCAGGTTTAAGTGATCAATGATTAAAATTGGACCAGATCTGCCCAAAGAAAGGGCTTAAATTCACAGCGTCAAGTCAGAACCTCAACCCTGGGGCTGGCTGAGAAGCCGTAGCTGGATCAGCTCCACTGTGTTTCTGCAAGATGGTGGCATCCAGGTTCCTCTGCTGCAGGCATCTGTGTCACCCCCAGCTTCTATCATCCCCTGCCAGGTTGCTTTCTTTAGATGTTTCCCCAGCACAGCCAGCAGCACATGGCTCCATCCTACTGCAGCACGGCTGGTCTGAATTTAGCGGTGAGCTCCTTACAAAGCTAAGAGCCATCCAGGACGATACTGTAAGGATGGGGATGCAGGGGGAGACCAAAGGAGCTCTGACATGTCCTGAAGTTGGCAGGATTTGTGAGTGCTCAGCCTGGCACATATATCAGTCACCCTGGGCCTCTGAACAGAGGTTTTTAGCCCCAGTGAAGTGAGGACAAGTATTAATGTACAGATTCTTTTTCTGTAGTGAGGTAGAATTTTCTGGATGAAAGCTTTAATTAGATTTGTTTGGACCATGTTCACATGCCTCCTGGGTTCCCTTTCTGTGAATGTTTTAAATAAGAGTTTTATTGGCAGAAACATATGTGCAAACTGCAAATTTGGGGTCAGCATCTCAGCTGATACAAATCAGTGCAGGCCTCTCCAAGGTGGTGGAGGTACACCAATTTACACCCACAGAAAGGCAGACTCCCTAAATGAATATTGAGAAATTAGTCTTGGAACATAAACTTGGAGCGAAAATCTCCAAGTGTTTGTACTGGAAACCTTATCCTGAGGCTGCAGCAGCTTTCAAATTGCAGCAGGGAGCATCAACCACTAGTCTGCAGGGATGCTGGCATCCCCCAGCATCTCCTCACCTCCTCTGTCTCCCCAGAATGCAGTGCTCTGCTCCCAGCCAGCCATTCCAACACTGCTTACCCTCGTTACCACCCTCCAGAGTGAGCTCCATGGTCTGGACCAGCTGTTCCAGGTGCATGCAGTGCTCTCACGCCTTTGGGGCTTGGTCCAGCTCAGCCCCTGGTGGGGACTTTAGGGCTGTCAAGTTTGAAGGTGTTGGAAACTAAGGGGAATGGGGCTGAGCCTGGGGATGGCAGAAGAAAAAGGAGGAGAGGGGCCCTCTGATTGCTGTATCCTGGAGGAACTGGAGCATGCCCAGAAACAATAAATGTCCAGCGATGATTTGATGCAAGTTAGGGTAGAAAAGCACCACAGAGGGTGCGTCTGAGACAAGCTTTCACTCTAAACTTTGGTGAACTCTTGAACAAATTCTTGCACATTTGCAAAGCTGTGCTCTGTATGGGCCAGGGCTCTGGGGCTCCGTGGGAGATGGTTGTGCTGTCCCTGGGAATGCAGAACCTGCTCAGGACACCTTTGGCCAGTGCTGCAGATGGGGAGAGATGAGATCAAGGATGGCTGGGCTCATGCGGGAGCACAGGAGCAAGCAGAGGTGCTTTGCAGAGGCCCCAGCTGTGTTCTGGGTCTTTGTGTACTCACCACCCATCACCTCTCTGGTCCCGGGCAGTGATGGGGTCAGAGCTCCCTGGCACAGCAGAGGTGATGAGCAGGGCTGGAGAGAGGCTTGAGTGGGACTTGTGGAGCCTCCTGGAAGCACTGGCACTCACAGCCTTTCAAAGCCTCCATCCTTGACTTGGCTGTGAAGCTGAGCAACCCCAAGATGCTCTGGTTTCTTTGTGGCCAGGTGTGGAGCAGTTTTCCCAGAGCCTCTCGGTGCTCTCCCTCCATTGCAGGATCATCGCAGCTCACTGATTCTCACAGCTCTTTTTAGGCAAATTCTGCATGTCTGGCTGGAGCCCCTCGCTCCACACACACCCCCGCCCCCCACACCCCCCCCGCCACGAGCCTGCAGGCGGACAATTCAAAAGACCAAGAGAGGGTTTTCATCCTTCACTGACTTAAGCAGATTGTTCTTGCTTTGCAGGCCAAGCGTCTCAGAAAGGAAGGATGACATCAGGTGTGCAAAGCCCAGCTGTGGGGCTCACAGCATGTGGATGGACAGTGGCTCCTTGGCAGCAAGAGGTGAGAAGTGAAAGAGTAACAGCAAAGCAGAAAAACTCCTATCTGTATTGGTCAGACGTGGCCATTCCCAACCTTGCCTGGCCCATTGAAGGCAGTGGTAGGGGAGGGCTTCGGAGATGCTCTGACTTCCTATTCCCTAATCCATTGGACACCCCAAATAATTTCCATCCCAGTAAGCCTCATTCAGCCCAGTCAGTTTTGGGAGGCTAGAGACTGCTAGTCTAGGGTAGGTGGGATAGGGCAAGGCAGGTGGAGGATGCTTGTCTTTGTAGTGGTGTTTGCACTGCTGGGGAGCCTCTGTCTCATCAAAGATGTCACAGCACGCAAAAAGCACCAGGCGGAATTGCTGGCTTTACAGTGCCTGACCTCCACTGGCACCACCTGGGGATTTTCCATCTTGGTACAAATGTGCAAGATTAAGCTGGGAACCCTGATCCCACCTGATGGCAACAATGGGCACTAGTGGCAACCAGCCCTGAGCATGGAGCAGTGCTAAAATCAGCGAAACATCAATGAAAACTACCCCCATGCCCATAAATAACCACCTAAACTAAGTAATTATCTTCCTGGTTTGCATGTGGGACCAAGGGGAGCTGCTCCCTGCCTCCAGAAACACAGGGAGTAATTTGGAGGAAGAAAATTCCCATTTTGGTGTGGCGGATGAGGGATGCTGAGGGGCCAATGGGAATCCAGGCCAGGACTTGTCCGTCACTATTCATCCCCAGAGCATGGGACTTGAGCCTTGAGATCAGGCACGTAAAGGGCTCCAGGGTCTGCGCAGTCACCTGGAATAAGAGGAGGAGGAATGTATAGGGTCTGTGGCCTCTCTGAGCAGGTTTGAGGTGATGGAGGTTAAGGGAGGAGGATGTGATATCTCCCAGGGTCTCTATGGAGGAGCAGTGTCCCTTAGTGCTCAAAATAACGATGCACTGGAGAGAAGCACCATTATCCCTCTACTCCAAGGCTTCCCTAGCCCTGGTAGGGTAGCTCCATACCAACCCCAAAGCCATCATCTCATGAATCAATTTTGCTCTTTCTCCCATGATTTCCATGCAGAGCTGCTGTGGTTGGATATGGGGCGGGGGATTCTTCACGTAAGCCCCTGTGTGTGGCTGGTCCATGCATGCACAAGAAAAAGTATCCTAAACAGCCCCAGCTCTCCAAATCCATTCCAGTATCATTCTGGGGAGGGAGCAGAGGAAGGCTGGATGTGGGTAGCCCTTCCCTCACACCCAATAAAACATAGCTGTGTCTGGTTTGTATCTAAAGGGGAAAAGAGAGAAAGAAAAAGCCTCTCTGAAATGAGATTCCTTACGTGACAGTGTGCTGACATGCTCTGGAGTGATTTTGGCAAGAAATGGGAAAGCTAAGCATAAGCTGGGGTTTGCAGGATTGCACAGGCACCCGGGGGGGCTGCTGTGCTCCCTGGTCCTGCACCCTTCTGGTAGCTCTTAGCCTAAAGCTGCCACTCGTCCTCAGTCCTGGCCTCGCTGGGGCACTGTCCTGCCAAAATGAGAGCTCTCTGTAATGCAGGTTTTGGGGGTTATTTTCTCCCTCTTTAGCTCACTGCTGTCCCTGCATCCCTGGCAAAGCCATCAGTGAGAGGTGGCCAGAGCCTGGAGCTTTGCAGGTTTGGTGTGTGCAGGTGTGCATCCCAGATGGGTCGAGTGAACACATGGCACAGGTAAATCTGCATTTGTCTGTGGTGTGGGAGAAAGGGAGCAGGGAAATATTGCCTCCACTGCAAAGAGCCTCCCTCTAACCCCATCAGCCTTGGTGGAACCCTTTGAGTTTTGCCCTCAGAGAGCAGACCAGGAGGGAGCAGCCACTGCATCGTGTCACAGCCTGTGCTGCTGCAAGCTGTTTTGCACCCTGTGCCCAGTACCTGTGTGCTGAGGGAGCGTGTGTCGGTGCAGGGCTTGTTTATGAGCTGCTGGCTTTGGCCATGGGGATGGGACTGCAGGATGGGACTGGGGGCTGTGGGTGCTGCTCCCACAGATGCACGGGAGGCTGCACAGATTTGCAGGGGCTCTTTCAAGCATCTGGTGATTGAATATTTATGAAGTAAGAGAGTAAACCAAACACGAGGAATCAAAGGAAACGGAACCTGATATTTGCAGATGCTAAAAGGCTCAGGAACTGGTTTCTTCCTCCTGGCTGTGGGGCAGGAGCAGCCTCTCCTCTGGGACAGTGGGGCCAGAGGCAGTAGACAAACCCATCAGCCAGCTCCATCCCAGCAGGGCCAAGCTGGCCTGCTGTACCTGGAGCTGTGCCAACTTATACCCCTACTGCTGCTCCAGCCCCAGAATATTCATCTCTTTCAGCAGCCTCTCTTTTCCCTCCCTCCTATGGTCTGTTTTGGAAAACTCAGTGTTGTCCCTGCCCAGGTCTGGTGCAAAGAAATAGCTGTTGCTCCTCTGACTGCGGATGGCTGGGGCTCAGGGGGAACACCTTCAGGCTTGGGGGATGGAATACATTGACTGGGGCTGAGGGGCAGTGCTGCACAAGGTGCTGCTTTTGGGGTGAGCAGCTCCCAGCAGAGGCAGGACTCACCATTTCCTTTCCCCCTGCCTTCTCTCTAAACAAGCTGTCTAGTGTTCAGCAGCTGCCTCTGTGTGGGGCCAGTCCTATGCAGGTGGATGGGAGAGAAGGGAGTACTCCCCATCCTAGGGGCCCGCTGAGGCAGAATCACCCCAACACCCAGCCCCATGAACAGGGACGCCTGTGCAGCCACCTGGAGAGCTGGGCCCAGGATTACTGGGAGCAGTTTGCAGATGGGGTGCTCTGGAATGAGGTGGTGTAGGGAACTGTGTGACCCCATGTGGCAACCCCATGGCTAGGTTGCCCACCTACCCTCCCTCCAGCACTCCCTGGGGACCTCTGAAAGGCAAAGTTCCATATATAACCCCAGGGGGATGCCATGCTGGTATACGCTGAGGAGCTGTCTGTGTCTACATGCACTCCTCTATGCTCACCCCATCCAACCTCCGAGGCAAAGCCTGGCCATACTGGGGTTCCCAAGCTGCTCCCCATGGAAGCTGGGTTTGCACAGCCCACTGAGGCTGCAGTGGCCAAAGTGCCACAAAGCAGGAGAGGAGGAGGGGGCTCAGCCCTCTCCATCACATTTCAAAGCCCAGGTGATGTTAAAAGGGTGAAACAGCCTGGTTTGGGTGGCTGCTGTGCTGCAAGGGGGTCTGGGCATGGGCTGAGGCTGGGCACATACAGGTGGAAACTTGGGAGGGCATCTTCCAGGCAAACAGGGTCCTTTGCCTCCCTCTCCCAGCCACTTGCACCTGCCCAGTGCCTCCAGATGTGTTGGGACACATTTTCCCTTTGACTCCAGATCCGCAGTTAGGTGGTGGTTTATGACCCCTCTACCTCAGCGGGATCTGTGGTGGGGGTGAAGCTGCCAGGAAAACACCTCATCTCGGCAAGCCAGAGCCAAAGGGAGCTGGGAAAAGCAGCAGGTTGAGCAGTGGCATTTCACCTCTCTTCCTCATCCTCTCTCTGGTGTGCAACCCCAGCTTGTGTCCTGGTTTGGTTCCTCCTTTCCCCATGGCCTCTGCTCCCACCTCCTCCTCTTCCTCCCCACAGCACAAGCAGTCTGGCTGAGGAGTCCAGGTCTGACATCTTCCCATGAAAACAGGAGAGCTTCAAGATGTACTATGGGAATGGTGCAAACACAAACCATCTGTTGAAGGCATTGAAGGACTTCCCATTCTGCTCGCAGATCCCCATCCATCCTCCTGCCCGAGGCTGGGCAGCACTGGCATGTGGGTTGCATTACTGTGGCAGCACGGAGAGGGGAGTCAGAAAATCATTTTGCTAATTCGAGTCTACGCTGTGGGGGCCATGCCCTGGGGATGCCGTCAGCAAGACATGGGATGCTGGAGGCACTGCCAGCCCCTTTCAGTAAGGGGACTGGGCTAAACCAGAGAGTCCCGCAGCAGGTGAGGCTCCTGGGGATGAGGAGCCTGTGGGTGCGACACCCGGGGTGAAGGACCGGGTCTGGGTCCGGCAGCAGGAAAGTGGAAGGCAAACAGCACTGCAGAAAAATATATATCAACAATTTAATAAGACCCTAAAAAACTGTGGCCCAGCTGGGACTCATCAGGGAGAGATTTCCAGGAGCGGTAATAAAGAAAGCAGCCCCCAGCCAGCACGATAATACCTTCACGCTGGCAGGGGCGAGGTGTGCTCCTGGGAAAGCAGGCTGGGCAGCTGAGCTCCTGCTGAGCTAGGACCAGTGTCGCCCCTGCAGTGAGGTAGGAGTTGCTGGGGTGGGAGTGCCATGAAGAAAGGCTGTCTTGAAAAGCCATTTGCAGGCAGCCCCTCCACTCAGAGCCATCCCAGCATGCACGGCTGGCAAACAGCCTCCTGTTCCTTCCCAGAACTGGTGGTATTGAGCCTAAAAAGGGAATTGTTGGAGTTATTACCAAAGAAGGAAGGCTATCTGTGCTCTGGCAGGCAGAGCTGTGGGAGTGATGCTGCACCACAGCCCACAGATTTGGGAGCTCCCCTTGAATGCAGAGGGGCCAAATCCAGCCCAGGGGTGCTGCGGAGGCTGGTTCTGTGCACCACCCTTCTTGGGGTTGCTGCAAGGCTGAGCCAACTGGATCACATACAACCCTTGCAGCTGGTGAGGGGAGGCAACAGGTGGATGAGATCTGCAGTCCCTTCTGAAAATTCACCCCATGCCTTCAGTCCATCTGCTCAGTGATGTTCCCACCAGAAGCCACGGGCCGACGCCTTCAGCTGGAGGATCCTGTGCTTCAGCACTTTGGATGTCATGGTCTTGCAGCCCTGGCAGAGCAGAGAGCACAGGAGTGAGCAGCCCTGCTCCCTGCCCCGTGGGGCCTTGGGCACAGACCCCAGCCCCACGCCCGCCTCAGCGCCCAGAACCTCCTTACTCTGCGCAGGCGGCTTTTTGGTCTTGGGAGCAGAGGAGGGAGAGGGGTTGGGCTGGAAGCGGGTGAGAAGGGCAGGGTTGGGTGCAGGGCGCTGTCAGGATCAGGACAGCTGGGCAGTGGCCGGGGCAGAGGAGAAGGGCAGTGTGGCCAGCAGGCAGGGCAGAAGCTCTGCGTTGTGCTACCCGGGACGCTTGTTTTCCCTCCAGCTGTGGGGCTGCAATAGCATTGCCCATATCCACCACGGCAGCAGAGCTACTTACGACAGCTCTTGCTAATCCTGACAGCCCAGCCAGGGGAGGAACGCTCATGGAAACTGGTGGAAGCCAGGCTGTCAGGTATTTCACAAGTGGGTTTTGCCCAGACTTTCTCTGGGCTGCGGGGCCAAGTTGTGCCCATCCTTCCAGAAGAGGTCTGGATGGACTGAAACGCCAAGAAAAAGCCCAACCCGCGTACAGGTGCCGGCCACTCACCAGGAAGCACCTTCGGAGCCTCAGAGCCGTGCACCCCTCATCATCCTCTGCTCCTTAAAATCTCATCATCCAACAGTTCTTACGGGTCAGCAGACGAACAGCTGTAACAGCAACCCAAAGGCAAAACCCCAACTGCAATTCCTGCAACCACTCGACACGTTCAGGTGGCACCAACAGGGTCATCGCAGAGTGTCTGCAGGGCTGGAGCTTGTCTTTCCGGTGACATTTGATGCAAGGCAGCTCCTCCACACCATCCAGCTCTGCTGGGACAGGCGATGCCCTCTGTGCTGGCTCTGAAGATGGTTGGACCCTTTGACACGAGGCAGCGCGGGTCCAGGTGGGCAGCCCTTGCCCATGGCTGCAGCATCAGGAATTCCCAGAGCCTGCTCAGACGCCTCCCAGCGCGGCCGAAGGGCGCACGGACACACCTCGAGGGGCCTTGTTTCAGGGAGCGACAGACTTTGGTGCAGGCTCCAGGAAAGCCTCTTCCAGCTCTGGGTAGAAAGATTTTCAAATTTCAAAAAAACAAACAATTTAAAAAGAGCAGAAATCCTGTTTACAGCTCTTCAACAACTGAGATTTAAGCATTTGAACAGCACTGTGTCCACAAGCCTCAGTCATTTACACCTTAATTTCTGGCAAAATGAAAGCCCCCGATTGTTCCAGCTGTAGAACTATGGGGTTCAATAAAAATGTGGATGAATCATACAAATGATAAATTGTTGTGGAGTATTAAAATAAAGGTAATCCTAGATTAAATTCTCTACATTTCCTTTTCCATCTTAGCTGAATCTTCAGCTACACCAAGACTGTCATGACGAAGGCATTAGCTCAGTGGCTTCATTAAAGCATTCTGGGGCTCTCATCCCGTTCCCAAAGAACACTGAGAAGAGAGAAAGAACTGAACAATTTATACACAAGAAAATACTGGCGCGAAGCGATCCTGCCATGGGGCTGCAATCCTGCTGCTTTGCTGGTGTGGGCACTGACGGGGCACCCGAGCAAGGGCTGGGGTGCCTGTTCCTCTGGCTAAACCCCAAAGCCCGTTTGCCTGCAGTTTGCAGGGAGCTGTAAATCCCTCCAGCCAGGCCCGTGGCAGAGTCTTTTCTGCCTCCTTGGGCTGTTGTAGTGTCAATCATAGAACAGGTTGGAAGGGACATGAAAGGTCATCCTGTTCCACCCCCTGTCCTGGGCACGGACACCAGCCCAGGCTGCTCAAAGCCCCTTCCAACCTGGCCTTGAACACCTCCAGGGATGGGGCAGCCACAGCTTCCCTGGGCACCCTGTGCCAGTGTCTCACCATCCTCGTCATGGAGACTTTCTCCCTAATGTCTAATTTAAATATTCCTCCTTCCAATTTAAAGCCGTTCCCCCTGGTCCTGTCACTGCAGGCCCTTGTAAAACATCCCTCCCCAGCTTTCCTGGAGCCCCTTCAGGTGCTGGGAGGCCGCTCGAAGGTCTCCCCAGAGCCTTCTCTTCTCCAGGTGAACAACCGCGACTCTCTCAGCCTGTGCTCACAGCAGAGGGGCTCCCGCCCTCGCAGCATCCTCGTGGCCTCCTCTGGACCTGTTCTAACAGTTCCAAATCCTTCTTACATTGGGCTTTCCAGAATTGGACACAATACTCCAGGTGGGGACTCGTGAGAGTGGAGTAGAGCAGGTGAATCACCTCCCATCAGCTCCAATGCTGCTGTGCCCCCTCCTCTTCCCCATGCCTGAGGTGGCCACCCCAGGAGTGGGGCCGCGCTGCTGCAGCCTGGCCAGGCTGAATCATTGCCCTCAACTACCTTCATATCTCCTTGTCCCTTTGTCCTTGTCACTACCACTGAGCAACTGAAACTCAAACAGAGATGGGCAAAGCATCCTGTGGCTAGAGATCTGTGCCGTGAGGCCGAGCCCTGCCCTGAACACTGAGTGCTGCTTTGGTGCAAAGGTCCTAGCAAGGACCAGCCAAAGTTCTGCCCGGAGCGAGGGCTCCCAAGCCGTTTTAAAATGATGGATTGCAGTTCCTGATGGGCTATGGGTCAAGTGCATGGTTATTAGAACTTAGTAAAAGCGTTTTTAACAACCATCTGGCACCTCTTTTATAAGCAATAACCATCCCATTACATTGAAATAAAATCCACATTTAAGGCACTTAATTGCACAAGTGGCCTTTAGCTTTTTCTCACTGATCTCATAAAAAATAAAAAAAACCTTCCCATTTCCATCTGTCACAGCAGAAGAGCTTGGCTGCAGCTCTCCAGACTCTTCTCAAGGCTGGGTCAGTGCTTTTGAGGTGTTCCAGCCCTGGGAGATGGTGGCAGAGTCAGCCAGGCTCCCACACGGTCTCTTGGCCAGTGCCAAGTGCCTTCCTGCCAGTGCCAGATTCATGGTGGGGTCAGCCACCCTGCAGGGAGGAGTCCTCAGCATCCCTGGGAGCTGCACAGTCATCTCCTGACACAGAGCAGAGTAGGGCTAGAGCACGGTCAGAGACTCCTCTAATACCTTGAACTGAAGAGAAATGCCATCTTACAAGGGATTTTCAGATCATTTAATTTGGCTTTGCTCCAGCCCTGGGCAAAAAAAAATCTTCTGCTCATCCCAGTTTCACTCCAGGAAGGGCAACAGGATGGGAAATCCCGTCACAGCTGGCCAAAGTGTGGCTTTTGGTTACTGCAAGCTGTAAGGTGATGCAAACCCAACTTAGCAAAACAAAAGCCTTTTCTGGGGCAGAACATCAAAATCAGACGCTCTGATGCAGAACATTTTTCCCTTCCCCCAGGAAAGCTATGGTGACAGGATTTTGCAACATATCTAACTGGAGCTACATCTCCTAAAAGGAAAATGAGAGAGGAATAACCCAGTGCAAGGGAGCATCCTCAGCGTGGGAGATGCTCATGGCACACCTCATCCTACTATGCCCATCCACGATGGGCGAGTGCCCATATCCTCATACCAGTACGCATCCAGGCTGTGAGCATCTTCTGTGTTGAGGTGGTCGAACAAGTTCAGGCTTAATAATTGGGGGATTTAGGTGAGATTAGTGGTTTGACACTGTCAAATAGAGCACAGGGGCAGCACATCTTGGCTGGGCTGTATAAAGCCACCAGCAAAGCCATCCCCACCCCTCCTTAGAGTCACCCAAAAATAACCTGAGATCACATCACTGCTCCAGGGCAGAGGGAGAAGCAAGGGTGGCTGGGCAGAGCGAGAAGCAGGCTGCGTTCCCAAAGGTGGCTTTCCACATCTAAGCAGCTCCGTGCCTGTCATGTCCTTGGTTTCCCCCAGCGAGGCCAAGTGCCTTGTCCGTGTCATGCACAGCAAACACTCCAGAACGTGGGGAGAGCAGAGGGGCAGTGGGATGTGTGTAAGCAGGAGCTGCAACTCTGTAGGAGATTCCCTGGAAAGCAAAAAGCACAAGTTCCCAGTGCCCTCTGCAGGATGAAGTACAGCCCTTTTCCCCAAATTTTGGGGCCTTCCAGGAGGACAGTGAGCAATGGGGTGGCTGTGGCACACATGGCTTGCTGTGCCTTCCATGGGACAGGGACCCAGAGGCACACCTGCCCAACCCCAGGGGGTTGCAGGGAAGAAGGCATTTCGCACATCAATGCGCATTTTGCTCCACTGCAAGAACTTGGGGTCCCTGATAGTGTGGACATGACCATTCCCAAGAGTCACCTGAAATAACCAAAACAGGGCAAACAGACAGTGCTGGTTATAAATGCAAGGGATATCCAGCTTGGTTGGCTGAGAGGTTTGGGTTTTGAACAGCAGAGGCTTTTTATTTCTTTCTTTATTTGATACTTAGGGAAAAACAAAGGCAGAAATTTTTTTTTAAAAAAATGCAAAATAAGGTTCCCCTAAAGCAGGGCTCACTGAAAATGATCCCTTGAACCCTGCACGCCCCAACTGAGGAATCTGAGCAAGCTGCACAGATTTTCTTTTTGCCTGCAAATGCCCTTCCTGAGGCCTTGTTGCTCCCCAGGGGGCTCCCTCCTCACCAACAAGGGCACTGCTCCAGGGGGTGGGCAACAAAGCTCATGAGAAATGCCTGCTCCAGGCTTCCCCCAGGGAAATGTGCGGAGGGGCACTGCCCTTTCTGCCCCTGCTTTGCTGGGAAGAAAAAGCTTTTGGCCAGCAGCAGCCAAGGAGCCAGTGCCTTTACCAGAGGCTGGCTGTGGCGGACAGCTGTAATTAAGAGCAGGAGGTTAATTGCGGGTTAGGGTTAGGGTTAAGGTTAGGGTTAGGGTTAGAGTTAGAATTAGAGTTAGGGTTAGGGTTAGGGTTAGGGTTTGGGTTAAGGGTTAGGGTTAGGCACATGGCACAGCATGGCAGAGGATGGCATGGCATGGTACATGGCTCAAGGCATGGAAAGCACAGCTGGTATTGCACGAAGGGCAGGGCAGGGCGCACACAGCCCATGGCACAGCATGGCATGGTGCCATGTGAAATGGGATGGCAAGGCATCGTGTGTCACATCATGGCGTGGCACAGCACAGCTTCCCAGTGTCACAAGGTGTGACACAGCACGCCACGGCAGCATATGTCCTGGCATACAATGCTGTGCTGTGCCATGCCAACCCCAGCCCGTGCCGTGCCAATCTGGTGCCATCCCATGGGCACGGGCACGGACCGCGCCCCCCTCCCTCGCGTCCCTTTCCAGGCCCCGTGGCGCGCTGGGCGCCGCGCGTGGCTCGGCCACCCAGCGCAGCAAGTGGCTCAGCCAATCAGCACTGCCCACATCCCCGCCAGGACCCGCCCCCGGCCGCTCCCACTCCCGCCGTGCGGGGGGGGAGACACACTCCCTCGCCTCCTCCTCACGGGCGGTGTCGCTGCTCCTCGCTCCCTCCCGGTGCCGCCCGGGCCCCGATGTCCAGTCTTCATCTCAGCCCCGTGATGCCCGTGACGGGTGTCTGCGGGGCGGACTCTGCCTCGCAAAACACACCGCGCCACACGGCTCCCCCGCGGCGATGGTGCGGGCCGGGGCGGAAGCGGCGTGGAAGCGGCACCGTGGGCCGGGGCGGGAGGTGTCATGGCGGCGCGGGGTGAGGCGCGGGGTAGGGCATGAGCTGGGGCCAGGGCAGCGGCAGCACCGGGCGTGGGGTGCTCTGGAGCTGGGGACTGGGCTGGGCGAGGAGGGGCCCGGGTCGGGAAGGGGGAGAGAGAGAGAGGGAGGGAGCGGAGGGGCCAGGGCTGGGCGGCAGGGCCAGTGATGCCGAAAATGCCAGCAAACAAGCTCTGTAAGAGTCATTTTGGAGTTTTAGAGGACAGCGTCGTTTGATTCAGCGCTGGGCACAGAGAATGATTTTCATTTATCCTGCGTAACGAGACAAGAGCTCGTTAAAGAATATATTACCTACTGACATACATATGTATAAATTCTCCCAGAAACCTTATGCATATTCTGTTTCTTTACAAGGACTAATTTTATTTTTGTTACGAGTTTCACAACAGCCAAATGTCTGCAACCTGGAGCTTTGGAGCCAGCTCTCTATCTGATCTACTTTAGGTAGGGAAGGACTGCAAACAGAAGTGATTAGAGAAGGAGACACATCTGTTCAGCACAGACCGTATTTAACCTAAGATGTTATTTCAGTTTGAACAGTGTCTGGAAAAACACTATTTGGAAAAAATCCATGCTATCAAGAAAACATGCAGTCAGAGGGACATTCTGTCTAACTTTAAATAAAGTATAGTTACTTAGGTGAAACTTTACTTTAGCTTAAATCAAAATATTCCACTTTTTATAATTGTAGTTAGATTTTGTATAAGGGCGATGGCGGTGCAGCAGGGCAGGGCTGTGGGGTAACATGCTTGTCTCTCCACAGGCCTGCGGCTGTGCCTGGCGGCAGCCTTCAACCTCTTCCTCCTCTTCACTGGTGCCCGGGCCCTGGCCCCCAGCCACCACCTCACGGCCCGTGACCTGGCCCGGCTGAGGGCGGCGCTGGAGCAGCCCTTCACCGATGTGCAGAGCGCCTTCTACTCCGTTGTGGGGCTGGGCAGCCTGGGGGTGAGGGTGGCAGATGAGAAGGTGAGTGAGCAAGGGAGAGCCCCTCGGTGCTGCAGCTCTCCCAGCCCACACCCTGGCTGTGCTGTCCAGTCCCTTTGGGGCAGTGTGGCTCAGCCCGGGGCGCTGGGCCAAGCTAGGGGACTGCGGGCACAGCGCAGCAGCCAGAGATAAGGCACAGCGTGTTTATCCAGCGAGCTGTGCTTTGACAGAACTGTGAGGAAAGCATAAGGCTCATATGTGTTATGGTCTTAGCAAGTACATTTGTTCAGAGCAGAGCATTGCTAATTACAATCTTTCAGGTGCACTACTTGAATAAATTGCGTCTTTGTCCAAGCAGATAGTGCCATAGGCCCTCTTGCACTTACTGCTCTTATATGATGGTTTCAGGGCTCGCTCTTCCGTGGCCCATTGTGGTGTTACTGTAGACAGCAATTTGCTTCACTGTTTTGTGAAGAAGATTTCTGCCTGTGGCACTTCTGCTTCACTGTCCTGTTAAATAGAGCTCTCATTTCATTTTGGTTCCAGTGCTGATCTTCCTATTTTTATTATGTAAAATACATTCTGCGGTGCGCAGACTAGAAACAAAGACTGTGGTACCAGCTTCCTGCCCTTTCGTATGTTTAAGCATTTCTTGTTTAAATGTTGCAGGGCTGTCCTTACAACAAGGACACAGGCACATGCACGTTTACCTGTGTACCTGAGCGGTAAACCTGAGTTAGTGCTTTCCTCATGAATTCAGCCAGCTCACTGGTTCTAAACTATTTGCAGTAGTTTCTCTTTGAATTTTGTGCATTTGCACCACAAACACTTGACTGTGAGGCTGCTGGAGGTGCTGTGGTTCACCATGCTGCACACCTTGCTGCAGTCAATGACAGGTCAGCTGCAGCCTAGGCTGAGAATTGCTGCTCTCATTTATGTCAGCGTGGCTGGGGTTTCTCATAGTTCTTCGTTTTGGCACTGATTAAACAGCCTTTTCTTCTGCAGGTAAACAGAAATTAATTTGTTCCTTGAGGTTTTCAATGAGAATTTTTTTTTCTGGACAGTGTATCTCTTGCAGGGTGAGACTGTGAAAATAATAGCTAGGCAGAACACTTGAACATATATCAGTATTCCTAGGGTAACAATAGTGTTAAAATCCTGTCCTGCTTTTAAAAGTCCATTCTCCACATAAGTAAACTGTTGGTCTTTGGCTATGAGCAGTTGAATTCTTCCTTATTTTCTGCTTAAAATGGAATCTTAATGACCTATCCATCTTAATTATCAGTTAATAAACTAGCTGCAGATTCTGAGCAGTCTCATTGCTTGCCTTCATACTGTAGGTGTTTACCCAACTTTTCTTTCTGTATGCTTTGAAATTCTTCATCCATTAATTGTGTGATATCCAGTTGGGAAGGAAGCTCACCTGCAGAATCTATCCTGGGAGACTTTCCCTTCTAAATATACACATGGGACTTCTATTTTGATAGGTTTTATAGTTGTGCTCAATTTAAATTTGAATTCTGGTTGTAGTTGAGTTTATGTGAAAATCACTTATTTCTTTTAGCAGCAACCATCTTTGTTTATGTGCAGCACTTGGCAGAGTAGAATCTGGGGATTCAAGACGCCGCTGCATTGGGAATATTACTAGGGATCTTGCTTGCTTTTTTGTAACAATGTACATTAATTTGTCTTCGAGTATCATTTAAATCTCCTCTCAATGCCTGAAGTCAAACCTGTTGCTGTAAGTTAACTTCTCTTTCTTCACAGGCTGCATGCAATTTCATCAAATCTCATGTAGACTCCAGCAGTGTCGATTCCCTCTTCTATGCAGCACAGTCCATCCGGCTCCTGTCAGGCTGTGAGGTGAGTTTGGAGCCCTGAGTTCTGATGATAGGTGTTACTAAGCAAATAGCTCCTTTCGTCTTTTCCTTGGTTTTATCTTATGCACAACTTTCTTTTAGTGGTTTGTTCTCTGCTGTGTCTTAGGTAAATAACATATGGAGTGTCTGAGAGTACTTTATACAAATATATAAAGCAAGCGTTTGGGCCAGAGTAATTCTGAGGGGATGTTTCTTGATCAAACATCAGTGGCTAAGGAAAAAGGAGGCAGCAGATTTTAATAGAGTTCACAATGGCTGTGTCAATTAAAAGCTCTTTGGGCAGATGATAAACTTGTTTGGACGTAAACCCTGTGTTGAAACACTGCAGTGATACAAATCTGAATTGTGGGTGGGTTATCCAAGCCCCGTTTTTCAGCAGTACCACTGGCTGCTGCACAGTGATGTGATGCTGGGTGAAAAGCAGTATCTGGTTACAGGGATAAGTCTGAATTGTAGATTATCCTGGCTAATTGATAGTTGACAGCAAAACTTAGGGATTTGCTTAATTAAACTAAAAGGTAATGAATGATAAAGGGCTTTTCCTAAAAAGCTTGTAGTAGTTCACCAGTCAAGCGTGTTGAATCAACATATTCACTGTGTTCTTCCAGGTTACCATTTCGAATGAGACCAGGGAGCTGCTGCTTGCAGCTGTCAGTGAGGATTCCTCAATCACCCAGATCTTCCATGCAGTCGGGGCCTTGAGTGGCTTTGGCCTTCCTTTAGCATCTCAGGAAGCTCTTAGTGCTCTTACTGCTCGTCTCAGCAAAGAAGAAAATGTGCTGGCGTAAGTCTTTCAGATGGAAATGGTTCACTGATGTATGTTTATCCTCCAGGCAGATGGATTCTGGAGTAAAGGGTATTTTAACATTTAGTTTTTGTAATGTAGATGTAGTAGAGTAGATACTGTGTTCTCATTTGTATTTGTTCAGTTCATTATTTTCCCTTTAGGGGAATGAAAAATAAATTTTGGGGCTATTTTCTGAGTTTGTAAATGAGCTTGTGTGTTCTCTTTAGTTCAAGAATAATGGTCTGTGAAGAGGACACATCCCAAAGAACCTTCTTGGTCTAAAAAGATTCACAACAAATTTTTTACTTAAAACCCAGCCATAGTTCTGTGTCAGCAGCAAATCTGGGGATCTGTGCTATTCAGGGTTCAAAGTTTGCTTTCTTCTTTGCCTGGGAATCTTGAGTTTATCGCAGCACTGATGCATCTAAAGTGGCTTTCCCTGCTGAATTCTACGTTTCCACTAAATCATTTCATATTCATTGCTTGGGTCGACTGAATGCAGTAACAGGCCATTTAAACTTCATTCATAATAGAAACTGTAGTTGCTTTGATTTGAATTATGTTTGGCTTTCAAGGAAGGAAAATCATACAGTTGTTTGGTTTTGGTTTTTTCTTCTTTAAGAACCATCCAGGCTTTGGAGACTGCATCTTACTTGTCCCAGCAGGCAGATCTAAGCGGCATTGTTGAGGAGATAGAGGTAGGAACACGTTGTGCTCTCTAATTGTTCAGGAATTTGTTAGACCTCTGTAGTACTAAAAAATATTTATTAATGTGAAATGCAAGATGAAAAACCAATCTGGTTAATTCCTTGCCTGCATGTCATGAGCTGGCTTGGCTCTTCCTTCCTAACAGACATCTCTTCTGGATTTTTAACTGTTTCGTAGTGGATTGAGACACAGAAATTCATGACTTCTGAATATAATTAAATCCAGTTTTGTTTTCTTCCTGTTTCTAAATGACTATTATAAAATACTTGAGTGATCCCATACACATACTGTTGATTACAGGCTGAACAATTAACTTCTGTGGATCTACAAGATTGCAATTTAAATTTTAATAACTGTTTCTGTCAGGATCTTGTTGCTCGCTTGGATGACTTGGGTGGAGTTTATCTGCAGTTTGAAGAAGGGATTGAGACTACCGCACTGTTTGTTGCTGCTGCCTATAAGCTGTCGGACCACGTGGGCACAGAACCAGCAATGAAGGAGGTCTGTATCTGCCTTTGCCTCCCTTGAACACTGTAGCCCATAAAAAGGATCTGTTGTTCCTGTTGTGCAAGGCAAGAGGTATAACTGGGTAGAGTTTCTACTGAAAAAAACAGTGAGCACACTCATCTCGGAGGGAATGCTGAGAGGATGATGCAGGAGGAAATTCCACCTTCAAGGTCACAGGTTGAATTTGGTTTAGTTTTTTACTTTTTCAAAAGTACAGAAGGAAATGGCAAGTGGGGCCTGTTTTTTCTTTGTTTATTGAGCTCTTGAAACTGTTTGAGAGTTTGTTCTTGTATCCAGCACTTGTCTAGCGCTTTCCAGCTTTTCAAAATGTTTTGCAAATGTTTTTTACCTGTGAGAAAGTGCAGACACCCTAGTTTGGGGTGCGCAAAAGGGGGACAACATCACTACAGTGTGCCTACAGGAATCCAGATGTAAAAACTTGTTGTCTAAAATGAGACTGTTGGAAGTTTCTTTTGAGCTTCATTAAGCTAGAAATCATTACTGCAAGCTATCTACTGAATATTTTTTTTCCCACAACAAGTTAACTGAGGTAGATGTGCTTCTGATTGAGAATGGCAGCTCCCTAAAGCACAAGCCAAAGTGGCAGGGTTGAGACTGAAGCCCATGTAAGACATCTGAGTTCATTTCTGGCTTTCTTCCATGCTGCTGCCAAACAGACTAATGCAAAGTAATTTTGATGTCATGTTTGAGGTGGTGATTCTGCTACACACAATTCAAACTGTCAGCGTCCAAATAATGTTTAGAAAAAAGACCAATTAAGGAAAATCGTTTAGTGTTGGTTTGGAATTGTGCTGTCAGGAGTGCTATTGTTGGGGCTTGAAGCTCTCTCGTGTGAATGGTGAGAGTGCTGCCAGAATGCTGCAAAGCTCTCTTTAAAGAATAACAGGTCTTAAAAGATAGCTCCCCTTTTTCTTCCCCCCGTAATTTAAATGAGTGTCAGTTGCCGATTAAGGTCTGGAGCTGTCGTGTACACCATATAAGTGAAACAGTGCAGGATTTGCACTATGCTGGAGTTCTGTTGATCTGTCTATATGCTTTCTCTAGTTAGGTCCTGTACGTTGGTGTTCACTAATACAAGTAGGAAGGTGAAAATCTGAGATGCAGTGGATTTCATTTAAAACTGTTCTTTATCTGTAGATTACTAAATTGTATGCCTGTTGCTTTATTTGGGATTGTCTTTGATTATTCTCATTAGAATTTATTCCACAATGCTTTGCTTGGATCAAAGTACATGTAACCAAATCCTTGGTTTTCTGGTCTAGCAGGGAGTAATGGAAGAATATGCATAATATGTTATACCCTGCGAAGTGCGATGCAGATACACGAACCTCACAAAGGCAGACTGCTAAACCAGCTGGGGGGTGCAGTCCCTTTTGGAGAGAACAAATTAGCTTTGGCACATCCCAAAGCCAGAGCTGGCTCTGTGCTCCTGGTGGTACTGCTTTAAAGCTAATCCTCTTAGCTTGGGGACACTGCTGAGCCTAAGGGGATAAGCCTGCATGGGCCAAGGCTGGCTCCTTCCAGAGCCATTAGGATGCTTTGCATCACCTCTCTGTGGCCTTCCCAGCTTGGGAGGTAGCTGGGACATCTATCCTAGTCCTTCTCCACTGTATGATGACAGTTGTACAGCTCCTGAAGCCAGTTTACTTTTTGCAGCTGCGCACAGGCTGGATAGTTGAACTGATGGCATCTTCCATTCTGAAACATGTAGTTTGAAGAGGTAGATCCAAATTCTGGGTTTGCGAGTTGTCAGCACAAATTAGAGCAATTGTGGTGGGAACCTCCCAGCCAAGAACAAGAATGCTAATGTGACATTCAAAAAGTGGCTAATTTGGGGTTTCCTCATAACTTGAGTTATTTTCAAAGCAAATGGGAAATTAAACAGTCTTTATGAATTATGCTTTTATTAATAACCCTGTACTGAGCCAGTTTGCAGTGTTGCAGTGTTGTGGTTAGCTGCTGGTGCTTACATTGCTTACATGTGATTTGCTTTTCCTCTTTCAGGATCAAATTATCCAGTTGATGAATGCAATTTTTAGCAAGAAAAACTTTGAGACGCTCTCAGAGGCCTTCAGTGTCGCTTGTGCCGCAGGTTCTTTATCCCGGAACCGCTACCACCTGCCTGTCATTATTGTCCCCGATGGGCCGGCAGCTGTGTCTCACCATCAGCCTGTGCTCAGGGTGGGTCCTTAGCCTCAAATCTTAACTCAGCTCTTGGCTCAGTCTTTAGTGCTGTGGGTCTGGCTGACTGACTGCGTAAGGTGATGTCTTTCATTTTTAGCTCCAGTAGACCTGGGGGTTTAGTGCTTCCATGAAGGAGTTCTTGGGAGCCTCTGCTTACCCAGAGCTTACCAGACACTGCCTCGAGAAGGCACCATGTGGAAGTCAGCTCTGCTGATTACAGACTTCAAGCTTTACCAGTTACCTTAGAAAGAGCTGGGTGAATGTGGGGTACTGGGCAGGTGAGAATTGTGGGTGTATAATGCAGAGAGGCAGTGAGCCATCTGTGCTCCTGCACTCCTGGGACAATAGATTTCACAGAAATTCTTATTTTCCTTTTGTAGCTACAAGTGACCAATGTTATGTCCCAGCCATTGTCTCAAGCTTCGGTAAAGCTTGACTACGCCAAGTCTGCATCTAGCAAAGCCACTGTCCTTCAACAGACAGCATTTGCTCTCTCAGGGTAAGAATGTAATCTTATTTTTATATTTGGTAAGGCAAACAGGGGTTATTTAAGTAGTGTCCAACTTATTTTCCTTAGGTGTTCTTCCACAAGAGAAATGTTTCTAAGGTGGAACCTCAAAGTTCTGTAGTTATGTTTGGTTGGTGGCGGCTGACTGAGTGCGTTTTGTTGCAATGGTGAATTCCTGTTGCTTTTTCTTTTGGTTGGGAGTGGGGAATTGCAGTGTTCTGACTTCAGGGCACTTTGAAGAATTCCTTTTCCATTGCACTTAGCTGTGTTAGTTTTGTGTTGCATTTGTCTGGTCGCCTGCTGAATCTAACATATCTGGAGGCTTCTGGGTAGCAAGATGTTACCTGTTTCTAAGCTGCTGTCCTAGAGGATACTTAATACCTTGCTTTTTTTAACAGAGATGTCTTTGAGCTGAACTTTATGAATGTGAAACCTGCCAGTGGATATTATGATTTCTCTATCAGTGTTGATGGAGATAAGCGATTTATTGCAAACAAAGTTGAGGTGAGGATGCTTTTTGACATTTTAATTCTGTGCCTATTCACTGAAACAACTCTTTGTTTATACCTCTTAAGGATATTGGAATTGTATGGCATTTTTGTCACATGTTTTTCTGTAGTGCTTTGGATTTCAACTCAGGATCATGACCACTAACCAGATTAGTATATGATCAAAAGAGATTTGTGTAAATTTCAAAAGTAACTTATCGCGTGGGTGCTAATCTGACAGCCTATGACCAAAGGCTAACAGTGGAAGGGTTTATATAGCAGCTCAAAGTAACTATGCAAAAATGATTACTAAGAACGGTAGTTCTTCAGAGCATTCACGATTCGAATCTGTAAATCTTAAGGCCTGGCTAGCAATTGTCTGATGATTTCCTGAGGTACGGAAGCTAAGCATTTGTTGTCTGTTTATATGAGCTCTAGGAAAGAGTCAAGGGCATCTTTGTGTTTCTCCTAACTGTATGTGTTGCTTTTGTAGTGGAGAAATAGTGACCAAAGCAATTGCAAATGAAATCTTCATGTCATGTATACATACCCCCTTTTTGGTGGCAAAAACTTATACCACACTTTTCTGAAGAAGAGTTTTATATACACGCTCAGAGTTGTACTTTCTTCAAGTGTGTTAGTGTGACCCCTGTGACTGTTCATATAGTCACCTCAGTGGAAACAGCTGAGAACGCTCGTCTCCAGCGATGCCTGTTCCCAGGGTTAGTTTTTGCCCTTAATCACCTATTTAAGGAAAAGATGAGCTTCCAACATGGTCAGTTTGGAGCAGAGGAAGACACTTATTTACAACTGCTGACCTTTACTCTGCGTATCAAATTGATGTTGCCGTTGTAATGGCACTTAGGAGTGTCAAAACGGGATTGATTGGTCCTGCTTAAGCTGGCTGCTGGCACACAGAGGTACCGGTGGGAATGCATTAACGCTGGGGTGGCTTTGTGTGAGCCGCTTCTAATAAGACGCATTGTTATGGGGGAGGACTGCTGGGGGAACTGCTTTTTTTCCTTACTGTTATTAGCATTAATTGTCCTTAATGCACCATCGTTTTGACAGTAATGAGCTAAACCAGTGGGTTATTACTCCAGGCAGAGACTACATTTCCTGGCATTAAAATATTTGAGAGATGTTTGTGTACTGTTCAGCTGGAGGGTCTGTGTGCAGCAGCTCTGAGTTACCTCCATGTAACTTTTTTAAATTATTATTTCATTAGTCCATCTTCCTTTACTCCAATTTTGGAACAAACTAACGCTTTGCTGAAGTTAGCCCGAATAACCTAAATGTTAATGGATCCATTTTCAGGGTTAACCTCTATCTTAAGTTACGCTTTTTGTTGTAAAGGAACTGCGAAGATTGTATTTAAAGTCTGACCTGAATAGCTAGATTTATGTTTTTACATAATTTTCCCACAGGTTCCCTATGATTTATTTTTGAGGGCAAGGGTGTGGGGCAGGTTCACATGAGCAAACCTGTAATAACAAATTGTAGTATGTGATGAAAATTATCTTGGCAATGAAACTTTATTTCTCCAGGCGAGCATTTGTAAGCTGTGAGAACAAATGTGCTAATTAAAAACTACAGACTGCAGTAACTGCTTATGTTTGAGAGAAGGACTGAAATCAGTCAAACCCTCCGAGGTTCACTGCCTGGATGGTCTGTGGTTTGGGATTGGGGAGAGGGCAGGAAGTCATTCCTCTGCTCTGGGTTTATACAGCACAGCACAAAAGAGAGTGATAAATGGCAGAGCCTTATTGGCTGCTCTGTGCTAAGTGATAAATGCTGTGACTCTGAAGCAAGGCTTGCCAAACAGATTGCAGGTCTGCAGGAATGCTTTGGCTTTTACCTGCTGGTAATAAAATCAGCAGAAACCTGTTAGGCATTAGGAGCCAATGAAGGCATAGCTGGTTGCTGTCTGGAGACCTCTCTCCTCTCAGATTGCTATCCAGGAAGCAGAAGTACATATGCACATGCAGCTTTAAGTTGTGTCATATATGATGTAATCTTTAATAGCTAGTGTGAAAGGAAAACTAGCTGGATCTGGATAGTTGGACTGTTTCGTTAAGAACAGTTCTCCAAAGGGCAGCTAACGCTGATGTGACTGGGAAGCCGGTGTCTTCATACCTGGCTGTTTGTGCAGGGAAGAGGATAGGTTAGGGTTAGTGACTGATGCAGGAGCTTTGCCAGAATGTAAATTGCCATAGATCCTTCTGCTCAGGTTAGGTTCTGGCTTTGGCTTAGTGAAGAGCCTCTCTGGAGAAAGGGACAGAAGAGCTAAAGCTTCTGCAGTGAACTTCACCATAGTTAATATATGTAGAATGCTCCAAGTAATTTTCTATTGTGTTTTGTTGCAGCTGAAAGTGAAAGTTTCCACAGAAGTTGGGATTACTAATGTAGATCTTTCTACTGTGGATAAAGATCAGAGCATTGCACCAAAAACAACCAGGTAAAACAGTTCGGTGCATGTGATACTTTGAAGGGCAACTTTGGCTTTAGACTGGAAGTCTTCTGAGCTTTACCTACTTCAGCTAAACCAGAGGAATCTTGTATTGGAATAACTGTGTCTGTGTTTTCTGTTCTGCTGTCATCACACCTTTGGTTGTAGTGTAGCCTTGGCTCGATGGAACCTGGGGTGTGGTATTAGCAAAACCTTCTTCTGGTTTTCATTTGAACTGTACAACAAACTCTTTTACTTGAAAATGGGCAAGGTATGTCGCTCACAAAAATCCTGCTAAATTCCATTAATTGGTGAAGAGAAAAACATGTTAGTTCAGTTGACTTTTTGATAAAGTAGCTCATCTGTGCTGATTAGACTGCAGTACTGCTAGACAGGTTTGTGTGCCTCAGTTTCTTTGAACACCAGGCCTTCTCTTGGAAGATCACCTTAGTTCTGTTTATTTTTTTTCCTTCTAGGGTTGCCTACCCAGCCAAAGCCAAGGGCTCGTTCACTGCCGACAGCCACCAGAATTTTGCTTTATCCTTTCAGCTGATAGACGTGAACAGTGGAGCTGAACTCATCCCTCACCAGGTTAGGACAAATTTCTGTCATTACTGTGTCATGGAGATGTTCCATCTTGAAGCATCTGAGGTAACAGCTGCTCCTGAAATATTTGATAGGTTTTGAGAAGCCTTGTGTTTCTGGCATGGACTGTGAAAGACCGCTCATCTTGGTAGATGAGAAGTGGATTCAGTTAATTTGTTTTAGTGGTGTGTTAAGTGAAGCCTCTTCTAGCACTGGTACTCTGTGTTATTTAACTCTGCATTTTTTTAATATAGATTATTTGCTGAAATGAATGTAGTGTAGATTTCCTTTTTTTGCTGAAATGAATGTAGTGTAGATTTCCTTTTTTTTCTGTATAAAAGTGCTGGAGCATCTCTGCCATGAGGACAGGCTGAGAGGGTTGGGATTGTTGAGTCTGGAGAAGAGAAGGCTTCAGGGAGAGCTTATAGCAGCCTTCTAGTTCTTCAAGTGGCTCCAGGAAAGCTGGGCAGGAGCTCCTTATCAGTGAGCAAAGATATGGGAGTGCGGGGATAGGATGGGGGGAATGGCTTTATATTGGAAAGATGAAGATTTGTATTAGACATGAGGAAGAAATTCTTTACATTGAGGGTGGTGAGGGGTTGATGAGGCACTGGCACAGGTTGACCAGGGAAGCTGTGGATGCCCCATCCCTGGAGATGTTCAAGGCCAGGTTGGATGGGGTCTTGAGCAGCCTGGTCTGGTGGGAGGAGTCCCTGCCCGCGACAGGGGGTTGGAACTGGATGATCTTTGACGTCCCTTCCAACCCAAACTATGCTATGATGCTGTAAAATAGGAAGAATACCCTAAAACGCATCCATGCCTACATCCCTTCTGTATGCACACCTTCTCAAGTAACATTTGATATATTGCTCTGTACCCAAGTGGGCTACTGGATGGTCTGGTCCTGCTTTAATGTAGTTACTTGAAAAGACACCAAGCTCTGCTGATTTGCAACGATCTAGGTGCCAAGACTCCCAGTTTATATTCCCAACTCTTTTTAATGTTTTGCTTTTTGATCTGGGGGTAAATCTCTCATTTTGCTGGCATTTGTAAACGTACCTCAAGATATTCCAGAAGTGTTAACTATCTTTCCTTTCAGACTTTTGTCCGACTTCACAACCAGAAGACTGGTCAGGAGGTAGTGTTTGTTGCAGAACCAGATAGCAAGAATGTATACAAGTTTGAACTGGATACCTCTGAAAGAAAGACTGAATTTGACTCTGCCTCTGGTACCTACACTCTTTACTTGATAATTGGAGATGCCACTCTGGAAAATCCCATCCTGTGGAATGTGGTATGTAGCTGGAAGTGTGGTGATGTGGCTTTGAGGTCAGTAGAAGTCTTAACAGGAGAGCATGGCACAGACTCGGAAGAAAGCAACTCAAATGTCTTTGTTCTATGTAGAGAAACAGATTGCTTTTGGCCATTTATGGACTCTGTGGTTTGCTGTTCAATTTAAGTTTTTAAGTAAACATCAAAGCAAGACTGAAGAGAATGTTCATTTAATCATGTGAACAGAAACTTGAGAATGCTTGTGAGTTTGACTGTAATTTCACAGCAAACACTTTAAGGTTTAGCCTTTCTGTGCTTGCTATGCTGGATGTAAGTCCAGTTCTTGGTGATGGGTGACTGGCATTACTGCGTCTGCTTAGGAAAGATTACTTCTGTAAAAATCTGATGACTTTTTCTTAGTTTCCTTTAAAAATCGTGTAAATTGTAGATTGACAAATAAGGGAATAGGCCACAGTAATGGAATAGGTTTTATAAAACATATAATACACTAAGATGAAACTTCCTGAAGCTGCATAATTTCATTTCAGGCTGATGTTGTGATCAAATTCCCAGAAGAGGATGCACCATCCACAGTCCAGTCCAAGAACCTCTTTGTTCCCAAGCCTGAAATCCAGGTACATTCAACCCCCAAAATTATGTGCAGAGGCGGAGGAGGTAGTCCTACTGATATTGTTTGTTCTTATAGTAATTTACTATTGAAAATTCATCTCTCATTGAAAAAAATTAATACTGTGTAAGCAATGTAATTAGACCACCAAAGTTATTGCTAAATGGAAAGAGATGTGGAGTATGAATAAATAAGCTGTGTGTCCTACCTGTGACAGCAATGGGTGACACTGAGAAGATCCAGATGTAAATTTGACTAGATGAGCGCCACAAAATTCTCTGCTTTTGAAGATTTCTCTTGATTAATTCCAGCCATCTGTGCTGATGACAGGCTAACAAGTGTGTCTGTGAGCAGGAGGGAAAGTTAACTGAGCTAGAGATCAAATGTGCAGGAACTGGAGTAATCACTACCTTAAAGAGTCAGTCTTTGTCTTAAGAGCGATGCTTATCATCCAGAGGAATGTCTGGGAACAGCATCAGGGCTGCAGCTGGTCCTCTGAGGAGCCAAGAAGCTGCCCTGTTGGAGTACTACTGCTCATGAGTTGGTTTTGTTTGTTTGCAGCACCTCTTCAGGGAACCTGAGAAGAGGCCTCCCACTGTGGTATCTAACACTTTCACAGCGTTGGTGCTCTCTCCCCTGCTTCTGCTGCTCATTCTGGTGAGTTGGCTGGGCCACAGAAGAAGAAAACTTGTTCCTATCCAGTCCTAAGTTACTTAGGAGGTTGACCAACTAAATTTCTTATTAAAACTCTTGGTTAATGCAGCAGTGCTGCAGTCATAGCCAGCAAATGTCAGTGTGGAGCACTGGTCTGGTGTTGTATCTTTCCTAAACTGTTTGGTTTTGGTTTTTTTATTTTATAATCAAACCAGAAAAATGCTACTGCCAAGTAGAAGTGGGATGAGTTTCTCTTGTGTCCTTCTGCTAGGGATGTTGAATAACAGTGGGCAGAGTTATAACTAACATTAGACTTCCACAAGAAAAGAAAGTGATTCTGCCTTGCACTTCATATATCCATCACAAATTCTGTGTAACTTAATCCTATCAGATTGATTTCCATTTATGGATATAGTTGGTATTTGTGTGTCTGTAGTTGAAACACCTACTGCTACTCACTGCATTGTCAGTGTTCTGAACTTAATGCAATACAATCTCATCCAGTCAAGTTAAATTACTCCTTATTTGGAGGGTGAAATGATCCTTACTTGCTCAACAGCAATTTCCCATTAGCAAGTCTCAGTGAAAGCTGGCATTCAGATAGTGTCCCCTGGTCTCTGCAGTTCACGACGTACATGTTTGTGAGGTTTAAGGGTCAAGTTGGATGAGTCTGAGCAGCCCGATCCAGTAGAAGATGTCCTTGCTCACTGCAGGTCCCTTCCAGTCCAAATCATTCTTTGATTCCATGACACTATGAAAAATTTCATTGCTACTGCTCCTGTTTTCCATCCTTCATGCCTTACTCTTTTGTACTCTAAAAACTGGAATTATTTTTCTGAGCAAACATCTTGTATCTATAGCGGTTCTTCCACCGAGTCCAAAACTAGAACTTTACCTTGGTTTTGTCTTTTTAATTGAAATTAATTCAGCTGGATAGAAATAGCAATGTTTATTTTTCTGGAAAATGTAGATTTGGAGCAATACCTTCTCATTGGTTTAAGAAAGATAGTTCAGGAACTGCTTTTGGTCAGTCAGAAGCAGCAGGAGAAATTTTCACTGAAGGAGCTCAACTGCACTGTCTTTACCATAATTACTGCTCTGTCCTCTTGTAGTAGGAAACAAGTGCTTCTGTACAGAATACACCATATCCATTGAAGAACTTAAAGTAAAAAGACTTGATACTGAAGTTACAACAGGCTTGTAAACACAAGTTTTTATTTTTAACTCGGGTTTTGTTTCTTTTCCTTTTAGTGGATAAAGATAGGTGCCAACATCTCCAACTTCAGCTTTGCTCCCAGCACCATTGTTTTTCACATGGGCCATGCTGGTAAGTGTCAGAGGCTTTCTGTTTTGTTTGACCTTCTCACCTGAGTTACAGATGAGAGCCCCGGTGCTTAATGGGCTTGTGGTCTATTAACTATAATGACATAATAGCATAACATTTGTTCTCTTGTTTTCATCTGCCTTCCTGCTTTTCATGATTGTTAATACGGTGATAAACCTGTTCTGGCCATCAGGTTATAACAGCAGTCATTATCTGGGCTCCTCTTGCACACCATTTATCTGTACTTAATAGAACTTCTTTCCTGAGGTCACACTTTCTTTATTGCATGTTTGTCCTTTGTTAGCGGGGAGTTTCTGTGGGGATTGAAACCTGTGGGACCACTGTCTCCATCTTCTTTAAAGCTCTTCCTGTGAAAGCTGCTCTTGTTCTTTGCCTGGACCAATTTTTTCCATCAATCCTTTCATGCCCTTGGTTGCACAGTTATTTACTGTCTTGGTAGAATTTCAAAAACATAGCAGGTTGGGAGAACATTGGATCTGCTATTTCCCAAATGCCTGTGTGCTGCTTAATCCAAGCCAGTTTCCTCGAAAGCTTTATAAAACTGTAAGCTCCTACAAACGTGCAAAGATTAATATCCTCTATTGAAATCCAGAGTATCCTCCTCCCTTTAATAGTCCTTAATATCTACAATATGTCCATAATTCTGGCACAAGAGGGTTGGTTGCAAGCCATCAGGTTTGTATTTTTCAACATCATGGAGACCCAAACGCTTAGGCCTGGCAGTAGAACATAACAATTGTTCTGAGGATAACAAATGCTTGGTCTTTGAAATGCAGTTTCAGCCATGGGCTCTGTCTTTTTTTCACAGCCATGTTAGGACTCATGTATGTCTACTGGACTCAGCTCAACATGTTCCAAACTCTGAAGTACTTGGCCATTTTGGGTGGTGTCACATTCCTGGCAGGCAACAGGATGCTGGCTCAGAAAGCAGTCAAGCGGTAAGCCAGGGACGGATGCGTTGGTGGGAGCTGCTTTTGAAATCAGTGGGGAGGAGACCACCTTATGCTATCGTGTGTCAGTAACTGATACAGTGATGAGTGCTGCTTTTGGCTCTTGGATCTCACATGTGGGGATGGGCTGATCGGTCCCACTTTTGTGCCTGTTGTCAGAATAAGGGCTGGAACTGACTGGGGCAGTGAGGTCACTGAGGTGCAGTTGGCTGCTGCTTCAGGGAGAATGGTCCACCTGGCCGCTTGCCAAAGCCATCAAGCACATGGAGAAACGAAAGGGCTGAAATAGGTGCACTGTGACATGAGGAAACCCACTTTTAGCAAGGCGCATTCACTGACAAATTTGTTTTACTAAATGATATATCAAGCTCTTAGAATATGGTTCAATAATGAAAGCCAGTGTAAATGCTGAAGAGGCCCAGCTCTTCAGAGGGGGAAGGTGAGGCGGAGTATCTTACTGCTGTCTTCCCCTACCTAATGGGATTAAAAAGAAAAGAGAAAGCAGATGCTTGTCAGAGGTGTGGAGCAAGAGACAAAGGGCAAAACACAAGCAAAACGAGGGAAAATTCTGATAGATGTTAGAGGTACAACGTTCATTTCTGTACTGATATTAGACTGATGCTTCACACATGTCTTATGCCAGGCACTGTCTCCTGAGTGTGCCATGACTTAGGCAGCCTGCAGGCAGTTTGACCCAAGCTTCTAATATAGTGCATTAATTAGAGGTCAAACCGTTCCCTCTCCACTTCTGCCACACGGGGTTTCCATGTGAGGCTTTTTTTGTACTAAGGTAGTGTTTGGCTTTGAAGATGTGATTTTTATTGACCTGCTTTACTGTCAAACCTGTGCTTTTCTTACTTTCCCCTTTTTGAGCCACTAGGAGTTGTTTATCCTTACAGACGTGTTTACTTAGATATCCTGGGGTTCTCACTGTATCAAAACCAGGACAATAACTATAAAAAAAACCCACAATAATATAGTTTTCAGGGATTCTGCATTGATTTGTTGACTTTAAAACATCTCTGCTTGCATGGCTGTAGCAGGGAGGATGATTATTGTAATCAGCCTTTTCCATCCCATCCTCCCAGCTTTCTCAGCCTTGCTCCCTTGGATATCCAACCCTCTCCATTGTGACACTTTCTCTTGTTAGCAAAATCCTACTGGGATTTTGTTGCCAACAGGGCTGTGATATGTCATTTAATGATGTTTCCTTTTAAATTTAGAGTAATGATAAAATCATTATTAATTACAAATCGCCTAGGATACAAATTTGGGGAAAAAATACAATGAAGCTTACTTTCTAAGTGTCTTTGCTTAACCAGGGCTTCTGTTAGCACATAAATGCAGGTGGTTGGTTCCTAATTCAAAACACTGCAGGGGGTGTCTGTATGTTTTTTCACTCTAAATGACATGAAGCTGCGACTACAATGGCAAATTTGAAAGTAAAACTTCTACCTTAGGCTAAAGTTAAACCCTTTGTGTGTGATTTTAAAGTTCAAAAAGACATCATTTTGTTAACATGCTGCTAGCCTGTCTCAGATGTTGAAGTGCAGTGATAATTAACTAGATTGCACTTTGAGGCAGAGCTGCTCCTCCACTGTGGAGACCGCTGGCGAATATGGGAAGGAGACTGCATAAACCATCTTTTTACAGAAGTTACCAGAAGGCCTGGTTTTGGTTTTTTTGCATTTCTGTCACTGGCTCTGGTTCCTGGAGCAGGGCTGCCTTCCTCCTTCCTATCTTCTCTGAACCTTTCTTCCTCTCTCCTTTTGGCAGGATCGCTGCAGAGCAGAGCAGTAGGTTGGCAAAGTATAGAACACTGCGGTAAAAGGGGGTTTTGCTAGTGACCAGCTCTTCTAGAAGTAAGGGCCTTTTTGCAGTTTGCATTTCCTGGACATGCTGCCTGTTCCATTTCACTTCATCACTCACTCCTTGTACAAAAAGATAGCTGAAGCTGCTTCCTTCCAGCATTGCTTATTGGGCTTTAAATCAGTCCTTGAGTGTCTTTGGCTGGTTTTGCATACTAGCATGGAGTCTGTATGGTTATTTGTGCCCATGTGAATTTTCAGTCTTGGGCACCAAGCAGCTCTCAGGTGATCAAATAAACCCAGTTTAAGCAGTATTGTTCCTATAAATAAATTATTAGTAATGTGGACTGGAGGATAACATGATGACAATGGCTGATACCTGGGCTGTTCCTGTCATGCTCCTGATACTCCCCCTCCCCATCTGCAGTGTTGGAGTTATTCAGCTGGCAGGCACTCTGGCTGCTGAATTATGTCCTCGCTTCAGGTGTTGAGAGCTTCAGGTCAGCACCACCTCATTCAGCTGAAAACATGACCTAATCCAGAGTTCACCCTCCTATTAGAATGAGCTGGTCACAATGGCTCAGTGAGCCCAGCAGCTGCAGCCAGCCCCCTCCATTCAATATAATCATCTGATAGGTTTCCATTATCATTTACAACTGGAAAGCCCTTGGTTTTCTTTCATTCTGAACAGGTAAGGCCCCAGTTTGCTACATCCACAGTGGTGTAGGAGGAAGAACTACCTGCTACTCTGCATGCTGCCCAGTTCTGAATATGTGTGTGTGACTTCGTTTCTCATGCAGTGCACTGTTTTATTTTGGGGAAGGGAGAGAGCATCTGGGACAAGTCCTGTGAAGAGGCTGAAATGACTGTACAGCATGCCCTGGTACATCGCAGGAGCATGTGATTTCTCTCATGTTCATAGTACTCCTAGCACACACACAAAATGCTCTGAACGGAGCTCAGTTTTATGGCACAAAACAAAACCAGCCTGGGTGACTGTGTCATGGAAATATGCGTGCTGTGGTATGAGCTCCTGTCTGCTGATCAGGAAAATCACCTATGGAGAATTTATCATCATGTCCCGTAGAAAAGCACTCTGTTACCTTTTCTTCCTGGAGTGTTTTGAGGTATTTGAGCACAGAGCAAGCTCTGACAAGTAACTGGAGAGGAACTAGAGATGACTGTCTCTTGTTCTTATAGGTGAATGCTGGCTGCACCCTGGTCATGTTTGCTGGTGCTGTTCTGGTCCCAGGATGCCTGTTTACCATAGCTTTGGGCCAGTGGTTTTCAGCTTCTTAATGGCCTGTTACCAAATTCCTCTTGAGTGTGTTCTTCGCAGCTTGCATGAATTCTGTTTCTCAGCCTGGTATTTTAATTCTTAACTCCCCATGGGCAGTGAGTAATACTGGAAGATCTTGCAAAAAACTTCTTATCCACAAGCCATAAGTTAGGTTGTGCTGCCGTGTGCAGTCACAAGCGTTTTTCCTTATTGCTGGGTTTTCCGATGCCCCAGATGTGTAATTTAAGGCTGTGTTGTTACCAGCTTCTAGGGCTGGGCTGTCAAGTGCTCAGCATCCATTGCTAGGCCTGTGTGTGGCGGTGGAAGGGAAAAGAACCCAAAAAAGATGTGTGCTGTGCCCACATTGGATTACTTTATCCTGGGGACATGAAGATCTTTTCTTTGTTGTTTGCATGGACAAACTGATTCCAAGTGGATGGATTGACCCTGTTTAAATTAGAAGAGTGGTTAAGGTACCCGCAGGCTTTGCACTCAGCCCTGATTTTTTGTTCAGTTCCATAATTTACAAGGCTCATTTATCCTTTTTGCACCAGAAATTAACCCTCATTTTGTCTGACCATTTCCATCCTCCTTGAATTCAGTTCTCCATTCCATTGCAGTACTGGTTTTATCACTCTAGTAAGCTTCCTTTTGAGAGAGAATTGAGGGGACTGGGGACACTTTTACTGTGCAAGGAAGTGCTTCATTATCTGGAAGAGTTAATTTTTTGGATTTTTCTTTGCAGGACACACTAGTACCAAAAGAATGGAAGAAATGGGGGAAAACAGCAAATGCCTTCAGAACAGAAGTGAATAAATAACTGAGAGAACAGAAGAAGGAAGGCAGAAGCAGATTTTTTTTTATATTAAGTCAAAAGGGTGCCAGTTATACTTTTCTAAAAATCCTGATTTTCGTTGTTGTGTTCATGCTATCTGAGTGTTTTCATATGAATCCAGAAAATCATTTTTTCTGTGGATCCTCCCCCCCTTTTTCCCCAGGATGTTTGAATTTCCTTTAGAAAAGAGGAGAAAGAAAATACAATTCTGCCTTTCCCCAGGTGCCCTCTCCTCATCCTAAACAATTTGTGAATAAAGAGAAACAGTCCTGAATTTTGTTTCTTGGCTGTCCAAGGGTCTGTGCTTGGAAGCTGGGCTCACATGAGAATGACCCACCAGAAAAAGCTGCTTTTGCTGCTGAGTGAAGCTTCCTGTTCTTTTACGTCCTCTCCCAGAGGGACCGGTTTCTTGAGGGGGGGGTCTTGCTCCTCCCTGTCACTTGTGTCACACTGTGGTTTGGGTTTCTCTGCTAACGACTGCTCTCTCTGATTTCAGGATGGCGCCAGGCTGGGCTGTGCTGAGCTGCTGTGGGCCCTTGATGGCAGCTGGCAGGCCTGGCTGTGTTTGACCCTGGCAGGTTTGGTGGGTCCCTTGAGTAGGTTCGCTTTCTTTCCAGCCTCTGAAAGTAACCTTTTCACTCCAAATACGTGTTTGTTTGCGGTTATTGCCTCTACTCTGTGAAACTCAGTGCCAGAAATCTGCTGGTTGCCATGTGGCCACATTTGAGTCACTTGAGCTCTGACTTCTCAGTTAATTACTGCCCTAAAGACCACTCAGCAGGGTTGAGGCAGCAGACTCAAGCTTTATTGAAGGACGTACTGATAGCAATAACCAAAGGCCAAAATCTCCTGATGGGCAGCTTCCACATGGGAATCTTAGTTACTTTCTCCGCTGCACCTCTGTGTTGGCCCCTGTGTGTCCTGTGTCAGACTAGTTTCTATTTGGCAAAAGAGCTTTATGAAACGTCTTTTGGAGACCCAAGAAAATTATATCAACCAGCAAGTATGTGGGAGCTGAATCCTTCAAAGAAGAACTTCACGTGAGAGACATGACTCCATTTTGTAAAAGCCATCTTGCCTCTTCCCCACTGCAGTTCACACTTAGCTCACTGTTTCTGTTCTTTGTAATAGTTCCTACCTGTTTGTTGATTGTGAACGTTATACCGGACACCACAGAGGTTTAATGAACTCCTTCAACCTCCTCTGGTTCAAAAACCAGATCTCAGGCTGCAGCAGAGCCCTCTGGGACTAAAGGAATTTTAAGCAAGAAATAGTTAAGCCACTATCTGTAGTATTTTACTGTGGTGAATTCTTCTTGAGCCTCGTATTTTGTTACTGCTCACTCATCAGCTGTGGTTTATAACTTATTTTCCTACTGATGCTTCATGCTAGGATGGATCCTTTCCCTGTAGAGCCCTGGCACATTATCCAAGGAGAGCACAGATGCAAAAAGAAAACTGTGATGTGCTATTGTTATGAATCAACTCTAAGCTGTGCATGTTGCTATTGATTTTCGTCCTCCTTGGCTACGCGTTAGGCAGGGTTGGTTTTATTCTTTCAGCCTGTTCAGATGTTTTCTGGTTGGCTTTGTTTGTTTCTATATGCAGTCTCTTAGAGTTTGAGCATTTGTTTCTCATCTTAATGCAAACAACTTTCAGAGGAGCCCCTTTAATTCCAAATAGCTGCACTCGCCCAACTGTTTAATCATACAGTCTTTGATCTTTCAAAAGTGTTTTTGATAGATGGGTTTGATTTTATTTGGAGTATCCAACCTTGTGTTTGTGTGTAGCTTTTATGCCACTTGATACAGTTGTAATTTTTTTACCACAGTGTTTACTCACTACTTTAGGAAGTTGATTCTTTTTTATAATGCCTTTCCTTAGAGCAAGTAAATCCTAATGGCTTCAGGTGTGTTAGTTGTCACAGCACAGGTTTATGAACCCATTTTGAATGAGGCTTACTGAGGTGTTTTTCCTTTGGCGGGTTGTCTGGCTGTACTGAGAAGCTGAAGGATGGCTTACAGCTCCTAGGACAGCCACCGGCCTGCAGAAGAGAAACAGACTGCCCATTAGTGCACTTGCTGCTGTCACAGCTTCACTCATCTCCCTCAACACCCTCTCATTGCTTCCCATCCTGCTGGCAGTTAATATTTCTTCCTAATGCTAGAATTGTAAATCCTGAACAGAGACAATGGAATCTGTAGGGGTTTGGTGCAAATATGAACTCATTTCCATGCATGCTTTAGCCTGCTGTGCTGAAACATGGTTACCTGAGGAAAACTGACATGCTACCTACTTCAGACTGTCAAGGAATTGTTCAGGTATAAGGAGGGCTGATTTCAGAAGCCTTAATATATGTTTGTGAGCAACTGTATTTCCAGCCTGGTCTTAAGTTACTGGTGCTGGACCTGCTGCCTTCATTAGCCCAGTTCTGAGTTATCCTCAGAGCACTTGGCCACTGTCTTTGAGTGACACCTTCCTTTCTGGGCACAGAATCAAGGGACTTAACATCTCAACAGACAAAGAGCCATCTTGACCTGCTGTTGGACAGGTTTATTTAGAACAACTTCTGTTTCCTGCTAATGATGCGAAAGGAGACCCCATCCTGATGTTATTTACATTTCTGAAGACATCATTATTACACAGACAATAGGAGAACTGGGGTGACATGGAAGGAAGTTGCTGTGTGAGATCACTGGGTTAATAATTTACTTTATTGAAAACATTTACAGTTGAAACCGAAGCTACGATGGAGTTCAGAGCCGCTGGATGGCAAGTTGAATTAAAACCTAGTGACAGCTCAATCTGATGCACAGGGATCTACTTTAACTCTTGCAGAGCTGTAGCTTGAGCTTGGACATCTCAAGGCTGCGCTGTAACTGTAGCAGAGCTTTTTAGAGGTCAGGTTTGCTTACCAGTGCTCTGTATCAAGAAGTGAGGCATCAGCAGCCCACAGTGGTGCTTCTAACAGGTGGTAGATGTGTGGATTCATGTCTTGCTTCACCCTGATCCGAGCTGCCTGTGTGGCTGTGCCGTCAGCATCTATTTAGAGGAGGCTGTAATAAATTTACTCTGTTGCCTGAAGGTACCTTTTGGTGGCCTTATGTTTATTAATCAGGCCCTCAAACAGAGTGATGACTTTTGCTATGCTTCATGATTTGAAAGCCTAAATTAGTAGCCAAAATGTCCCCAAGAGTACAAGTTGTTTTAGTCTTTGTATGGAAAGCAGCCTGAGGTTAAACCGCAGAGGTATTTTCTTTCTGATTCAGCACACAGACCAGAATTTAGAGAGCTGACTTAAATTGTGAAGACTGAAGTAAATCAGGTAGCACATCAGTACTGCATTCCTTTAGACAGGTCTGAGGAGTGTATGCATCAGTGTCAAGCTGGTCACATCCAGGAACGTCTTCACTGCTGAGAAGGGCTTACTGTACAGTGAGAGCTGTGAGCTCTGAATTCTTCTAGACAGAAGCAGGAGGAAAAGAGAATTATGAGAAAACTGAGGACACAGAGAAGTGGGGGATTTTTAATTCTTTGTGGTCTTTTCCTGGCTGACCTTGTTTGTGGAAAGGTACTAAAGTCAAGCATGGCAGGAGATGCTGAAATGCTTTGTTCTCCCAGCTGAATCCATAGGCTCGATTTATATAAAGTACTGCTCTGTCCCCTCCCCCCAGCTCTGTTTTTGTTTAGTATGTTCACAGGTCTCTCTGCATCCCTTTGTATCGTGCTGGCTGGGGTGGGACAGGCTTCATTTCTACAGGACGGGGGGTAAGATGAGGCTGCTTCAAACAGAACGACTGACACTGGTACAAGTGAAGGTATTCCCAAGGAAGGACTGTGCTGGCCCTCGCACCCCAGGGCTGGCAAAGTTTAGAGTGTAATTGAAGTTCCAGGTGACTACTCTCAGGAGTGAGGGGTACAGAAAACAGTAATATTTAACAGTGATATTAGTGCAAGGAAAACCTGAAACGTCACAGCGATCTTGAGGCAGGTTCTGCTCCTGTGGGGAGACTTTTCTCTGCCTTAGACACTGGGGCACACAGTCTCAGATAGCTTTAGAAGGCTGCTTGTGGTGCTGCAAGCCTGTTCCCAGACATCCACATGCAGCTTCACAACACTTGTGGTCTCTCTGTTCAGACTAACAGGACTTTAGATACTCGCCAAAATCAATTTGGAGATTTTTCCTTTTGAATTGCAGCAAGCGCCCTTTTTCATGCACAGCAGTGAGAGTTAGCTTTGCTGATGGAGAGCCTTCAGCCTGCTTGAGCAGTGCAGCAGCAGTGTGAGAGGTACAGAACTGAGCAGGGAATGGTACTCACCAGAGCATGGGGAGATGAAAATGGGAGAGGTATTTACATGAGCTTAGCCAGGGTGCTGGGAAAGCCTTCTAACCGGCCGCTGTTGATGTCCTGAGGCCTGTGAAAGAAGAGAACGGGACAGTGATGGCATAATCATGATTGAGAGAGGAATTATTTTTTCCATTGCTATTTTACTGAGTTAGGAGGGTAAGAGGTGATGCACCTGTGTGTGGTGCGGGCTGGCTCAGGACAGGCTGTTCCTTATCTGCACCCCACTTACCCACATAAGGGAAGGGCTGTGTTGTGGGGTCAGGTAGGGGATTTATTCTTTCTCTGAGTGTACCCGAAAGATGATACTTAATCCAGTAGCTTCATAACTGGAAGCCAGACAGCAATAAGGAACTTGTCTTATTCTTGTGGTGAGCAGATAATGAACTGATTCCCACCTACCTTTGTTTCTGCAGAATGGCTCCCAGGAAGTCCCTCAGTTCCATCTGTTGGTGGTAGCGGCTGTCCATCAGGATGCTGTCAGACTGGCGCCTTGTCAGAAACCCATGCACCCCTTCTCCTGGGCCGCTCTCACCACTTCTGTTATGCAAAGATGAGAAACATCTTTGTTTCAGAGGTGCTTTTTAGTCCCTCACTCAAAATTTGGCTGAGGCTGGCAGCACAGCAAGGGAACCTGCTGGGTCTGAGCCTGGGACCATTCTGAATAATTCCAGCAAGAAACTGCTCAGCTGTATTTGTTGCTGTGTTAGGAGAGGGATTGAAGCTGGCTCGCATCCGATTAATTGGTCTTATTTAGTGGCAGTTGCTGATCTGTGTAGCCAAAACTACTCAAAAGTCCAGGGATAACTCTTCTGTGTTCCAACCAAGCCAGGGATAACTGTTTCCTACCAGTGAAGGATCATTGCAACTCTTACTTGCAAATATTATTGCTTGTTGATATTACAGTAGAGCTCTCAGCTGATCTGACACTGATAGCCTCAGAGGAAAGGATTAATTAGGCTGTTTAATGATAGTTTTGAATAGGGAGATCTGAGACTAAGGGATGTGGGATGCCCTTCAGGATGTGGAACAGCAGGAGAGGTTGCTTCTGTTGCAGTGGAAGGCAGCTATTTCTGCTACATGCATGAAAGAAACTGCTCAGTATAATAAGCAAAACATTAGCCCTAGGACAGCAAACTGCTGTGGCTTACCCAAGCCGCTTGCCAATGATGGTTTGTAAGAATTTGCGGGCGGAAATCTGCCCCAGGAATTTCCGGTAGTTGTCAGTGAAAATGGCATCAGCGTGGCGCTGTATCCTGGGGGTGAAAGACAAGCAGAAGGTGTGCTCTCTCAGCTAGCAATGAACCTTCCTGGTGAAAAATGGGTGTTTCAGATGTCAGAATACACCACATGTAGCACTGCTACATCTCTACAATGTCTGTTAATCAGTATCCACGCTAAAACAAGCAAGGAGAAGTGCCTGCAAACCACAGGTGAAGTCAGAGAACCAGAGAAAAGGAGGAGGAGTGTGACAGGCTGGGAGAGGACAGAGCTGGGGCTGGGCTATTCCTGTGCTCTGCATTAGCACTGTCACCTCCTGGGAGGGCTGTGGCTGGGACAGGGTGGCAGGAGCTTCCAGCCAGTCTCCAAGCATGTGGTTAGACCCAGGCTGCCGAAAATCCACAGGTAGAGGAAATACAAACCACTTGGGTGGTCCCCACTGTTGTGAGGGTGAGTCGTGTGTGCTTCAGACAGAAATAACCATCCTCCATCTCCTGACAGGGGTTGAAAGAAGAGGCTCTAACAACCGTTAGAGCTCAGTGGAAAATGATGTTCCACACGGGAGTGCTGGGCCTATGACCCTGCCCGTCAGTTCATCCCTGCTGCTGGGGGGCAGCAGGACGTGGCTCTGGGCATGGTTGATGGTGAGAGCTGGCACGGTCCCAGCCTTCTGCTCTGGCTGCAGGGCTCAGCTGGGTTCTGCCCCAGGAGCCTGGATTTTGTGGTGTCGGTAGGACTAAGTGACCTGCTGGTCTGTTCCCAGGGCTGGGGGAACATCATAACCAGCTGCAGCGGGGCTGAGAGGTGAGGTACAAACCTTTTCTCAGAGGGGTCTGTTAACAAACCCTCTTCATCCTGTACCTCCACTGAGGGGTTGTGGCTCTGCAATGGGCTGCTGTGCTGTAGCTGTGTGCTCATGGCCTTGCCAACAACTGGCCCTGGACTGTATCTGCAAGACAAACCCAAGGCATACTGTGAGACATGCTCAGTTGCCAGTCGGGGATCAGACTCCTTGACCACTACACCCTCTTCTCCTGCTTTTTCTTTCTCATTTAGCCATCCTCATCTCATTGATAACATCAGTAAATATTGCTTGTCACTCACCCCAGCTGGAAACTGCCCTGAAGGTATTTGAGCAGGGAAAAGATAGTTGATAGAATTGCATCCTCAAGCAAAATTCTAGCATTTCTGGTATCATTATGCCATGGCTTTGGCACAAGACTAAAGCTTTTTCTATGAGACATTGCAAATCCACATGATAGAACCCAATTTTGTGCTTCCATCAATTTGTAGTGGTAGGAAGTAATATTACAACTTCTAACAGTTGACAAGGAAATACTTAAAATATTAATAGGCAGCTGTTGAGTTCATGTAGTAGAATATCTGCAATTCTGATTTCAATGCAGGTGGCCTGCAGGCACAAATTTTAATCAGTGATGGAGCTGAAGGTACTGGTTGCTCTGGAGATTGCCAGATTTCCTTTTATAGGACCCAGCATTCAATTCCAAAACCAACTGCTTGGGCTGAAATATTCCATGTTGGATGCCTGCCTTCTTTGGAAACCACCCCTAGGCTAGCAGAGTTTCCCAAAATTAAGCCAAGGTAGAGAAGTAGGTTTACCAATATCAGAAGTGCTGGAAACCTTAATTTGGCACGTGTGTGTTTTGCGTAAGTTCAGGGATGAGATAGGGAGTGACAGTGTGGATGAAACACTCAGCAGCTTACCTGAGAGCTGGGTAGAGAGGAGAGGAGATGGAGCATGTGACTAAATGCAGGAACAGGAGCAGGGTGGCCTTATCCAGCATCTTCCACCCTTTGGGGTCACCTGAAACGCAGAGTGGTCTTGAGTCAGCAGCAGAGATGCTCAGTGCTAGGAAGGGAAGCCCAGCACCACCTTTGTGTTCTAAGCCCCTCTGCTCACTTATTGACACAAAGGGACTGGAAACGTGCCTCAGAGTCTGCGGTTATGGTGTGTCCAAATGCAGAGATGCTTTGATGTTGCAAAGTCTTTTGTGCAGTTCCTGGAGGCACTGGCTGTTTGTGACCCCTTTGGGAGCTGGTGCCTCCCGTGAGTTGGGAGGCAGGGCTGATCAGCAGGGTTTCTTGCTGTGGGACCCTGTTATTGACCTGTCCCCCCACTGTGGTTAAGGGAGAGCTCTCAGGCTGGGGCAGGGAGCACTGCGTGGGTTGTGAACACCAGTGTAGGAGCACCTGGAAGTGTGAGGGAAGCAGTTAGCAGGGGCTGCCAAAAGTAACGGGACACTGGAGATGTGTGTGTGCTCACATGGCTGTACAGCACAAGTGGGTGCCTAACAGCCGACTGCGCTGCTCTGCTGGCTGTCCAATGACCAGGGTGAAACAGGGAAATCCAAACAAAATTCCTGGGCAGAGGGGTAATATTGGCCTAGAGGTGACCCTGGCAAACCTGTTCACTGGAGACAGCAGTGCTGAGCTTGATGGGCCTGAACAAAACAGAGGCTGCTCCTTTAGTCAGCATACTTGGGGAGAAGGAGGCCAAAAGACGTCCATTTGGGAGAGCTGAATTGTGTGGAAGGAGCCCTCCTGCTGCTCAGCGTGGTGCTCATGCAGCTCTGAGCACCTGCTTCGGTGGGAGGTGAGGTGGACTTGAGCTGTGCGTGTCTGCCCTGCGATGGCTGCGGTGCTTGGCGTCCTGGGGCTGAAGGGCTGCGGGTGACTCGGGACAGAGCCCTTAGAGGTCACACGCCCTCAGAACCTGAATGCGATGCTTTTGTCCTTGGAAGCAGGGACAGCAGGAAGGTATTTCAGTGTCTGCTCTTCTTGAGTTTTGATTGAAAGCGACTGATCTTTTACTCAAAAACAAGATTCTTTAATATAGATAGAAATCTTTAAAATAACAAGTTTCCCTGTTCCCTGTCTTATTTTACACAAGAAAACAGCAGAAAGGTGTTTGATTTCCATAACAGAAAAAAGGAATCACTTTATAATTTTTTTTTTTTTTACAAAACCTTTCAAATTTATGTGTTGCAAAAAGGAAGGAGTTTCATTGGCTTCTGATTCCTCAAGCAAACTTCCCAAGCAGTGGCTTTTATTGACAGTGGTGGCCTGAGGGGGCCCTTTCTGATGGGAAACAGCAGCGAGCTTGCACGTAGCTGTCTGCTCTTCGGAAACGGGGGAAGGCTGATTAAGGACTGGTACTCAAGCAAGTGGGTCTGATCTCAATACCATGAAAGTTAATAACAGAATTAGCGGCAGTGCCAGAAGTACATGGACAGACACAGGCACCGGTCTCTTACAGCACCACTCTGGCCCTGCAGAGAGCCAAGGAATGCATAGAGAATCAAAAAAGTGAGTCTGAGAGACTTACAGGGTTCCTGCTTTTAGGGCAAATTTCCTGCACGTTTTTTTTTTCCTTCTTATGCATTTGAACTTGAAAAAGCCTGCTATTCTTGTGTCTCTCCTCCCCCCAGATATCTCCAAGACAAATCCCAAATCAGATCTCTTTCTAGACAGACGTGATGCAAAGCATCTGCCAGGGGGTACCAGGTGACTGTGGCACCGGCACCTATAGAAAGTGCCAACCAGAAGATTTAATCAGTACCAGGAGCTGCTTTGTGAGCTGAGACATGAAATATCAATGTAAACGAAAAGAAACCCTCATCCAATGTTGTCTGCTTCCCTTTTTTTCTTCCTAGGATTTAGCCCTGATTACCACTTTCTTTCCGTATATGGTTTCTCTTTTTTGAATGCTCAGTTTTTCTCCAGAACCACTTTTTCTCCCCTGGAGATTTCTTTTTCTCTTCTCTGCTATTACTTTCTTTGCGATATTTTTATTCTTTAGTTTCTAGTTTTGCCTTTCTTCCCTAATCTTGCTTTGTCTTCTCTCCCTTCACTACAGCCTGCTTCTTGGGTAATTCTGTCTCCTTTTCTCCCTCAGGAAGGAGTCTAAAATTAAAGTCCTACACCCCTTCCCCAAAGTGTCTGCTATTTCAGAGGAGAAGCTGGGGAATTTAATTGTACCCTGTGTACAGGCAGCCTGTCAGCTCTGCAAAACCTTCTTGCCTTCAAAATTCTTCTGAGGTGAGGGACACCTTGCTTTCCATCCTAGCAGCATGTGAAAAAATGATTAATAAATAAATTCCCCTTAAGATGAAGAGCTTTTAGCACCATTCCAGCAGATAAAGCGTAATAGCTTCGTTCCATCCTGTGCAGTGCTAACAGCAGCATTGTCAAAGGGATGTTGGAGAGATGGGGAACTGTCTCTTACTGTTTCTGAAACCTTAACCTGATCAGTCTTAAAAATACCACTATGTAGATGAAACAAAGCTTCTACAGCGCCTGCGGTTTTATACAGTTTGGATTTTATACTATGAAATACTACATTAGAAAAGCAGAAATCCTTTTAAGTGCGTTGCTCTGCCTCGCTGCAGCTGGCTTCGCATTATCTGTAACACGCTGTTGTGTTTCTCCTCGCACTTTGGTTTGGCTCAAGCACAGTTTATTGGTGGGTGAGTAAAACAGCATTCGTTTTCCAGGGTAAAAGGAACCGGCAGCAGCATAGCAAAAGAGGAAAACCATGCTACAGCTAGTAAACATCCAGCATGTTTTTACAAGGGTCAGCTATAGTATTATTCTATTGATTTGCACTTATTCTATAGTTCAATTATGTTTCTATTCTGTAACTTGGTACAAAAAAAATCTCTTTTGGTACAAAGGATATTGTACCTGACAAAGCCAATTACTGCTGCCAGCTTTGATTGCATTTCAGTGCACTTGAATTGTCTCCAGTTTTCAGCTAGACCTTATCTTGTTAAATGCACATGCAAAGACTCACACTCACCGTTCCCTTAGAAAGCAGGTGCTTCCTAGATCAGCTTCTGCTCAGGTGTTCCCTTCCCCTGCTGGGAATACAACTTCTTCTCTGGAGTTGCTCTGCGAGCCCTGCTGGATCGGTCCCCTCTGTGCAGTGCCTGGGCAGGACCTGCGATGTGTGCTGAGCAGGGAGGACACTCTCGGATCTCCAGCCAGCTGTCCTCTGGCTGCCAGGGAGGTGCATCTCCTCTTTTTATACCTGTGCTCCCTCAGGAGTCCTGTGGGCTTCTACGCGTCAGAGAATCAATTATCCTCCTGAATTTCAAAGCCTGTGTTTAGCATCATCTTTTTTGTGAGTGCCAGGACACTGGCAGAGAGGTTGTGGAGACAGAGTCATTTACATTCTTTATCATTTAAAGAGTGAAAAGCAAATAACAACAGTAACCTGGAACAGTGAATGATAAATTTGCTTTGAAAGGTAAACTTCTCTTTCCCTTTGCAATTGCATTTTTTGCCCCTACTCCACAATGAGGGAGAGTTAACCATTAATACTTTCTCACACTGCCTACTCAGGCAGGTTTATCTTTTTTGCTATTTTCTTTGATTATCAGCCTTTTCCCCCCTTCTCCTTTATTACTCACACCTGCTAGCGTTAGCAGGGCAGTTCATGCTTCAGTCCCTCACAAACATCACAGCTTCACCTCAAGCACACAAAGCAGTTGGAGAGCCCTGCTCTGTTCATGTGCCCTGAAAAAAGGCAAGGGTTTTCCCTGGGGTGCTGCATGCGCTGGCAGCTGTTTTCATTCCTGGAACAAGGTTTATGAAAGCCCCATTAACAAGAACACATGGCCTTGGTGCCAAGAAGACCAGGACAGTTCAGAGGAGTTAAAAATGAGGTGCCAGCATGAGTTCCACCTGCCAGATTTTTCGTATTGACTTTATAATGCTCAGAATTGATGGATACCCAGACCTTCCTGTCTCAGAGCTTGCGTGACTCTATGCTGGGAAGGAGTTTCAGCAGGTAAGATGACTCATGTCTGCCTGCTGCAGAATACCTTCACCTTGCACCAAAACACTCGTCACAGCTATCGGTGGCAGAGATGGATTGAGGGAAGGACAGTGCATCGGAGGTACTGTGTGTGTAGGGGTTCAAAAGCATTCAGCCCTGGTTTAACTCTCTGCCTTTGCCCCTTTGCTTCTTGCCAAGGTGAGAAATCACCACGGTGATTTTGGCACACTTCTTAGTGAAGCAATATCCTCCTTCCAAACTATGGGCTCTCAGTAAGCAGTAACCCAGCAGCTGGAAAGGCTGGAGCGAGCTCAGCACACCAAATGGCTCTGTGGAGTTAAACAACAGTGGCTCTATGCCTAGACAGATGTGCATCAATGCCTTTGGGCTCTCCCTGCTTTGAGTGCTCCAAGGGCTCACGCTCCCATTGGTATCAAATCAGGACCAGGCCACTTCACAGAGAAATCATGAAAAAGGATTGAACGGACTAAAGCCAGAGCTGGAGCTGATCCTGAACCAAGCAGCTGACCAGGGGCCTTCTGGTACAATCCAGAAACAGAACAGCAGTGTGAAGAGAAGCAAGAACTTTTGCCTTCCTCCACTGGTAAAAAGAAATCGCACCAGCCTGTTCCTGGGAAAAGGAACTGCCATGCAAATCAGGCAGGTATATCACAGGTATAATCTGCTCATGAACATCAGAGAAGGGGTTTTGTGAGTAGCACAGAGCAGGTTTTTCATTTTGGAAAACACCATCTCTGCAAACCTGCAAGGGATTTTTGTTTGCTTCGAAACAATCTGTTCGCATTCTCTCATGTGTGAGGCCGGTTGCACCAATTTTTCAGCATGACTTATGTTTCTTCCACTGTCTTGGTGCTACACTGGCTGAACAGATGAATCAGACCATGTTGTTAAACCAGTCGAGAGCAAGTGCTCTATCAAGGTATTATCTGATAGCATGGTTTGGAGATAATTCTCTACCCACCTGGCCCACTGCTTTACACAGAGCTGTTGTTACATACTGGGAAATATCTCTCAGATCAAGGGGAATCAGTCTGTAATTGACTTGTTCATAGCTGCCCAGCCTGGATTATGAGAGCTGCTTTCAAAGAAGGCTGTGGAAAGCTCCATCATCCTAGGGGTTTCCTTGCTCTGCCTGGGCTGGGTTCCTGTCATGCACAGCTGGACCCAGCAAGACTCACACAACAAGCTCTCTCTATGACTTCAGATTAATTGCGGGAGGCAGTAGACGTTTCTACACCCCCTTCAGGATCTGTCGGGTGTACACAGCTTAGGAGTTCTGAAATAGCAAAAATAGAGCAGCTTTTCTGTCCTTGGGATTTCCTGTCCCAGCTTTAGTCAAAACCTTTGTATCTTCCCAGGACCCAGAAGGATCATTTGTGGAGCTCCTCCACCAGGCATCTTGAGCTCTCCCTCTGGCTATCGAGACTACTTCCCCTGCAGCAGCAATAGCTGTGATCCCCACTGCTGGCGCTTCAGCCTCAGCTTGAGTCTCACATTGGCTGCTCTGACTGCTAAAGTCTCTGGATGAAGATGCTACCAACTGTGATAGGATCCAATTTTGTTTGGAGATGATTTTGCATCCATCCGTGTCGCAGTGTATATTTAAGCTGGCAACTATGGTCTGTGTTCTCCTGGACATTTTTCCAGGAGGGATGTCGTGCAGGTAGGCCTGGTTACCTGCACGTGCAGGAGGCAGCTCTGGCTGCTGTGCTCCACACCTCATGGCCTGAGAGCTGTTCTATGTGGATCGGTGCCATTCAAAGTCTAAACATACCAGCTGTGTGACAGCACTCCTCACGGGAACTTCATTTTAGGGGTAGAATCAATAATAATTTGGTACAGCAGATGACAAACCTGCTTCAAAAAATGATCGGCTTTTTCTCTTTAGAACATCTCTTGATTTGTGCCTACACCCTTCCCAGTTTCTCCCCACCTCTCCTCCCTACCACAGCTTGTGCTGTCAGCATGCGCTGGCTCCCAAAACAGAGGTGTGTAACCCTCAAATTGCCTCCCACAGATCATCACTGCAGGTTAGCAGTGCATGGTGGCTAACTGTTGATTTTCTCCCCAAGACCAATAGAATCTACAACCAGATATGAGCTGCCACAGGTCCCTTCTGCAGCTGGAACTGCCAGATTTTGGAGTCACATCCATGCAGACCTAACCTCCCTAGGGTCCTTAATGAAGTGCACGCCAGCTAGTTTTGTTTCAGTGCCAATCCTTCACTGACAAAGGACATAGTGTTAGGATCCTGCAGACATTTCCCGGACACTGATTTCCTCTTAGCTTTACCTCCTCCAGTCTCCATGCCATGCTTTAAAAAATAGCTCCTGTCTGTTCCAGCTGCACAATATGTAGCTTCAAATAAGCTGAGCAGCATGTGAAATGGTCCTGCTCACCTTGTGAGTTTGAAATTAATGACAGTAAAAAGTAACTCATCAAGTGGTAAAAAAAATCATCCTGTATTCTCAGCTATCAAAGGCTTTTCTGCACTCCTCCAAAGGCACAGACAGTGGCTGGTGGTCCCCAGCTGCTTCAGGCCCCACCACTCCAAAGAGAGCCCCACACAATTGTTCTCTCTGGTTTGCTTTTGCTTGCGAGATGTGGTGGTGACTAACTGATCGCAACGCTCTAAGGGTAAATTAAACAGAACTGCCTAAGATTAGAAGTCATATTTTTTGCCTAGGTTTGCCATCTTAGAGTTAAGATGGGAGACGTTTTAGATCAGATGTCTTATCCCAGGTGGCAGAACTAAGGTACATTATAAATAATCATCAATCATTTAATTACTTTCTCCATTACTGGTGTGAACACAGTAGCCTTCATTTCTGAGTTCTCCGCAAAAATGTAATCTTTTCTGTGGGAAGCAAGCAAACAAAAATGAGACAAGAAAGCCAATATTTGGCTCATTTTGCCGCTTCTTCTGAGGACTCAAAACTTAAACCCAGCAGGTGTGGTGAGACTTGCCATTAGAAAATTACTTGAGATTTGATTTCTCCACCCTGGAAGGATAAAGTGTGGGGATTTGGGTCTTCAGATCCTCCTGACTCAGTCCTTTGAACATCAATAGATTTCCCAGGGAGAGTTTTCCCTTGAGGGATTCAGACTGGGAAGAAGCTGAATACAAACATTTATCAACATAATCTCAAGGAAGGAGTCTCTGGACAAGAGCACAGTTTGCACTGTGAGAATGAGTCTGAAGTGAGAGATCAGATTAAAAATAGACAAAATAAATCAGTAATTCAAAATGTGCAAAGAAGGGCTCTTAGAAAGCGCTGTCTCAGAGAGTTAAAAGTCTGCTTTAAAAGCCTACTTAATCTTCAAACATTAACGTATCACTGAGATGACAATGGAACAAATGGCAGCAGCCTGCTAGATGTGTATGTGTCAGGAGGCCTGAGGAGCGCTGTGGGTGAGATCCATTTATAGAGCCCATACCTGTCTGGCTCTGTTTATTTCCAAGCAGAGCTGCTGGAGCATTTCAGCATTGCCCAAGTGAACTGCCAAGAGTTTCAGCCAGATGTCAGCATGTTACACTCAGCTGTAGGCTTGAGAGTTACTGGTTCCTGAATTTCTGGCTCTCTAAATACCATCTCCTTCCTCCTCCAATCCCAGCAGACAGCTCTCTCGGGTGCTCGCGGTGAATCTCAGTAATTAAGGAGTTTGTCTTTGGTCTCACTACTCTCATTTCAGTTTGGAAAGGAGCCTTGGCAGTTACAGCCAGATCAAAGAACAGGGCTTCAGTCCCACTCCTGTTGACTCGTGGTGACCAGGCTCACAAAGGTCCTTCAGCTGCCAGTTCTTGGTGCCCCACTTGAGGACCCTGCTCCTTGTTTCTGGAAGTACTGAGACCTTCATGCTCTGGGATGGAGAGGCAGTGTAGGAGAGGGTCTGCAACCGCCCACCCCCTGCTCAAGATGGCTCTAGTAACTCCCCCAACAGCACCCCATCCCAGCAGGGCAGGCTGGATGTGGGCTGACATATTTCTTGTGGCTTAGTTTCCCATCCAAATCCAAATGCTACCATGACAGCTCGCCTTGGGGAAGTGCTTTGAAAGCTCTGATAACAAACAGAATTGGAGTTAGCTGTGTTACAACACATGGAAGAAGGAGTGAGGAAGGCCAGGTTCTAGTAAGGGCTGAAAACCAAAAGCAATTATCACTAGTTTTTTCCTGGTTGAATAATAATCCACAGTTTGAGGATGAGAAGACCTTGGTGCACTAGGATAGGGTACGCGTACGAGGAGTGGTAGCAAACAGGTCTCACTGCAGTGGCACACAGGAAAAACTGCAATGCAAATCAAGGCAGGAATGTAGAAAGAGCTAAAATAGTTACGGATTATTTGGTTTTGGAGGCAGAATTCATGCCTGAGCTCTGTTACTACTTAGAATTGGGTGCTAACAAAATGGCCATTTCCGCTTGTTGAACCAATTTTAGCTTTGAAACCCAGTTACATCTCACAGGCTTTGGAAAAATGTTCCCTTATTTTAGAAATAGCTTCCTTTTTATGATTTCACTATCAGACAAAAGCAGTGGGTGAGTGTCGTGCTGGCGAAAGGCAGGCAGCCGGTGTGGGCTGGTAGCACTGCCTGCATACAATTCCAAGGCCAAGTGCCTCTCCTGGGCAGCACCTGGCTTTGCTGTTGATGCATTGGACAGCCTCAGGGGGACTGGCTGTCCCCACCTGCCTGTTCTTCTGCGAACAAGTGGTGCCGTTTCTGCCGGGCAGAGAAGGAGAAAGGCAGAAAGTGAACAGGATCTGTTGCTACCTACATGTTTTTCTCTTCGTCTGCAACCTTTGAACGACAAGGATGGAGCCTGTGGGATGGTGCGTGTGGACAGCAGCACCACCAAATCCTGCGTGCTGGTGGTACTGCTGGGAAGAATTTAATCCATACTGGTGGGATCTATCCTGGCATTTGCTTTCACAGAATTATTTCTCCCTCCTCTGTGTGTTTGAGTCCTAAATAGTCAGTGTTCGGGAGCTGGAAAGGCAGACTTTGCTCCTTCCTTGAGTACTGGGGTTCCCCCTAAGCCAGCACAGCCACTCCGGGCAGTGAAAGCTCTGCTCATTATTTAAGAGAAACTTTCCTTAGGATTTTGATGCTAGAGGAATGTATTTGTACAAGTGTCTCTGCAACTCACAGCTGTGCACGTTCTCCAGTTGTCTGTAAAGTCTTCTGCACTAAAGAAGATGAAAGGTTTTTAATCCAATTGCTCAAAGCCTTTGAAATTGTTTTCATTAATACCCATTTAATTCAAATGCCTGGTAACAGACTAGAAAATCCTTTTATTACAAATGCCATCCCTTACTCCCTTGGTTGATAAGTAACCAATTGGGTTTTACTCAAAGTATTTAGGCTTTTTGATAATAACATTCTGCAGCAAAACTAACCTGGCACTGCTGATATTTTAGGGTTAGGAAAAGGGCAAAACAAATCAGATTCTTTAAATATCACAAAGGAGCAAAACAGACCACAAGGCATTTTTCTCTTTGCAGGTTACTGAGACATCTCCATTTCAGAGCTGGATTTTTCCTAGCCTGCCCTGCGGGGACAGAATGTCTTTGGAGGAGTCACTGGAGCCCTCTGAGCAGAGGGCAGGCAGTTACAGACCTTCTCCTACACTGCCTCTCCATCCCAGAGCATGAAGGTCCCAGTGCTTCCAAAAACCAAGAGTAGGTCCTCAAGTGGGGCACCAAGAACTGGGACACTGAAAATAAAAACACAAATCCCCAGTAAGAGGAAAGCCAGAGCGTATGTCTTAACTGATGCTGCCACAGCGCTACCAGGTAGCAGATGAAAACCTTGCACTTCATAGAATCATAGAATGATTAAGATTGGAAAAGACTCCTAAGTTCATCCAGTCCAACCATCAGCCCAACACCACTGTGCCTGCTAAACATGTCAGAAAGTGCCATGTCTACAGGCTTTTTGAGCCCCTCCAGGGATGGGGACCCCATCACTTCCCTGGGCAGCCTGTTCCACTCTTTTGGTAAATAAATTTTTCCTAATATCCGATCTAAACCCCCCTTGGCACAACTTCAGGCCATTTCCTCTCGCCTGTTGATTGGGAGAAGATAAACCCTCTGGGACCAAAAGGTCACATAGCTGATGGTGAAGACTGAACTCTCACACAGATTTAGGGGGCGACTGCATGAACCCTGAGTGGGAAGGAACTAGTTTTCTGCAGAACTGGCTTTTTAATTAACTTCAGTTAAGCGCTAAGTAACAGAATTTTTGAAAGTTATACAGACACAGGATGTTCTTCTGACAGTGTGGTTTTTAAATAGTGCTGTTCCCAGACAATGCTGTCTTTCCTTATCTAAGAATGCAAGGTTGAACAGAGAGCTGGTTCCGAAGCTCCAATTAGCAGAGATCTGGCTGTGGTGAAGTTAATAATAAAATTCAAATTAGTCCTTGGAAAGCATAACATTTCTGGGAGAATTTACACATATGCATATAAGTGGAAATACATTCTGTCGCCCGCTCTTGTCTCGTTGCACATGATTGATGGAAATCATTCCCTCAAGCTTCCAGCGCTGAATTAAAGGATGCTGCTTTCTAAAACTCCAAAATAAGCCTTTAACGAGCCTTTTTAAACGAGAGTTTATTTCCCGGTATTTTTCGCAGGCCCTCACAGGCCGCCCTTAGCGACGTGGCGCCGCGAGTGGTTGCTAGGGGCGGGGCAGGGGCACTTCCGGCCGCGCGGGAATCACTTCCGGGGCGGCGGAGCGGGGCGGTGAGCGGGGCCGAGGCTGAGGCTGGGGGCGGCGGGGGGCTCGGCGGCTCCGGGGCGGGGAAGGGGGCGCGCAAGGCCGGGTCTGGGGAGTAGCAGAGGGGCGGGTGTTGCCGCTCCTGCAGCCTCGGGTTCCTTGGCTTTGCGGGGGGGCTTGAGATCGTCGGCCCTGGAGCCGGTAGGGATTGGCCCGTCTGCATCCCAGCACTCGCTCGGTCACTTCAGAAACGCAGTGTGAGCTTTTTTAGAGTCACAGAGCGATTTGCGTTGGAAGGGAACTCAAAGCCCATACAGTTCCAACTCCCTTGCCCAGGGCACGGACACCCCCCACTGGATTAGGCTTCTCAAACCTCCTTCCAACCTGGCCTTGAACACCTCCAGGGATGGGGCAGCCACAGCCTCCCTGGGCACCCTGTGCCAGGGCCTGCCCACCCTCATTGTGGAGAATTTCTTCCTAATGTCTAATCTAAATCTTCCCCATTCCAATTTAAAGCCGTTCCTCCTCATCCTATCACTACATGCCCTTGTAAAGCCTTCTCTTCTCTAGACTGAACAACCCCAATGCTCTCAGCCTGTCCTCGTAGCAGAGGTGCTCCCGCCCTCTGATCATCTTCGTAGCCTCCTCTGCACTTGCTCCTATCAGATCCACATCCTTCCTGTGCCTCATCATTTTCTACACCAATACTGTTGCTCTGTATTTCCACTCCAAGAAAAAGCTCATATATATTACTTGAAGTGTTTCTGTGGCATTGTGCTACCTTAATTACTTATATGGTGCTTGGTCTTGAAGGTGGGAAAACGCAAAACAACATCTTGTTGTCCTGGGAAACACAGGACAACAAGAAGAAAGGTTTGAGCGTGTCCTGGCTCTGTTGGCATGGCTGGCTTATGACTCTGGTCCTGAAAACACATGGTTATTTATGATGGAGCATGATCCTGTGCTGGGCGCAGGGGAGGTGGCCGCATCAGCTTCCTCTGGTGTTGCTGAGCAGAACCTTGAGCCTGAGTGGCCCTTGTGGGGTCTGTGCTGCACCTTCGGGTTTGCTACAGGACCAGGTCCTTTTGTGAGGTGAGCCAGTTTGCTGTGGAGCCCTGATAGAGGCAAGACTGAATATTTTTAAGGAAATAGACAAAATTCATTCCTTTAGTACGGCCCAACTGTTTGTGACCTGTTTCTGCGGTTAGGTTCCAATGAGGTGGCCAGGCTTGTGGGGAGAGAGAGTAGCTGCTGTTAGACGGGATGAGTAAGCTGGAGGGATGGAGGGAAGCCTCCTCTCAGGGTCTGAAATAGGAGTACCAGTCTTCAGATGCTATTTAAGAAGAACTGCTTTAAGTGTAGCCGTGTTAATAGGTGAGGGATCTGAGGAAAAAGGTGATTGATACCTGTGGAGGAGAAGAGACATTAGCAAAAGAAGAGGTGGTGGAACTGTTAGCTTCTTGGGAACAGAGAGAAAGTTTCCATTATCGAGGGACCTGCTGGATTAGCTACAGGGCAGTGTGTAAGGAGATAGAGCTCTCAGTGCAAAAACTCACTTTGCAAGTGCTGGGTTTGGGGCTGAGCCCTCCTTCCCCACTGTTCCCCTTTGGCCTGCTTGTTTGCATAAAGGTTTACCTCCTTGCCTGTTCAGGTTTCAGCCTTTTGTTAATCACGGAAGTGTTTTAAAACAGGGAAGGGTTCTGCTAATATTAGTTCAGCTCCACTGATAGCAGGAAAACTAACAGTCCAAACATGGTTTGCCTTCTGTGTGAGCAAGGATGTGCTGTCATGACTAGTTGGAGCACAATGTCAGTTCCACTCTGAGCATAATTCATGGAATGGTTCTGTAGTGGCAGCTGCTGCCAGCTTGCATGAGAGCTCTTGATGGTGGTTGTGCCACCTGGGATGTGTTAGAAAATTCAGAATACCCTCAAGGGAGTTGAAATGGAAAGGGGAAAGGAGGGGAGACTTGGGGAAGATGAGGATGGAGATTTTTTGTTTTCATTGTTTCAATTTCCTTTTCTCGTTTATTTTTGTGTGTTGTGTCTCAGGCTTATGAATCAGAATTATCAGTAGGAGTTTGTCCTGAGAAAGCTCCAGGTTGGGAATGAAACAACATCCCTTCCTGCTCTGTTTGAGGAAGGAGGAGAGCAAGGATAATGTTTTCAAAAGATATCCTAGTAAATAAAGTTGACATAAAACAAAGCTTAGGAGTGAAGCATCCCATGATTTTGTTTCTTCCTTAGGAGCTGCTGACTAAGTGAATGGGGGAGAGGGGCCATTGTGTGTCCAGTGCAGCTTTGGGTCTGCTACACTGTCCCAAGACTTGCTGAGCCTGAGCAGCCCAGTGTGGATTCTGGCTTCGTGTACAGGTCCTGTGTAGCCTTTGCTCATTCAATTTTAATCAAAATTTGAAAATTTCTTTCACTTAAGTACAGACCTGGAAGAAACCACAAGAGGTCACCGATTCTTATCTCCTGATTCAAAGGCAGGATTAAATACACCCACACCCCATCCCAGACAAATGCTTATCTGATCTGGTCTTCTGAATAATAGGGATTCCACTCTGTATTCCAGTGGCTAGAAGTCTGTGCAGTTGGGCATTTTTTCCTGTCTTTTAAAATTCAAAATAATGTGCCAGAGTTCACCTGAATTAAAACAAAAGAATTATTTCTTGTAATTTATATACTACACCTTTTAGTACCTCCCCAACTGATATCTGCCACTCATGCAACAGCACTGAGCTGTTGATTCATTCTCAAATTTACCAGCTACAACATTATTCAAATTATACTCTTGTTTTCCATTTTTCTGAAGTGGGTCACATCTGCAGGTTGTAGAAATCTCCTCCTGGCCTGAGAAATACAGAGCCTGCTTTGGGGTCATTTCTAGGACACAGATTGCTGCCGTTCAGATGAGACACGCATGCAGCACAATCTCACACCCAAGCCTCAGCACTGTAGAGAGCTGTAGGTATCAATAAGCAGTGCTGGTTCAATAAGTGCACACCAGGATCGCGTGGGTCAGGAAAGCTGAGTGAAGCAGTAATCATAGCTGAGTTCTGATGGCATCTCAAACTAATTGGATTTCCCTTTTGGGACTTTCTATGGTGTGCTCCAGCGATTCTGGCAGGAGAGTTCTCCATTATCGGAGGGAGCCATTAGTCATTCATAGAATGAATTGACAGCTCCATTAGCAAAAGATAAAGGAAGGAAGAAAGGATGGGCTCGTGGCTGAGGAAGTAGCTTGGGACCTAGGAGATCAATATTTAAGTCTGCCACAAACTACTTGTGTGGTCGTCACAAGGTGTATGGTGTGTAACTGCCCGCTAAAGCCATGCTCTACTTTAAACACATAACTCACTCCTCTCTTAAACAGATCGGCCTTCGGTGTGGTTTGTTTCGGCAGCAGCTGGTTTTGTTACACCATCTGAAACAAGAAGGCTGTGGCCACGTATACAATGTAAGTGAAAATGAATAGTAGTCATCTTGCACTCACAATCGACTTCAGGGAGTCGATATTCTTGCGTATTAAGCCTTCCTCTTATTGTTTCATGAATGTTGTTCTTATTTTGTTTGCCTTCCATTCACCTGCAAACAGATTAGTAGTGGCATTTGAGGGCTAATTTTATAAGCAGGTGGTATAAGACAAGAATCCAAATAAAAGGCAACTTTCATTTCCCCCTGTTATTGGTTCTGTAGATCAAGGATATCTGCAAAAAAACCACAGTAGACAGTCTGTCATTTTTTTGGTAATGGAAAGCGAATGCCAGAAAGCAAGATGCAAATCATTGCTCTTTTTTACCCTCCTTGTAGTAACCAGTCTTCTTGAGAGCATTAGAGGAGAAAAAGGGAGCACTCACGATGGCTGCGGAGCTGGATTTCTCCCCACCTGAAATCCCTGAGCCCACATTCATGGAGAACGTGCTACGCTACGGACTCTTCTTTGGAGCCATTTTCCAGCTTATCTGTGTGCTGGCCATAATCCTGCCAGTTTCCAAGTCCCATAAGACAGTAAGCGCTCTTTAATATTGATACAGATGGGCAGAGTCAGAGAAAACAGGGTGGGAAGGAACCTGGAGTAGCTAATGGAGACACAGTGGTCTGCCCCTGGGTTTGATAGCAGTTTCATTGCTCATTTTCTTACCTTCCAGCTTTCCCATCTCCATCTTTTGTCTTGTGATTTTCCCCCAGATTACAAAGTCAGGAACAAATACCTGAGCAGGGGTCTTTGAATATCTGAAAAACATGGCCTGAAGCACTGGCAAGGTGTGCTAAATGTACCCGCTGTTCCTGACCCCATATTGTCTTTCTACTGCTGATCTACTTTATTAATCGCCAGACAGGGTGGCCCCTAGGTGGGACCTTTCAGGAAATGACTTGGGGCTCTAGTTTGTTTCCAATTTTTGGAAACAAGTTACAGGTGAAATTTTTGGTATATTCAAAGGTGAGGAAGGTGGTTTTCAGTACTGACACTCAGCTACTGCGCCAGCAAGGGGAGGGTCCTTTGCAGTTACTGAAGGAGAAGGCTGAAGGGAAAGGCTGAGGTGAGCTGCAGGACTCTGATTCCTCCAGACCGAGCAGTACTGGGTTGACCTCATCTACCTGGATTTTCTGATAGGAGAGCTCCATGTGCTTGGTTGTGCCTGCGGTGCTGGGGACAGATATAGCAGTGCTGGTGATCAGGCTGCGAGTGTGCTGGTTTGATACAGAGTTTGTCTAAACATGTATGGTTATGGTATATTTTCGGTAACAACTTGACATGGGAAGATTTATTTTCAGACTGTCTTTATTGCCATGTTTGCATCCTCTGGTGCAGAGGAAGCATGGAAATTTTAGTTTATGTAGAGAAGAGCATACTTGAGAGTGAGGGACAATGTGAAGGATACAGTTGGTAAATCAGCTCTGTCACCTTTAGCTTTGGTGGGATGTGATGCACTGGATTAGTGCCACTGCCCTGGCATGGGGGCATGCTCCCTCCAGCTAGTCCTGCTTCAAGAGCTGCAGCTCCCAGCAGGGAGATGGAGCAGGTGGCTGCCGCTCATGATGCAATGCCATTGCAAGTCTTGCACCATTTTTCTGCAGCCCCCAGCACCCATGTGTCAGAATCCATGGTTTCCCCTGATAAATTTTTCAGAAGTACTGAATAGACTCATTCTTGAAAGCTGAAGAGTAGGAGCTTCAGTTTGAAGTGGGAAACTGAAGACCAGGCTCACAATTAAAATGATAAAGCTCAAGAACCTGTTACTGTTAAAGTTTGCAAGTATGCTTTGATGTCTGTGTGCTCTGCTTTTTATTTTCTCCATATGTTTACTGTTCTCTTGATTTACTGTCCATATGACTAATTTACAAGACCGTAAACACCAGAGGCTGCTCCTCCACATCCTGGGAATGATGCTTGAGTCTGGGCAGGATATTGAGGAGCTTCTCTGTCTTGGAGGCTCCAGGCTTTGAAGTCTACCTTGGTTTGAACATTAGAAGGCAGCAGTGTTCACATTACGGCAGCAGCACACTGCGTTCCCTCAGTAATAACTGCATGTTGCTTCATTTCTCCAGAGCCTGCCACCTCCCCATGCGCCGATTACAGCCTTTGGAAAGCCAGCCAAGTCTTTTTCCTTGGAAAGCCACACAGATGTGAACTGTAATAGCCCAGTAACTTGGGAGATGTTTAAACCAAGCTCCTTGATTAAAAGGATACTGTCAGATGCTCACCTCCCCCTCCATTATCTGGAGCACTGTCTTGAAAGCTTGAAACTAGCACGTCTTGCTCAGCCATTTTTTGTGTGTCCTTTTCCAGTTGGCAAGCTCTGACTGATAGAAACCAAGATGCTAAAGCAATATTTATACTCAAATGCATTTAATGAAAGGAGGCAATCTGCATGTGTGTGCTTTCTCAGATGAGACTGGCACTGTTCCCTTGTGTTTTTACAAGATAACTAGACTTTATTTCCCATGGCTGAAATATTATCTGTCATCTCCCCTGAAGGAAACAGGCAGGATATCTAAGCATTCCTTGTTAGTCCAGGTGAAGAAAGCTTTGCTTGCAGTTCCCCCCTTGGATTTCGGGCATCGTTTAAAGGCTCTGAACTTTACATTCTTACTGCTGTTTTGGGGAATATTTTTTGTCTTTCCTGTAGAATCACAGAATCAATGGTTTGGGTTGGAAGGGTCCTTAAAGATCATCGAGTTCCAGCCCCCCTGTCCTGGGCAGAGACACCTCCCACTGGATCAGGTTGCTTAAAGCCTCATCCAGCCTGGCCTTGAACACGTCCAAGGATGGGGCATCCACAGCTTCTCTGAGGAACCTGTTCCAGTGTTATGGATAAGATGATATAACACATGATAATGATTAACATTTGGCAATGCCCGCTGAATGTTTCCAGACACACTGGTGATTATGTGGTATCTTCTCCTTTTCCTAATTCGAATAATTTTCATTTAGTGTTGATTTTCTTCTTGACTTTAAAGTTGGGTTTGTTTTTCTTCTCCAAAGCCTGTTTTAGACACTTAAGCTTTTAACGGCTTCTCTAGTAACAAGCTGTTTCTGTGCATAAACTCACACTCATCAAAAAGCACATGCGGAAGAAGCAGAAATGGTGCTGCTCGAGTCTCATTAAATGTGGACTCAGTTTGATATAGATGTGTTCCAACAGAGACACCCAGCATTTGCTTCCTTTGGCTTATACTCAAATTCCTAAAGTGAGCTGTCAGCAAATTGTAAAACAAAGTTACTGACTGTTTCTTAATTGATTCTTGTAGGACTCGGACAGTTTTGAGCCTAAGAATCCAGAGACAGTGAAGAAGCCAAAGGCAACTGCTCCACAGATAAGCAAGAAACCCAAGAAGGAAACCAAAAAGAAACGATAAAGCCATGACTGATGAGCCTCAAAAGACAAAATAATCAGCTGTAATCATGCTTCCTCGGAGACGACATCAAAGGCAACTAACTATTAAATGGTTTTCTGGCATTGCCATGCTTTACCTTTTGGAGATAGAGAAGGAACTTAGAAGGGCAGAAGGGGCAGGGTTCTGCCGTAGACTTCTGACAGCAAAGAAGACTTCCCATATCCAGGACTTCATTTGACACCACTGAAGTGACCTGTGTCATTTCTGATGGGTAGGGAAGGCTGTTGTCCTTGCTTGTTGTTGTCTGTGCTGGCTAGGATTTGTTGTAAAGTCCCTGTGGAAGGTGGAGTGTGGGTTTGCTACTTTGGGTATCCGTTTGTGTTGTGTTTTTTAAAGGCAGAGGGGATCAAATGGATCAAGGATACACAGCTTTGTACTCATCTCTGTTGTCATCTAGTCTGAAATACATAGCTACATTTTATTGCTTAATGTCTTTGTCATATTCTTTAATTCTTTAGGTAATAACTCATCAGATTCCAGACTGCTGTAGATGAAAGCTTTCATTTCCCTAGCGTCGCTACCTCTTCCGTATTCTCCACCCATTAGCTTTTCCTTTCTGTTGCCACCCTTGAAAGCAGGTCCATTGCAGGGAGCTGAGGCTGTGCTGGGGACTGCAGTGACTGCAAGAATCGAGGAACAATTTCATCCTGGAAGGTGCAGAACTTAATGCCTGTGCTAATGGGGTGTTCTTGGGGACACCAGGTACTGCATGTTGAAGAAAGGCTGCTCTGAGTTGGGAGTCTCAGAGTGCTGCATTGCTCATGTATCAAACAGCACTGCCTCACTCTACCTTTGATAAACGCTCCTGTCAGCGAGCTGAGTTGTAACCATGTGCTCTGTTTCAACACAACTGGGTTTAGTTGCATTTGCAAACTCCCTCCCAGCCTTACCTGCTGTTGTCTGCCGAATCTCCTCTTGCTGAATTCTTCCCGAAGGTAAATATGATCTCAGCCTGAGGAGATGTGGTATTTTAAGATCCAAAGGGTGACAGGCTGGCTGTGCAGCATGACTATATGGCAAAAGACATATACACTGTGTTCCTTCAGGCTCTGGCTCTCCAGGCCCGGGGACAATCTGGTATTAGATTTAAATACGGCTAGACAGGACCGGGAAGAGATAGGTGGTGACGTAGCCACAGAGTCTCTGAAGGGCAGCTCAAGCTTCCTGATGCCAGCTCACATCTTGGTTTGTTTGATCACGAATGAGTCAACGGGAGGAGAACCTGCTCTTTTAGGCGCACCCAGGGTTCAGAGCGGCTTTGAAGGAAAGGGTTCTCTGGCAGGGCTGCAAGTCTGAGATCCTTTTTGCATACGTAGACTCCCATCCTCAATTTACAAATGCCCTGCAAGCCCAGATCCGGCAGCAGCGTTGTTCTCTAACAGGAGTTGAGCAGCACATTTGCAGGAACCATCAGTGTTGAGAACGGCCACGTTCTCTGCTCGCTCTTGCTTTTGGTGGGTGAGACACATGGATCCCAGTACCAGTTTGATTGTAGCCTCTCATTGCTTCCCTGCTCCAGGCTCTCTGCTCCTCTTAACCAGAGTGCTGACACTGAGTTGCACTGCTTAAAATCCAGCTTAGAGTTTTGCTTTATATTCAGCATTTTCTTGTTGTTCTCTTTTTATGTAGCTCAAAAACAAAAAAAGGCAATACTGGGAGGACAGGAAAAAGCATGGGAGACAGGAGCACTCTGAAGCTGCTTTGAGTTCTCAGTACAAAGAAACATTACAAAAATTTCCCACGCAAATAGCGAAGAACAACATTGTGCTATGAGCTTCCATTATGGACCTGTGTTCCTGTCTAGTCTGCAGGGGAAAGAAAAGTGTACTTCACAACAGCTTTCTGCAGTTACTTAAAGGAGGCATTTAACTCTTTAATGGAATTGCAACTGTTGAAAGAGTAGCACACCCATTGCCCAAAATACAGCAGTGCTGCTGCAGCTGAGAACCAGTTAGCAGTGGGCACTGTCTGGTTGTCACTTGAAATAGCAGGCTGCCATATCAACATCCACATGTAGAGATTTGTAGGCTGGATTACTCATTGCTAAGTAGAAATCTTGGATATTGAGGTTTGGGTTTGTTGGGGCAAAGAATAATTTCCCAGGTTGTTCCTTTATACCTATTTGAAAGCTCTTGTTACCTGAATTTACAGTGTGCTTTTAGAGAATACCGGTATCCCATGTATTTTAGTTTTTCTTGAAGTAATGTAATAAAAGCAATTACAATCTCTTTGTTTAAAAAGAAATCTCTTTTTAAAGTTATGCTGCCTCTTTCCGTGCATTCATTGAGAAGGCTGCCGGAACTCAGACTAGAGGAACACAGGGACACAAGTAACCTCTTCATAGAAATTATCCATTAAGGGAAAGCCTTTTACATCCTTTAATCTGTGAGAAATGGGTTAGTTAATACTGTCAGGCATGTGTGTATCTCTGTCTGTGTTTGACTTGGAAGTAGCAAACTGTCTCCCAGTACAGCTTCCCCTTCCTGGAGGAAGGAGGAAGTAGGAAGTGGTGTGATTAATTTGCCTCTCGTGAAGAGATTTTGGCTCCAAGACCCTTCCTGAAAGCAGCAATAGTAAAGGCATGTGTTCATGATGTGGGCAGGGGATTAGGTGAGGGTTCAGTAGAGTGGTACCTGGGGTTTTCAGTGGCCCCTACGTGTGTGATGGTAGCTCAGGTCTCCATGCCTGGAGCTGGGAGCTGTCTGGAGACTCTTCCTGGCTGTGGTAAGACCGGTGTGGTAGCCAAGCTCTGGTTCCTTCTCCAGAAAACCAAAACGACAGAAGATCTAATGTGGCAACTCCTTTAATTCCCAAGCACTTTTCTCCAGGCTGTTTTGTTATTAACATCCCAAAGGGAGCTGAAGACTTCATTAAGTCACTTCTATTGAAGGGGAGGTTTTCAAAGGTCTGTCTCCAGATACCAGCCAGCAGGCACCACCTCAGCAAGCAGGACCTTGCTCTGCCACCCCAAGCCCAGGAGCTGAGCCCAGAGCTTGGTTTCCTCTGCTTGTGTTTGTTGCAAAGTTCCTTCCCTTCAACAAGCCAAGCCTCAGCTCTGAAGAAACATGGCTGGGAGTTCAGAATTCCTTGCTTTGGTGTTGATTGTGTTCAAGCAGCTCTGCTTTTCAGACCAGGCTCACCTCGAGAGCTGTGGCCATCGCCGTTCCCTTGAGTGGTCCTACGCTCACAATGCATCCTTGTGACCCTCCAGTGCAAGCAGCACAATCCCTTGAGACGGACTAATAACTAGCTCGTGACTGCAGTTCCAGTTCACATAGTTCAATTAAATCCCTGTTAATCTGGTTCAGACCTCATTTACTTTCATTCTCATACACACACTTCTCTCTGCTTCAGAGAGATTCTGGTGAGGTTCCCCACTGACAGGAACCGAAGAGCCTGAGGTCATCTTTGAAGAGAGCTGATGTTTGCAGAGCAGCCCTCTTGTCGAGTCAATAAAGTAAGATTATTTCCCAGCCTGTCATGAAGAATGTGAAAATATTCCTTCAGTGCCTGGATTTCAGGGAGGATCAAGGCTGGATCTGACGATGCTTGAGGAGAAAATAAGCTGTAGGAGGGGAGGACCTGCTCAGTATGTCTGTTTCCCAGGGCACTGCAGAGCTGTTCCCCTGTGTGCATGTGTTAATTTTGGGGCAGCTGAGAGCCGGGATGCTGGACTTCTCTCTTGGGAGCCTCTCTCATATGCTGATACTCCTTTCAGGCAGAAGTTATGTGGTTCACAGCCTGTGGCCTGCAGGGATCGAGATGACTGTATTGATTTAGTTGTTTGTTTATTAATCTCATGAGGCATCAGAGACTGACTGCAGCGAGAAAATGGGATGATGAATGGAGAGCGCGGGAGTACAGAGCATGGCTGCTTGTTTGGTGATTAGCTTGTTTACCAGCTTTGGTGCTGGGAAAGGAACTGACCCTTCTCCTCTTCTTCATCCAACCAGAAGGGATGGTTTGGTTGGGAGTGTTCCCTTTCTCTCTGACAAGAGACATGGGCTGTAATCAAGGTTTGCATTTCTTCTTAAATTGGCAGTTACTGCAGGTCTGAGATCCCGCTCTTCTCCTCTGGGAGTTTGTGGCTTTTGAGCAGTTGGTTGTGGGGGTGTTTGCTGGCTTTTGGTACCCAGGCCAGTGTGCAGTAGCTGGTCTAAATGTTTCTTTGCAGGGCAATGAACTCTGCTTTCTGCCTCTCAGCTGAGTTTCCCATTTCATGTTGATTCTTCCCAATTTGCGGCTTTTTTGTCTCTGTAAATCACCTCATGCCCCCTCTCATTGCTTCCTCCCTGTAGACTGATGTCCACTGCAGTTCTTCTGTCCTTGCAGCCAAATTTTACCTGCCAGTGAGAGACAGTGGGTATCACCTGCTGTGACAAGGACTGATACAGAGAAATAATACGTGGAGAAGCATCCAGGATGGAGAAATGTGTCCCCTTGTAATCAGCTTCATCAACATGTTTCTCTTCCTTGATCATTTCTTCAACCAGCAGATGTAGGAGTTGGGAAAGGACAGCTCTCTGCCTTGGGAGCCCCAGGTATACCTGGGAATCTGTGCTATATACATCAGCCTACCCCCGAGCCATGATTAAATATTACACTTCCAAGCTCTTGTAATAAGTGAGCACTACAGTGCTGTGCGTGCTTTGCACCACCTGTTCAGATCCTGCTCCTCGCCAGCACACACAGATTTGTCTTGTGCAATCCCAAACCTCTTGCTCACTTCCCTCCTCCCTGCTTCCCTGGTTTCATTTAGTGCCTGGAGGCCCTAGTGTGGCTTTGATGCTCCTTGCACCCTGCTTTGCTGGGGGCGAGAGCAGTCCCGCACCAGCAAACCACAGTTCCACCAAGGACCGCAGCAACACAGAGCGGGTGGTTGCAGCAGGGAGGCTGACAAGTTCCTCCATGGCTTAAGTCCAGGCTTTTTGGCTGGTAGATACAAGGTAAAACTGCTGTGGATCACATCTGCTTTGCTTTTTAAAAATATCTGTCCCCTAGCTGATATCTCTTGCAACACCTGGATAGCTCAGCTCCCAAATGGGGAATGTTGTGGGTGGAGGGCATTGAAGGGCTTTCGCTTCTTCCTAACTTCAGTTCTAGGCAAGGAGCTGTGTCCCCAGTACCGCGCTCCACTGAAAGTCTATTTACATGCTGAGTGCAGCATTCCTTATTTGTGAAACCTGCGCTCTGGACCATCCCTTTCTTTCTTGCCAGGAGACTGTTCGAGCCTCTGATACATGTTGGGTTCTGTGGACTGGGGCCACGGAAGACATCAACACTGGCCTGAGATGTCTCACAGGCAGTTCCTACTGCCTTCCTCTTGACTGGTGCTTGTGCAAAAGCCATCCCAAGCTTGCAAATTCAACTCACCAAAAGTCAAAGCTCAGAGTACAACAGGCACTGGCGAGCTCTTGCAGGGCAAAGCCGCTCCCTCCACTCAGGGAACCAGCTCCAGACACTTCCTGCTGTTATTTGTGCCTCTGCTCCGGCAGCGCAGGCAGGAACTGTGCTGGAGCCCGGCTGCTGGCATGGGGCTTGTGGGGTTGTGTCCCTCCAGCTCTCTGAGGGCAGCTCTTGCACATCATCGTGTGCTGGGTGGGACCACGCTGTAGTGGATCGGCTGGACTGTGGTTGCTGGGGTCTGCATGGGCAAAGGTCTTTGTGGCTGTGGACTCTGTGGAGCAGCTACTTCTGATCCTGCAGGGACACCCTTGGGTGTCTGAAGCAGATGTCCCAAGTGTCAGGCCTCTGCAGTGAAGGGAATCACAGGAGGAGCAGTTTTTGAGAGAAGGGGAGAAGCTGCAAACATTTCTACTCCCTACCTCCCCCCTTATTTGGTTCATTTTAAAATGAGCATAGGTCCAAACATCATATGGTTTAAATTTTTCAGATTCAGACTCTGGCCTCCTTAGCCCATCCCTTGCTCAAAGGACCAGGGCTGGACAATTAAGGGGAAACACCCTTGTGCCTGCTCTGGCTCCACTTGGCGCAGGCTGCAGCTGGGTGATGCCTGGGAGGCTGCTAGGACTCCTCTGCTGCTGAGGGAATGCCATGGACCCCAGGGCAGGGACGCCTGGATGTGGCTGCCAAAGCTTTGCATTAGCCAGCCATCCCTCTGCTGCTCTCGGAGCAAAGCAAGTGAGAACCAGAGCTATAAATTTCATCTGGACAAGTTTCCGTGGGGTTTTGTGAAGTGCTCTTTTCTGTCGATGCGAAGACTGGCCAAAAAGCAGAATTTCCACCCCTGGGAAATGCTAACATTTTGCGTGCAGCTCTGTCTGCTGAGCTGAGGCAAGAAGCAGAAAGTGTCAGATTTTTGCTGGAATGAGCTATTCCAAGTTACCTAATTCAGATTGTATCAAAACATTGTACTTTGTAAGTCAGAAACTTGTTGGGTAATGTTGTGCCTCTATTGAACATGGAGATGATTTCTTCTCACAGCTGTTGGACTCAATGTCTCCTTGTCAAACATTTGCGCATCACCAGGAGAGTCAGTGTTTTTCCCCATGGTCCTTTCCCCCAGGGAATTTTGCAGTGACACTTCCTGGCTGGGGCCACCTCAGTGCTGGGGGTAAGAGTCCCTTTTACACAGCAGATTGTTACTGCGCTGAGGGACATGACAGGTCCTGAGCCCTCCTGGTGATTTCTTCTCAGCTGCCTCTTATCCTGCAGCCTGTGAGACCCCGGCATTTGCTGCTCAGGTCCTGCAACCCGGATGCTCAGTGTGGAAGAGAATGGCCAGGATTAGCATTTCTACCATGAAATATTGCCAAATGGCTTGTGCTGCGGGAGCTGTTTGCTCAATCCCCCTTAGTAAATCAGCTCAGAGCCACAGCTTCCCTAACAGGACTGGTGGTGCCAATCGTTTGCCGTCACACATTCACTGTTTGCAGGGCTGTAAAGCTCAATGATCATCATATCTCAGGGCAAGAGCCATGGCTGCTTCAGCATCTGTCCAGCATCTCAAATGCAACCATTACATTATTAATAGTCATAATTCGTGCAAATATATTTGGAATTTGCAGTGAACACAATGCTGCTTGCCTGAGGAACAGAATCCATTAGGCAAAACTTATTCACGCTTGCCAAGGGGATGCTTAAAAATAAATCTGGCTGGAGATGAATAGATGTTTTGTTGTAAATCCACAGCTACATTGGAGAGGTCGGGACTCAGATCAATTACTGGACGAAAAACCACCCTCTTACTTCACAGGAAGATTTCAGGAGCCCCATAGAGCAGTTTGCGCACCTGGAGGGAGAAGGAGCCACGTACTTACTTACTCACGCCTGTAGTATCTCTCATTTTTCCTGATGAAACTTGCATAAAGGTCAGCAAGAAAGCACAGAAATACCTGGGCACGTCTCGAAATGATATTCTAACAAGAAATCAAGACATGTTGTAATAACTGAGCCACCAGAAATATTCAGTGCTACTTTTTTTAAATCTGAAAGCACCTGGTTTTCAGTTTCTGTAACCCTCACTCCTCCCTGGAGTGGGTTTTATCGGCAATATTTAAATGTGAAGAGAAAGAATCTTCTCAAGAACATAATCCCTAAAAAAAATAAATCATGGATTAGACTGTTGGAAGGTAAGAACTTGGAACGGGGCAAGAGGGAAGGGACAGCAGGCAGCCGGGGGGGTTGGAAGGCTCAGGACCTCACGGCTGAGTCAGGGACGCACTGAGGTGTGCTGGGTTGCTTAAACTTAAATGGTCCTGAATTACATTCTTGCCAGCGCTGCATGTTTAATGTCAGAGTCCTGTGAGGGCACATTCCTGAATCGGAGCCCAAAAGATAAGAGGCTGGGTTTGGAGAGTGTCTATTTGCCATTTTAAATTTGCATGTTGGCACCTTCTTCGAAGAAGACATTATGACGTGGACTTGGTCCGACATGTTAAAAGCGCAGTGCCTTTGCTGTTTGCCTTCCAGCAACAGGCCGGCACCGCCGGAGATGAAAACTATGCTTGTAGGACAGGCTGTAGAAAAGGAGTTGGTTGCAAAAGAGGAAAACAAAATTCAAATATTTATAAGTCATAATTGCATCTTAGATTTGGGTCTGGATCCAGTAGAGGCTGAGTCATCCTAACCCGCTCACCCGGGACTGGGGCTGGGTCTCTGCTCCCCTAGGGTTCTCCCCCTCCGGCAGCAGCTGCTGACGCCTGCTCTGGGACTGCCGAGAGGGTGCTCCTGGGATCAGGAGCGAGAGGGAATCGTCTCCATGTCCCTGTGCAGGGGCAGTGGGAGAAGGTGGGGGGGACCCCAGGCCCACCTTGTTATGCTATGGTATGACCGAATTATCAATGTATGAGCCAGCAGAGCTGCACGCTGGGGCTACCCCACACAGCGTGGTTGATTCCTTAATCCCATTCTCTACACAACCCCACGCCAGCCGGATAGTGGAGGGGGTGCCTAGAAATTAACACCCCCAAAAAGCCTCAGTACAAACCAGCCTGTGGTTTGATGCTCCACCAAAAAGCAAGCAGGGTTGTGACCCCAGAACAAGCAACTCCAGCACCATCCAACCCATGAGTGTGCGGGAAGCCCAGTCACACTTTCCCAGCCCTGGGAGGAATCCAAGAGGCAGGAGGGAAAGCGTCAGCCCTGCCTGGCTCAGCCCGGCTGTAGGGACCTTATCAGCAGCTGCTCCTCCCAGGGAAGGGCCCCTCTGCGATGTGCTGGCCAGGGGTGATGGATCCATGTGTGCGTGACTCCTTGTTCCTGGTGACTCATGGATTCGCTGGCCTTCGCTGGTGTCATGGGAAATATTTTTTTAATAACTCAAAAGAAGAAGGCAGCGGGGTGGGAAACTGAAAGAAAAACTCTGCCACATAGTTCTCTGCAACTTGTTAACTTCCCAAACGGTTTCTGAACTGTCAGGTCTTACTCAGAGTAATGGGGTTTTCAGAAACCCCTGCTGAGTGGCTGCAGGGGTTGGTTGGGGGGTGGGCGGGGGATGATGAGTGTCCTGCTGGCTTTGGAAATGCAGCCCGTGGGTCACCGAAGCCAGCCAACAGCCAAGTGCACCTCATAAACCAGCTGAATGGGGGCTCAAGGAGCAGACTGCTTCACCCCGTTTCTTCCTGGAGGATGAAGTGACAGGGAACACCTTAGTGGATGCCTAATGGGGGAGGTGGGAGGGCTGGCAGTGCCACTGAGCTGGTTGGGCAGCCCTGACGGGCTTGGTGCAGGCGTTGGGGCGTCTGGCCGAGCCCTGGGCCCACATGTGCACCCCAGCACTGATCTCTGCCAGGGGAAAGCTGGGCATTTCCCAACTCCTCCCGCCGCTGGAAAGGGAATGTGCCGAGGAGTGAGAGGAGGGGTGGCCGGAACGTCCACCGACCTGAGGGGGACTAAGGGCACTTGCCAGGACCTCACCTAATCCTGCATGAGGTGATGCTGCCAGCCAGGGACCGGGCACCCCAGGAACACCCACAGCTCCCTTCTGCCTCATTTTGGAAGCTGGCACCAGCTGCCAGGGGCACCTGGGGGTGAATGAACCCAAAGAGGGGGTAGAAGCCCCAGTGGGACACAGCCACAGCTCCCCACCAGCGCTGCCTCCAAAGGGCCTCCCAGCTACCCAGGGCTCCCCAGGAAAGCCCAGGACATGGTTTATCCCTCCCCTGCTTTTCCTCAGCGCTGAAGTTGTGTCTCCTGACTTCAGAGATGAGGGAATGTGGAGTGCAGCCCCCTGGGATGGCCGGGTGTCTGTCCTAGGGGTAGAGAGGCACAGATTCAAGTGCGGAATCTGGCAAAACAGCTGTTCTCCCTGCCAGAATCCCACAAGACATGGGTTCTTTCTGCTAGAACCGATCGAAACAGGAGTTCTCCTTGCTAGAACTGGACAAAACGGGGGTTCTCCCTCCTAGAACCCCACAAAACAGGGGTTCTCCCAGCCACTCGCTGTGCGTACAGACCAGTTTAATAAAGTGAACCCCAAACCAGACGGGTTTTAACCCTCTGAAAATCACTTTTTTTGTTACTAGCTCTGGTTTCCAGGCAAACCCGACCCCGCCGGGACCGCGGGGCTGGACTGGGAGCTCCCCCCACCGCTCCCACGCGTGTCCCGCCCGGAGCCTTCTCCCTTAAAAAAAAACCCCACCGCGGAGAGGAGGGGCTGCTGCTTTTTTTCCCCGTTTCCGGTTTGCTGCCATATGCCATATTCCTCTTTTTTTTTTTCCCTCCCCTCCCCGTGGGTTCCCCCCCCCGCCCGCAGCCGGGGTGCGCGGGGGCGGGCGCTGCGCGATGCCGGCGCAGCCCTGAGCGCCCGGCGGGCACGCACCGGCACCAGCACCGGCACCGGGGCGGTGGGGGGCGGCGGCCGCGCCCCCGGCGCCGAGACAAAGCGGGGCCGAGCGCTGGAGGAGAGCGGCGGGGACGGAGCCGCTGTGCGCAGCCGGGAGGTGAGCGGGGGGCGGCGGGGGGTGCTCGGGGGATGCCCGGGGTCCGGCCGTGGGGTCCAGTCGCGGGGCCAGCGGGGGATGCTTGGGGTCCTGCTGTGGCGTCTGGATGTGGGATGCGACCAGCGGGGGATGCTCGGGGTTCGGACATGGGGTTGGCGGGCATGCTCGAGGTCCGCCCCTGGGTCCAGTTGTGGGGCCAGCAGGGGTGCCCAGGGTCCACCCGTGGGGTCCAGCTGTGGGGCTGGCGGAGGGTGCTCGGGGTCCGGTTGTGGGATCCAGCCATGGGGCTGGTGGGGGATGCCCGGGCATGCTCGGGGTCCGGCCGTGGGGCTGCCGGGGCGTGCTCGGCGTCCGGTTGTGGGTCTGGCGGGGGATGCTCGGAGTCCGGTTGTGGGTTCCGTGAGGGATGCTTGGGGTCCGCCCATGGGGTTCAGCTGTGGGACTGGTGGGGGACGCCCGGGGTCCGGCCATGGGGCCAGCGGAGGACACCCGGGGTCCGGCCGTGGGGCCAGCAGGCGATGGCCAATGTCCACCCGTGGGGTCCAGCGGGGCGGCGGGGGGATGCCCACAGTCGGGTGAGGTGATTGTGGGTCTGGCCGGGGATGCTGGCAGTTTGGCAAGGCAGCTGTGGGTCGAGCTGACAGTGCCCCGGGCTCCGGTGGGGCAGCTGTGGGTCTGGCAGTGGGGGATGCCCGCAGTCCCGTGGTCAGCCCATGGGTTTCGCGGGGGCAGCTGTGGGTCCAGCAGCGGATGCACGTGGGGCGCTGGGGCAGCTGTGGGTCTGGCCGGGAATGCCGCTGTTCAGGGGGGCAGATATGGGCCCAGCCGGGGATGCTGAGGGTCCAGCAGCACGACCGTAGGGTCTGGTGGAGCGGCACCGCCTGCCTGCAACTCCCCTTTGTTGTGATCAGGGGCTGCAGGGACCCCCGGGAGTGCGGGGCGGGGAGAACCGGGCGGTTATGTAGGCCAGAACATGAAATATTCATCGCCCCCCTGCTTTGATGTCTCTTGTTCCGCTTCCCTTGTCGTGTTTGCTCACCGGTGATTCTGGGGCTCATGTCCAGCCCTGGTGGGCCTGGAGAGCTGTGTCCGGCCAGGCTCCTCGCCCCAGCCTGCTGGGGGGCTGCAGAGCCCCCACTTGCCCAGTTGAAGGATTTATCCAGCTGGGAAGTTCCCCCGTCGTAGCCTGAGCTCCCCAGCCTCCATGCGTGGCTGCAAGCAGTGGCACTGGCGTGTCCCCACTGTCCCTGTCTTGGAAGAGCATCATGTGTTTTGCCTTGCGCCACACTGGGGTGGGGTGGGCTTTTTTCCCTGCTCGCTGCCTGGGAGCCGTGTTGCCAGCGCTGCTGCGTCCCAGTGCCGCTTGGGATGGACACAGGGACAGCCTGTGGGGGTGGGACCCTCCACACAGGAACACATATGTGCTGGGGCTGGAGGAGGGGTAGCATCTCACAGTGCTGACCCTGGTGTGCTCCTGTCTAGTGCCGAGCATCGTCTTGGGGAGCTGCGCAGCCTCCTGCGAGACACGCTGGAATTGAGGGGATCTGCTGCATCTCCCCATGTTTTGCTGGCCCCATGCAGTCCAGTCCACACCTTCCCTGGCCCTTCCTCCCCTTGGCCACTGCTGCTGTGATGTGCTAGAACTCAGCTCCCCCAGACTTGGGGCCGGGGGATGGTTGTAGTCCTGGTCCTGCTCCTGGTCCTAGTGCTGTTGAGCAGCAGGTCAGTAAAGGTTGTAAGTGGAAGGGTTGTGCTTCGTCACACGTGCTGCTGCCTCACTGTCCTTGTAGCTCCCCAGGAGCGATACAAAGGAAGGGACATGATGTGGCTGCTCAGTGCAGCCAGGGAGGAGATCCGAGACAGGTCCACTGTGCCATGGTGCAGTGCCCGGAGGGTTTCTGGGGTGAGCTCTTGCCTGGGGCCAAGCGCTGCCTGTGCAGCAGGGACAAGGGCAGGGACAGCACGTAGCCAGCAGTGCTGTAAGCAAACCAAGCTGCGGGAAGGTGGCAACAAAAGACTTGGTTTTTCTTTCTCCTGCCTGGCTGGTGCTCCCTGGAGCAGGAGATGTACAGCAGGAGCGAGCTGAAGGGCTTTGTCACTCTCCTCTCAGCCGAGGATATACCCACTGCCAGCAGCCGCCAGCGTGCGGGTGGGAGAACCCAGTCATGACAACCTCTCCCAAAGTCCAGCTGGTGATGGGAAGCCGTTCATCCCTGAGAGACTCAAAGCCCCCCCCTCAGCATCTGATGGCTCAACACGCACCCAGCCGCCCCGTGCAGCTTGTGTTGGTCAAACAAGGGTTGGGGGCTGGCAGGGCTCTCTGGGGAGGTGTGAGGGTGGGGATGTGCGGGAGAATATCAGCAATCTTGCACTTTAACGCAATATAAAACGTTTGAGCAGCCTGGTCCCCTGGGGGTTGGAACGGGATGATCTTTAAGGTCCCTTCCAACCCAAACCGTTCTGTTGTTCTATGAATATCCTTTCTGTTGTTTCTGCTGTGGGGCTGCTCCCGACACCTTTGCTGCCGTAGAGGCTGATCCCGGGCTGCTGTTCTGCACCGCTTGGTGTTGGCTCAGGATCCAGCCCCTCACAAAACCTTGGCTGATGGGTGTCTCTGAGATGAGGCTCCTGCGCTGGCTTCCTGGGGAGCTGTGTCTCTGTAATCATTAGCCAGTTAGTGCTCGTTTGTTACAGAAAGGCACCTTTGCTTGTAAGATCGAGGGTCGGTTCCCAGTTCCAAGCTTTGACCCAGGAGCAGCAGGGCAGAGGCTCTTCCAAACACCTCGCCTCAGCAGCTCGGCCAAAACACAGCCAGATGATTTCTTTTTTTCTTTTGGAGACGGGGTTATTTATGGGCTGGTGCAGCAGCAGCTAAGGGAAGTCCAATGTTCCCCGTCTCGATCGTTACTGGCCTTGCTATGCTCCGTGTGTGATGGAGATGCCCTAACGATAGCTCTGTCCTTTAATGACTTTGTGCTAGAGTGATGGAAAATCATGGTGGTACTGGGAAGGCAGAAGGGGCCATCCAAGCCCCCGACTGGGGAGCTGGAGAACGAGATGAGGAAAAGAGTGTGGTTCGCGGTGACCAACCAGTGCAAAGGCTCTGCTGCTGAGACAAGAGGCTCCTTTGCTGCCTTGGTGGCACAGAGGGGACATCAGTGGTCCTGACAGCAGCATGTGCAGCTCCTGGGAAACATCATCATTTCATTGGGCTCACCATGGCAAGGAGGAGGTGGGCCATGGGGATCCTGTGCTTCTGAAATCCCGTCCGCCTCTCCCTGCCACTGCTGCCAGGATCATTTATAGAGCTAAAACTGTTATCTAATGAAACCTGAAGGACTTGGCCTGTAACATCTCATTTTAGCGACCAGCAAACATCTTGAAAGAGAAAAAGCAGGAGCGATCGAACAGCCTGTGCTTCCTCCCAGCATGGCTAAAGGGGGAAACCCCCAAGCATCACTGGGACGAAGCGCTGTGCTCTTGGCATCGCTGGGGGAAATTTGCAAACCTATCTGAAGCACTATTGTTTCCTGTACTGTCTATTTTGCAGCTCAGTTTCCAACTTGCTCTTTTATCTCTCGGAACAATTTCCCATCTGAGCTCACTTCCGCAGCGCTCCACATCTCACCCCGGAGCCTGAGCTGTGTCCAGCACGCATCCCATCGGCCGCGGGAAACGGTGTCGGCACACAGCGACGTGTCCCTGCAGCTCTCAGTGCAGGAGAGATCCCTATAATCCGATGCCCCACAAGCAGCTTGGTCCTCTGGATGGAACTAACCATCCTTGTGTGGCTGTTCCTGGGATGGGAGCATGGATTGTTGCTATTTCCAGTCCAAATTCCGCTTTTCAACCGCCTGTATCTGTGGATGGTGGGGACTAACCCCTCCAGGGCTTGTGTCTTGTTGAAGTTGCCACCCATCAGCAAACAATGCGCAGTGTGTTGTGGGGCTATTTTAGAGAAAAATAGTAATGCCTCGGGTCCTTCATCTTTTAGACGGGCAGTGAGATAGTCTGGTATATTGTGCACTTAGGAGGGAAAAATATAATATAATGAATTGGCTGAGCGCGGCTGCTTTGGCGTGGGCTGCAGTCAGTGCTCAGGTGCTCCCCAGCCCCCCGACTTGGCCTCGTGTTGGCACAGGTGACCTCGGCGCTGGCTGCAGCGAGAACCGGTGCTGCTTTGCACGTGCCTCTGCACATGCCCACTTTGAAAATAAAGCCCTGAAACAGATTTCAGGAACAAATGTGGTTTGAACCTGGGCCAGGAACCAGGACCTGTAAATCTGCGTCTTGCACTGACTTCCCTTCAGGCTATGGATCTCCTGGCTGCCCTCGCTGCGCAGCGGGCAGGTGTTTGGGAGGGCTGGGGGCTGGCAGGGCTGCCGTGGGGCATTGGCCACTGGGCAAGGGGCATTGGCCACTGGGCAAGGGGGAGGCTGATTGTGGGGTTTAATTCAGACCTTAAAGAAATCTGCTTGAGCCCCTTGGCTCCAGATGGTCTTGGCAGGGATGCAGTGGCTGAAATATCTAGGATGGTGTGCAAGGTGGGCAGATTCTTCTGGAGGGAATTATCATAGAGTCATGGAATGGTTTGGGTTGGAAGGGACCTTAAAGATCATCGAGTTCCAACACCCCTGCCATGGGCAGAGTCACCTCCCACTGGATCAGGGGGCTCAAAGCCCCATCCAACCTGGCCTTGAACACCTCCAGGGATGGGGCAGCCACAGCTTCTCTGGACAGCCTGTTCCCTGCTCACCACTGCCCAGGTATACAAGGCAAAAATAATGGGACAAGCGTGGAGAGAGCCTGGCCTCGCCATGCCCGCACGGCACCAGTGTGACTTTGGGATCCACAGCAAAGGGTGAGGAGCTTTGCTGGGTTAGTGCCTCTGCCCACGTGGGAACAGCTGTGACTTGGGCTGTGCTGTGCTTCCTTCCCTGTGCTGCAAGTCTCGGAGGCTGGCCCTGAGCTTCCCAGCCCCGTCCCACGCTTGACCTGTTGCAGTCTCGCTCCTGTGACCGTGAGGTTTCGGCTGGCCCCGAGCCCACTGTGTTAGGGCTGGGTGGACAGAGGAAAACCTGACTGCGAGCTGCAAAAATAGCTTCAACCTGGCATGGCTGCTCCCATTGTTCCCAAATGTGTTTGGCAATCTTGGCCACCAAAAACCTGGGAAATAAGGGCAAAAGCTCACTGCTGCATTGCCCCCTCTCCAGTGAGTGGGATTAACAAGTCCAGCCTGTCCTGAGCCACATGCCCACTTCCTATGCAGCGTCCCCCTTCCCACGCCATGCCCTGGTTTGGGTGCTAAATCGATTCTATAAATGTCTCACTGCGGAATTGGATGATGGAGGTGCAGCACTGTCTGGGTTTCACTACTCCACCTTACTTCCCCCATTGAGTAAGGAGCATTGCATGCCTCATTTTCCCACGGGAGCTCCTGGGAAGCTGCTAGAGGTTGGTGAGGCTTTACATCAAATGTGTGCCTCAGTTTCCCCGTCTCCCGCTGCTTGTTCAGCAGCCCCAGCTGCACTGCCCTACACTGTGCACGCATCATGGGCAAAGTTCTTCTTTACACAGGGCAAATATGACCTAATCTCCATGAAGCACAACGGTCTTCCTCCCCCACGGCCTCTCAGGTGGTGTTTTCGAGGGCTTCCTTTCCTCAGACCATGGCCCAGCTGAACACCGACTTCCCCAGCTGAAACCAGTCTTCACAGCTTGATGGCTTTGTGGTGCTGCCGGTGCTGTCAGGGATTCTGGATGCTCCCCGGGGCGGAAATGTGTGCTTGGTCACTTCTGCAAAAAAATAAACACAGAAAGAGCTCCTCAGTCATGTTCTTTCCTTCCCCTGCACATTGAGTGAGCATTGGCAGGGCCCTGCTGTGATGGGGAAGGGATTGGGAAAACTGGCAGGGCTGCTGGGAGGGAGGATGCATGTGCAGCTGCAAAAGTCACTGTGACCGGGGATGAGTTTCATGCTCCAGTGTCAGAGGCAGTTGAACCTGGAAGTGTGTGGGGTGGAAAGGCTGCGAGGTGTGTGCAGCCTGGGGCAGGAGAGCAGTGCGTGGGGGCAGCCACATGTGGCTGCAGACATGCACACCTGGAGCACCTCTGCTGTGAGCACAGGCTGAGAGAGCTGGGGTTGTTCAGCCTGAAGAAGAGAAGGCTCCGGGGAGACCTTAGAGCAGCCTCCCAGTGCTGAAAGGGCTCCAGGAAAGCTGGGGAGGGATGTTTTACAAGGGGCTGAAGTGGTAGGATGAGGGAGAACAGCTTTAAACTGGAAGGGGGAAAATTTAGATTAGACATTAGGGAGAAATTATTCAGGATGAGGGTGGTGAGGCCCTGGCACAGGGTGCCCAGAGAAGCTGTGGCTGCCCCATCCCTGGAGGTGTTCAAGGCCAGGTTGGATGGGGCTTTGACCAGCCGGGTCTGGTGTCCGTGCCCAGGGCAGGGGGGTTGGAATTGAGTGATCTTTAAGGTCCCTTCCAACCCAACCAATCCATGATTCTGTGTGCATGCAGCGTGTGTACATACACTAAACTGAGCCCTTCTGGCTGCTTTGGGGGTGGTGGTGCGGATGGCTCTGTTGCCGTGATCCAGAGACACTTCTCATCCCTTCATCCCATCCCCTGCACCAGATGGGGAAGGGACAGCTCCAGCCTGGGATGGTTATTTTGGGTCGGAAGAGCCTCAGGAGCAAGGGCTGGAGAGATGTCCTGGGAGGGTGCAAGGCCCATGTGCAGCTGGTTCCACGCCACTGGCTGGTGTCAGCATCTCAGGGCAGGTCCCATCTACCTTGTCCGTGTCTACTCTGCAGCGAGTGATGTGGGGCTGGAAGGTGTGTGGAGCTTGGTTCTCCCCTCCAGGAGCAGCAGGGATAAAAGACACCAGCTCAGCGTTTTTCTTTGTTTTTCATCTGCTCGGGCTGTTTGTAGTGAACACCGTCTGAGCTGCACCTTCCTGGCCGGCTTCTCTTCCAGCAGCTCCAGCAGTGCTGCTGAGCATCCCGCTCACCCCAGGAGCAGCTGGGGAATCCAACACAGCATTTTGGGTATGGAAATGCTGTCCAGGGCTAGCAGATCTTCTCTGTTTTCCCCTCAAGACCCTCCCTGGTTGCTTCCTCTGAGCATCCTGACCAAGTTGCTTTGTTTTGGTGGTGTGGGTGGGAGTGGCCGTGGGGGCCAGCATTTCTCAGGGCTCTGTGAGCATGTCTCACTGTGGGGACTGATGGTGCCAAGACCAGAGCCACGGTCCTGGGCTGTGCCCACTGCTGCAGGAGCTGCTTCTGGTCCCATCCACGTCCACAGAGGTGAAAGCGGGAGTGGAGCTTGCATTGCTGGAGGCTCATCCATTCCACACAGTCCCATCAGCCTTGACCCTCAACCACCCACTGACCCTGATGCAGGTATGCTGTAGGGCTCGTGGCCTTGTATTCCCTGGAGCATGTGGCTTGTCAGGTAGATGCCCCAGAGTCCCATAGTTACCCAGGAAAATAGGCCAATAATCAGCATAAATGTGGAACTGTTGAGGGTTCTGCAAAGCGGGAAGTGATGGGAGATCCTTGGCCTCTGGTTGGCTTCTCCTTCATACCGTCCCGTTGCAGTGAGCCCAGCACGTGTTCTGCCAAGAGCCTGTGCTGTGAGCCGGGAGTGGGGTGATGCCAGCCCTGTGGGGTTTGTGTTGAGGGTGCAAATACCCCCCCTTGCTTTTTCTCCTTTGTACCAGCAAGTGTTTCAGTTTCTCCTGCGTCAGAGAGTGTTGGGAGGGTTGCTGGCAGGTTTCATGCCATGAAGGTGCTGCAGGACCCCTTTGCAGACTGACAGGGCTGCAGCCGGTCCGGTGCCAGAGGGACGTAGGAGCCCCGGGGAGCTCCTCTCCTCGCTGGACTGGATGGGCTGGTTTCTCTGAAAGTGGAAATGTTTTAGCAGTGACGCCAGCGTGGCCAGAGGTGGTGGTAACTTGCTCAGATCCAGAGTTTTTCTGCCTCCTGCATGTTCCCTGCCCCATTTTTCCCCCTGCCCTAGAGATTTACCACCTGCCTGCACTGCCATCCTCACCCGGGAGTGAAATCGCTGCGGTGCTGGTGGGTGCGGCAGCCCTCGAGCTGGGGCACATGCAGTGGCAGCACTGTTTTGGCCGGATCTGAGCCACTCTTGAATCACATCAGCCTCTCGTTGTCACATACCCCTTTTCCAAGAACTGGGAATGGAGCAGGCTGAGTGCTGGGCCATGGCCATCCCTGAGGAGCACCCAGGCAGATGTCCCCTTCCAGAAAGCAGAAGCAAACTTCATTTCCTGGAGTCTGAGGCTGGCCACAAAGAGAAAGGCGCTGCCGAAATGGGGAACAGAGATCCTCCTTCCTCCTCAAGAGGCCAGCTCATGTCACTGTGTCCCTGTCACCCCAGCGGGGCCAGTCCCTCGTGCCAGTACTTCAGCTGGAGGAGGATGGGAACAACATTGATGTGATTAGGCTGCGGGAAACTGGAGAACTAGGTGGGAGGTGCTGGGAGCCTGTGGATGCCAGCATGTCGGGGTGCTGATATTAAAAAGGTACATTTTGGGGGGCACTGAACCCCCCATGCTGAGCTAGAGAGCTGTTTTGGGGAAGCATCGCTCCGTGGGTCCAGGCAATGCTGGTGGCCAGGAGCTCCAACTGCTAGTGCCAACCCAGCTTGGCACTTCCCAGCCCCATGGGCACTCTTGCCCTTGGAAGCATTTCCTTTCTGTTTCCTTCTCCTGGACTTGGCAAGAGGAGGACATTGCCCTCATCACCTGTCTGGGAGAAGCTGGATTCAGGTTAACGCAGGCCAAAGTCTTTGTGTGCCTTTGGAAAGTATTTGCTGGAGCTGGTTGGGCAATTCCTGGGTTTGGCTGGTGTCCCGGTGGGGATGTTGGGAACGCAGACTGAGTCAGGCTGGGAGGCACCAGCAGGCATCCCTGCTTTGACCCGGAGCAGTGCCAGCCAGGTCAGGCTGCACAGCACCCGGCTGGCTTTGAGCATCTCCTGCTGGATATCCCACCACCTCTCCAACCCCTGTTCCTGTGCTGGACCACCTTGTGGTGAAAAAGCTTATTTTTCCGTGCCCTTGCAGTACAGAAAGGGCTGGGGGATGCCTACTGGCTGGGAAGCGAGGTGCTCACCTCTCCCTCGTGGCTCCCCTTTCTGCTGTGTGTGCAAGCAGCTGGGTTTGCAGGATCCACGTGCGTGTTCTCTGCCTGTCCCAAAGTGCTCATACCTGGGTAACAAGGGACAGCGAGGGCTCCAGAAGCCTTGGATTGAGTTTCATTCCCTCCCTGACCCCATCACTTCCTAGCAGTGCCCTGAACACAGAGGTTCTCCTTTGGACCAGGGCATGGGGCTGGCAGAGCTGCAGGAGTGCGGATTTTTGGGATGGCTTTGTTGCTGGGCAAGGGTGCAAAGGGGTGATGGGGCACCGCTGGCTGCCCACGCTCCCTTGTTGCAGCAGCCGCTCCCTTGGAGCCCTTCGCAAGGGGCTGCAGCTCCCAGCACCCACCACACAGCACAGCTCTTTGTGTGATGTTGGGGACTGCTGTGCCAGGAGCTCCTACAAGCTTCGCTCAGTGATGTGCTGGTCAGGAAAGGTGGCTGCCAGCTCCCCCCAGAGCCTTCCACACCGCTTGGCGATGTGCATTAAAAACCCACTGACTTGGAGGAAGAATTGAGTGTGCGAAGCTTTGCCAGCTCCCAGGAACCTGGTGCGCAGGGCTGTGGGCGAGCATCACGGTGGGTCAGCCCAGGGTGCCCACATCTGCACTGGGGGACCTGAAGACATGACTGTGTTGGTACCCAAGTCTGCTGCAGCGTGGGGATGTGACATGCTGTGGCAATGCCCACCTTCCCTTGTCCTCATCCCTTGAAGGAAAAAATGGCTTAAAACTGGGTGCTTGGTGGCTCCGCGTCAGTAAATACAACTTGCCACGTGCTCTGGGTAGCTGCTTGCATTATTTCAGGCAGATAAGGGCTGCAACATTTTCTTGTCAGCCTTCTGCAAGACAGTGCTTATAAGGGGCCTCATCGAGCATCCCCTGCCCTCCCCCAGCGTTGGGGTGCTGCAGGGATAGTGGGGGCACTGCAGCTGGGGTTGGCAAAGCCACTGCCCATCACCCCAACAAGACGAAAACTGCCTGTCGAGGGGCAGCCCCACAACGGTGGGGAGAGCTTGAGCTCCCTGCACACCTCCCTGGATTTATTTGGTGTTTCCTATTTGCTTGGACAGTTAAACATCCAGAACCTGCTTTTGTGCTTCTCAGGGGTTTGTTTAGGTCTTCTAAATTCCGTGTTTTGACATGTCTTTTCAGAGTCATTTTGCATCACTCCCAATCATGACTCTCCCCCATGCTTGGGTGGGTGATTTTGGATGGTTGATTTAATTATCCTTTCCCCTTTTGTGACCCACTGGCCCCTGCTAGCTTGGGCTGTGGAGCTTTAATTAAGACATTTTTAAATTTAACGGGAGTTGACAGGGTTGGATGGGAGGTGCTGGGACTAATGTATCTGGGGAGTGTGTAGATGGGTCCCAGTGCAGCAGCCATGCTGCCCTCCCCTCTCCTCCACTAGCGATTCCTTTAATCTGGGAGAGTTTTCCATCAGCTGAGGGGAGCCAGGGGTGGGCTGGGGTGCCTTAACCCAGGTGCCTTTGACATGCAGTCACTCGGTGAAGCTGAGGTTGGCACTGGGGGCACCTTCCCACAGCTTCCCTGGTCCCCAAATTGGAGCCGAGAGATGAAGTGAGCATCTCCACATCTCTTCTTGTTTTAGGAATCAGCGCAGGTGAGAAATGAGTGTCGTTGCAGATGAGAAGGGCTGGAGGCACAACCCAGGTGTGCGTCATGGTGTCAGCTAAGCAGGGACAGAATCTGCAGTGTCACACCCTGGTTTGTGGGTCTGGGGGAGCAGCTCCCCTTTTCACCAGCACCTGGGACTCATTGCAGCGGGGCTGATCCAGCCTGGCAGAGATGTGCCTCTGTGTTCCCCCCGTGTACTGAGCCAAGCCCGATGACACGGACAGGGGACGGGAATTGCTTTTTCCATGGGGACACAGTGACTCAGTGTATTCAGGTGGCAGGAGGGATGGTGGGCTGAGCTGGGCTTTCCCCGCAGCACCGGGGGCGGTGCTGCTCTTCGCTGGCCCCCAGCCCTGGGAAAAGGCAAAACTTCAATGGTGTCCCCTGGGCTGGAGGGGGAAACCACGATGTGAGCGTGTCTGGGACTGCGTTTCCTACCAAAATACAGAGAGGGAGGCGGGGGGCGATGCAGGGACAGGGACAGGGTGCCAGGGCACTTGCTGTTTAGGTACCACCCTCACAAGGGTTACAGCAGCGCCAACCAAGCAGCAATTCATCACCCCTGGCACGGATGCTGCCATCTCTCTGCAGCGCGGTGCTCGATGCTGTCTGGGTGCTGTGACTGGGGCAGCTCTGCCACCTCTGTGCTGCCTGCACAGGGGCACATGGGGGACAGCAACCTGCCCTTTGGTTCCTGCCTGCCTTCAGCCTGGCATCTCCCTTTTTAATGGCACACCTCGTAGGTGGCTTCTGTGTGTCCTGCGCAAATCTGCCCCAGCTGGATCCCCATCCTGCTCGGAGGGTGTGGGCTGTGTCCAAGATGGATGGAGCAGGTCGTGTTGGGTTTGGGATCACTGCTTTCTGCTCCTTCCCCACGCTGGCTGCCATGGGCTGGGCGCCGCGAGGCTGCTTTGTCTCGCCTGCCGTCCCGCACGCTTCATTTTTCAGTCTGGCATGAGACAGTTGCTGTTATTAATCTCGCCAGGGCTTTGCAAGCCGGGAATGCGGCTCGGCTCACTCTGGCAGCGGGTGAGTGCTGGTGCCCCCAGCCCCTCATCCACCTCTCCCCCAGCACCCACCCCATCCCGGCTGCCAGAGGTGCTGCTCAGCACCCACCCGGCTCCGTAGCAGCCCCAAGGACAGAGCGTGTTTTGCCGGAGATGCCTCCCTCGCCAAGGCTCGCTGTCTGGTCTCGGGCCCCAGCCTGTCGCGGCATTTCTCAAGGTTTCTGCTTCTGCCTCGCAGAAGCCGTGCTGCTGTGTTTTGTCTGCTCCCAATCAGTGTCTTTTGTTAGTGTCTTTGTAAAGAAGATAAGATCATTTTCCCCTCTGCCGCCAGCCCTGCTGTATCAGCCTGGCGTTGCCACCGCCATTGTATCCTTGAGCAATCCAGGCACAGCTCAAAACAGCCAGAGCGAGACTTGCCAGAGAGCAGCCGGTTCCCCTCGCTGGTGTCTTTCCAAGAGCATCTCTGCCTTGAGGAGGTAGGGCAGAGAATCGAGCCTTTTCCTGCATCCCAACTTGCCACTTAATTTTTTTTCGGGGAGCATCCCTGGGCACGCGGGTGTCAGAGGAGCGGGGATGCTGGGCAGCCCAGGCGGCATCGCCAGCGCCGGTGGGGGAGGATGGGGACGCCGCTGTCTCGCTTGCCGTGATCTGATCTGAGCTGAGTTGTGCAGCTGAGTGTGCTTCATTTTTAATTGCTTTTGGAGAGGGGAGGGCAGGGGTGGCCTCTTGCTGTGGATCTCTCCTTGCTGCGGTCTCTGCCCGCTGGGCTCAGCCCTGGCACCATCCCCTCCAGCTGTGGCTCAGGAGGGTTTGGAAGGTCAGGAAGACCCCGAATGGAGAACCCATCAGCACATGGGGATGGCCGTGCTGGAGGGTACTGAGCCCAGCTCTAGCCATGCCAGCTATGTGCTGGCTGGGACCACAGTCGTGCCATGGAGCAGGCAGCAGGGCTGTGCCAGGCTGCTGCCAGAGCAGCCTCTTTCAGCCACCAAATACCTAAACTTGGGAGCATGAGGGCTGCAAGTGCATCCATCCGCTTGCAGCCACGTGGGAGCCTGTCCTTTCCCCTTTGGAGGAGCTTGCACCTCACCACCCTGGCATGTGGGTAACCCCAGGCTGAGGCGCACTGGGGTTTCTCTGGTGGCTTTTTTGGCCCTGTTTTGTCTAAACACGGCCTTGCAGCATTTGCCCAGGAGCCCAGGTGGCACAGCGTGCACGGGCAGCAGGGGCACAGGCACCACATGCGTACGCAGCGCAGCCTTATTTGTATGTGCTGCAGCCTGGAGTTGAGACTGCAGCTTCCCCCACCTTCCACCCCGCTGTGCAATTATTGCCAGTGAATATTAGTCAAGTACAAATTACAAACCATTCAAAGTCTTAAAGAGCTGTCAATCAGCTGCTGCGTATTATCCTAATCAAATGCACTAAAAATAGTGACAAAACTTATTAGCAGGGGGAAGGGGACGCCATCAAAATAAACCTGCGGCGTGGCACATCCTCTGCGTGGCAGCCACTACCGCAGGCACCCACCCAGCGAGAGGAACGCGGGACGGCTGCCCAGCATTACACTGATCCCACGGAGGTTTGCTCGGTGGTTTCCACCATCGTGCCTTGGTGTTTGCAACCTAACAAGCCTGGTGTGCCGTGCCGTGGGTCTGCATGCCACGATCCTGGTGATGCACAGGCTGAGTGGGGCAGGACAGCTGGGGCAGGGGAGGGCAGCTTTTTCTCCTTGGCTGCCATCTCTGTATGAGCCCTCCCCTTGCTACACCTTGGCACATGAGGGCTCTTGCATCAAGGCAGGAGGCTGTGGCTGGTTTCCCTCCCAGGCTCGCTCCCAGCAGGGTTAGATGGCAGCGCGCCAAAAATCTGCCCACCCTGTCCCCATCCATCTGGGATGTTCCCTCTGGATGAGATGTGAAAACTGGGCTCCAGGCTCCAGCCTTGGAGCAACACAGGAGCCCACTGGGGTGCTGCTCGAGAAGGGGAAGCTGGGGGTGCTGTTGGGGCTGAATCCCCTCTGTGCTGGGCAGGTGGGAGCCCCTTGGGGACAGCTGAAGCCTCTGCCTGGCACCAGGTGAGCAGGGCTGGCTGGAGAGAGATTTTGCTTTCAGTGGGAGAATGGGCAGTTCCTGCAGGATCTGAGAGTGGGCAGGGGGTGGCAGAGCCAAGTGCCCCAGCCCTATGGGACCCTGCCCTGCTCTGCTTTCGACCCAAAGCCCTACCCTGAGCCACTGCTGCTGACAAGTGTCCCCCCATCACACACACTTGCCACACAAAACTGTGCCTTTTGAAAAATTTGGCTAAAATGTGCTTTTTTTGGCTGAGTCAGGGCCTGAGCAGCACGAGGTGCTCCCAGACCTTGTGCCTGGTTCATGCTGTGGCAACTGTCTGTGCTCCTGGGGATGGAGAAGGCGACTCTCATCCTGGGGGACAAGGTCCCTGCTTGGTGGCCAACCCTCCCTGCTGCTGGTCCCTGCACTGATGGAGCAGCAGGGCTGGAAATACTTGATGTGTTCAGACGAACTGGCTCTGCTTCTCCCCTCAAAAGTCTCCTGGTGAGCTGGGGGTGCCTGTGCTCCCCTCTCACCCTGGGGCATCGCTGGGGGCAGCTCCAGCCGCCTCCTCTCCTGTCCCTGAGTGGGTTTGATGAAGTGGAGCAGACAATCGTCCCCTCTTCACACATGAGAGATCAGAGCAGGCGGGTGGGAGCTGGAGGGATGGCGAGGAGGAGGAGGAGGAGGAGGAAGGCAGCGGCAGCCCTGGGCACTGGACCGTGGCATCACGGGGAGAGGGTGGCAGAGTGCAGGGACAGCGGCGGCTGCTGCGGGTGCTGACGTCCCTTCTGTCTCGCAGGCTGCAGCGGGAGCTGAGCTGACTTCGCCGACGGCCCCTCCCCACCCTGCAGCGAGGCTGTAGCTGGAAAGCGCTGGTAAGGCATCTCTGATGGCTTGGGGAGGGGGACACCAGGCTGTTTTGCTGAATGAACCCACTCAGGAAAAGGGAAACCCTCCCCACCCCCTGGTGGGGCTCATATCTCGGGTGCCAGCTGCTCTGCAACGGCCAGATTTGGCCCTTGAGCATCCGTGGGTGGGTCGGGTGCTGGGTGCAAGAGCCCTCGCTTTGGCCTTCCCACCGTGGCCGGCCCGTGGGTGCAGAGCTGAGGCAACTCAGCGCCGCCGTGGTTTGCGATTTGCTGCTGGCACTGACCGCCCGGAGTGGAAAGCAGAGGAGTTCCTGCAGGCTGCGACGTGCGCGGGGTGCTAATCCCCGCCGCAGGAAAGCTGATTCCGTACGCCGCCTCGCATCAGTCGGAGGTGAGCGCCAGGAATGCTGGCCACGCTCCAGCCCGCCGCCGCCGTGCAGACCTTGGGAGGGGAAACCCTGCTGAAAGCTAAGGCACCAACTGGGATGGGGAGCGGTGCTGAGCACCCACATCCCAGTGCTGCCGGGCATCCAGCGGGCTGCCCTGGCTGGGTGTCAGTGGCCCTGAGCACACCTGCCGCCTGTTACACACAGAGGTACTGTACATTAGACATAAATACAGCGTTGCTGCTGGTGGGGGGTGGGTTTTTGCACTTTGGCCACTGCCATGCTGCCCCACAGCTCCCAGTGCTGCTGCTGGGCTGTTCTGTCTCTGCCCCTTGGCTCTGGGGGGGTTTGTTGCGGCTCTGCCGGAGGCAAGGCTGTCTCTGCCTGCTGGTGGGGCTGGTGCAGGGCCCGCCTGGGGACCTGAGAGCACAGCACATTCCTGCCATCATTAATAACTCCTCTGCCAGGCTCTCACACAACCCCCTGTGTCCTCCCTGGAGACCCTGCACCCTTTCCTCACTGGCTGCCAAGGCAGCAATGGGGGGATTTCTGAGGACCCCTCTTCCCCTCTGGGTGCAGGTGGGGAGTATTCTGCCCCCCAGGGCAGCCACAGAGCTAAAGCCACATGGTCGTGTTGGCTGAGTTACCTCGGGCTCAGAGTGTGGAAGCTGTGAGTGCCTCTGGGCACGTTTTGGGGTTGCTGGGCTGCCTTTTGCACCAGCCAAATCAAAGCGAGTGTGTGCAGGTGTTTGGTTGCAAAGGTGTTTGCAACAAGAGAGCTCAGAGGAGGGCTGGCTGCTCTGCAGCCCCTTCCCCAGAGGACTGCAGGCTCATGCCTCCTCCTCCTCCTCCACTCCCATCTTCAGCTCCTGCAGCCAAAGCCCCACTGGCTGGATGGGACCTTGTCGGAGCAGCTGGTCCTCGTGACCAGCAAAGACCCAGCAAAGCCCTTGCTGAGAAGAGTTCACACCCAGGCGCAAGCTGGGAGCTTGTGATGTGTGTTGGAGAGCTCTCCTTCTCCCAAACCACTGCGCAAGGAGGGACAAACTCACAGTCCACAGCATCCGGGGCTGGGACACGCCTGGAAGATGCAGGGCAGGTGGCGTGAAGGCGAGGATGTGAAAGCGAGGACACCCCCCTGCTTTGGGGACACTGGGGAAGTGCCTGGAGGATCAACTCTCCCCTTTCTGGCTCTGCTCCTGGCTAATTTCCAGGCATATTGACTGCTTTATACTCTGATTTTTCTCAGTGTGCTCATAATTAAGTTGCTGACCCAGGCTGGCAGCCCCGCAGGGTGCTCTCGGGGGATGCTTCTTACTAAGTGCTGCTAAATTCACCACCCGGCTGGGGTGTTTTCCTGCCTGGGGAAGTGCTGCTTCCAGGGGAAACTCTGAGCGGCCGTGTCCCTTGCTCACGGTCGCGTGGGCAGTCACAAGCTGCATGGTCACAGCCCTGCCGTGCCCCTGCTTTCCTCCTCGCGCTGCTGCTGCCATCCTGGGAGTGCCGGAGCCCTGGGCAGAGGTGAGCGAAGGGCTGGCTGAGGGACGGGTAGGTTCGCTTTTCGTAGCGATGGGGGCTTTTTCTTATCATTTCTAAGGTCCTGCTTTCCCTCGCAGTTCTGCTTTAGCATCTTCTGCACCAGACTTTTAAAAGTGCATTTATTTATGGCACAAACCCCTTCCCTTTCGCCACGGGATCTGTCTTCTGATTTCCAGCAAGCATAAAGCTAATATTTGACCTTCCTTTGCTCCAAGGCCCCCAAAGCCCAGCACAGATATGCGTGGGCTGAGTCCCATGGCCCAGAGAGGCGTCAGTCCCTCCTCGTTGCCTGCACGCGTAGGGGAAGGACGGCTCCACTCCTGCCAGAGCTGCTGACGTAGCCGTACCCAGCGCAAAAAATCCGATTCCCAAGCCCTGGCAGGGTCTGATCCTGCCAGCACGGTTGCAGCTGAAGCAAACGAGCATGGAAACAGAGCAGGGCATGCTGCTGGTCCTCTGTGCAGTTTGGGAGCTGGAAAACAGTAGATGGAAGTTGGAAAAGAAGCCTCAGTCATCAGGCAAAGCCCTTGCCCTGGGGAGGGGAGCTGAGAGGGGAGCAGAGCTTCTGCCTGGCACCCCTAAGCTTCCTGGCAGCAGGAGCCGGGGGCTGTGCCCCACTGGCACTAGGGCTGTGCAGGCTGCTGGAGCTGCCCTGTGGCTCTGGCCCTGGTTGTGGAGGCTCGGCCCGAGTTTCTCTCCAAAGCTGGGTTAGAAAAAACATCTGCTGGGTGAGGCTGAGCCCTTGGCAAAGCCTCCAGGTGGCTGCATCCAGGTTCGCACTCTGTGGGCAGTGGCTGCCTCCTGCTTGTTTTTTCTTATCAGAGATATTCTCCTCCCCGATTGTCTCCACCTCCTTTTTCCCTCCTGTCATGTGTGATCTAGCCTAAATATTTCCTTCCATAGCTTCAGGACACTGCTGGATGTCTTGCCATCTTTGGAGACCGCAAATAATTCCCTTTCTTCATTTATATCGTTACCTTGAAGGTATTTATAGAGCGTGATCTTGAGTGTAAAAGAAGGCATGACTATATATAAAACTGAGATCCCTTGGTCTTTAGCTTCTAACTGCCTGAAACTACATCTGATTTAAACTTTTCTCTCATTTACTGTACATTTTGGACTTCACAGGAACATCCTCAGCATTTACATCCCCATCCTGGGCAAGGAGAGAGATACAGCTATGAGTTCTCCAAATTTCTGCTGTCAAGAGTAATCCAATATTTGGGAAATATTTGTCTGGGTCTTGTCTTCTCTGGTAGAAACCCTCACGTAGGAGGAAGAGTGACTATATGGAGTGCTGAGCTACATCCCATGACAGGCACCTGGCCCTGGGGCAGCTACAGCTGCGTTCTCAAGCACCAGCCCAGGCTCCACTCTCAGCATCCTCACTCCACAGTCCCACGGCTGAGCGTGCTTCCCTCCACTCCCAAAGTGTGCCCTGGCAGCTCTGCTCCCGGCGTTTCGCTGGCTGCTGCGGCGAGGCGGGAGGTGGCTCGGCGTTATTGAGGGGCGATGCTGTCCCAGGGCAAGGGCAGGATGGCCAGACTTCCCAGCAGCTGATGCTTGAACGGATTCCAGAGGTTGTTTCGTTTCCTAGTGGGCAGGTGTCTGTTGTGCCAGCCCTGGGAAGCAGCTTATAACGACAACAATAACCACCACCACCACCATAATAATAATAATAATAATAATAATAATAATAATAATAATAATAGAAGCCTTATGCACCTGTGTCTGTCTCCTCCAGCCAGGGACCATGGGGAGCAGCAAGAGCAAGCCCAAAGACCCCAGCCAGCGCCGGCGCAGCCTGGAGCCCACCGACAACGCCCACCACGGGGGCTACCCAGCCTCGCAGACTCCCAGCAAGGCGGCCGCTCCCGATGCCCATCGCACCCCCAGCCGCAACTTTGGGCCCATGGCTGCTGAGTCCAAGCTCTTTGGAGGCTTCAACAGCTCCGACACGGTCACCTCGCCGCAGCGTGCCGGGGCGCTGGCTGGTCAGTGTGGGCTGGGGCTCGGCAGGATGGGGGCTTATCTCAGCTGGGTCTTTGTGGGTTTGGTTCCAGCTTCTTCTCGTGATGATGGGGTCTCCTGCTTTTGAGGAGCTCTTTTAGCTGGAGGGGGGCAGACCTGTGTCTTATCAGTTGGCAGGAGGGTGGTGGGAGAGGACGGTCCCTGATGAGGGTCACCCAGCACCGTGCCACGGCAGTACCAGTGGCTGTGCCCGTCCTGAGTAGTTTCTGTCATAGGTGGAGTCACCACATTTGTGGCCCTCTACGACTACGAGTCCCGCACTGAAACAGACTTGTCCTTCAAGAAGGGAGAGCGCCTACAAATCGTAAACAACACGTGAGTGTCCCTGTCCCTGCAGCCAAGCCCAGATGGGTGAGCTGCCACCTTTGTTCCTCCTGCAGAGCCCCCAAGCCCAGCTGTCCCCGGGGATGGGTGCTTGAGGAGGGGTGCTCTGGGCGATCCCTCCCTGATGGCCAGCGGTGCTGGTTTTGGAGCCGCTCTGCTCAGACGCACGTGGACATAGTGACTTGTCCGAGGACGCATCTCCTCTCCTTGTGGGCCAGTCCTTGCCCTCCAGTGCGAGGCCATGTCCCCACCGGTCCCCTGTCCTTATTAACACTCAGCTCCCTCTTTTGCCTGGACACATCTCCTCAACTTCACTGGTGCTTTGCCTGTGCTTGCATGGTGTCTCTGATCTCAGCTCCTCTCTTGATTCTGTTTTCTCTCCTCTCTGCCATGCTGCCGTTTAGGAGAAAGGTGGACGTCAGGTGTGTATTCCATATTATCACTGTTATTATTGTTAACAATCTTAAATGGTAAAAGATCATCTGTTGCCCACATTAGGGCGAGGCTGGGTGGAGAGGGGCTGGGAGGGGATGGTTGCCCAATGGCTTTGTGGTCAGTTGGGTTTGTCCTCCCTGAGTGACTGGGGAGCTCCATCCCGTGCCAGGGAACTGCTCCATCCAGAGCTGTGTGTGCACCCAGGAGCTCTGAACCTTGCCTGCTTTCCTTGTCTGCACCTGGCACCCCTCCACAGTCCCATTTTGGTTGGCTCTCTGCTACTTTATAGCATTTTTTGCATTTATTTTTGCGGTTTTAAATTTTATTTCTATTTTTTCTGTAAGTGGCTCAGGGGACTTGAGTGCTTCCTTAGGGGTTTGGTTTCGGTTTGTTTGCTCTCCTTCCTCATCCTGGCCGTAGCAGTGCACCCATCGCTCGCTGCACAGAGCAAGGCTGTATGACCATCTGGAAGATGCTCCTACAAATGATCCTGTATTAAACTCACGTGTGGTCCATCCTGGCATGCATTGTTTGCAGCACCCTTCGGCTGCACTGCCAGGGGCCTGGCTGGCAGAGCCGCTGGCCCCAGCACTGCCGTGGCATCCCTAGGGTCTGCAGCTCCCGCTGGCCCCTCCAGGGCTGCTTTCCAGCCTGGGCACCCAAAGCAACTTTGCAAAGTCAAGGGGTGGAAAGATGAGGGAATGCCCGGGGCTGATGTTTCTCCTGCAGTGGTCAGGCAGTGTTGCACAAACATGTTTTCCATTTGATTGTTGTTCTTGTTTCAAAGCTGTTTGTTGATGATGATTCATTTAATCCATGAAGTCCAGGGTGTGCAGAGATTCAACACTACAGGAAAAGCCTGAATTTGGGGTGTTAGGTGCTTCTTGCTTTCTCAGCTTTAGCACCGTACTGGCCCCAGGCTTGTGTTCTGGGCTGGGCTGCTACAAAGTGAGCTCTGCCCATCAGGGGTCCAGATTGGGCCCATACGTGTGGATTTTTTATTTTATGTCTTATTTCACTTTGGGTGTTTCCATACTGATTTCTTCTTGTGCTGTTTGTCAAAGACTCGGTCAGAGGGAAGGGTCAGGGTGTGATGGGCTCTGTGACACCCAGGGGAGCGAAAGCGCTTGTTTTGGTGATGCAGCCCTTCAGGATGGATGATGCTGACCTTCCCAGTGTCTGCTGCGGCTGTGTGGGTGGGATGTCCACAGGGATAGAGATGGTGGAGAAAGCTGTGCAGTGTGTGCCACGCTTGGTTAGGGGGTGAATCTCTCTTCTTCCTGAGTGTGCTCAGTGCTGGGGTGCCCACATCCAAGCTTTGGGGGCAGCAAAAGGCAGGTATCTCATGTCCTCTTCCACTGGGCTCCCTGGCGGGGCACACCTGGTGACCTGGGGCTGTGAGGAAGGTGTTTTGAGGTCAGCCTGCGAAGGGCTGGCGAGTCCTCAGGCCTGCAGGAGCCCGTGGCCATGGGGCCAACCAGCCACCAGCAGCTTTCAAGGTGGTGGCTGCGGGTTTCAGCAGCTCTAACAAGGCTGGGGTCACACAGGGCGAGAGGAGAAGCCTCCACATCACCCATCTCCCTGCCCCTGTGCCCCATCACTGTCCAGGCTGCCTGTGGTGACCCTCAGCCTCCAAGGAGAGGCCAAATCCATCCACCCCAGTGCAGAAAGGCTCTTGGGTACCATTTCCAGCAGGACGAGGTCTCCTCCCAGCCTGCTGGCAGTCGGCAGGGATGTGGTGGGGTATTTTGGGTAAGACTCTGCAGGGAATTGTTGAAATGCTTTGTTTTGATGATGATTATTATTATTATTTTCCCTGCTGAGACATTTTTGGAATAGTTTGTTTTTACTGAATTCCCAGCTTGCAGCCTTGCAGCCCAAGCTGGAATAAAGCCACAAGTCAAAAGCTGGGCATTTCTCAAGCAGATGTTTTCTTTGCTCTCGTGGGAAAGGAGCCCAACCAGCCTCTTGTCCCCTTCGGAGCCACCCCAGTAGAAGTGACTGGGGCAGCAGCTCTGGCTAGGGACCCCAAGTTTCCTACCACAAGATGCACCAAGATTCGGAGAAGTTAAAATACTGTCCAGGGCTGCTGGCAAGGCTGGGAACAGGCTCTGGGCAAGCAGCAAATCCTGGCTGTGTAGTTGGGAGGAGAAGCCCAAAGGGTTCCTGCTTTCCCCAGCCCTGCTGGCACCAGTGCGGGGAGCTGGCAGCTGTGTCCAGCTTCTCCTGGCCGCTTCCAAGCATCGCTGCTCTAGCTGGGACGACCAAAAGTCACGAGCTGCTGGTGTGTCTGGAGCAAGGATGGAGGTTTATATGTCTGCAGGGGTCAGGGGTGGGTCTGGATGTGGTCTGATGGGTCTTCTAGGTGGTGATTGAGGTTATTAAGGTTTTTCTGCCAAGTGTTTGTGGAGGTCATCCTGCCGAGTTCTTGCATCCTTCCCATGAATCTGCAGTTTTCCCGTAGCCTTGTCTCCCTCACGGTCAGGATAAATTAGATGTCTCTGTCTTTGATGGGCAAGAAGATGCAGGTGGTAGGAGGAAGCCCTGCTGTCTGTGGGGAAGGGGAAGCCGCCTCCCGCTGTCTTGTTGTTCTTCTCTGTTTGTTGTCCTTTCCTGCCCCATCCTGTGCAGGAGCCTGCGAGGAGGAGGACGGAGCAGCGAGAAGGCTCCAGCACCCTGCCAGCTCCTGGGGGGATGCTTGGGGCCACCGTGCCCAGGGCAGGAGTGGTGACAAGTCAGCCCTGGGATTTTGGCGACAGTGCAGAGGCAGAGCGGTGCTCGGGTGCAAGTGTGTGTGTGTGGGGTGGCTCCCTGCGAGCCGTCGTGCAGGCACAGCCCTCGCTGGGGCTGCAGGGGAGCTCATGGTCAGGGGCTGTGTCCGTGCAGGGTGCCTGTTCTGGGGCTGCAGGTAATGTGCCCAGGCTGGACGGAGCCCACTGCATCCAGGCTTTACCATGGGATAGGTCTAGTACCCCCTGCCCATATCTCAGCCTTGTCCTGTTGCTTTTCTGCAGCCTGTGTTTAACAAATGCAGTCTCTTGGGCTTTGCTGGTGCTTTTTTAAGTCATGGCCATAAATCTGTCGCTTTTTCCCATTTTCCCTTCCTCCTCTTGCCTGTCGCTCCCTGCTGCCTTCCATCCCCAATGCCCCTCAACCTCCAGCCAGACCCCGTTCCCATTCAGGTGGCTCAGAAAGTGTTGTGCCTTGCTGATTTAAGTTTCAAGCATCTCACGTGCAGATGGCCCCAATACCAAGAGCTTGTCCAAACGGAGCCACGAGCAGGGTCTGGCAGCAGGAGCCCTGCCGGCTGGGGGTGTCCTGCCGTGAGGCTGGGGGCTGCCCCCCTTCCTGCAGGGCTCTGCGCTGGCTCAACCCCCCGATCCCAGTGCCTGCAGGCGGGAGAGGGGCTGGGGGTGCTCCTGGCTTCACACTGAGTGTGTTTTGGTTCTCTTGCAGGGAAGGTGACTGGTGGCTGGCTCATTCCCTCACTACAGGACAGACGGGCTACATCCCCAGTAACTATGTCGCGCCCTCAGACTCCATCCAGGCTGAAGAGTAATTGCCATCTTTTAGACAGTTTAAAGACGAGCGATAGCAAACGCGCCCTGCCGCCCTGCCCCTCTCCTGGGCAAAGCCTGCAAGGCCTCGGGTTTTATCCCTTTTGTATTATTTTTCCCTTTGGAATTTGCAAACCCCATAAATGTTTCCCAGCCTTTCTTTACGACCCATCAAATGTGGAGGTGCGGCGTGCTTGCACGGTGGAGGAATGAGCGGTGGTGTAGCAGGGGCTGCGGTGGACTCGGTGCTTTGGTCTGGTTTTTATTCTGCAGGGATACACAGCCATGTGTGAGGATGCTGCTGGCTCTGCCTGCACGGATCAGGCTGAGTGAGAGGCAACTGTCACACAGGGAGAGCAGGCAGAGGCAAAGCTGGCCATAAGTCCAAGAGCAGAAGGTGCCAGCCATGTCCCCATAGCCCGTCCCCAGCCAGCAGCATGGCACTGCCCCCCCAGCAAGAGCTCAAGGGGCTTCAGGGGTCCTCAGAGCTCCTCATTTGGGGAGGCTTTTGGAGTGAAGGGGTTTTGTGGTCCGTGTTGCAGGGTTGCTCCTCAGGAGGTGCCCAGCCCAGGCTCTACGTGGGCACTGCTCACCTGGGGTGTTAGAGCTCGGAAACGCAGCCTGTGGTCTCTGAAACCTGCAGCGAGGGGGCTGGGGCCACTGCTTGGACAGGCAGTGGAGGGGTCAGGCGAGTGCTGGGCACTGAGCTGCTGCCCTGCTCTTGCAGGTGGTATTTTGGGAAGATCACTCGCCGGGAGTCCGAGCGGCTGCTGCTCAACCCTGAAAACCCCCGAGGGACCTTCCTGGTCCGGGAGAGCGAGACCACGAAAGGTGAGTAGGGCTGGGGGAGCCAGCCTGGAGGAGCCCCTCTGCAGAGGTGGGGGGACATCCATGCATGGACCTGAGCCCCTCCATCACTCCGCGTGGTCTGGGTTCTCCCAGCTTAGGCACAAGGAGTGGGAGAAGAAGAAAAGACTTGGACCTTGTAGACTGGAGCCCATGTCCAGGGTTGCTGAGCGATGCCCCTCAGGACGAGGGGCATCCTGGGTCTCCCCCTGCCAGTGCCGGTCCCCAGGGAGCAGATGCTGATGCACCCAGTAAATCCCCAGTGACACCCCTATGCCAAAGACACTGTTACCAACAAGACTTCTGTATCATAGAGGAGCGCGGCCGCTTCTCTCCTGTGCAGTTTGCCCAGCGGTTGCCCTTTAAAATGATGCTTCAGCTCTTGTCGGAATGGGAGTTGGGTGCCCCACCAGCTCCAGCAGGACCACCAAGCAGGATGCTCTTTTTTCCTGGTTCATTTTTTTTTACATCCCCAAGCAGATGTTTTTTGGTTTTTTTCCTCATCCCTATATACTGGCAAAATCTTGAACTTGTGCTTCTGGGCAACCAGGTAGAGGTAGTGATGAATTTCTGGGTCCTTCTTCCAACTCTTTATACTGTTTTTGTGCCTCCCAAACGTGCGAGTTTTGATCTTCATGGTTCAACTGCCTGAGGATGCGGTTTCTTACCTGGAAATGTGGTTTAGTTTGGCTCCAAATGCTCCTTTGGGAAAAAGTCCTTGATGTTCCATCCTGTTTTCCTGCCTTGAACTTGCCACTATTTATTTTATCCTGGTCGAAACACTTCACTCAAGCAGTGGCATAAATCTTCTCTTTCGTTATTTGTGGCCTCAGCAGCGCGGGGTTGCTCTTGTGTGGGCAGAGCAGAGGCAGGCACTGAAAGTGATGCCCACGATGGGATTTCTGGAGCAGGGAGCTGGACCCACCTGCCCCATGGCTTCCCTCTGAGATGCCAAGATATTGTGGTTGTGGGTCAGCAGCTCTCCCCAGCCTGTCTCCTGCCTGGTCCTCTCCACTGGTCAGCATCCCCCTTTGCCTCCAGAGCTGGGTTCACCCCTTGCTACGGGGGCTGCTCCTCCTCCTGCCCACTGGGCCCCCCTAACCCCAGCAGAGTCTCTGATGCCAGCCATGGTCTGTCCCCATGGTGCTGGATCCTCTGAGCCGCAGTGGCCGAGTGCAGCGTTTGTGTGGACACAGCAGCAGTGATGCTGCACGCTGCGTGTGGCTGGAGAGAAGGACCTGTCAGAGCTGGGGGCACTGGAGGGGTTGATGCCCCTTGCTCCCACTTGCCCAGTCCCACGGGGATGCTCACCTGACTCTGGCTGCCCAGTTCTGATCTCTGGTGGGACGCCATGGGGAGCACCCATCTGTGGCACATCTCCCCCCCCAACCCCTCGGTCCTGCCCGCAGGTGCCTACTGCCTCTCCGTCTCCGACTTCGACAACGCCAAGGGGCTCAACGTGAAGCACTACAAGATCCGCAAACTGGACAGTGGCGGCTTCTACATCACCTCCCGCACCCAGTTCAACAGCCTGCAGCAGCTGGTGGCCTATTACTCCAGTGGGTAGCCACTCGGGGCCCCGAGGGGTCTGGGGGACACCCTGGGTACTGTACCTGGCCTCACTGTAGGATAGGTGCTGCTGGGAAGCCAGTGTGGAGCTGGGGGTCACCAAAGCAGTTTGGGGGGACCCTGGTGAAAAGCTGCTTGGGTTTTAGGGAAGAGGGGAAGAGGGTGAGGAGGAGGGTTTGGGTACAGTTCTCTGAGGTGTTTTGCAGGGAAGATGTGGGGCAAAGATTGTTGGACCTAAAATGCCCAGTGTCACCCTGGTGTTGTCCCCTCCTGTGCTAGAACACGCCGATGGCTTGTGCCACCGTCTCACCAACGTCTGCCCCACGTCCAAGCCCCAGACCCAAGGCCTCGCCAAGGACGCCTGGGAAATCCCCCGGGAATCGCTGCGGCTGGAGGTCAAGCTGGGACAGGGCTGCTTCGGAGAGGTGTGGATGGGTAAGGACTGCTCCCACCCCACTGTCCCCACTGGGTCACCGCTTGCATCCTCTCTGCAGCCGTCTGTGAGTGCCCAGAGCCTGCAGTGGGGTCGGGGAGCAGGCAAGGGACAAGCTCCCTGCGCCATAAATGTGTCCTGAGTGGCATGTCCTGTGCCGCAGGGACCTGGAACGGCACCACCCGGGTGGCCATCAAGACATTGAAGCCTGGCACCATGTCCCCAGAGGCCTTCTTGCAGGAAGCCCAGGTCATGAAGAAGCTCCGGCACGAGAAGCTGGTTCAGCTCTACGCTGTGGTTTCAGAGGAGCCCATTTATATCGTCACCGAGTACATGAGCAAGGGTGAGTGCAGGAGCAATGCGGGGTGGGTGGCCAAGGGGCTCTGATCCTCTGGGTTGCTGTGACCATGGTCTTCCTCACAGGGAGCCTCCTGGACTTCCTGAAGGGTGAGATGGGCAAGTACCTGCGGCTGCCCCAGCTCGTGGATATGGCGGCTCAGGTGGGTTTGTGCATCCCCAGGCCTCCCGCTTTCCCCTCCAAGGGCACAGGCTGCTCGAGCACCTCGCTGTGCTGTAGTGGCTGTTGCCTGTTGCCTGTAGGGTGGTGGGTGGTGGGGGGCTCCACAGCCTCGCCTGGTTTTGGTTGCGTGCTGCCATTGCATCTGGGTGCTGGGCCCGTAGCTGGGTTGCAGACACAGAGCATCATTTTGCCCATTCCCATTGCTGCTGGCTCTCCCTGGCCAGCACACCTGTATCTCTAAGGGTTTTCTTGAGCACCCAGCTGCTTCCACACCCTGGGTTGGGCTCCACTGTGGAGCCATTCCCTGCAGTAGTGCCAGGCGCTCCCTACCTTGGTGCCCCATCTCCTGGTCCCTGCAGATCGCGTCTGGCATGGCCTATGTGGAGAGGATGAACTATGTCCACCGGGACCTCCGGGCAGCCAATATCCTCGTGGGGGAGAACCTGGTGTGCAAAGTGGCTGATTTCGGCTTGGCACGCCTCATCGAGGACAACGAGTACACCGCTCGGCAAGGTGCGTGCCCAGTGCTGCTGGCTCCGTGCCCACGCAGGTGGCACCGGAGAAATGGCCACTCCATGGGCCCTGGTCCCCAGGGGTGTGCGTTGCATCTCGAGCCAGCACACAGCCCTGGCTGCACAGGAGTCCTGGAGGTACTCGCAGCCCACGTGCCTTCAGGAGCAGCCCCTCACCCTGCTTCTCCATCCAGGTGCGAAGTTCCCCATCAAGTGGACGGCGCCTGAAGCTGCGCTGTACGGCAGGTTTACCATCAAGTCAGACGTCTGGTCCTTCGGCATCCTCTTGACCGAGCTGACCACCAAGGGCAGAGTGCCATACCCAGGTGAGGGCTGGCATCCCTGTTGTGTTGCCCAGATGCATTCCATCAGCTCCAGAGCCATCTTTCAGAGGAGCAAACTGATGCAAAGTTTCTCTTGCGATTCAGGCAGGCAGGGTGGGTGGGTGCAGGGGTGAGCTGCCTCTGCTCCAGTTGGATCCTGCCCAGAGCCCACATGGGATTCAGGGTCACAGCCACCCCGTCCCGCTCAAGTCTCTGAGGCTGATGGGGACAAGCACTGTTGGGCTGAGGGTCCCTCTTGCCCTGGGTCAGGTCACTGGGGTTGCCTGTTTAGGCTCTACCCAGTGCGATGCCCTTGGTGTCCCCTCTGGGAAAGGCGCGGTGCAGGGTCTGGCCTAGCTCTCACTCAGCGCCGTGTCTCCTCTGGCTGCATGCAGGGATGGTGAACCGGGAGGTGCTGGACCAGGTGGAGCGAGGGTACCGCATGCCCTGCCCGCCCGAGTGCCCCGAGTCCCTGCACGACCTCATGTGCCAGTGCTGGCGGAAGGACCCAGAGGAGCGACCCACCTTCGAGTACCTGCAGGCTTTCCTGGAGGACTACTTCACCTCGACAGAGCCCCAGTACCAGCCCGGCGAAAACCTATAGACCCGGAGCTGCTCCGGGCACAGGGACACTGCTGTCCTCGCTGCAGGGCGCCGAGGGCTGGCCTCCCCGCTGAGGGGCCGGTTTTGGTGGAGCAGCCCTGGAGCAGGATGGGGCATCGTCTCCGGATGTGGCCAGGGGAGGTGCTGGGCCCCCCCGTCGCTCATTAAGACTTCTGGCCCATGTTTAACGAAGCAGTGCTGTCCCGCTGGCGAGAGGAACCTATGGGCATCGGTGGAGCCGGCTTGGGAAGGCAAGCAGAGCATCTCCTGGCGAGAGACTTGGCTTTTGGAAGACTTTTGGCCTCAGCAACTCTGGGGTGAACCCAGAGGAACTGGGAGGCAGCACCCCCCACCTCAGACACACAGCCCTGGCCTCCTGCACCCCCTTTCTAAATCAGCACAAGTTTTCCTGCCCCCTCACCCCCCCCCACCACCATCTCCACCTTGGCTCTGGTTCTCCCAAGGGTGCTGGCAGAGACATTTCACCACGGGGAAGGCACAAGCCCTGGCTGGTACAGATGGGATGACGCACTGGAGCAGCGGTGGCAGTGGGATGCTGGCAGTCCCCCTTCCTCAGACGTCCCTCTGGCCTCGCTGTGGCAGAGCTCTGCGGCTGAGCTGTTCTAGTGGATGCTGGGAGCATGAAATATGGCTCTGTGACTCTGGGTACCGTCACCATCCCATGGGAGCACCCAGGCACGCATTCAAGTCTTCCAGCTGCATCTGTCCCCCAAAGGGACCTATCTCATGTCTCCTGGGAGCAGTGCCGAGCCCTGCCTGTGGCCAGTCCTGCCACCCTGCCTGGGCTTTCTTCCACCGAGCACTCCTGGTCTTCCAGCTGGCCCCTGGGAAGCACAGCACAGCCCCCCATAGCTCCCTCCCCATCCCCACTGCCAGCTCTCCTTCCTTGGGCTGGCCCTGCCACCAAACCCGGTGCTACCAGAGGGCTCGGGTGTGTGGTGAGAGCAGCTGTTCTAGGGCTGGATGTGTTTTGAGGGAAATATTCAGTTTTCATGGATGCTTTTGTCCATCTGGTATGTTTTTAGCTGCCCTCCCCCCACTCCTTGTGCGCAGTCCCCATTGAGTGAGATGGTGGCCATGGGCCACCACCCCAGAGGAGAGTCCCGGGTAGCGTGGTGCCACACAGGAGATATCTGCATCCTTGTCTGCCCCCCTGCTCGTTCCCAAAGGCCTCAGCCCTGTTTCCGCAGTGGGTAGCTATCCGTGCCCTGTGTCACCCCCCCAACACACAGGGCTGAACCCCAGGGCTGGTGGGGCATCACCCAGCCCCTGCCTTGTACATAGCCCTCCAGCAGCCCCCACACCCTCCCAAACATTTACTTAGTTGCATGTGTTGGTTTTTTCCCCCTCCTGCAGCTGCAAAACGGTGGCTGTGGTGGCTCCTGAGGCTTGACTCCCTCACCTCTCCATGGCTTGGACACCCTTGGTGCCCCTTGCTTGGAAAGAACTGGGAGTCTTTGGGTGCTTTCCTGGACCAGGTGGGCTGGGAGTACAGGAGGTGCTGGAAGGCAAGGGTGCTGGACCTGGTGGAGGGGACCTGGAGAAGGGAGCCAGTGGCTTCACATGCCTCTGGGTCCTCAGACAGTGGAGGGGGTCTTGCCTCCACATGGCTTGTGGGATGGGGTTTCCCTCCGGCACAGCCTCCTTGCAGGCAGCAAACCCAAACCACCTCTCACCAGCACCCACTGTGGTGCCAGGTGTTCCATGGAAGCCAAGTGTGGGCAGGGGGGCAGTCAAAACCCCCTCCCCAGCCCCCAGAAGAGCAGGGTCCGGGCTCACTGCTGCCTTCTCCTCACTCCTGTAGCTCCCTGGCTACTTATTTATGAATGAAGTGCTTAATTGGTCGGTGGCTCCTTTTTAATGAGTAAAAAAAACCTTCAAAATCAGCTTGAATGGTCTCTTCAGGGAACGGAGAGATCCTGCCTTTGCTGGCTTGGAGAACAGTGACTGGTTTAATGGATTTTTTTAAATAATTTTGGGACTCAGCCTTTTCTCCCCTCCCTCCTAGCAGATTTGCTGCACCTGCATTGGGGCAGGTGCTCTCCAACCTCAATGTTCTGGGTCTTTCCATGTTTGCATCTCCGGGACGAGTGGCCGCCTCATGCCCATCAGCGCTACCAGAGAAGCCCTGTCCCCTGGCAGCTGGTCCAAGGGGTGCCACGTGCCATAACTCTGCCAACCTGTACAAGATCCCCATCCCTGGGAGAAACCTCTTAAAACTGTCACGTGTGGAAGCCAGATTTGGTCTGAAAGCTGGGGAGCGAGAGTGCAAGAGCACGTGTTACGGTGTGACCTTTGGGCGTCTGTACGATGTGCAGCGTCTTGCGCAGCAGGAATGGGATCAATCCAGTGGTTTCTTCTGGCTCTTCCCAGCAAGCGGCAGAGCAGGAATGCACCCTCAGCACAAGGAACACCCTGACCTGACTTAATTCCCTGTGGCTTTTGGGAAGTTCTGATGAAGACAGTAAAGCAGTCCCTGCACACACATTGTCTACGTGGCCGTGTGTCCTTCCATGCATCCGTGCAGCAGTTTCAGTGGGACCCAGCATCTCCAGCCAGCACAACCCGGAGGCTCTGGGGATCGAGAACCTCTCCTCCATCACCATTGTCATCTGCCAATTTATTTTTTAAGCCAATAAACTCCAGAGGGGAACCCCCACCATGGGGTCAATAACACCTGTAAGATGTTCTCCTCTGCTGTTCTCATTTTTTTTAACCCGTGTTTTGTAAGATCTCCAGCTGACTATGCAGAGAACATGTGGATCTGTGTCTCTCTCCCCAGCTCCCCTCTCCCCCTACCTGCCTTTTTCGGTGTCTAAGTAAAATATTTAGCCTTTTTTTTTTTTTTTTTTCTTTTTTGGATAATAATAAAACTTTGGAAAAAATAAAAACAACTTGAGAAGGTCCAGCTTTGTGGGTGGTGGTGGGTGGAGATGCTTTGAAACTCTAATGTTGATGTAAATACTTTTCAATTTGATAATTAAATACAAACAGACCTCACAAAAAAATAAGTGTCACTTGTTTATATGGGAGGATTTCTTAACATCTCTGTCACTTGAGCCGGTGGTTCCCAGAGTACGGACAGTGCCTGTGTGTGGGTCCTGGTGCTTCAGATGCTTTTTCTAGATGGTGCTTCTGGCATCTGGTCCACTTTAGTGCTGCTGGAGCCATTCCTGTCCCCCCACATGGACTCATGGTCCAGTGCAGTCCCAGCGCCTGCTCCTGCAAGGAGCCTCTTCCCTCATGTCCCTCATCCTCTGAGGGGCAGGGGCAGCTGGCTGGCAGTGGTGGGTGAGCTCCCCATGCCTGGACTGCTCCAGGAGGGAAGCACTGCCATGATGGACATGGAATCAGGCCAGTGTGCTCCAAGCTGAGCTGGGATGCAGCCTGCATCGCTGGTGGGGTCCCAGTTGCAGCTGCCGGTGCCATCAGAGGACTGTGGCACATGCCACTGGCACACGGTGGTAGCCAGGAGGGACCCCATGGGCTCTTCTGCTGGATCCATCACTGTTTCCCAGCCTCTGTGAGGTTAGCCAGGTCCCTGCCCACACACAGTGAGTACTGGTCCCCGTGGGGCTGTGAGTGACACGGTGACCCTGATGTGCACATCGATCTGGCCAATGCAATGATCCAAGCCCAGCAGGCAGGAGACTGAGCTGCCAACCCCCACCAGCTAGGCTGGGGGAACAGGACGAGGGACTGGGGACAGCCCTCCCTTCAGCAGAGTCTGTTTCATTAGCAACTACAAGAAGCAAGGCCTGCTTCATTAGGATAATTAGTGGATGCTGATTGGGATCCCTCACTCAGTGATTAAATAATTGATACACAGCACAGCATTGGGGAAACGCAGGCCCCTGAAAGCAGGGTCTCTGCTGCTACTGGTGATGATGCTCTTCCTCCACCACCACCACCACCACGCTCTGGGGTGTTTAATTTAGAGTCCTGATCCCCTGGTTCTGGCTGCTCTGTGCTGGCGTGTGGCTGCTCTCCCCTTCCCGGGCTGGCAAGTGACTCAGTTTTACCACCTTAGATATTTAATGCTTTATGCTTTGCTTCTCTTTAAAGCAAGTATGTGATTGAGGGATTATCTGTCACCGCCAAGTTCCTTGGTCTATGTGAGATGTGTGGGCTGGGGTGGGTCAGTGGGGTCACCCCCAGGAGGGGAGCTGAGGCTGAGCTCCTCCAGCCCTTGGCTTTGCCCCCTGGGCAGTGAGAGTGTCTGCGGTGGGTGGTGCCCAGGGGATGAGGGGACTGGATTTGGTGCTTCCAAGCCCTGCCCATGGCATCGTTTGCTTCCTCCTCTTTCTGTCCCGTTCACTCAGTGTCTGATTCTCAGCAGACCTCAATTGGTGTCAGATGACTTGGGCAGCTGAGGCATCTTAAAAAGATGATGAGGGCAGCCAGCAGTACCTGTAGCCCACCCTGGCTGCTTTCCCATGGACCCCCCCCACCTTGGTGGTGCCTCTCTCAGTTTCTGAACTCCTTTGTAAAGGCCAGCCCTGTGAAATGGGGTGGAGAAGGGGGTGACCTTAGCCTAGAAAGGCAAAAACTTGCTGGGCCGGGAGGTGGGAGATGGGAATTGCTGCCTGGGTCTGCTTGGACCAGTGAGAGACCCTGCAAGCCGTCCCAGCACGAGTCGGACAGATGTGCCTTCGGATTACACCGCCTGCCTCCTTTAATGGGCTTAATCTTGCTGTTTGCTTTGTGCTTCTGTTTTGCCCTGTAAGTCCAGGAGAGGATTTGGGTGTCAGAGCAGGGGCTGTAGCTGCCCACACAACAGGGCTGGTGAGGAGGTGGGGGTCCTGTGCTGGCAGAGGGTTTCTAAACTGGTGAGGGTGAGATGCTGTTTGGCCTTGACATCCCCTTTGCTTTCCCCAAAGTGCATTGAGTCCTGGCTCTTGATTTGGGCTCCCAAAGCATAAATGCTTGCGAGTTTACCAACGACATGAAACTGTGGGGAGCTGTTGACACTCCTGAGGGCAAAGAGACCCTGCAGACAGACATGGACAGGTTGGAGAGCTGGGCGATCTCCAACCACATAAAATTTAACAAGGGTAAGTGCTGGGGTTTGCACCTGGGACATGGCAACCCTGGATGGACAGACTGGGGAGCAGTCCCGCGGAAAGGGACCTGGAGGTTCTGGTCAATGACAAATTGAACATGAACCAACAGTGTGCCCTGACAGCCAAGAGGGACAACCGTGTCCTGGGGTGCATCCAGCATGACATTGTCAGCTGTGTGAGAGGGGATAGTCCTGCTCTGCTCTGCACTGGTGCAGCCCCACCTCAAATATTGTGTGCAGTTTTGGGCACTGCAGTATGAAAAGGACATCAAACTACTGGAGACGGTCCAGAGGAGGCCACGAAGCTGGTGAAGGGTCTAGAGGGGAAGTCATATGACGAGCAGCTGAAGTCACTTGGTCTGTTCAGCCTGGAGGAGACCGAGAGGGGGACATCGTAGCCATTTCTGCTTCCTCACAAGGGGAGGAGGAGGAGCAGGTGGTGAGCGCTTCTCGCTGGTGACCAATGACAGGGCCCAAGGGAATGGCAGGAAGATGATGTGCCAAGGGTGTTTTTTTCCTTTTCCTGACCCTGCTGTGTCACTGGTCTGTTATGTGACCTAGAAAAGAAAATGATCTCTCCTTCAAATGGGAAGACAAAGGAATAGTTTAAAGCTCCTGCTTCGTGTATCTAGGGAGCACCAGGCAGATGGGAGCTTTATAATACAGCAAGGTGATGAGACTGTGCCAAAGCCCTTGCACGCAGTGTCTAGGCTTAACAGGACTGGCACAGCACAGTGATGGTGTTAAACCCCACTGCTTTCAGAGTCACAAATGGACCTACCCCTGGAGTGGCAACAGAGCTACCCCACTGCTCTTCTGGCTGTCCTCAAGACCAGGGCAAAACATCTCTGAGCTTTCTTCTGTACAGCCAGCAAACGTCTGCCCGAGGAGCTGCGTCTGTACAAGCTCGTCCCAGTTTGTGGTGCACAAGCAGGGAAGCTGTGGGGATGCTTTTCAAAAGCCATCGAGTTCGACCTGTTCTGCAGTTGCAGGCTGGTTTTTCATGGTCTCTTTACAGAAAAGGACAAGCACGGCATTAGCATGGGATGTGTGACCTGATTGGGTTCCTCGCTCTGCCCGAGGCTTTCTGTCTGACCATGATGAAGTTGCTTTAATTTTCTGTCTTTAAAACGAAGATGCTATCTCAGTGCCTGAAAGAGCGTAAGAGCGTGCTGGTGAGGGCTGCGGGCATATCAAAGAGCGCTCTTTATCTACGTTTTGGGTCAGAAGGCTGCCCAAAGTTTCTTACCCATCAGTTTAAAATGCTTTTTTTTTTTTTTTTTCTTTTTCCTCCAAGTTGGGTCTCGCAGAAGGGAAAGCCTGCAGCCACATCTTGTCTTGAACCCAACGTAAGAAGCCAAGCCTTGCCTCTCATCCAAAGAACTGTCTGGCTTCATGGCTAGGATTTATTTAAATTGCTGCAGAGTGCAACTTGGCTAGTTAGCAACAGAAAGTACTCTTAAAAGAAGTGACTGCATCAGCTTAAGTTAAATTTAAACTTACTGAGTTGCTCAGAGTGCAGGTAACAGTCCCGCCACAGCTCACAATTGAGATGCCCTCCCCTCTCCTTTTGGTTTGTTATTTATGCTGTAGGTGATGACAGCGACTGGGGTTCCCCTCAGCCTGACAGGTGACAAGAGCTGCCCTATCTATTCTTGGTGGCGTGGCACGCACCATGAAAACACTCATAGGCCCTGAACCCCTTCCAACTTGGACTTGGTCTTTAGGGCTTTAGAGAAAGGGTGGAGGAAGCCGGTTTCAGCTCCAGGCACACAGCTCCTACAGCCTTTAACTAAGGGGCTCCTGTCGGATCTGATAGTCATGTCTCTGCAGCGTGCCCCCCTTCTTTCCTGGTACTACGCGAGGTCATGGCCAAAGCTGGGGAAGGGCCAACAAAACCAAATCTCCTTCCTGGATGGCTCGTGGCAGTCTGGTCTCTGCGCATAGCAGGCAGACAGGTCAGCAAGATGCAGTGTCATGGGATGGCCTTACACTGCATAGGTGCCTGGCAGATAACACTTTTACTGCTGGCACTGGAGATTAGTGGCTTTCAGAACACGGCTCTGGGGTTTAATTTCGTTAAGTGGTAAGGAAAGGGGAAATCTATCACGTAAGTGCAGAGAGAACCAGAAGTGACCTCCTGTGCTGTGCGCAAGATAGTCTGTTCAGGAATTCCCAGTATGGTTCTCAGGTTAAACAGCTAACGAGTCAGAGCTGGGAGCTACAGGGCAAACAGGCCCTACCTCTTGCTGCAGACTCTGGGGTTACTGAGCTGGGAACAGAACAAGACAAACATATGATTGCTAGGCGAAGGCACCTGCAATGAGCAGTCTATGCATCATGCTGGGCAGGAGGCCACAAACCAAATTTATAAAGCTTTATTAAACATTTTGAACAGCTGTGCAATGAACAAACAATACTCTGGAAGTTTCACAACCTTTTCGCTTGAACTTACTCTGGACAGCAACAGCCAATTCTGCTGCTCTCCACCATCAAACTGAAGTAAAGACAAACAGATGGCAAAGGGGAGGAAACCCTTTTAAGTTTAAAGACAGTATTTTGTGTTAACCTCTAAGGTTTCCCACAAACAAGCTTCTGCCCTGGCTTGGGCTTCCCAAGAGCCACAGCTGCATGGAATAACGTATGCAGGAAGGAGCTCTGCACAGTTGTGGCTAAAGGGCTAACCCACCACCACAGTTTCTCAACATCCTTCTGCCAGGGAAGACAAGACACCCGGCACTCCTCTTGCCTCCTCTATTCTCCTGTCAGTAGCACCAGCACCTTCTGTCATCCCTGGCCTGAAAACACCACCAGTGAACACGGTTGAAGCATTTACTGCTTCAAGGCCATACATTCACCTCGGTAGCCTTCCTGCCCTGCCCACACCTGGCCTTCTGGGCTAGCATGAGTTTTATAGGGCGAGGTTCACAGTGGCTTTCACAAACCCAGATCTTGCAGCATACCATTTCTTTGTTCCAACAGTCCAATACCTTGGTAAACTCTGGAAATCTACGAGGAGGGGAAGAGACAGTCTCCGCTACCTGTGAGGCTTTATAAAAGCAGCAGCATAACTGAGGCTTTCAGGCTATGATCTCGGAGCATAAGTAGTTCAGAAAGCACTTTGGCAGTGCACACATCTCTTTGGCAGGCTGAGCAGGAGGAGATGACTCGACTGCCTCTGGCTCCAGCAGCTTTTGGCCAAGTTCATCTGTGAGCTGTAGCGCTTTCCCTTGATCAGCATGGCGGGAAGGCTGGCTCCCCACAAAGAGGAAGATGGAGAGAATCTTGAAGCTACTCGAGCAGAATCAGTGGGCTGAGCGCCTCGAGTTAGACCACTGTGGCCTAATGCAGACAAGTGACTGCCACACGACTCCACCACTGTGCAACAGCTGGGTAGAGGCCAGCAGCGTGGTCCTCCACCAGGTCTCAGGAGGGCTGGTGATATGCGAATGAAAAAGATTTCTCCTAAAAAAGCAGGTGGTGCTACCAGAGTTCACACAGTAAACAAGTCGAATTTCACAGGCAGAGTGGGAGGAATTTACCATTCTAGTCCACACGCAGTTAGAGGAAACAGGCCGGTTTTATTCCAGGCACACGCCTAACACCCCCTCCCTCCTCCCTAGCCCACCCCCTTTCTAAAAGCAAAACGAGCCCTCAGCAGACTGGAAGATTGTTTTCTAGGTGCCCACTATGCTGGGATCGTGAGCTGATTCTGGCAACTGGGATCCTGTGCAGTGATACAAGAAGCAGTTCCCCCAGCAGCTGTAGCAGATGAGGAATAGAGCTGCCAGGAAGACCAAGGCACAAATCGTGCAAGGTTTCCGTTCCAGGAGGAAACTGAGCAGGTAGAAGCCCATGAACATTGAGTGACTGAACCACAGTGCTGGGTTGAGGGGCTTGGGTATGAGCAGGACAGGTAGCAGCCACTGAAGGCAATACATTGTGGCTGGCTGGCTGGGGCCTGGTGGCAGCAGCAATCAGATGTGCTCCAGAACAGTCTCCAGCAACTCCTCTGGCAAGCAGGCAAGTCAGTCTGAGTTCTGTAGGGAGGAGTAAAACATCAGACAGTCAGAGAAACACAGAAAAAAAAAAAATTCAACAGACATTCTTCCCCTACAGCTTCCCAACTATCATATGGTGATACCTGAACTCCCAGTACTAAATTCTGGTGTGTCTCAGAGCTGGTGGAAAGTTTCCTGCCTTCTAAACCACTTGGCTGGGAACACCTATTGCTGGTGTAGAAGTGTATCCCTTGTGTGCTCTGTTCTCGGGCTTTTACCCAGTCTAACAGTTGTGAGACCTTTTTCTCTAGCATAGTGTAGGTACAGAAAGGGAGAGGGGGAAAAGAGAGGAAAACAAGCTACTGCAGCCTTCCCTACACATGTATTTATCCAAGACTGTAGAAAGAACCAGAGTGACAGTATAAAGAAAAGCAACGAGGTGCTACGAAGAAGTGTTAAGGAAGTGTTAGTGTGGAAGTGTTAAGTGCACAAACTGCTTCCTCCCCAGGCACAGACCCATCATAAAGTCTTCCAGTGGGATAGCATAAAATTCAAGCTATATATCTAGCTTCCCAGAAGAGCCCTGATGGTGTCCAGGCTGCAAAACAAAGGGGAGAACACACACCTGCTTAAGGGATTTATAATCCTTGCCAATCAGCTAAAGTCAGATAAGACAAAGTATGTGAATAGATCAAAGAGGCGACAGTCTCAAAATGGCAATTTTCATAAGTGCTGTAAACAGATGATTTCCTCACTCAGATTATTATAAAACCCTGTGGAAGCAGTGAGCTTTTAGAGCTTCTCTAAGCAGTGGTGGCACCACACTACAAACCCAGGAAACATGCTTCTACCACGTTGACTACACTATGTGTGGAATTTTTGTCTTTCCAAGCAGCTCAGACATCTTCATCCAAGAAATTCAGATAGCTTTGAAAATAATAAATGCCTTATGGGTGTTTTTACAGGGCTAGAACTGTTGAAAGGGGACAGAAAAATGGAGTTTATCATCTGGGATAGAACAGCAGGTCGGGTTAAAAGATATCACTGTCAAGAGGGAATAACTGGAAGATTTCCTTCAGTAGGGAAACCATGAGAAGCGGGTGCACAGAGACTCCTAGCTTATTACCCCAAGAAGGCAAAACCACACAGGAATGCTGAAAAAGGGAAAAGCTTGGGAAGCGTGCTCTTTCCTGTAGCACATCATGCTGACATGCAGCAATGCTGAATGGAGCAGCTGCCAGCCAGGGCACAAAGGCAAGCGAGAGGGCAGTCCCAGCCTCGCAGATGGCCACGGCCTTACCCCCACCTTGCAGAGACCAGCCAGCTCCTGGCAGCAATCCCTTCATCTGAAAACACTCAGCTGAGCAGCACTCTGTCAGAGGGAGGGAGGGCTGAGCTGAGCCGGTTAGGATTACCACTGGGGGGTGGGAAGGTTAGTGGGATGAAGGAGTGAGAAGGTAAACAAACAGCACATTCTGCTGGCTCCTGTTGGCAGGAGAAGGGATTTCCTGGTGAAAGGAGGGAGTATGAGGGATTGCATTGAAAAGCCAAGAGAAAACCACACATGGTTTTCTTCCAAAAAAACACTGAGGTCAGACTTGTCTTACAGCTCTGTAAGCTCATAGGCACCAACTGGCTCTGTTGTCAGAAGCAAGTAGCGTGCTGCCATCCACCGTGTTCTTAGCAGCAGGGTCTATTTTAGTGTTAGTGAGAGAGAACACGGGCCAAGATCTCTACCAGGGCAAAGAGATAAAGAGGATCGGGGGAAAGTATGTTGTGCTGGCTCTCCTGGAAGAGAGCATTCTCCAGCAGAGAGGGCAGCTGGGGCTCAATTAGTAAAACTAAGCTGCAGTTAGGCAGTCAAAGAATAAGGAAGGAGTTAGTTGTTGTATGTTGCAACGTGGATAAAGTCAAGTCAAAGGAATAAAACTCCCAATGTTAGTCCTGTTTTATGCAGGTCATTCACTCATATCTGTAAGGGCAAGTCTAGTCCCAAGCCTGTTTCCATCATCTATAAACTGGAGATAAGGATTACATATTTCAGACCAAAACAGGCTGTCTGCTAGCCTTTGTGAATCTCTTACTTGCTTCTGGAGTGAAAGTACTGCAGGAGCATTAGATAACTTTTTTTTCCCAAGGGCCAGAATGGAGAGAAAAGATGTAACAACAAATATCTGAACAGCAAGGTAATTGAACTCCACCAGCTAACTTTTTAGTTCAGACTGCATTGAGTATAACAAAATTGTACCTAATCAATGATCTGCAGCTGCCTTAATCCTCCTGAAATGTTCCTTTCTTGGAGTTTCCTACAGTCTCTCTCCCACGTGCTCCAAACACTGAGCAGTACAAACCCCTGCATAAACGTCATGCCATACTTTCACTGGATCCAGCCCTAAAATGGGAGCAGCTTGACTCTGTAGCTGGACATGTGTGGCAATACTTGGGTCACCTGTTCCTGCAGCTCTGAAGTGGCGATGTGTCTATCAGAAGAGCACAAGGCTGGAACAAAGCTCTAGAGCACTCCAGGACGATGCCATAAATCTCTCAGCTTTAGCAAGGCCACACGTCGCTATTGAGCCTTTGGCCCCCAAACTTTATAACTGACTACAGTTCAAAAGTAAAACTGTAACCTGTGATGCATCTGCGTTTAACCCCACAGTTTGGCCTCCTCATCACAGCAGAGACTTCAGCAATAATGCTCTGAACAGCAAGTTGGTTCTAAGCGTGTAAGCATCACCTAAACAATACATCTCAGAACAAATTACCAATTTTTAAATAGTGCTATTTCCTGGAAGAGCAACTTGTTTGTAGCAATCAATGCAACCACTCTGCAGAACGAGGAATCACTTAATAGTGGTTATTTTTATTATTAAGTTTTGATGTCGATGCCTTCCACCCGCAAACCTCTTGGACTCCAACAAACACAGATGTTCAACAGTCTGGTATCTGTAGTCAGTTTGCTCATATTTTCATGAGTCCCTTTGCTCTCCACCAGTTTAAGGTCGAAACCCCTCTGTTTGCTGTATCCCACAGCGGATCCTAGATAAGGTACTTGAGACTTCCTCAAGGGAATTTCCAGTCATAAGATACATACTCTTCCTAGCTCTTCATTGGAGATTCCTTTATACAGCTGGCAATGAGACCAAGTTCACTTTCCACACTACTGATTAGAGATACAGCATCTCATCTCCTGCTATGGACTGTTTACTAAGCAGGGAACTATCACTCTCCTTGCTACCAAGAACTGAGAGTTCCTTTTTGAAGCCATAACAATATTCAGTTTTGCCCACATTCTCAAGCAAGGTGAAACGTGCAAATGAGAAATTCCTACTTTGTTTTCTTTGTCTTCTCCTCATGATGCAAGCTAAAGGTTACTATGTCCCAGAGCAAATAATAACCTGTCGCCCAACAGTACTTCTACCAGCTCCCTGTTTCACAACCATATTCTGCTTTTACTCAACCAGTTGCACTAGTTCTCTCCTGTCTGACTCATCTCTTTCCTTAGCCAGCCTGGTGTCCTGCTATTCTCAAGACTGCTCTCGTGTTCTTGCTCAAGTCATCTGACTTGGCGGCCACTCTTGTTTACTGGATGGCTCCTTTTCATTGCACCACCACTACCTCCTCTTGCTCCTCCACAGCTCATGGAGCCACCTGAACTTGCTTCAGAGCCCTTGGCAGCAGACAGCCAGCAACGTTCTCCCTGCTCTCACCACAGTCAGCGCTCTGCGGCTCCGTCTGAGCTCCATGTGCTTCTGAAGCTGCCTCCTTGGCGGTTCCTGCAGGCAGAGGAGCAGCCTGGGGATGTTCCTTGTGCATCTCATTAGTAAGCAAACACCAATGCTATTCCACATGCTTATTAATCGGCTTCCATCGTGTTCACAGCCCCTCCTTCTGTCATCTTCCCTCTCAAGACTATTCAAAACCAGCAGGTCCCAACAGCATATGCTTGTGGGGAGGATTTTCAAATTCCAGTGTGAGAGCAGGAGCACACGATTCCCAGCCAGAAACAAAACATTAATCACGACAAGTCAAAAGTGAGCAGCACAGCCCAAGTCTGTAGTGCTTTGCAGAGGACTGGTCACATTTTAGAATTTCATGTGAGGAGATAGCAAGCTGTTCCTTGATATTCTGCAAGTCAATCCAGCAGTTATGAGGCCGAGAGGTGTTCCTAGGTTTTATGCATCAGTCTGCCAACACCAACTCTGTGCCTTTCTCAAGAATGTCTTAATTCCTCAGCAGTCCATTTACCCTGTCAGGGGAGAATAATCAGCTGGCTTTCCCTAAACACTTAAAAGATAAGCTTGTTCAGACCTTACTAAGGCAGCTATTAAGCCAGTAAGGTCTGCAAGGAAATTCCCCAGCAGATGCTACAGAAACAGTCACCCAGGCTGGCAGCTGAAAGCTCTGCAATAAAGGACCGAGTAATCTTGTTCTGGGGGGTGGTGGTGCTAATCTTATCCCTTTCCAGAAGTTTCTGCTTGGGAATGAAAAGCCACTGATAAAAACAGATAAAAATCTTTTCAGTTATGCAATGCACATCAACTTAGAGCCTCAGGGACTGGCACTGAGTTTCTTACCTATATAGCTCACTTGCATACAGTTCACTGAAAACTGTTTTAATTAAAAACTCCACCACAGACACATAACTTGAACTGATGTGTGCGGGCACTGCTGCCAACATGTGTTCAAAACTAACTCTCAAACACAACATAGCACCCAAACCAGCTGCTAAAAATACATAATATCCAAAGCATGGGGGGGAGGAAGAGGTGAAAGAGCTACTGAGTGACAAGTTTTTGGAGTTCAGCTAAAAAGTGCAACAGCAGACCAGCCTTCTAGATGCCTACCCTCTCTCTTAAAGAACTCAATAACCATAACTCCGCAAACTCCAAGACCTAATTGCAGTATCAGGGATTTAACTTCAGGTGGTGGCCTTGCTGCTATTTTTTTCCTATTTTTTTAAAGCTTTATCTGCTAGTGTGACTCAGATGGAAAAAGTGAGTCTTCCATTTTTGGCAAAGGCCTTACTCCAGTCTTTGATAAGTTCATGCCTTGAGCACTGAACATAGGCTCAGAAATGGTGCAATATAATTGCAAACAGTCTCCAAAAGAGTAGCAAGTCCTTGGCTGACCAAGCCTTGAGGTTATGAAGTGTTCTGATTTTTCAACCTAGAGATAAGCCAAAGCAGCTCACTTTATGAAAAGCAGAGGCTCTCTGTTGAGCCGCTCTTTTCACTACTTCCATAGCTGCTCTCCAAGGTTTGTCACTGATTGAGGAACTAATTAATTAGCCTGTATCCAGAGGTAGTGCGGTGCCCATTCTATCTGGACTGCAACATGCTCACAGCACCAGGTCCAACAAACCTCCTCCACCTGGGAGCAGGACGACAGCAGTACTACCCATGTCTCTCCCCACAGTAAACCACAGGAGCAGAACTTAAAGTCTCCCAGCTCTGTGATGGGATGTCAACACTGACAGCTGCCACCTCTCATCTGTACTAATTTATTAATTCCCAGCGGTCCTTCGTCCTGCTCTTTGCCTTTAAATGCCAAAGATACAAATTCCAGGCCCATTTCAAGATCCCTGAGAACTGCAATTATTTTTAGCTTTAGTTTGGATCTGTTCTCTACCTCTTGTGCCTTTGACAGCCTTCAGAAACCTGGATACAGCCTGATGGAGGCCAGTTTCTGCATCTGGGATAGAGGCAAAAAGGGGTTTGGGGGAGTTCCAACACACAGGTAGGACAGGCAATAGTTCCTCCACTACAATCATGCCTGTAAGATCAGTTGCAATGTCCCAGTGCAGGAAACCTCAGTGTGTTGTGAGATGGTGCTTAAGTGCTTTGGGTTTTGCTTTCTCCTGCGTCTGGGATGCGAGGAGCAACGTGGATCCCACAGAACTCCTCTAAGCTCGCCCTGCAGCCGTCTCCGAGCGCGCGCGGGGGGGGGCGGGAGGGCTCCTGGCTGGACAAGAGCCTGTCGAGCCTCCTCTCGACCTGGCTCCGCGCTGGGAAGGTGCGAGCGGAGGCCGGTGCTCCCGCGCGGTGCCGGCCCGAGCGGGTATCGGCTCCTTCCCCACCGCCCCCCGCGGCCGAAGAGCCTTCCCCGGCCCCAAAGTGGACGCGGATCGTCCAGTCCCCGTCCCGCGGCCCGTACTCACGGCACGCCGCCGCCTCACGCCGCCATCACGGGGCCCCAAGCATGGAAGGGGAAGGCCGGGCCCCGCCTGTCCCAACGGGACCGGACTCCGGGGGCGGCGGGGAACCCGCTCCGTCAGGCCGGCGCCGGGGGCAGCCCCGCGCGCGGGCACTGCGCGTGCGCCGCGGGGGAGAGGGGATGGCTGCGCGTCGGGAGCGGCAGGCGGGCATTGCGCGTGCGCGGAGGGAGCGGCACTGCGTTTACTGTGCGTGCGCGGAGGACGGACACTACGTGCACTGCGCGTGCCGACGGAAGAAGCACTGCGTGCACTGCGCGTGCGCGGCAGTCAGAGGAGCGGGTACTACGTGCACTCCGCGTGCGCGGCGGGAAGTACTGCGAGGCGAGGAACACTGCACATGCGCAAGAGCACTGTGTAGGGGGCGTTACACATGCACAGGCCGGAAGCCGGCACTGCGTATGCGTAGCAGTGGGACATGGGAGGTGCAGTCATTGCGCGCACTGCGCATGCGCAGCGAGAGCACAGCGTCCCTGCACGTGCGCGGCGGCGGGAAGCGAGTACTGCGCATGCGCTTGGGGATGGCGTGGGCAGTGGGCACGTTTGCAAACTGCAATGTGGACTCTTGTGCCCAAGACTCCTGGCCGCGTCCCCTGCCCCTGCACTGCTGTGAGAGCTGCACTCTCGAGTTTTGTTTGGTTGTCGTTCTAGCTTTCTATAATGAAATTCCATTTTGCACTTGGAAGCCTGGTTGGCAGAGCTGTAGCAGTCATCCTGTGGCTGAGCTCCCAGCCCCATGGTGTCCATCTCAGCAAGCAGGGACAGAGAGGGATCATCCCAAATGCAGGTATTTTGGCAGCTCTGCAGGTGGCATGGAGCCATCCAGTGGAGTGGATCTGTAAGGAGCTGCAGAGAGAAGAACATCCCAGGTAATCCCAGGCCAGCAGGGAACAGACTGTTCAGTGCTGGACAAGATTTTTATGGCATTTCTCTTCAGGCAGAAGCTTTTAAAGGGCCTCTGGCTGTGCTCTGCTTCAATTCTGGGGAATATTTCTTTTAATGATTTCCTTGTGCTTTCTATAGCTGCTTGTAGCCAGTTGTCCGTTCTCATCACAAAAGGCACATCCAAGACGCACAAGATGAACCTGAAAACAGCACTGTTGGGAGTCTGAGCAGCAGCACCACGGTCCTCTCACTGCTCTGTGTGAACCACAGCAAAGTGACACCACGTATCGTATACAAATAACTGAAGAGCACCGTGGTGCCGCTGTTCCTGTAGCAGTGTGGAAGGTGAGACGGTAGAGCAGATGAACCCAGCTCTGCACTACGCATCCCACCCCTTCCCGTGTCCCATCTCCTTCCAGCTGACTCACAGCAGCTCACAGCACCTTTACAGGGTCAGACTGTGGGGTTGAGAATGTAAAAGCCAACCAGGAGCAGCACAAACGTACAAACCAGCTGAAGTTTACTTTCAGCATCACTCCCAGTGTGTAAGTTACCCACCTCCCAAACAGAAGTCGTATACCTTTCCCAATCCCAGAGCAGTGCAGTTCAGTAGTCAATGGGCTGAGAGCCGTTTCCCATCTTAACAACGGAAGCAATCTCTCAGCTTGTTGGATCCCAAAGAGAGAACCAGGCAACAAAATGGAGCAGGCTACTTCCAGCAAAGACAACAGGCAGCAGCGCTCTGCTCCCTGGGTCTCCGTATGGAGAGAGGCCAGCGCTGGCTGCCCTGTTTTCTCTCAGAGCGGGGGCACCCCCCGGAATTTGCGGATGATGTTGGCCAGCCGCTTGGCCAGCCCGCCCCGGCTCGGCTCTTCCACGTGAAATGTTCTGGTGAGAAGGTTGTAGAAGGAGCCGTAGCACACTGCCACCACTGTGCAGGTCAGGCAGATGACATTGTAGGGCATGCTGAAGTCTGGCGTCGGCAAGTTCACCAGCAGTGGCTCTGTGTACAGGCGTACAAAATAGCTGGAGCCGTCAGAGGAAGGAAACCTGGAGAGCAGAAGAGGAAAGGGAGCATCAGCCTGCACAGCACTGATGCTTCATGCTCACCACAGGGGATGAAAGCAGCCAGCAGCCTGCGGGTGCTGCGGTACAGCCCCGCTTCCCAGCACAGGCACACTCACAGTGAGGTGAAGAGGGGGCTCTGCTCCACATCCACATCCTTCATGGCAACGACGCTGGGCACCAGGGCACTAAGCACAGATGAACTAAGGAGACAAAGGACATGCTGGTGTCAGTCCAGCCAGCAAAGAGACAGCAGGAGTTCTGCCCTTCCCCAGAGACTTAGGCAGCAAGTCCTACACAAGGCCCAGAAGGGAATGAGGTGCTAAGGGATGTTGTTACCTGACGTAAAAGCCATGATTGGGGTCAGGCGGGTACTCTGTCCACTTCAGTAAGGCCCTCTCAAACTGGATTGTGATCTTGGTGACAGAGTTGGCTGGAAGCTGGATCAGCATTTCCAAGAGGTGAGGCCGTCTCCGGTCCTGTGCTGGCTGGTAGTGGATGTAACCTAACCCCAAAGACACGTGTCAGTGGCACAGGGGGAACCTTGTCCAACCTCACATTGCCTGGACATCTCCCATGGGGTGGATGCTCCTGCTTCCACTGTCCTGGAAGAGGTTTTCTGGGCAAGGGAAGATGCACAGGTAGCAAAAAGCATGTGTCTGCAAAAAGCACTCTGGCTGGTCTTTAGAGCTGTAAAGACCAATGAAAGTCGGGTGTTCATAATGGAAGATACAAATGCAAAATAAGACCCAGTCATCAGTATTAAGTCGAGTCTCCTTTACTACAAAAATCAATTCAGTTTGGTTTAGACCCTTGTTGGATTATGAAACACTGTCCACGTGCCTCTGATAAGGCACACTTAAAGTCTCCTCTGCTGTGAACTGAAGGCTAGAAAAACATCCTGAGATGTTTTGTTTCCCAGTCCTGTTTCCCAGTGATCACTGGCACCCGAGGGAGGAACTAAACCATCTCAGGAATGAACTGCTTGTGCCAAGGGAAGCGGGTGGCATGTGCTCTCACAGGAGGGTTTACTCACTTGGCTTGTTTTCCTTCCCCTTCGTGGTGATAGTTAGAGTGTGCACATAGAGTCGCAGATACCATGGTACCGTCTCCAGCAGGATCACGGGGAAGGCCCGGTATGGGTGAGTGTTGTAGATGAGCGTGCTGATCTCTCCAGTCTGCAGACCGTATCCACTCACATAGCGGTGTGCATGGAGTACAGGTGTGGGCAGTTGTGCTGCAAAAGAGAATTCGGGGCCATGCCATGTGAATTTTAGGCCTGGAGCCCTGACCAGGATGCAGGCAGAGGGAGGTTCTGGTCACTCACAGCTGTCTTCAGGCCTTTTCCACTTCAGCTGCACATTGAGGCTGCGAGATGTGTTGAAGAGCGAGGAGCTGAGCAAGTCATAGACAGCATATGTCCTCTTGTCTCCCTGGACCACCGCTTCGTGTACAGATGTCGGAGGGGGTGTCACTTCCAGCAGCTCCTTTTCCTAAGAAATTAAATGGACCATGAAAGGAAAATTGCCCCTTGAAGTAACTGGCAATGCTGAGCAAAGGCCCTCCAACTGTCCCTGAGCTCTCCCACCCAATGGTCAGCTCAGCCCTCATCCCTGCAGCCCTGCTCAGTCCCCTCCTTTAGGGGGCACTGGGCCATGCAGGGTGGCAGGCAAAGATGGTTTCAGAGCTACATGAAGTGGCGGAACTGAGGGAGCAGTGGGTGTTCTCTCATGTGTTACCTTGTTCTTAGGGGAGATGTCAACGTAGACTTTGCTCTCCGATGCCAGAGGACAGGCGTCAGTCAGTGTGCGAGAGAACATCTTAAAGAGGGACCAGTCTGCGAGAGGCAAAGTCAGTGGCAGGTGGAATGAAGTGCCATGGGCACTCCAGGACCACAGCACAGTGCTGCTGAGCTTACCTTTCTTTCCTTGGCCACTGGAAAAGGTGTCGAAGACCACAGTGAGCGTCTGTCTGAGCTCCCAGGACACAGCCAGGCAGGAGGCATCCTGGGCAAGAGAAGGAAAGGCAGCTCTGATCACACCTTCTGGAGAGCCAGGGCACCAGAAGGGAGCTGGAACTCCAGGACTGCAAGAATTCCATCGGGACACAGGCGAGACCAGAGTGCCAGGGTGCCATGATGACAATCTTTAGACACAGAGGAGCTCGGCAAACCAGTTTGTCACCATACACAGTGTTGCAAGAAGGCTTCGGATTTTCTCTTGGGAGTGTTAAAAGGAGGGAGCCCCGAGCCATGTGCTTACCCTGCAGACGGGGCGGATGTGCACTGCCTGTGAGTGGTAGCTGCTGTGGAACAAGCGCTCGGCCTTCAGCAGCACAGCAAGCCCAGCCTGCAGGAAGAAAAAGAGAAACCCAGCCCCAGGTTTGTTCTCGGCTTCCGTTGAGAGAAAGGCTCTGCTGAGACTTCCCAGTGTGCATTCCCAGCTCGCTGTCAGGAACCCACTTCCATCAGGAGCAGCCCAGTGAGGCAGCAGGACTTGCCATTACCTTTGAGCCACATGGGAGCAGCTTCTTCCAAGGCGTGAGATTCTCGGTGCAGACGACCTCCCGGGGCAGGACAGCGTATCGAAGGAGATGGTGATCTGTCCCTGGGCAGGGAGGTGGAGGGTCAACAGGCTGGTACCTCTACGGCAGGGGTGTCAAACTCACAGCCCACAGGCTGAATCTGGCCCTCTACCTTGTTTTATCCGGCCCAGCACCTTGTTTTTACCCAATGGCAGTGCCAGTGTGCAGTGTGTGACACGCATTATGCTGCAGGAGCTGGAGAATGGCAGGAGCCAGGAGTTTGATACCCCTGCCCCATAGGCGTGGGAGCAGAGCATTTCCACCCTGCAGTGTACCCCACAAGTCCACCCACCCTCTCAATATCCCTGAAATGCCATGAGCTCAATCAGCAATAGGTCCCACTGTTCAGAGTGACTTGGAAAGAATACATAAGGGGATATTCTAACACATTATTTTCATGAGTGCCTTAAATTCTCTAATCCTCACTGTTTCATAAAATACTTTTCAGAGAGACAGACAAGGGCCTGGGAGGTTCTACACATCCTGCTTGTGGGTTTCCTCTGTTCAAATCCAAGCCTCGTGTAGGGAGAGAAAATGCTTCCAGAAGGAGGTTAACAGGCCCTGTTGTATATCCCCAGATCCAGAGTTGTTGCAGGACTTGCACCTGGACTCCCCATGGGGCAGAATTAAAGCTGGAGGCAAGAGTGAGAGGGCAAAGCTGGGCCGGGCTCACCATTGGCTAAGCCAAGGGGTTTGAAGGATGCTGTTGGAGTGACTGTGTTGGTCGAGTCAATGAAGTTGAGAGAAGCACAGAATATTCCTGAGAGGACGTTACTCAGTTCTTTCCAGGCTTTGTCAACACTGTGTGAGAACAGATACCAGAGATCATTCAGCAGCTTGAATCCTCTGAACAACAAGCATGAAGTAACATTCAATAAATACACAGGGGTAACTGCACTGGCTTTCAGAATCTGCAAGGAGCGGGCAGGCAGAGGCTGCTGGTCATGCGCTCTACAGCTCTCTTGGTATTCTACTCTAATGCATGAGATCTGGGGGAGACTCCCCACAGGGGCAGCCCCTGGGCAGGCAGAGCTCCACACAGCCAGGGACATGGCAGTGGGTGCAGCTGGGATGTGAGGAGAGCGGCTGGGGGAGCAGGGAGCATGCGGGAGGTGATGTGTGGTGTACGGGGAAGACACTGCAAGACCTAAAGCAGTACCTCAGTGCAGCTCTGAAGGCTGACCCAACCAGCAGACCCAGAATGGGCCACTTGTGAGTCCACACAGAGCTGCTGCGGCTCGAACAGGGGCTGTGCCAAGGGAGTTGGTAATGGGTATTGGACAGGAGTCAAAGGAAGTGAGTCAAGGATGAGAGATCAAGATTTAACCCTGTTTTATTAGCACAGCGAGGGGTTTGTCATCACAGAACCCATGAGGAAATTACTTGTTCCCTTAGTGAAAAAGGTTTGCCCTCAGCACATCCTGCCTGCGCACTGAGTGGGCCTATGTTCTGCTTCTCCTTAGAGCTGCTCCTGGTGTTGCAGACTCTTCATTCCAGTGAAAGTTTTGCAACCCAGAAGACCCCCTGCACACACTGCAGCTGCCTCATGTGACAAGGGCAACACCTCCCAGGAGTGGTGGCTGTGGAAGGGACCCAGAGGACAGACAGGCGGCTGAGATACCTACTCGGTGACAGTGGGCTGGAACCAGACCCAGAGCTCGGCGCCGGCAGGAGCCTGGAGGGGTGGCTGCCCCCAGGTCCGGGTGCGCCAGAAGCCCTGGGTGAGGGCGAGGTGGAGTTCCCGCACACCCAGTGCCGCCACCAGCTGCCCCAGCGCCTTTGGGAAGAGCCTGTAGTGAGAGACTGTGGCCAGCATTAGCCCCTGCACTGCTCATCTCACCCACCCCAGCTCCTGATGTCACACAGGGTTTGGCCACACATGACGTCATTCTCTCACATTGTCACACACAGCCTGCTTGCATCACCACACCAAGGCCCCTCGTGCTGATGTCACCACAAGTCTCAGCTCCCCCAGCCTCACAGAATCATTAAGGTTGGAAAAGTTCTCTAATACCATAAAGTCCAACCGTCAGCCTAGCACCACTGTGCGTGCTAAACCATGTCATAAAGTGCCACGGGTACACACTTCTTTGACACCTCTGGGGATAGTGACTCCACCACTTCTGTAGGCAGCCAGTTCCAGTGCTTCACCACTCTTTTGCTAAAGAAATTTTTCCTAATATCCAATCTAAACCTTCCCTGGCACAACTCTAGGTCATTTTTTCTCATCCTATCACTTGTTACCTGGGAGAAACAACCAACACCTGCCTCCCCACAACCTCCTTTCAGGGAGCTGCAGAAAGCGATGAGGTCTCCCCTCAGCCTCCTCATTTCCAGAGTAAACAATGCCAGGTCCCTCAGCTGCTCCCAGAACGCTTGCACTCCAGCCCCTTCCCCAGCTCCATTCCCCTTCTCCGGATACGCTCCAGCCCCTCAGTATCTTCCTTATAGCGAGTGGCCCAAAACTGAACCTAGGATACAAGGCGTGGCCCCACCAGTGCCAAGCACTGGGCGATGGTCCCTTCCCTACTCCTGCTAGCCACACCATGGGTGATCCAAGCCAGGATGCCATTGGCCTTGGCAACCTGGGCTCATGTCCAGCTGCTGTCAACCAGCACCTCCAGCTCCGTTTCCCCCAGGCAGCTTTCCAGCCCCTCCTCAAGCCTGGAGCGCTGCATGGGGTTGTAACCAAGTGCAGTACCCAGCACTTGGCCTGGTTGAATCCCATATAGTTGGCCTTGGCTCATCGACCCAGCATGTCCAGTTCCCTCTGCAGAGCCTCCTGCCTTGTTCCTGCTCACCCCCGCCCCCGCCTCTGATGTCACTCGCCCTCCCTGACATCATCCTCATGTCATCTCCAGCCCTACCGGTGCCCCGCGGCAGGTCGGCGTCCCACCGCGTGCGGAACTGGAAGGTGGCGGCCACGTCGCCGGCGGGCAAGGGGCTAAGCAGCAGCTCCTCCCGCAGCGCGTCCTGCCGCCCCCACCCCGGGCCCGCCAGCAGCAGCAGCAGCAGCAGCAACGGAGCCGCCATCGCACCGCCCATCGCCGCTTCCGCTTCCGGGGTTGCCGTGGAGACGCGGCACCGCCATCGCATCGCCCACTTCCGCTTCCGGGGTTGCTATGGAGACGCGGTGCTGCGGCTTTGGCTGTCACCCTGAGGGCCCGGGGCGGCGGGGCTTTCGTCCTGCCCGGGCCCAGGAGCCGCGGGGGGGCGCCCGCCCGGCTCCGGCAGCGGCCTCGGCGTGAGGATGCCCATTGCGTGCGACTCCCTGACGGCTTCTGGCCTGTAGAACCCGGGCTGCAGGGGAGGCTCCGTGCGGCTCCAGCCCAGGTGGGAGCTGTGCAGGCTTCGCTAGGGCTCCTAGGGCAACGGAGCTGGGGAAGGGGCTGGAGAGCAAGCGTTATGAGAGGCAGCCGGGGGAGCTGAGGCTGATAAGCCTCGGAGAAGGTGAGGGGAGACCTCATCGCTCTCTGCAGCTCTGGGAAAGGAGGTTGTGGTGAAATGAATGTTGGTCTCTTCTCCCAAGTGACAGGATGAGAGGAAACGGCCTCAAGTTACACCAAGAGAGGCTTGGTTCAGATTGTATATTAGGGAAAATGTCTTTACTGACAGTGGTGAAGCATTGGAACAGGTGAGTTGCCATCACAAGAGGTATTTAAGGCACAGGTAGATGGGGTGCTCAGGGACATGGTTTAGAATCATAGAATCTTAGAACTTCTTGGTTGGAAAAGACTTCAAAGTCCATCCGTACCTGTCCACTACTAAACCAGATCCTTGAGAAACTCATCTACCCATTTTTTTAAACGCCTCCAGGGATGGCGACTCAGTCACCTCCCTGGGCAGCTATTCCAATGCCTGAGAACTCTTTCTGTGAAGAATTTTTTCCTGATGTCTAATCTGAACCTCTGCTGGTGCAGCTTGAGGACATTTCCTCTCATCCTATCACCTGTCACTTGGAAGAAGAGACCAACACTCACCTCACTACAACCTCCTTTCAGGCAGTTGTAGACAATGATGAGGTCTCTCCTCAGCCTCCTTTTCTCCAGGCTAAACAACCCCGCTTCCCTCAGCCGCCTCTCATAAGGCTTCTTCTCCAGCCCCTTCCCCAGCTTCATTCCCCTTCTCTGGACCCGCTCCAGCCCCTCAGTGTCTTCCTTGTAGTGAGGGGCCCAAAACTGAACTTTAGTAGTGGACAGGTATGGTTGAACTCTGTGGTCTCAAAGGCCTTTTCCAACAAAAGCATTCTATCATTCTAGGACTCTGCTTGTCCTCACAGTAGCTGCCTCTTCTCAGTTCTTGCTGCTTTTGTCTGCTCTCCCTCTCCTCACATTTCCTATCTCCAGGCACACAGCTGTCCGGAAGCACCCTGCTTCCACCAGCCCCAGCCAGCCTGGGGGAAGGAAATGCTGCTGCAGTTTGAGGGTGCCAGCCTGATGGAGTTCACAACACCTCCCGCTCTGGCCAGTCACGCCTGGATAACATCAGTGTTCCAGCCAGTCTCATGAAGGGCCGGCTGACACAAGATTCCTGGATAACCTGGGTGCTCCAGTTGCTCTTACAAAGGGCTGGCTGACACAGGAGGGAGTGCAGCAAGGTCTGAACACTCCCCCGGGAGGCAGCCAGAACAAGGAGTGTTCTGGGCTCCTGTTGCTTATCTCCCAGGCTCCTTTTCTGGTGGGGGTGACCACAGCTGTGCTGACGCAGCCGGAGCAGGGACAGGGCTTTCCTGGCCTGCAGCTGCTGATAGAGGCAGGCTTTATGCCTGACTCCTCGTGACCTCTCCTGCATGGAGCAAGTGTAGCGGGCTGTGGAGTGGCTTCATTTTGATGGCTGCTCTTTCACTCCTCTCTGTCAGCCTCCAGCCAAGGCTGCTACCATCGTGCTGTGCTGGGGAAGCAGCAGCTGCTGCCTCTGTGTGCTCCTGTTCTCTGCTGAGCTAATTCGTGTTGGCATCTCTCAGTGGACTCCCAGCAGGCAGTTAGAGGTGATGAGCAGCCCTGCTCAGGTCGCCTGTGCCGCTGGCTCTCTCCCTCCTGGAGGCAGCACCAGAGCTGCTTGGTGTGGTGACCCGCTCCACCAACAGCCACCCATCTTTGCTGATGTCCGTGCTGGCTGCTCCCACCTTGGGCACAGGAATCATCCCTGGGATGCAACCTTAGTCCACTGCCTTCACACCGCGCTCTCTCCTGCAATCCATGCCTTACCCGCATCCCAGTAACACACACACGTACTGCTTGTATTGATCCGTGTTATTTTTCTGTACACCATCGTTAAATGCTTGTCTGGATAGGAACTTTGTCAGTAGGAGAGGGGGAGCTGAGATCCCAAGGGATGGCTTTCTGGGAATGATGGGGCTGTGAGATGCTGAGCATTTTGAGGGAGTCAAGCAGGGAGTGTTAGCAGCAAAGCCTGAAGAGTTAATTTTGGGAGCCTACAATATCCCTTTCCTTCTCCCTTGGCTGCCAGGAGAATCTGCAGAGCGAGAGGAGGGGAAAACCTTCTCTTTCCTCCCGCAGGACAGCAGTCCAGGATAGGGCTTACTAAGCGCCAGCAGCTTTCCTTCCTCCGGGCTGGCAAGTCCATATGGAGGAGGCTGGGAGCAAGGCAAAGCTGGCTGCTAGCTTGTTGCCTCCTGCTCTTTGGGACTGTCCTCCTGCAGGTCCTCCTCATCTGACTGCACCACGGGGGTCTCAGCCCCCTCCTCACTGGTGTCCAGGCTGTTCGGATCCGTGGAGACAGAGGATGTGGAAGAAATGCGTGACTTGCTTTCAGCTGTGTTGGGCACTTGCAGGGTGATTTCATCTGGGCACTGGTTGGCATCTGCTCCTGGAGGAGAGAGCAATAAGAGAAGGAAGAAAAAGGCTCCTGGGGTTTTTCCTTCCCCAGACTTCATGGATAGCCCCCTCACTTCCCCTCAGTCCTTATTCTTCAGCAGGCTATGCTTCCCCAGCTGCTCCCAATGCGGCTGCCTTGGCCATTCCCCACCTCCCACCTCCAGCTTGGCTCTGGGCAGTGCCGCACATTCCTTCTCCCTTTTTGGCAGTGAAGCCTCTTCCGTCTCGTGTGAAACACGGCTCAGAGCCACGCTGCATGAGGCCATCAACTGCAGCAGGCAAGGAGACATTTGGCTTGGCCTCGGTGAATCACCGCAGCGCGTGTGTATGGGGAGGAAGGTGCTGGCAGCCCCAGCTTTCCCTGCAGGATCCAAGCCCAGCTCCCTGGGGTCTGGCTGGGAGGCGGAGGGATGCTGCAGCCTTCCCACTCAGTGAAGTGGGGACCTAGGAAATCATGACAAGACTCTGGCTGCTCCAGAGGGGATTCAGGACAGGACAATTTGTCCCTCAGACTCTGGAAAATTGCCTGGATTCCCCTGACTTCTGCAGCATAAGATATTTACAAGGGTCTGTGCCTCTGGGCTCTGGAGGTGGATACCAGAACGGTCCCTCCAGCCTCACAGACCCCAGGATCAAATGGCTGTCCTCGTACAGGTGTGTGTGGATCTGCATGCAGGGTGGACAGGGCTGAGGAACAAGGGAGTCTGGGAGGCAGAGGCAGGAAAGGCTCAGACTGCACATACCTGGCAGGGGCCCAGCAACACTGCTCTCCTCTGTCCCACAGCCCAGAAACACATCCACGGTGTCCTGGTCTGACAAGTCCATCATGTCCATCTGCTCCAGCATGTCCACGTTCACCTCCATAGAGGAAATGCTGCCTAAGGGGGCTGCAGAGAGAAAGACCAGTGGAAACGTGAGTGCTAGTGGCCAGCAAAGGGCCTCATGAGCCCTGTGCAGGCAGGATCCTGAGGAGGGGCCCAGTCTTTCTGTGAGGAAACTGAATTCCACTTGCTGGTAAGAGTCCTCTAGCAAAATCATGCTTCCTTAAAACACTCCTCTGGAAGCCCCTGCTGTCTCACTGCAGTCCTAATTCCTTCTCCAAACTGCACTCTGGAGGAGCCTGTCTGAAGCCAGTGATGATACAAGGTGCCAGCCTGGGTACCCATGTGTGGTGACTTCAGTTGAGCGGTGTGAGTAATCCACAGCACGCCCACACACAGCATATGTGGTCCTGTCAGCACAGGACACACATGTCCCCAGCTACCTTTAAACTGGGGATGTCCCAACTGGTCTCTTAACACCCATGTCGTTGTTCCCTGAAGCACTCCCAGCCCTGTGCCGGTGCCCGCAGCACTTACGTCTCCGATGCTCTATCTGCAGGTGAGACATAGGGAAGAAGAAATCCACGTCATGCTGGAAAACCTCCTCAAAGAACTTTTGCCTGTCCCGTAGCTTCAGCTGCTGTTGCTGTATCTGTTCTGCATCCAAGCTCCGCTGTGCCTGCTCCATGTCAGCTGGGGAGAAAGGTGAGGAGGGTCAGGCTAGGCAGAGCTGTCCAGGCCCTTCTGTCCATCCCAGCTCACGTGGTACAGCCATGCTTTACCAGCACATATTGATTTAGTCACCATAAATAGATGTTTACACACCAGAACCGCAGCATCACCAGCCCTTGCTGTGCTGGAGCCTCAGATCTCGCTTCTAAGATGCGGGGCAGCCAGGAGTTGGGAGCTCATATGCTGTGTTTGTGGCTGCTGAAGTGAGTTATTGAGGGAGAAAGGGTGTTTTTATGAGATCAGCCATGATTTGCACACGTTCAAGTTTCAGTTTCCATGCTACAGAGCAGAGGGGTGTCTGTGAACACTAACAAGCAGGGGAAACTCACAAGGACAAGAACTGGTGTTACTGCTCCAGGCTCTCTAGGCTGAGGGATACATAAGGAATAAAAGGCATCTCAAGCCTGTCACCCCTGCACACGCGCACCTCTGCTGCGTCCGCCGCTATAAATACAGCCGCACCCACGCTCACAGGCTCCCCCATTCACATCCCCCGCTTGCACAGCCAGCTTGGCTTCTGCCTGCACAAACATTATCATTCCTGTAATTCCTCCTGCAGTTCAGTGCTGGTGCGGTGTCCGTGTCCCTGGCTCACATGGGAGGGAGCAAGGGGAGCCCTTGGGCGGTTGCTGAAACAGTTTGTTGCTGCATCCCTGGGCCTGGTACCTCCCTTTCGGGTCGAGTACCTGCAACAGATGGCACAAAGGGGCTGTGGCTGGTGGCTGTGGCTGTTCCCAGGCTGGTGTTTGACCTCAGCCATTCCAGATTTCCTCTTTGCTTCTCTTGGCCCAGCCCATACAAGGAAAATGTGATTAATGGAGCAGGCAGTGCAGTAACCAGGGAAACCAAACAAACATCCTCTGCTCTGCCCGAGCATGGCCCAAACTCTCCGCTTCTCCAGGCTGAGGTGGAGGGAGCAGAGCAAGCAGCATCCCCACCCTGTCTGGCAGGAGTGGGGGTGAGGATAGCAGAGGGGCTGGCTGTCAGCAATACAGAACAGCATAGAGCCCAGACAGGATGCTGGCAGTGGGCCTGGTGAGATGCCCTGGAGATCAACATCACATCCTCCCAAGAGCCCTACCGGGGCTCCTGTGCACTCCCTTTCTGGGTCATCCTTCAGCTAAACCCCATCACCTGCAGGTCCCTGCCAAAGGAGGCTGGGTTCTGCCTGCAGCATAGCGTGGGGATGCACTGTGACTCAGGGCCGGTCACCACGTGGTTTCTGGAAGAGGCTCTGGTCCTCTTCCAGCTTCTCAGCGTCTTCCTGTGATGCCTGGGGCAGCTATCCCAGCTGTCTGAAGGGGCTTTGCCTTGGTATGTCTGACCTAAGTGCTGGATGACTGCTGTAGTGCAGAGGCTTGCTGTGCAGTGCTCAGGCTAACAGCCATGGTGGTGGACATGCTGTGCCGGTGAAGCTTTGCTCACAAGGCTGACCAACAGCAGAAACTGTGTTCTGCTGGCGTAAGGCAAAACCCTCCTGCCTCCCCTGCACTAGCTGCAAAAGAGAATGGAGCCAGGGACAAGGAGGAGGTGACCGGGGCACTGATAATGGAGCTGGCTCCCTTCAGCAGCTGGAGCCAGCCCTGTCCTCTCTGTTCCAGGCAGAGCTCTGCCCCCAGCCCAGCTGTGCCAAATCCATGGCAAAATGCCACAGTTCACAATGAGAAAAGCCCATCGGGCTCCAGCTGTAGGGAGGCTGGGTCAGGGCAGAGGCTGTGCTGCCTCCCAGATTCAAGGTGATGGACCAGTTCTCCATGCGGCATCTTGACAAAGAGACCCCAGCATGGAAGTAAGGAGAAAAGTTTCCAAATCCTCATGCAGTGCAAATATAAAATAAACCAAAGTGCTAGTGGGCGCTGCCCCGAGTGCCATGTGTGAGGCTGATTCGTGCCATTAATGTTCTCACTGCCCATCTCTCGCCAGCACGTGACCGATACTCAGGGTAAGGGTGCTTTGGCAGAGTCAGGACGGGTGCTGGTGGCAGCATTCCTGTGGGCGCCGGGATTTCTCTTGAGGGAGGAATTAGCAGGACCTGTTTATGAACTTGTTTTTAAACTCTCGCTGGGGAGTTGAGCGTGAGCACTGAGATCCCATTATGTAAGGGATGCCGGCAGCAGGAGACAGCAGCTGGGCTGTGCTCGGCCCTGCTTGACCCATGACCGCGGTGAGAGTCGGGGATGGAGCCTTCCCCCCTTCCCAAGGCTCTTCCAGGCCTGGGGGGAATGAACAGCCCTGCTACTGTAGCTGCCTCTCAGCAACCCTCATGGAGAAATAAAGGAGAGCGGCGTTCCCTGCCGCAGCCTTTCCCCATGTGACGGCCGGTCACACTCCCTGGCTGTTGGTTGCTGGGATTGTCTCATCCAGCTGGCATGTTCCCACCACAGGACACGTTCGCACACACAATGCGGCCCCTGTGCACCGTGGGGGATCTGTCAGTACCTGCTGGTGGCCTGGCTTTTATTACTATTGTCATGGTTATTACTACAGCCTGCTTGGCCAAGGGGCTGGAGGCTTATCAGCATGCAGAGCCAGCTCTTCCCCACTGGCTGAACCGCCCAGCGTGGCTGCGACAGCACTGAGCGCCCCGCTGCCTTCAAATCCTTCCGGCTCTCACAGCTTATTACCCAGTTTGGAGAGGAACAGGGACCAAACGTTGGTGCAGAGGCTGGTTGGGCAGGATATCCCCCAGGGGGTGCAAGCAGGGATTTCCTTCTTGCCTGCTCCCAAGCAGCTGCCCACAGGGTGGGTGGTGGGCAAGGATGCCAGCACCACTGTTCCCTGTGCCCTGCCAGCACATGGTGAGCTCGTGGCCACTGCCATGGTGGGGAAAAATGCACAGAGTTGACTGTGAATCAAACTGCTGTGAGCTCTCCTGTCTGCACCCTTGCCAAAGCAGGCTGGGAGAGGAGCAAATCCTGGGATGCAGTTCACATGGGATGAAGGCCAGACAGGGCTTGAGGGTGGTGGGAGCACCAACTGAGTGCTCTCGGCCCCAGAGCCTGCACGAGGAGCGGAGCACGCTTCAACGGTCTGGCTGCCTTCACGCTGGGAGGGGAGGCATTTTTCATTCCTCTTTGGCCCACGGGATCTTGATCCAGCCCCGCCTCTGCGCCGGTGAACAGGAGAGTATTTGGGGAGTGGAGAAGGCTTGTTAGTGGAGGCACAAAGCAAAGAGAGGACAAGGATGGCCTTTTCTTGAGGCCACAGCTCTGCAGCACCTTGCAGAAATTTCAAGGGACTTAAAGAAGCTCCTGAAAAATAACCTGAGCTATGGAAAGGAAACAGGGGGTGATGGGGAGGGGAGCAAAGTTTGAGAGGGGTCACTCCAGACATGGGCCAATTCCCTGATGAATAAAAGAACTGGGGCAGGCTAGCCCAGCCAGATTTTGCCCTTGTCCCTGCACTTTCCCAGAGTTTGAACCATAGAACCATAGAATCATCAGTTTGGAAGAGACCTCTGAGATCACTGAGTCCAACCGTGCCTGTCTCCCTACTAAACCCCGTCCCTAAGAAACTCATCTACCCATCCTTCAAACACCTCCAGGGATGGCGACTCCACCATCTCCCTGGGCAGCTGTGCCAATCCCTGACCACCCTCTCAGTGAAGAAATTCTTCCTAATGTCCAGTCTAAACTTCCTCTGGCACAACTTGCGGGAACCTCTGACTCTGCTTGTCTAGAGAGCCCTGGGGCACCCCACTGCCAGGCTTGCTGGACTGAGCCTTGCCCTCCCAGTCCCTGCATGCAGTGGGGAGATTGGTGAGGGGAAAACACGGCTCCTTGGCTGCCACAGCATCTTACAAGAGGCTCTGTAGAGATCACAAGCCTTCCCTTATTGCCCTGCCCCAACAAAACTGTTGCAGCACAAGCAAAAATCCCAAGGGCTTTTGGCTCTCTTAGCCTTGGGAGATGCAGCAGGCGTGGAAAACTGGGAATGCCCCACAGAGTCGTGCAGTGTGAGGCCGTACGGAGATGGGATGCCTGAACACGCTGGCTGCCTGAGCGTTAATTCCCTGCACGGTCTTTTCTCGATTGGCATGTCTGACCTCGCGTTGCACCACAGCAAAAATAACCGTAGCCCCGGTGAGAGGAAATGCACCGAGCGAGCATGAGGGAGGCAGTGGTTCTGGCAGAGCCACTTGCTGGGAAAAGCGGGGTGGGGAGGAACTGGAGAGGGAGGACTTGGCACCTTGTAACCTCTGTCGGTGCCGCGGTTTCATCGCCTGCGCTCCTCCAAGCCAGCTCCAAATCCCCTGCGTCTCAGCACTAAAAATATCCTAAGCGCTCAGCGCTCCTTCCCCAGCAGAGGCTGTGTCATAAGACCCTGCTATTTACGGGGCCCTGCTTCGATTTGCAGAGAAAGCAGCGTGAGGGCAAGAAAGCCAGGAGGGCAGCTCGGTGCCCAAGGAACAGCGTGGCATGGAACAGCATCTGTGGCAGGCTGTCCCCCTGCAACCCCTCTGTCACCCCGGCCACCACTCGCTGATGTGGTTGCTCGCTCAGCCTCCTCTTCTCCTAAACCCCGTGAGTGCTGGGGGATCTGCTCCTCCCAGGGCCTTCGGGGCTCTGAGGGACACCGATGTCACTCCGCAACAAGCCTGTGGCCCAACAGGTCCCCGAGCTGAGCTGCTTCCCAGGCAGGTGCTCCCCCGGCAGCATCCCCATCCCAGGCACGGAGCATCCCGGGCAGCCTCTGCCCACAGCAGCCCGGGAGGCGGGGGTGGAATGGGGGGCACGGCTGCCTTGGGGGGCATCGGGCGAATGTGGCGGGGAGGGATGCAAGGGAGTGCAGGGAGGGATGTGGGGGCATGCGGGAAGGGACGCGAGGGTGTGCAGGGAGGGGTGCGGGGAGGGTTGTGGGTGCATGTGGGAAGGGATGCGAGGGTGTGCAGGGAGGGGTGCGGGGAGGGTTGTGGGTGCATGTGGGAAGGGATGCGAGGGTGTGCAGGGAGGGGTGCGGGAAGGGTTGTGGGTGCATGTGGGAAGGGATGCGAGAGGGTGCAGGAAGGGATGCGAGGGAATGCGGGAAGGGATGCGGGAAGGGATGCGAGGAGGGATGCGGCGTGTGCCCGCCCGGTGCCCCGCTCCCGTCCCGGCCGGCACTTACCGGGCAGCCGCCGGCTGCGGCTCTGCGCGCCGGGCCCCGACATGCGGAGGCTGCGAGCGGGATCGGGCCGGGCCGGGGATCGGGCTGGGGACCGGCTGGGCTCAGAGCGGGGCGCCCGCCCCCCCCGGCCGCTCGCCCATGCTGCGCTGCGGGGCGGGGACAGCGGGGCGGGGACCGCGCTGCGGGGCGGGGACAGCCCTCCCCACCCTGCCTCCCGCACCCCGCACCGGCACCGGGAGAGGGAGACGCTGCGGGAGAGCGGTGGGAGGGGTGGAGGGAGCAGAGAGGGGCCGTGGAGAGAGTGCCCGTGCAGGGCAGGGTCCTCGTGCGCGATAACCAGTCCTCACGGAGGGTCCCTGCCTTCCCGGGACCCAGAAAAAGTCCCCATGCGGGGTCCTTGGTCCCCAGGAGCATCCCTGTAAGAGGGTGCCCAGCCAGGGTCCCTGGCCACCACGGAGAGCAGGGTCCCCGCGCACCACACTGTTCTCATAGAAGGTCTCTGCGTTCCTGGGACCCAAAAAGGGTCTCGATGTGGCCCCCAGAGAGGGTCCCTGCGGACGGTCCCCATGCATGGTACCATCCTCACGGAGGGGCTCTGCGTTCCTGGGACCTATAGGGAGTCCCCATGCGGTGTCCCTGGTCTTCATGGAGAGCAGGGCTCCTGGGCACGGTACTGTCCTCACGGAGGGTCCCTGCCTTCCCAGGGCCCATAAAGACTCCCCACGTGGTATTCCTGGTTCCCAAGGAAGAAGAATCCTTGCAGAGGGTCCCCGTGCACGCTACCTGGTCCTCACAGAGGGTCTCAGCATTCCCAGGACCCGCAGAGAGTCCCCATGCAGGGTCCTTAGTCCCCAGGAGGGTCCCTGCAGAGGGTCCCTTCCCATCCACCGCCACCCCAGGTGGAGCTCTGTGCCCCGTGTTATGCGGCTGCAGGTGCTCCGCTGCAGCAGTTCTGCGACGCGTGGCAGCGGGTCTCAGGGCAGGGAGCACAGTCACCATTCATACATCTGTTTTTTTGCTTTCCTTCTCTGAATGCCCAGGTCATGCGATTACAAGGGAGAGAAGTGGGCATGCACTGTGGGTGGGCTGTGAGCCCCCTTCCCAGCTCATCCCTGCCCTCAGTCCCTCATCCCCCAGCAGATCCAGCTCTGAGGAGGGTTCTTCTCTCTTCAGCCCCACACATCAGGGCCAATCCTTGGCACAGAAGTGGACTTGGCCACCCGCCTTCTTCCTGTATCTCAGCAGGGTGAGTCAGTGCCTCGCCGTGCCCAGCGCCAGCTCTGCTCACAGCCCGGGCACTGCTGGGGAGAGTAACCACTCTGCCCTTTTCTCTGCCTGAAAGGGAGTTTCCAGTCTCCATGGCGCGTCCTGCCTGCCCTGTTCTCAGTGTATTTTTCTCACTGTCTGGATGACTAAAGATAACTGGGTATTGTTTGTGTCCCAGCTCTGTTTTGGCTACTGTTGCTTTGCTGTCCCGTACCACACTGCCCCCCTCCCCTTGCCTCCTGGCAGCTCCTGCTGCCAAAACCTGGCTTGGTGCTGGAAGCTGGGGAGGGACTTCTTACAAGGGCAAATAGTGATAGGATGAAGGGGGAACGGCTTTAAATCAGAAGGGGGAAGATTTAGATCAGATATTAGGAAGAAATTCTTCTCGGAGAGGGTGGTGAGGCTCTGGCACAGGGTGCCCAGAGAAGCTGTGGCTGCCCCATCCCTGGAGGTGTTCAAGGCCAGGTTGGATGGGGCTTTGAGCTGCCTGGTCTGGTGGGAGGTGTCCGTGCCCGTGGCAGGAGGTGTTAGAACTGAATAGGCTTTAAGTTCCGTTCCAACCCAACCCATCCTATGATTCTATGACTCGGTGCCTGCACCCTGTGCACTTGCTGCCTTCTGCTCACACACATTGGCAGTGGTTCAGAGGGATGAGCTTTGCCCATGTGAATGTTTATCCTTGTCTGAAAAGCACCCTGAGCCCTCTCTGACCATTTCCACCTGAGTGTAGAATGCCAGTGCTGTGGCTCGGCCCTGGGTGGCCAGACTGGTGTAGCAGGGAGGTCATGGTCTCTGAGGAGCTGCAGAAGCAAATCTGAGCTCTGTGTGGTCTGGCATGGCCTCTGGGGAGCATCAGCCTTCCACCACCATCCCTGCTGACCCCTCTGCCCTCCCAGCAGGAAGGAGAGAAGGCAAGACACAGGAATTAGCTCAAGTCTCTGCTATGTGACATGTCTGTGTCAATCGGTACCAGTTACTACCACGAGGTGTGGAGACTGTTTCTGCGCACACAAGTCCTCCCAGAGCACCCTGTGCTCCCTGGGGCTCACCCCAGTCCCAGTCCCTGGGACAGCACGTGTGGGTGCAGAGTGACACACAAGCAGGGCCCCTGCTGCTGTGGCCCCTCAGTCCTGCCTTACTGGGAAGGCACTGGAATAGCAGTGATATCATCGGCACGGAGCCTGACTCATCCCAGCTCTCCAGCACAAGCCGTGCTGCTCAGCAGGGCACCGATTTTATTCCAATTAAACGAATGAAGGCAAGCCAGCTCCACATAATGATTTCTTTTCAGCATGCCTGCCCCTGGCCAAAAGGCAAGAGGGGACAGAGGGGACACTGAAGTCAGTGGAGAGTCTCCACTTCTGGTAGGAAGCCCTAAGAATAAGCCTTACCAGATCCCTGCAGGGTCTGCCTTGGCAGCCGCAGCATCCTCACGTCCCTTGTGCCTCCAGCGCAGGCTGACAGCACCGTAGCGTGTCAACAGCCCTCACCCTAACCGCAAATACCAGGTCCTTGGGAGATGTCCCCTTGATATCCAGGTCACAAGCTCAGATAGGAATGATGTCTCTTCTTCTTTCCAGGACACAGAGCTCAGCTCCTGCCAAAAGTCCTCCAGGGAAGGCAGCATCAAAGTGTGCTGGTCATCAGGAGAAAATGTCACATGACTTGTTCCTCCAGCCCTTCCCGCTCAGGTGGTTTTGGGAGTTGAGTCAGGGAGCTGTAGAGGAGTCAGGTGCTAAGGGAAAGATGAACCAGTGACAGGCAAGAGATTCACTTGCTGGTGAAAATAGATCTTACTCTCTAGGAGGCGTGTGTGGACAGGGCTGGGAATGAGCTGCAGCTTGACTCCTTCAGAAAATTGTGGAGTGAAGCAAAACAAGGCTGCTTTCTCACTAAATGAGGTGATACATTGCAAGGGAGAAGCTTGCAGCCAGCAGCAGGCAAGGCTCCAGTGACCCTGTGGCTCCCTTAAAAGGGGCAATTTTAGCCCGGGACAGCAGGGAGACAGAAAAGCCATAAACACCCTTGGAGAAGTACGGCTGCTGAGAGACGAGCATCTCCGCAAGGCCGGGAAGGGAGGTGAGGCGGGGGAAGTAGGGCTGCGTGAAGGTGCCACCTGGCCCGAGTTTGGCTCTGGAACAGAAGATGACGGTCCCTCGGCCATGCCCTGCCCCAGATCAGGGCGCTCAGCTCCCAGGGCCGGTTCCCAGGGGCGCAGCTGGCAGCGCTCCTGCCTCCTCGGGGAAAGCACTTGCTGGCCTTTGCTCCCACTGCCCCACGAGCCACCAGCCATGGCCGAGAGAAACTGCGGCCACAGCCCAGGGGACTTGTGGTTCCCCAGGAGGGACACGAGGATGCTGCGAGGGCGGGAGCACCTCTGCTGTGAGCACAGGCTGAGAGAGTCGGGGTTGTTCACCTGGAGAAGAGAAGGCTCCGGGGAGACCTTAGAGCGGCCTCCCAGCACCTGAAGGGGCTCCAGGAAAGCTGGGGAGGGATGTTTTACAAGGGCCTGCAGTGACAGGACCAGGGGGAACGGCTTTAAATTGGAAGGAGGAATATTTAAATTAGACATTAGGAAGAAATTCTCCATGGTGAAGGTGGTGAGGCCCTGGCACAGGGTGGCCAGGGAAGCTGTGGCTGCCCCATCCCTGGAGGTGTTCAAGGCCAGGTTGGAAGGGGCTTTGAGCAGCCTGGGCTGGTGTCCGTGCCCAGGACAGGGGGTGGAACTGGATAATCTTTCATGTCCCTTCCAACCTGTTCTATGATTAACACTACAACAGCCCAAGGAGGCAGAAAAGACCCTGCCACGGGCCCGGCTGGAGGGATTTACAGCTCCCTGCAAACTGCAGGCAAACGGGCTTTGGGGTTCAGCCAGAGGAACAGGCACCCCAGCCCTTGCTCGGGTGCCCCGTCAGTGCCCACACCAGCAAAGCAGCAGGATTGCAGCCCCATGGCAGGATCGCTTCGCTCCAGTATTTTCTTGTGTATAAATTGTTCAGTTCTTTCTCTCTTCTCAGTGTTCTTTGGGAACGGGATGAGAGCCCCAGAATGCTTTAATGAAGCCACTGAGCTAATGCCTTCGTCATGACAGTCTTGGTGTAGCTGAAGATTCAGCTAAGATGGAAAAGGAAATGTAGAGAATTTAATCTAGGATTACCTTTATTTTAATACTCCACAACAATTTATCATTTGTATGATTCATCCACATTTTTATTGAACCCCATAGTTCTACAGCTGGAACAATCGGGGGCTTTCATTTTGCCAGAAATTAAGGTGTAAATGACTGAGGCTTGTGGACACAGTGCTGTTCAAATGCTTAAATCTCAGTTGTTGAAGAGCTGTAAACAGGATTTCTGCTCTTTTTAAATTGTTTGTTTTTTTGAAATTTGAAAATCTTTCTACCCAGAGCTGGAAGAGGCTTTCCTGGAGCCTGCACCAAAGTCTGTCGTTCCCTGAAACAAGGCCCCTCGAGGTGTGTCCGTGCGCCCTTCGGCCGCGCTGGGAGGCGTCTGAGCAGGCTCTGGGAATTCCTGATGCTGCAGCCATGGGCAAGGGCTGCCCACCTGGACCCGCGCTGCCTCGTGTCAAAGGGTCCAACCATCTTCAGAGCCAGCACAGAGGGCATCGCCTGTCCCAGCAGAGCTGGATGGTGTGGAGGAGCTGCCTTGCATCAAATGTCACCGGAAAGACAAGCTCCAGCCCTGCAGACACTCTGCGATGACCCTGTTGGTGTCACCTGAACGTGTCAAGTGGTTGCAGGAATTGCAGTTGGGGTTTTGCCTTTGGGTTGCTGTTACAGCTGTTCGTCTGCTGACCCGTAAGAACTGTTGGATGATGAGACCTTAAGGAGCAGAGGATGATGAGGGGTGCACGGCTCTGAGGCTCCGAAGGTGCTTCCTGGTGAGTGGCCGGCACCTGTACGCGGGTTGGGCTTTTTCTTGGCGTTTCAGTCCATCCAGACCTCTACTGGAAGGATGGGCACAACTTGGCCCCGCAGCCCAGAGGAAGTCTGGGCAAAACCCACTTGTGAAATACCTGACAGCCTGGCTTCCACCAGTTTCCATGAGCATTCCTCCCCTGGCTGGGCTGTCAGGATTAGCAAGAGCTGTCGTAAGTAGCTCTGCTGCCGTGGTGGATATGGGCAATGCTATTGCAGCCCCACAGCTGGAGGGAAAACAAGCGTCCCGGGTGGCACAACGCAGAGCTTCTGCCCTGCCTGCTGGCCACACTGCCCTTCTCCTCTGCCCCGGCCACTGCCCAGCTGTCCTGATCCTGACAGCTCCCTGCACCCAACCCTGCCCTTCTCACCCGCTTCCAGCCCAACCCCTCTCCCTCCTCTGCTCCCAAGACCAAAAAGCCGCCTGCGCAGAGTAAGGAGGTTCTGGGCGCTGAGGCGGGCGTGGGGCTGGGGTCTGTGCCCAAGGCCCCGCGGGGCAGGGAGCAGGGCTGCTCACTCCTGTGCTCTCTGCTCTGCCAGGGCTGCAAGACCATGACATCCGAAGGGGATGGAAGGAAACCTTCTGCTCCCCTTCCTGCTGGAGCAAAAGGAGAGGGACCCGTGGGGCAAGAGCCAGGATCAGGCAGTAAAGATGTAAAATCCAGAGTGATGCCCTGGAGGGCAGCGCAGCCCTGAGGAGGGCTGGTGCCAGGCTGGGGGCAGAAGGGTTTGCAGCTGTAGGTGCTGATGTTTAAGGCTTTGAACCTCCACAGGCTCAGTTAGGGCTTTGGACTCGACCATCTCCAAGTTCTTTCCCAACCGAGCGGTTCTCTAATTCCTCACGTCCTGCAGCGCCTTCCCCTGTGCCTTCGCAGGAGACTCAGCCCGAAGCAAAGTAACCCTTGCCCTGCCGGGGTTCCTGCTGCTGGCAACGGGCTCTGAACCCCGTTCCCCACTCGAGGCGACGCACGGAGCGTGGGAGGGTGCGGGGGGCTTTGGTGCAGGGGTGCCCTGGGATGGGGGGTGCAGGGTCCCTGGCTGGGGGGTGCAGGGAGCGCTGGCAGAGCCCCAAGGGGATGCGATGCTGGGAGCTCCAGGGGTGCAGGGGCTGCCCCCAGGTGCTCCTTAGCCCAGCCCCCTCCTTAATGAGCTGCTCATTGGCGGCAGCCGGGGCCGGGCGGGGAGCGCTGTGGGTGCGGGCGGCGGGGCTGCAGCCCGAGCCGCGTCCCGGGGAAGCAGCGGAGCGATGGGGCAGCGGCGGCGGGGCCCGGCCGTGCTGCTCCTCGCCCTGGGTGAGGCTGCCGGGGGCGCGATGCGGGGTCCTCTCTTCTCTCTGGGTTCCGGGCATCATTTTCCGGGGTGTCTGGATGCGGGGATATGCGGGGTCCTCCTGTCTTACTCCCTCCCTCTCCCTTCCCGCCTTCTCCCTTTTTTTCTCCCGGGTTGGCGCTCTCCGTCTCTCCCCGTTGGGTCCTGGCAACCTGTCTGTGCCCTCTGTGGGTGCAGGTGCAGGCTGACAGCAGAGCGCCCCGACTGCTCCCCGGGGTGGCACTGGCGCTGCGGTGGCCCAGGGGTGCCAGGGGCCCCGCAAGAGGGAGGTGGGCTCCATCCCCAAAGGTTGGGGTGCTCACGCTGACCCCTTGGTGTCCGGCAGGGCACCTGGCCGGGCTGCTGGCATCGGGCACTGCCTGTGCCAACGTTTACCAAGGCTTCTCGGACTGTGTCCTCAAGCTGGGGGAGAACATGGCCACGTACGGGGATGTGGACAGCATTGAGCTGCAGGAGTTGCACCGAGTCTGTGGGTGAGTTTGACACTAGGACCCCCTGCATGTCCCTTCCTTGGGCTGGTCCCCAGAGGAGGGTGGGTTGGGAGCAGTCCGTGGTGGCACGGCCAGCATGGCTCTTTCGCAGTAGCCCTGTGCCAAGTGCTGCTGTCTGACCTCTTCTCCTCTTGCACTCCTGGGTCCCGCTGGTGCGTGCGCATACAGGTGTGCTCCCCACCTCACCTCAATCTCACGTAACCCCACTGAGCTCATCTCACCATTCCTCCATCAATCTGCTGCTGCACAACTCGAGCTGTCTCCTGGGATCCTGCACCCCTGTACCTCCCAGCGTCACATCCCCTTGGGACTCTGCCAGCCGTGCATCCCTGGCCCTCAGCAATAGCTCCAACCCCCAGGAATCATCCCACCACCCCCTGCATGCCTGCAGCTGGGGAATAGGGCTGGTGGGATCCCAACTCTTCTGCCCTGCAGGAAAGTCATCCCTGGAGACCCAGTTTTCAGCCAGTGGCTTGCACACGGCCTGGCTGTCCCAGGGTCCAGCGCTGCACAAGTAGGCTGTAACTCGCCTCGAGCTTGGATCCTGCTGTCCAAATCAAGCCTTCTCACTATTTGCTGAGACCCTTTGTCCTTCTAGCTTCAATTTGCCCCACTCCTGGTTTTCATGAGTTTGTAGCAAGTGTCCCAAGATGGTGGTGTTGGGAAGATGTGAACTTCAGCAGAACTGTAATAGTGGAGGAGCTGGGTAACCAGGGCTGGTGTTGGGTGGATTTGGGGAAAGGTCTGCCTAAAAAGCAAAGGAGCAGAAGCAGCGATGTGGGGGGGAAGGTAAGTGAGCGATCAAAATAAAATATTTGGAGAGAAAAATGGAGGCAGCTCTGTGTCCCCAGCAGTGAGTTGTGGGGTGTGAAAAGGATTTATAAGGAAATCTAGACAGCAGTTAAGGGAAAATTCATGTGCCTTGGGGTGGTGAAGCTGCATGGGCAAGGTGGAGGGTTGAGTGCCCTTGGGTCAGGCTTTCCAAGCTGCTGACAACCACCCTTTGGGCTGAGAGGGGAAGGCATCGAAGATCTCAAACCCACTCTGCAGTGCCAGCACAGCTGGCTGGCATCTATCTGGGCTATGGTGGGATGGGGCAGTTGGTGGAGGAAGGTCAGGCTCTCAGCAAGCTGGGATGAGGAGCTGGTGCTGCTGTGATGCAAACAGAGGGTTCCCAGCTGAGATATGACTGGTTGCTGCCAGAATTGGAAAACACTTCAACAAAACCCTTCTGCTTAGCAAGAATGGAAAATTAACTGCCCCACGTTCCTTTTAAATTCCCCTGCCACCAAACTGCAGTTGGGAGCCTGGCAGTGACTTGCTCTTCCTCCTTCTCTACAGCCTAGCTCAGGATGAAAAACTGGGATGTGGTTTAAATGCAGTCCCCTCTGCTTTGGGCTCTAATTTCTATTTTTTTGGAACATGTGGCTTCTTGGTATCTGACAACAATCGTGCACTACAACCAGCACGGGCTGTGGCTGTCTGCTGGAGTGATTCCTCTGCTGAAACTCATGTGAAATGTGTGAGATGAGGGTTGGTGGTGGGTTTGTTTGTTTGTTGGTTTGGGTAGTTTTGGGTTTTTTTTTTTACAGGCTTTGGGGCACACACGGTCACAGAACAGGTCCCAGGGTCTTCTCCACTAGCAGGACTGGGGCTCTGCACCTTCAGGGACATTCCAGCTTCTCCCACTGGGTCCCAGTACAGGGCTAGCTGGGCTTGCAGTGGCTGGAGGAGAAAGCTGATGATGTCCCAGCTTCCTGCAAGGAAATACTTCTGAATTATTGGCCTTTAACCCTCAGCATTCTCTGCTTTCCTGGTGCTGTGGTCGCCTCTCAAGGGTGGGGGATGGATGTGGAGCTGGAACCTGGTGTGGGACTAGTGGCATCTTGGCTCGCAGTGCTGCCCCAGAGCTGGCACGGGCGAGCTGCTTGCCAGCAGCCTGCCTGGATGAGCAGGTGGAGACTGCGAAGGGTGAAACACTGGGAATTGCCCTCCCTGCTCAAAGCAGAACCAGGCAGGAGCTGTCATCCCCCTCTGCCTTCCCCCATCCTTTGCCTGAGGACATGGGCCAGGTTTAACCCTTGCCTGCCAGAGCTGCCTCCTGCTGCAGCTCAGGATGAGTGTGGGAGGTTACCTGGGTCGGCACCAGCTTTTCTTATTATCTGGGGAATTTATTCTGCCACAGTGCCTCGGTTTAATGAACTCCCTCACAGCTGGCATTCTGACGTCAGCCCTGGTAGGAAAACTAAGTCGAGTACTCGAGTCCACCTGCCTGGACAAGTGTTGTCTCCAGCACAGAGCGCTTTAACAAACCAAGCTGCCCCTTGTGCAGGGTCCCTGCTTGGCCAGGCTTTGTCTCCTTCCCAAGGGGTGGCACAAGTGCCTTGGTGTCATGGCAGGATGGGGAAGGTGGCAGAGCAATTGCTCCTGTCCTCTAGACAGTCCCCAGCTTGCAGGTGAGCTATGGCCTGGAGGTGGTGCCCAGCCCAAGCTAAGGTGGGACAGGACAGCAAAACTGAGGAGGGGGGGAGAGCAGGCAGGTGCCTGGGGGTGCCGTGGGCTGGCAGAGGTGGGGAGCAGGCTGGGACTCAGTGGGTGCTGCCTGCAGCTGGTCCCACACGTTGCTCCAAAGAAACTGCAATACAACATGCTTTCGTAAAACCCTTCAGGTAAAAGGAACCCTCTTTGAAAGAAGTCATGAGGGCAATGCTAGTGGTGAGTGTGGCACAGAGCCTTAACTGTGCCTTGAGGAAGTTTTGGGTTTGGAGAGGCACCACTTCCAGATGAGATGGTCCATGGCATTTGCTGAGCCTTTCAGGCTCCTGCTGTTTTATTTTGTGGGTTTGTACCTACAGAACACAGACCTTGAATGTGAATTCAGCTGAATTGGGACTTTTGGAGACACTAATGTGTGTGCAGCAACTGGCAGGCTATGGGTGCTCTCCCCATTGCGGCACCTACAGCAGTCTTTGGGAGTCTGGTATGGAGCTGAACCCCCCACTGTCCTCAGATATTCAGCAACCAAAAAAAATCAGGCATGGATGGACGTTCTTGTCCTCTGTGCTGGCAGAGTTCACATGGCCCAGCCTGGTACCTACTGTTCTGGCCCTTGACAGCTTGAGCCCACTCATGTCTGTGCAGTTTGGTACTTGGGGTAGTGAGCTTGCTGAGAACGGCTCAAACTTGGCTTCTTGAGGGCCACCACGCTTCTTCACCAGAGGTAAGGAAGGAGCTTGGGGAGGGATAAAGCACTGTTGGCTGGATACTGCTCTGGATAAACGCAGTGCAGGGTCGTACCATGTGGTGCTGGCCCCAGTGTGCTGGATCAGGGGGTGGTGTCCACTGCGCCCCTTCTTGGAGAGCCCTTGTGGGAGCCATGGTTTTCAGCTCTGTTTCTGCTGGGATTTTTCCCTGCCTGGTTCTAGATATGGATCAGAGAAAAAAAACAAACAAACAACAAACAAACAAAAACCAAAACTGAATCCCCTGTGCCCAGGGAAGGCAGCCAAGGGCTGTTCAGCGAGCAGCTCCCAGTTTGGTCCTGCAGGACCATGGCTTATTTTTGCCTGTCTTGTTGCTCTTCCCTTGTGCTCCCCAAGAGCCTCTTTCCAATCAACGACTTCTACTTGCATAAGGGAATACCCAGCAGATAAATGGAGATGCATCTATGGAGAACACAGTGAATAACCCCTCCTGCTCCTGCCCTTACCTTAGCTGTAAAGCTGTGACAGTCAGCGGGAGCTGCTGTCCTCCTTGCTTTGTGGTCCTGTTTCACCCTTGACTCAGCTTGGAGAAAGCTATGAATGAAACACGCTGGGCCTTTGCAGCCCATTTTTAGATACTCAGAGCACATTTGTTGATGGAGAAGAATGTATTTTATTGACTTCCATAGAAAGAAAACAAACAAAAGGATTAAATAATTTCAGTGTGTTTGGAGTTTTAGCCAAGATGCTCTGGGAGACGATGGAGGGAATGATGAAATACCAAGGTTGCCACTGCTCAAAGGGTGAACTTGGGGCAGCAGGGCTCTGCCTGGCTCCTTGGTGTTACACTATGGCCAAGGGACTGATGGTGGGTGTCTTCCCTTGGCTACAGGTACTGGGATGAATTTCACACATGTGCCCTGGCGGCGCTCTGGGAGTGCCAAAAGGAAGCAGCGGCCATCTGGGAGATGCTGAGAAGGGAGTCTCGAAAAATCAAATTTCAAGGCAGCTTGTTTGACCTCTGCAGCCCCAGCACGGCTCAAAGCTTTGCCTGGACCCACGTTCCCAATGTTTCCATCCTCAGCATCCCCCTCATCATCACTTGGCTGAACTTATAAATTGCAGCTCTGTAAGTATCACAACAAAGGTGGCAGCGTGTGTCGTGGCATCTTTCCGATTGTTTTTCCAAACCTTTGAGGAATATGCTGTGCGGTGCTCAGCAAACACTTGGTTCCATTCTGCACCTATGAGACATGGAAGAGCTCGGCAGCATCTCCTGGGTTTTCCCGTTTTTCTGTAATTTGGAATAACAACTGTCCCCTTGTGCCTCGAGGCACTGGCACAGATCGGACTGACTGCAGAATCTGGGCACTTGTAGATATAGGGCAGAGAATTTTGGGAAAAATGATAGATTCCTGGTGAACACTGGATTCTCTTGCCTTCTTCAATGGCTACTGGAAGGAAATGTGTTTACTTTGCTGACTTTTTTCACCAGGCACTGAAGATGGGCATTTTTACCACTGATGGGTGAGGTGCAGGGGACGGTGTGTCCTGTCGAAGGCAGAAAGGAGCTCTTGCTGCTCCATGCTGGCCTTTTTTTCTTTGAGAACATGATGAAACCCTTGCTGAAAAGTAATCACAGGTGCCCGATGCTCTTGGTCTTGCACCCATCTGGATTCCCGAGTAACTCCTGTGTTATGTGTAAATCCCTTTTCTAAATAAACAGAGGGCAAAAATATTTGGAGGGAGTGTCAAGCTAGCACAACAAAAAGGATTTAGAGCAACTCTCGCTGTAAAGCTTTTCCCAAAGGTACCTGTAAGCAGCTCTGTGGATGGCAGTGTCTAATTCCAGAGTATTAAAGTTTATTGTACAGCCTACAGCATGGTAGAAGTTGTTTGTCCTGCCTCTTGTTCAATGGCACAGTCTCTCCTTGCCTCCTTTGTGGCTCAAAGCATTGATTTTGCAGCTTCAATAGAAGGATGTAAGTATTTGCAACAGAAAAGTGCTGGAAAGTGTTTTCTGCCTATGTTAGAAAAACTCAGCCGTATTTTTAGGCAGTATCATGCAAATCTGTGCATTAAGGATGCCAAAGAAGCTCTGTGCCCTGCCTGGCTGTGCAGGGCTGTAGTATCCATCGTGAGTCTGTAACCTGTTCTGTGAGGCTTTGGGGGCAGCTGCTCGTGAGGAGGAAGCACAGACTCCTGATGGGACTTTCCAATACTTCCAGTGCCTTCCCCACATAGTGCTGCCATGCCAGAATGGAGAAGCTGGTTTTCATCGTACTCAAAATCAGGGCTCAACAGCTGCATGTGGTGAGCTCCATGCTCTAATTATGTGACTCAGCTATCTTTTATCCGGTCTGAAATTTCCATGTTTAACTAGCAGGGCATTTCAGCTTGACTCTCCTAGATGTGTCACACATCGCTTTGGCTGTTCCCACAGGCTGTCTGGCCCCTTGCCAGGGCACTTGTTCTGTCTTAAGCAGGGGCAGGCAGCTGCTAACAGTCCTGCGCAGAGCTGGGTAAGCTTTGTGGCTCCTCATGGTCCTGAGAGATGTTCAACAAGGACTTTGCTCTGGTGGTTTGAGCACTGCCTGCTGCCCTGGGAGTGAGCACAGGAGTAGATACCTCCAGCAGTAAATGGATCAGGAGGTGCCAAAGCAGTGGCCCCAAACCAGAAAACGTGCTTTACCATGGGAGCTGTTGTGCCCTGCTAGCCCCAGAGATGCCTCTGGATGCATTACAGGCGTGTGGGAAGATTCTACAGCAAAGGATCTTTTTACTAACAATGGTGTTGGGCTTTATAATGATGGGTCATGCTGCTCTCTGTTGGCATTCACGTGTTCTTCCTCTTACCTTCCCTATCACTTAACACTCTGCTCCTGCAGCAGCAGGAGGGAATGAATAAACTGAGGTGAATACCAAGAAATCAGCCGGGGAGGAGCAGCTGGTGTTCAGGCAGCACTTCAGCATGAGGCAGCTCGGCTTTCTACAGAAAACAGAGTTGTTATTCATGTACTCAGCATCTTGGGCACAAAGCCTCAAGATAAGTAGTGGAGAAAGGGTAAATCTGAGCACTGCAGAACCTGGAGTGAGCCACTAAGCTGCTTGGGTTTTTCTTCTTATTGTGCTCCAACAGCAGCATATGCTGTTTGATCCTGTTTCCCCCTCCCCCTGTTATCTCTTCTCCTGCCTGTGCTTTGCAGCTGGAGAAAGCTGAAGTGGGTAGGTACCATGTACAACCAAGACTGCAGCCCCCTAAACCCCCACAACCCTGAGCTGCTCTTTGGATTTGGCAACTTCCTCTCTGTTATAAATTTTGACTTTTGAGTACCTTTGGGTGAGAGGAGTGTGAAAGTCTCAGCAATCTCAAAGAAGTCTTCTTTTTGCAAAACCATGGATGCAAATGGGTAGCTGGCACTGCTGCTGTCTCCAAGAAGAGCAGGTGTTGGGGCATATCTTCCCCCAGAAGCAAATTCCTCAACTCTATTGCACACAAAACCCAGAGATTCATTAAGAAACAGAGACCATCTGCCACCATTCAGGTAGAGAGCAGCAGATTTTTTTTTTTTTTAAAGCCAAATGTGTTCCTACATCTGACTGAAAGCATGTGACTGAAAATTAGGTCTCGCAGCATGGGGGTGATGAATTTGAGAGGTTCCCTCCTCAATCAGTATTTCATTTTTAGCTGCACTTCTGCTATGACGAAGGCAATTATAGAAGATTTTCTTTTGTTAAAAAAAAAAAACAAACCAAAAAACCAGATTCAGTCCTCAAAGGCAAAGTCAACAGACTTTCAGAAAGAATTTCTACTCCTACAGCACACTTCATGATGATGCAGTGCCCCTCTTTAACACAGCGTCACAGCAACTCTGGGATAGGCTGCCCATTAAGAAATGGGATGAATGCGGGTGTTCCTCTGCTCCCTTACTCACTGTAATTAGTGTTCTACCTCACACTTGCCTTAGGACCACCCCTGGTGAACACAGGAGTTCACACCGCACTTCGGTGTGGTGTTAAGCCTTGAATTAAAACTGCAGACTTTCCCTCTGCAGGATTGAGATGTTCTTTCTCAATAATAGCAACAAAAATCAGAAGAGGACAAAATGACCCTGAAAGATTCTTAAAATAAGACGGATGCTGAGGCAGTGTTTGACAGCCCTGAGGCAGAGCTTGCCCTCTGCTGTGCGCCCTGATTCAGATCGCACGCACACTCACTGCTCTTCTCTGAGGGAGATGCTGGCACCTACTGGAAGAACAGCTTATCTCTAGGTAGAAGGTGACTGGAAGTAAGGCAAGTATCTTATATGAGGAACTAGCAGAGTTTGAGAAGGGATGAACCGTCTTACTGACTGCACAGCAGAAGTCCTGGGAAGTGACCTCTGGATGGCCCTCCAGCAACTGTTGGCTCCTGCCCAGGAAAACACTTGTGTGAACTCTTTCCTCCAAAAGACTGCTGCTCTTCTAAAGCTGTGCTTAGGGGCCTTGCTCAGGAAGAGGTCCTGGTGACATCTTGGGATATAAGAAGTTCTGTCTAAATCAACATCGCGGGCAATCCTCCTCTGCAGCAGAACTGCCAGGTATTTGAAAAACATCAGGGTGTTATTCTGCCTCAATTCATAGTATCTGAATGCAAGAGTGGGAATTGAAATACAGCTCCCCCAGTAACAAAAGCCAAAAGAGCAGCTTCAAAGAGTTTATCAGCTTCTGCGTCTCAAATCATCCCACTGCTTTTCAACTAGCTGAATTAGCACATAATACATGCAAATCAACACTTACAAACATTAACATACAAAAGGTTACTGCAGCAAGATGCTGCACAGGAGCATATCTGTCTTTAGAACTGGCTTTGCTCAAGCAAACTGGCCCACTCAGCAGAAAGCAGACAGGATGCAGGTCTGCTTGCTTGGGCTGTGGGATCTGGAGGAACCATCTGGCTTTGGCCTCTTAGCCATAAGGTGGTTGTCCCTGCTTGCCCACAGGTGACATTTATTTGAAGTGACTCGAAATAAAGGCACATCCTATCATCTGGAGAAACAAGCTGTACTTAAGTATCACCTCTACCAGGCCAGACCTGTTGCTAGACTTTGGAAGCCTGATGGGAAGACCCAGGAGAGTGGGAAAAGCAGCGAGGCTCCAGAACACCTTTGCAGGCTTCCTCAGGACAGCTACCACCTTGAGCTGGACACATGGAGACCCTGTATTGCTTAAACTCCTCCTGAAGCGAGGCTTATGCTGGCTGAGTTTCCAAGACAGTGCTCACTCATGCCTTCATTTCAGAGCAGAGGTATGAAATATCTCTTGTAGGAAACATTTCGTGCCCTAGAGAGCGGGCATCTTACAGCCATGTGTTCTTCTCTGGCCATATCTTTCTGTTGCCATGATACAGGCACTCCTGGTATTTCCTGAAGTGCTCAGCTTCCCAAGAAAACCATCACACACCACAGCAACATAATATTTTTATTATTACAAAAGATTTCTTCAGCAAACTGCTGCCTGACATCTGTCTGTATTAAACATGGAAACAGCAAACTCATCTAACGTTAGAGGTTATTTAGGGTCTCAGCTGGTGATTCAGGTTAAGTATAACTATTTTCTTTTTCCCTGTCCATTCACTTCCTTGACTTTCTTCCAACTGAAGCCCAAAGTTACACGTTGGAAGCAGAAGCTCCCAGCCCCACTGCTCACTGCGCCGGCTCCCACAAGGAGAGCTGACCACTGCATTACCCATACAGGGCTCTCCCACATTTATTAAATTCCAGATGCTCCTCATGCATCAAGTTTTGCTACCTAGACTTTTAACAGTCTCACAAGCAAAGAGTTTAAGAGCACACTTGCCATACAGTCATATTAAATGTTCTGTGTTAACAAAATAAACATCTGCTCCTCTCCCGTTGCTGGCTGATGCCCGAGGAGATGCTCACGCTCATGCAGTCACCAAGGTCCAAAAAAAAGGAAAAGAAAGTCTAAACAGGCCTGCTGTGCTTCTTCAGTGATGACTCTTGGGCATTAGATGCACTTGTGCTGGAAACAACGACATAACGCAGCATGTTGTAGCCAGAGCCAGTCTATACGTTGGATTTGGGGGCTGAATTGAGGGGGATTTCTCTGAGTTCTATCCTCATGCAGAGGTACTCCCCGATCGCAGCCATCAGTGCAGTGCACACGATGTGCACCAGCCACCACGTCAGCGTTGAGGGAAAGTGCGAGTTGTAAATCCAGCAGCCCAGAAGGTGGAAGAAGTGAACCGTGACTGTGAAATCCAGGCACTGCTTTCCTCGGCGGATGAAGTACAGCAAGCCCAGAGCACTGCAAAATAAAGACCAAGATTAATAAACAAACCATGCTGTGCTATGGAAAAGGGGATACAGCAAGAGCTACTAGGGGCTGCTGGTGCTAATTATTTAGCTGCTTTAGAACTTCTTAAATGTTTTAAGAGTAGATTGTTTCTGACCTTTCTTCCAGCTACTGCAACAAGACTTAAATGCCTACAGCTTTTTAATGATATGATGGCAGGGAAATGACCTTTTAGCTTCAAAATTCCTGCCTGGAGCTCTGCACAATCTCCCCAAGTAATCCTATTTGCCTAGTGGTAAAATATGATCTCACTTATCACTTGGTGTTTGCTGAGATCTATTAATTCTAATTTTCAGTAAAATCTCACAGAAGCAAAGCCTGTTTCCAGCTGGGAAACTGAGGCAGTGAAATGAAATTACTTATTCAGGATCTAGAAAAATGGAGTCAGCAGTTCCCCACTGCCCTCAGTGGACACACCTGGGCCAGGCACATCTTGAGATGTTTTGAGAGAAGCAGTAGGTTATGCTGAATCCTCTTGAAGTTTAATGTTAAGGAAGATGACACAGGTGCTCCAGCTGGTTGCAAACTTACCAAGTGAGCGCATTGAGGATGAAAGCCATCATGGAGAGCCTCCCCGGCGGCGTTGAGAAGCCTAAAATCTACACGGGACTATTAGTAGGAAACCATGGCACAAATCACAGCCCACAGCATGTAATCTCCTCCCGTGGCCCAGCCGCATCGGCACGGCCCTGCGCTGATAATGATCCATAAGAGGAGCCTGAGCAGTTACAGCAGCCTCTCTGCCTGGTGGTACCTACAGAAAAGGGACAGGTCTGTTTCTGGGCACCATCTAAAGAGGGTCTGGAGGGTTTCTGTCCCCATACTGGGGTTACCTATGGGGTGGGGGAATTGTCTTTATACTGGAGACACCTATACAAGGCACCTGCCTCTCTACTGAGGGCACCACCTATACAGAGAGGAGGTGTCTCTATAGTGGAGGGGTCCCAGCTACACAGAGAAGTGCTGTCTCCATACTGGGGAGTCCCAGCTATGCAAAGGGAGGGCTGCACCTCCATACTGAGGGTTTCTAGCTATACAGAAAGGTACTGTCTTTCTGCTGGGGGGTACCAGCTAGATAGAGAGGTGCTGTCTCTGCATTGTGTGTGTGTGTGTGGTGGGGGGCAGCTATGCAGAGGTGCTGTCTCTATACTGGGGGGATCCCAGCTATCCAAAGGGAGGGCTGTGCCTCCATACGGGGGCACAGGCACACGTCTCTTCGCACGCTGGGAAGCAGCTACACGGAATGGGGCAGCACTACCTGCACACTGGGGAGCTCCCTGAGGGGGGCTGTCTGTAACGGCGGGGATCGCGTGCAGGGCCAGCGGGCTCTGCCCGCCGGCAGGGAACCCCGAGTAAGGCCCCGCGCCCTCACCTCGTCGCTGAAGACCTGCTGGAGGGAGGGCCCGGTGCTGCCCAGCGCGCCGAGAAGGGCGAGCCAGAGACCGAGCGAGCTGTAGTAGGCGGCCTGCAGCAGCACCATCTGCGCCACAATCAGCGCCGGGTCCCACACGTAGCTACGGAACTGCGCCGCCATCGCCCGCCTACCGGAAGTCCCACGCGCAGGAAGTGCCGTGCGCCGGAAGTGCCGACCACTGGAAGTGTGGCGCGCCGGAAGTGCCCCCTAGCGGAGCGGAGGACCTTCCGCTCATCCCTGGCCATGACGACCGTGGGGTGCACTGGTCCTTCTCTAGGAGGGTATTGGTGTCCCCCCGGGGGGTACTGTTTCTTCTCTAGGGGTTATGGTCCTTCTCGGGAGGGTAATGCTTCTCTTCTAGGGGTATCGGTCCTCCTTCGGGTGTAATGGTCTTTCTGCGGGGGGGGATTTTAGTCCTTATCTTGGGGCATCGGTCCTCCCCCGGGGAGTACTGGTTCTTCTCTAGGGATAATAGTCCTTCTCTGGAGGCTAATGGTCCTCCTCCGGGAGGGCACAGCGTGGGTCTGGTTTGTGGTACCGGAGAAGTGATCCTGTACTCGGCATTGGTGAGGCTGCACCTCGAATCCTGGGTTCAATTTTGGGCCCATCACTACAAGAGGGACATAGAAGGGCTGGAGTGCATCAGGAGAAGGGGAACAGAGCTGGGGAAAGGTCTGGAGCCCGGGGGTTCTGGGGAGCGGTTGAGGGAACAGGGGCTGTTTAGCCTGAAGGAGGCTGAGGGGAGACCTCATCACGCTCTGCAGCTCGCAGTAAGGAAATGGTGATGAGGTGGGTGTTGATCTCTTCTCTTAAGTAACAAGTGATAGTATCAGAGGAAATGCCCTCAAGTTGCGCCCAGAGAGGTTTAGATTGAATATTGGGAAAAATTCCATCTCCAAAAGGGTTGTCGAGCATTGGAACCGGCTGCCCAGGAAAGTGGTGTAGTCACCGTCTCTTGAGGTGTTTAAAAGATGTGGTGCTTAAGGTCGTGGTTTAGTGGTGGACTTGGCAGTGTTAGGTTTATGGTTGGACTCTGTGATCTTAAAGGCCTTTTCTAACCTAAATGATTCTATTCTATGATTCTGTAATTTAGTCAGCAGCGGGTTTTGTCTGTGCGCCGTCTGCCCAACTTTCCTCATCTGCACGGCACCGATCTGAGTTTGTTTCAGTGGGTTCAATAATTTGGCTGAGCAGCCCTTGCTAAAAAGGCAGAGGTACTGAAAAAATTATGGTCCTGGGATGTTTCCTTTCGCCTCTCAGTCAGTTCCTGCAGGTGCCGAGCCTGTTGGTAGCTGCTGCCCAGCTGGACTTATTTTAATTTTAGGCTACAGGGGACCAAGATGTTGTTGTGAGTCCTGGTGTGCCCTGGCAGCACCTTTCTGTTACAGGGCTGGTCATGTGTAGGACATGGCTTCTTTTGGGAAGTTTCTTCTGCCACGTGGCGGTTTCTTCTTTTTAAGTCTCATGAAATGACCAGATGCCAGATTCCCTCACGTTCAGCCACATCTGCTCTGCACTCTGCTCTTCGTTGCTGGAGCACGTTTTAGTGGCCTCAATAAGCTGTCCTCCTTACTTGCCTTCAGGTATGAGAATTGTTGCTATCTGAATTCTAAAATCCCCAAGGCTGCGTGGGACAACAGAGCATTTTGAAGAGTTCTCTGGAAAAAGGAGGTGAGGCAGCCCTGGGTTGCTCCATTGGACGAGGGAGTTGCCACAGAGCTCCTGTCACCTGGAAAAGAGAGGAGGAGGACAAAAGGGGAATCCAGCTTTTACGGGAGGAGGTGGACACATCAGTCATAGGCATGGAATGTTTCTGGCACTCAGATTATGATCTCTGACATTCTTTTATGAATTTTTTTCCATGTCCCCATATGGGAAGTTCCCTAGGCAGCTTTGCTGCGTGTTTTCCCTTTGTCATTCTGTGGTTGTCACTGTGCTGAGCTGGTTTGACACATTTTCCTCCCTGTTCCAGGACCTGCCACTCCTAAAAAGGATTGTGCAAGGCAGAGGCGGCATGTGGTATACATGGGCCACTGCTTCTGAGTTCTGATTTGGGACTTCAGAGAATTTATCTTTGCAGATGCTTACCAGCCTTAGCCAGTGCAGAAATGAACGTGGGAAAATCCCAGCCCTGTTAGGGCTGCCTGCTGCCAGCACGATGCTGAGCATAAATTGCAAGACTCAACGCTTTCTCTGTTAACTCCTAGTAGAAATCGGTTTCCTTTCCTGAAATCTGCTGTGCTTGGCTCTCTGAGACGTGCAAGCCACCACTTAGATGTTAATTTTCACTTCCCTCGTATGTTTTCAAGCTTTATAGAGCTGAGTTTCATTGGCCAGCAAAAATTTTGGTTGTTTAGTCACAATTTCAAGCTAGCGCAAGGTTGGACTGTTGTTGTAATTGCTGAGTGTCTTTCCACAGCCAGAGTGATCAGCAACAATATTTATGATTTATCCAGTAGTCCCTGGGATCACAAGATACGAGTTGGTGTTTTGGGAGGTGCTGACTTGAATTCCTTCCAAATTCGAGACTCCTCTCTGCTTGTTGCTGCCCTGTAATTGAAGGCATCAAACGGCTGCAGTCACATCAGGGGTATGAGCTGAGGCTCCCTCACACCTGTACCAGTTTGGACGCGGTGAAGGGCTGTGGGACAGACATTTGTACTGTAAATCAGCTGCAGCCCAGTTCATGAATTCATCTCCTGGCTGACTCTGATTGCATGTTGCATGGTCTTGTCTGTGCTCTGGAATTCAGCTCTCCCTCCTTTCCAGGCTGCTCCAGTGAAGGGAACCATGTCCTTCTCCTGGAAGAGAGGGTATTCTCCCCATGGGAAGCCTTGTGGGGAAGGGTTTAAAGTGAACCTGGAAAGCAAACATTTTTTTGGGAAATAAGTGGCATTTTCAGTTTTCTTCCTCCTTAGTTCAAATGAAACGCAGAGGCAGCTGTGCAGGCAAGATGCACTAAAGGGGAAAATGATGTTGAAACGCAGAGATCATGCCCTCTGGGGTGTCATAAGAGGTGCTGCCCACCTGGTGCCTCATTAGAATGCCCGTTTTTCACCAGCTGGCTGTTCTATGTGTGACACCTGCACGTCGAGATGAGCAGCAGGGGGAAGGAGAAGTGATGATATTGCCGGGAAGCAGAAAGTGCCTCAAGAATGTACCCAGATCACATGGAACTATTGTGATCACTTTATTAGGAGTGTGGAAAAAGAATACCCTATTTTCCCAGGGATTCTTTCCACAAGAAATGTATGTATAGGATGGTATTGTTTTTCCTCCTCAGGAATCATTGTCTAAACAGGAAGCTGTTTGTTTAGGTGATCCATATTTTACCAGTTGCTGTCCAAAGGGCAGAGCTATCTGAACTGACCTTTGCTGGGATTTGTTTCCCTTTCGCTAGGCAGGTAGGATTTGTGCTAAGGTGCCCTTTCATAAAGGAAGAGTAAGGCTGAGATGATATGTTTCCAGAAGAATTAGATCTTAAGTAGCTCAAAATGTGGAATGAGAGTTTTGGGTTGCTCTTCTTCCGCTACCCACGCAGCGTGTAGATGGATTTTTCCAAAGAGCTCAGTAAACCGAACAGACTTCAGAAGCTGAGACTTTTTTACAGCTCTGCTTAAGGTTTCTTAGTACTTGAGAATCCTGCTCTAAGCTCACTTTAAAATCTCCCTGTAGGAACTGTGCTGAGCTTGGCTGAAGAATCTCTTTTCCTGGCCAGTGCTGTAGCATTTATGACCTCCAACTGTCTAAAATGGCCCTGCCTGTAGCACTCTCAAGATTGTCCAGACTTTTCTTTGTGTCATCTAAAAATGTGACTTCCCTCACCCTCCAAGTGCATTGTGTTTGGATGCTCCATTCCAGCCCCAGCACGTTTCTGCCATGTATTGGGAACTGGCAGGTTATTTTCGACGCACGAGTTAGGTAACTGTTCCCTGCGGAACCCCAGAACAATGGTGACCGGCCTGCGTTATGTCTCTGCCAGCCATAATTTTTAAAGGGAGAAGGGAACTGACACGCCTTCCACGTGAGAATTTGTCGCCCAGAACAAATGTGTGGCTCAACATGTGTTTTATTCTTCTGCTTCTCTAATTTTAATGAGGTCTCAGGAAAGTATCTTTCAGTTGGGCACCTTTCCTCTCAGGGCCCTTTTACCCTGTTGGTCTCAGCAAGCATCATAGAACCACAATTTTCCTGCATGATTCCAGAGAGACGAGAAAGTCAACATTTTCAAAGGGGATATTTGAAGGGTAAAATGAAGCAGGCTTAAGGCTTACAGAACCGTGTTATGATTTTGTGGCTGTATTTCCTCTCGTGAATTTTCTTGAGATACAAGACCAGAAAGTTTGTGCATGGAGGGGAGGTAGTTTTGCACACTGCACTTTGAAAATATAGTTGGTAAAGTTACATAAATCTGTTCTTGGGGTTGGAAAATACATTCGGGTCGAGTTTAATCTTCTGTTCAGTTTCCAGAAGCCCAAGATTTCTCTCAGTTCAGATGAAGGATTGTGTGCTATGGGACTTTGATGGACAATGTGCATGGTCCTTGGACCAGGCAGGCAGCCTGACTCCTCTTCAGTTCTGTCAAAGCAGAACTTCCTTGGGAGGAGGGTGGTGTCCTGTGCCCTGTAGGGGGACTTTTTAATGGAGGGGGTGTGCTGAGGAGTGTGACAACCCGGAGGAGTATGGTGTATTGTTCTTGTTTGAAGAGGAAGTTAATGGGCAAGTTAGCAGTGTTTGTAGCCACAATACAGGCAGCTGGTTTTGAAAGTGTCTTTGTGATGGCTGCTTTACCTGGAAGGAAGTGTAAAGAGGTCATGGCCACACGTACACAAATAGAGGTGCGTTAGAGGGTTAGGGAGGAGCAGAGTAGTCCTAGTCACCTTGTGCTGCTGGGGTTGTCTCCTGTCTGGCAGATGTTGTCATGGATCAATGTTGGCGCATTCATAGAATCATGGAATCATAGAATTGCTTGGTTGGAAAAGACCTTAGAGATCATCGAGTCCAACCCTACGTGTCCACTACTAAACCACATCCCTGAGAAACTCATCTACCTGTCTTCTAAACACCTCCAGAGATGATGACTCAACTATGTCCCTGGGCAGCTGTTCCAGTGCCCGAAAACCCTTTCAGTGAAGACATTTTTCCTAACGTCTAATCTGAACCTGCTCTGCCAAAACTTGTGGCTGTTACCTCTCATCATGTCACCTGTCACTTGGGAGACCAACGCCCCAGCTCATGGGCTCTTATTCCTCTCCATCTTCTGCTGCCCACTTCTGCTGGCTGTCCAGAGCTAGAGACTCATTGGAGCTGGGCTCCCTGGGCGTGACTTCCATCAGCTTCTCTATGTGATGAAGTCAGGGTAATAAGAAAGGGTGGTAACCCAGCCCACAGGGCAGATCCCTCCCTCATGTCCTGGGTGGCCCTGGATGCTGAGGTGGACTAGAGGGTTAGCAGTGCCTCACTGTCCTGAGCACAGAGGGTCTTGTGCTGCTGGAACTCCACCATGGCCTCTTCCAGGCTGGTTCCTTGCCCTTATTGCATGTGTGCTCTCCTGAGATCTTATTTTTTAAACTCCGAGCAGCACCCTTTGTCACTTCCTGTTACACCCGTTCAGCGCAGTGCTTCCAGGAGATTCTGCTGCCAGCACTCATGCATGCAGGCACGGTCTTAAGCACTGAGGACACTTCCTGACCTCAGTTGGCACCCTCTGTACCTATTTTTTCTCAAAGGAACGGGCAGTCGGGAAGGCTGCTTCACTGTAGAGCTCTTTTTGGGTTGAGGGTCATGATGCTAAGGTGGGACAGGGGAAGGGCTACAGGGTCTCTCAGGATAGCTTTGTAGTGCTGAGGCAGGCTGAGAACCAGGTCTGGCAGAGTTCGCATCCCTGCCTGGCAGATGGGATCATGGCACGTGTGCTTGGTAGTCTGTGCATTGCTTCCCTGTTAAGAAAATACTTTATCCTCTACAAACTGGAGTCACTGGAGGTGACTGCAGTGTGAGCAAGAGGCTGATGCGGAGTGTGTACTAGTGAGGTAGTTCAGGTGAAGCTTTGGCTTTTAAGGGGCTGAAATGGGTGCTTTTGAGCAAATTCCTATGATCGGAGAAGAAAAACTGAAGTACTTGTACTGTTGTGGTTTTCCCTTCTTTATCTGTGCGGGCTTTTTGCACTTGCCACTTACAGAGAAAACTGACGGAGTGGTTTCATTTTCCAACACGAACCCAGTGATGTAACACCCCACTCATAACCGCAGTGATGACAGGCTGCCAGTCGGGCTCAGTTTTCTGTAAATGTGAGACTGTCACTTGTGCCATGCTGCGAAAGCGGATGCTGACTGCCTGCTTCCCCCACACACACACTCTCCCCCCTTTCTCCCCCTTCCACACTCTCCCCCCTTTCTCCCCCTTCCACACTCTCCCCTCTTTCTCTCCCCCCTTTCTCCCTTTCTCTCCCCCCTTTCTCCCTTTCTCTCCCCCCTTTCTCCCTTTCTCCCACCCCCCCTTTCTCCCACCCCCCACTTTTCGCCAGACCTGATCCCTCCCGTGTCCCGGGCCGTTCCCGTGGGCGGGGGCAGCCGCGCTCCGCCCCGCGGGCTCTGCCCGCCCCTATAAGAGCGGCGGCGGCGGCAGCGGGGCCGACAGAGCCGGTGTTCTCGCCTCGCTGAGCCCAGCCCGAGCCCAAGCCCAAGCCCGAGCCAGCCCAGCCATGCCGCTGCCCCGGGCCCCGCCGCTGTTCCGCGCTGCGTTGCTGCTCGGACTCGTCCTGCGCGCCGCCGCCGAGTCGGTGAGTCCTGCCGGCACCGGGCGGGGGGGGCACTGAACCATGGAGTGACCCGAGTTGGAAGGGACACTCGAGGACCATCGAGTCCAACTCGTGTCGCTGCGTAAGACACCCCACCATTCACACCGCGTGTCTGAGGGCATCGTCCAAATGCTGCTGGAATATTGTCAAGCTGTGACTGCTTCCCTGGGGAGCTGTTCCAGTGCTCCACCACCCTCTGGGGGAAGAACCTTCTCCTTAGGTCCAACCTAACCCTCTTCTGGTACATTTTCCTGCCAGTCCCTCGGACCCTGTCATTGGTCACCAGGGAGAAGAGATAAGTGCCTGCTCCTCCTCCTCCCCACCTTCCCTTGTGAAGGTGCTCCCGGGGCCGGGGGTTGGTGACCCCAGGAGCCTGAGATCTGATGCCACCGCTGCCTACACGGGATCTGCCCCAGCCGCTCATCCTTCTCCAAGGAATAGGGGGCAAAATGGGTTAAGGTCAGCAGGGTCCTGTTCCTTCCCCCGGCTCTCCTGCCTCCTTCCTGGTTTGCACACTGCTTCTGCCGCTTAACGCCAAAGCCCTAATGCCCAGATGTGCCCCCTGGACCTCCTGACCTGTCGCCAGTTGCCCTGGCAGTTGTGCCACCCCTTTCCCTCCCTGCACACTGGTGAGCCTTGTCTTGCCTTTCTGTAATCAGGCCTGGTGGAACTGGAGCAGCACAGAGGACAAGGGGATGCGGTAGAGATGAACTGCTCTCTGTTACAGTTTTGGGCTCCCACTGCCCTTAATGGACTTAAGTTCATTAATCCCTCTTTTATTGTCAATGCGGGATGGGTTGAATACGTGCAATGCGTTATGGCGCCTGGGTAGGCTTTCCAGTCGTACCTGAGCTTGGTTGTGCCTGTACCTGGTGTCATGTATCAAACCTCCCTCAATTCCACATGGGAGTGAAAAATGATGCATCGCCATGGAAGGTTTAAGAGTCTCTTGGATGCCTCGAGCCAAGCACGTATGGGATCTTCATGGTGAAACAGAGATTCTGGGCAAGGTTCTGCCTTCTCTGCTGTTTGTTTGTTTGATTTTGTGTCTGTGTGTGTCCATCTTGCTGAGAGTGCAGTCAGGGCAGATTCCTCTGCTAATCTGAAAGAGCTGCTGAGATGAAGGTAACTGCAGGAGACCAGGGCTTCTCAAAACGGGATTTAATAATCCGCGATGCTTTGTTCTGGACTGAAGGCTGGGTGGGCAGATCAGAACTGATAAGGCTCTGCTGCTCCTTTGCTCTCTTAATAGGGACACGGGGTTGGGGGTTGTTGCTTGTAGAGCAGGAAACTCCCACAGAGAGCATCTGTAGTAATTGTCAGCTACTCTGTGCTAAGACCAACTGGCCCAAATCCACTTTACTCTAATCTGGTGTCTTTATCCCTGCTATTAAGCATGTGAATCGCTCATCTGAGAACTGGCCCAAACCAGTAGGGCAAACCTTTGGGGCAGACAGCATCTGGAAGTTGCATTGACCATGTTTGGTATGAAATGCAACTTGGTGTCCCCAGGGGAATTGAGTGGTCTGCAAGCATCAGATTTCTGCAAAGACAACAAATATTGCACAGATGTATTCTGTAAATCCTTACACAGAACTTGTGCGGAATATTCGTCTGCATCTTGTAAGCTACCTGAGATTGGAGGGTATGCCTGGGGAGTAACACTGCCCCACTATAAAGCCTTATCCAAACAATTTGTTTGGGTTACAGGCTGCTGGGGAGGAGAGGAGGATGACACACTGTTTGGGAGGGTTCTGCTGTGCTCCTCCCATATGTGTGTATATATATATTTTTTTTTAATAGGACTGCCAAAACGTGCAGGACTGCACAGCATGTGGCTCTTGATTTTTCTGTGCGGGCAGAGTGAAGACAGGTAGCTGTTTCTTAACAAGAGAGGGATTGTATTTCTGGTGCTTATGCAAGATCCTGGCTGTTGAGAGTGATTTGGTGCTTGAATGTTTCCCCAAGCCTGTACAAACAAAAATGCCTTGGCTCCTTTCCCCCTGTGTAGCTTTCTGGTGTAGATGGGATTTCTCCCTGTGAAGCAATCTTGGATGTGTAAGAGGGTGGGGAATATTACTGAAGTGCCGAAGCATGACGTTGGTGCTTAGGCTGTGGGTGGGTTGTGTTACAACAGCCCAGCACCTTCTTGTGAGAACACAGTGTTGTTCTGTGAGGTGCGTGAGGCTGGGGCTGGAGCCTGATGTCTCCCAGTGGTCCCTGGCCCTCTCCAGCCAAGCACTTTAGAAAGCAAAGGCTGTGTGACTAGGGTGCTCCCCTCTGCTTGTGCTGTGTGAGGATGGGGGTTCCTGCAGAAGATGCTTTAGGGGCCTGCGGAAAGCCACCAGTGCAGCCAAGACGTGGCATCAGTGGAGCTGGTGAAGGACTCGAGGTCTGCCTTGCTTGGGCGAGGAGCATCGTTGAGCTCTCCTGCACTTTTAGCATCTCTAAGTGCCCCTGGCAGCACAGGAGGGAAGCAAGCGATATCCCCTCGCAGCAGAGGTGCCTGCCTGCTGCAGGCTTGGGCTGCTCCTGTGTTTAAGCTGCAGGAGGGCCCCGAGTGCCCTGGGCTCACAGGGCTGTAGCAGTGCTAATGGGCTGCAGGCTTCTTCCAGCTGTCCTACTTCTCTGCCTTGAAGTATACAGAAAAAGCACCACGCAGCACTGTGTTTGTGCATCCCCAACAGTGCAGACAAGCAGAAATCCAACCCAGAAGACGCTGGCAGAGGATTGCTCAGGGAGAGGGGGGAAGCTTTGCACTGTTTATGGGCTCTGTTTGCTGGTTTAAAGCAATCATGCTTGGAGGCCTCCTGATTGGCAAAGCTGGTGTCTTGTTGATGATAGCTGTGTTTGGAAAGTAGTGCAGCATTATTAATGTTAAAACCGGTTTGGCTTGTCCTGCTGCCATTGATCCCTGAGGCCTGTTCTTTCTGCTCTTTGCCCAGTTTTTCATCTGTCCCTCCCAATCAAATCAAGACATTGCTATCTGCACGTTTTACTTTATTTTACCTTCTGGCTTGGCAAACTCATGGGGCAGCTGAGCGTGTAGAGCAAATCTTTGCTTTGCTTCAGCCTCCCTAAAACACAGAGCAGCAAGAATATAGTGTCTAAGGCAATGTCCCTCAGTCCTGAAGGGAAGAAGCTTGTGACTTCTGGTAGCCAAACCTAGGGATGTTGGGATAAAATGCCTGTGTAGAAAGAAAAAGCCTCTCTAGCACCGTTTGCGTGTGGTTTGACAAAGGGTGGGAGTCCAAGGGTGTGCAGTCCCTCTGCAGCCCAGCACCTTGTCCATACCAGGAGTGGAAATACCCACACGGGTGGGAGCAGTCACCCCCACAGTGTATGTGGCACAACCAGGCAAACAGCACTGCTGCCCAGTTCTCCTGTGTCCTAAGTGCCTGCCACCTCCCATGCTGGAGAGCACTTTCTTGTGGTTCTGAGTTTTCCAAACAACTTATGCAAGAGGTACATCGGGGCTGAACTTGGTACTTTTCAAACTCAAGATAGCAGAGACTCATTCACTCTAGGAAGTTAAGGCTGTTAGCCAACACGATTGCTCTCTTTCCTGCCCCTCCTGTTGTTGTTTCCCAAGGCCTTGGCACTTAGAGGTCCTGCAAAGGCCTGTATCCAGTCCAACAACAGTGAAAATGTTTTTTCCCTGTGTGTCTTTCCCTCTGCCCTCCAAGCCTCTGTTAATGGCTTTACTGTTGCCTTCTGCTGTTGAGTGGTTGGGGTGGGGATGCCATTTGCTGCTCTCAAATGCCTGAAGTGGAGCCTAATGCAACCTTGCCATGGTTTTCCTGTGGTGGCTTACTGCCTTCTTCATACACTTGCATCCCACTTTCGCACAAGCTGGAAGCTGCTAACTTGACTGTCAGTGAAGATGGAGAGGAGAGACTGGCTGGTTGCTCAGTGTGCAGACTTCATGCAGCTCCTTGCAACTGTTTTTCCCTCTCCTCTGACTCCTTGTGCTGGTAAATGCTCTTGGCTGTTTAAGTCTGCTTGGCTTTAAGTTAACACTAGGTTGTGTTGTGAGTGTGTTAAGTTGTTCTCCCTCAAATGGGTGGATTGATGGACTTTGTCTTTAAAATCAACGTCTTTCTTTTTTTGAATTCGGCAATAGTAACTGTGCAAACAAGGAACGGGTAGTCACTGTGCTTCTACAGTCTGCAATCTAAATGATTTAGGATGACTCCTAAGATAACTTGATTAAATTATTGTGGCTCACAGATCTGTGGAGCTCCTCAGCTATTACTTTGGCTAGACAAAACGGAGTGTCCATCCTTCAAAACACTTCCTTGCTCTTGAGTTAACATTTATCCTTTTCATCCTGCTCTTAGATCCTCGCAGCTGCATTCTCCCCCTCCACTCAGTACAGCTTATTCCTTTATGCCTGTAACAACAGCAGGGTTGTGCTGCTTTTGCAGCTTGAAACTGGAAGCTGATGTAGTTGAAGCACTACAAAACCGGTGGGGACAAACCCTGTGGCTGCCTGACCTCCAGCCGCTGTTGCCGAGCATGTGTGGCTGTTTGTTTGAGTCTCGCTGGAATGCAAATGCTTTAGATTAAGGATTCTAACGATTTGCACTAGAATGAGACTCTTGTGATAAGACTGGGTTTGGTGGCCCTGAATTGACAGGGCAGCCCCCGTTAAAGACTTTAACTTGTAATAAGCTGCTGTTCCAGGGGCTGTAAAAGATCCTACATTAATGAGCTGGTAGGGCTGCACTTCTAGGTTAGTTCAGACTTTTTTTTTTTGTCTTTAAGCATGTACTGGAATGGTTGTGCAGTGAACACTGCTGCTGCTGACCAGCTCTGCTGTGTGTCACCATCAGCCGCTTGCAGCAGTCCGGCTCTGACTCAGGGTTTCTGACACTTGCCTGGCCTCGCAGCTCCCGGAGACTGTGCTGTCACACTCTGAGTCACAGCCCTGGCCCTTTCCCCATAGCACTGACTCAGCCTTCCGAGGTGCTGTGGTGCAGAGGGGGATCTCTTATAGGGTCAGAAAAGGGGTGACAAGCAGAATTCGTGCTGCTTGGCAGACTGTGCTGTGCTGCTCTTGGCACTCAGTGCCTTCTTGCTGCCTCTTGTCTGATAAGCTGTCGGGCTCTGACATATGACTGCTGCCAGCAGCTGAGTTGGGGTTGGCAAAGGCAGGTCAGAAAATGGCCTTGTCTCGAGCAGCCACTAACTTGCTCTGGCAACTCCGTGGTGGTTGTGTTTTCAGACAGCTACAGTTGGAAACCAGAGTTGCATGGTGGGGGGAGTGGAAAGTAGCAGTATAATCTGAAATGACTGAAAGCATTCAAAGTGAGCTAAAGGAGCAAAAAGTCTGAGAAGAGGGGGTTAAGTACTTAATCCTGAATCTGGAGAAAATGTCAGCGTAGGAGGGGAAAACACGCACGATGTAGCTGCATCCCGTCGAATTTCTGAAGGCTGACTGGCTTCAAAAATCCAGTTCTTATAAAAGTATTATTTTTGCTGGAAATACGCACACTTGCTAGTTTTATCCTTAAATCCTTTAAGGCCGAGACTGCTTATAAAATGCCAAGTGGCTCTTGTTAGACAGATTATTGAGGTAACTTATAAATCAAAGCAGTTAATTAAAATCTCAGAGAGACACTCCTTGGGGCAGGAAGGAGACTGGGAGACCCGTAGCACTGTTACACAAGCAGCAAGTGTCATATCAAGCGAAAACAAGGCTGCTGCTTGCTTAAACAAATTGTGTCCTGTCAGGGAAGGTAAAGCCTTCCATGGGAAGAGTTTCTCTCTTCTGATGTTGCGCTGCCTTAGCTGCTGAAGGAGAAAAGGTGTCTCCACCACAGTTCAACTAAAGCTGTGCTGCTGTAAAAATTGAATACAGTGTGATGTGGTCTTGCTGCAGGCTTACTACCCTGCCTCCTGCCCTTTAGCTGCCATTGCAGGCAAACTATAGCAATAAAAAGAAATGTTCATGTGCAGTAATAACTGTGAAAATGCCTGGCTTGGACTTGCACCAAGATGGCCCACACTGCATAGCAGGCTGAAATCTTGGTGCACAGGGTGACTGAGGGGGAGCGTGGCTGGAAGGGGGGCACCTGGCATGAGGGAGTGCTGCTGCACTGGCCTGGAGAGCAGTGGGACTCGTCATCTGAGGAACAGATCTCAGTCAGCGTGGTGCTAGAAGAGGGCCAGAAGCTGCTTTTGTGGGCTAATGATCCTCTCTAAAAAAGAAGTTTCTGACTGTCTCTCCCCCAAAGGGAAATATGGTCCTTACTAGTGTCAGGAGCTTTTGCTTGGAAGACTGTGTTCTCCAGCAGGATAAATATTTATTGCAAATCCACAGTACGCAAGTGGGGCCATCTCTGGAGCCAGGATCTTGCAGGAGACTGTTTATGTGCGGGCTGTTCTTGGCGCTAATTCTAAATTTCCTGAGGCTGAGTATGAGGAGCTGGTCCTGCACGTTCGTTACTAAACAGCTCGCTGGTCCAGCCGAGCGCAAGCTTTGCAAAGCCAGGGAAGCAGTGACCAAAACAAGAGCTTGAGTCCCTCTGTTCCTGCCTGTGACCCTGAGGGTGCAGAGGTGCGGTCAGGAAGGGCTGGAAAACTGCTGCCAATTGCTTACCCCCTGCTTGAAGAGAGGAGGAAGCCTGGCTGGGAGTCCAGAACTCCCTGAGAGAGGAAAATGCTCCTGGGACTAATGGGTTTCCCGAAGTACAGCTGTGTCATCCCCAATAGCACACGCTGTGTCTGCTGCTTCCTGAACCCAAGCCAAGGCAACCTCTGCACGAGTCAGGAATGTCTCTATTAAAACTCAAAATGCAGCAATACAAAACCCCCAATCCTCTGCTGCTGTAGCTTACTAAGAAAATCCCTGCTGTTGAAATGTTTGTTTGTATAAATGTTTACAGGGGTATAATCTGATAGCAGAGTGGTACGGCTATGCTTTCTGGAGTACTTTCGTGCTGATAACTTCCTCTGCTACAATTTTTTGCTGGTACTTTTGCCAAGAGAGCAAAACTTTAAATAGCGTAACTGTGCTGGCAGAGCTCAGCCACCTGGGCTGAGCCTACATCTTTGGGCTACTGCTTCTGATTAGATTAAAATGGATTGTGGGAGGGGAAGCATTTGTAGGGCGCAGCATTGGGAATCTTGACTGTACAAACAAGCTGAGATAAGCCGTGTGGTGAGCCAGTTAGGAAAGGCACCCTTTGAAGCTGAGTGTCTGGCTTAATTTTGCTAACACTCTGGCATGAGGTGCCATAAGTTCCCAAAAATGTATGTCATGCATTTCTTGCCAAGTGGAAATTCCAGTTGTGTGCCTGTCCAGGGAAATATTGGGGTGTAGCTGTATTCTAGGAAAGGGCAGTGAGGGCAGGCCTCTCCCTGGTGTGAGAGGGACATATAATATGTGAAGTATCCCAAGCATGAAGTATCAGCATGAGAAATCGTCCTTGATGGAAAAGCTGCCTTGCTGGAGCCTTTATATCCTTTTTTTCTTCCACAAACAGGGATGTAGTAGGAGCCTCCTGGTACAGATCAGGGCAACTCAGAGTGAGTTGTGAGCTGGATAAACTGAATCATTTTTTTAACTTTAAATAGATTTCTCCAGTTTCAGACCTGAGACCTGGTTAGCGAAGCATGTGAAATACCTACAATCAGGATTGTAACTACGGTAAAAATGCCATCTCTTTATGAATTGTGTGCGTATTACTGCCCATGATCAGGAGGAGAAACTTTCAGGGGCTCGAAATGGCTTTGCTGCAGTTTTCCTCCTGGGTCACATGAGAGCTCCTGCTTTCCCCTCCTGCAGTTTTCCTCTGAACCTTATCTTTATTTGCTTCGGGGCAAGTGATTGACACACAGCCATCCACAGCTGCCGGCTGAGCTTTATCTGCCCAGCTGGAGGGGGGATGCGGCTTTCTCCTTTCCACTTGGTCTCAAGAGCTGGGCAACTGAGCATTTAGAGCAGCTCTTTTGCCACAGATCCCAGCTTGTACCTGCCTGGCAAAGGTCTCAATCTTTATGGCTTTGCTTTTGGTTGATAATCAGGCAAGAGCAGTTAAACAAGAATTCATGCCTTCGTAATCTCTCCATCCTCCTTCTGCTCGCTTGTACAGCATGGCCTGGAAAGCATGCACCTACAGAGGTCTGAAGCGGCTGGGCTGTGTGTAAGCAAATGTACAAGAGTTAAAAGGCAGCTGAGGTTTGACTTTGTAAGTGCAGAGAAGCCTGTTTTCAGCAAGCAGAGCCCGGGAGGATTCATCTCTGCTGCAGAGGAGGTACCCATGACAGCGAGTTGCTCTCCAGAGCCTGGGATTACGGTGTAATTGTCATGTTATGCTTCCATTGCCACATGAGCCCCAGGAGAGCTGCTTGCGGCGACCCAGCTTAAAGAATCACCCAGGGAGCGAGGACAAGTGGGGCAGTGACCCCAGCTGAGGCTCTAGTGCTGGACGTGCGTTACTGTGCCTTCCCCACGTAGCGCATGGGCTGCCATGTCTGAGCACACAGTACTGGTTATGTGGCTGCAGGGAGATGGATACCTGGTTAGACAGGGACCAGGGACGCTTCTCTTAAGTCACCTTGAATGAGTGACACTTTTACCAGCTGAACAGTTTGTCAGGGCCTGCAAGCCCTGGGCTCTACTTCTGTCTCTGATTTCCCCCTCTGTCCTCAGAGGCATTGTGGATTTACCTTTACTGCTCATGTGATGGGAGCACACCTGTACAGTGGCCGTCGGAGAGGAACTGGGCAAGCCTGACTTTGTCCAAAGCCACCATGCCTGTGGTCCTGCCCAAGGACTGCTTGGAAAGTGTTGAGTGAAGGCATAGTAGTATTTAACCACGTCTGGAAGCCTCAGGGTGAGCCCGTCATGCAACTAAACACACGCATGTGCCTGCGTGGGACCTGTTTAACTGCTGTCCCTTGGCACAGAGGCCAGTGTGGGCTGTGTGTGCTGTGAAGTATGTGGGACAGACTGCCCAGGAATGAAAGGTGAAATGATACTCTCCAAGCATGGGCACAAACACTTGGCACAAGTGATTTGTTGTTTCTTTTTTTTTACTGCAGCTGATGTGTTGAAGGAGGTAGCTGCAACCTAGATTGAAATATTGATGTTGGCTTTGCTCTCGGGACAAAAGTGACTTTACACAGAGCTGGAGCATGGAGAGAGGAGAGGAAGTAAAGGGTGTTTTAAGGGGGAAATATAAACCTTTCCCTTACTAGTCTGGCAGGAGCTGCCTCTGCCTGAAGCTCATGTCACTTCTAATAACTTTCTTGTAGTGCTTGTTCAGATGGGAAAATTGAACTGTCTTTGAGTGTTCCCTCACTGTGTGCCTCCCTCCCGTCGAGGTGAGCTCTGTTTGATTGAGACACCTCATTTCCAGCACTGCAGCTCCTGTACTTTCCTGGTTTGGGGGAGCTCAGCTCTCAACCCCTTCTCCTTCCCATGCTTTGTGTGGGCTTTAAAACGTTTCTGGTTTGCATGCTTCTGCAAGAGCTGGGTGGAAGTGAACTGTATGGAAATCCCCTCTCTCTGGCTTGGTGGTTTACAGAGCTTTGCATCCTTGCTCTGGAAAGACCCCATTGGACTCTGTGCTCTTTGTCCCATGATGCAGGACAGCATGATGGCCAGGGGGATGGCTTTGCAAGGATCATCTCTTAATAACTAGGTTCTGAGGCTGGGCCATGCAGGCAGCTGCTGGTGTGATCAAGGAGCCCTGTCTGGTTAAGTTGATACCGATGTACATTGTGGTGTTTTAAGGGGACATCTGCCCATGGCAGCACAGGTCTGGGAAAGATGTTATATGTAATACTGCTCACCAGGTGATCCTTGCAACTGTCCTCTAGTACAGAGGCCCTGACAACAGTCCCAGGAGCCACTTGCATTTTTCTGTCCCTGCAGGCTACAAAGAGTTAACAGGTGTGCACCTCTGCCCCTTCCTCTGCCACCTCCCAGGCTGGCCCAGCTCCCTCTGCTTTTGTCTGGGAAAGGCTGACTTTCACCTTGCTCCTGTTTACTCCTAGGCTTGTGTACACAGTGCTGGGGAGGGAGATGCAAGAGCCAGCACTGGGTCTCCGTGCCAAAGTTATAAACTTGATAAAGAGCTCCCTACACTTTGGGTGCCTGATTCTCTGCAGGTCTGGCTCCCTTTGCAGCTTGCTGGCTGTGACCCTTCAAAGAAGCTTCTCAGTGTGTTTGATCAGAGGCAAGTGCCAGTCATAAAACCCAGTTCCATGTCTGGAAGACTTTGTCTCTGCCCCAAAACATCATTTGGGGTTTTTTGAAAGGGTGTGCAAAGGCTGTGGCGAGGATGTGTGGGCTGTAGTGGGCGAGCTGCCAGGGTTTATTAGTTCCCAGAACTAGCAGCGAATGGAGAAATGCGCACTTCGGACAGAAACCTTGCTTGCTGCCTCAATAAATAGATGTTCTTTCTTTGAGAAGAGGCTAGTTGTATGCTGAGGCCGTAAGTGAAGGCCCCAGGAGCACAAAATGGAGTGGGGTGCACTAAGGATGAAGCACAACAAGGCTGCAAGTCTCTGCCTCGGGTGCCAGGGCTGTAATTCCCATGCCTGAACTGAGCAAACAGTGTCTGGCTTCATCCAGTAGTGCAGCCTGTCTCAGGCTCAAATATGAGACCTCTGTTGCCCAGCTTTTCCAGGAATGACGCTCTTAGTTCACGTGCCTGATGTGCTGGTTGTTTGGCAGGGAGTAAACTCTTTATTTTTTTGCACTGGCAGGCAGGACAAGCTTCTGCTCCCCAGCACATTGGTTAATCTCGCTTGGTGCTTACTGGGGATAAAAGCTGCTTAACTTGAGGAAGAAATCCTGGAACTAGACTCCTGCAGAAAAGGTTGATTTTGGTACAGACCCCTGCTAGAGAGGAGCATATTAATAGTAGGGCTAGACTTCAGCTGCTGGGGTGAGGTGGGGCTGTGCAGCCGCCCAGTCCGACTCTCCCAGCAAGTCCCTGGCCTGGCTCCAGTGCTGGGATCACAGATGGTCGAAAGCAGGCTCCGCGCAGCGCCTGTGCCCTTCTCCAGCTGGCGGTTGCAGAAGGTGTTACGCTGAATGTGGCCAGAGACAACTTGGCAAGGGCTGGCCGTGTCCTGCAGCCTTTTTCTTGACTGCCAGCTGAGAGGAAGCTTGAGCACCTTCCATGGTGCCTCTTCAACTGGTAGAGGATCTGTAGGGAGAACTGAATCCTCTTGGAAAAGGATGCACTTTTAAGCAGGTCTCCAGGGAGCTCTTTATGTGGCACTTAGGAAGCCTGCAGCCCTTGCTTTTAGATCTGTGAAAGTGCCTGTGTGCCCTCTGACAGGTGTGTATGCAAGGAATGTGCCTGCTCCAGACCTGCCTTGCGGCACTCCACTGTTAACTCTTCCTGGGCTGCCCATGCCCCAGCTTCCAGGAGGAGCCTACTTCGCAGCAGAGCATGTCTTCAAACATGGAGGTTAAGCATGGACATGTCCAGCAGCTCTCTAACTTCCCTGGCAGGTGAATCTATAAAGTGAGGCTCCCTACCCATGAGAAAAGTTTCCTGTCAGTTTGTGAAGCTCTCGTGGCTTCCAGGAACTTCCCTGCCCTCACTCAAGAGGATGATGAAGAGTGAGTTCAGGGAACGCTCCCATATAATCTTATTTACACTTGTGAGTCGGTAATTTCCTTGTTATGTCTTCTGGCTTGTAAACACTGTCTGTCCTGATTTAAATAGGGCTTTCTGATAGCCAGACCTGGTGCGTTCCGCAGCACGTACTAATCGCTGTGGCTGGCAGCCACCGCTTCGCTCACTGCTGAGCTGATCTGATAAGGCCAGCGTGCTGCCCAGCCACTCGGTGGCTTCAGTGTGGGTTTTCTTGGGCTGCCCTCGTCAGGACGTGAGATGGCCGTGATTCATAACGAAGTAGAGCGTGAGCTGGCACAGGGGTGCGGCACAGCACTCTTGCCAACGTTGATCTGTTCTGGCACAGCAGTCAGGTAATACAGGTCCACAGCAATCGTGCTCCCTAGCTCTGGCAGGTGGGAATTGGGCTCCTCCTGCCCCTTGATCCAACGGCCACAAGCTCTCATGGGAACAACTACTGCGTGCTGGCAGCAGTTTCTATTGCAGGTCTGGCTTTGGCTGGGTTTCACATGTCTTGAAATGAATTTGTCTTGGAGCGAGTGATCCATAAGGTTAGGAATGCCTGGTTCTGGGCTGGGGGGGAATTCCTTCCCAGCTGGCCTTCCTCCTTAGCCCTCTTCCCATCACCTCATGCCAGGCTCTGGCAGAGTGGAGACAGGGGGACTGGAAGGAGAGCTGGCCGCAGCACCTCTTGCCTTCTGGGGTGTTTATTTGATTATCCTCCAACAGAGCTGCCTCAATAAGCTAATGAAAAGCACATCTAGTACCCACCACTCCTGATGCAAAATGAGAAACATCTTGTCCTGACCACAAGGCCTCGTTTGTGGCAAAACCAGTATGCTGGAAAAACCTGGGCTGGAAGCAGGGCTGGGGGTGTAGGCAGAGGAAGCTGACACATGGCTTGTGGCTGATTGTTGGCCTTCGCTTGTGAGATCGATAGCGGATGTAATTTATTGTCAGTGTCATTGCTGGGTTGTGGGATGGGCCACACCTGGCTGGGCAAGCAGGAAGACGGGCAGCCACTCTGGGTCTTGCTGCTGCTCTCATGAAGCTGGTGCCACCCAGCTCTAACTTTCCCTGCGAGTTTCTGCTTTTCACCCCTGTGAGGCTGTAGCTCATGGTAAACCTGTACATTAACAAGAGCCGTCAGGTGTATAGGATTGTAGAGTAAAGGTGATGTTTGAGAAATGCTTTCCTGAGTAGATAAACCTTCAGAAAGACTTCTCTACCCAAGACTTCCCGGCCTTTCTGTGTGGACAGCGTGAAAAAATGTTGACAGCCTAGCCCCTAGCGATGGACTTACCCATCTGCTTTGTGGTTCTACTGTAGGGGAAGGGGTCAAGGCGCCCACCATGGTGATGACTTCATGGCTGTGGAAGCATCTTGAGCTGCTGCAATCTGTGGGTTGGTGTTGAGCAACCTGAGAGCTCATACCTGTGGTTCCCTCACCAGGGCTGGCCCCAGGGCTGTGGGGCAAGGAGAAATAGTTCTGGGGAAATCGCATAACCTTGGTGAGGACAGGAGGTTTGGACTTGTGGCTTCTTTTAAAGTTCAAGTGCAAATGAGCTCTGGTGTGTGAATTGCCATTGTGGCCAAGCAGCTGATTCTGTGGGAGGCTGTCCTGGCCTCGCTGCTCTGCAGGGTGAGCAGGCTGCATTCCCTGTGCTGCTGTTTTCCTGTAGCTGCAGCTCAGGCCCCAGGATCACGGACTTCGTTTTACCATTTTACAGACTTGTTTGTTTACTCGACTTTGGAGAGGTGAGGCAGGAGAAGCCCTTCCTTTGGGCAAGTCATTATTGATAGCAAGTGCTCTTAAACAGTCACACGATATTGCACTGCAATTCAGCCAAACTGACAGACCAGTTTTTAACCCTTGGGTCATAAAATACATTTGTTCTCACCTCAAGAAGCAATTGATTGTTTTGGTGTGAGGCTTCAGTGCTATGCAAAAAAACCTGACCTATAGATGCCAGGCTTTTTCTCTGGGAGTAGCAAGCACATCCTACCAAATCCTCCCTTATCACAAACTGAAGATGTTGCTTTTTTCCAAATGCTTCTGCTACAAAACTCCTGACCAAGATCCTGTTGTGTTATTTTCAGCCTTTGGGTTCAGGTGAACCTCCTGAATCTGTTGCCCTCAGGAAATTCCCCTCCCAGGCTGGCTCTCACTTCTGTTCTGAGAAATTCTAGGGGAATTCAGCTATTTCCAGGCTGATGAAGATAATGCTCTTGATGGAGAGGAAGTTCAGCATTTAATGTTCTCCTGATGGAAGTGATGTGCTCAGCAGAGGCTCTGAACTTCTGACCTTTTAGTGAAACTCTTCTGAGGAGTTGCCTGATCTTTAACACTTCTCTACCCCCATTTTCAGGTGAGAGAAACTGAGACCATGGATGCCCGATGGCTCACCTACCCTTCCTCTGGAGACTTGCCAGATGATGAGGACATGGGCGAATTCAGGCCTCACTTAACTTCTGACGAGTTAGATATAGATGAGGCATCTGGCTCTGGAGGTAAGTGGGGAAGGGGGGAATTGGATCTCCCTCAGATGACACTGTGAAATTCTTTCCAATGCCACCAGTCATGAGTGATGGGGTAAGTGCACAGCCAGAGCTCTGGAGAGAACTATGGTGTAAGGTGGAGATGAGAAAGCTGTGTGAATCGTAGGCTTGTGCAGATGAGAACAGTGAAAGTGGCTGTGCTGTGATGTTGAATCACTTGGGGAGGACGGATGGAGTCCAGCCAAGGTTGCCTTGCAATTAATGAAAAGGCATGGCAGTGGCTGGATCCTTTTCCTGTTGAATTCCAAAAAAACCTCTGAGGACCTTAAGTAAATAAATAATCTATTGTTGAGGCAGTGTTTAAAGGCTTAAAGTTAGTGTCTCAGCTTAGGCCAAACAAGGTAAAGGACTAACTGGTGTTCAAGTGAACTCAGTGACGTGCCAAGCTCCCTGCCCAAACCAGTTTCTGCAGCTCTGTGTCCCTTTTACATGTTCTCTGAAAGGGAAAGAACAAGTGCTGAAATCAGTGCCTGACATGTTTGGGCAGAACTGGTAACTTTAGGGGTGGATGGTGAGAGCGTTGCCGTCCATTGGCAGCTGTAGCAGACCTGCTTCACAGGGCAGCTCCTGATAATCTGTGGCAGGGGCTGATGGATCCAGCTGAAGATCCCTCTCATGCGAGAGGTGTTGGGTTTTAAGGTTGCATCACGTGGTCTTGCACAAAGCCTTTAGGTGATGAAAGTACTGGTAGATAAGAGGGAACTGTAGTCAGCAGAGGACAAGAGTCTTGGTTTTGCTGCAGTTGTTGGTATTGCAAGAAGTGTATGATTTCTAGAAAAATGACACGTAGTCATGTAGTGTGGTCTTTTATTTTTTAATTTTCTGTATTTCTCCCCTTCTTGCAGACTACCCAGACTCTGAAGATGCTATCTATTTGACCACCATGGATACTCCTGTGGTAGGTATTGCCTCTGCGTGTTTTAAGCAGCAGGTAGCTACTCTGCTCTGTCTGTGAAGCTTTCTGAATACCCTTCCCCCAGCAAGACGTGGCATCCAGATGAATCTACCTGCATGAGCAGGAACAGTGCACTCATAATGCACTAAGCAAACTTTCCTTTCTCTGCACACCCTCCTGCTTTCAATTGTGGGTGCTGCTTACTGATGGGTGTGGTTTGTCTGTATTCTGTAGATATCTGACAACTATATCCCTGGAGATACCGAGAGAAAGATAGAAGGTGAGACGAAAAACACGATGCTGGACAATGAAATCATTGCAGACAAAGCTGTACCTGTCGAAGAGAACCCGTCCAACAAGATCTCCATGGCAAGCACAGCCAACAGCAGCATCTTTGAAAGAACAGAAGTCCTTACAGGTAATACTCCACCTTGTTCTGCTTAATCATTAATACTGTAAATCCAAATGGCTTCTATTCACTCTTTCTCTAGGGAGCAGTTCTGAGGTGACAGGGGGAGTGAGATGCGTTACCTCTGTGACTGCCTGTAGCAGGGTCACCTCTGCCTTCGAGTCTTAAACGGCAGAAGCACCTGCTGTTTGCCTTGTTGGGGTAAACAGCTTGGGTTTGAGCCTGCCAGCTGACTGTTGGCTTAAGCGCATGCAAGTTATGTGGCAGCTGCTCTGCACCCAGCTACTGCCTCAGTGAGAGGGGTATCTAGCCATAGATAAATGACATCAGACTTTCATAACAAATGCAGGCATTTCCTTCTAACCTTTACCCATGTCCTGCCTTTTCTGAGCTTTACCAGGACCCAAACTATTCCTCTAAGGAGTTTAAACACCTACTCAGCTGTTAGGTGTTTTAAGTAGCTCTATCTTGAGCAAAACCAAGCAACTGGCTTCCCCTCAGCATGTGGGACAGGTCTGTCTCAAGGCACACTTCATCGAGCACTGGAGCTGGTTGTCCAAATACAAACCTCAGCACATCTTGCTGATCTGCAGTCGTCCTTCCAGTTGGAGGAATGACTGGAAGAGCGGATAGAAAAGCCACCTAAACGGCAAAACTGATACAGTACAAAGAGCAGGTGTCACAGCAAAGCGAAGTCTTGTGACCACACTTGGTGTGAGGAGAGAGAAAATCTTAGTGGGTTTTTGTGGGTCTTGGTGATTGGGGTGTTTTCTAGGGGGAGGTGGTGGTGGTAAGTTGCAGTTTAATTGAAATGCAGAGTCCCCACAGTGTGCTCACCCAGGTTGATAACAAAGCATTCCAATCAGAGCTGTACTGCTTTCCTGGAGGTGATGCTCTTTGTGGGCTGTGGTGGGGCTTTTCTGGATGGTTTTTGGTTTGTTTTGTCTCCATGCAGGGAAAATGTCTTTTGGTAAAAACTTCTTTCTTGCACTAGACTGGTATATTAACACAAACTGGTTAATATGGAGCATGTGATGACTCTGAGGTTGGGTGGAAAGCAATTTCTGGCCTTTTCCAATGGCAGCTGCCGCAGCTGAAAATGCCAGCACACATGGTGACAGGCACGTGGACAGCCCTGACTGTGGGGGCTGCCACTCTTGCAGTAGCTTTAGAGATGTAGCTGGTGGTTTGGAGTTGTCCAGACTTACTCCATGCTCTTTTTTCCCCCTCAGCTCTCATTGCAGGAGGGGCAGTGGGCCTCCTGTTTGCTGTCTTCCTGATTCTCCTCTTAGTCTATCGCATGAAGAAAAAGGATGAAGGCAGTTACGACCTTGGGAAGAAACCGATCTACAAGAAAGCCCCTACGAATGAGTTCTATGCTTAAAAGCTCAGCAGCACCTTGTGCCCATCAAGGGACAAACAGACTGTATGGAAACACCGTGCCCTCAGATGAGACATGCTGAACAAATGCTCTTTATGGGTTGAATTTCAAAGTGACTTGTGAGAGAAAAACCAAACTTCTTGCGTGACCCTTCCCATCCTGCTCAGCTAAAAAGGGCCCAATGAAATACAAAGAGTCTGAAAAAAACCTCAGTGTATTTTTTTTTTTTCTAAAGCTAGTGTAAAAAGAATAAATATGCCAAATTTTCTGCTTGGTTTTCTAGAGGGTATGTCAGCACAAAACAGACTGTGGACGCAAACACATGGTGTTTGTGCCATGCTATGATTGGCTGCTTCTGTTGAAGGTGGCTTTTTGTATAAACCTTGCTCATAGATGTCTTGCAGCATGGTGATGTTTCTGTGGAGAACTATTTATGAATCTTTTACACTACAAATAATGTTGCCTTATCAGGGAGTAAAAGGCCCATAGGGGCTCACAATCCCTGAATGCCATAAAGGGCCTATGGGAATGTCTTCCCAGGAGACTTCTGTCTCTTCCTGTTGGCCCCAGGCAAGGGTCAGTAATCCATGAAAATCAGGACAGTCAGTTTTGTTTGGCTGTGACACCCTTTCCTTGCCTTCAGTCTCTTACCTTTTTTTAAGGATTGCTTGTAGGATTTTTTTATAACAAAATTTTAAAGAAAATAGCCTGATGTTTATATAAAGTTTGTAGAAATGGTCTTGAAATAATAATAATAAAAAAAATCTACTTTTTTAATTTCCTCAGATCTATTTTTTCAATCCCTTTGTGTTTCCTTTGGCCGGGCATTTCTCTAGAGATAGAGATGTTGTTTTGTAAGATTCATATTCAGAACTGAAGCAGAGTTAGCTACAGTGTGTTACAGGTTTCTTTTAGTTCTATAGCAGCTATTGTAGAGGGTAAAGATATTTATGGTTTTCCCAAAGCTTTTTTTAGGATTTGATTTTATTTTTTTTAAATAGAATTATTTATAGTTTCTGAAATGGCTGCTCTTCTCATTTGGTAACTTTTATCCTTTTTATGTAAAACACTAATATAATGAGTCTCTGTGAAAACTATTTAAGCTTTATTCTGTGAATTTTAATTATAAATTCAAGGCAATAACTTCTAAAATTAATCTGTATGCAAAATTGGATTAATTATATGATTGAAGTAGGGAAAAGATGAGAGTATTTCTAGCCTGTAATATATTACAATCAATCCTATAGAGTTATATATTCTATATTTTACTGGGAAATATGCAGTTAAGAGTGAGAAGGCTGGAGTTAATTCTTCAGCAGCCTTACAGTGTGTAAGAGGCTTGATTGAGTTGGTGCTTCTGTGTCTCCAGTGTCTCGTCTAGACTGCAAGTGGGCTTGTGCCAGGGAGTAGCCTGAGCCCTGGGGCGCTGTCGCTGTGTCCTGGGCTGTGCCTGGGCACAGACTGTGCTCTGTGATGTGCCAGCTTTGAGCCCCATCTGGGATTGCTCTTCCAAGCAAGCATTGGAAGCTTGCAGTAGAGAGGAAAGAACTTTGTTCTGGGGGCTGGCTGTGCCGTGGAGTGCCCGACGGTGCTGTGCCAAGTTCCTGCCTCTTGAGAAGGCTGGTTTGGCATCTCCCAGCTGGGTGCACTGAGCTTTATAGACAGCTAGCGCTGAACCTCCTGTGGTGGGACCTTCATAATACATGGTGTGCATGGCTCCTACCTCTACTGAGAGTGAGAGCAGTTCCCCCAGTGCTCCCTGGGCGAAGGGTAATGTGCGTGTCCAACGCTTCTGTTTCAGGAAGGTGTTACAGAACTGCTTTGTGCCAGTCGTGTCCTACTGCAGCTCTCCGAATCTGGTGTGGGTTAAGGCAAAGTCTGAGTGGGGCTCCTTAAACTGGGTAGGCAGCACAAAACCAGAGGGTTGCGAAGGCTGTTGAGAAATCTTATTGACTCCTGAAGCCTCCTTGACGAGGCTTTGTTTTGGGCTTGAGGCCAAATATGTAGAGGCGATAGAACAAAGAATTTCAGCCTCAGCTGGCAGCAGCTGCTTCTCGGAGCTGGGCATGCAAAGTGGAGGTGGCAGAGGCCCCTGGATTGAGACATCAGTGCAAGAGGACTTTTCCCAACGCTCCTCCTCCAGGTTGACTCACTCACTTCGTCCCAGTACAAGTGTGTTCGGGGAAACTGCAGGCTCTGGGAGGCTCCAAAAGCTGCACAGAGTTCACTGTAGACTGAAGAGGAGAGGGAGGGTTTCACCGCCTATGGACAGCACTACCAGGAAGGCAGGAGCAGTGTTTGCTTCTTGGGATCTTTGGATTCTCTTGTGTAATTGCTCTTGGAGATTTTCCACTGTTACTGATATTTTTTTTTTCTTCCTCAAATAAACTGGTACTTTCTAAAATTGGCTTTTTGGACTGTTTCTGCTCTGAAATTACTCTCGGGAGCTGGATAACAGGGAGCTCGTATTTGTGTAACGCCTTGGTTTACTGAAGGAGCAGGCACGCTGGGGTCTGGCTTGGCCGTGGCCTGCAGCTCAAAGGGGCTTTGTCAGCTCCTAGCAAGTTGTCTTTGGTGCCTGACGCACAAGTGACTCTTGTAGGACCGGCATCACAGGGCTTCTGGAGCTCCCGAGGCTCCTCCGGGCAAGTTAAAGCAGACGCAGCATGGCGGAAGGAGGTGAGTCCATCCTTCCTCTGGTGCTCAGTTTTTTGATGATGTGGAGATTTGTCCCCCGTGCCACCAGAAGGAACAAACGAGGTAGAGATGGGCTTGTGCCTGTCCCCTGTGACAGCAGCATCCTCCTGTGCCCTCATATGCAGGGGAGCAATGTGCAGAGAGCCTTGCCAAGTTTCAAGGCAACCCTGTTTGATGCAGGCCTTCAAGTGGGGGTAGAACTGTTTCAGCTCCCCTGGGATCAGCTGCTCTGGGAGTAAGTCTACAGATGACTTCATGCTGTTTTGGACTAAAGCACCTCTTCTCTTAAGCAAGGCCTGGAGGAAGCTGCTGCTTCCCCAACCCCACTGCTCTGACAGCTTGGTGCTCTTGAGGGATGGGACCCATCTGTGTGTGCCCAGGCACGTGGGGGAGGGAGGGCTGTGCAGAGAGGGCTGGGAAAAGTGCTGAGTCTCCTAAGAAGTGCCGTCTTTAAATGGATTATCGCCCTCGAGAAATTCTAATTCCCTTCTCCCTAGTGGGAACTCCTAATGCAGGTGGTCAGGATTAGCAGGGATGGAGGAGACAACTCAGGACTAGTACAGAGGCTCTGCTTCTTGTTGCCTGGTCCCTCACCTCTGTGCTCTAAAAGGTCCTCTGAGAGTCCGCTGCTGGTTCTAACAAAAAGCCACATGCTCGCAGGGCTGATCTTTGCTCCGTGGGAGCTGCTGTTTGTCAGGAAATCGGTGACGCATACCTGCAGTCTTCATGTTCTCATGTGGCTGTGACACTTTCTTGGATGTGCTCCTTAGAACAACTTATTTTTGCCTTTCTCCCCCCGCTTTTTTTCCCCCCTTTCTCTCCTGGGCTTCATCTCTCAGTTGCAAGAATCCCGTGTACTTTCCAAAACCGCCCTCAGCGTAAAAGCGCCTTGTTTTTGCAAAGCAATCTGGACGGGTACTCTGCAAATCCCTGGAGCACAAGCCTGGCTGCCTGCCTGCGCTTGCAGAGCCGTGGTTCCTCAGATGGATTCATCACCATTCACTTGGTCTGTCTTGCTGCCCTTCCTGGCCAGCCTGCCTGTATCTGCTGTTAGCTGAGGGGTGACTTGCACCAGCACCTCGTGAATTCCTGGTCTTCAGCTTTGACCCCCAAGATGACTCTTGGTTGGTTTTTTTCTTTCCTAGAGCTGCTCTGGTTTTAAAACCAAAACTCTGAGGACCTTTGCCTGACTTGAAAATAGCTGGAACCCTCCTGAGTGCCTTTGTGGTTGAGTGGTCGCAGGCAGCTCTGCCCTTCCCAAACGCTCCCTGGCAGGTGGGACTTAGGGGAATGAGCAGAGGAGCTGGGAGGTGAAGTGTGACCTTGCTGATCCTCCTTGCTTTATGGCTTCCAGGAGGAATTTGAGGTGGAATTCACAGGTGCTGGGGTCCCTTGTTTTGCAGGGTGAGCTGCGGTGCTGGGGTGGGTGCTATGCCACATCGGGGGCCAGAATGGTGTTGAAATGTGTCATGGAGATGGTTTGCAATAGTGTTGGTGACAGTGGCACCTGTCCCCACCACCTCTAACCCTCCAGAGTGGCACAGGACACCCACATCTCTGGGCAGGACATGTCGGATGCCTGCAGGGACTGTGGAGTCTGGGAGGGGACAACTCTTAGATGCTGGACACATGGTGCTTCCCACTGGGTGCTGAGCAGGGTGCAGAGCTTGGCTCCCCACGAATGCAGGCAGGGGACATGCGTGGGATGAGCCCAGACAATGGGGGTCCTGCTGCCGCCCTCCCTGCCCACTGGGGCTAGAGGCACCACTGGGGCTCGCTGGGTCCCAGTTGGCTGCACAGGAGGAATCAGGGCAGGTTGTCCTCAGGGCTGTGGCCTGCCTGGTGACAGCCTTCCTTCTTCATTATTGCTGGGCACAGCTGACCCTGTGCTGCAGGGATGTTCCTACCGTTGGAGTGGCAACCTTTCAGCATCTCCTTTGCCCTCCTCTGTCCCATCTTGCTCGGTGACAGCTCTGGTGCAGGTGGTGCTGCCTGGAGATTCTGGTGTCCTCCAGGTGCCGAGCCCTTCACGGGTACCAAAGTGACTCCTCGAGGGCTGTGGTCAGGCTCAGGGGAGCAGGGGTGCTCCCTCCCGTGTGACGGAGCAGCTTTGCCCACGCAGCTATAACCGCGCACCCCGTGGATGAGAAGGGTGAGGGCTGGCACCAGCAGTTGCCCTCGGGGTGCAGCAAAGCTGTTCTGGGGTTGGGTGCAAACTTTGGGCTGCTGCTGCCTGGGAACCCCCCACCGGCCCCCTTTTCTTGGGAGCCCTGGCAGAGCCCTGTGGCTCAGCACCCCAGGACCCCCGTGATATCCTACCCCTACCCGCGACATCTCTTCCCTCCGTGCCACCCCGCCGCTCCCTGTCCCCGCTCCCTCCCGCTCGCCTTGTGGCTGCTGCCACCTCCTGGGTAAATCCCTCCCGGCCCCTGCCTCCAGCGGAGCTCATGCTGCCAGCGCATCATCTGGCTGCCAAGAGGATTTGTCCTCCTCCTCACTTTTATTCTTATATTTTCCCTATTTTTTTTCTATTTTTTATCCTTTTTTCCCTATATGTTTTCCAACTTTTTTCTTTTTTTTTCTTATTTTTTCTATATTTTTCTTTTCTTTTCCGTATTTTTTGCAGTGCATTGCAAGCGCTTCAGTGCAGCCAAACACTCTGAGCCCTTGGCAGGGATGGGAAGGAGAGGCTGAAACATCTTCTCACCTTGAGGTGCACCAGCTCCTGAATCCTCAGACAGGAGCAAGTGCTTCCCAGGGTGCTGCCCAGCATTAACTGTGTCTCTTTTCATCCCATCTATTGCAGCCAAAGCTCGTGGATAGCTTTACAGAGGTGGTCTGGGGTCTGAAAGGTATCCAGGACCCACAAGCAAATAATTATTTCCCTGCAAAATGCATTAAAAGAGCCTCTGTGGGGCTTTGCTGCTGGGGAAAGAGCACATGGGTGGGCACTGCAGCAAACCAAGGACGCTTAACCCTTGCTTTGATTTGCTGTGGAGAGTGAGGGGTGCAGCACTAGCCTGGGGGAAGGGGATCCCCACAGTGGCCAGTAAGGGCTGGTGAGGTGCTGACCTGGCTTTACCCATGGGCTGTGTTTCAGGAGCTGATTGCAGCACCCCAGGAGCTCAACCTGTGCCCAAGTGACTGCCAAGGGGTGATGGGTGAGCAGGGCTGGGAGAGGCTGCGCCTCCCTGACAGAATCACAGAATCATGGAATGGTTTGGGTTGGAAGAGACCTTAAAGATCATCCAGTTCCATCCCCCTGCATGGGCAGGGACATCTCTCACCAGACCAGGCCGCTCAAGACTCCATCCAGCCTGGCCTTGAACACCTCCAGGGCACCAACAACTTCCCTGGGCACCCTGTGCCAGCGTCTCATCATCCTCATTGTGAAGAATTTCATCCTAACGTCTAATCTAAATCTTCCCACTTCACCCCCCGGTGTAAGGATCTTCTTCATTTGGGGTCTGGAGATGACCAGGCCATGCTGTGCCTCAAGCAGGGAGAGACCCAGTCGGCCACCATTCCCCTCTCACCCCAATGCCATGGGGAAGGACCTTCCCCTCTCCCTTTCCCCAGCAGAGAACACAGAGCTACAGATTCCTTGTCCCCACATGGAAACCAGAAGGACCAGGGATTTCTGCTGCCACCCTAAAATACTGGTGGCTTGGGAAAAGTGTGGGTGGAAAAGCTGTAACGAAGCTTTCATCCTGGGAACAGACTAACCTTAATAACTCAGGGTCACAGTGGTGAAGGTGCATCCAATGGATGCTGTGAGATGCAGCAGAGCTCGATGGTGGGGAACGGTTACTGGGGGAGCAGCTCCTGTGTGTCTGCTGTGACCCCACGGTGCTGGGAGCTCAGCTGAGAAAATCCATCCCCAGCTGTGCCAAGTGTGGGGTGAGCAGGGCTGCCCTGCTGAGAGAGAGGCTTGGGTGCCAGCCAGTCTGCTGCAGGCAGGAACCCACCGCCCAGCATGGGTCTGGAAGCCCTGGCAGCTCCCCCAAGACCATCTTGTGCCCAGTGGGCACCCCTGTGTGTCCCAGCCCAGGGCCAAGGTGCTGCAATGAGCCACCGCTTTGGCAGTTCTGGGACCTGTGTCCCCAGAGCCACCGGCAAGCCCAGACCTGCGAGGGCTGTGCTGAGCATCACAGAGGGTGTGGTGGAGCCAGCCTGGTTCCCAGTGGCACCCCCAGCCTCGGGGCAGAGGGTGGTGGTGGCTGGTGTGGAGCCCAAATTCCTGGGGGTGTCAGGGCAGGGGTGCTGGCTCGCTCAGCCTCCCCGCCGTGTGCTTTGCAGTGGGAGCGAAGCTGAGTGGGGCCATTCTTGAGCCCTGTGAGTGCATTTCCATTTGGCTCCAGGGGTGGGACCTCCCCTAGGACTGGTTGGCCCTCATCCTGGGTGCTCACCTGTGTGAACATCTGCTCATCACTGTGTGTTACCCTGGGCTGTGCTTGTGCAGGATCTGGCCTCCAAGGCTACTGAGGCAGCTGGGCTCACTGCAGGTTTATTTTGCAAGCCCATCCTTGGTAAAGGTGACTCAAAACCTTCTCTTGAGCCTTTCCTGAGGTTACCAGAAAGGTGACAGCCAGTGCCCCTTCGTGTACGTCTGCCAGCAGCATCAGGAAGAAGCACAGCCCAAAAGCAGAGCCAGAGCTTGGGGCTGCCTAATTGTGAAGGCGACGTGCTGGGACCAGCACGAGGGGCAGACTGGCAGGCTGCCCCCTGCTGCTACCCCGGTGAGCAGCGCAACCACCAGTGACCAATTCCTTTTTGGAATCCAGTTTGCTACAGCTGCAAGTCCATTGCTGCTCTGCATCTGGATGGTGGGTGTGTTTCAGCGTGAGGCAGGGCAAGGGCTGATTGTCCCCACACCTCTGTGGGGTTTGGTGCAGGTAGGGATGGACATGAGTGCAGGTGCCTTGCTGGGCTGGTGTGGCATGTGCTGGGGGTGCTCCCCAGCTCAGCAAACACCAAAGGTTGGAGTTACCCCCTGGAGGAGATAGGGATGCTCCCAGTGCCCAAAGGCAATAGCTTACCCACGGGCACTGCCCTTGCCCCGGGGCAGGGGGGAGGCTCAGGGCGTTTTGCCCAGTGTTGATGTTGTAGAAGGAAATGACTCAGTTTTCAATCACAGACTGGTTATTTTGGGGAAGCAGGAGGTGGGCTGGTGGCCTCAGGCGTGCAGGAGGGAACAATGGGGCCACTGTGCAGCTGAACACCCTGGCTCCTGTCAGAAAGGTCCAGTGAGGGGTTTTCAGCACGTTTCTATTCCCTTGCTCAGGTATAATTACACAGGGGAACAAAGAGCCCTTCAAACCTGCCCTCTCTCCCTAGTGCATCGCCGGGGGACTGCGTGCATGCATGTGTGTCAGCCCTCAGTGGGGTGCAAGGGGATGGGGACCATGCCCGCCAGCAAAGGCAGCACAGTGGGGCTGGTGACACTGGGCAGTGGTGTGGGAACAAACCCCAGGTGCCTCCCCAGCTGCCCTGGGAGCCATGGCCGGGATGGAGAGGCTCCTGTCCTGGAGTCACCCTCCTGACTGGGCACCCCAGGGCAGAAAGCAAAGAGCAAAGGTCACTCTGCCTCTCAGCACTGACCTGCTTCTGTTAATGTAGCCATAAACTGCAGCAGGTGTGGAACAGGGACAGCTCCAGGTGAAGGCCTTAGGGCTGGGGCCACGGGCTGCTCTGGCGCGGTGGCCCCGCTTGCACCGTGTTGCAGCAGCTCATCCCCATGGATGTTTGGCTGCCACCTCGTGCTCCTCTGCAGAGGATGGGCAGAGACCTTGGAGAACTGCCACCACCCTGTCCATGCTTGTGCCAGGGAGGTGACAAAGCTGCAGTGCAGCAGAGGATCCTGCCCTGAGCTGCCCTTGCCAAGGCAAACACCTTGCCGGATCCCACAAGCTGGGGAAGAGCATCCAGGCCTGGCAGCAAGCCTTCTGGTGCCAAGGTGCCACAGCATGGGACAGCCTGGTTACTCACAGCCCCTTGGCCAGCTCCCCCTCTTTGCGCACCCCTCACGCTCAGGGGAGTGCAAAAATCCCCTTTAACTGGAGTTTTTCTGGCCTTTCTGCAGGTGTGGCTGTAAATTGCCCTGCAAGCGAGCCAGCCCACCAGCTGTCTTGGTGCCAAGCACAGTGTCACTGGTCTGGATTAGGGCTTGGTGAGCAGGGAAGGAACATTACCTGCATCCCCCATGTGCCACAACTGCCCCCTGCTCTCCCAGACACTCAAGCACCCCATCAGGAAACCTGCTGTGTGGTCTGGGACAAAATGCAACGACTATTTAAAAACCAGTCAGCTGCTCTGAGCTGGGAAGCAAAGGTCTACTGGGGATGGCCAGAGATGCTCAGGACGATGTGAGGCTCTGGGCAGTGCAGGTGTGGGCAGTGTGATGAGCGTGGCAGTGCTCAGCAGACAGGGTGCTGGTGGCTGGGCTCACTAGATGGCAGCAACTCTGCTCCCAAACGGCTGGGACTGAGCCTCGCAGCCTAGGTAGAAAGGGTGACAGACCAAAACCAGGCTTCATCTTTCTCTGGGATGTTGTTTTAAGGAGGGCAAGAGAGGATTTTATATTCTTCTTGATGTTTTTGAAGGTACACTCACCTCTAGGACTTGAAAGTACTCCTGCTCTGTGCTTCAGTTGCGCCCCAGGCTGGCAGGAACAAGGGATCCCCATTGCCTTTGAGCTTTGCCATCGCTCAGGGATGCTCGACCAATGCCAGGAACGCACACAGCGTAACTTACCCCAAGCAATCCTAAAGCATTTGATGCTTTCCCTAAATCCCCAGTTCTTGGAGTGATGTGAAGGGTTTTTCAGGCTCTATTTTATACCCATGTTTCTGGCTGTCTTAAGGACAGAGAAAAGCTCTGTGAGCAACTCAGGAGCGCAGGAAAGAGCTGGCAGATGGGCTCTGCCAAGCAGACCAGGCTCAGAGCAGGCAGCCCAGCTTGCCAGAGCCGGTGGGACGGTCTGTGCGTGGTTCCCCAACATGTGGTGGGTTATTGTAGGATCCGACAGAGACGGGCGCTGCCGACTCACAAGCGAGAACATACAACGGGATGGCTGGCGCCTGTCTGAGACACTCGAGTTAATCAGTGATTATGCAAATAAACAGCTTTGCCCATGCTACCAGCTCCTCTGCTGCAACGTGGAGCATATGTTCCCCGTGGCAGGGAAGTGCCTCCTCCAGGAGCTGCAAAGCTCCTCGTTTCCATTTGTCGGACCTGCTGTGAAAAACAGATTAGATGCAACCCATGGCTGGTGGGGGGAAAGCAGGAACCCCTCGAAGCCCTCCCAGCTCCCCTCACCGCCACCTCTCCCCCTTCCCCATGTGGCTTGAATTACTGTGGCTGTTTGCTTAATCCATCAGGCTTCAAGTATGAGCCACTCAGTGCTTTCTTGGCCTCTCCAGCAAAGCGCTGCACCATAAACATAACAAGGCAGGCTTGTTCCAAGCCCTTGAAGTCAATAAGCAGTGCTCCTCCTGCCCTTCGGGACCGGGCTGCTGCTAAAAATAGCTGAGACACCTTTCCATTCATAAAATGTGAATTATGCCCTGGCCTCCGAGGAGGGAAGCAGGCTGAGTTGTCCACGGACTGCAGACACTCCTGCGGGGGATGCAGGCAGAGATTGAAAGGCTTGGACCCATCCTTTCACTGCCCTCCAGCGCTTCCCTGAAGAGACAGTGGGGAAAATGGTTTTGGGGTAGGTATGAGGGAGCCTCTACTCAGGTTGATTAAAGGATTTTCATCCTCAGTTACATTAAGGCTGGGGTGGATTTGCTGGAGATGTGAGCGTAGGGGATGGTAAGCATGAGCAGATGGGGTGGCCCAAGCGGCTGTTGTGCAGAGCGAGCCATTCCTCCCCCAGCACCTGTATAAGATGCTCAAGCATTTGCCAGGAACAGGAGCAGTAAGGTCTTGTACCAACTGCTCCCAACACCTAATAAGCACATCGAGGCCTGCCTCCTGCTCCAGGGACTTGCTTCCTTTTGAAACCCCCTGCAGATCTTGAGAAGCTATCACAGTATCATAAGGTTGGAAAAGACCTTTGAGATCATCGAGTCCAACCTATGACCCAACACCTACACCTACTCCTACTTGTCATTTACACCATGGCACTAAGTGCCTCATCCAATCTTCATGTGGTTACCCTTCCTCTGTCTCCAGACCTCTCCTTCACCAGTCCTTGGCTGTTGGCATGTGCTGTAAATGTTTTCCTTGAGTTTCTCCTCTGGCAGCTGCAGCTCTAGATGCACACAGATGTATCTGTCAACAGATTTTCACTTTTCACCCTGTGTGAGGCTCCTGGTTTAGGGAACTCCATCTCCTGGTGGAGCTTAGGGAGGTGCTGCCCTCCAGGAAGCCTCAGGTTAGGACCTGGAAACCCAAGCTCTTGTGCTCCCATGGGAGCTGGGGCCATGCAGGCGCTGCAGAGGGAGGAGGCCAAGACACCAGGCATCATCATGGTTCTCCATGGTGGTACGAGGCAGTTGGTCCCTTGCAGCCACGAACTCAGCACCCTGAGCTGCAGTGTGGCAGGGGATGCACACAGCAAGGCTGAGGATGGGCTGTGTGCTGAGGCTGCTGGTCTGTGCAGTGCCAGTATCTGAAATGTGCTGGATGGCACAAAATATGCAGTTAAGTTGGGCAATGAGCAAGGGATGCCCATGTGCAGGGCTGGGCTCCCCAAGCTCCTGGGGTGCTGCAAGTTGTGGGGTGCCATGCTTCCCCTGTTGTCCTGCCTGCTGCTGCCAAGTTCAGCGTGGGTTCAACACCTCTGTGGGTTTGGTCATTGGGTTGTTTCTAAATCCATCTCAAAACTGCCAAATCAGCAGGTTTCCAGGTATGCCTTTTGATGCCACAGGGATCAGAAGACTAAATAAAGCTGTAAGACCCACTCTGCGTAAGGCTTAGGTCTGGTTCTAAGAAAGCTGGCTTCTTTTTATGGCATCTTTAGATCAGCAGTTTCCTGCTGATGCCAGCACTGCAGTTTCTGTCCGTGTGTGTTTGTACGTGTAACTGTGTAGAACAGAGCCACACCAGCTAGGAAGGGGCCGGGTTTCACACTGAAGGTTTTTTTCTCTCTCTTTTTCCCTTTTCCCTTTGAAATAACCCCATTTGGGCCTCTACTGAAAAAAACAAACCATCTGGTACCGAATATTTGGCTGCTGGAAATCAGCTCCTCATTACTGAAAAGCACAGAGGCATTGCAGGGATTCCTGCTATAGATCAAGAACACTTAAAGTCTCATTCATGCATCATCCCTGTCTCTCCTGGCCTTTGAATATATGGACCGAGGACACCAAGGGAGCTGTGATGTTTTATGCCAGCATGGAAGATAAATCATGAAGGTTAGTAAAGAAGCAATTGAATCAGTAAAGAGCCCTTGAAGCCTGATTTATTGATGCTCTCACGTGACATTTCAGCAGGGTGAGATGCTGCCATGAAGAAGAGACAAATTAGCAAATCACAAAACATGGTGGGCATTTGAGGCGTGGGGAGAACCCTTTGGTGGGGCCACCCCGAGCCCTGGACAAAGATCCCTGGCACGATTCAGGGCTCTTCCCCTTCCCCAGGGCTGGTGTGTCTGCAGCCTGCAGCCTCTGCCTGCCCAGCTTGCTAGCTCTGCATGAAGAGGTGGAAGTTGGTCCTGGTGAACTCCTGGTGGATGCTGTCAAGTAATTTGTCTGAGTTCTGGGGGACATCCGAGAGGACCTGCTGCCTTGGGATGAAGGTCTGCTCTGGGGTGTAGGTGAACGTGAATGAGCTGGAGTAGATGAGGCCATCATCCCTGATCAGCAGGAGCGGGACTGTGATGGGATGTCGCAACCACCTCCAGTCACTGCTAAAGGCAGAGACATCAGGGACAACGCACATGAGGGATTTGGGGCTCCTGGGAACATCATAGGAGAGGAAAACATGCATTAACCCAGGAGGTCCTGGCAAAGGAGCGGCCGGCAGTGAGTGCTGGGATATGTCATCCAGCCTGGAGCGCAGTGTGAAGCCCCTGGACTGTTTCCCCTCTCCTCCCTGGTGTTACATTTCTCTTTGCCAGGGTTGTTTGCTTGTTTGCAGCCACCAAAGTCCCCATGCCCCTTGCCCACTGCTATCCCCAGACCATATCCAGAGCCAGCAGGCACCAGCCAGACTCCTCGCTGCCTCTCCCTGCAATGCTCGTGAATGGCTCTGCAGAATGGGCAGTGCAATTGCCCCCTCCCCAAGGCTGACAGCCACATCCATCCCAGAGCTGGCCAGCCTTGCCCAAACCCGGCTGCTGATCTCTGCCTGCTCCCTGGCCCCCTCGGCTGCATTACCTGTACATCGTCTCTGCTTCCACGTCTCCAAACCAGACCTTGAGGTGCACATGGAAATACTCCCCCTGCACCTCCAGCATGGCCACATCCCCGCCGCCCGTGAGCTGCAACAGGCAGAGTGCATGGCAGTGCGTTACGTGGTGGGATGAGCCACACTCCCTCTCTTGCAGGATGCTTCGCATCCCATCACCACTTCAGGTCCAGACCCGAGCATTCTCATAGCATCCCAAATCTGGGTGATGATGAGTGGAGATGCAAAGGCTCATCAGCAGGAGCCACGATGGAGGCTGGGGTGGCCGGTGGCTGGCACCATGCTTACCTGTAGGGCAGTGATGAGTGGCACAGGGCTGACAGGCTCACGGATGCAGGCCAGGCTCTCACTGAAGGTGTACTCCACCGTCTCGGTGCCAATGATGGTCCAGCAGGAGCCATCATTCAGCAGCTCTCTGTTGGGTTCCTTCGGGCAGGGAGATGCCTGTGGAGAGCATCACAGCTCCAAACACATCACAACAGGGACAGCAGGGCACCAGGGCCAGGTCACCTGGCTTCTGCCCCTGGTATCTCAGTTTCAAGAAGTGATTCAGTGCCTCCCCTTTGCTCGCTGGGAAACTGGGATCACAATGCCTTTGCACAGACCTCAGTGATGATGTCCCCACTGAAGCAGGCAAGCCAGAGGCAGATGGTTTTGTAGTGATTCTGACCTTAATTTGGATGAACCCCCCATTCACTGGAAGACCCTTCCCAGTGACATGTTCCCCAGACACCAGCAACACAGAGGAGCTTGGAAAGAGGATGGGGAGCAGCCCAGGAGTCCTCACTCCTCCTTACACTGCCATACCTGGTACTGGATCACCTTCTCTGTGGAGAGACACAGGTACATGTGGTCACTGCCTTGGAACTGGAAGGCACATTTATGAAGCTGGGAGATGGGCTCATCCACGTCCAGCATCACGTACTGCTTCGTCACCTTGCGGATGATCTGCGGGGCAGCAGCAGCATCCCAGGCATGGTACCCATCACTCAGAGACACAGAGCAGCCAGCTCCATGTGTCTGACACCCATGGGGATGGATGCTTACCAGGGGGGGCAGGGTGATGCCAGTGGCCGTGCAGACGAGCTGGACCACAGAGCCGTAGCGGATATACCCTTCCCGTCGGGGGAACTCACTCTGGGTGCAGAGCTCATTGGCTTGCCGGGAAGCAGAGAGGCAAAGTCACCATGCTGAGCAGCTGGGGAGCGGGTCAACCTGTGCTGCCTTGCTGTGTGCAGGTCTGGCTGTGCTCCTGGGGTTTGTCTACTGCTTTCTATGCTCTGCAGGTGCTCACTGCTTGAAGAGACCACTGCTCCTTGGGAGCCCAGCATGGGAGACTGGGACTGGGATGCGGTACCTCACAGGGACACCTTGGAGCCACTGTCTACAAGGATGCTCTGAGGTCTGGCCTCTTCCAGACAAGTTATTTGCTTGGATTCATGAGCCTTCAAACTGCTGCAGCTCTTGCTGCCCTGTTCGCACACTGTGTGCTCTCAGGGCGTGATGCCAGCCCTCAAGGCCAGTGGGAAACAATCATCAGCTCCAGAGATACATTAGCAACACCCAGCAGAGGTGAGACTTGAGCCAGGTTCCTGCATCCCCAGGCTAATTCCCACTCCCTTTGTCCCCAAGAATGCCCTATGCAGGGAGGGAGAGCCCAGGCTGGAGGCAGGCAGCCCTGGGCACGGCCAGCATCAGCAGCCCCATGAGGGTCCTTACCCAGATGGAGGGTGAAGGCTGCCCACTGCCTGGCGCTGGCAATGAAGGCTCCCCCCTCAACAGAGAGGTAGCGGGTGCTGACGGTCTGGGAGCGCAGGCGGTTGAAGAGGGAGACTTTGGAGCCTGAGGAGATGCAAACTGAGGAGAGAGGTGGCTGGGTCAGTGCTTGCCAGGCCTGTGCATGGCTTGAATTATGGCTTTGTCACTGCAAGGGAGGACAAGTCCTGGTTACTGGTGCAACCAGCCTGCCAGCACCCCTTCAGCTGCCTTTCTCTGCATGTGAGTGCCAGCCTAGCTGGGCTTTTCAAAGGTGGGGAGTACATTGGCATCATGTATCATGGGGGGACAACCCTTCAGAAAAGAGACATCAATGCACCCAGATCCATCCTATTTTGAGGACATCCATGGGCTTTGGGTCCAGTCTGGACCACAGAGCCAAGCTATGAACACTTGGAGGGTGTCCCACTCTGAGCTCACACTTGCTTTCCTCCCCACAGAGCCATCCCCATACGCACGATCCGTGTTCTTCAGCGACTGTTTCTTCTGTGAAGGCTTGGAGATGACCTTGATCAGCTTGCTGTGGAAGGTGCCAATCTCCTGGCCATCACTGAAGAAGAGTTTCAGTACCAGGCGGAAATGCTTGCGCTTGTCCGCATCTGAGATGTACAGCGCCTTGGCACAGCTGAAGCCCTGCCAAGGGCAGAGAGCAGCTGTGAGCAGCTCCAACCCAGCCCCACCAGCCTTCCTTGCCCTTCTCATCCTCCTCACCACCCCGAGAGGACATAATAGCACTCTTTCAAACAGCTCCGGGTTCATTTAAAGGGGGAACAACCAGAGATGTTATTACAGGTGGAATGAAGAGCTAGGGATCGGCAGAGGCTTTATTTACACTGGGGTCAGAGAATTCCTCATGGAAATGAATGCTCACGTGTGATTTATCCCACATAACACGAGAAATTGCCCTGGGTTTATGGTTTCCCTGCCATCCTGACCGATACGCTGTGCCTTAGCAGCAATGCAAGCACTGCAAACAAAGGCTCTTTTTGCAAGCTTTCTGGCTCAACTCAGACACCGCGCTCTTCAGGGACCCCAGATAATGTCTTTTTTTTTCATTTCTTTTTTTTCCCCTATCAAAAGACACCACATCTTTGCTGAAGCTCTTGAACTTTGGGATCGATTGGGGGTTTATTTAGCTGTTTAGCTGCAAATGAAAGTTTGGGCTTTGATTCTGCAATAAGCAGTAGTGCTGTTCATTGGAAGAATGTACCGGGGCTGAGGGAGCTCTGCACTTTTTGGCCACTTGCCTCCCACGGAACTGAAAAGATGGTGCAGAAGAAAGACAGGGCTCTTTGCAAGGCAGGGGAGCCCACCCGGCCGCTCAGGCTGCCACCTGTGCCACAACAGGGCAGGAACCAGGAGCAATGGCTAGAAAAGAAGGACCATGACATCCTGAGGAAGGGGGTGCTGTGACATCCCAGGGCATGGGATGCATTGTGGCCTTCCATGAAATGAGCCTACAAGAAAGCTGGGTAGGGACCTTTTTACAAATGCCTGCAGTGACAGGATGAGAGGCAATGGCTTGAAATGGGAAAGGGGAAGATTTAGATTAGACATTAGGGAGAAATCCTTCACAATGAGGGTGGTGAGGGTGTGGCACATGTTCCCCAGGGATGCTGTGGCTGCCCCATTCCTGGAGGTGTTCAAGGCCAGGCTGGATGGGGTCTTGAGCAGCCTGGTCTGGTGGAAGGTGTCCATGCCTGCGGCAGGGGGGTGGAACTGGGTGGGCTTTAAGGTCCCCTCCAACTCAAACCATTCTATGATTCTATGGGGTAACACCAGAGATAGCCCAGCAAGTGGATGAAGAGGGTCTTCAGGGGGTGCCACTGCAAAGCCCTGGGGAGCATCAGGCTTTACCTTAGCGTCTGACTGCTCCTCAAAGCTGAGTTTCTGGTTCTCCTTCAGGCTGCTGCCCATGCTGTCCAGCCCCATGTACCCACACACCTGAAAACCTTTCTCTCCCAGGTCCTTGTCTGGAAGAGACAGAGAGAAACATCCTCCAGCTGTGGGCTCAGCTCCTCCTGGCATAGTGAGGTAGCTCAGCTCCAGCCTTGCCCAGGTCTGGACTGCAATGGGCTCAGCCTCGAGGGTGAAAGAGGAGTTTGGGAAGCAGACTGAAAACCAAACTGAGTCACTCTCCCCTTTGCAGGATCAGCTCTCTGTGGCACAGAAAAGGATGGAGGAGAGGTCCAGGGCTGCCACTCAATGCTTACCTTTTATCTGCTCCTGTTTTAACTTCCATCCTGGCCCGCTCAAGTAAACGCAAGGTGGGGGGCAGAAAAACCTGCAGAGAGAAGAGGACATTTTCTTACTGCACTCGCACACCCACAAAAGGTGCTCAGGGGTGATGGAAAGCAAAGACCTTCACCTGGAGCTCGCTGGTGCCAGGAGCAGCCCTGCACCCTGGGAGGTACATGGTGCTCCAGCGAGGAGCTGGGGACCTGTCGGCTGGGGGACATGGGCAGGGTTGGCCAGAGGCATCGGGCTCTGCTGTCTCAGTATCTCTGCCCTGCACTGGCTGCCACATCTATCAGTGCCACTGGTGACCGCGAGCCCGCCGGCCACAGTCCGGTCCCGAGAGGGGAGAACACGGTGCCTTGGCCTCTCTGCCCGGAGCTGAGGAGGGATCAGGCCCCCTGCCTCTGTCTGCCTGGCATGTGGGAGTGTCAGCAGGTCGGGAACAGAGTTTGCATTCACAGCCAGAGTCAGAGCCCAACACAAATAAATCTATAGCCAGGGTTTTAGAAACCTATTTTCCTGCGTTTTATTTGAGTTTCCACTGTCTTTGCACTTGGGTGAGTGGTGCAAACGGTATCCTCTGTTAAATCCTCTATTGATACTGGGGAAGGCGCTAGCAGAGAAAACACCAGTGCAGGGGGCTGAGTATTTCAGAGCCATAAAGTCCTGGGTATGGGTTTATTTAAACAAACCATCCTCAGCACGGGCCCCTGGCTCCCATCATGAAGAAAAAACTGGCACCAGCACCTTTAACCTGGGAGCTCTGTGCCGATTTCCTCTCCTTTTCCAGACCTGGCATCTGACTTTTGTTCTCATCCCTTGCACAGGGGCTGGAGCAGGGGAGAGAGGCTGCCCCAAAGGCTCAGCGACACGAGGGCTTCCCTCCTCGCTGGATCTCCCCAGCGAGGAAATAAAACCTTTAGCCGTGGAGCAGCAGCCCCTCGCAGGAGCCTGGGTGTGATAAGGACTTTGTAGGCACAGCCAGTCCAGCCTGGGGTCGCTGGGTCTGGGTGCAGTTACACCTTTAGAGGCAGAGCTTGTTACCCCGTAGCTACTCCACACTCAGTAATAAGAGAGGATTATTTATATCACAAGGATTAATTGAGTATTAATTTATTACAGTACCACAGTCTGACGTCACTGCCCAGGGGTAGCAATTTTGGAGATTCAAGCCAGAACCTCAAGGTGTTTTTGCACTGCGGGAAGGATTTTCAAAAACAGCAGCTTTTTGGAGACTGTGGGCTTTGATGGGAACGCCCCAGCCCTGCTGTGGCCACTCAAATCTTAAGACAAGATTTCCAAAGCACTTAAAACTAACCTTTCCTCTTCTTCATCTTCATAATTTCATTCTTGGGGAGTAAGATTTGAATAATATCTTTCATTCTTTTATTTCATTTTTCTTCTCTCCAGCACTTTATGGGAGGATTCTGACCTCTGGGATGGATGCAGGCAGAGGGTTAATATTTTTCTTGTGTTATTTAGTTCATGAAGACTAAATGCTGGATTTGGAAGCAAAGAAATTGTGAGTGGATGGAGAGGTGATACGTCAAATCATTTGCTTCACCAGCTTAAATGAGAGAAATCTAGCAAGGCTGAAATGGAGCTTTAGGTGGAAGTGGCTACCAGAGAAGCTGGAGGGATCTCCTACCTTTTCTCATTGCCGTATGACTTCTGGGCGACTTTGGCGTGCAGTATCAGCACCGTCTGGTCTGCTGGCAGCTGCAGGTACCTCCGCACACCGTCTCGAAGCAGGCTGGTTTGATGTGGGTTGGATCTACAGGACAGCAGTGCCCTAGCACTGTAACACCAGAGCCGGGCTCCTCGCCTTGCCTTGTGCCGAGCAGAGAGCCTAGAGCTCCCTCCACGTCCGGGCTGATGGCGTGGGGACAGGCTTTCCCATCAGAAAGCACTGGAGCTCAGCGAGCATCTCAGCTGCTGCAGCACCAGGGTTGGCATTGAGAAATATAAAGTTTGGATAACGGAATAACTGTTTCATCAGTTCTCAGTCAAACTCACACAGGACACTATGTTCTGAAACTCGCGTTTCTAAGGCTCCCAGCCCCACACAACGGTAGCAGTGCCCTAATTGAGTATTAATTTGTTTTTCCACCTGATGTGTTTGTTGTTGTATGGCTTTTTGGTGGTTTGGGAAATGACACTGCTGAGCCATGAGTGCAGCTGAGGAGCTGCCGCGCAAGGAGGAGCTACTCTTTGGCTTCTGCAAGGGCTGTTGGGTGAAAATACCTGCATTTTTCTCCAGGTGGGTGGTTTTGCTGATTCTTTCTGCTCTATTAACTAGAAGGAGATGTAGTGCACCTAGCGTTTAGCTCTGCTAACTTAGTAGGCTGGGTGTTAACCAGCTGGAGAGAGATGAGCTAGGTCCAAGCTCAAGGTGCCCTGGGACATGTTCAAGAACTGGGGAATGAGATAAGGGACACTTACGGGGTGTCTCCTGGGGAAACTTTCTGTGGTGTTGACTTGCTTTCAGAGGAGGTGAGACAGCCAATCTGAAGACCACCAGCTCCTGCCCTACTGAAATCCCCTAAATCCCCCAAGTACCTTTGGCTGGACAAGAAGAAACCAGAGGAGAGGAAAGGGGTGCTGCCTGGGCAGGAGCCCCTTATTGGCACATCTGCCCATGTCTGGGACTTGGTAGCTGGGCACATTCAAGAAATGGCTCCTACTAAACGGATCCAGCCTGGCTGGTTGTGAAAAGGTCTTGAACTCACTTCTTCTGTCGGCTGATCTCCCTTGACATGCTCCAAAGGGGTGTTTGTGTCTGCTGGTATCTGGACAACAGCTCTGTGTTTCTGCTCTGCATGACCAGGGGATGTTTTTGGACCCACTGGGATAAGCAACAGACCCAAATCGGATGCAGCATGCTCAGGAGAGAGAAAGCTGCATGGGAATTGGCTTCAGGCTCTGCTTATGGACCCTCCAAAGGCTGCTGGGCTCACTCTCGACCTCTCCACACAGCAATGGCCTCGCATACAAGAAAGAGAAAAACAGCAGTGACCAGAGAAGGCTGGGAAGCTCCAAGCACAGCTGCAAACACACTGCTGAGCCACTGAAACAAAGCAGCTGGGGTCTGCAGGCTGTGCCAGGGGATGGCTCGGAGGAGAAGCAGAGAGGATGGAGGGCATCAGCCATGGCCACCCATGGAAAATCTTGCAAGAGCTACACAGTGGAGCATCCTCATTAAAAATAATTTCTCTTCCTCTTAAATGGGCTAGAAGTGGAGAATAATTGAGGTCATAAATGATCAGATGTGGTAAATCTGGTCCTGGCATCCAGACTACAGTGAGTTCTTGCTGGGCTCAGAGGCCTGAACAAGCTCCCAGGGAGAGGGGCAGCAAGCAGTCGTCCTAAGCAGACTCCTAGAAGAGTTGCTCAGTCAGTTTTGCTATTCCCAGTGCAACATCAGTGCTTTTAAAAGGCTGTGCCCTTCACGGCTTCTAGGACCCATATTACAATTCATTTGAAAATTACCTCCCTTCACTTCCAGCTTTCCTGTGTTGGAGATGGAGTCGATGCTCTCCTGTTTGTGTGTGGAAGACAAACTTATCTTCCATACAAGCAAATATTTACCCAGCATCTCTTCTGGGTGTTCCCATGGGGACCTGATGCTTTGCACTCCATAGATTTTCCCATCACTGCTGTGTTCACTCATGAGATGGGCAACATAATCTCCTGCCCTCCTTGTTCTCAATTCTTTATCCTAGGCGTGTTAGTGGATCACCAGCAAGAATAAATCAGCAGAGCTCTGCCAAAATCAGATTTACGGCTGGTGCCAGTGTTACCCACAAGCATTAGCTGCCACTCTGTGTCTGGGAGATGAATGTTTTATGGCCAGGCAAGCCCATTCCTGAGTGCAGAGCACACGCTGCTACTGAGCTCCTCTCCCCACAGCAGCCCCAGTGCTGCCGCCAGCACACGGCTCTGGGCTCAGGCACCGCTCGCCCCAGCGGGCACTCACACCGAGCCAGCTGTAGCATCTTTGCCAGATAAAGCCTTGGATCGCCCTTACCAGCACCTGTGCCAAGGCTGGATCCGTGCCCTCTGACCCTCCACTGAGGGGCTGGGGGAATCCTGCTCCAGCACACTGGAGCTGAGCTTTACCCACCGGTATCCCAGTATATCGAGGGGAGACCTTATCACAGTCGACAACTGCCTGAAAGGAGGTTGTGGTGAGGTGGGTGTTGGTCTTTTCTCCCAAGTGACAGGTGATGGGACGAGAGGAAATGGCCTCAAGTTGTGCCAAGGGAGGCTCAGATTAGACATGAGGAAAAATTTCTTCACTGAAAGGGTGGTCAGGCACTGGAACAGCTGCCCAGGGAGGTGGTTGAGTCCCCATCCCTAGAAGTGTTTAAAAGACAGGTAGATGAAGTGCTCAGGGATGTGGTTTAGTAGTGAACAGGTAAGGCTGGACTCGATCCCAAAGATCTTTTTCAACCAAGCAATTCTATGATTCCGTGATCCTACCAGTGCCCACTCCAGGGTGGGTTGCTTAGTTTTGCTGAAAAGCTTCAGTCCAGCCTTTCTATCTACTGAATGAATTTTGCACAGCTAAGGAGATCCTATAAGAAAGGTATTTAATCTTCTCCTGTACAGTCAATACACCGCTGTCTCACTTCTCTGCTGCCAAGTAATACTGTGATCTCAGCTTTGATCTGCCTATGCTGTTTTTCCCCTTATCTACGGGTATCATTTAGGAACATCTCTGAAAAAGTCTTTTTTTTAATACAGCATTACTGATTGTGATCAGGATAGATGTGCAAAAGGCTGTCCATTGGCCTGACCTTGGCTCTTCCTCATTAATACAACACAGTGAACAATGAGTATTAAAACTTGCTGGCTCCATTTTGTCCTCCATTTGTCAGAGACAACGGGCATGGAGCAGGGGAGAACCAGGCTTGGTGTGTGATTATTTTCCTGATGAATCTCATAGTTTGGTGTTCAGTTCAAAACGAGGAATGTAGCTTTGGGTCCTTGCTTGTGTCTCAGCTGTGGGGACACATGCTCCATCCCTGCTGGTGTCACCCACCAGCACCGATGTCCTCGCCAGCACCCATCTGTACAGCTCACGGTCTGCCTGGGAGCCTCCCCCGTTAACACATCGGCAGAGTAAGGGAAAGCCTAGCACCAAGGCGAGGCAGCGGCAGGGAGCGTCCAGGAGCAAATTGCCAAAACTTGTGGATTAAGACGTGTGCTGACAGCATGGCCAGCAGCAACGCCTGCTCCACAGAGCCTCCCATGGCACCGGCTCAGGGCAGGGCCAGGCTTGTGCTGGTATCCCTGCTCCCTGCCGTCCATACGTAACACCGGAGGCACGTGGATTACCGCCCAGAGCTTATTAGAGAGTCTTCTGAAATGATTGACGTACTACTTACTGCTTAAAGTTGGAGCCTGCATGACAAAGACAGGTAAACAGATTGTAGTTCTTCAAATTTGAAGTTTAGCTGGGGGAGAAGGGCAACACAGCTGGTGAGGGGCTGGAGAATAAGCCCTGCGAGGGGCGGCTGAGGGAGTTGGGGTTGTTTAGCTTGAAGAACAGGAGGCTGAGGGGAGACCTCATCACTGTCTACAACTGCCTGAAAGGAAGGTGTGACGGGGTGGGTGCTGGGCTGTTCTCATAGGTGACACCGATAGGACAAGAGGAAATGGCTGCAAGTTGCGCCGAGGGAAGTTTAGACTGGACTTTAGGAAGAATTTCTTCACTGACAGAGTGGTCAGGCACTGGAACAGCTGCCCAGGGAGGTGGCGGAGTCACCATCCCTGGAGGTGTTTAAAAAACAGGTGGATGAGTTCCTTGGGGACAGGGTTTAGTAAGGAGACAGGCACGGCTGGACTCGGTGATCTGAGAGGTCTCTTCTAACCGAGTGATTCTATGATTCTATGATTCTATGATTCTATGAACAACTACCCAGAACTTGGTTTTCTTTTCTTTGTCTGTTCTCTGCAGCCATTGCCTTCCAAATTTGGGGGCTAAATTGTTTCAGTGATGCACTTCTGAACAGTGCTTGCCATTCTGCCCATGGAGTTGACCACCCAGCATCCATCATCTGGTTTAAATTTACCTTCAGAGAGTCAAAGGGCTATTGCTAAAGCAGCTCAATATACCCACTTGCCTCCTTCTGGCACCTACGGCCTCCTCAGGGTTACAGGGAATTATTCACTCCTTCTGACATTTATTATATTAAATTATTAAAATGCTTTGATTGTAGTGCAGTGTTAGTTCAGTGTCATGTTAGCAGCACTGCGCGGGGTGGGCTCTTAGCGCTCAGGCTAAAAGCCTCCTTTTCAGAGCCTGTGGTCTCAGAGGGGACTCGGCCGCTCTCGCACACAGTTGGGCATTATGTGGAAGCAGCGGGAGCAAGAGGGGAGCCACCACCTTTCTCCTACGCTAATTTTTGTAAGCCTTTCCCCCTCCCTGCTCAGCCTGGCATCGCTTACCAGCAAGGCTTCTCTCTCGCCTTAGGTCAGGATGTGGCTCAGGAGAGGCTTTGAGGAGCACCTCTGGGGGGCTCTGCCCAGGTGTTGGAGGTGGGACAGATCCAGGGCACCCGTGGGTGTCCGCAAGCCCTGTCCGTGTTGCTGTGCCCTCTTCCATGGGAAATGAAGCCGGAAAGGAGGAACGCCCTGTGTGCTTTTGAAAACACAGCTGGACCGTCTTGTGAAGGGCTGTTTCAGGTGGGCACATGGGGAAGCCAGGGAGGCACTGAGAAGCTCTGGTGAGCTTGAAACCTGCAGTCCCATGGCTGATTTTAGGAAAGCTGTTGAATTTCATAGCTGAAGATCAGCCCTCGCCTTCCCAGCAGCGAGTGCGGGGCGCCTCAACCAGCGCTTTGTCCTGCCTCCACCTGGAAAATATGTTTTCTCCTTCCCTGGTGGGTTGAGTAGGGCTGTGCGTTGCTGGCTACCTCCCACCACAGAGCACTGCAGCTCGGGGTGTCCTGCCTTCCCACTTGGCCTACTGCCCTGGGTGACCACCCCACTGCAGGCACGGCTCCTGCCTCTGTCACAAGCAGGGGAGAACCCAGCCAAGGGGCCTCATATGTCCCCGCTGAGACAGCCACACTCATGGTGTGGGACCTATCTCAGTCTCCACATCACCTTCTGCTCTGTGAGGACAGATCAGGCTGGGAAAGCCCCACAACATCCTGAGTGTGCACCCTTGGGCAACTGCAGGAGCACAAGATGCACGTTATGGACACCAGGAGAAGTGAGCCACCTTCTGCACGGCTGTTTCAGTTGGGTGATGTTCACCTGCTCAGCCTGCGGAGGAAGGGATCTGACTTTTTCAGTCCCCTGGGAATGAAACTATCTGTCTCAGGAGGCTAAAATACAATCCTAGCAGCTGTTGTCTAGAAACTGGGTCTTCAAATCAAGTTCTTTATACAAGAACTTAAACTCACAGTAACCCTGTCCTCAAGCACAGGTAACACTGAATTCAAGCGCAGAGATTTAATTTCTACTGCACAAAGGAGCTGCCGTTTGTCTCTTTCAGGAGATGCCTTTCCTGCAGCTTACAGGGGACTTGCTGCTTACAGAGGGCAATTCTTCTCTCCTGGGCTTGGGGAAACCAAACGCCCTAATAAAAAATATCCATTTTAGAGGTCTGGGTTTTACTCTGTAGAGAACAGAGGAGAAAATGCCTGCAGTGCTCCTGGGTATGGAGTCAGTGCAATGTTTATGCAAAAGGAAAAGCCATCAGAAATCACAGAAATGAGAAGCCTGCAGTTTTCTGGCCTCCCTCATTCTTCAATACCTCCTTTAATCCAGACCAGCCCAACCCACAAGCCCTTGTATACGCATGGGTATTTATAAATCCTGTCTTTTCCTCGCTGCACACACAAGGGAAATTCAGCCTTTTCTGGGCTTGGGGGATTTATCGACCACACCAACGGCAAACACCAGCCGAGAGCAGGAAGCATGAAAACCCTGCATCAGTGAGCTCTGCGGGAAACTGGGGGCCAGCCGGGGTGGTCAACCCAGGCACGTTCCCAGCTGACCTGCGCCTGCCCCAGCACCTTCAAATGCCCGAGTTTGATAACACAGTATTGGCTTATCTGCTAGAATATTCAGATAATGTGGGTGATTTATTGTATTCTCCTTTCAGTTCCTCATGTAGTCATTGACATTAGTGCAAAGAGGAAGGAAAGTGCTGTTAAAGCACTAAAACACTGTCCTATAAATCCATAAAGGTGGTTCCTATCACCACTCGACTGATGCAAATGCCCAGAAGAGGTGGAGGGCTGGGGAGGTCTATTCCAGGGTGTCTAAGAAGCCTCTGCTGCTGATGTCCATTGCTACAGTTGGGCACATCAGTTAATCTTTAACTCCGGGGCACTGTAGCTTAAATGGGCATTAAGCCTGGAGTCGTGGGGCTCCCAAGTCCAATCCCACAGTAAGGAAAGATGAAAAAAAAAAAAAAATAAATAAAGGAAAAGAAAAAAACTAAAGAAAATAATGAGAAAAAAGAATAAAGAAAAAAAAAAGAGAAAAAGAAAAAGGAATAAAGAAAAAAAGAAAAAAGAAAAAGAAAAGAGAAAAAAGTAAAGAAAATTAAAAAAAAAAAAGTAAAGACAATAAAGAAAATAAAGGGAAAATCCAAGTTGTCTCCCTGGCCAGTAGGTTCCTCGCAGGCAGGGGCTGTGAGCGGACACCCTCGGCGATGCCGTTTCCACCTGCGCGGACAGGACCCGCGGGGCGGGGAGAGCCGGGGCGGGCGGTGGGACACCCCCCCACACACACCCCCTCCATGCCGTGCCCGCCCCTCCCGCTCCCCCCGCCCCGTTAAATGCGGCGCGGGGCCCCGCCGCCTCCCAGCCCCGCGCACCTCCGCGTATCCCCGCGCATCGCCCCGCGCTCCGGGCCCCGCGCCCGCCGTACCTGAGCCAGCAGCGCGGCGGGGAGCGGCTCCGCGGGCGGCACGGGTGAGTGGGGGGCTCCGCGGGGGCTGCGGGGAGGGAACGGAGAGGCGAGGGATCAGGAGTAGATTTATCCTTTAGTTTCTTCTGTTTCTTTACTTATTTTTTTTTCTTTTCTTTTTTTCTTTTCTTCTTTTTTTTTTTTTTTCTTTCCTTTTTCCTTTCTTTCTTTTTTTTTTTTTTTCTTTTTGCTTTTCTGGGACTGGCTTATAAAGCCCCCCGCGGGGGCTGAGCCGCAATGCTGTGTGCATCCTCCGAGGGAACTTTTCCTGGGAGAGAGGTGGGGGTTGGCAGCCTCCAGGGGGGCTTTTTCTAGGAGAGAGGGGAGTAGCAGTCCTGGGCAAAAGGATCAGAAAGCAAAGCCGAGGGTGGAGGGGAAGAGCAGCGCCTTTGACTTGGGTTTTATTCCCAAAAGCTGGGGGCAGGAGCCCTCCCAAAGCCTGAATGGGCTTGTACCCCTGCAGCAGGGTCAGTGGTTGCCCTCCACTGGGATGGGCATCCAATGCAAGCTGGGATGCAGGACATGTTTGGGGAGGCTGTAAGCAGTTATGGTACCCCACTCTGTCTGTGGGGAGGATTTAAACTTCTCTGTCGGGATGGCGCAGTTTGCAGTCTGCTTGCTGCGCTCACCTTTTGCCTAGCTTTCAGGCAGGTTCCTGCTTATGCAATTGGGGATCTCTTTTTAGCAGAGAATAATAAAGTCTGGTACACCTGGGCAAGGCGTACTCAGCAACAGGAGATCGAGATCCTGCAAAAAGATAAGCTTAAAAAGTGTGCTGTCGGTTTGTTACCCGCTGCTTCTGCACGACTGGAAAATTGGGTCTGTGCAGACTCATAAATATGTTTGCACAAGGAATCACCCACCTCTGGCTTATAATTTCAACCGTTTCACAGAGAAAAAGTACCTTTGGGCACTTTTGTGTTAAGCAATTGCATGGGGAAACTTGTTTGGAAAATCAGATTATTGTGCACTCACTGTATCTGTGCTAACACGCAGCAGCCTGAGATAAGTGGAGCTGAGCAGGTACGCCATGTGGTGGGGTGTGCTCCCTGAAGTTCTCCCCTTACTCTGTGAGGACAGAACTTTGCTGTGGTGCGAAGTGCTGCCGAATCGATCCCTGAGGCTGGAACTGGTGTCGGTGAGGATGCTGGCAGGGAACAGCAATGTCCCGCTTTGAAGGAAGCCACCACCTGTGTGCAGTGGAACTCAGGGAGGAAAGAGGGCTCTAAGTGAGCAGCCTATTCAGAGCCCTGACTCTGAGAGAAGGCACACAACTTCACCTCTTCTGCTTAAACCCATAGGATTTTTGCTTCAGTCAAGCCCAGATTATCATAGAATCATAGAGTGGTTTGAGTTGGAAGGGCCCTTAAAGATCACCCAGTTCCAACCCCCCCTGCCACAGGCAGGGACACCTCCCACCAGCCCAGGCTGCTCAAAGTCCCTTCCAACCTGGCCTTGAACACCCCCAGGGATGGGGCAGCCACAGCTTCCCTGGGCACCCTGTGCCAGAGCCTCACTGTCCTCATCATGAAGAATTTCTTCCTACTATCTAATCTAAATCTTCCCCCTTCCCATTTAAAGCTGTTCCCCCTCATCCTGTCACTACTTGCCCTTGTAAGAAGTCCCTCTCCATCTTTCCTGTAGCCCCTTCAGGTACTGGATGGCTGCTATGAGCTCTGCCCAGAGCCTTCTCTTCTCCAGACTGAACAAGCCCAACTCTCTCAGCCTGTGTTCACAGTAGAGGTGCTCCAGCCCTTTAATCATCTCCGTAGCCCTCCTCTACACTCACAAAGTTACTATGAAGTCCTCCCTGTAACACCTTCCGTAGCTTCTCTTGACAGTAAAGGTTTTCTTTTTCCAAGAAGAGGAGCAATTAATCACAGGCAGTGAGCGTGCAGGTTCTCAGTGGCAAGTAGAAACTGCATTTCACAAGCAGATTCTTGTGGTCTCTTCAGGGATTCATTCGACTGGCATTTCATTTCGGCACAAATATATGTGGGGAAATCTGCTCTTGGATCTCAGCTCTGATGTTTGCCACCAAGACATGAAGTTAACTCCCAGGATAAAACTGGCCTCATCCAAAATACAAATTCCCGTCTGGAAGGCATGCAAGAGATCTTGGTGTTTGTAGTAAAATGATGGTTTCTATCAAAGCAGGCAGAGTATTGCTGCATCCAACTGGAAAAAGCTGTTGTTGATTTTTGCAGAAGTTGTAACTTGCTTTTTTTCTTGAAGAATTAAAGTAATTTTACATGATTAGTGCAAGATGGGCTCAGGAGCTGCCCTTGCTGGCTGCGGTAGCAGACAGAAAAGACGTAGCCAACAAGGCAGCCTGTTGTATGCAATCTGTGGTCACAGAAGATGTTTGTGCTCCGATTGCTTATAACATAGCATTTCCCTTGAGGTTGGCATTAAGGGTTAAAGGTTTTCAAGAGGAACCTTTGTTTAAACATCTTTAAAGTTTCCAATAGGGGCCCCTTTGTTCGTTTTCTGAGCAGTGTGCCTGCCTTGGTAAAAAGTCAGTGCTCATAAAATGCCATTTACAAATTCTTGATGAATAGGGCTGAAACACGGAGGAGGAAATCAGTAGTGTTTGTGTCTACACGCACACGAGAATTAGAGACAAGCCCTACTGTGAGTGAATTAATGAGACCAAGGAAAAAACGTAGCAAAAAGAAGATTGAGTGGTGTTTATGAAGAAACTTATACAAATCAGCTACTCCCGCAGAAGTTGTCAGCCCCTCTCGTGCCAGATGTCACACATGTTTCCTCCAGCCCTGCCAGGAGGCTGAGCGGCTCCTGCCACTTGTCATTACCTCTCAGTAATCGTGTTTTCCCCACTTTGAGCCCAAACAGTAGCAAATTGATCACTTGGGCTCTGTTGGCTGGAAGGGAAGCTCACGCAGCTGCCATAAGGGCTCCATTGAGCAGGGGGGACCCAGACTTTGTGCTTTCTGTTACCTGCTGTGGGCTGGCAAGAATCGCCCCTCTGTAGGTACTTGCAGCACGGGTGGACCTTTAGGTATCGAATAACACTTTTAGCACTTAGTAGGATTTCATCTCTTCCCGACTAAATGTAGAGGGTTTAAAACCAGCTCTGTGTAAAGCAGGGGAGGGTGTAGGTGTGTGCTCAGGACCCTCCAGAGACTGGTGCACAGCATGGCGGTGTTTCCATGTGGGATGCTCCTGAGCTGCTGTGCTGATCCTGTGTCTGAAGTTTTTCTGTTTCTCAGGCAGCTTTGTCCTTCCTGATGTTTTTCATTGGAGGCTGGATCCTTTTTCCCCAGCAACTTTCTGCCTTTGTCTGTGTCTCTTTGTCCACAAACTTCTGATATCTTGCCTTGCAGCCCCTTGGTTGCACGCCGAATCCGTCACTATCCTGGTCCCTCTGGTGCCCATCAGAGAAATCTATGTAGATAGCTGTGATCCCTCGCTGAGACGTGGCATTAACTTGGTTTCTCTCCAGACTTCAGCCTTCCTTTCTCTGGGCTGTATCGTGCTGCTTTGTTGATTGATTGCCAATGTATAATTTCAGGAGTCTCTGAGTTGTGATCTGTGGACCCCTAGGAGTCCATGGTCTGCAGAAGGAATCAGTAGGAGCAGATCTGTCGACAGCAGAGGTAACTCACTTTACAGGAGTCTGTGTCTTGGTGGGGAAATAAGCAGGGTCCACAAGCTGAAAAATATGGGAAAACCCTACCTTTGGGTATTCACAGCTCCTACACGTGCAGCTGGGCTTGGATGGCTTCCCCAGAATGTAACATTAGACATCCCCCTTGTTCTTTTTGTGTTTTCACAGAATCTTGCTTTGGATTTAACAGTACCAGCCAGGGTGAGAGTGACATGGAACATTTTGGTCTGTGCTCGAATGCAGGCAGCAATCTCACTACAGCTCCTCCATTTCATTCTTCCTGTCATCTGTTGAACCTCGTGTCACATTGTTGGGGTAGATGGTGAACAGAGAGTGGCTTCCCCTGACCAGGCTCCTTAAAGCACATCTGGACATTACTTGGTCTGTCTGAAGTGCCCTTGTTTCACCCCAGCCTGGTCAGTGCCCTCATCCCTGGATGCAGGTGGGAGACCCAGCCTGGGTCCCAGCCCTGCCACAAACTTCCTACAGCCTCGAGCAAGTGGCTTTGACTCTCCTGGTCACTGGTCCCTCATGCCATGCCATAGGATGCTCCTTGGAGAGCCTCATGAGGCCTTAAAGCCTCACTGAAGCCACCTCAGACTCTTCCCTGGTCTTTCCTGGAAGCAAAGACCCGTAGGCACCTTTGGCAAGGATGGTCAGTGCAATAGAACTGGTTGCTCACAGGTTGATCAGAAAGAGCTGGTCCCACATGGGGGTGAGGCTGAGGTCAAGCAGTCCTTGGCCATGGCCTGTAGTGCTGCTCTGAGGCCCCGGGGAGGTCTGTCAGGAGGTTGGGTGTGCTGACAAAGACAGGAAGGCACAAGGGTCCTCAAGGCACCCGGCCTTCATTGTGGGCAGAAGCGAGGTCACAGGTCACCATGATGCCGGTGACAGTTGTTCTCTGGTGCATCTCCTGTAGGCTGATGGCATCTTGGTCCTGGGACAGTGGTTCTCCTACTGTCCTGCTGTCAGAAGGACTTGGCAGCTGTGAAGTTAGGTGGGAGCAATTTCCCATGCTACCTTTGGAGTTCTCCCTGTGAGAAGTATCTAGACAAAGAATGCATCCAGCTTCTTTTCTGTCTTGAGGAGGGCCGAAAAGTCTCTGCATACTTCCCTGCGGCCGCCAAACGCTCCTCGCTTTCTGCTATTTCAATTAAACACATAGCAGGATGGGTAGGATGGAGGGGAGAGGCACAGGAATATTCTCCTGGCGTGTTTCTTTATGCCAACACATTGAATCACGTCTCCAGAGTGAGAAATATGATATAAAGATTTAGAGAAGGAGGTCAGGCAATGAATCTGTGATTGCGGGGCTGAAATAGCAGGCGCTCTCTGTGGTTGTCGGTGCCATGCAAGCTTGCTGGAGGTCAGCTGGGGATATTGGCGACAAACATCCTGCTAGTAACTAACAATCTCATTGCTCAGATACCAGCTGTGCTGCATCAGGAGCGCTGCTGACAAACTCTGCACTAGCCCAGGAACCGCTCTGTGCCATTTCGCTTTCCTTTGTGGTTGAACATGCATATTTCTGGGGAAAAAAATGCCCTCTAACACCTTCCTCCCAGAACTTGGGCAATGGATTGCTGCCTCAGCTTCTGGATGGCTCAAACCTCCTTCCCTCCAGAGTTTGAAGCCTCTTGGCCCAGTTCAGCTGTCTTCCAGGGGCCTGTTTGCAGAAGAGCATTTGCTTTTTGAAGAGAGTCAGTAAGGTGGGTCTTTCCCCTGTTGATCACTTTTCATCAAAATCTAAAAGTATTTCAAAATCCCCCCACTTTTGCTTAAAATACCAGATAGGAGCAGGTCTGAGTCTGTCTGTCATGCAACTCAGGGGACAAGTGCAGCCTAATGTCTTCACTGGGACAGAGCGGAACTGAGAAATGCCACCAGCAGTCCTGAAACAGGGGCCATCTCTTGGCAGAAGAATTGACTGACCATCTGATACTCTCCTCTTGGCCAGATCTTTAACAGGGCTTTGAAAGGCCGTGTTTAATTTGCAAGTGAATGACATTTATCCTTGCCAACTGTTGCTGCAGAGGCCCAGGTACAGCGTGTTTCAGCACAGAGGCTTTTGTCCTAACTGAGTTAAAGCACCGGGAGGTCTTTTAGGAATAGTTTTGAGGCAGAGAAAGACCCCATGTGCTGTTGCGGAGGGCATTTAAAAGGGGATCCTCTGTCCATTGCTACACCCAGCATTTCCCTTCCAAGGGGACTTCAGATGTCATCTCATAGTGTAAGCCTGTCGGGACTTGTATGATGTTAAGTCCTTGAGCTGTGAGACAAAGCCGTCTGTCACTCAGCCTGCAAATGGACCTGGACAAGAAACTTGTTTTCCTCTTGCTCTCCCTGTGAATATGCTCATCCCAGTGACTGCAGGAATGGGCTGCATAAAATGGGGAATTGGCTTTTTAGGGGGAGGAAGAGGAGAGAAAGAGAAGTCCCTCTGCATCCAGTGAGGTTTTCCTGTTACAGCACTCCTGCCGATTCACTCCTGTTGGGTTTGGAGCCACGATGTGCTGTTTGAGAAATACAGCCTTGTTTTTCAAACGATGTGTCCTTCCAGGTGGCACTTGGCCCAGTGAAGCTGCCATAACGTTGTAACCGGAGAGTACTGCGATGTCCTGGAAAGAGTCGGCTCTTGTTCTCCCACACGTGTGTTTGGGAAGAATCAAGGACACACCAGTCCTTGAAAAGAGGGGAAAATAATTTTTGACCGGAAATCCATGCCATTTTCCTGGTCTTGATGTGCTTTCGCTCCCTGACACTTCCTTGCTTTGAAAATTGTATTGCTGTTCTCTCTTGGGGGATTTGCAGCTCATCACCCAGCTGTCTGTGGAGGATGAGCCTTGAGATGCTGGAATTTTGTTGGAGTGAGAGGGTGGATCCAGCTTCAGGGCTGTCCCCGGTCTCATCCATTCACACGGCTTGGTGGTCTTGCAAATATACAAACAATGTTCCAGCAGTCCATCCGGTTTTTCACAGCAAAATCCGACACCAAGAGGTGCCTCCAGGTTGATGTAAGAGGTCTGCACCTCTCTGGGCACCTCTGCTTGCTTCATTCTACTCTATGCCTGGATCAAGACATGCTTTGGTCATCTTCTCTCGGTCCCACACGCACTTTTTGGGCAGCCTTTCTCTTCAGCATGGACCTGAAGGGTGGCTTGCTGTCCTGCAGAGGACGTGAAAATACTTCCAGCTCTTGCTGTCTTTCTGCTCTTGTACTGGCAGGACGCTGGTGTCCCAGGCACAAGGAGTCTCTGTCCAGGCTCCTGAGCCTATTTTGAGGGGGTTTGGGGGCACTTTAATCAAATAACACTGATGTGGGAATTGAATTATGGCCTGCCCAAACTGCCTGGTTGGGTGTCTGTGAAGATAAGCCTTGAAGAACAAAACAGGGTACACGGAGAGGCAGGTGAGGTGGGTGAGAATCAGAAACATCATGTCTAGGGCTGCTCTACTGTCAGCCAAGGTTTCCAGTGCAGAAATACATGCTCTTAGTAGGTAGGACATGTGGCATCAGTGCAGTGCACCCCTCACATGCATGCTTTGCTTATGTTGGGTAAAGAATATTCTCCATCGGAGGCTCCCAGCTGCGTCTCAACGATCCCTTGTCCTGGCTTCTTGCAGGGCCTGGAGCCAGGGCAGAGCTGCTGGTGCTGCTCTCACAATGTGCCAAAGCTCTGCCAAGCCCAGGCAGGTGGCTGGAGTTGTGTGGGTTTTGCCATAAACAAAAATCATAGCTAAAGGCTGATGTGCCCAGATGTATGTGCATGGGGTTGCACCTGACACCTGACTCCTGGCTCTGTAGCCATGGTCCACAACCTGCTTTCCTCCTTGTGAAACTATGGTCAGGGCTTTTCCTGGGCTGTGAATGCACTGCCGCCTCCTGAGCCTTTCAGCCCTTCTTTCTCCCATCTGCTTCATCCTTTCTACAGTTCTATATATATAAAGCCACCACCCCTGTAACAGTGAGGAGTGTACAGGGCTTGTGCCCTGCCCTTTGGGCTTGCCCAAGGGAGGATGCACCCAGGTCCAACCTGTGTGGGTGACCCAGAAGGAGAATATTCAGAGTATTTCTATTAACTTGTAGCCAGGAGAGAGCTGCCAAGGAGGCTGTGCTGAAACTGAAGCAGCTGTTTTTCCTGAGACTCAGCACTTGGCAGGGAGAGCAGACGGACAAGTGGCAGAGCGAGGAGGGATGGCAAGTGCCCTGGGGAGCAGTGCTGCCAGCTGAGGTGCCCAAGGAAGGTGACTGGGGAAGGGTGCTGGCTTACCTGTTTGCTTCTGAGGATTCATCTCTGTGTCTTCCTTGTCCGAGATCACCTGGGGAGCTGAGAGGAGGCTGAGGTCATTGCTGACCCTTCTGTCCTTATGTGTGGGTCTTCCCTTGGTCACGCTTTTTTCACCATATACTGCCCATCTCCTTCAGCAGAGAAAAGCAATGAGCAGGTTTTCCCCCTGCATTACTCTAAAAGGTTGGGAGAGGATCTGAGCGTCCCTCTCGGTGCGGCCACTGCAGGCTTCAGCTGAGCCAGCCCAGCTGGCAGCACTTGCCCTGCCTGGACCTGTTTTCCTTTATAGCTCAGTGTTATCTCAAGGTCTCCAGCGCCGCAGCCGGTGCCGTGTTTGCCTTCCCTCACAGCACCTGCCGGCCAGCCGGTTGCTTCCCACCCGTCTCTCTCCAGCTCCCAAGTGGTGGCAGAAGGATCAGGAGGCTGCAGGAGCCCTTGGGGTGGGGGGGACCCCACGCTCGGGCTGTAATTCAGTCCCAGTCTTGCCAACCCCAAGGGAGTGAGGACAGCAGGTAGCAGGGTAAGTTGCCCAGTACAGAATGGTGAGAGAGATACTTGAGGGCATCTGTGCCAACACCTTTGCTTCCCTGTTGCCATCAGTCTTGCTGCTGGGGCAGACCTGGCATTATATTGAATTGGGGAACCAGGGCACTGTCCCAGCCTGGGTCTCTGCCGCCAGGAATGGTGCTGGGTGTACAGCTGAGCTGCTGTGCCCTGCCCTGTCCAGGCACCACCAGCCCCTCCAGACGCAGGGAGCGCCAAGACTTCATCCAAAGCTGAGATGCTGTTAAAAATAGATCAGTCATGAACTGGTTTTCTCCTCCTTGGTTCCTGGCTCGAGAGCTCATTCCTTATTCTGGTCTGGCTTTGAAACTATCTGGATGCTGCGAGAGGCAGGCTGCGTGCCAGCTGCCGTTGCAGGGAGGCTTGGAGAGTGGAGAGCTGCAGAAACGTTATAGGTGGCATAGCTCTTCCCAAAGGATTTAGTGGTTAGTGAGTGCTTTCTCCCCCCAAAAAGCGTAGTTGGAAGAAGAATCTTCTAAATAAATGGGGAATGAAGCTGATATAGGAGGGGCTGTTTGCTTCTCTGCTTGCACATGGCATTTTTGTGAGGGTATTTGAGCATTCCCAGTCACAAAATTATTCTTCCCTCAGCCCTGTGGCTTCCTAGAAAACGCCTGCTGGGCAGCAGCCTCTCCTCATCTCCACAACTTGGAGTGATCCTACTGGCCCCTCCACTGCGGAGCTCCTGCACCCCGGGCTGGCTGGGCTGCTCATGCTCCCCAGGAAAAGGCCGTGTCTCTCACTTGGAGATTGGTGTTTTGGATCCCAGTTGCCTCTTGTGGCCCTTTTCTGTCCTTCTAATTCTTCAATATAATTTTTCAGGTGTGAACACTGAGTCTGGAGACAATTTTAAGATGCAGCTGTGAAACCTATTATCAGCATCACTGCTATCAAATACATGAGGTTCAGGGCTGCACGTAACCACTGAGCAATTAAGTGGCAACCCTGGTGATGAATTGCCACTGAGACCTCCTGGGGCTAAACAAATAATGGCTGATAGCTACTGATAAAATGAATATCCCCGTGCTTTTTTTAAAAAATTACCCTTCCAGTGTCTGTGCCCGGTCACAGCGCTGCACGTCTCCCAGGGAAAGCTGCATTAACTGTGGCATTTCACCCCCCCAGTACCTTGGGTTTCCAACCAGAGCTGGAATAAAAATAAGCCAAATAAATCCATGTCCCTGCAGGAGCCAGGCAAGAGCAGGGAAAGGCAGTGCAAGGCAACGCAGAGGGGGGTGTGGAAGGAGGCAAGTGAAAAGCTGAGTCTTTGGTTGTTGGTCTAAATATCTTTCCCCCAACTTTTCCACCTCAAACGCCTTAAAAAACTATCAGGGTGCAGAGCATCTTTTGGAATGGGCAGCAGGATAGGGAGAGCTGCAAAGTGCTGGTGATGGGGCAGTGGGGTGATGCTTCCCTGCAACGGAGAGGAAGAGGCTGGTAGTGCTTCACCCAGCGCCCTGCCCAGGGATAAGGGGTGCCAGCCCATCTGTGCAGGCACCATTCCACCCTCTGCCTGGGGAGCCTTCTGCTCCCTGCTCTCCAAAAGGAGTTTGGAAAAGGCAGAGAATAAATTTATGGAGCTTCTTGAAAAAAGTCTTTGCCAGTGACTTTGAGAGGCTTCTGAGCAGGTTTTGTCTGTGCTGCCGTTTCATCTGGAGGCTTCTCATCCCATGTGTCAGGAGTGTCAGGAGGGCTGGTGCTCCATGGCCCTGGGTGCAGCTTTCCCACTGTCCCGCTGGCTGTGGAGAGTGGCTGCGCCGCCAGTGAAAAAGCATTTGGCTGAACATCCCATCTGCCTGGTTTGCAAGTGAAAATAAGCCTTGTCCTATGGCCAGCTCCAGCCAGAACAGACAATCAGACCCCCTTGGCAGGTTGTTGCTGCTGTAATGAAATCCAGCCGTGCCGACACTGCCAGGCTTCCAGTGGGAAAAGGTCCACATGTGTTTGCGGATGGATCTCTCGCAACTGCTGCTGCTGCCCAGGGGTTTTGGCACTGCCTGGGAACGCCCACCACAGGAGAGCCTGGCCCTGGGGCTCACCCACCCTCAGCACTGATTGCACAGTATCTTCTCCCCGCAGCGAGTCCCAGCAGCCCCAGCACCGTGTGGTCTCGCAGAGCCATGATGAAGCTCCTGCCTGTGGCCCCTCTCCTCCTGCTTCTCCTGACGAAACTGGAAGCCAGACCAAAACCTGCAGGTGAGCCCTTGCTGGTGGGAATTGCCTGGAGGAAAGGGAACTGAATCTATCAGGACAGTGAAGCCCTCAGAGGATGACTTTCTGCTAAAGGTGGGGGGACCTGGCGCTGCTTCTTCAGGGGAATCCCTAGGAGGATGGAGAATCTCTCCAGGCATGGGATCTGAACTTCCCAGCACTCCCAGGGGAGTGGGAGCCCTGGCCTGGCCCCAGCACGGTGGGTCTGGTGCCACTTAACTTCAGGCACATCCTCAGCCTTGACACAGCCCAGCTCAGGGCTTGTGCCCCTCCTGCCCATGGGCTCCAACCTCAGCAGGAGGCAGGGCGTGATGGGGATCCCCCTGCCTGCACATGGGTCTCCTGCTGGGAGGGGACAAAGCAAACCTGGGGTTACCAGTGACTTTCCTCCCAGGGAAGAGGGAGCTAAATCAATTCCAGTTTAAAAACAGTGAAGGCTCCAAACAGAGAAAGGAGCAGCGTAAGTCTTGGAGACCTTCAGAGCGATTGAGATGACAGCTTTGGGCCTGGGCATCATCCCAAGGGGACTCAAAGTGTTTGCTTACCATTAGGGCCAGATTCTCATATCCTCCCAGGCCTGGGTACACACAAGCCAAGAAAAATATGTTCATTGGCATTTCACTTGCTAAACACTCTCCCGGTTTGCACTGGAAGTAGCACCCATATGTCCAAGAGAGGCTCTTTGGCTCCATCTCTGCCATGTGCTTGCCCTTAGCTGTGCTTTTCTCATTTTCTGCCCCGAAAAGAAATTCCTAAAACAACAACAAAGCAAGCCCTGGTTTTAGGCAGAAACTGGCAAAATGCAGTAAAAAACCAGGGTGGGCTGGAGCTGGGGGGGGGGACCAGAAGAATCACCCTAAGCAGTATTCTCCCACTTAGCACCACAGCAGTGCGGTGCAGAGGTCTGGAGCTTGCGGAGGACAGCACGATACCGTGGGCTGTTCTACACTTTAATGCTCTGATTTGCTGCAGAGATGAAGATGCCACTGTTTAAACCTGTGCCTAAACCTGGACAGGGTAGATGCTGTCAGACATCAGAGGTTTTCTTTAGCCCCAGGGGCCACTGGCTGAGGAAATACAGGGAGTAGGAGCTGGGTACGGCTGCAGGGACAGTGTTGGGGAGAAGAGGATCCTGCCATTTCCCCATGGCCAGGGCACATCTCTCCAGCCTGTGGCCTCTGCTCCTGCTCTGCCAGCACACTCCATGGGTTTATTTGGCAGTGGGAAGATGCTGGTCTGTGCAGGCTGCCCGGATCTGTGCTCTCCATCCCTCACTGAGTACCCGTCAAACCACCCACTGGGCTTATCTCTGCTCCCAGCCCTGCTCCCCTCAGGTGGCCACAAAGCTGAACCATCTCTTTGCCCCCCTTCCAGCCCAGAAGTGCAGGACGGGTCCCATGGACATCGTGTTTGTGATAGACAGCTCCCGCAGTGTGCGCCCCTTTGAGTTTGAGACCATGCGACAATTCATGATGGACATCATTGGCAGCCTGGATGTGGGCCCCAACGCCACACGGGTGGGGGTGATCCAGTACTCCAGCCAGGTGCAGAACATCTTCTCCCTCAAGACCTTCTTCACACGGGCAGACATGGAGAAGGCCATCAACAGCATCGTCCCGCTGGCCCAGGGCACCATGACAGGGCTGGCCATCCAGTATGCCATGAATGTGGCCTTCACCACGCAGGAGGGTGCGCGGCCTCTGCACAAGAAGATCCCCCGCATCGCCATCATTGTGACGGATGGACGGCCCCAGGACCGTGTCACCGAGGTGGCCACCCAGGCCCGGAATGCTGGCATCGAGATCTATGCTGTGGGCATCCAGCGGGCAGATATGAACTCACTGCGGGCCATGGCCTCGCCTCCGCTGGAGGAGCACGTCTTCCTGGTGGAGTCCTTTGAGCTCATCCAGCAGTTTGGGAAGCAGTTCCAGGACAAGCTCTGCGGTGGGTGAGAGCTGCAGCTGGGGGTTGGCAAGGGTGGCCTCAGCTAGATGACCTTCGCATGGGTGTTTGGGGTGGCTGCCTTTTCTAGGGGCAGCATGGACAGGGAAGCAACTTCCCTGATGGGATGCTGGGACAGACAGCCTTTCCCCTTACTCGCCTTTCCCCTGCTGGCACGGGATAAGGAGAGCTTCAAAAGCATTGCAAGCAAGTGCTTTTCTTCACCCGTGCCTGGTAGCTCTGCCCCAAGGCAGGACATCGTGGCAGCACTGATAGGAATATTAAAGAGCAGAAAACATGGAGCTGGTTTCCCTGGGGGTGGTGGGGATGGGTGACACATCCCAGAGCCCCATGTGCGTTTTGATGTGGCTCTAGCAGGGTCTCCTCCCACGCAGACACGTGCATGGCATCTGCTGCAGGCACATTTGTGTTTAATAAAGCTCTGGCCGCGTGGTGCTGCTCTGGAGGATCCGTCCAGTTTCGGCTGGGAGCCGGGAGGCTGGTTTGCACCATGGCCATGCTGGCACGGGTCAGGGGCTTTCAGGCTGGAACCTGTCTGTTCCTCCCCATGCTGGCTGAAGACCTTCCTCACATTTTCCAGCCCCTGTTGAAGGGCAGAAGGCAGCTGCCAGCACCTTTCAGGCAGTGTTTCCCAGCTGGGGGCAGGTGCCTGCACGGCTGTGTTGGTGCCATGCCGAGACCCTGCTTGTTGGGGTGTGGGTCTAGGGCTGACCAGAGGTTGCCCCTCAGGGCACTGATGTGCTCCTGCACTTGATGCCTTTGCTTACAATGCCCTGCCTGTCACCTGCCTGCCCTACTGCCCACTTCCCAGCCGGCTCGGTGGGCTGCTGGCTGCATGGAAATACAGCCCTGGCTCATTTGACGTGTTCTGGCTGAGCTCAGGCTTCCACTTCCTCAGCTCAAGCCATCAACAGTGTCAGTTAATATTGAGCACTGAGTTAGTGGGGTAGATCAGAAAGCTGAGGCAGCTCAGAAACCTGCTCCGTGCAGGGTCTGTGTCCATGCACTGGAACTCAGCAAGTGAGTGCTGGGGCTGGAGGGGCTGGGGCTGTGGTGGTCTTTGGCTGCAGGGACAGGGCATGTGCTGGAGCCCCCATGCATCCAGCATGCTCATGGGCTGCTCTGATGCCCTTTGTGTCTTGCAGGGGTGGACATGTGCATGGATCAGCAGCACGGCTGCCAGCACAGCTGCATCAGCACCCCTGGCTCCTTCTACTGTGAATGCAACCCAGGCTACAGGCTCAATGTGGACGGAAAGACCTGTTCCCGTAAAAACTCCTTTTTTTTATCCTCACTCTTGTAGATAGCTTGTAGTTACAGGTCTCATGGAGGGAAGCTGAAAGGCAGCAGAGGACCCAGCGGGATCAGCATCAGCCTGGGTGTTCTGTTCACCGGGCACGCTGCCTCCTGGATCTGTAACCACTATGAACATTCAGCATCACTAAATCCTGGTCACCTCTCTGGGATGGGACACTTGGGGCTCATGTGGGCACAACTAGCGGCTTGTCACCCGAGGGGCCTCTGGGCAGTGGGTACCAGGGCATGCATGTCCCAGCCACCAATGTGCACAGTATTTTGGCCCTGTATATGAATGCAAATATATATTACTTGGTCTTGCCACCACCTTGGAACTTTGCCTTCTTGCCTCATGGTGCTAGGAGCTGCTTCAAAGCCCTGGAGCAGTCCTTGTCTTGGGGGGATGGGGACAGGAGTGTGACAGGTGTCATGTTCCCCTGCAGCCATCGATGCGTGTGCAGATGGGAGACACGGCTGTCAGCACCAGTGTGTCAGCTCTCGTGGGTCGTACTCGTGCCGCTGCCGTGCGGGTTACTACCTCAACCAGGACAAGAGGAGCTGCTCTAGTAAGCATCCTTTGCCCTTCCTGTTCCTTCCTTATTTGCTTCTCGCTCTCCCTCTTCTTCTCTTGTTTTTCCCTTTCTGCCCACCCCTCTCCTTCTCTCACCAGTGATCGATTACTGCAGCTTCGGCAACCACAGCTGCCAGCACGAGTGTGTGAGCATTCCCAACGGGCACTACTGCCGCTGCCGCAGCGGCTTCACGCTGCAGCCTGACAGCAGGTCCTGCAGGGGTATGTCCTGGTGCCACACCGCGGCCCAGTCTGTGGTGGACGGTAGATACCCTAATGGGGCTGTTCCTGGGCTACTCTGCCTGGATAGGGATAACACTGTGCCCTTGGCTTGTATTTCAGCCACCGACCTCTGCAACGGGGTGGATCATGGCTGTGAGTTCAAGTGTGTGAGCACCGAGGGCTCTTACCACTGTGTGTGCCCTGAGGGCCAGCATCTCCAGGCTGATGGCAAGGCGTGCAGCAGTAAGTACTGGGATGCAGCTCTTGGCGTGCTCCTCGTCTGGGCTCCTGGTGAGGAGCCCTTACCTGAAACTAGGCTGGAGGTCTAAGTGGGACTTTGAGCTGGATTGGAAGAGGCTGGAGAGCTGGTTGGGACTGGGGAGTGCCTTAGCTGCTGCAGGGATGGATTTGGGCTCATGTCCTCAGAGATATGGCCCAGAAAGTGCAACAGGAGCTTTGAGGAAAGGTTCAGGAAAAGGGAGGCCTAGGAAAGACTGTCAGGGGACTCTGGGGTGACAGTGGAGGTTTTTGAGATGAGACCCCCTGGGCATGCTTTGTCCTGCTTCCTGCCCTCACCCTGGCTGCAGTTCCAGGGAGTCTACATGGTGTCCTAAAGCCCAGCAGCTCTGCTCCAGCTCTGGGCATCTTCACTCTGATGATCTCTTCTAAGCTTCCCCTTGTGCCTGCAGAGTGCGGAGCCGGCCACGTCGACCTGGTGATGGTGATCGATGGCTCCAAGAGCGTCCGACCCCAAAACTTTGAGCTGGTGAAGCAGTTCGTGAACCGCATTGTGGACTTGCTGGAGGTGTCCCCCCACGGCACGCGGGTGGGGTTGGTGCAGTACTCCAGCCGCGTCCGCACCGAGTTCCCCCTGAACAAGTACCACAGTGCAGATGAGATCAAGAAGGCAGTGATGGAAGTGGAGTACATGGAGAAGGGCACCATGACAGGCCTTGCCCTCAAGCACATGGTGGAGCACAGCTTCTCCGAGCTGGAAGGTGCCAGGCCTCTCTCCCACAACATCCCCAGAATTGGACTCGTCTTCACAGATGGGCGCTCCCAGGATGACATCTCCGAATGGGCCAGGAGAGCCAAGGAGTCAGGTGCGGAGGGGCTGGGATACCCCAAATTGCAGTGCTTTGGGCACCCCAGGATGGTTCCTCAGGGAGACTGCACTATCCAGCCTTGGAATGCTGCCTTGCCCAGGTCCACAGGGGCAGATGTGCCTCTGCTGTGGTCACAGGGTGCTCTGAGCAGCATCCTTCATGCAGCAGCCTGCACTGCAGTGGTGCTGCCGCACTCCTGCCCATCCTTCCCAAATTCCTGCTGTGTGTTTGGGAAGCCCAAGGGAAATCCTGCATCCTCAGCTTTGCTCCCTCTGGGCCTGAGTGATCAGAGCAGTGAATCCATCATTGCCATGCAGGGATTGTCATGTTCGCTGTGGGTGTTGGCAAGGCTGTGGAAGAGGAGCTGAGAGCGATTGCCTCTGAGCCTGTGGAGCAGCACTTCTCCTACTCAGCAGACTTCACCACCATGACCCACCTCGTGGAGAACTTCAAGCTGAACATCTGCCCAGGTGGGTGCCCCCGGCCGTACTGTGGGGCTCAGCCCCAAGCTGAGGGGGGCCCTCCTCTTCCCACAGAGCCAGTGGGATGGTTTGCATGTCTGTCAGCCTGTGCCATCTGCTCTAGGGCTGAGCTGGGCTGGTGTGAGCCTCAGTTGTCTCTGGATCTCACCACGTTGTTGTGGGTGTAGACATGGGTCTCAGGGAGGGATTTGGAAGAGGAGAAGTTGGAGCTGGGGCGCTTTAATACAAAAGATGAATGTAAGCACCCACCTCAGTGCTGTTGCATGGGCAGAGGCTGGGGGTGCTCCCTGCCTTGAGGGATGCTGCCCCAGGTCCAGAGATGGCCTGTCCCCTCATCCAGCCCTGTGCTTCTGCTGCTGCAGGCTGCAGGAGGACCACAATGGGTTACTGTGAGAGTCTCCCTGCCCTGGGGCAAGCTGAGGCTCCCCAGTGCCCTTGGGACCCCCATAGGGCTGCAGATGTGGGGTCAGTATGCCCACTGCCACCCTGGCTTGAAGGTGAAGCTCAGCACTGGCTGTCCTTGTCACACTGTGACCGTGTGTGTGGCAGCTCCATGGGATGCCTGGTGGGATGCCTGACAGGGAGCTAGTGGGGCTACAGTCTTGCAAAAAGGAGCAAGGCAAGAAAAAGAGAGGAAAATGAGAGGGAGAGCCCCAAGGCTCAGGTCCAACCCTGGCAGGTCGCTGTAGGGACAAGGGACGTGTGTGGGAGCCAGGGGAGAGCCAGGCATCATGGGGCTGTGACTGACTGCACCCAAACCCTCCATGGTCACAGAGGAGGGCAAAGGGGAGACAGAGATCCGCAGCCCGTGCGAGTGCGAGGTGCTGGTGCAGTTCCAGACGAACACCGTGGCCATCCTGCAGAGCCTGACGGAGAAAAATATCCTTTGCGGTGATGTCTGGGCTTGCGGGGGTGCAGGGGCAGCCTTGGGACAGGCTTGCACACAGGGAAGGGAGGGATGGATAAGTGGGAGTAGGGATAATTTTAGGCTCATTCAAGGGGGAAAAGCCCTTTGCCCATCAAACTGGTTCACACCTCTTCCTTAGCACTTTCACTTGCTCAGATGACGGCCAGACTTGAAGACCTGGAAAAGCAGATTGCTGACAAGAAGTGATCCTTGCAAAGGGCTGTGGTGCTCGGATGGGGCACAGGGACGTCCAGTAGCTACATGGCATTGTTATTGCTAGGTTATGGTAAAGCATCAGTGTTTGTTCTTGTATCACTAAATCCCAAGGGGAATGCGAAGTGTATTTAAAAAAAAATGCTAAAAAAAATCTCAAAATAACTTGAGCAAACCCCCCTGCTGTGAAGCCAAGGGGTTCAGCCTTCACTGTTGCCTCATTCCTCTGGACTGGCAGGTCTGGGATGAGGTGGGATGACTGCATGGGCAGGCTGGGCTTCAACAAGGAGACGTGAGAGCCAGCCTTTTCCCAAAGTGTCTGGGATGAACCAGCCCCTGCGTAGCCCCCTCAGCGCCCAGCAAGAGAAAAAACTACGCTGCTCACCCCCAGAGAGCTTCTGCTGTCTCAGTGTCTGCTGCCAAGTGGTGGGGCAGGGAGAGCTGGGTGCAGCAGGCAGTGCATGGGGATGCGTGCCACCCAGCCAGCTCCTGGTGCCCGAGTGTGCACCCATGGGTAAATGGGTGGCAGGAATCAGCAGATCCCCTTGCCCTCATTTGGGCAGAATTGATTGGGAATCAGTCATTATCTTCTTTGTTTTTTTTTTATCACATAGCAAAATGGTAATAATTCTTTCTATAAATACATATGTGTGTGTATATTATATTTCATTTTGAGAGCAGAGTAGTGCTATTTTTAAACACTTCTTTTATATAAAGAAATTTCTATCCTGACAATAAACACCCTGAAGATTTGTATGACGTGTGCCTCTCCTTTCAGCTGGGCTGCAGGGCCACAGAGACATCTCTTTGTCTGAACAGGGGCCTCTGGCTTTTGGAAAGACCACCTGCCCCTCAGGCTCTGAAAAATCCGTTGGAAAACTCTTTGCTCTGTGGGCATCCCAGGATGCGGCAGACCCAGCCTCAGCTGGAGGGAGTCAGCACGGCACAAATGCTGTGCCACCATCCCCAGGGTTTGCTTTGGAGCCTGTGGTTGTTGGAGCACACGCAATCAAAAGCAGTGGCTCCCTAGTTGAGCATGAGAGTTTGATGGCTTCTGAGCAGGGCTCATGTCCCAGTTGGCGTGGACTGGGGCAGTCATAGCCTCATTATATCTGTTTGCTGGGCTGGCAGACAAAGCACTGCTGATTAGCTCTGCGTGTATCCCAGCAGGCAGCCCCATGGCCCTCCTGTCAGCTCTGGATCATAGAATTAGTTGGAAGGGACCTTAAAGATGACCCAGTTCCACCCTCCTGCCCTGGGCATGGACACCTCCCACCAGACCAGGCTGCTCAAAGCCCCAGCCTGGCCTTGGACACCTCCAGGGATGAGGCAGCCACAGCATCCCTGGGCACCCTGTGCCAGTGTCTCACCACCCTCACAGTGAAGATTTTCTTAATATCTCATCTAAATCTCCCCTCCTCTATCTTAAAACTGTTCCCCCTTGTCCTATCCCTGCACCCCTGATAAAGAGCCCCTCCCCAGCTTTCCTGTAGCCCACTTTAAGTACTTGAAGGCCATTTTCCACTCAACAGCCCCATGTCCCACCCATGGATTCCTCCCAGCCTCCTCATCCCTCTCACCTACCCCGGAGCCCAGCAGACAGCCCTGAGGGAGGGTGGGTGGTTTAGGAAGGTGCTGATGGTCCCAAACCACATCCAAGCCAAATTCTATTGCTACAGAGAACAGTGACCAACAGTGTTCTGCAACCCTGAAACTGGGGGCTGGGACTTCCCTGCTCTGTATGCACCTCCCTAAAAACCCACAGTAACTGAAGGGAAAAATTAAAAAAAGAAAGGGAGGAGGGGAGAGGAAGCAATTAGCCGAGTCTGGGATTTAATAACAGGCTTGATGTGAGCAGATAGCAGCACACCCTGAGGGCATCATTAAGCCTCAGTTGGCCCTATGTAATTTTGGCAAATATTAAGGGAAATTGTAGATAAAGTGGAGCTGGGCTGGCAGAGCATGGGTGGGGAGGTGTGAGAGGGGAGGCAGAGGGGAGAGCAGCAGGAGCTGGGCATTGGCTGAGGTGGAGTTATCGGGCAAGATCCCAGGACAGGCTGTGGGATCACATCTCCGTGATCCTGCAGAGCCTCACTGGTGGCTTTTCACTAGATGGCACCAGACACCAGCGCTAATAAGGGTGCCCTGGGATGGGGGCACCCCTTGTCCCGGGCACCCTGAAGTGGTGGGCCCAGCCTAGAGGCAAGAAGAGCATCCTCAGCCATGATCTGGGGATGGACTGACAGAGCTCAGCATCAGGCTGAAAGCATTGCATTGCCCAGTAAGGGACAAGGGCTGCTTTGAAGGGTGCAAGGTGTCCCTTGAGTGCTCTGTGCACCCTCCTAAGGCTGGGACTTGGCCATGGTCAAGCCCCAAGCCAAGGGACTGGGTGGTGCTGGCCCTCCACCTTGCCACCCCGGGGTAAAACAGACTAGAAAGCCCTGGCCTGGCTGGGAAATTGCAGCATCAGCCAGCAGCATCCTCAGCGTTGCTCAGCTCAGGCCTTGCTGCCTGGGGAGGAGGCTCACAAAGTGCTTTACAGGGAGAAGAACATGAGCGGTGTGGATGGGGATGACTCTGCAGGAGCCTGGGACAATGAGTGCTGCCCACATGGCAGAGTGCAACGCGGGGACTGCAGGTGGTCCTGTGAACAGAAGTGCCACAGTTGGGGTTATTCTGCAGGAATTTGCAATAAAAGTAGATTTTAGACTTCTTCCTTATGGACTTGCTATGGATAAAGCACTGTCAAAACTCCTTCAGATGGATCTCTCTCTCCTCAGCTTCTCTGCAGCTGAATCCAAGTCTTATTCCTTTGTGTTTTCTCCTCTCTTGAGGGTGCAGCTCCAAGCACCACCTTGGCTGGATCCTGGCACCAGCTGGGAGCACAGCCCTGTCCTCTCCAGTGCCTGCAGCAGCCGAACACCAAAGAATTGCTTAAAAATTAATCCAGTGCTTGTATTTCTCATTAGAAGCACTAAATCTTTTGTGCACAGCCCAGAAAGTCTATTTGGATTGGCTGAATGCTCTCCTGGTGATTTGATAAATGACTTTGCAAAGACATAAATGCGGCCATAGAATCGTTAGGGATACAGGACAATAATTAACAGATATCCAGTAAGTTAAGGTCCGGTCAACATGGCACATTGAGGCATAAGGAGGGAGGTCTGAGCAGGAAAGGGTATGGTGAGGTGTCCACCATGCTCTGGGTGAAACGGGAGCTCCAGGGGCAGGGGTCGGGGGGGCTCAGGGGCTGTGTGGAACACCTAAGGGCAATGCCTGGGCTTTTGCTGCTCCTTATCCTGCCCGGTTCCAAAATCAAGGGCTGCCCCAGCCTGCCCTTTGCAGAAGCACAGGGTGTTTGGCAGCTCAGTGCCTTCACCCTGCCCCAAGGTGTTCCCAGCACCTGTTTCCAGCACAGCCCAGGGTTCTGCCAGCCCCACAAATCCCAAGGAAAGGCTCCAGGAACCTGTTACACAAGGCAAGGGGGACAGTGAGCCTTTGGTGGGAAATGGAGTAATTTCCCGTTACCCAGGAGCACCCAAAGAAAACAGCTTTGCCTGGAGGTGGGTGAGGGTACGGTACAGCCTCCTTGTGAAGGAGAAGGCCTGAAGGCTGGTGAGGTTTTTGCTGTCTAAGCAAGGACTACAGCCCCTAATCTCTACAGCTGTCACTTGGTAGGGTTCAGGTGTGCTGTCCTTGTGCTGCATGGGGACTTTTGGCTGATGACAGGGCTATATGGAGCAAATTATCCTGCCCCAGCGAGGCCAGCCACGTTCTTCCAGCACTGATCTGCTTCCCATATGACAGTGGCCACCCAGAAGGGATGCTGGGGTGTAGGTGACCCCCCCCTCCAGCTTGCTAAAGACCTTGGCTGAGCCAAAGCTGCTTTCCCCATGCTGACTTATGCCACCAGGGGGGAAAAGGTCAGGAGGGCTTGGGGCTGGGGCAGGCTTTTGCTGGGAAAACCTCAGAGGGTCATCCCTGGGAAGCCACAGGCAGCCCCATGCTCTGAACCGGTGCTGATCCGAATCACGCTGTAGGTTTTGGTTTGTAGGTCCACATGGAAGCAGGGTACCAAGGGAAACCCATGTAATGGTCCTCTAGAAGGAAACACAGCATGATCACCACGATGGTGTCTCCTGAAGAAGCGTGCCTGCACGGGAGAGAGCAGCCCCACCTCCTCCAGCCTCCCTGGGGCTGATGCCCTGCACCACCTCCCCTTGGCTTGTCCCTCAGCCCAAGTTGTGGCTGCGTAGGACAGTTGTTCAACGGAATAACTGGGTTGTTTTTAAGCAATTGAACAATCCCATTATCTTGTGCAAAAAGCTTCCAGAAAACACAACGCAATAGCAGGGGGGAAAAGTACAAACATTAGCACATGCCCAACCCAGTTCCCCACCCCCATCCTCCCCAGGAGTTTAAATATCAGCACCCCCAGCTCCTCTCAGGGACACGGCAGCATGAAGTCAGCAGCTGCACTTCTTGTGGGGATTCTCATCCTCTGGACAGAGCTGCCAACAGGTACAAGATGATCCCTGTGGGTCCCTTCCAACTCAGGTCATTCTATGTCCTAGGAGAAGATACGGTGGTGGGGGGGAAAGCACAGGGGTAGGGAAGGAGCTGTGTTTGCAGGGATTCTCTGGCATGAGAGGGGAAAGGAGAGGGGTGTTTGCTGGGGTGGAGCAGAAGTCCCCAGGGCCCCTTAGCTGCCAGCAGCCTGGACCAAACATCTCCCTTCTCTTACAGGCAGCACCTGGTCCTGCCCACATGTCCGTGTCACCTGTGCAATACCCAACCCTCCTAACCAGTGCGACTACAGACGGCCGTGCCCACCACACCAGAAATGCTGTCCATCCTCATGTGGCTTGAAATGCCTCTCACGCCCAAAGTTCCTCCCCGACTCTGATGGTACAGTCTTGGGAGCCCCTCCTGCCCCCACCCCCCTGTGTAGCAGAGGGGAGTTAGGGTGACAGTGGCTCTGGGCAGGCAGCTGTGTCCAGCTTCCAGCCTTCCACTATCAGGCTGGTAGGGTGATTGATGGCCAAACACCTGGGCTGGGGGTTACTCTGAGCACCAGACCCAACCTGTTGTGTTCTTTCCCTTTCCCCAGCGTGAGCTCCTGCTCCCAGGACAGATCAAGGGCCTTCTCACCAGCACCGTGCCACCCTGGCACCAGCCAGATGTCCACACCTCTGCTAAGTCTTTTCCTGCCCAATGCCAGCTCCCAGGACAATGGGAACAGTCACCAGCCCACACTCAAAGACCACCTTGGCTCCAGGACCACCTCACTGACAGCTGCTGAGGTATTACATGCCACCTGCACATCCTCTCCTTCTGCTGCTCCACTGCTATTTTTAAAAATAAAAGCGCTTGTCCCAAGGATGCTCCTGATGTGCAGTGCCTTTTCCTACCCCCTCTTGCCCATCCTGGCTCATCCACTGCTGTTTTCAGAATTTCTGCCTGGAGAAGATGAAAACCACCCATCTGCACACCCAGAGTGTGGTTAGGGGCTGGCTTGGGGGGACAAAAATCAATCCAGAGGCTTACAGACCCCAAGAAGAGAAGGTGATGGGAAAGAACTGGAACAAAACATGATGGGATGCTTTAGGGGAGGCAGGGCAGGCTGTCAGGGGCCCTGGAGAGGAGCGCATCCTCCTAGGAACACCCCGAGATGGGCAGGGCTTTGGGAAGGCATCACAGTTTAGCCCAAACCCAGACTGGCAGCTAAACATAAGCAGTTGTGTCCCCAGTTCCCTTCCTCCACACCCTGGGGAAAGGCAAGTGAGAGAAAGAGACTTGTGGGTTGGAAACTAAAACAGCTTTAATGAAACAATAATAAGGAAAATACTAATAATAAGAAAATAATGAAATATACACAAATATATGAACTTGCCCTCCCTCTTGATGACTACATCACCACAGATGCTGCAGAGCAGGTACGGGGAAGAGGTCCCAGCCTGGACTCGGCAGCAGCAGATGTTGATCTCACAGCCAAACATATCATCTTGCTGGATTTGTGGGTATTTTAAATACCCAGCCAGTTCATGCTGCTCTCTGGATTACCTTGCTCATGCCCAGCAGTGGGGGGGTCATTAGCTCAGCACAAGCTCTGGCACCAGCTGCCTTGCAGGGAGTGCCTGCAGGATGCTCCTCCTGGGCAGGGAGGTGTGAGGGGCTGGGAGCTGGGTTACTTGTGGGGTCTGCTTGGCTGGGAGCTGCAGGCCAAAGGAGATAAAAGCACTTTGCCTCCTCCCATCCAACCACCCAAATGCTTCTTTTCCCCTATCATCCAGTGCTCACTAATTTTCCTCTCTGCTCTCTGTAGTCCACACAGAGAGACCAGGCTCCTCTCCCAGTATGTGCTGGGTTTGCTTGTGGAGAATGAGGGCACACGCAAGCCTGGCATCAGCTGTGGTTCCATGTAATGAGGCTGCAGAGGGGCTGGCAGGCACTGTTTGGGCTGTGGGAAGAGGACTGACCCTGCCTGCCTGGCGGGGATGCAGGAGGCAGTGCCTCCTTGAGGGAAGCCCATTCAGGGCACATCTGAGTTGTCCTGCATGGTGGTAATGCCCGACTCTGCTATTGCACTGGGCAGGTGCCAGGGGAGCCTGGAAACACCAGGTGGATCTGGCTGGGATAGACAGAGCAAGGGCTGGGAGCTCATCAGCCAAATTCCATGGAAAATCGGACATTGCTTCTGACCAGTGTGGTGTCCTACTGAGGGAAAAACATCTCTGCCACCTTACACCAACCCACCCCTCTGAGATGGAAATGCTGTGCCACACACTAGAGACTCAGTGCTCCCACAGTGACAGCCAAGGGCAGAGAAGCCTGATTACACCTCCCACTGGTCTTTAGCCACAGATCACAATCCTCCCTGCTCCATCAGGACCAGCTATTATCAGCTATTAAGCAGGCATTTCCATACAGCTGGCTAATTTGATAATGCTGCAATTATCTTGCTTTGTTAACAAGATTAAATTGGTAATTGGTTTAATTAAACACAGAACTCCAGGCATGAGGTGCCTCTCAGCTGGCAGCACTCATGGCCCTGCACAGCCCCATGGTTGCTGTGCCCAGTGAAGCAGCTCCTCCATGGAGACAAGGGCAAGGCAGCCACCCCAGAGGGGTTCATCCTCCTGAAACTGCAGCCTGGGCCCTCCAGATCTTGAGGCGATGGTGTGGAGAGGTCCCACCTCCTCTCCTGAGGCAGAGCTAGATTTGCCCATGCCACTGCTGTCACCCAGCTGCTGGCCCAGGCAGGCAGGAGGAGATGGCTTCAGGGCCCGAAGAGGATGCTATGGGACATCTGCCCTGCCTTGGTCCTGCTGCTCTCTGTTTGGGAGCACTGCAAGTTAGGAATCCCTGAGGAACCGTGCAAGCCACCTGCAGCTGACCTAAAGCCTCCCCCTCCTCTCCCCAGGCACAGGTCCCTGCCTCCATGCACAGCGTTTCCAGCAGCAGCCAGCTCACCACCGTAGCTGTGCTGGGGAGCTCCATCACCACGGATTAGACTCACCCCCACGCAGCCAGCACCCACCTGGGAGAAGCTGAGCAATGCGCCAGGACCTGCACAGGGAGGGACCACTGACTGTGGGAAGCTCCTGGCAGCATGCTTTCACTGAAAATCCTTTGGATCTGGGTCTCTAAGGAGGAAAGGAATTCCCTTCTGCATCCTAAGTACGTGCCAAGGAGACAGCAGGAAAAGCAGCAAGTCCTTTGCCAAAGAGGAGTTGTTCCATGCTGGTTCCTCCCACGTCATCTGCTTTCCCAGGGCCAGAGCTGCCTGGAGACAGAGAGGTTAGTTTTCTGTGCCTGGGAGCTGACCACAACTTGGGACTCACTGCTGTGGGACCTTCTCCTGGGGTGAGACCACCAGGTCTGCTGCTGGGATCACGGGCAAAGGCTGCAGCCAAGGACCCAGCATCGGGCTCACAAGTGTCCAGCACAGCAGCGCCTCCATTGCAGGGCAGGAAGCTGTTCAGCTGCTTTTGCACAAGGCAAGTCTGGCTTACATGGGGGGTTTGGGCCAGTCACTCTTGGACCAGTCCCAGAGGAAACGTTCAGCACTCCCTGACATCCCAGGGGACAGGAGCCAGAGTGGCTTCCTGAGGATCCATCAGCATCCTCCATGGGTTTCTGCATGGAGCAGAAATGCACCTTGGTTCACTCCGAGACAGGGTAGAGGCTGGAGAAGTCTCTCCCACCACGTGCCCCTCATGCACCTCAACACCTTTTTAGTATTTTCTTGGAGTATTCTCCCTACATGTTTTATGCTCTGGCTCAGGAGACTGGATGATCAGAGTCTGAATACAAAACAGTTTGGTGCTCAAGAGTGATGCGAGACCTTTTCAAGAGATGATTCAAACCAGCCTAATAAGAACTACTACAGCTTTGAAAACCTTTGAAAAGGGAGAATTGTTTAACTCACCCGGCCTGGGAGTGGGAAGCTGTAGTTCCAGTAGGATGCAGTAATCGCATCAAATCCAGAGAAAATACCCTGGGGCTGAGCAGATCTACTCTCCTTTGCCCATGGTCAGGGACTACACAGTCCTCAGCCTTCATCTCCCCTGCAGAGAAGCAGCAGTATTTCAGGTAGAAAAAGGAAGAGCCGGTACCATTCTGGTCCCCACCATAAAAGAAATATATGTACACCTCTGCAGAAAAATAAACCATGCTCACGCTACTGAAGGTCAACAGAAGTATGAATTCACTCTGTGCTTTCTTCTCTGGGGTGATTTACATGGGCTTAGCTCCTTACCTGCACCAAGACACTCTCCAGCCGCAGGGAGAGGGTGCTCAGGGCCAGAGCTGTCTCACACCAGCTGATATGCTCCAACATTTTCTTTCTGAAGACACAGAGATGCCTTTTTCCTGCTCTGGAGTCTTGTCATGAAGAAGATGCAAACACAACCCTTCCTGGTGCCCTCCCACCCTCCACAAATACATAATAGAAGCATAGAATCACTTTGTTGGAGAAGACCTTTGAGATCGAGTCCAATCATAGCTGCTGCACTGGGAGGGCATGGGGGGAGCCAGGTCGGCATGGCAGAGGAAGGCTGAGACAGCCAGGGTGAAAGCTGTCGCTTCTATCTGGCTCCAGCAGGTCACCCCAGCTCTGCTCTGCACCCAGTGCCCCGAATGGTGAGGAGCCCCAGAGCAGCAGGGACTGGCAGAGGACAGGACTGTGGTCCTAGTCAAGTGCTGCCAAGACTTGCAAGCAGCTTGTGACAAGGTCCTTCAATCTGACACAGAAGCTTCGTTCTCCAAGAGGCAGCAAACCTCTGCCCTGCTCAGCTGAGCTGATGGACTCCATCTTCCCCTTTGTCCCACCAGGAATCCTCACTGGGCTGCTCTCTACGCAGCTGCACGAGGTTGCACACCCAGGAAGCCTGTCAGATGCTGACAAGCCTTCCCTGAGCCAGGGAACCAAAGGGAAAGGAAGTCAAACAAAAAACCAAAGGCACTGGCAGGACCCCGTAACTGGAGGAGGTCCCTGCATGCCAGTAGTTCCTTGTCTCCACACAGAGGAGACAGAAACCTCTTTCCTCTGCAATAAGCCACGCTGTGTGAAAGCACATGTGAGCTCAGCAGGAGGCTGGCAGCGATGCAGGCAGGGCTGTGGGCTCCCTCTCCCACACCCTCTTTGCAGCCCCAGGGCCAGACTCACAGCCCCTCAGACAGGCTGATGTCTGCATTCAGCCAGGAACCTGGGATATCACACAGATAACTGCCCTGGCAAAGACTGGCAAAGCACTTCAAGCCTCACACGAAGCTGTTTGCAGTGAAGAAAGTAGCAAGTAAAGCAGCTCCCATGGGTGCCTGCCCAGCTCACACATCAAACTGCAGCACAGATGCCAACTCATGGCCCACACAGGTGCTCTGGGTAAGGTTAGGGCTATAAACTTGCCATCAGCCTCAAATCCACCAGCACAGGCACTGAGGTACCTGCCCACCCCCTTCCAAATGGGGCTACTCACCTGTAGAAAGACCTTCCCAGCTGAAACCAGTGCCTCCCCATAACAAAGTGCTGTGGAAGAGGGGGGTGAGCTATTTATGCTGTAGGGCAGCCCAGACGAGCTCTTGCCACACCCAGCTCCAGCTGCAGGTGGGAAGCCCTTTCCCAGCCGGTTCAGGTCTTGGCATCAGCTTCCCATTAGTGCCAGCAGCATTGCACGAGGGAATTCCTGCCTTTTCAGCCCTGCCTGTGCCAAGGCGCACACAGATGCTCCTTTCCCCGACAACTATGTAGGTTAATAACATGCAATGTGATTGCAAGACACGGGGAACCGCAAAGCTATGTCAATATTTAGCTTTAACACATTTAGCTAATTAGAGAGCAACCTGTGATTCCCTCTGAAGGAGGCACGGCTCCTCTGCCCCTCTCCCTCCCCTTCTGCGTGTTCCCAGTTCAGATGGGATAAACGTCAGCTCATTATTTCTGGAGTTCGCTGGTCGCAAACAGTCTGTCCCAAAATGCTATTCCCAGGCACTGGATGTCAGAAATCATTATCCTAAATAAAGCTTCATGAATGATTCATGAAGCTGGGTTTCACATTAGTCAGGGACAGATGGGCAGAAGCAGTGCAGCGTCGCAGACCACTGTTTCGTGTTCTTGCACAGACAGGCAAATGGAGAGCTTTGGACCTTCAAGGGACAAAGCAGAGATGTGGTGCAAACCCAAGCACTCGCGTCCCAGCACTATCAGAGTCTGAGCAAGCGGGGACCAAAGGCAGGCTTGGGGCCATTGCTCAAATACCTTTGTGCTTGAGGAGCTCCTGTGCCTCGATCATGTTAATGAGGCCAGGGCAGGCTGCCGCTGCTCTGAGCATCCTTCAAGATGCACGATTGCTTTTCACACTCGCCTCGATCTCCAGCACGGAGCTGGGCCAGGGCTCAGGACTCGTGCCCTAACTCCCTGACTCTGTGCACCACGGCCACTAAAAATAGAACAAAGTTCTTCTGAAATGTCATCAGGAGGCTCCGCCCAGGGCCCAGACAAATGGGGCTTCTGCCGGATGCCTCACTGCGTCCCAGGAGGGGCTCCCCTCCAGAAGGTGTGTTCTTGTGATGCAAATGCTCTCGCACTGCTCCAAGACTTTGGAAAGAAGGTAGATATGTGCCTTCTTGGTACCTGAACCTACCTAGAAAGGCAAGCCCTGGATGCTGTAAATCAATCAAAGAGTGGAGGTGCCCTCAACGTGGCAAGGAGGTGAGGAAGCGTGGGATCCTGTGTGCATTTAGCAGGAGTGAGTGCCCGTGCCTCTCCCGAATAGCCAGGCTCAGCCAGCGAGCTCTCGGCTTTGGGTCTGTCCCTGCATCCTGGCTGCTCCTCTGCTGCTTGATAAAAAATTCCTGATGAAAAAAACCTCAAAAATGCAAAATGCGTTGATAAGCAGCCAGGCCAGCTGCGTGGCAGGGAAAAATCCATAGCTGGCATCATAGAACCTGGTCTCTGACATGAAGACAGTGGTGATTCTCCATGCAGCAGCAGAGGAATATCCATCAGGAGGCCAAGGAGCTGTCAGACACCTCTGCTCCCAGCACTGCGGCTTTGCAGCTTTCCTGGGCAGCACTGAGACACCAGCCCTGACGCACGGCAGAGCTGATCCGTTACCGAGGGCACTGGGGGGGAGCAAGCTGGTTCTGACCCCCAGAGCCACCCTGCAGCTCTAGGGTGGCACACTGCACGCTCCCCAGTGCTCCAGCATCTTGCAAGGTGGATTGCTGTTCCCACCGCTCCATCAGCCCCAAATCCTCCTCGCTGGACCATGCAGGGATGACGTCTGCGGGAGGGAGAGGCAGAGTCAGGATGAAGGAAGCCAGCAAGTCCCCTGGCATCCTTCAGAGCCTTGAGACCCCAAGACCCTCCGCCACCCCCAGCCCCTCCAAAACCTCCTGTGGGGAGCCTGAAAGGCCACATTCTTTTAGCGTCAGGTGAGCCTCTCCTCCTCAGCCCATGTCCTGTTAACCTCTGGCTGGAATTTCTTCTGCACTCACCCCTCCACCAGTGCAGAGGCAGCTGGAGGCAAACCTGCAACAGGAACCAGGCGCTCACTGAGAGCCTCAAACCACTGGGACACTTTCACCTACAAAATAACAAGAATGGTGACAATTCATCAGCAATTTATTATTTTACCTTGTATTTCCAACTATCATCACAGCTGGGAAGGAACTGAAGGGGCCCAAACCCAGTGGCCACTCTTCAGCCCCTTCTCTTGTGGAGAAGCAGAGCCCCAGGGCGGGTTTGCTGTCCCTGCTCCCACCATGCCAGCCTCATGCCTGTGCTTGCTATGGGGTGAAAGTATCTGCAGAATCAACTGTCTCAAGCATCACCCTTTATCCCAACTCCTTAATACACGGAGAGATTGATTTCCAACTCATCTCCTCTTATCATCACTAAATACTAATTTATTAGGCAGTGCCATGGCCGGGGCGGCACAGGACCTCCCTGCTCCATCCTGCCTGGCTCTGCCCAGCAGTCAGGGGCCACCATGCCCTCCCTCCGTGGCCGTGGCCATGGCCATGCACAGTTGTGGAAAGCAAAGCTCAGGGTAAGTGTCTGTGCCGCACGAGCCTGTGCACAGACAAAGGCTCAGCTGCACTCCTCGTTTCTCACATGATTTGACCTGCAATATTGTAAGATTTAATTACAATGTGCTTCCATCTTCACCTGTTTCTCTCCTGGTGGACAAAGCAAGCAGCGAGCCGGTGCTGCCTGTGTGAGCTTGGGCATGATGATTAGTTGCTGTGGCTTTTCTGTGCTAGTAAATTAAATGTGCCTGGGCTGACTCTGGCACCAAAGCGAGGTGGCAGGGAACAGGCCATGTGCTCACTATAAACCCCTCCTCTAATACCTTGCTGCCTGTCTTCTGGCAGAATTCCTGCCTGCTCCTAGACCTACTGGGAATGGTCTGGATGGAGCCTGCAGGAAGCCCTGTCCCAGGATGCTCCAGCAGGTATATGATGAGCCTGGGAATGGCCCTTGACTTCATTTAATTAGATTTTGGAGATGTGTCCTAGGCATTGTAGGGCAGTGAAACAACCTGGGGCAGAGACAGAGCAGAGACGGGGTGCAACACAGGGAGATTGCAACATGCTATAAGACAGAGGCAGTGCGTGTCCTCAGGGCACGTGGAAGCCCTCCAGACAGTAAATCATGGACCTAAAGTGCCTGACCTCACACTGCAGCGTTTCCCTGCTCCCTCTCCAGAGGTTCCTCAACTATACAAAAAATAACCACCACTGTGTTAAGACTCCAAATTTTCTCATGTTTCTGGTTACAGCTTCGGAGCCCAACCGCATGCCAAGGTCTCCAGCAAGTTCAGCGAATGTTCATTAATCTTTCCTGGCTTAGGGACCCACTGGGCTCAGTAAAACTCCAAGCCATAAAAGTTTCAGGCTGTCAGAGCTGTGGGCTGCAGCCAGGCTGTACACCAAGAGCCTGTCCCGTGCCGACTGCGGGTGGATGGCAACACACTCACCTTCCTGCAGTGGGCTGGGTGCTGTGGGTTCAGGCAGGGGCTCTGGTGGAGCCTTGAGGGAGGCTCAGATCTGAAGGAGGCTGGTTAAATAATCTCCTGGCATGGAGCAGACTGAGATCCTCCTCCCAGCAGCACCTGCAGACAACCTAGGAGGAAGACTGAGGTAATGGGGATGAGATGCTCAGAGCTGGTGGTCCCCACTCCTCTTCCCCTGCTCCAAGAATGCTGTGATTACACCTAAGCTTTTCCTTTCCCCCCTTGTGCTGGCTCCAGGGAGAGGCAAAGCTGTGTGTGTTGCACAGGAATGGAGACAGCTGATGGCATGGGAAGGAGAAGCCCAAACCCTTCCAGCTGGAGCAATACCCTTCCAGAGTTCATGGGAAGCCAGGGGGGGACAAGCACACCAGCAAGCATAGAAATCACCAGGACAAAAGAGCATTAAGGAAAGCCCAAACGCCTTTGCCACTGAGAAATGCAAGAGCAGGATTTTACATCTGCCCTAATTTAGCTCTTTCCCTCCGGAAAGGACTATTTGTTAAATGCTTTGTGCTCGTGCCCCTGGCATTAATCAGCCCCTGTCGGCAGCCGGCTCCACTGATCCCTGTGCTCACAGGGCACCTCTCGCCCTGCTCTATGCCACTCTCCCACATCACAGGTACCCAGCAGCTCCAACCTTTTCACAGTGCATGTCCAAGAGGCTGAAAAGTGCTTGAAGATTTTTCTTTTAATTAAAGGAGCTCTGCAGACATGTTATATTCATATATATTTTCGCCTATTTTTTTTTTTAATTTATTGCCACATCAGCTATTCAAAAAAAAAAAGGCAGAAGGAAGAAAGGAAGGGAGCTGCCACAAGCTGAGCGCCTTTCGGAATGACTCACTGCAGTACTGAAATGGCTGCTGGCTTCAGACTCACCCTGCCTCTGCGATTTGCTTCCAGACTGCAGAAGAGACCACGCAAGAGGTTTCACCCCCCCCATCCCCACGTGGAGGGTTTGCCATGTGGTTATTGACATAATCACCCCCGGGCTTTGGCGGGAGGAGACCTTCCTTCCCCAAGAGAGGAAGATGGGAGCAGACATGAAAGGAAGAGATGGCGAGGCGTTTCCAGCTGACCTGATTTCCCGCCTGTTTTTCCCATCTCCGCATCACTGCCAGTTTGTTCAGGAGTAGTGGTGGAGGCGCAGGGCTGGCCGGTGCCATGGGCAGCTGTGCCCTCTCAGCATGGCTGCAAACCCCTGCTATGCCGAGCAAGGCCATTTGCACCTCAATTTGCTGGGGAAGAGCCTTGAAACGGGAGTGTCCCTCTCCTGCCATGGCTCACCAGTGTCAGTGAGAAGTCAGGTCAACAAGCTCTGGTCGGCTAATGGGAGAGTCAGGTCTTTCCCCTCTGAGCTTGTGCAGCAAAGAGGAAATTCATGTTGGGTACCATTTATGCTGCAGCCAAGTTCCCTCTGAAGGATGCTGTGATGCCAGCGAAAGCCTACGTGGAGACTCTGCAGCCTGGAAGGTGAACTTTGCTCTCCTGCAGCTGCTTCCAGCCAGGGCTTGGAGCTGCAGCAGAAGACATGGAGGTGTCTCCTCTCCGTGTGTCCCCAGCCTCTTCCTAAGGTGGCCCCTCCAGCCAGGGTGCGTTATGGGCAGAGCCCCAGCAGCTCCCTGCCTTGCTTCCCTCTCACGTTTCAGCTCCTCTGTGCAGCCCGGGGGACGCTCAGCAAACCTCCAGCGCTGGAACAATTGGTTTCAGGAGGCACAGGGTTCCCATCTGCCTTGTGGTGATGTGTAAACCCTAACAGCCCAAGGCATGGCTCCTTCCCTGAAAAAAAAAAAATTGGCTGAGAAATATTTTCAAAAAGGAAAAGAAATTCATTCTGATCACAGGATGTCACTGACAGACAGAGAAAACCCCATGTGAGAGCCAGCCCTCCTTCCAGCCCGTGGGCTGCACCCTGCTGGGGCTCAGCACCCGCTGAGAGCTGGGCTTGCAAGTGCCCAGAGCAGAGCTGGGCATGTTTATCTTGCAGCTTCCAGGGATGCTCAGCCACCCCTAATTGCCATAAAAATAAATGCTTTTTGCTTCATATCACAGAACAGAGGAATTACCCTCAGGTTGTTGGGGTTTTTTTATTCTTTTCTGGGGCCTCCCTCAAAGTCATCCCTTCCCCCTCCCGCTGCTGCCTCCTTCCCATGTAAACAAGCACACGGCACACACAGTCTGACACATCGCACACATGGAAACACACTGATGGCCCCGCAGCGGCGAGTGCTGCCTGGCACAGGGACAGGCTGGCAGCACACACGGCTGCAGGAGGCAGGCCTGCAGGTGGGGAGAAGGATGCTCACCCCAAAAAAGAGCTCCCAAGTGGCGGCACACAAGCCCGGAGAAGGATGAGCACCCACGGGCTCCAATCCCTTGGGCTGGAATCAGCAAGCTGAAGGATCCGATGAGGAAGATAGTGGGAAGTCCTGCCCCATGCAAGCTGCTGTCTGACACGGCTGCTCTGTGCCTGCTGCAGGAGCAAAGAGCCATCGCTGTGCAGACGTGCAGCCCCGGCTGCCATGCTGGGAAGGTCTCCCATCCTTTCTGTCCCATCTCTCTGCTCCAGCAGCTGACTCCTGGGGGATCTGCTGTGCTTGCAGCGGTCCCTGGGCTGTCTGGGATTGGCTCTGGGTGGCGGTGACAGCGCACTGACCTGAAACACAACGTGTGCCATGCCTGGGACTCTGCCTTCACCCACCTGCCAGTGAGCCTTTAAAGAGATGGTGGGAAGCTCAGCAAGGCAGAGGGGCTCTTCCCTAAGAGGCTGTCCTTGTGGTCTCTGCACCCTCTGTCCGAAGGAGGATGATGGAGCTGGAAGGCACGGAGGGCAACTGTGAAGGCAGAGATGCATCACCTGCCTGGCACAGGGTGGCATCACTTCTGGGGTCCTGCTCATCCTGAACAGCTGCAGCACGGAAGAGCATGCTGCACCCCACTTAGCTCTGGGGGCTCAGCCCCGCAGGAGCAGCGCTTGTCACTTGGGCAGCTTTGCCAAGAGCAGTGGTGGGCCAAGGCTGGACGAGACCCATATCCCCACCACAGCTCCCACCAGACACTCTGCAGGCTTTCCTGGCTGCTGAGCGTGCTACCAGCAGGTAAGGCAACCAGGGCAGGTGTACCCACATCTGGACCAGGCTTCCCATCCCGCTTCCAGCCCTGGCTTGTCCCCACACGGGCGCTGCAGGGCAAACTGCCTCCCTTGCGCCCCGATTGTGACCACTTGGCAGCCAGTTTGGCCAAAATTGGATCCCACATCTTGTAGTCCAGGTGGGCTTAGGGGGCTTCCCCGGGGGATGGGTGGGGCTCCCGCCGGGCATCCCTGGGCATCCCCAGCCCTCTCCACTGCACAGAGAATCAGAGAACTGGAGAATCATAGAGTTATCAAATCTTAGAGTCACAGAATCAGAGAATCACAGAATGGTTTGGCTTGGAAGGGACCCTAAAAACCACCCAGTTCCACCCTCCAGAGCTCAGGGGATGCCCCAGGGTACGGGGAACGCTCCCGCCCTATCGCACCCGCCGGGAACCGGGGATCGGAGCCTGGAGCCCGTCCTGGTGCTCCCGCCCCGCTCCCACCCGGAGGGCGGGACCCCGGGAGGGGCGGCGGGCGGGACCCCCGCTCCGGCCCCGCAGGCTCCGCGGCTCCGCCGGGCGCGCTCGCTGCGGCGGGGGCGGCGCCGGGGCAGGTGAGCGGCGGGGCCGGGGGCGCGGGCAGCGGCAGCGCGGGGACACGGGGCTCCAGTTCCCGGGGTACCGTTATAGCGGGGACGCGGGGCTTCGGCATCCCTGGTACCCAGGGCGCCGTCATCTCCGGGTGCTGCAGGGACCGGCATCCCGGGGACCCGGGGCAGCGGCATCGCGGGGATACGGGGCTCCGGTACCCTGGGTGTGGTGGGCACCAGCATCCCGGGCTGCTGACAGCGCGGGGATCCACGGCATCGGCATCCCCGGGTGCTGCAGGGACCGGCATCACGGGGACCCAGGGTATCGGCAGCGCGGGGATCTGGGTCTCGGGCATCCCCGGGTGCTGCAGGGACCGACATCGCGGGCACTCGGGGCTTCGGCATCCCGAGCTGCGGCACGGCATCCCGGGGACTTGGGGCTCCAGCATCCCTGGGTGCGGCGGGCACCGGCATCGCGGGGACACGGGGCTCCAGCAGCTTGGGGTGCTGCAGGGACTGGCGTCCCGGGGACCTGGGGCTCTAGCATCGTGAGGTGCTGCGGGCATCGGCATCCCAGGGACCCAGGGTACCGGTAACGCGGGGACACGGGGATCCGGCATCCCGGGTTGCTGCACGGCATTCCGGGGAGCTGGCGCTCCGGCATCCCAGGGACCCAGGGCACTGGCATCCCCGGGCACGTCAAGGACCGTGAGATCGCCAACCCAGGGAACAGCAGGGACCTGGGCACCGGCATCCCGGGAACCCCCAGTACTGGCATCCCCGAGTGTTGCAGGGATCAGCTCCCTAGGGCTTTGCAGGCACCCGGGGCATCGGCATCTCGGGGGTAGAGTGCAGCCGGGGTGGGGGCATGTGGAGGTGAGCGGGATAGCCGGACACGGGGACGAGCGAGGAAGAGACGCCCCCACATCCCGGGGCACGGGGACGCTCCTCCTGGCCCCTCTGCAGGCGGGTGGAGGGGAGTTTCTCTACCTGAAGCCTTCCTTGCACGGGGACTGCATGACTGCATCCCCAGGGAGCGGGACAGGATGCGGGGGTCCCATCTGGAGACCTTTGCGCCCACTGCGTGGAAAGCCGAGCTGTTGGTAATCCCCTCTCCTGCCCCTCGAAGCAGACAGGGAGTCTCCCATCACCAGCATCCCCAGCCCTTGGCATTTCGGTGGCCTTTCAGTGTGCAACAGCCCCTGCTCTGCCTGCAGGGAGCAGCCAGCAGTGGGAATCCCCCTTCCATCCTCCCCCTGCCTGCCTGGCAACCCCCACCACCACCCAAGGAAGGGCTTGATCCTGAGCATCTTCAAGGCGATGGGTGCAGGGACGCTCAGTGATGGGGACAGGGCTCTGCACGGGCGCTTTTCTATGACCAGAAACCAGTCCTGCCCCAGTGCATGGCTGATGGGGCACCATCCTGCCAGAGCTGGGCAGTCAGACAGCCCCAGTCCCACCCCAGGTAACCAGCGGGGGACCCCCAGCCCTACCCCAGCCATCTCACGCAGGACTCTTCCAGCGGTTTGCAGCCACCACCCCTGCACACCTGGGACATGCAGGGTTGCAAGTGCGGGGTGACGAGGCATTTAGGACTGGGCTACAGGCAAAGGATGAAGGGTTTCCTCCTTCTCTACGCATTCCTAATGGCTCCCTTGAGACAAGCCACACGACTCCCTGCTGGGAAGCCTCGCTGAGCTGTAAGTACAGGGCTTTTTATTTGGACTGTTAATCTAAATCCATTGTACCTGGTTGGAAAAGCCCCTGTGTGCAATACTCCCTGCACTTGCTGCATCCTCACTTGAATGTCTATTAGCATCTTCCTCTCCACTCCCTTGGGTCCCCTCTGGCAGTTAAAATAAATATACATAACTTCCATTTGAAAGCCTTTAAGAAAAAAATACGTTGTCAAGGGAAACTCTTCTGGCATTTCTTACAGATACGCTTGATCTGTTTTTATATTTTTTACTGTCATAAATGCATAGAACAGAGATTTTTTTCTCCAAGAGATACATATTCATTTGAACACCTAACGCCCAGCTCTCACTAGGCTTGTGTAATTCTGATGGCTGTCTCATTAAAACAGCTTACAATGTGTTTCAAAATTTACCAGGAAGAGATTGGCTTTATCTGTTCTATTTTACCAGTCATTCATGGAATTTTTGGGTTAACGAAAGGAAAATTTTGCAAATTCACCTTATTCCATACAGACACATCTGTATTCTCTCTCCACTGTGCTTTAAAATAAAAACCCCACCCAACCTTCCCAAAGTAAGCTTCAGTTTCCCAGCCGATATCCCTGGGCACATACTTTGATGACCCAGCAGGGGAGAGCATGTCACACCAGGTTTTAGTTGAAACCCCGGTTTTGTTCTAAAGCTGAGCTTAGCTAGTCGTGAACTGAGTAGGCAAGAGTGTTATAAAACTATTAATTGCTGCTTTCGATTCCTAGATGAAAGCTGTATGTGGGCAGAAAGAATTTGCTCTATTCAGAAACGAACATCAGAAAGGAGCATCTCAGACAGTTCGCGACCCTTCCCCTTGCTTTGCATGCTGTGTGGGAGGGAGGGAGGGAGGTACAAAGGCTTCCAGGGTCCTGACACCCACTTTATTTTTCTGAGCTGGGAGAGAGGTGGGAGCTGGCTCCCTCCTGGCTCTCGGGGTTTGGCACTGGGGATGGTCCTGCTGAGCTGGAGCATCGCTTTAGGCTTGTCGTGCTACCCCAGTGCAGCCCCCAGTAGCCACCTGGCCTGCCCTGTGCTCCAGCCCAGCCCCCAAACCATCTTTCCATTGATTTCAGTAACATTTGGCCGGTGTCCTGGAGCAGCTGCGGAGAGAGGCTGAGGACAGGTTTGGGATAAGCTGGATCCCACAAACCCACCCCCATGGCCCCTGTGTGCGTGTTTGTAGCCTGAATGCATGAGCATCCTTCTGGAAGGAACCTGAATTAGTCATCCCCACCCCACAGATGGGCTGTGTGATGTCTTCCCTGGAAAAGCTAATCTGTCACAGAAATTCCAATTTATCCCTGAAAAGGAGTATTTTCACCCTCTTTTTCTCTCTTCTCTTTGTCTTAAGCAATAAAAAAAGTTGATCCTTCTTTTTTCCCCTCCCCTTTGAAAGACAGTGATCAGGCTCTGAGGCTCATCGCAAGCCGGTTGCCTCCTTCAGACATGGTGTAATCAGAAGCGCTGGCTCTGTGGTGCAAAGCCTGTGTCTTTAAGGAGCCCTGGCTCGGAGATGCACTGGAGTTAGCAGATCCCTTTGCCAGGCTATTTCACACAGATCTGGCATTTGCTGTACCCACAGCCCCGCTCAGCTTAAAACCACACCTCCAGGTTTATCTCTAACCGTTCCTCCACTACCTGTTCCTCTCCAGCTCTGCTCTGACTTCCAGATTTAGATGGGAAAATGCACCCCAGGTCCCTCCTGGTCCGACAAATGTTTTGTGCTGCATTTCTCAGACACTGGAAAACATGCAGAGCCCTCCTCCTGCTTTGGTGTTTGCCCCATGAACCCCATGAGAAGTCTGGTGACCTGGGGTGCAGCGGGGGGTGTGTGGTGTATGGGAACTGGGATTCCCTTGGGCAGGGAATCATGGCCTCGGCTGGGTGCTGTCGGACTGGCTGTGTTCTCTGGTCCAGTGGCACCCTGGCATCACCACGGGGGCTGCTGAAGCCTTTTCCCTCATCTCCTGCTGCCTGTTTGTGGCCTCTGTACCTGTGTCACCTAGAAATTCAAAAACTTCGGTGGGTGACATAAGACAGAGAAGGTGGGGGATTTTTCTAATACGCCGCTGGCTGATTAAAACTAGGGAGGGAAACCCTTGAGGTGGGACACAGGCCAGTCTGGAGGTCACTGGGGCATCAGTGACCACTGCAACAAAAGCATCAGCGGCTGCAGAAGTCATGTTGGTACCAGCAGCAACCCTGACGTGCGAACACAGCTCAGGAGAAAGTCATGCCTAGTAGCAGGAGTTTTCTGAAGTAGCTGATGTGTGGGGAAAAAGTAATTCCTCAACCGAGAGAGTGAAGGCAGGGTTCCTCCTGAGGACACCCAACACCCCCTGCCAGGAGCGGGGGGACTGCGTGTGTACCGGGCTGCTCTGCATCCCCAGGCATTTTGATGATTAAGGTGGGTGGAGAAGTCTGATTTCAAGGTGACACAGGAAGATCACAAACATTTTAATTTGCCTTTTTATTCTAAGCTCCTGATCAAGATGGATAAATGCGTTTGTAAGTGTGGGAAGGCTTCTCTATTTTAGGTGCTTTCACTGCTGCTCTTTATAAAATGGAATTTCTGCTGGACAGAGAAGTCCAGCTCTCTGAAACTTTTAAAATCCTGAAACACAATAGAAATTAAACCTTTGGGTTTTGTTTCCCTATCAAGGTACAGGTTTTTAATTCAGTCATCAATGATTCTGAATCATGTTTTTGTTACGTTTCAATATTATAAAAATAATCTTAATATTTTAGGTGACAGAACAGAGGAAACAGAGCAGGCAGATGAATTGTTTTGACACTTCTGCTGCTGAAATTCTCCCTAAAACTGATGCTTTCTATGAAAACACTTTGATTTTGCAAAACTGCCTTTGCTGGTAGGTAGTTCCATCTGAGGACTTTCTGACCAGGTCTAATTAGTGATGTAGGTAGTCGGGCTACAAAGCTCTGTGGCAGAATCACTGCAGCAGTGATTTGACAAGATCTGTTTTTTTTCCGCGGGGGAGGCTCTCTGGGGGATAAATCCTCTCTTCAGTGACTAATTACCTGTTTAAAGAAGGAAGACCCCAATGGACGAGGAGCTGGAGGTGCAGTAAACTGCCTTCCTTAGGCCATCAGCAAAGGGAAAAACCTTAAGAAGTAAAAAATAAGCAAGGAAAAATTGTTGTGGAAAAATAATTGGCTTTTTTTTTTCCTTCCAAACCAGTGAAGAACAAATTCCTAAAGCTGTTTCTCTCCCCTTCTCCCTCCCTGGTCCTCACTTTACAAAATGCAAACATGCCTCCTCGCTCCCTGGGGTACTTCTGGCCCTCTCCCACTCCCAGAGCACCCAGAGTGGAGGGAGCCCCCTGCCTTCCCTGCAGCACCACTGTGTCTCGCCCACAGGTGGAACCAGCTCCTGCCTTGCTGATCATGGTCAACAAGACCTTAAATTACTGGGGTCCTGGATTTGAGGAGGACGTTATCAACATCAACGTGGGGGGTCTGAGAAGGCGGCTCAGCTCCAGTGCCCTCTCCAAGTTCCCCGACACCCGCCTGGGACGCCTGCTCTCCTGCGACTCGGAGGAGTCCATCCTGCAGCTCTGCGATGACTACGATGTGAGCGCCAGGGAGTTCTACTTCGACCGAAACCCTGGCTTCTTCCTCTATGTGCTCCACTTCTACCAGACAGGGAAGCTGCATGTCATGGAGGAGCTGTGCGTCTTCTCCTTCTGCCAGGAGATCGAGTACTGGGGCATCAACGAGTTCTTCCTTGACTCCTGCTGCAGCTACCGCTACCACGAGCGCAAGCTGGAGAGCCGGCACCACAATTGGGATGAGGAGAGCGAGGTCAGCAGTGTGGACACATCCCCTGATGAGATCTCTGACATCAACCATGACCTGCTGCGCTACAGCACATTGCGCTGTGGCAACGTGCGCAAACGTCTCTGGCTCACCATGGAGAACCCTGGCTACTCCATTCCCAGCAAACTCTTCAGCTTCGTGTCCATCAGTGTGGTGCTGGTTTCCATAGCCACCATGTGCATCCACAGCATGCCTGAGTACCAGCAGGTGGATGAGAATGGAAACGTGCTCGATGAACCCATCCTGCACAAGCTGGAGTATTTCTGCATCTCCTGGTTCACCTTTGAAGTGTCTTCCCGCCTCCTGCTCTCCCCCAACCCCAGGAAGTTCTTCAAGCACCCGCTGAACCTGATTGACATTGTCTCGGTGCTGCCCTTCTACTTCACCCTCTTGGTGGACTTGACCATGGGCAGTGACTCAGAGCTGGGCAACCTGGGCAAGGTCGTGCAGGTGTTTCGGCTCATGAGGATATTCCGGGTGCTAAAGCTGGCTCGGCACTCCACCGGACTGAGGTCGTTGGGGGCCACCTTGAAGGTAAACGGGCTTTCTATCTCCTTATCTACTCCTATGGGCTCTGGGTAAGAAGAAAACCTCTACTATGGTTGGGTAATGTGGACATTCCTTTGCCCAGTGAGCTTCCAGCTCTGGGTAGTGTTCGGTGAGCATGCTTGGGGTGGTGGGCTGGGTTGTTGGTTTGTTTGTCTGCTGAAGCAAGCAAATATGAGGAGCACTGCATGAGTCTTCTGGGTACACACTCTCAGAGCAAGCAGCAATTCATCCCATTGCTTGTAGGCTTTGCTTCATGAACTGGTGCTTCTAGGGACTCAGCCACGCCTTCCCATCATTGTGTCCAAGCCACATTGCACAGAGTTGGAATGGACTTAGCCATGCATGGAGGGGTGGTCATGTCCCACCAGAAGTGGGTCAGTGCCTAGCTGGGCTATGAGTGACCTGCTGAGAAGGGACGAAGCCAGTCAGCATCTGCTGGGTATGCCAGCACCAGGGGGTGTGGTTCAGAGCTGCTCCTGTCCCCATTGTGGGAGAAGCAGGAATCTCCTATGGTCATTATTCCAGCTGGCTGGGGGCCAGCATCCAACCCTTGCTGTCTGCCCATCTAGGGAGACACAGAGATCCTGACATCTGGATGCTCCAGGATATGATGATGTTGGGACTGGAACGTGGTTACCCACAGGTGGCACAAAGCAACAAGAGAAAAGTGAAGGGTGAGCTGCAGTGCCTGGGATAACCAGCCCAAGGCAGGGGCTGTGCTCCCAGCAGAGTCTGGGCTACCACAGCTGCCCCTCAGAATGCTGGAAAAGCTTGGAGAAAGCACTGTGTGCAGGGCTGGGATCCACATGGTCCTCAGGAGGACGAGCTGGATGAGGAGATGCTGAGGCAGTGAAGGACCAGAGCTGAGGCGTGCTAAGAGGTGGCACTGCTGCAGGTTTGGTGAGAGGTGGTGCCCATCCATTGTGCTGTGCCCGAAGGCTCTGTTTCTCCAGACCCCCTCCACAGCGCCCCCAGAGCTGCTGTGGCAAGAGTCAAAGCATGAAACTATCCCGAAATCCACACAAGCCCGGTGCTACCGCCCAGACCTCCATCGCTGCAGCTCAGCTGCGCAGCACACACCAGCCATGGTGCCCTGTGTGGCTCTCTGCTCTCCCCCACCACCCCTCCACCCTCCACCCAAATCTGGGGAGGGTGAAACTATCCCCTCACTTCCTGCTCTTACACAGAAAATCCAGCTGGCTGCAGAGGCCAATTAAACTCAGCCTTTAATCCTCTCTGACCACATCAAGAGAAATCCTAAAGCCAATCCTCGAGCCTGCCAAGCTGCAGTGACACACGGCCCCACCGCGTGCAGGGTTTGTGCTGGGCACGGGGGAAGTCACCAGGGCAAACATCTCTGCTCGTGGGATTGCCTCCGATCCCCAGGTCTGAACCAGAGGACTGTTTTTTCAAGTGCTGCTCATGAAATATCCCTGTACTTTCTCCCCCTTCAAACAAAGGCTATGCCAAACAAACGGCCAAGGGAAGCAATCTTCATCACAGAGCTTGAAATTCCACCAAAGGGATGCTCTCCTCCCACTCAGTGCCTGGCAGGGGTGAGAGCCACAGCCCCTGGTGTGGCTGCCTCTGAAAGGCCACCCCAGGGATGAAGTGGGCACAGCAAGGGCTGGGGACACCCCGGTTCTCGCTGCTGCAGCAGTAGCAGGGCCAGCGTGGGATGTCCTGGCACTGGCAGGACTCACCTGACAGGGCTGGACCCATTCTTGTGAGTGAGCCATGGAGAAAAGCAGCCCTTGGTGTGGCTGGGGGACGAGGATGGGCAGCAGGAAAGGTCTTCTGCCAACTTCTGCTGTGAAACCAACACAAATCCTGCAAAGCCCACAGAGCATCAGAATAAGTAGGGGGGAAAAAATCCTGGCATCCTCAAAGCCTGCTGTAAACAGGGTCTAGGGAGGATTGTTTAAAATGAAGATGCCTTAAGTCCTACCTGCGTCATACTTACCTCTGAACACTCACCTTGAAAGAGCAATTAGCAAGTGAGAGACCTGGGTAACACTGCTTGTGGAATTTAAATAAAACTGCACATGCGGGAAGGGCTCCTGAACCCTTTCTGTGCTCCATTTAAGTGTGAACCACACGTTGCAGCAGAGCAGGAGCTGATGAGCTCATCTGCATATTATTAAGAAGCAGATGAGATCGGAGGAGCCGGCAGCATCCCAGCTCCAGCTTCTGCTGAGCCGCTGATTCACTGAGTGACGTGCTGGAAAGTGCGGCTTCCCGGGGACTCCAGAGCCAGCTGTAAACGGGGATGAGCGAAGACACAAGTCTGACGCAGCAGCTTGGCGTTGTGATTTACTGGACACATAAATTACAACGTCTTGTTAATCATAATGTACTTCCTATTGCAAGAGCATAAAGCAGCAGCAGAGGAGTAAAGGCTGTTAACAGCCAGGAAGCAGGAGCGATGGCTCTGGCAAGCCAAGTAATTGTTCCCCTGCCATGAAAGTGCTAACAGAGGGATTTCTGCCATTTGTACATCATAAACTCTGAATGGTCTTCACATTGCTTGGGGCCTGATCCAGGGTCTATTTAATTCGAGGAGAGGCTTCCCACACATCTCTGTTCTTCCTCCCTGCCATGCACGACACCCCTTGCTGTTATTGCAGCTTCCCGGGTGCAGGTTTGGTGCCTGTCTCCCACTGGCACATCCATAGATGTGAGGCACCGAGTAATTCAGGCATCTGCAGGGATCTATGGGAGTTGCTGTCTGTCCCCTTAGGGGCCTAAATACCCAAACAGGTTGGAAGTGCTGGAGCTGCACGTTCCGAGACAGCAGATGCATCACCCTGCCGTCACTACTGCGGGCAATCTCTGTGCTCCGTCCCCATGCTGGTATCTCCAGCCGGGCTCAAACTGGGCTCTTCCATTTCATTTGTCTCCTGCTGTACTGGAGGAAAGATGTGCATTCAGAAAGGGAAGGACCCCGTGCATGACCCATGGCTGTCCTAAGGGCAGGCAGACCTCCTGACAGGGCAGGAGCCAAAGAGACCGCTGGGGTGGCTGATTTGTTGGAGCCTTTTATTACCCAGCATCGCCTCCTCCAGGGCTGGCTGCTTGCTAAGCCTGCATCCCACCTGGACCGTGGCTAACCCTGCACCCTCACCCAAACCCCAGCTGCGGCTGCCTGCCAGGGGATCACACATTTTTAAGCATAAATGACTTGCAAATAGAATCATAGGATCACAGAATCATAGAGTGATTTGCTTTGGAAGGGACATGAAAGATCATCCAGTTCCACCCCCTGCCTTGGGCAGGGACACCTCCCACCAGCCCAGGCTGCTCAAAGCCCCTTCCAACCTGGCCTTGAACACCTCCAGGGATGGGGCAGCCACAGCTTCCCTGGGCAACCTGCGCCAGGGCCTGCCCACCCTCATCGTGAAGAATTTCTTCCTACTGTCTTATCTAAATCTTTGCTCTTCCAATTTAAAGCCATTCCCCCTCATCCTGTCACTGCAGGCCTTGTAAAAAGTCCCTCTCCAGCTTTCCTGGAGTACCTTTCAGTACTGGAAGACCACTACGAGTACACACACCTAGGTGGTAGCCAGTGCCTGAGGATCATTTGGAAGAGTCCTGGGCCCTCCCCCAAGCTGTAAGCCATGACCCTGCTTGTAAATTAAAGCCATAGGAGCTATCAAGCTGCCTGACTTGCCCCTCACCTCTACTTCCAACCCATCCCAGTGCCATAACTAATACTCTTTAAAAATGTATAAGGTTATTCGGCTCTGCTGCTCCCCAGCTGGGATGTACAGATGTGCTGTTAAGCTCCAGCCAGGAGCAAGTCTTTCATGACCAAGTGATGCATCCTTGAAACTCAGTGCCTCTGAGCTGTTTCTCCTTCCCAAGCAGCTCCCTCGGAGCTGCTATAGGGCATTTGCAGCCACAGGCGAGAGCAGAGGAGGAGATTATTTCCCCTCGGTATTACTGGCATTAGCTGAGCAGCTTTTGCCAGCAGTCTGAGCAAAGTCTTCTTGTTCCTTGCCACAAATCCACTTTCTTTATGCCTCATCTTGACCATGGAAGCTCTTTTCCCACGTCTTCTGCTGTTTGCTTTGCTCAAATGTTGTTTTGTTGAGTCATTATGTGGTCTCCAATAAGGCATTCTCGGGCTGTTAAGAGTCTGGGAAAAGAACCCACAGAGCTCTGCTTTCCTTTCCCCAAAAGATGAAGAGCAAGGTGGCAGATCAGTGGGCAAAGCAATCCAAGAAATTGGCTTGTGGCAACTAAAAAATGACCAGACTAGCCAAGCTGCAAGGACAAGCGCACAAGCACAGAATGGCTTTGGCACTAGTGGGTGGTCAGACTGGACCTGGCAGAAAACAGGAGATCTGTGGTCCCCTCCTGCTCTGCAAGGCTTTGAGAGCAGGTTGGCCCAGGGTGTGCACGTCCCCACTGTGCAGGGATCTCAGCTCACACCTTGCCAGCTGCAGGGCAAGGGCAGGAGCTGGGTGCTGGATTTGGCCCAGCACTGGCCCATGGCAGTTTGCCTGGTCCCAGCTTGTCCCACAGCAGTCATCTTCCCAGCATCACTTGCTGCCTTGTCCTTTAACTGCCCCTGTTTTCATTTGAAACCAGAGTAATGATGGCTTCCTCAAGGAGCCTTCCACATCTCTGCTGTCAATCTATCCCCCCCATGCACCCATCTGCGAGGCTGGACATTGCACGACCCCATTCCATCCAGGGCTTCAAGATGGGGTGGGGATTGTTGAGGCAGGGGGTGCAGGACCCCATGGGTGGGTGCTGGGACCAGCCCACTGAGCGCTGGATGGATCTCTGGGCTGACCTGGTGACCAGTGTTGCCTGCATTCATGTCAGCTTGGGAGTTCACCGCCGCAGCGAGCCCCACCAGAGACTGTCTTAAGATGCTTTAGGGTTGTTGGTGTCCTATAGCCAGCTCAAACACAGGCTAAAGTCATCTAGAACCTCAGCAGTCAAGTCACCCTAGGAATGGGACCACAGGGGACAGAAACTGGGGCAGGGGGGCAGTTCCTGTTTCCCCCGAAGCTGTGTCCTGTGACCGCAACATCCTTCCCTGGCATGAAAGAGGAAAAGCTTCCCGAATGTTGCTAGCTGGAGCACCCTGAGTCCTCCTACCCAGGTAACGAAGGGTTAAATGCCCCCTGGATCTGTAGATCTGTTGGGGTACAGAAGGCAGCAGGTGAGGTCCTATGGCTGTGGCTATGGGGTCTCCGGCAGCCAAGGGGCCCAGGGCTGAAGAGCAGGGGGGCGCGTGCTCCCGGCGAGCCCATCACCAGCATCTCAGGAAAGTACAAATCACTTCACTTAGAGGCTGCCTATTAGGTGGTTCCTGGGGAGCTGCCGAGATAAAAGGGAAATGTGTCTAAATATCGTTAGCCAAGATCAGGTCGGAGCGAGTGCTGGCGGCAGGGGAGCAGCCTGTGCCTGGGAATGCTGGCTGGGGAGCACAGGTCCCTCTTCCCTCCTGGCACTGCCCCTCTCTTGCAGGCTGGTGGAGGGCAGGGAGGTGGCTCTGGGTGCCAGGGCTGATTTCCTGGCTGCCCCACTTGTCACCCACACCCTGAGCCAGTCTCAGCCCAGCCCCACAGCGGGACATCGCACGGCGGAGATGGATAGAGGTGCAGCTCCACTGGGGATCTCAGTGCCTCTATCCATCTCTGCCACGGGATATCTCGCTGAGGGATCCCAGCGTCCTGCCCGTGTTGGGCGCGGTGGCATCCAGTGACCACCGTTCTGCTTTGCCTTCCAGCACAGCTACCGGGAGGTGGGGATCCTGCTGCTCTACCTGGCTGTGGGGGTCTCTGTCTTCTCCGGTGTAGCCTACACTGCCGAGAAGGAGGAAGACGTTGGCTTTGACACCATCCCAGCTTGCTGGTGGTGGGGCACGGTCAGCATGACCACCGTGGGCTACGGGGATGTGGTGCCTGTCACTGTGGCAGGCAAGCTGGCCGCCTCAGGCTGCATCCTGGGGGGCATCCTGGTAGTGGCACTGCCCATCACCATCATCTTCAACAAGTTCTCCCACTTCTACCGCAAGCAGAAGGCGCTGGAGGCGGCCGTGAGGAACAGTGGCAAGAAAGACCCTGAAGATATGGAGAGCATCTCCAGTCGTGACCGAGACTCGGAGGCTCTGAGTGAGACCTCCCTGGGCAGAGGCAGCCCTGATCGCCGTGGTCTGACCCCCGGTGCTCACCCCACACCCTGATCCCACTGCGCTGTGGCACTGGGGTGCGCGTGGGACCTGCTTGCTCACCACGAGCACAGCATGGCTGTTGCACCAGGACACAGTGGAGGAACCAGGCTCTCCCCATCTCACACCACACCTAGTGTCACCTCTGTCGTGTGAAGGACAGAAGGGGCTGGAGGAGATGCTCAGCAGAGGCGGGCTGTTTCCAGCCCCTGGAATGCAGCAGCCAGGTCCACCTGGACATGTCTCATCCCTCACCCAGTGACAGCCCTGCTCCCCTGTGGCTGCAAACAGAAGCTGCAGCGCTGGACACAGCCCTGCCAGAAAGGGAGTGAGAAAAACACAAATACAGGTAACCCCGGATCAGGCACTGCCCCGGCTGCATGAAAGGGGATTTTCTGCCCTGAGGTTTTGCGTTGTTCAAGGTGAAGTTAAATAGCTTGAAGGTGAGGCAGCCCCCAAGCACACTGGCTGCCCTTGCAGGTTCTGTGCAAAGTCAGCATCAAGTCCAGCCCCAACCTCATCCTACCCCCAGCTGAAAACAGCCTTGGAAGGCTCAGCTGTTCCACCAGCCGTGCTGTAAAGAGAGTAGGAAATGAGTCTGTATGGGAGGAGATGTGGTGACCAGCTCAGGGTGAGGCCCACTGTCTCCAGCCACTGCAGGGGAACCAACTGGATCTCACCTTCCTTCCATCGCAGGTGGGGTTTAATCGCTCTCCTGCGCTGCCACCACTGGGACCCACAGAGATCTGGGTCTGGGGGCTTTGCCAGGAGTGTGGCACAGCCAGAACTGTCCATACAGGGGGACACCAGCCAGGGATGAGCAAGCAAAAGGGACACTGTCCTCTGAGGTGGGAGCAGCTGGAGGGAGTCAAGCTGGGGGAACCAAGGGGCTCTTCCCCAAGCCCTTGGCTCCGTGGGGCTTTCGTTTGAGAGGAGCGGCTGCTCTCTGTGGCTGCTGGCACCCAGCACCCGGGGCAGAGCGGGGGCAGAGTCCCTGCAAAGGGCTGTCAGGGAGTAGACATGAGGGATGCTCCTGAGTGCAGAGAAGCTGCCTCTGCCATTGCCAGGTGCTCGAGATTTCTACTGCGGGAAGAGCTGCCAGGGAGCGCAGGGCTGCAGCGCCCGCGGTGGGGTGGGGGAGATGACCAAAGCCAGCCGGGTTCAGCGCGTGTCCTGTCCTCCTCACCACAACCCCTCCATTCTGCTGCCTCAGGGCCAGGCAGGGGCAGGAGGGGTCACACTGCCGCAGGCATCACCTCTGTCCCCACTCCCCAGGTGCCGGTGCCCTCACCTTCCCTCTGCAGGAAGGGCGGGGGGGGACCTGGCACTGCTCCTCATCACCGCAGCCTCCGAGCACCTTGCAGCTGGGCCCCCTTCCTGCCCAGATCCCCAGCCCGGCTGGACACATTCGGGGCCGCTGCCCACGCAGCATTAATTCCCACAGAGGTTTTGTTTGACCCCCAGTTCTCTGTTTGGAAACTGTGCAGCTCCTTTGTGCACAGAGGAACACACCCAGAAATGCCTGTTCTGAGCAAGGGGAAATGTTCACCCTGCAAGAACCTCATCAGCTCAAAAATACGTTGATGGCTGCAGGATGGCCCCAGACACACGGATCATGTTTTTTGGCACAGCCACAGTTGTCAGTGCTGGCTCTGCCCAGGTCTGCTCATCATGGGGAAGAAAAGACAAACCAACGGCAGTGCTGGTCCAGCCTTTCTGAACCCCAGTGGGACCTGGGGAGGGGTCTCCAAGGAACAGTGGTGTGGGATGGGAGAGTGCTCACGCTCCTGGCGTCACCAAGTCTTCCAGTATCGATGGTTTGTGGTTTGCTCTGTGCTCATTCTCACTGCGAGCTGGGACCAGTGAGCTCCAGCGCGTGCTCCAACCAGCTCCTGCTGCACTGTTACTTGAATAAGGGAAGGAGTTTCCCCTTCTGCCCATTAATATTCCAGTAGCAAAATGTATTAAAATGTGAAGACTAAATTACATGTATTAATTAAAAAGAATTATGCAAATAATTAAAAGAGCATGTAAATTAATTTTCTATCTATGCATGGGATGCATACTGTATATTTTATTAAAGATCTAAGTGACCCGCTTTGGAGGCTGCTTTTCTGTTTCACCGAGGTTCTGTGTGCCTCTGCTGGTACCTGGCTGAGCCAGGGCCAGGCCAATGGGTCAGTGCCGCAGCCCCTGGGGAGCAGGAGCAGCCAGGCTGCTCCCAGAATAACTGCAGGATCCTGTCAGCCAGCTCCAGCACCGCCTTGGAGAACCACAGAGCTCCCCCACACAGACCTCCTATCATCCCTGCCCCTGGGGGGGCGGTCACAGCTCATCCTTGAGCCTGGATCACCAGTGTCATCCTAGCTGGAGCATTTTGGATAACCCATCTCCCTGGAGGCCAAGTGAATGAGGCAACCCCAGGGCGCGAGGGGGCCAATGGGCTCCAGGAAAAACTGCACAGGGAGCCAGGCATGGTAGCTGGGAGGGAGGGAAGCGTCGAGCAGCTTTCAGAGGGAGATGAGAGGATCGCAATTAACATTAAAATTGCAGGATGATTCCCAAAGCAAAGAGCTCGCGTCATCATGGTTGGTTCCTCCATCCCATTCGTTACACACCCATGAAATCTGGGAAGGAGGCAGGGAGGAGCAGAAATTTGCAGAAATGCACACACTGTCAGCAGCACCAAGGGACACGAGGGCTGAGCCGCCAGCGTGAGCAAACCCAGCGCCGGGAGCCGAGGAGCAGCGCCCGGCTGTTATTTCCCCAATGGCCATTCTTTTTTTAAGAAATTAATTTTAACGCCACGCTCGTGGATCATGTTTTGGACTAAATGCATGAAAGGCTTCATTTTAGAAGAGAATACAGTTCAAGTAGCAAGTGTTCATTGTTTAACTTGGCTGAACAGTGTTTCAGGTGCACTTTGCCAGCAGCAGGCAGGAAGACGCGTGTGCACATTCCCTGCCGGCGCCCCAGCGTCAGGTTGGGCTGTGGCTGCAAGCAAGGGCAGGGATCGGTGATCAGTGCCCAGGGTGAGGAGGGGATACTGCCCATTGAGCTCCAGAGACCCAAGAGGAGCCCGCCCATCGCACAGACAGCTGTGTTCGTCCCCCCTTCATCCCTGCTGCTTTCATGAGCCCCAAGCATTAAAGGTTGGGGGGCTGAAGCTCACCCTGACAAATTCAAGGCTGGCTTGTGCAGCCCAGCAGCTGCTTGAAAACCACAGCTGTGTTTAAATCCCATCTCTGGGCATGGAGAACATCCCCTTGGCTTTAGTGGCCCCAACCACATCCAGCTTCCAGCGCTTCCCTTGCTGCAAAGCTCAGACCAGCTTCCAGCACCCAGGCAGCAAACGGCCCGTGACACAGCCTGTGGCCATCAGCAAATGAGAGCTATCACTAATTAAGCTGCGCTTTCACAAGCTGCCTCTGGCCAACTCCACTTGTAGACTTCAGCAGTTCAGTACCCCCTTGGGAGGTCTAGAAGAGCCCAAAGGAGAGCACCACACACATGAGGCTGCCCAAGGAAATACCTTTGCACTCACAGAGGGTTTTAAGTCCCTGAGCAGAGGCTGAGCACACAAGGAGCAGCATCCCCAGCCAAGCCGAGCGAGCCCAGCACCCATCTTCTCTCCAGAGAGGAGGAGTCCTTACACAGCGTGTCTGGCTGCTTCCAGGCGGTGGCTGCACTTTGTGAGTTGCCTCTCCCGTGTTTCAGAGGGTGCCGTTTGTGCTCTGATGCTGCTTGAACTTAATCCTCCTTTATTTCAAAGGCAGCATAAAAGGCTGAGCCAGCTCCTGATGCTGTAAGTGGCCTCTGATGCTCTGAAAGCAGGGGGTGTCTCCAGGCTGCCTGTCTGGGGAGGGAAGACAAACTGCTGCTCTCCCTGCTAGATGTGATAGGAGGAGAGGATTAAAAATAGTTTAATCTTCATTCCTTTGAGAGTTTTTCCATTTAAAAAAGAATAATCCACATGGTGCTAATCTTTCCAAGGCAAAAGCTCCTCCAACTTGGGGGTTAAGAGCAAGGCAGGACCCTCCTGTGAACCCCTCTGCTGCGCTGCAAACAGCAGCTGCTCTTGGAGAGGGGCTGGCGTGCAGGAGCTCCAGGCTCAGGTTTGGGAAAGCCATGAAAGATGTTTTCTTTTTTTAGCCTCCTGCTCTCTGTGAAGACATTAGGATTTGCATTGCACTAGGAAAATCCTCCCACTGCTGTGCAGGCAGATCTGGCAGAGCTCAAGCTCTGCAGAGCAGGGGAGAATGGGGTGCAGGAAGGTGCCCAGCACCAGAGCAGTGGGTGATCACAGCCCACGTCTGCGCCAGCGAGACACTTCTGTGCAGCGATGGGTTGCCAGGTCTGGTCTGACTTATATTCCTAAGGCAAGTAGGAAATTCATGATCTTTTGCTAAGCCCTAACCAGTTTTCATGAGAGTGACTCCACTTTCTTTGGGTATGGTGGGTAAATCAATTAAACGCTTTATCGGGTTATTTCCACAATAGCTGCTCTCCGCACTCACAACATGATTGATGAAAGAGTGACTCTCTCGCCTCCAGGGAATGGTGACTAAGGAGTGACCTTATTAAGCTACTTTATGCAGCTGAGAATTAGACAACTCTGCTCAAAGAAACAAAGTAAACTTCATTACTTTTGTTTAAAACTTCTTTTCCTTTGCCAGCTTTTGGATCCATGACTACCTTGAGCATGGTCTGTGCACTCAGCTCCTATTGGAAAACCAGGGCTTGTAGGAAGGAGAGACATAGCAGTGTTTCTGGGATCTCTCCTCCTCGTAGGCTCCTACAGCCCTGCTTATCTGCATTCAGGGAGTCAAAAATCAGAGCCAGCTGCTTGAGTATCAGTGTTACTTTTAATTCCTGTATTTGCTGAACTAGTAAAGACAGAGTGCTGCAATTCTTTTTTTTTGGCAAAATTATGCTAGAACTTTCTCCTCGTAGTAAGAAAGCCCCAAGGTCTGCATATACTCAAGGGTTTAGCCTTTACCTGAACCAGAACTATTAACTGAACTGTAGGAAATACATAAACTCAAGGCTTTCATTCTAACTGTTTAAGCTAGGTAAATGAATAGCCTTGAAGGGATGGAATTAAGTTAATCAAATATGCCTAGACAGGTCACAAATTTCAGGAAATGAAACACACAGGTCAGGTGTGCCGGGAAGCACAACATCAGTATTGCATGCTCACATCCAGACCTGAAATCTGGTGAAAGCAGCAGAAAGGGAAAACTGCCCTGCACCTTTGTTTCAAGATGATCCCCTCTACAGTCACCAAATGATGGTCCAGAGCTTGTGAGCCCCCTGAAGGCTGATGAAAAGCCACTGCATAGCTCAGCATTTGCTGACTGTGCAGAGCCAGGTCTGCAGGAGGCTATTCCACTGCTGTGACCACTCTGGATGGGATTCAGGTGCTCTGGGCTCCCTTCACTTCCAGTGCTGTATTGATTTTGATAGCAACAATCTAGAGGGGAGCAGAACAGACTGTGCTTCGTAGATGGAATTGAGCCGTTTTAAAGTTTTTAAACAAGTTGGCTGTATTCCTGGACTCTTAAATTAAAGGACAATTAAGTGGAAAGAGCTGATGAGTGTTTCCTGGTTTGACTCTAAAATTTTGCAAGAGTGATTAATGCAATGAAAAATTGTCAAATCTCAAGTCAGGGCTGTCAGCCAACACTCAAAAGCATTTATCTAAAGCACATGCTCAGAATCTTTTGGCCTGTGGACAGGAGGGAAAATGGGACAAAATGGGGGTGTAGTAAAGAGCAGCTGGGCATAAAGGACACCAGCACAGCAACATCCATACCTTAGAACTGATAATCATTATGGAAGGAAGAAAACTGCTGGTGCTACAGCTTCATGGGAAGCTGAATTTTCCATCATGGTGGGGAAAAATCTGGCTAAACATCAGCCCTAGCTCATGGCTACTTGTCACTTGTTGGTTTTGCTCGGTTATATGTAATTAATATTTGTGCAGCACAGAGGAAGTGCACATGAACGTTGCCCTGGTTTGGCCGTGATGCTGCCACTGCACAGGGAGAACAACCCTCTTTTTGTGCTGGGGCTCACAATATCTAACATTACTGAGAATATGCAAGAGCTCTAGGCTTTCCCAGATACTAGAAATGCCCTTGGTCTTCCTCCTTTTATTTCCACGCTCCTTCCTAACATTTAAAAGCTCAGATCTATTTTGTTTCTTCCGGGATTGCTAACCAAAGCTGACTCCTGAATGAATTCTGTCTCTGCTTCAGTTAGTCATCCCTTCAGGACAGATTTAGTAACTGCTCAGGGAAACCACATAGAAGCCAACAGTTCACAGTTGGAAGGCAGCACCCCCTCACTGTCAACTTCTTCTTTTTCTAAGCTAGAAAGCTGGAAGTGCAGCAAGTCAGCCAGGATTAGAAGAGCGAGCCTCTAGCCTCACCTGCTGTGTGGGAAGGTGGATAAATCAATACATACCCAGTCCCAAACCTGACTGCAGGCTCAGGGAAGTTGCTGTGGTGTGAAATAACAGAGCAGAGACAGCACACATCTACAGCGGAGCTCACCGTGCCCATCTGCCGGAGCACCCCTTGGGGCAAACAGACCTCCTGTGCTACTGCAGCTCTAGCAAGGGCTGCCAACGCTCCTCATGGTGGGGAAACAGCCTCAACTTCCACTGTGCGTCCTGAACGGCCACGGAGCTGGCAGCACACACACCTGCCCCTGCCTGGAAGCATATCTCTCCTTGAGGTGCATTCTAAGGCTAAAGAACTGTCTGTTCAAAAATGTGTATCTGACATGTTTACTGCCTGTGTTTATTAAAGCTCGCATGCTCCTCTGGAATTTTGCATAGTACTGGGTGAGTAGAGACACATCAAGTTAAGACTTGTCCTGATAAGCAGAAATACACCAGAGCATTTTAATGCATAAATATGAGTCACGACACCAAAGTTTTCAGGTAGGGACAGTTTATTTGCCTCTTCGAACAAATAAGGCAAGGTATTTGAGAAAGATCAAATAAAATCTCCTGTATCAAACTCAGAGGAATGCAATAAAAGTTACTATTTCATACATATACAAACTAATGACCCAACACTATTATATACAAACAGCCAGATCTTACAAAATAGCATTTCAATTCAGCACTTTATGCCAGTGTTGCTATTTCTTTGTTACAAAAAAAGTTAAAGCTACAAGCTTCACATTTTTAAGTCTCACACGACTGACATCATCAGTATCTCTGGGTTTTAGAAGCAAAGACAATGGTTTGTCCAGAACACTTTCAGCAATCCAGGTGGACCCAAGGAGCACACAAATGTAGCTGCACAGGTAAGCAAACATATTGCTTAAAAACTTTGTTGAAACAGCTTTCCCTTAGGGCTTGAGCCTCGGTCAGCCTGGGGGACTCTGAAAAATGACCAGGTACGGAGTTCCCAGACACTCCACGAAGGGACCAAAAAGGGAATCATTTTCTCTAATAGATGGAAAATCAGTGAAGGAGAAAATAATTCCTCTGCATTAATGCTCCAAGTGCAAACATCATCCAGCATCATCCACTGCAAGCATTTAAGAAAGGTTCAAAGACAGTTAAGCCACTGGACCGGTTTTACTTATTTTGGTTCATTTGCTGTATTTTAAGACAATCGCATCAGCAAAGCAGAGTATTTCAAGAGCGCTTACATTCAGTTACAGCAGTCACAGGTTGCATATTCTGTAAGCAGACACCACTCTGTGGTGTTTCACCTAAACTTTAGGTTTTCTAATGCCCTCTGATCACTAGAAAGTTACCTACACAGTGCAGAGGTATAACTACTCCAGCAGAATCTGCATGATCCACGCCACGTGCACCGTTTCCCACATATCCACACACCTATCACACCAGAGGAGCTGGGCCAGCTCCATCCAAGTGACCAAAACGAGATCAACACTTGATCAAAGAACTCCCAAGTTGTGGGAGTTTCTTTGATGCAAAGGGTGCTCACAATCATTGCTCATAATAAACAGTTTAGGGCAAAATGCATTGCACGGATTTCAGACGAGCACTGTATGAGCCCTGATGTCCACACAGCACTTCACCAGACCTCAGTGGATCGTCCACACTAAGGGATTTTAATCTGCTAACAACGATGCTTTTAATTACCTGGCTTTCCCAATTCCAAACCTTCTCAATACTTGGGGCTATCAAATAGCTGGTTACCCTAGGATGTACTCTAACTCCAGCAGCCTAGATACACTGCTCGCTGCCTTCCTCCTCCTCGGTCTCCAAAAAGGCCGTGTTCACACTGTATATTGAACTGACACAAACCAACGCAACCAGATCTGCAGAGGGGGTAAGGATAGCTTGGTTCCTTTCACAGCAATGGAGTGAATACCTGTTAACAGCAGCCAAGAGTCTGCTCCAAGGTGAAAAAAGAGCCTATGGAGGCGTGCGAGGAATACTTCACTTCTCTAGCAGCATTTGATTCAGGAGACATTGCTATTTCGTTTAATTATCTAGGTGACGTGCCAAGGCCTGTTTCAGAAGAATGACATGGAAACTGTTCCTTCTATCAGAGCAAAATAAAAATACATTGGTAGAAATACCTGCTCTGTCCAAATATTCCATCATATGCTGGATACACCTACAAGTACAGAACACTGCTGTTACAGCCCAGGGGGAAAAGGCATCACTTGGTCTCTGCCCTGCAAACCAGGATCACTTCTTTGCTTCTTCTGTTTTACTCTCCACTCTATCAGTGTGAGTTCATTGCACCATCATCACAGCGATTGTACACGCTGGGGCATTGTCCTTGATTGAGCTATATCGGGAAGGAATGGCAGGGAAATTTAAAGAACTAATACAAGAGGAACTGGAAGAGACTGCATCTCTTCCAGGAGGACATCAGTAATTGTCTTCTCATCCAGATCAATTCTTACCTTTGCTCCACCATCATAAATGCACATCTTTGTTAATTCAACAAGGTCTTTACTCTCAGTTCAACCCTTCTGATGTGCTAAACCTTGCAGAAATGTGCAGGATTGTGAAATTATAGTTCTGATTCAAGCATCCAAGGATGTAAATGTGAAATGAAGCCTATAAAATATTTCACAAACTATGGGGATTTTCAAGTCCTCTCAGATGCAGAAGTACCTAGTTCCTGAGAGAGGTTCACGCAATTCCCACCCATTCAAATACTGTCTCCTTTTCCTGGACTCCACTGTCAGCAGTGTCTCCCTGAAGGACATTTCCAATCAGACAGATGAAGGGGAATTGGATTGGCTTTTTGTTTCAAGTTGGTGTGGCTTTTAAATGTAGAATGTAATTTCTGATGGAGGCACAACATGCTTTATCTACTCATCTTGTTTTGTAAGGTACACAAAAAGAGGACAAAAATGAGGTCTTAAAGAAAGCACACTTGCTTAAAGCACACAGTGTAAGGCATGGGGCTTATTACAGGCTTTTTAAAAATGAGATTTAAGTTTCTTTCAAAAGGCTGGAACAGCTTGGACACATTCTCACCTGCTCTTTTCAGTGAACTGAAACTTATCAGTACCTTAACAGTAGAAAGATACAGTTAATAGCTTGTTACAGAGTCTGTGCATTCACAAAGAAAAACAAAACCAAACCAAAACCACAAAAAAAAGATGCAGCTGTTAAATACCAGAATCCATATTAACTTAAACCAAAATGGACTATTGAAAATACAGTTGAAAAGAGAGTGAGCCAACTTCCATTAGCCTATTTCTATCTGTTTCTCTGAATTAAAAACAACTTCCCTAAAAAAGGTAACAAAACTCCTTCGGGACAATGTTTTAAATATGTCTAACATTAAAACATACCATCAGGACTTTCCACTTAATGGCATTCCTGAGTTCACAAAGGTGCTATGGAAAAATAAATGAGCAGAAGTATTGCCCTCTATTTTGCTAGCGTATTTCAATAGAAATCAACCTGTTTAGTAGTCATAAAAGCAAGGAGCTGATTGTTTGAGGATGGAAGATTATTCTACCAGAGGCTTAGAAGTTCTGCTGCCGCCGCTTCTTGGCTTCAATGGCATCGAGGATCGGCTGCCGCTTTGACTGGTATTTCTGGCGGATTTCTTCAATCTCCTGCTCCATCATGGGGTCCAGGGCTGAGAGCCGCCTCTGGAGTTCATCGACACTCCAAGTCTTTAGCTAGAAGGGAGACAAAAGCAGAACAGACATTGGCATCACTACAACCACCATCCACGTATCTACAAGGATTTTGCTGCCCATCCAATGGTCACAATGCCTCTTCCAGCAGAAGATGGAAGAGTTCTGCTCCAGGCTGGCAAGCTTCTCTTTTCAATGGAGAGAGTTCCATCCTCAATGGAGAGGAGCCTCAGGATGCTGGGCTGCTTTTGCTCATTTTCCAGATATGTTACACATACTTTGTTTAGTGACAGCACGAATGTAGAAAACAACCAGAGAAATGTTTCCCCCATTGAGTTATTTTTGACGCTCCGTTTTGCACGCTTAGAACAGAAATACTGTATGGAGATGAACAGAAGTGAAGTTCTTTCCCCCTCCCCTTTCTTTGCAACTAAACTCCCTTCTGCTGAGTGATTAAATGAGACAGAAGAGAACTGAATGAAAAAATCATTGACAAAAATTGCACCTGGGGAAAAAACCCAACACAACACTTCCGTACACTCAGGCTGAACTTCAAACATGGTGAGGAATTCAGACTCCTCTAAGTCCCAGAACACACACTCCAGGTCACTTTGGGTCAGCCTCCCACTGATATAATTGTACAATGGGTAATGCAAGTACAATTTGTACTTTACTGTACACGTGAAGATGTCAGGCTAGTCTGGACAAGCTTCCCTGCATCGAATTCCCTGTCTGCCTGCCCTTTGTTTAATTGGCTCTCTTGTGCGTGCCAGTTTGCTGAGAACCGGCACAGAGAAGTTTTACTCTGTGATCAGAGATGCCGAGTGTGGTTGGGGGCAGCCTAGGTTGTCCATAGCTACACCCTTTAAATAACACTGTAATACTATAACCCGTGGAACGGGAAGGATTTTAGGATGATGTTAAGAAGTACAGACACTGAAGTGCTTCAGATGTTCACCTAAGCACCAGTCCTTCTCCCATCCAAGACCAAGCGACCACCAGAAACACAGGGAGACGCTGTTTTACAGCCACTGCATCAGGATGGAAATGACTATGGGCACCACCTGCTCACAGCGACCACCTGCTGTGGCTTCTAACAACATGCAAAATAATATGATTTTCTTGTAAACAAAGAAGTGTCAATTTTCAGTCTTTCAATAAATGACGTAATTGAGTGACTTTATCTTTACTTCAGATAAATGCAAGTACTGCTGCTGTCTGGGTTTAGCTGTTGGTCAGTTATCATTGTTATTCTTCAAGCCATTACTGAACCAAAACTCACAGTGAAAAGCTTGCTGCCTATTAGAAGGCAACAACTGAACTACCGGCTGTTTAACGGCAGTTGTATAGTTTGCATCAGTCCTTAAAAAGTGTGTAAATACTAAAATAAGGAAATCCCAATCCTTCTTCCTGAGGTGGAAGAGATACAAGTCCCCAAACCACAAAGTCATCTGTTAGCCAATTCCCCACAAAGTCTTTTGAAATTCTTTAGCATACTTTGCAAAATAAGATATTTCCTTATTGCAGTTACAGGATCACCAATCCACTCTGATAGTCTAGGCCAAGCGAAACAAAACCTTTTCAGCAAGGGTATACTGTCTTTCAGCATCTCCAATCAGTTCATTAAAAAGACAAAGCACTTCCTCCACAAAGATATGCATTATTTATACGTCTTAATGCACCTTTACCAGACAGCAGTTTAAGTTGATGCATAGCACCAGTTGCCTTTTCACACTAATTTATTATGGAGCAGGTAATTCTTCAACAATTCCCTTCTTCATAGCCCAGGGAATTCAACAGTCAAATAAAAATGCAAAGAAGAAAACATTAATTCAAGTACTGAACACAGATACTAAACAGTTCAAGTGGTTCTTGGCTATCACAGAGCACCCAGAAGCTAAACAAGAGTTCCACAACAGACCTAAAACACCTCACTCACGGCTTAAGCCATCTATTAGGTGTCAGAAATCGTCCTGGGGCTGCAGTCTTCCACTGATGTCCTCTGAGTCTTCTCCACCTTTCTCCTGAAGCACTGGGTGCTGCTTAGAGCCAGAAACACATTGCCAGAGTCAGCAGAGCAGATTTACAGCAATGGTCTCTCCAGACCCCGAGAACATGGCAGTATGAACTGACCTATGGGTGTTCTTGAACGTGACCTAGCATGGTGAGACATCCTTCACTGCAAGCAACTGCTGGCCAAGGGACGCAGCGGCTTTGACTGTTCCCCGGAATGTGTGTTTGTCAGGACAGATGGCTAGGAATATAGAAGATGTTTGGAGTACAGTTGAGTCTGGAGCAGGGAAAAGCCTACAGATGTATCTTAACATGAATAAATCGGGATGTGGGTTACCTGCACCAATGTGTGATGCAGAACCAAGCAGCTACTTAAGGAGACTGATCACAAGTCAAACAGAATGGGGATGGGGAGAGACGGAAAAGAGGCAAGTTGAGGCAGCTCAAAAATCTAAGAGCACAGAAACACATCCTGTGCACAATGCTGTGTGTATTGAAGATGAACTAATTACAAAGTTTTCATCTGGAATAAGGTCAGCGTGGCTGTGAATGCCATGTTACTTTATAAGAGGCAGAGAAGCCAAAGGGTAACACCAGTAAAAGGTCCAGAATGTGACTGCTCGGCATGGTTGAGCTGATGAGTGACAGGAGTCCCATGACTAATGAATGAGTGCCAAGCACCCACGCAGCCACAGAGGACGCCCAGCCCTCCACTCCCACTATGCTAACAAGAGCCCTGGGACCTGGGTTGGGCTATTTCTCAGCTTGTCCTTCCATCTTTACAAGAGAAAAAGGAGAACTGCTTAAAACCCACTGACCCTCATTTCACTTCGCTGCGTGGTATCTCACTGCAAGCCAATGCCACAGACAGACTTTCTCCCGGAAATGAAGGTTTTAAACTCTAGCATCGCCGTCTCTGCAACGGTAGACTCCTGGGATGCCGACATTATTCACTTAGAGAAACGCCAGAAGCAAAATAAGAGAAGAAGGACAAGGACAGAGCATCTCATGACAGATTGTTACTCAAGGTAAAGTCTCAGCGCTGAGCAGCTGCAATTAGAGCCGGTTTTAGCCACGGGCTAAGTCCCATTCCTCTCCTCACCTCTCCTCAGCAATTCTTCTCTTGTAAGAAGTCTAAGTGTCTTTGTAAACGCTATCTTTGTCTGCAGTGATCAAATGCTAAGAGAATTTTTTAAAGGAAGGAATCTAATTTCAGAAATAAAACCGATATCAAACACTTGTTCTAAGGTTGGTCAAACATCTATCAAGAGGGAGCAGTGGCAGCACAGCGAAACTGTCCAAGCAAGGTTGTATGTACAGAAAGCTGATTTTTAACCATTTGATTTTTATTCAAGGTTTTGAGAATGACCTGAACGCTGTAGAAATGCCCAACTGAAGACAAATTTCAGAGGTGCAAGAGCTCACCTGGAAGCTTCTCACCCATGGCCGTGCATGCTGCTTGTTGTTCCTCGGGCTGCAGACACCGCTGGCAGCAACATCTTGTTTTACTATGCTGATGGTATCTACTATATAATTCAGAAGGCCAGATATAATTACATCCTTCAGAAGGACATAACCTACAGCTTTCCACGCATAGGCAGTAACGATGGACAAATCAGGAAGAGATCATTTGATACACAATTTCTCCCTCAAGGAGATTTGTAAGCTACTCATGGCATCCCTTTACCAGCATTTCAGACAGACCTGTGGATAAGTACTCCACTGACAGTGTTCTCCTCAGCAAACACCTTCTGAGCTGACATCCTTTCAAATCAGCATTTTAAAAATACGGGAAAAATACCACTTGCATTTGTTACAGTCAGGTAAAGTGTTGCTGCAACATGATATTCTACTGAATGTAAATGAATCTAAGCAGCAAAAGGAGAATAAATAAAGGCTCTCTGCAGACACGTTAGACACAGCCACAGGTTCGATATTCAAGGGCACCACGGTCTGAAATTTATACCTGTGCAGTTCTGTCCTGAGCAAGATGTGGTCTGAAAACCTGCCACAGTATTTCTAAGCAGATCACACCAGATTTGTATTTCACAGATCTACTGCAAAACACAAAGCTTAGAGAATTAACTCAGCCCCTTCCCAGTCCCCAAGATAAATGCACAAAACCCCCAAGCACTGAAATCTTTTTGAGTTAGAAGCCGATGTGAAAGATTTATCAGTTCTCTTGGCATCCACAGTCCTTACACTGAAGAGCACCTGGGTGTCCTACAGCAGGCTCTGCAGTTTGACCAGTTTGGGACTTAGCCCGCTCCTCTGGTCCCTCCACGCCCTTCGGCAGCACAAGGGTCACCAATGACTCGGGCCAGTCTGCACCACTGACGTAAATATGATGTCCAGTAACCCCTGAGTCACTTCAGCTATCATTCTTATTTGTTCCTCTACCAAAAACACTGCCAGCAAAATCCTCTTGCTGCAGGAATTACAAGCATCAAACAGAAATGAGCTGCTTCCCAGCAGCTTTCACACCTTCTCCCCCAAAGACTTTCGGCAGAGCACTAACTCACCAGCTGCACAGGAATCAAAAAATATTATCTTAGGACAAGTGAGAGACATGGTTCCTCCTGCCACTTTCTTTCTACTTGCTGACACTGAATTTTGCTGACACTACATTTAGCCCAAAGCCTTTTCTTTGCATCTTCGCACTGTTTCATGCTAAATGGGCTTTGCTTTTCAAATACTGTCTTAGAAGTCCTGAAGCTTGTACCAAACATGAACTCTCCATCTCCAGGAAGGGGATGTAGATGTTTTACCATCATCTCTCAAACGTGCAGATGGACCCTGACTTCTGGAACAAAACAGGAATATATAGGACACAGGTGAGATGGGGTTATTTTCCTCATGGTGAAAGTATTTGAGCAGTTGTGCAGAATAAGGATATTTTCAAGTCTCGATACTACAGCAAATCCCCCAGATTAGGAAGCCGCTCTTTGCTTCCTTAGCCCTCTGGTCATGCCTCTCTACATAATGTCTGCGAGTGCGAACGCTTGTCTTCCACATGCTCACAACAGAGTATTTTCTGAATATCCTCCCACCTCCACCACTGTTACCCTGTGGCTTTTTAGAAAGGGAACACTCCACCACAGCACTCAGTCTGCCTTTAACCCAGATATTCCAGGTGGCATTTACTGTTCAACATAACTTGGTGTCAAACTTTTAAGTTTTAAATAGCCTTTAGAAAAACTGGCTTTAGCAATTATCACTTCATAAGGGGCAGTGGGAGTTTGAAGACTAAAATACAGAAGTAATAAAATTACAGCTTCCCACGCTACACAGGGAAATAAATTCTTAGTGGGAAAGATATGAGCTAGATGGGAACTAAAGGAAAAACAAATGAATTGTCTATTTAGCACAGCCTTTATTGTTATATCTTCCTTTTCTACCTAGTTTTATGCTGCAATCCAACAGTTCTTGACTGCATGCCCAATGATTAAAGCCCCCCAAGGAAACTTAAAACATCTCGGATCATTGTAATAGGGAGCACAACTCATTTACCTGTGTGCATGCAGACAGGCAGTATCTAAACATGGCTTGAAAAGGGTTTTTATCCAAACCAAGTCAACCAAGCTATGCTAAACATTAAATGTCAGATGGAAGCTTGCTGCTAGAGATAATGAAAAATATTATGGCTGTAATATAGCAGCAACAGGCTACTTTGGAAAAACAAACCAAAACACAAACCAGGACTGCAACCGTATGGAAGTACATCTAAGCCCCTCACAGGAGGCTCCTAATTATCACACTCGACATCGGAAGTGGCTATGTACCAGATAAGTACAAAAGAATTCCTACACACAGTCTATTAGTGTTCAGATGTCCTTCGGGAAGGGAGGCTCTTCACGGAAGAGACTAATTAAACACTTGCTTCACTTGACCTTGGCTATCAGCAATGCTATCAAGATGCCTCCCTTCTGATAAAGCCAAGGGCACACTTGTGCTTCCTTTCCAAGATCTTGCAGATCAGTTTGATGCACGTTCCACCTCAACTTCTGAACTTTTCTTCTCTCACCTCTTCAAGCAGGGTTTTATTTTTGGGGGGTGATCAGCCATCGGATGCCACTTGCTGCAACTATTTGTAGCAACCACCTCGGAGCGTAACTCAGCCTGCAGCATGCGAGAGTGCACGGGTGCTAGAGAAGACCAGGAGCTAAGAAGAGGTGTAAAATGTCAAAGATTCATGAATGTGAGCTCTGACAAGTGTGAGAACTGAGATCATTCAGGAATTAGCCTCCTGTAACTTGAAAGGCTGGTTAAACATGGTATCAATTAAATGCTCATATCAAATATACGCTGAGGGAACAGATTACTGAATAGTACTACGCACTTTTTTTAAACCAGCGAAAAAAGCATTCAATTTCTCTGGCCAAAATTAAATGAAGAGGGTGATTTCTCATGCTAAGCAGTGCTCCAGACTTTAGGTCTTGCAAACGGCAATATAAATTGGTGTTGGAGTAGCAAGCCATTTTTTTCCTTAGCATTTTTCCTGAAATGCTGGCTCAATACCATTTGGCATACTTTCAATCACTGATCTAAAAATTAAGTGCCTTGTTCTCATTTATCCTTCCAGCATAAGGAGGCCTCGATGTAATGTATGAGCAGGCATTAACTATTTCTTCACTGCAAGTTGTCCAATGCAAGGGACACAAGAACCTAAGAACTTGCAGGTAACTTACCGCCCAGTTTTCATCATGTTTGCCAGGTCCCTACGACTTCACAAATCTGTGAAGCACCGATGCTAGGAAGGGGCTACGATAAATCAGAGCAAACCCCAGTGCCTACACAAACATTAATTATCTTGATTTCCCCCCCTTTTAGCATTAGCATGTCAATGGTTTTTTTCTCTGTTATGAAAGCAGTGGATGAAGTGCAGTCGTTGTGAGATTTCATGCAAGATTAAAAATACAGATATTAATCTTTCAAAGGATTTGAAAAATAAGTCTCAGCTGCACAAGCTTCTGCTTTTAATGCATCTTAATTATTTAGGCAATGTGCTAGCAAAACACATCATGGGCTGCAGCATCCAGCACAAGTCAAACCAGCACTGCGGCTAGAACCTCCCAAAGAAAGGATCAGGAGCAGGATCAGGAACAGGATCAGGAGCGGGATCTGCAGGCAGCTGCTTCAAGTCACCTCATCTGGACAGCCCTTCCCACAAAGCAATGATACCCAACTCTCAGCTAGATCATCGTATGCTTTGGAGGCCAAGTCAACTTAAGCCAGGGCAGGTCAAGCAGCTGAAACAGCTAAATGGGCACAATCACATCATCACATTTGTGGAGGAAAGAGACGCCCAGCATTTGACCCCTAGCTGAAATGGAAACAAGTGCTTTAATAGAGTTCTGTCAGAGGAGACCCAGGGCTCCTCAGGTGATACATTTGGGTGAGCTCTACCTTACTTTCACAAATGTAGAGTGTTACAGCTACTGAAAGTGAAACACCTTACTGCTACGATACCAGTTATTTTCTGTGTAGCTCTGCTTATTTGATTAAAATAAAGGTGCACGATACCAGGCCATTGTGTCTGTGCTACTCCTACAGAATCACCAGAAGGCAACGTGTGCCACTCTTGTTCCTGCCTTGCTCCCTGCCAGATTATACTGTGAAGATCCTGTCTACACTGGAAACTTTGCTCTGTCCTGCGTCTGCAGGCAGGGCTACTCCCAAGGCCTCTCTTTTCAGCTCAGCATTTTGCTAGCAGCTTAGCAAAGCTTCTCTCAAACTGCCACACAATCACAGCCCAACGGGCTCAGTGCCACTTTCACTGAAGGACTCTCACCAGTGGCTGCCAAGGCCACTGCTCTTCTCTAGCAAGAACTGCACTGTTTTATTACTCAACTATCTCTTATTTCAGACTATATTTACACACCCATAACGCTTGATCCTGCTTGTTCAGCAAGGTCCTTCCCTAAGCGTACTTTCAGTAGGTAATTTCTGTTGCAGCTATGGAAGAGACACACACAGATGCTTTAGATACACAACTGCTCCTTTACCAGCTAAGAGGCATCTTTGCTCTGCTTTCTCACTCTCCTCGCAGTCTAGAGGTTCCCTTTCGTTCCTTGAAAGCCTGTAAGCACCAGAAGAGAGCTTTGCTGTTGGCACAACCTCAGAAAATTCCCAATAGAAAAACCAGTTTCAGAGGAGTACAGCAAACATCCTGATGATCCCGGCTACTCGGGCTACCCAGACGTAACTACGCAGGGATTATGCAGAGCAGTTACCCACAGAGCAAGGAAGATGACACAACTGCAAGAGCATCATGGCCTGTACCAATAACACTGGCATCCCCCAGCTGCTCTTAGACAAGAACTGTACTTTATCAATCCTTACTGTAATCCCTAAAAGGCTCAAAATAGTTTTGGTGTTACAGCCACCTGTATAACCGCTGCACGCTGCTATCACTCTCAGCAATGTACAGAAATTGTATCGAGGAAGAAAACCCATCCAAAGCTCTACTCATTGATACGAGTGGTCATAAGAAGTATTTTCTTTTTAAAGAAGTAATGCATTTTAATCTTCTGAGCTCCAAGATTAAATTTCCTTTTTTAGTCATAGCATCATTTATGAGTATTAATAACTTTATTCACCTCCAAAATCATCCCAAGTACCACATACACTCAATCTAAACAAAGGAAATGACAAATTGTGTCAGTGTTATTCTGCAGCACTCAACTTCCAGAAGTCCACACCTTAAAATCCCTTAGGGACTCAGAAAGTGGCTGACTAATCCTGTAACCACAAAGACAAGTTATCTCACTGGGTTTTTTCAGTAACCGAATTAGAAACCAAGCTAAAAGGTCAGTCTGTCTGGACAAGCAAAAAGAAAAAAAGCAAAAGAGCAAAAAAGGAGCATCACTTGCTTATAAAAAACGCTTGCCAGAGATTTGATTACGGAAAAGCACAGCAGAGGATTTTTTTTTTCCCTCTCTAAGTGATTATGCTTTAATTTTCTTAAGTAAGAGTACCAAAATACTGCTGGACATGCTAAAATAAATCATGTCATTGGGCTTTGAAGATCTGGCTAGCTGCACAAATCAACTGTAGAGTACATGGCTCACCAGTGTGGGGTTTTGTTCTTTTTTATTTTAAGAAAGGCAATCTGTCAGAAAATGCTGATTCCTTCAAACCACATAAAATTTTCTACAAATCTGAGAGGTTTCACTAAGTTCTGCTAGGAAGGGTACCTGGGTCTGAAATGGAGCTTCCCTCTAAGTCGATATACACTTTCCTCCTCTCTCTCTCGTTCCCAAGGGCTCAGCTCACTTAAGGATTAACAATAATTTTTTTATCCAGGATCATTTACCCTGAATAAAGCAGAACTGCTGAAGAAGTGAAAGTAAGAATACCTGAAGAGCGACGCCTTCATACAACATTGCTCAGTGCACTATAACCATGATACATAAATGTACCTGAAGTGGTAATGAACTGGTTATCACTACATCAGTATGTGAATATAGTCCATGCTAATAATGTGGAGACAAAAGTTTGCTACTGGTATATTAGCATCATTAATTTATCTGAGGCTCCACACACTCAGATCTGCAATGCGCAATGAGGGCTTAAAGCACGCAGATGCTGTTTGAGAGGCTTAAGACTACATCAACCATGGTCAGTAGCCTTCACAGAGAAGACACACTTCAAAATATTACCCTTTATTCGACAAAAGTTTTTAATTTTCATCTTAGTCTCCTCATTTATTTTTGACTCCAGGAGAGATGCTGAAGGCGGGTTGCTTCCAGGAAGACCACACCTGTTCCCTACCTCATGCACCCAAAAGCAAGGCTCATCACAAAGCCCAGGTCCAACCCTGCTCTGCCTCCCTCCTTCATGAAGGGAAAGCAAGCAACAGCCGCAATTTGAAGGCAAGGAAAATGGAAGAGTGAATTTCTGAGAAAGGAAAGTACAGGGATTTCCAGGGCATTTTGAAAAATGAATAGCTGCGTGGCCATGGGAGAGGCTGTCGTCTTTAAAACCAGGGGCATATGTTTAATATCTCAGAGACAAATATTTTTCTGGAACAGTCCCCTTGTGAGCCATCGCCACAAAATCCACATCGTGTGACCCTGCATGCCTCGCCACGCAAGGTTTTCCCAAGTGTCCACTATTGCTTGAGCATCTATCTATAATGATCCTACACAACGGCAGGACACAAAGCAAGAAGAAATTAAGCAACCCAATTCCAAATAATATTCTTTTCACACTGTATCAGTCTGTGTATTAGGCTGCGCTTTCTTGAAGGTCAGAGCTGGTGCTTTGAACCCATCAAGTCACTGAGGTTACTGAAGCAAAAGATAAGGCAAACCTCCCAGGATACCTGGGATGCTGGAAGCAGCCACAGTCAATTCCAAACCCCATCACCTCCTCTGTACAAACAATACCTCAAACACGTCTCACAAATGATGAAACTCCCCCCTGCGAAGTCTCCCGGAGGAAACACTCAGAAACAGCACGCACCAAGTAACACTGCAAATACCCAGATTCTTCTGCAGGGTTTATAGTAATACAAGAAGAGTGTGCACAAAGTCAAATGCACCAGGTCCAGAAGTCAGAGCTGAGGTAACTTTGCCCCTCCACAGTACAGCATTAGAAACTTGGCCAGGTAAGACCCAGCCCACTGGCTTGCCAGAGACTTTAGCCCCAGGCTTTTCCCTTTTTGTCCACAGACTCCATTCTCCAAGAGGCAGCTATATTCGGCTCCTGAGGCAGAGTCCCCAAAAGGAGCCCTTTTTGCTACAGATGAGAAAAACCTGGACAAGCTTGTCCTCTTAAGCTACATTACCCTTTACAAACATTCGTACTGACAGATGAGTTGTGAGAAGATTTTAGAAGCATTTCGAATAGATCATGTTTGAGCAGCAGTGTTCTTTCTTTAAGGGAGACGCCGTGCCAAGAACACACCCAGCCTTGAAAACAGATCTCAAGGCGTAACAAGGCTCAAACAGGTTTTTTCTAAAGGATTCAGTATGCTCAGAGATCTTTCCAACGTCACCCCTTCAATTATTAATTCCTCTTCCCTTTCTCTCAAAGCAGAAATGCACAGCCTGACTTTAAAGATACAGCACTAGTAGAACAAATTCCGCGATCAAAGACCCTGGCTGAAGTTGTCAGTCACTTAGCTCATCCACAAAACATTCAGTCAATGTCTCAGCTGATGAAATGCTACAGTAGGAAAGCAGCCTCAAAGATAGTCCAGGATGTCGAATTTACAAGTCTGAATACTCTGATATAAAGTTGATTTCAGGTTACATTCTTTCAGTCTCCATTAAGGACTATGACCTAAGCAATTCAACACAAACAACAGCAACTCAGTTCTACTTCCCACTCGCGGCAAGTTTCATTTAAAAGCCCTATGTCACAGAAGGCCTGCTCTACACTAAAATATAGCTAAACCCGACATTTTGACAGCAAGTTGTGGCAGTAAACGCTTTGCAATCAATGTCAGTCTGCACCAACGTGAAAGCAGGTGGTGAGCAATGACCCCATTGCCAAATGGAAGAGAGCAGAAATCTATTCTCTTCCGCAGCCACCGAACTACCTTTTTCAATTTCAAATATTGCTAACAAATTTTAAGCCCAATTGTGGCACCTTCTGGATGGGTTTGTTGTTGTTAAAAAGAGAATTTAGACGGGTTTATAAAACCTGCATATGTGGAGCTGGCTGTAAATCACATTGGTGGTTGGAAGCAGCCATGAATTTGATGAGGTTTGCAGTAAGGTTTAGTGTTTTCCCCACGCAAATGTTACAGAAGGTTCAAGATCACTTAACAAACAATAAAAGAGATAAGCAAGCTGTTCCTGGGCTTATTTTTAAACGACTGTATGTTTGATTACAAGGTGACAAAATGAACCATTTTTCCTTAATAAAGATGTCACAAGTTAGAAGTATTTGCTAGGAAGAACATACTAAATATGCTGAAAGGTAATGCTTAAAAGAAACAAAACCCATTACCAGAGCTTTAAAAATTCTTGGCAGATGGCTGAAGGGAAAAAAAGGAAATCCATTTAAGGGACATCAGTGTTATGAATCAAGGCAGGTGACATTTAAAACCAATGAATAAAACATCACAAAAACCTGTCTCTTTTTATAAATCATATTTCACAGTGGAAATTACAGCTAGGTACTACAGTTTAAGATCTCCCTCAATTAGAAGGAGATACCTTGGGGGGGCGGGGCGGGGTATGGGTTCAGGTTTGGAAATTAATAGTTGTCTGTTCTGGACTGTCTTCTGCTGTCAGAAAAAAATATTCTTTTTGTTAGAGTCTGGTTTTGCCCCCCAAAATTATGGTTTCAATGCTCTCCCTTTGAACAAAAGCTTTATTTTAGATTCAGCATAGCACAAACAAGTTTACTTGTTTCTCAACCAAGACTGAGCCCTAGTCCATAGGACCTAGAGAGAGATACCTGTCAGCCATCCCAGATTTGAATTTATCTCTCAAACTGATGAATGCCCTAGCAAATAAGTTCAATTTACAATCAAAGTAAGACTTGGAAGAAATCAGTACCCGAGAAATCATTTTTATTCCAGCCACCGGTGGGAAAAAGGAGTTCATGATGGATGAAGGGAAGAAATTTTTGGACAGAGAAATCCCTGAAGATTCACTGAAAGTGTTTGGTTTAGTCTTGAAAAAAGCATTACTGAAAAAGCCCTACTTTAACCAAACATTTTTTTTTCTTCTACACAGAACCACATCTATTCAAATGAATTTTTGGAGCATCAATCTTCATTCACCACAAGGGTCCGAGAAATTTGCTCTCTTAGAAAAGAAAGAAGGTTTTGCAACTTTCATGATAGTTCAATAGAAGTCAAGATTATTTGATAGTCAAATAATTCCATTTAAAACACCTGCAGATGTGCACACTATGTTTTGCTCCTGCCAAAGGGGATCAACTTCCTAGAGTCTTAGTAACCAGCTCAGATTATTCACTTGAATAATACAGATGGGAGAAAGGAGGAACAGAAAGATTAGTGCAGAGGCCTCCTTCTAACACCTCTACCAAGGTGCTTAAAGCTGGAAGTGAAAAGAAGATAAAGCTCAGAAGATCACAGCAGGGTCAGGAAGCACTATCAATTCATAAACTATAAAAAGTCACACAACAGCAGCTTGCTTTCCTTCTAGCACCTGCCTTATGCATGTATCCTCAGCATGCTTTCTTCCTACTGCTAGCAAAGACCCAAAGACCAGCTTGGGCAAAATGAGAGCCAATTATTTAGCCTCCCATCATTTTCAAAGCTTACAGCTGCACAGAAAATACTACCAAGTTTTTAATTGATTGAACTTTTAGAAGGACAAAAGGTAGTAAAGCTATAAAACATCAATATTAGTTTGCTAATAAATGCTATCCAAATGAACATTCAGAGAAACCAAAGACATCGACTGTTCCAGGCACTGGTAGACGACAAGCTGTTCACAAGACAAACGACACCTTCGCAGACAGAATATAATAAATTAGAGACTCTGGTCATTGTAAAGCAGAATGCGTTTACTGTTATTGATAAGCAATAAATCACCTGCCCTCTAACAGTTCCTCCCTATAAATCACTTCCAATGAAAGAAACAGATGGTTCCAGTATGCAGCCATTCTTCACCACAGAGAGCTGGGAGAAGAAATGCGTTGTGCTGAGTGCTATCCGTTTTTAACTGTAGTTGTTCTAGAGCGGCATAGGGGAAGCAGCAGGGCGCCGTGAGAGATGAAGCACTGTGCACTGCGAGATGCCAGCTGCAGCTTTTGCAGATTGCTGGCAGGGCTGAGCAGAGCACAGAGCTGCAGCTGCATCGCTCGCTGCACTCCCCTGGTTTGGACTCCAGCCTGCAGTAATCCGTCGTGGTTGGCATCCGCACCGCCTGGACCACACCTGATATGCGTAAGTAGACTCTGATCTGTAGACACCGTCAGGCTGGTGTCTACCACCAGATGCAGAAATACAATACAATCCTAATGTGATTTGAATTGCTTTGAAAGAATTAAGCTTTCTATAAACTTTTCAGTAAGAATATCACTCTCTTGCTATCACATTCTTTCAGATTTATCTAACTAGGAGGAAAAGGATTCACATTCATCATTTCACTGCAAACCAATAGCCATTTGTCCAATTGAACAAGCCAAAGACATCATTAGACTAACAAACTTTCCTTCTCTGCTGGTAAAGATACCAGAAGTGGGTTTGCTTATTGATTTTAAAAATCTTTGTTTTCATTGTAACGTTTCAAACTACTAAGTGAAAGCATAGAAGTGAGGATGTTAGTAATAAACAGAACAAGCCAGATGAGAGCAGCATAATGAAACATTGTCTTAGTAAATAGAAAACTATGTTTTTCTTTACTACTTCAAGAAAAAGAATTAGACCTTCACTTGGGTAAGAGGAAGGCTCACTTTTATTTACATTATACTTGTACAAAAGAAAGGTTTAAGAAAGTAAAAGCTCCTTCTAAAAGCTGCTTACAGACAGACACAAAAATATCTCGATTTCCTATCTAGTAAGGATAAATGCACATAGAGTTATCCAAAGTTATTTAAAGGAGGCTGCAGTTGTGCTACCAACTCTTGCAGCACAGATAACTCAAGAACTCCAACAGATGTGAATGTACTTTTAGAAACTGCACTTCATTAAAATGTAATGGTTTCTTGATATCTTGCTTCAACAGTTTGCCAGACCATTGCTTTGTCTCTCATCAGAACAAAGTGCAATTGTCAGTGTGAAATATGTTTCTGTTGCTCACTCCTTGTCCCACTGGCCTGGTGAACCATCCAGTTCCTACAGTGTCCAGCGCCAAGGAGCCCCTGGCAGGACTCAGTGTAAGGAAGAGGAACACCGAGCAAGAGCTTCCAAACAAAACCAAAGACCACTGTAAGTCATCTTGAAACAAAGATGGCTCGGTTCAAAATTAGTGAATTTCTAAGAGCACAAAAAAATGAAAAAGTCATGTTTCAACAGCAAGCTGTAGTCCAAGCCCTTTGGAAGCAACCCACCAGACAACTGGTTACTGGAAAGAGATCAGGATCAAACCCAGCCCTTCCTCCAACTCCTGTAACACTGCAAAGTCCTTCCTCTGCCCATCTCTGCCTAGCAGACTAGGGAGATGGAGACAGCGACTGGTGCTTGTACGTAAGAGCTCTGACCGTGTAGCCCTGGCAAAAGGCAGCTAATCCGAATCTGCATTCTTCCCCCAATTAGAGGCAATTAACAACTCCTTCCTTCTTTTGCCCTGCAATAATTTCAGAAGCAACAATTCTACTGCTTGCAGGAAGGTCTTTCCCCGCAGCAGAGAAACAGATGACACTGCATTCTGAAAAGTGATAGAGTCGGTTTTGGAACTGGGGTAAATCACACCAGTCTTTCCTGTCCAGAGGAATTCCCATCAGCAGCCAAAGTGACAGCTCTTGCAGGGAGCTCAGACGATGAGCTAGGTAGAGAGTAGCACTCATGGTGGGGAAACACAAGACCTGAAGCACAGGTCTGCTCGTGGCAGACTGAAGCGTGGTGAACCTGTGGACAAAGGCCATGACCAGAGCCATCTTCCACAGAAAGCAGAGAGATTTGCCACATCTGTTCCTTCGACTTCTGCAAACCTTGATACTCTCAAGGATATACGTTAATTTTATTTTTGTAAGGAAAAAAGTTCTGCTCCAACGAGAAGGAAAGTCCCAAATGCTGGCTGTTAATAACTGTACGAAAACAAAAGACCTGATTCACTAAGACTTAGCAGATGCAAGCAAATAAAGGTCTTCCCAAAGGAAGCAGGATACTTCTTAGAAGACACACATAAACCTTGCTCCTGAATGTCAGCTTCCTTCCCAGAGCTGCGGCAGCAGGACTGAGATCGCCAGTGCAGAAAACGACTGCTGATGGTTGCAGTTCTCCACCAAGGTCCTGTAGGTGAACGGCAAGGCTTTCCTTCAAAACCTCAGCTATCACCCGGTGTTTCACAGCAAAACACAGACAGCAAGAGCCGCTAAAGACAACGCAAAAATGTCTGTACTAATTAAGCTTTTGCCAGGCTGCCTTACACAGCCCAGGAATGACTGGCAGACACACAGGAGCTGGGATCAAAAAAGCCTTGGAGGAAACTGCTACAACTCCTTGCACAAAGTCTGCAGAAACCCTTGATGTCCTGCAGTACTCTTGCTCCAGTGCCTGTTAAATATTCAGATCCTATTTGAGTCCATATCTAAAACAAACTCCTAGGATACTTAATTAGCTTAGATTCACCAATACTCTGAATTAGAGTTACAGCCAAACCTATGCTCAACACTACAGGTATTAAAAATTCAGTAGGTGTATCATGATGGCAAAATTCAAGATTAACAGGGGCTCTGCTGCCCCTCATTTTCCCCAGTGAAGTTGCATTTACGAAATAAACCCAAAAAGGTTCCAGCTACCACAGGACATCAATGGGCGGAACCTACTAATTTGCTGTCACAATAGGCTCTCAATAAAGTGATCAGGAATAAAATATGCTGCATTCATGACTGGATGATCCACAAATACCTTGACACAATAGGTTTGGCAAGAGTAAAAGTCTTTCAAGCAGGGCCAGAATAATAAAAACAAGCGATCCCACTTTAGCCACCAGTGATGTTAGAATAGCGACCTGCTCAGAGCAATTAAAAGGCTTTTAAAATAGGAATAAGCAAAGGGGTTGTTGTATATAAGGGCCAGAAACACTGCACAATCAATTTTACTGTATGTTACAGTACTACTGAAAGACTACAGTGAAAAATATGTGATGTTGTCTAAACAAATCTTCTAGCATTATTAATTTAAGTCTGTGCAACAGTATGTGACTAATGTTCACTTGCAAAATTAAATTCAGCTACAGAAATTCTGAGATCTGATTATGGCAATTAGGAATCCTACATACAACGCAGCCTGCCCATTAACAGCTACCCCTGCAGCATTTCCATATTAGAGCTTGTTGTATTCTTCCTAAAAGCAAGAATTTTTGCCCATAATTAGTAATTTTTCCCCCCATGTTAAATAACTCAAAATGTTCTCAACATTTTGCATAATCGAGCAGGGCTTTAATCTTTAGAGATCATTGTTCAAACACAAGGAGGGATAAACACTAACACCATCGGGCACTGACAGATCAGTTAATAACTTCGACCTCAGAAATCCACCACTGGAAATACACTGGGGTTTTGCCATCTCAGATCACAGCCAGGACACAGCCAGAGCATCATGTTCGGGAGGAATGGAGCTCTTCACCTTTTAGAACAGAATCTCAGGGTTTCGGCTCTGCAGGGGATGCGGCTGACTTGATCTAACCCTTATCTAACATGACATTGCCATTGCGATATAAATAGTGTCTTATTTGCCTGCTTCAGAGGAACAATGTTAGTCAAGAAAAGGTCAAATGGTTTTGCTACAGGGGAAAGGAGCAAAAAAAATCTTTTGTAATTTAATATTGCCCTTTTTTTTTTAGGAAGATGGGAACTCCAGGTGATAGTCACACAGGAGGGAGAGGCATACAGAAGAGGAGACGAGCCATACTTATCTGGTCTGCAGATGCACAAAGCAATAATATTTCAATCATTTCTTAAGACCCGGGAAGAACTGGTATTTGCCCTGCATCTCGCTGATCTCATCTGCACTTGGAATCCTTCAAACTCTCCGGACAAAGTCTGCTCAAACCTGCCCACACTGTCAATGCAGAAGTTATAGCTGCAGGCAAGTCTAGGACAGTTGGACTTGAGACACCTACCAGTGAATGTATATTTTTTATTCCACAATGCTTATTGCGTTGATGCTTTCAATTAATAAAGCATTAATAAACATGACTTTTACCCATAGGTAGCCAAATTGATCCATTTCAGTTTTAAGTCTTTGATTACATTACACAACCTGAGGTTACTGCTAAGATAAGCACCACAGAAATACCTATATGTGTTTATTAAGACTGCTTCCAAGCATTTTTCTTATCCTACAGAAAAGCTCTGTTACAAAATCTGCAGGCAAGGCAGGTCAATATATTCATACACAGTTGAACAGGAGAAAAACATAAAGCTAGGAAGCAAAATTTCCACAAATTACTACATGAAGGTGACCCAAAGCCCGATTTATTGCTACCTTTTATTGCTTGCTTTCATTGCTTCCAGCGCACTGGTAATCCATGCACACGGCAATACTTCAGTACTAATGGAAGTCAGTAAACAAGGTCACACACGTGTCAAACACTTGCTTTGCACATTCTAAAAATATTTGTAGGTCCTCTTTGCTAGAATGGCACCGACCTTTCCTTGCATCATCTGCGCTGCCTGTGCTGCTCGCTGGGTGCAGTCTGAGCCTACAGCTCACGGTATGCAGAGTGGAATACATCTTACTCAGTGGAAACAAGGGTAATTGCTAAGCTTGTTATCAACCAAATTAGAAATTAAAATAATTACAGCAAATTTCCCCTTGGGCCATCTTCTGGAGACCACAAAAATTTTCTAAGATCCTCCAAACCAACCCATCTTTCCTGGGAAATACCACACATTGGAAAATGATTGTTTATCATTAAATGAAGTTACAGAACGTAAGGTGAAGGAGATAAATGGAGTATCTGACTCGACTGGAATTGTGTGTTTAGCCCAGACCCTGTGACACACAGCCTGACAAGTCAGCTTGCAGGTTACTTTTGCAAAATAGTGGCTTTAAGCCTTCAAGCTAAACATAACATAGTACAAAGGGCTACGAGACAGAAGGCAGCAAGTTCCCTTGGCCAGCCATCCTTTTCAGTTTAATAAGAAAATCTGAGAGGCAGCAGCAAAGACAATAAAATATGTGTAACTGCAGTAGTCTATGCAATCTGTACAAAAAGAATGAAAGGCTCCAGCTATTATCGCAGCCTTGAAGCAGAGCATCTCCCCAAGTCGTGACTAGCAGAGGAATATTGCTGCTTTGTGCAGGTAGAGTGAATCTCACCAACTACTGAATGCAGGGCGACAACCTGAGTCATGGGCAACACAAACAGACATCGTAAGGGCACACAATGCACTAAAAGCAAAAAGTGCTTGCACTGAAGGATCATTGAAAAGGAAGAGTGCTCAGCTGAGCATGCACCTGCTGGCATTTTGAACTCAAACCAGAGATTTGCCATCCTCACAGAGAGAATTAAATCATCAAATTTATGAATAGCGTAAGTCCTTTGGACTTCTGAACAGTTACTGAAAATTCTGAGCATGCAAACTTACGTTAGGAAGTCTGAAATGGAGGATTTGAAAGAAAGAAGACAAGCTTGATGTTTATATAATAAAAGAAAATCCAGCTTGAGGAAAACAAACCAATTCAATGGTTCTAACACGACACATTCACGATTTGCATTTTCCAACTGCCATTTGGAATTGTATTTTTTTATTTTAAATGCTTAATAGGGAAGTAAAGCAAGACAGCTTGTACTTTCACATCCTCAGGCTTTTTTGTTTGTTTTTAAACAAGGGAGGTATACAGATAATGACTGGTTATGATTACTGAGAAATACTTAAAGAAAATGAGTTTTTCAAAATGTCCCATCCAAATGCATTAGCAATTAGAATCTCCTCAAGTTTCCATTAGTCTGTCGAAACAAGAAATAATCTTAGAGCAGCCCTGACTAAAAGTCTTAAAGATTGTCACATTGATTGAATTTCAAAGTATAGACTTACAAATTCGTAGTCTCCATCCTGTGGTACTTTCCAATCAGAAGAATTTTTTGTCTGGCCAGATACATTCTTCCCAAAGCTATTGATTTGATTCTCCTTCTCCTTCTGCTCAAAATATTCGAGGAATGATGGTCTGGCAGGCTGCATCGTTTCATCCTTCCCTGAAAATATTAAAAATAAAAAAAATAGTTGCTTTGAAAACTATATTTTCAGTTATGCTGCCTTACATCATGTCCAAAAGTGATTTCATTTTTTTAGCACACAGTAAATCACGTAGTACGGCTAAAGTACTATTTTTTTTAGCAACTCTTCAAATGTAAAACTGACTGTCCAGTGAGAAAACTGGAGAAGGGAACCTTAAAGCCCACCACACAAGCGATTACAATGCTGGAAGTCCTGGCCTCTACATCTGTAACCCAGCCATCAAAGCACCTCACCAGGTAACGGAGCTTCACGTGCTGAATGCTAGCTAGAACTAAACTGCTACCAACTAGAGCACGGCCTTTCCCATCCCAGTCAGGCTGCATGCACTGCAAAATACGCAAATTGCCCAAACTATACAGCCTTGTTTTACAAAGAAAAGCTCATTTTTCTATCTATGAATTGAACAGTACAAAAGCGAGACTTTCAAAGACCACATCTACCATACAAATATCACATAACTTGCCTTGGGCAGAAGCAGTTAAGTTCTTAATTTCTTGGGTAGAAAGGATTAATTCATTTACAAAGCTTTTTTTCTTTCTATAAAAAATTAGTAAGTTTTCAAGTTTACTGCCCTAGTTTTCTTTTTATAAGTTAATTTCTCTGAACACACTTTTTTAGTGGATTACTTGAATAAGCCATATAGATAGATTAACCACTCAATTCTAGACTGCATTTCAGAAACTTGGAGCAATAAGAAATTGGCAAGGGTACAGAGAGAAAGAGGAGTCAAAATTAGCCCCTAAATATTAATACTTGGATTTTTAAGAACAGGTCTCATAAGCCTCCCAAACACCACTCAGTAACAAAGAGTTCATCTGTACTGATAGAAGAAAGTATATAGCCCAGAGCACAACGCTTTAGCACAACTAGATTTATGTTATCCTAATTTGTCTAAATTATTCTTTAGAACAAGCAGAAGTTGAAAGAAAAGGAAGAAAGATGTGGATCCGTTAAGAGCAATGAACTGGTAAAACCCAGTCTCATTGGGTGCCCAGATATGTTGGGTGGCTGGTGGGATTGAGGATACACTAATGCATCACTTCTTCCGTCAGCCGTTGCACCATCCGTGCTCATGTGATTTAAGCACCACTCCATACAAATAAATCTGACAACCCATTCACAAACAGGTTTCCATCACTGAAGGAAGAAAGGCAAAGTCACAAGTTCCCAGATCCAAGCAGATCCCCAGTGCTGGCTGGAGAGACAGGAGGTGGCCTCTGGGAATGGAGGCAGTTTCAGCCTGAGGGTGATGACAGCACGGTAGGGAAGGAAGCGATGATAAGAGAGATGCTGACAATACAATTCCTAGCAGAGACTGCATAAAAGCCAATACAGGAACAAACTACAAAATTTAACTTCACAGCAACTCAAGACTGAAAGACTTTCAGCATCTCCAAAGGAATATTTCCTTACTAGTGTAACTGGGACAGCATCAGATGGCTGTAAACCAGCCTGTCCCATGAGTTACGCTGCAGCTAATACCTTGTAAAGACTCTCAGTTTGCCTGCACAGCAAACGTGCTTTACGAGAGCTGCACCACAACATCTGCAAACGCAGCTGAAGTCTGCGTGCAGCTGAATGCCATCGTGCTGCTCTTTGTGATAAAATGCCTCACAAAAACCCGTGAGCATAAGAGAAGCAAGCACTGTAACAGTACCTAATAAAACATTTCCGTTCTGATAAAATACGGTTCTCTAGGCATTGGGGTAGGTTAATCATACCTGAAACATGTTTTAATCAATGCAGAAACCACAGTTTTCTGACAGCAGGATTAGGACTAGAGTCAGCAGAAAATGGCATCAGAATAATTCTGGACTGTGAAAATAAGTTCGCCGTTGAATGCCATATATTTGAAATTATATCATCTGTCAGGCAGGCAATCAACCAAAAGTTTAGAGCTTCAGACAAGCACACAGGGAATGGAGCCATCCTTTGATGGGTTTGTGGGGTCTGCATAACATAGACCCTCTCCGACAGGAGTCTGTCGGCAGCAGGCGACACGACACAGTCCTCACTGCTTCCTCTTGAAAAAACACTACTCTGGAATCCCATTAAGATTTAATCACCAAGTATTATTCTTCCCCATAAAACTGCCATCCAGTGATCCAGAACTTTTCTGGCAGACGCTGTCTGATCCTCAGACAAGCGTACAAATTTCTTAGTCGGTTATGAGATACTCAGTCTATAGACATGTTAAATGCAGAACAAATTTCTGCAAAGTATGAGAATTCTTGGCAGGATATTTGGGTTGTGATCCTGAGAGAAGCGTGGTTCTACACAGCCTGAAATGTCACGATGCATTTTGTAAAAGCACTGCATCGTCCTGCCTCTCCAGGGTCAGCTAAAAGCTCAAGCATGAGCTGAAGTGCTTACACTTTTGCATTATGACAACTGGAGCAAAGACAAATTATTCTACCCCTGGCAGTAGTTCCTCCTTTTTTAAAAAACAAAAACAAAAGCCTCATCATACCGAATTAGCTCAAGACAGACACCTTCAGACAGGCTGCATGAAGGTCAGGCGGGAAACACGGCTCTGAAGTGAAGAACAGATTTGCTGTTGGGAATAATTACTGAAATACAATAGCAATCCAATTACTGCTAAGTGATAAAACATTTATTTATAATGAAGCAAATATACCCCTTGCATCCTGCTGCAGTCCAGCCTGTTTGAAGCAGAAGGTACATTGATATGGCCAGTGCTGGCAATTCTTAACACCAACAAATTTGGTAGAATTAGAGGAATAAAGGCCAATCTATACCCAGCTACCAACAGCCAGGCAAGGTCTCAGTAATTCAGGCTCCCTAAAAAAAAAAAAATAAATAAATCTAAATCAAGCTTGGATTGTATGTTTTGAGAACAACTGTTTGCAGCACAGGAGACTTTGAAAGCAAGTGTTTCACTCCAGTGACATTGGCTTATTCAGTTCTTTTCTATGCTTTTTTTCCTTTTCAAAAAGACTGTTTGCTCATACCAGAGCTTAATTCACTTAAAATAATCATGTTCATTTTCCCACAGCTCATATTTTACCAAGAACTGTAGTATTTATAAAGCAACCAGACACATCTACTGAATAACCACCCATTGTAGCAACACTGAGTTACCAAAAGGCAGATCCAAAGCCAAGCTCTGTTTAATAAAGCTGTTCTCGTAAAGAAATGAAACAGACAAAGGAGGAAGCACTTGAAGTGGTGGTGGTGGTAGTTTACAATCCTGGATTTTCAGCCCCACCAGCAGAAATCACAGAGAAGCTGGAGGGCTGCCTGGCACCCATGGGGTCTCTGCCATGTGGAGAGGGTGGGAGGGAAGGCATTTGTTCAGTCTGGGGAGGGCAGGGGAGGCTCCAGTCACCGTCTCCCACCCCATCAGCCCATTAGAGCCCTGCTCTCCCCAGCAAAAGGTTGATAGGAGAGGTCTGAACTTCAGCGAGGGCAACTCGGCCACACATAAGGAAGAAAACTTTCACGAGGACAGCTGTGCAACAGAGCAGGGCTGGAGTGACTGACCAAGCCCTGGGAAACTGGGTCTGGCACTGCACTAGGTCCCAGCTATCATGCAGGGAGCCAGACTGACGGTCTCCAGAGGTCCCAGCCAAAAGCCAAGTGCTCCTGCGACCCACGCTCCTCACACCCGCTGTCACACACCTCTAGCCACACAGTCACCTTCTGCGTTTCCAAAGCATGCAAGAATTCACTTTCAGCTTCAGTCATCAATTTTAGTTCATTTCTACATATCAATACATTACATTGCATCTTTACCTAGTGGTTTGGGTTTGTTATAAACTCACTAAAACATACATTGCTAATTAACAAAGAATGGGAAAAAAGATAATATAAAATGAAAAATATCTGGAATACAGATCTAATACGTCTGAAATGCTAGTTGCTGCTATGATCTCAGTCGGCGTGCGTATGCAGCAAGACCAACAGGAACGCTCCCGGAGACAGAAAGACATTACACCAAATCAATTATCAGCCCAGCATGACTGCATTTCTTTTCGTCAATCTTGGCCCTTAAGAACAGTGTCACCTTTCCAAAGACAATCTGCTATTAATTCACCACAAGAATCACACCACTATATCTTTAAGATTTTGGTTACAGGCAGCCAAAGACAAAAATCGATCACTGCTATTTGCAGAGACTGCTGAAAGATGGCATCGCACTAAACGTGCCTGTGCCAAGAAGCATTTAACTTCCTACTTTTATAGGGTTAGTCTAAAATAAGAACATTTGACAGAAAGTGAGATCAAAAGTGTGGCAGAGAAAAGTCTTTTATTAGAAGGTCACTCTGCGGTGACAAGAAAGGCTTCTCCATGCATTTATTTTGGAACCTTAGGAGCTGCTTGTAAGGATGAGCCGCGAGAGCTCCGTGGAGCCATTAATAGTTCACCATTTCGATACGCAGTCATCTTTTTAGGAGCTGTATTAATTACACAAATGGAACACCAGAGCCGTGCTGGAACCGGCCCAGCTGACTGCAGAACTGCAGGTTTGGGATAGCTGTGGGGAGAACAATGCTTGTCATTAAGCCTGCCGTGCGGCGAAGAGCAGAAGCTCTCTGTGGAAAATTCACAAGTGCTGCCTGGTATAAAGTCATGTTTAGAAAAGTGTAAGAACATCAGTATTGTGGTGTGTGAGAATACGAAAAGATCTAAAATTGGTAGGTCCAAAGTTAAGAGTGTGAACAACAAGTAACCCCTAATATTTTGATTTTTAAAGAAGTTTACTGCTGATTTCAACATAATGGATCCTCTCCTCTGCTAGGCTACAGCAATGACAAGTTTTAAGGGAAAACTAAACCAATGTGCTCCCTCCTGAAGAAGTCACCTGTCTGAATACTCAAGGGAATGAAGGAGGTCAGCGTCAGTGGCTGACTGCAGCATACAGACCTCATTACACTGAGCAAGAGATGCCAAAGAAGGTGTGGAGAGCCCTGACGACACTTCTATCTGATGGCTGCAGAGAACGTAGAATGATAAAGAACGAAGAGCATAATCACTTAAACCAGCAATGGGTTTACTTTTTTTCCCAGCAGTAAAGAATATCCATGAAAACAGACCATTCAGTACCACCCAGTCCCAGAAATCAAAGCACTCATTTTCTTGATTTGTTCAATTAGCTCTCACAATTGAAAATTTTCACTCATGAGCTTTAAAGGACCACTTCAAATGGAAAGGGGGATTTAAGAGTCCTTCTATGTATCTGAACAAGTTTGCCGAGTAATGAAACTAGGTTTTCTGCTTTTCTCTACAATTATTCTTCTCTACTCAAACTCGACAATAGAAGAATCCTTGTTTTGTTATCCTTTCCTCTTGAAAGAGATTGCTATTATCTACCCAGAGTGAATTCTAGAGTCACAAAGCTTGCCATGAGAGAGAAAGATAACCTCAGGAACACTATTTGTGTGCTCTTCACTCAAGTCAGTTAAGTTATTGCAGTTCATACTTGAAATACCTATTCCTGAATCCACAGTGAGAGTTTTCTTCTACCACAAAAATTTGAGCTAGACTTGAGGCTGGGAACAGTTAGGAAGCCATGCTATCATACAAATCCTTCTACAAATAAGTGATCAATTACTACATTAGTGATATCAAAATAAAACATGATACTTGGGACATGTATACGTATTTGTCGAGATTTCAGGAGGCTGCCGTCTTTAGAAAGATAACTGGCCTCGGCCAGAGAATATCTGTGTTTATGAGAATGAGGTGTCAGAAGCAACAAACCCAAAAATTCTGAAGTTGACTTGTGTTAGGAAAGAATCATGAAGCTCAGGAAGTTGCACCCCTGTGAGCAGGAGTTCAAACCAGAGATGCAGCCAGGAGCACTCACGTTGACTTTAAGGAAAGCAGAGCTATCGCTGCCTTAAGTCAGATGTAATGAAAGGAAGGATCCCCTGGGAGAAGCAGTAGAGCCTTCTGCTATCATATGCAAGATTATATAGTCCCTTTCACAGAGTGACCAAGATCTACTGTAAAGCAATTGGTTTGCTTCGTCCTTGCTGCTAACAAGCTTGATGTTCTCTTGGAGTTATAAACCCTCTCATTTCCAGCCTGAAGTTTATGGGTAGCCAGTGTACACGCACTTGTTCTTGAGTGAGCCTCAGCTCTTCGGCATTCAAACCATTATCCTCTGCAGTGTTCACCTTCCCTCCTTGCCCTTTTTAATTTTCCTTTTTTTTAGGAGTTCCAATATCCAATGTCATCTTTCATTTTAATGGTCTGAATAAGCATAGATCTTCACTGACTTTTCACGTTAAGAGACTCGGTGCCCAGTAGTCTCAGCACTTCTGTCTGCCTTAGATTGAATTATTTAACTTTAAGACTAAAAATGCACACGTATTTAGGACGCACAAAACAGTGCCTGATGATTACGTGCAAGCAACACTTCATTAATATTAAATTTCAAATGGAATTGCAGTTTTACTTGCTTCAGGCTGTTTCTTAGAGATCACAGATGAACTTTAGCAGTTGGACAGCATTTGTACAGTTTGAAGAGGACTGTCATTTTATGCAGCAGATCAGAGATACCAATTTATTCAACTAGAGCAAGAAGTGCTCCATCATTAACGAATTCACCCCATGGCAACCCAAGCTGAGATCTCCTCACATTAAAAGCAGGCCACAGTAACACTTCATATCTATTGAAGCTTATGAGGACAAATCTTCCCATAATTATGTTTTATTTCAAATTAAATCGAAGCAGAACTTAGCTTACAGGCCCTGTTATTAGGAAGGAGTTCCTAAACGACCACAAAAATCAATGCTAGGTATCCTAACTAATCCCTTAATGAACATAAGACATCTACGTCATCCAAAAAGAGGAGTACCAACAGCCATCCAAAGCTGTGGTGAATGTAACTGAGGATACTTCCAGAAAAAGAGGAGGAAATCCTTACAGTAACAAAAGCTGTTTAAGACCAGGTTACCTCCTTTTGGATCTCTTTGACATAAAAACCTCAGAAAAGATTATAAATATCCAGCAGCTCTCTTCCTCCATCACAAGCTTACAGTGGACACCTTACATCTTTCATCTCATTAGCCTGAATCACTAATTTAGTCCAGCAACCAAAGTACGGAACACAGGCAGCGAGATGTGAAGGTGCATCAAGAAAGAAGTGAACATTTCATACCCTGCATTGTCTGGCTCAGGTTCTGGTGAATCTTAACAAGAAACCACCTTATCAACAGGGATGCAGTGTCCAGGTGAGTAATAGCTCAGGCTCCCCAAATGGCATTTAACCAAGTAAGCATTTGCTAACAGCCTCTCAGTTCATAACCTGGAAACTCATTTGCTTATCTAGAGAGGACAGAAAGCACCACGGTAAGGAACATTTTTTCCTGAAGCCTAAAAATCTGCTAGTAAAAATGAATTTGGTTTTAAACTTCTGCAATTAAGGAATTTAATAGAGTTTTCCTCACTCCTGCTCAGGATGACAGCTTTCTCCAGGGTTTCTTTTGATCCAGTAAGTGAATTTAATCTTAGAAGAAAAGAGTAGGTTTCAGTCTGCCTGTACGTGCAAATGTGTATGGGACAGAGATGTACTTACTGATTCACTACTGCTCTGTTTCTTGGTTGAGTCTCTTGAAACATGCTGCCACCTGAGCCAAACATATTTTCCATCTTCCTTAAGACAATACTTCTGTCCAGAAAAAACACAACCCTACTTTCTATCCCCTACCATCACAAATACATGGGTGCTCAATAATAAAGCATTTCACACAGCAATTTTTGCTGTGTCTAACCCATCTCTTTCTCTGATTTCAGCATCTCTGAAAACATAACTATTAACAGATGATTAACTTTGTATAAGCATTAAATCTTTGTCAGCTATTCAGGACAATCAAAGGTGGACAAGCATCCAACTCAGACCCCACATTTAACTGTTCTTCATGCCTCAGCCTGCACAGAAGCACTATTTGAATTGCTAACACACTGCACGGAAGTCCAGCGGCCTCCCACTATGCAAACAGAAAGCCAAAACCCACAGCAAAAACCCAACAACAAAATGCCAGCACCTAAAACTCCTGCCATGGCTCGGAAATATCGCGTGCATGGCCACACGCCTTTATGTCATTAAACCGGGCCGGCTGCTGTTTACATCGAGTTTGCCTGCAAGGTTGCTATTAAGATAAAAGTCCAAAGCAACACAGCTGGAAGACTTATATATAGATTTATATTCTCTACATCTGAAGAGTGGCAGTAAAATGCTGCTTACAGTTCAAGAATTTAATCAATGTAGGTGTTTCTATAAACCACGTGTCATTTAAATGCATGGCGCTAGGAGTGTTTTATGGTCCAATTATGCCTAAATGGACAAATTCATTTTAAACACAGAACTGTGCCACTGGACATCAATAATACTAAGTAGTGCGAAGCTGCTACGAAGAGCTATCATCTGCTGAGAAAGAAAGGTAAAACACAGCCAGTTCCTCTGACACAGACATGACGTAAATCCTGACAAGATGTGGAGCTATTCTCTACAGTGCCCGCATGAGCAAGCCGGATAACACGAGTCTGCTCTTTTGGATAACTACAGATGTTCCGCCACCAATGGCTACCTCAGCTACACACGAGTGATGCTTTATCCAATTATAATAGTAATGCAATCACATTGCCATCTGTATCCATATCCATTCTGTTGGTCACGTCACAGCTTTTGCAGCCATTGCTTTATATGAAAAATTAGAGATTAATTAGACGAGACAAAAAGTGTCCTGAGCCTTGGCAGTTCATGTCACCCACTGGACGCCTCACAAAGCCACCAAGACTAACGAGCTTACTCTGAATCATTTTTCTAATAGGAAATTGCCACGTTTGCATCTCAGTTCATTTAATTTGCTAATGAAACCCAATCTCCCCTCAAAAGGGGAAATAGCTTTTTAAAAGGACACAATTACATTTAGTAGCACAGCCATGGTAAAAGCATAACAAACCCCAAACCATCCTTAACTTTATTATAAGAATTAAACCTAGAATTTTTTCTTTTAAACAATCACAAACAATTAAGAATTTTACACTATCAAGGTAGAGGCAACAGCATTATCAGAGCTCCTCATCTACCTCTGCACCAGCCACTACTGAATATTCGCCGCACTGGCAAACTGCCCCCATCCCCCCCCATTCCCCGTACCCCCCCAATTCTTCCACCCTCTCCAGATCCCTCATTCATCCTGACCCAAAAATCAGACAGACCAACTCATACCACTCTTGGCAGTTCTACATTCTCCGGTGTAGTTTTAATGCTGCTTAAAGAAGCCAGAGGTACAGTAACATAGAAACTAGGGCAGATTACAGTACCTGACAAACTAAATCCTGTTTCACTTGGATCTGATCCTACTGCAAAGTCCAAGAACGGCAGTATGTTTATATGCTTTATTATAAAATTATGTTCCACTCTTTAAATTGAAGCGATAAACTCATGCCAAATTTCCACTAAAAAGCAGAAAAAGCAAAAATGAAAGTAAGTGCCGCATTATTTACTCTCACTACATATTCTCTCATTGAAAAATTTAAAAAAAGATTACTTCAGACATATTCACCATTCGAAAGTCATTCTAGCTCTCCCATACAATGGAAATGTCTGTTATTATAAATGACTGTTCATCTATATTTGTTCAGCTGCTTCCAAATTTTTCCTGGAATAGTTTAACTGCAATCCATAAGTAATCTGTTAGCAATCGATTTATAAGTAAAATTTGTCGCAGCACAGTTTAGTATCTGTAATTTCAGGCAATCACTTGAGTGCTTTCAAAATGCGTAACGGCATGTCAGAGTGACATTCTTAACGCTGCCTGAATATTTATATTGAGTGCCCAGAAAAAAGCCAAGCAAATGAAAGAAATTAAGGAAACAGAACTATACCGCAATTGACTACAAAACAAAACTTCCCCATAATGTAAAATTCTGGAATTTAAGAATGCTTTTCCTCTGCGCTTTCAAAGTCATAGATTGATCTATGCAAGAATCACTTCCAAGGCTACAGGAAATTATTTACTAGAGACTCTGAAGACAATCCTACCTAAAGCATCATATTTCCATGTCCTGTAAACACTAGTGAAGAGACCTATTTATGTTTTTAAAATTGGGAGGAAGGGCTAGAACAAGCTCAGAAGCCTGCAGTGAAAAAGCCCAAGGCAGCTAGGAAAGCTAAATCCTCCTAGTAATGCCATGCAAGAAAAAAAATCAGAACTTTTTTATGGACTTAAAACAGGTTTTATTGTGAGTCATAACGCAAGCTGCCAAGGGAAATACAGACTTCTTTAAAAATACGAATCAATGAAGCTTCTTCAAATTCAATGGTTTCCAAATAGGATTATTACATTTATCCTTAAGATTAAAAAAAGAGCTTGCTCCAGAGAGTTCTGCAGCAGGCTGATGAGCTATACAGTTAAATCAGTTTAACTGAATGTTGAGAGAGCATGAATACGGAAACAGTAAGCTGAGAAATGGAGCTATAGGCAATTTCCATGAAGGGCAAGCTGCTCAAAGACACTGCCTCGCGGCACTCGAGAAAAACACAGAACTGCACTGTGCAGCAGCAAAAATTTCAGCACTGTGACACTGGGGGAGAAGGATAGTAAGGTGTTAAGGAAAAGTTAAGTTTTAGCCTGGTACAATCATTTTCATTAATATTAGATTTCTTGGAATTAAAGTTATCAAAGTGCAGCATAACCTGCAGCAGAGAGCGCCAAGCGCATCTCTGTTTCCCTAGATATTGCTGTATTGAACCTGTGGGTAGGAGAGCAACACCTGCATCAAACATCGCTTGCACCCAGGATCTCAAAAAGCTTCCTCCATAACGCAGAGCTGCCCACGCCCTCCTGGTGCACACGCAGCATTGAACACTGCTCAGATACAGCAGCAGTTGAAGAACAGAGTGGTTTTAGGAAGTCTGAAGTCTAAGAGGGGTTTAAAATAAAAACTCTACTTTCTAGTCAAGGAGATCTGGAGCTCTTGGAGCTTGTTCTGGAGCTCCCTCTTGAGGTTCGATACTACACTACACTAAAGGCACTGTGATACTCTTACATCTTATTCTGCACAAAACAAGAGTATGTCCTTGCAAAAGAGATATCATCAAACACATCTCTTCTAATCTCTGCACACTAGTTTGTAGAGAGCATTAGATGCTTCTGAGCTACAAGTGTCACAATCTTAAACAGATGACAAGAAGACAAGCATATTAAACACAGGAAGATAAACTGAAGAGGTGCTTTACTTGAACACCTTCAGTAGCCAGCACAAGAGCACCTCAGCAGTAGAACCTCTCTTAGAGTGAATCATGACGTGGAACAGCACACATGGATGATGAGAAACTAACAGTGCTGTCTATTTATAAAGCAACGGCAACTTCACTTGATTTATTTAGCCTGTCCCATTCCTTAGGTGACCTTTTAAGCTACTCCAAGCATCCATCATCTCCTTACCAGAGCTACCTTGTTCGACAAACCTGATGGCATCACCCCATTGACTTTCTTGCCACAAGCCACTACATGGGCTGGCCCCTCTGTTTTTTAATGTGCTGAATCTGTTTGCCAAAGTTCAGAAAACTCTTTGAACAGGTTTTGCTGAAATTTCACTCTGGTCTGTTAGGGGAAAACAGGATCCTTCCAGAAGCTCTAGAGGGCCACCACACTGAAAAAACTCTCAACAAAGAAATTCCTGAGTTGTTTTCCAAACTCCTATCAAGACTTTTTTTCCCCCCCTTGTCCCGCAACAACTAAAGGTTAAGAATCCAATGGCCAACGAAGCATTTGGAAGCAGTGCAAGAGCCAAAAGAACAAGCCTTGACTACGATGGTCGTATTTTAGCAATGCTGAGCCCCTGCTCAGCACTTTACTCAGTCCTTGACCAAACATCCATGCTGGCCAGCTGAATCATCCATGACCTCTGCCTCTACGCTATTGAGGCTACCCAATCAGTGGGAACGGATCTTTATGAGAATCCATAATTGAGAAAAGATTCCTTTTCTTCTAGTCATGGAGGCTCTCCCTGCCATCACTTTAATGAAAGAAAACCAAAATCCAAACCACAAGCATTTTAAACCCTTTTCCAGGTCAAGCTCTGAGATCTTCCACAGACTATCAGGAATCAAAGTCACATCATTTTAAATCTTACATCCTGTAACAAGGCTTGTAGTTTTAGTAAGCTTTTCTATTTTACAGCAGAACACATTTTCAACTTGAATGTCTCAGAAAAGCAACAAATAGCTTATTCAGTTGTCTTTACTGACAAAAGAAACACTAAAGAAACACACAAGTCTAGAGGGATGTCAGTGCCTCCCACTGCATGCCTTGTTTTCAAAACATGCAAGGTTATTTCTCGGAATTGTAGCCCTTAATGGGATGCATCAGTTCTGAAACAGAATGCCAGGTTACAGCCAGATCACTTAAAGCAAGACAAAGGTTTTGATTATCCCTATGGTAGAGTCTCTATCCTCTACATTCTGTAAAAAAGACAAAACAGACAAAGAACCAAACTAACTTGCTAGAAGCAGATCTCATTCCATCAGCACAGAAACTTGCGGAAATTGTGCACAACTCAGCTATACTAAGTGTCAGATTTAAAAGGAATGGCTTGAAATTTGGATCCAGAAAGAGCCTCTCTTCTCTACTACCAGAGGCCAAAAAGTTTCATCTCCCTACAACAAAAAGACATCACAATAAGTTACCAAAACTATCGCAGCAGGTTGGGAATACAAATCATAGCTCACATTAACGACTGGAATATTAGTTAGGGCCTAGAGATGTTTTCTTACTTTTCATGGTGCCCTCCTCTTCTTCCTCTTCTGTGTTTATGACCATTGTGCCCAACTGGGATTCCAAGGTGCCATCGTGTTCTATCATTGTGTTGGCTCCATCACTCATCGTATTGACAGCTCTTATGGTACCAGTTTCATCGCCGCTCGCCCTCACCATGGTGCCTGAATCTGTTTCATCTTCTTCCTGTACAAGGATGCCATAAATATTTTTACTGATGGTGGTAAAGTCCCATGAAGAATGTCTGCAATCAAGGACACTGGCAAGACTCATTAACTCAGAGATTTTTTTACAAACACACATAGAAGCAATACTTTGTTTTATGCACTCAGTTCTCTCCCTGTCATCTCCAAACAGGTAATGAAAAGTCTTCATACTTTTCTGCTGACATGATAAATAAGAACAGATAAATCAGCAGCAGAAGCTTCCCAGTGCAAGTGGTATCTCATTTCTGACCTGGTGACCTGTCTGTAAGAGTAGGTTACAGAACGCATTCAGTCCTTAGTGCTTTTAAGCATGTTACCAGTTTTTAACAGTTGACCTAAAGCCCCTATCTCAAGGAGTACAGCTCACTGAGGAGATTTGTTATCAGACAGCACTGGACAAAAATGACCACCCTTTTTTTTAGGAGTCTGTCTTTAACATCTAGATAGTTTTACCTGCTAAAAACTTCAGAAGTACTGAAGAAAAATGAACTGTCTTTGCAAATCTTTAAAAAGGAATGAAATTATCAAAGTCTAGTCATTTTTTCAGATGAAAATTCTTTATGTTTCCATAATAACTTCTGTAATAACATTACAGAAGTTTGAATTATTGTGTCAAGGCTGAAGAGACTGACTCTGTAGGAAAACACAAGCTCACACAAATTCTGATAGGACAACTTCCTGGCAGATAGTTACGTTAGCCAGAGGCAATAGTTTCATCAGGTGGTGTGTGCTTCACTAAGTAAATCTTGTTACTAGGATTTCATGAAGAACAAGGTCAAAATTCCCACAATCCATTTAGTTTCCTGGAAATGCGGATAGGGTATCCAGCTACAACAGTCACTTCCTAGGTTTACAGTAGAGTTCCTAGGCATCTCGGCTTGGATGTTCATGTTTTGTTAGAATGATAAAGTTCAGTTCTTTGTGTGACCATGGGCTTACTGATCTGTATTAGTGCTAGAGGGAAAACATAGGTCTTGCACACGAAGCTGTAACAGTCTTCTTGAAAGAAAGCAGCAAATCCCTCCACACTGTGGTGTTCCATACGTTTTATCTGTTCGGTTAAGAGTGTTGGTATAATTTACTTCCCAACTTCAAAAACAGTAGCAAGAGGAGTAGAAAACTATGTGAGATGCTAATGGTGGAAAAGTAGTTTTATGTGGAGATGAATGGGTGAGAGGAGTAATGCATTTGTTAGCTAGGTATCATTTAACACAGGACTGCAGCAGCAATTTCCACAACAATTGTGAAGTGCTTGGGAACACTTTTCTGCTAGCAGACACGGAGTAGAGAAGCTTCAGGAAAACACACGCACTGACAGAGACCACTCACCTCCACTACATAGACAACATCTCCCAGCAACATGACCCCAGATCAGTCAGAAATGAAGAAGAGAGGGTAAGGACAATACTCTTAGAGTCAACACCATGGCAACATGACCAATAAAGTTATTTCCAAACTAAATAAATAGTCCGTCCAAAACCGCAAAACTAGATGAGCAATGTCTTCAGCATAGATAATGCAGAGCATGCTGTTCCAAGTCTAACCTCTGAAAAGGACTGGGAAACAATGCCTTTTGCTGCTCATTTCATTTATTCAAGTTGAAGCAGGCAGAGGCTTGAAAAACAGCTTTTGACATGCTTTTCGTGTTGACATGCTGTAACCATTGAAACAAGGACTCCAAACTTAAATTCACAGCAAACCCCTGAATGCTTGTCATGGCCTCACCTCAGGTTTCTGTCGGTTGCTCTTGTGTAGTAGAAAGTTTCTATAAGGGGGGTTCTAAAGCACAATAGTAGAACAACATAACATAACTTAGTGCATCACAGATGATATTATTTTATACTAGGAGAGCAGTCTAAGACCTGAATCTACAATGTAAAATTCTCATTACTGCATAAGTAACATAATCCAACTGGGAAAATGTATCAAATCTTTTACACACATTACTCTGTAGACCTATCCAGAGACCTCTAGCTATGCTCTAAGCTAACCAGTAAGCCACACATGCTGGCTATTCCACTCAAATATAAAGACTACGCAGAGACCAAGCAGCCTTAAAGTAGAAAACTCGGGAACTAAGTCAATTCCATGGGCAATTGGATAAAAATATTGCAAAACCAAAAACGAAAGCAGCTAAGTCTTATGAAAGGAGCAAGAGTTTGGACTTTGTACACTGTTGCTAATGAATACTCACTGAATTTTCTTCCTCATCTTGATCTAGTTCACGCTGTTGTGCCTCTTGACGTTTCAGCTTGATATCCATTGCTTCATTAATCAAGTCTCGCAGAATTGACACTCCTTTGGCACTTCTAACAAATGGATGCTGAGAAGTATTAAAAATACATATATATAAGCACCACTCCTGAACCAAGATATAACAGTAAAGCGCTGTTACCATGGCCTAACTCCGATCAAAACTATGGTTTAACTCAATACATAACTAAAATAAAAACCTAGTACTTCTGTTCGGCACAGGAGGGAGACCTCTCACCCTCCAAACAAGATCACGCTCTGAAGATATCACTGCTGTGAGACCTGGGGCTCATTCCCTTCTCATAACTTTACATTTCTTTCCTTAGCAGCTTAGCTGTCAAGAACAGATTACACAGACCATTACCATGGCTAGATCATTCATTTAGCATCCTCTTTCAGTGTTTTAAGAGGTGGTTTCTTGAGAGTCCTGGTGAGAATTTGAAAGTAAAAACAGGCTCCAAAAGCAAAACAAAGAAAAAAAAACACCCAGAGAAGACAAAGGCAAGAAGCTGACATTAGACTGGTTCTTAGAGAAGAAATGAAAAGCTGAGTTGAGCGTAAGATTTTTAAAATCAGATAGTAGTAAGTAAAACATGTCGCGAGCCGTAGCAGCAAGAAATGAAACCAACATCACAGCAGAGATGCGGCACTGCCTATGCCACAAAGCTTACGTTTCTGTAAGAAAAAGCAGACCTGTAGAAGCTGTGTTGCAGTGGCACGCTGCTCCGGGCTCTTAACAAGACACTGTCTTACGAAGTCTGTGAAGTTGTCTGACCAGAGCTCCGGTTTCCGGAACGTTGGAGGCGGATTGGTAGGAATCATGAAAATTGCCTGAAAATAGAAGAATATTCCAGATTTCTAAATAAAGTTTAAAGCTTTCCGACAATACAACATAAATACACACAAACACACAATGGTACCAAAGAACAACAGATATTTCAAGTTTACTGCTTCTGAAGAGTTTGTGCCAATATTGTACACAAATTTGCTCAGAGGGATCAAGTAGCAAGAAAACAGACTTTTCTCACTTCTGTCTGAGCCATTGTATGCCCCAAATGATGTGAATCTGCCATTTAAGACTTTAAAAATCATGTTTTCATTAAAAAAAAAAAAAAGCAGCACTTTGGATAATACAGCTGGTAATGCTTTTTCACACCCAATACAGGGAGCTGAAGCTATGTCTTAACAGAAGAGGATTGTTATTATTTTCCTCCCCACATAGACATGTTTTTCATTTAATCAACAGTACAAAAAACCAACAGAAAATAAATTATTTACTCTAAACTAAAAGCAAGATGGCATGTTGATAGGCTGTAACAGCAAAACCTTTCCATACAGCAATACATTTTAAAAGGCCACAGTCCTTACCCTCATAGGATGAATATCTGCGTATGGCGGTTTGCCTTCAGCCATTTCTATCGCAGTGATTCCAAGAGACCAGATGTCTGCAACACAATTATACCCAATTTCTTGAATCACTTCTGGAGCCATCCAAAACGGGGTCCCTATAACCGTATTCCGCTTTGCCATGGTGTCCTGAGAAGAGCAGCATAAAGATCCAGACAATAGCAATCGCATTAGCCACAAACATTCGATTATTATCACTCTAATTATCTTCCCCTTGCACATACAGACATTATTGGACTCAGCAAGACTGGGACTCAGAGGGCTGCAAAGAGGAATTGAAATGTGCTTACCGAAGTTACACATATCCTGAAGAGAAGAGCAAATGCCAACAGCTTCCACAGAGCAAGCTCTGTTCTAATCTATTGCTTCTTTACCATCTCATTATGTTGATGTAAAGTGCTAAAACCCAGTTTATAACAATTTCTCAAAGTCTCCACAAGCACATCATGCTTGCATGCAGTTTGAAAAGATGAAGTGTCCAGAACCAGCTTGGGCTTACGTACCGTAAGTTGTCCTGCCACTCCAAAATCTGCGAGTTTAGCGTGCCCCTCGGTATTTAGCAATATATTTCCAGCTTTGATGTCCCTGTGTATTTTCCTCATAAAATGCAGGTACTCTAGTCCTTTCAGTGTTGATTGCACTATCGTAGCAATTTCCTCCTCTGTGAGCTAAAGAAGAGAAGTGTTACTGCCAGCCCATCGGTTGCTGAGTTGTAATGCTATGTTGTTTCAGCCTGCGTTTTCCTGAGATTCACCAATTGCCATTTAATTGCCTTTCTAAAAGGTTGCCATACAAATGGGAAGTTAGTTAGCAACTTGCAGCATTATGGTGTAGAATTAGATTACAACCAGCACACATGCACACACGTACTCGATTTCACATACCACAACCCTTTCTCAACTAGTAATTCTTATCCTGCAATAACCAAAGTAAAGCAATATAGTGTCTGTTATTCAGAATCAGTCTAGGTCTTCAGGAAAGTAAACAAACCAAAATTTGCTCCCCCCATTACATTATCCAGATAACTGAATTTTGCTCCCCGACTACATTATCTGGACAACCAAAACTCAGGCAATATAACCCAGCTGTCTCATTTTCAGAGGAAGGACTTGCATCTCAGGCTATGGCCAATGGTTGTGTCAGATATTGAACACTGAGAATTATGGCCAAACTACTCAACTTCCCCGAGCTGCTGCACACACGTATTTCCCACTCATACACTCAAAGGAGAAAGGACGTACAGTTTTATTTCGTAATCGAATAATATCAGACACCGATCCAGCGCCGCAGTATTCCATGACTATCCACAAGTCTGTGTTCTTAAAATAGCTGCCATAATATTTCACCACATGAGGACTATGAAATGTGAAAAAAGAGGAGAAGAAGGGTCAAATACCAGTAACCAACATAACAGAATAAGCACAATACACTGTGGAGTCCCTAAGTATGTTTTAGAAATTCAGAGCTGAAGCGTCACTGAAACCCTGATCAAAAGTATTCCAAAACAGTCTCAACTTGCACAGGGCTACTGCAGCCCTGCCATGCCTCTTCCTCACAGCGGTGCTCACCTGACCTGGCAGTAAGTCAGTGCAGGGAGCTCCACTGCCTGGAAACAAAGCCTGTAGAAATAAGGAGTGATTAGCCTTCAATCCGCTTGAGCTCCCTGAACCGGATTACAACAAGGTCAGCGTTGTGGTGAGCAAGAAGGCAGGACATGGGAACAAGAAACAGACCATGGCAGTACCCGGTGAAGTTGCTGCAGAGCATTTGCAACCAAATGGAAACAGCAAATAAGGTCCAAAGTTTGATGGAAAATAGTTATCATGTTCATTAAGAAGAGAGCTCCCCCACTACTACATGCATCTACGTGTTTCTACAGCAGAGTCCAGGATGTATTTTAGGAATCCGGTACCACCTAGGACTGTGTCTCACAGTCAGCTGTTTGGCTGCCCAAAAGCCAGTGAAATATATTGGTAAGAATAACCATATGTCCTCTGGAAAAGGTAAAGCAGAGAACTAACAGGAAGACTGTTCCTGATTTTGTGGGAATGGAGCTAAGGAAGAAAAGTGGACTTAATCTGTCCTCTACAGAATATTTTCTAAAAAAATCAGCAAAACTAGCAAGTCAGTTGCACCACACTGTGTCCCTTAAGGCTTGTGCAGAAACCGTGATGCTCCAGTGATTCACTCCCTCTGCTGTTCATAAGGTCTCATTTTATGCCTTACAATGTCAATTCTTAATTTCTTTCCAAGTGACACGATAAGACTTTCCACAAACAAATTCTTTTCAAGTTACATTTTGTTCTCTACCACCAGTCACCTGCATTTAAAGAGTGAAGCACATTCGAGTAAGTGACTGGGACCATTATTTAAAATAAATTGTATTAGCAACATAAAACTGGTTTCCATGCCTGAAGTCCATCCAAGTAGTGTTTCTTAAGGCTAAATTCATGATACCAGAAGAAATTAGTACATTTTAAACCTTCAGCCTAGGGGAGGCCTTTCACACCCATGAGCTCTTCATTAGCTAAGTTAGAACAATAACTTTTCCTGTAAGAAACATGCAAAGACAACCCAGAGAGCCAACCATCAGCCTGCAGAGCTACCAGCCAGTTATTCTGGGGATGCTCAGATCAGCAGAGAGCCTGTACCGCACTAGAACCTGCGCAGGCAGAAAGTGGCCAGGAAGGACAATCCTGCCACCCAAGCAGAAGACAGCACGTACATTATGCACATGCAAGAGCAGTCATGCATTAGTGGCTCTCATCCCTGTGCCCCTTAAAAATAATCAAAAAACCCTCTCCTAAACAGCTTTCTATGTCCACATCACAACTCACTGAGAAGTCATGACCCCTTTGGGCATGGGAATGGCTGTTCCAGGCACACAATCAAGTCATCACTCTTCAACCAGCAATGGTGCATGGGGAGAACCGCAGCAACTGCACACACGCTTGGCGCTCTGCTGGCAGCACGTGCAAGGTTATTCGACTTAGCTTAGCGCTCTCTTGGTGCAAGCTACATTTTTGCTGTCTTACCTTTGCTTGGATTAACACTACCCAAATGGTCACTTAACATGACTCAGTTGGTACGAGGTAACTTGATCATACAAGTCCAGCCTTTCAAAAAACATTTAAGGCAACATCATGGCTATTATTTGATTAAATGCCAGATCAGAGACAATACTTTACTTTGCATATTGATAATGAGTTTGCAGTATACATTTACCTGTCACATTGCTGCATTATGGATATTTCCTTTATAATCTCTTGCAGGTCAGATTCCACAGGAACTTGTTTAATTGCAACAACTTGACCCGTTTCTTTATGAATGGCTTTGAACACACTGCCATAGGAGCTACGAAACAAAACATTAAACAAACACTGAATACAGCAACATTCTAAAAATGCAAATGTTATGGGTTTGCTTTTTGTAAGTGCAGCCATTAGCTAAAAAATTAATCAGCCTTCTGCTGAAAATATTTTGTATTTTTAATGCAAATAATCAGTCCACTAGCATCCAAATACTGTAATATAATCACAGAAACAATCACAGCATACTGACAGCCAACCATGATTACAGCAACCATAACTTTGGAATGGCCTTTTACACAGATTCAATAAATACAATTCTCTCTTCTTCCAGCATGCAGTACCAGTTGAGCATCAGTGAAAACTACAGCTCAGATCAGAGAGGTTTGCTTGTTCTTGTCAGATTTTACTTGTCTTCTTTCCAGCTTCTTTACTTACAGCAGCCAGGTATATTTACAAATCATTCTTTTCACGTTAACTGCTTAAGGCAGCAAACGCGTCACTCACTGAGCACTCCCATGCTGCTCTGCTTTTCCAAGTGGCACAAATGCCACAGAAGTTCATTTCCACAAGAGCCACCAGCAATGAACTACAAACCCTCTCAAGTTCCCACAGAGCCCTATCAACTCCAAACTGGCATTTTTCAACCGTGTTTTAACTCCCTACTGCCGTGCTGTAAGCTACTGCTTGGAATAAAGTACCACGCTCTGGAGAAACAAATTCTTTTTGTGGTTACTAACGCCTCACTCTGCCATGTCAGTACAAACCTCTGCAATAACGGGATCGTGACAAAAGCGAAAAATCAGAGCACTGAGCACATGTCCATTACACAGATGTGTTCTTAGAGAGATACGAGGGGACATTCTGAGAGAACACATACCCTTCTCCGAGCTTCTCCAGTACATCAAACACTTCTTCAGGCTGTTTGGTTAAACTGTCTTCATCCAACTTCTTCAGCTGCCTATACATATAACAATAGAGAAATTATTACATACAATTTTACAGCAGTTTGGGCTTTGTGGAAACATAAAAATGAATAGCACAGTGTAACCTTAATGCGAGGCTTAGCACAAAGTAAATTAATTGTGCAGTAAGTTTATTTCACCCAACCAGGAGACCGAATAGTATTAGCATCCGATAGCAAAAGAGGACTGGGGATTACAGGAACAGAATTTGAGCAGGCACACGAATCTGAAGTTCCTCTTGGTGGAAAGGCAACTGAGGATCTATACACTGGTGGCCAAATCCCAACACAGCACTGCAGAGCCTCGCAGCTGTTGAACATACCTGCTAAATTTAAGTATCTTGAATAGAAGGACACATACTATGGCCACACAAAAGGGAAGACCATCTTCCCTGATGCCTTAGAGCATGCATGGAATACATTTGGTGGGAGGAAAAAGGCAATACTTGATCTCACCTGTATATTTTTAACATCAGAAGTTCAAAATTTAACATTGTGTAGAACATTGACATAGGCTAGGAAAAGTCTATAGAAAAAAAAAGAAAGGAAACCAATATCTGACTCTTTCAGGACCTTAATGCTGCTTGATCAGTCCCTCTTAAATGCATTGCTAGAGTCAGCTGAAACACTTCCTAGGGGAAAAAGCAATGCCACGTACTGTTATCCTTCACTTAGCCCCCCTCTTGCCCCTGTACAACTTTCAGGGAGATTCTATACTCAAAGAAAGAACATCAGCCAGGTTTGTTCGAGTCCACCACTACCACAGCAGAAAGCTGTTCACCAAGAAACCTCCTGGAACAGCTAAGGACTACGAGGGGGAAAAAAAAGATCTGAAAACAAAGTATTTGCCTGTGGAACAAACAGTATCCAACAGCCCACAAACAAGTGCTCTTTCATTTTCACGTGAACTTACAAAAAAAAAAAAAATATCTGAAACAACAACACAAAACCCACCAACCTCCCCAAACCAGCTCAGACAAGTTTTTGAAACACAGGAACTCATTAATCTTGGAGGTTTCAGAACTTACTGGTCTCCCAGCCAGCAGTGTTTAAAAGGAAACGTGCGTGGTCACCTGCAACTGCAAATCACTACTGAAAGCTCTCGCTGCTGCTGTTGAAGACCTTACTTTAGCCACAGGCAAGCTAATTTTTATACTAAATATATATTTTTTTCCCCTCAGTTTCTTCAGAAGCAGAGCGAGAAACCACTCGCTATCCCTTGCTATTATGTTTATGCACAAAAGCCGCACCGAAGCAGCTCGCGCCTGAAGCACATACAATGGCTTCCTGAGGCAGAGGAAACATCATACAGAGGCAGACTCAGGAAGTGGTGAAATACTGAAAGCAGTCACCGGCTTCTCTGCGAAGATAAGCGTTAACCAACAGCATGTCACTTGTCCTTGTGAGCACGAGAGGGAGGTGTGGGAAGAGGAGAAAAGGGGAGAAATACATTATCAGTGACCACACAAGCTGCCATTCCCAAGGAGCCCAAAAAGCGGTGATGCAAGAGGCAGGTCCTTCTTGCTGAAGTTGAGAGGACTAAGCCTATTAAAAAAAAAAAGCCTACTGAAAAGGCTTTTTGCATTCTCCAACACAATAACTGCACAAGTACCACACTTGCATCCAAACTGCTCACTTCTGCCGCTGCCCAGGAGCGCAGTCACGTCTCATCATGCCGTTACCGCGGCGCGCTCGCTGCTGTCACCGGCACACGCTGCTGCTGCACGGTGTGTTCGTACGGCACGGGCAGAGCAGCAGCGCAAACCTGCCTCCCGCAAGCCGCTACCCCGACCCCGCGGGAGCCACCTTCCAGTCCAGCGCTGCCGCGAGCGATTACAGAGCAAACCAGGCTTTGTGTCAGCGCACGACGCGCTGCTCCTTTGCTGTTTGCCAACACGAGGCTCGGCCACCAATGGCCGGGGGCTGCGGGGCCACCCAGCGTGGATCCTGGGCCGCGCGGGCGACAGGAGGGCCGGACCGAAGCACCGCCACCGGGATTCACCACTCCGTGCTTACCGGCGCGGGTTCCGCAGCTGCACTGTCTCCATGGCGGCGCTCGGGTGAGCCGGCCGGACGCTCCCTCACCGCTCCATAGCAGCCGCCCCGCCGCCGCTTCCGCCCGCCGCCGGAAACCGCGGGGAGCGCGCGCCACCGCCCCGGCAGAGGGGGCGTGGCCAGAGGAGTTCCCGCCGGGGGGGCGCGGTCTCCGAGTCCCCGCAGAAGGGGCGCGGGCAGAGCAGTCCTATCTGTGCGGAGAGAGGGCGTGGTCTGAGCGCCCCGCCCGGCGAAGGGGGCGTGGCTAGAGCTGTCCCGCCAGGGGGCGTGCCCTCTCGGGCCGGCGCGGGCAGAGCGCGATGGCGGCGTCTCCGGGTTCGCTCCGTCGGGCCGGTAACGAGGAGTTCCGCCGCGGGCAGTACGGGCCGGCCGCCGCGCTCTACACCCGCGCCCTGCAGCTGCTGGAGGCCGCAGGTACGGTGCGGTGCGGTACAAGCACGGTGTGAGACTGCACGTATGGTATGGCATGGCATGGAATGGCACGGCGCAGTATGGCGCGGCACGGCGTGGTGTGGTACGGTGCGGTACGGCGCGGTACGGCATGGCGTGGCATGGTATGGTACGGTATGGTGTGGTACTACACAGCACGATATGGCACGGCACGATGCAGCACGGTATGGCATGGCACGGTACAGCATGGAATGGTACAGCACAGTACAGTATGGTATGGCATGGCACAGTATGGCACAGTACAGTACCTACGGTGTATTACAGCAGGGTACAGTACAGCACAGTATGGTACGACATGGTATGGCACAGTACGGTAGAGTACAGCACAGTACAGTATGGCATGGCACAGTACTGTACCTCACGGTACAGCATGATATGGCACGGTACGGTATGCACAGCATGGTATGGTATGGCATGGCACAGAACGATACAGCACAACATGGTACAGCATGGCAAGGTACGGTATGGCATGGTACAATATGGCGCAGCATGACGCAGTACGGCATAGCACAGTATGGCATGGTAAAGTATGGCAAAGCGCGGCATGGTACGGTATGGTATGGCATGGTACATCGCGGGAGGTGGGCAGCGGGCAGGCAGCCCCAGTCTGAACCCCTGTCCTGCTTGTGTCCGGGTGCAGATGATGCCACGGCCAAGGAGCGCAGCGTGCTGCTGGCCAACCGCGCCGCCTGCCACCTCAAGGATGGTGCCTGCAGCCTCTGCGTCGACGACTGCAGCCGGTGAGCAGCAGTGGGGCCTGGGGGCTCCGTCACCCGCATTAGCTTGGGGCAAGGGGCACCCAGGACCCGTGTCAGCTGGCTGACCCCCCCCCCGGTCGCTCTCTCCCCCTGGCGCAGTGCCCTGGAGCTGGTGCCATTTGAGATGAAGCCCCTGCTCCGGCGCGCCGCCGCCTACGAGGCCCTGGAGAGGTACCGGCTGGCCTATGTGGACTACAAGACGGTGCTGCAGGTGGACTGCACTGTACAGGCAGCACACGATGGCGTCAACAGGTAAGGGTCACCCTGAATGGCTGGGAACGTGGTCACTGCCGCCAGGCCTGTCGATGTCAGCAGCCGTGGCCGGAGCTGGCTGGGCTGAGGGCGCGGGTGCTTCACACCAGGCACAGGCCCAGGCGTGCTCCCTTTGGCTCCTGCCGAGATGCTGGGAATGAATTCCCTGGGCTTTTTGTGCTTTGCTCAGTGCCTCAGGGCATCGACGGGCTGGAGTTTAGAGCGCAAGCCCTGTGAGGAGTGGCTGAGGGAACTGGGGTTGTTTAGCCTGGAGAAAAGGAGGCTGAGGGGAGACCCCATCACTGTCTACAACTGCCTGAAAGGAGGCTGTGACGGGGTGGGTGCTGGGCTCTTCTCCCTGGTAGCCAGTGACAGGACAAGGGGAAATGGTCTCAAGTTGCACTAGGGGAGATTTAGGTAGGATGTTAAGAGGAATTTTTTTACTGAAAGAGTTGTCAAACACTGGAATAGGTTACCCAGGGAAGTGGTGGAGTCACCATCCCTAGAGGTGTTTAAAAGACAAGTAGATGTCATTCCTGGGGACACGAGCTAGTGGTGGACTTAGCAGGATTGGATTGATGGTTGGAGTTGATGATCTTAAGATCTTTTCCAAACAAAACAATTCTGTGATTTTATGTTCTCAACCAAATAATAGCCTACAGCCTGCAGGGTCCTGCCCATTAAGCCTCCCTGTGCTGAACAGGTTTGCAGGCTGCCACAGTCCTTTCCTCCTCCTGGAGCTGTCTGCTTCCCTTCATCACTTGCCTGGCTGAGGAGTGACATGCACACCTCTTGCTCAGCTGAGCACTCACAGTTCCAGTCCTCATCCTGTGGTATTTTTAGCTGTGCTGACAAGAAGCTCCTTTCGTTAATGTCCTGTCTGCAGACAGAACTTAGTTTGGATGTGTGTAAAGGGGTTAGAGGGGAGATGCTCTCCTTGATACGTGAGCCGGGTCAGAAAGTGACCTCACTGGGTACTGCATGGCCCAGCCAAGCAGGCGGGGTGACTGCCAGCTGTCTCTTCCAGGATGACTAAAGCTCTGCTGGAGAAGGATGGTGTGAACTGGCGCCTAAAGCTCCCACCAATCCCCGCAGTCCCTGTTTCTGCCCAGACAAGGTGGAGCGTTCCTTCTGCCGGAGCCCACAGGGCAAACACTCCTGCAACTGCAATGCCAGGAGAACCAGGTGAGAGCTCGTCTTTGGGCTGGGCAGAGCCCCGTAGCTTGGAAGAGCGCTGAACAAGGCAGCTGCCATGCCTGCTTGGCATGTCTGCAGCTGGGGCTGAGGCCTGGAGAAGCCTGGGCCTGCTTTCTCCTCAGCCTCTTTGGTTGATTTTAGGTCCTTTGATGTCTCCGTGTCTCATTTCTGCTATGAGGATATTTGCTTTCTACGAGGCTGTGCTGATCTTGTCAGTTTTATAGCATTCTGTATTGCTTGCTGCTGTTTCCAGACCAGACTGCTGACATGGAGAGAGCTCGAACTCTGAAGGAAGAAGGAAATGAACTTGTAAAGAAAGGAAACCATAAAAAAGCAGTTGAGAAGTACAGTGAGAGTTTGAAGCTCAACCAGGAATGTGCAACCTACACCAACAGGTACTATGGAGATCTGCCCAATTTCTTCTTGGCCCTTTCTAAAAGCCACTGTCAGAGCTGTTTGGCATTTGCTTCCAAACAAATGAGTAAACCAAAACCACTCACATGTTTGCCCCAAGGGCAGTCCTCACTGTAGTTCTTTGGTCAAGTACAGCAAAAACTCTTGGATACACTCAGCTGAGGGCTTCTAAGAGTTTTCTCCCTTTAATGCTTGTGTGTCAGGACTGTGGTGTTTTGAGTAGTGTCTGCTGCCCCATGAACCACGAACTGCTGTGCTTAAAGACTCAGAGTTATTTCTAAGAGAACTGCAGCATGCAAAGCATATTCTGGACTGGTACAGCTAGGAACCAGTGTCCTTGAAGTGCAGGTTTTTAGCTTCAGAGCAGGTTACTCTTAAAATCCTTTTTTTTCAGTCTGAAAAAAAGTTTCCTTTCCCTCATACCTTATAACTGAAACAGGGTTGAGCTCCAGAAGTAAGATCACATAACATGAGGATAAAGACTGGCTTTGGAGTCCAGCTTTGTGCTGTGCAGGGGTCGGCTGAGATCTGCAATGGATGTTGCAGTGGTAGATGCTGCTTTTAGCCAAAGGTCTCTCACCAGGTATCTGTGTTGCAGAGCTCTCTGTTACCTGACCCTGAAGGAATACAAGGAGGCAGTACAGGACTGCACGGAAGCTCTGAAGTTAGATCCTAAAAATGTCAAGGCTCTCTACAGACGCGCTCAAGCGCTTAAAGAACTGAAGGTAAGTCAGGAGGTTTTGAATGGTTTTAGGCTGGGACTAGAAGGCTGTTCATGCATGACTGGGGTGAGAGATGCCCTTTAGAACTTGTTTATGTACCAGACAACATCTGCCATCAGATAGCTGAGACCTGTGTGGGCTGAGGGGGGATTTCCTTTCACATCACGATTTGCTGTTAGGATCTCACGAGTTTCTCAGCATCAGGTCCTCTTTCTGGAGATGCTGAAAACTGTTACGTGGTGTGTTGAGCTTTATCTTTTTGTGTCGGGTGAGAGATTCTGTAGGCAGTACTGGATGACTTAGTGCGTCAGTGTTGGACTCAACCCACTTGAGTGATGAAATTGTCTTCTCAGCCTTAGTTTAAGGATGTTTTAGAACGGCTACATCAATGCCAGTGCTTATGCAACTATAGAGAGGGAGTCACAGGCTTAGCTCTGTGCCTTTGCCTCTCTTGCTAGGTAGTAATTCTGTAGCCTTAGACTGCATTTTTAATGCACTAACACTTAAAAAATATTCTCTTTCTAGGATTACAAATCAAGTATTGCTGATATCAAGAGCTTGTTGAAGACTGAACCAAAGAACACAGCTGCACTGAGATTACTACAAGAACTGAACAGAACCTAGGGTAACCAAGCAACAAGGAAAAGCTTTGTTCTTCACTGTGGGAGAAAGCTTTTTCCCTTCTGATGCTGTTACAGGGACCAATCTTAACACAGGATCGGTATTGAAATCAATGTTCCACTGTTGCTAAGATGTAATAGGTTCTGTGCCAGCACAATGAATGTTAAGACACACAATCTGTATCAAACTCTTATTATCTGGCTCTAAGATCATTCAAAGTTTTAATGCCCCTCCCTGAGAGGCATATAGGTAAACTTGCCTGGTTGAAGTCAACTTGCCTGTAACTATTTGCCTCAGGAATACTTTCCACATTGTTTTCACTTTCTGAAGAGCCACAGAGGGTTTTTTTGTCCTTACTCAAATGACAGTTTTCCTGTTTGTGCTGCTATTACTTAAATAAGCAGGAACTGCTGCAGTTGCCCTGGCACCATGTACCATTCTTATAACAGAGGCAGTTGCTTGCAGAGAGACGGGTTTGTTTCCTATCCCACTGGATGCCTGCTGGTCATCAGCTGAGTTTCTGCTGGTTAGTGAGGCTGAGCAGATGTCTGCAGTAGCAGCTTTCTTTTATTTTTAGTTATTCTGCACCATTAAGAAAACAGCAGCAAGTTAAGCCTGCCTTGTGACACTGTGCACTACTTCTTGAGATTCTGGGTGCTTGGGAATTTTACAGTTGGTTTTTTGTGTTGTTTTTTTAAAAAACACTTTAGCTCCTCTGTGCCTTTTGGAGCAGTTGCTAGGGGATGTTAGTGGGAGGAAGAGATGCAGCAACATCCCAGCTGAGGTCTGGCTTACTGCTTCAATGCATGTTTATGCTTTTTGATCTTCTCCTTGTCTGATATTGATGGCACTGACTTAAAAGGATAAAGAGAGATTTGGACTTACTGTGTGAAGTGTTAAAACCAGTTCTCATTAAAGCCATGTTTATTTTCACTTTACAGCTGTGGGGGGTTTATGTGATGGATGGTGTAGGGGAACTGGAACACTTTTTTAAACCACTTTATTTCATAGTGTCCCCTGCTTTTTGTCAGGTCTTCAAGCACTGCTGTACAAAGCCTTACTGTGGCAGCCAGCTGTCAGATAGCGACATCAGGGTCTTTAACCATTGCTCATCCTTGCACGCTTTGCATGGGTGGGCTGCTTCACTAATAAGTCAAGATGCTGGACAACATGAGCCAACTTCCAGTACAGAGAGACAGAAGCTAGCCTGCAAGTTAGGGTTCAGATATTTTTGTTTCCCCCCTTACTTCTTCCAGCAATGAGGATTTCTTCAGGTAAATACCCCACTGGAAGGAATTCAAAAAGCAAACAGTCCCTCTAATGCCAAAGACAAAGACTTTCCATCTTAGCCTGACACTAAGTAGTATTTTGTAGGTCCCAGAGCTGTACTTAGTCAGCTGTAATGGGCCAGGGCTTGAAACAACAACTCCCTGAGGGACACGAATTCTTCCATTCATTCCATTCCTACTGTTAATCGCTGCAGCTCCATTGATCGTGCAGCCAGCGCTGCCTGAGCTCTCAGCCAGTAAGTGCCATGGATTTCAGGGTGAGGAAGCACAGGCCAGCAGTACACAGATAAGCAAAGCAAGGTCGCAAAATACAAGAGGAAGACTGACTTCACTTAATTAAAAGCTATCCTTTTAAGAGCACTGCTTTTATCTGGAGTGGTGGATACCTGTACTGTTCAACTGCAATTCATTGCAACACCTCTAAGCAGCAGCTGCTTAGACTTTCCCCTCTCAGCAACAGCAATGCATTTTTGTACCTTATCTCTAAGGCTTTCCCCAGCAATACCACCAGGCAGACCAAGATCAAGCACAGCAACAAGACACCCCCTCATGCCTAGGGTCACTTCTGTTCCTGTCTTCCCTTCTGTTCCAGCGGTGGTGCTGCTGTCCATGCAGAATGCTTCCCAGACATGCAAAAGTCGTGCTGTACACATGGGCAGCTGCAGAGTACTTGTCAGGAGCACATCTTCATCCACCCCTTTCAAAAGGCACAGCAACTATTTCAAACTAGAGACTCCAGTTTCACTTTTACATTGCTGCACCTGCCTTGATTCCCTAAAGCCTCAGACTTCCCTGAGGGGTTCAGCCAGGGAGCTACTCTGAAAAGTTCCCAGTATCCTCCTGTATGCTTGGGGATGCAAGCTCCAAACTGACCCTTTCTGATGAACATTTTGAAGACAGTGGTCTTGGTTCATGTCATTTCTTAGGCTTTGCTGATGTCCCCGTGGTCCTTGGCCCCACTCTGAATTTCCCCTAGATTTACAGCTGCCTTCTCAAGCCAAGACATCTGGGCATTGTAGGTGCTGTCACAGGGGCATCTGAACTGGCCTGTTAACCTGAAAAAGGTTACAGACAAGCTGCCCAACAGCAGAATGATGTTTACCTGGGCAGTTCTGTTCCAGGTTCTTACATGCATAACACTGATGTAAATACACATTTTTGCTCTAGAGACAAAACACTTTGGGAGAAAGAGTAAATTAAAAGAAGGTCCTTTATAAGCATTTCACTTAAATAGTGCACAGTTCAGGCGGAGGCATCCACTATGAGGAAAAGAAATATTTAAGGAGATCAGAGGAGGAACTGCCAAAAAGGAGTCCCAGCTGAGCAGAGCAGACACCGTGCAGGGGCAAATGTGTAAGCGATTCTATTAAAATGCTGGAAGGAAAACAAGAGGTAGGAGGGATGACTCAGCAGCGAGCTGAAGTGAGAGTATGATTCAGCGCAGATTGAGACCGCAACACCAGCACACCAGTTGGAGGAAGAGAAGGTAGGCGGTGCTGCTGGAGGTGTGCTCCGGTCAGCTTGAGGACACAGTCAAGTAAGGTCAATACATTCATAGTTTCAAGTAGCAAGGAGCCTCTAGGGACTGAAATTCCTTTCCTAAATAGGAAGAGCAGAGCATTAAGGCCAGGATGACAACAGTGACATGGAAGGGGCCCAGAGAGCAGAACACAGTAATAACAGGTCCCACAGCTACTCCCGTGAGCAAGGAGAATCCCGGTGGGATGCAATGGCATTAGGAATGTTTGAGGCCCATCAGTGACTCCTTGAAGCCAGTGGAAAGGAACATGCACTGGACGAAGCAGCTTTTGATTTACAGCTACTCCACAATACCTCAAAAGCTGGGTCTTGCACACCAGACACACATGGTGTGCTGACCAGCAGAAGACCCTCAGTGCACACAAGGTCCATTACAAAAGGAGATCACAGGAAGATGCCTTTTTAAAAGTTAAAAGCAGCAAGCTGGGAAAGATAAAATCCAGGTAGATGGTGTAGAAGTTGCTTAAAGCTGTCTTAGAGTCAGAAAGGATCTGGAGAACTTGTTTGTCAGCAATTTGTTCATTTAATCCTGGATGTTCCATCCTGTCTCCAAGCCAGCTCTCAGGACTGCCACCCCACCAGCACCACAAGCTGCAAACACCAGTTACAGCAGGCCAACCCAAGTCCATCCCTCCACCTCCACAGAACAGAGAAAAAGTATTTTGTTATCTTTCTGCAAAGGGAACTAACCCATGCTTTGGGGGAGGAAGCATCAGTTCTTTATTAGTGTCAGCTACAGGAACAAATAAAACTACAGAACCCAATAAATCACTAAAAATGATGATTCATCAGCACTTGTCATTTCCTGGGCAACTGAGCCAGGCTGGGTTCCACACTATATTTCACAAGATGCTTTCAGTGGTGAGAATTAATGTGAAGGTTTTTTACAGGTGCAGGAAGAAGTAATTCTGCAAGGTTTACAGTAGACACACACAGAAAAGGATGGGACATTGAAGACAAGCCAAGGTCAATGTATGGGCATGATTTCAAAAGTACTGTGGACAACGTTGCTGCTGTTCTTCAAAGGCAGTGATCTCAGGGCTCACTCTGAGTTCTGAAGTCTGCAAGAAACAAAGAACCCACACAGGAAGTTTTCAACTGCTAGAGGAAGAATTTCATCCAGACAAGATGAAAATCACCTGGAATGGATTAACACACATTCCTTGATCACAAGTCAAGAACATATCTTCAGAGGGGTAGGTGAGAGTCTGAATTGCTCATTAATGGGTCTGTCCCAGCCTCAGCAGCAGGGCCAGCTCTCCTGGTGAAGCCCACACAGCACTGCTAACATTCCATAGGGTATCTACAGACAAGGTTCTGCAAAAAACACTGGGAAGTCCCAGGAAAGATTGTGCTGGTGCCCAATAGACCTACAGAAAGGCAAGATCCTTTCCTATCTTCCTTTCTAATTGCACAGTAATTGCCCTCATCAAAGTAGAAGAAAAACCCCCACAGACCCAGGTCTCTACAGGATGATTAAATCTGGAAAATGAAGGATGCACTTTAAGAAGTGGAATATTATAATCAAAGATACTTCCATTTCTCATCAAGCCTTACTTGTGTGGATGAGAAACCCAATTCCCCTTTTCAGACCAAGAAACCAGCAACCCTGAGCCCATCACACTCATGCCAATACCTGCACCAGCTCCCTGCACCTACCTGGAGTCACTGCAGGAATGCCACAACGCTGCTCTTGTGCGACGTCTCGGTAGCCTGATGCGCTTGGAGAACAGCAACCGCTTCCTCGATCTTAGAAAAGAGAGCAGAAGGTGGGGGAGAATTTTGTTTCTCCAACACAGGAGCACACTGCACAAGAAATGCAATATTCCAGGTCCCAGTGTGGCCCTGGCACAAACCCACTTCCAAGAGGTAAAGGAATTAAATAATAACAATTTTAAAGTTCAAATGCTTTGGGTTTGCAGGAGACTGATCAGTGCACAGACCTCTCCTGTCTCTTCCCTAGGGAAATGCTGGAGCACTGCTCCTTTTCTATAGGAGTCAGAACTTGCCAGAGAGAAATCAAACTGCTCTGCTGGGTGGTGTCAGGCAGCTTCACATACAGAGCCCAAGTTCCTTCAAAACAATGTCTATGAAAGGGTAAAAGTGTATCCTGCCTCCAAGGAGCAACAGTGAGGTGCAGTCAATTCAACTGTGACTGTTTTGATGGCACCCAAAGCTAAATATTCACCATGATCAAGGAGGAAGCAGAAATGCTGCCTAGAAACAGCTTTTATCTGGTTTCTATTCTCAAGAAAGAACATTTCCCCATCTCCTTCTGGGAAGGAAGATACAGCCCTCTTTCCCCTCCTCTCTCACTTCCCAGCCACCTCCAAGCCATCTCAGAGCTCAGACCATGCTTTTGGGAGCAGCTCTGAGCTTCTCCTTTTGCTGAAGGCAGGCAGGTGTTGGGACTCTGGGTGAGGTGCCATTTCTGTTCATTTTTCACTTTTAAAAAAGCAGCTACTTGCTCCTCCCACAATAATCAATGTCCTTGACCTCTCTTCAGGGCCATGATGCCTTCACTAGCCACAACATGTAGCTGGCCCTTTGGGCTGTGATTTATTTAGGTTCCAAGTGCCTCCTACCTTGGAGTGCAGGGATTCCGGGGACTCCAGGAGCAGCAGCAGCTCCGAGTTGTCTATCTCCAGTAGCATGCCAGTGATCTTACCAGCCATGGAGGGATGCATCGCATGAATCAGAGGGTAGAGGCGCTCACCTGCTCCAAACACCAGCAAGGACATCACCATCATGCAAGACCTCCAGCATTTTCAGAGCCACTGCAAGCCGTCCTCCCCTCCCAGTCCTCCCAGTATCCACTGAAAGGGGATACAAGAGTAGTGGTGGAAGAATCACTGCTCACAAGCAGATCTACTCCAGCACGTCACAGCAACAGCCGGAGCAGGAAAAATGCTCCCGGACCCACTGCAGCACCCTGTACAACTGGGATAATTAGCCCTACCTACAGACATGCTGCCTGAGAAGGAAAGCCATGCAAAGAAACTGGTGTGGAGCAAGAAAGTCAACTTTGACCGGCCAAGGAGAATGCTGATTGTCCTTCTCCTGCCACTCCATCCTCCAGTACATGGACTATTTCACTGCCAGATTCCCCACCACAGTTTTGCAGGGGTGCCCCAGCCCTGTGCACATACCTCCCTCTTCCCACCCCAAACCACTCTGCTCCCAGCCCTCTCCCAGGCAGAGCTGTCCCGAAGCCCTACAGCCACCAAACTGGTCATCAGCACCTGAGGAGCAGCAATGCAGGATGGCTCAGAGTTCAGAGGAACAGCAAACGCCCTGGTGCAGCCTGGCAGCATGCTGTCACTGCCAGGCACCTAATACAGACATGGAGTGGTTTTGCTACTTCCATAACCTTCCAACACAGCCCCGCTTATTTTTTTTAAAGTAGCATAATATCAGAGCAACCCCACAAAGGCTCACAACTTCTCCCAGCAGTTAAGTTTTCCCTGTGCACTGAAGTCCATGTGCACAGCCCCACAGCTGGAGCTACTCCAGCAGAGCAGCTGTGACACCCACCTATCATTTGCTTCTGCTCCTGAGGAGGGGCAGCTGCAAGCATGGATGCAGTCAGCGGCTCCTGTCCCTGGATGTGCACGGCAGGTTCTCCCACCTGGAGGAAAAACGGAGAAGAGGAGCGATCAAAGGCTGGAAGCCCTGTGCAAGTTACTTGGCCTGCAGGAATGGTGCTGGTCTGAACACAGCAGAGCATTTCACCCTTCCAAGATTATGCAGACTCTGGCATTGGCAGTTTCTGTCCAAATTCTGGCTTCTGGGAAAGCAAGAGCCAAGTGTCACAGCTGTGTGGCTACTGGATCCGCAGCCTCAGTTACCCCATCAGCCCCCAGGAAAAGTCCCCATAGCTCTTGTCATAAACAGAGCCATGGAGCTTCTTGGGGCCAGTGGCCACGTTAACTCAAGACAGATGCACGTTGCAGCAGCCGCACTGAAGCCAGGAGCCCACAGAGCAGTTACCTGTGGGGCCACCATGGGTGGCATGTGCCCCATCGGCTGGACGTTCCTGACAGCCGAGGAGTACTTGTACTGTGGGGGACCCCGCGGCAGGGTGGATGAGGAGGGCACCCGAGCACTGACCGTCTGCGTCCCGATGTTGGCTGCAACAGGAATGGAAATGTTTGTAAGGAGGAGTTAAATGTTAAATGCATGTCTGAGCTGGGGAGACTGAAAACTCCCCACGGGCTCAAAGCAGCCCCCAGGTCAATGGCAGCTTCCCCAGGACAGGCAGGGCACCCGCTGGGCTGGGGCTGCCCGATATCATGCAGAGGGCTGGAGAGCTGGCAAAGGCACCTGCGCCTTCTGGCAAAGGCACCCATGCCTTGTCTGTCCAGAAACCCCCACCTGCATCAGCAGCCCGAGGACAGGCACAGCACCAAGGAGGGTGGGCTGCAAGAGCAAGGGACCCCGGCTTGCCCTGGCTCCCCTCCTGCAGGAGGCAGGGGAAGGAGAGGATGGGACAAAAGGAGAGGGGACAAAGAGCCCTCCTGATCACTTCAGCCACTTCAGACCAATTCCCGCTAAAGAGCATGAAGCCGTGAGGGCTGTAGGTAGGCACTGCCCCATCAGACAGTCCTACATTTCACCAGCTGGGCAACTTCCACCCTATGCTACACCTGCCTCTCCTCAAAGCCCACCCTTGGAGGAGCCTCAGAGGGAGCTACGGTGTGAGCATCCTCCTCACTGACATGAAAAGCAGAGAGGTGATGGGGCAGACACAAGGTTGAGGCACTCTCTGGGCACCACGTGCAGGACAGCAGCTTGCCCCCCCCTCCACCAGGAGCACGGCTGTGTCGTGCTGGCAAGGCAGAGGGCACACAGGGACAGCCCCAGCACAGCAAGGTACTGGCTCTCAGGCCACAGTTCCAAACACCTCTAACATGAGTGTGTTTCACTGGAGGCCTGGCCTTGGCAGCAGTTCAGCTGCAGCTGGTGAGAACCTCTGCTTCTGCCCAGCAGGTCCTTTTCCAACCTCCACCTTGGTCTGAGCACTAAGCTTAGGGTGCTCTGGCTGCGTTATCTTTTGCTGAATGTAATCAAGGAGTAATGGCCAGCAAGACCAATCTGCATATCAGGGACCTGTCCCTTTACCCAAAACACCACAAGCTTCCTCCAAGTTACATGCTGATTTACTACAGACACTGCTCCAGCCCCACCACATCCAGTCCATCTGCACTTTTCCATGAGCAATACCACAAACCCACCTGTCTCCCAAGGCAGACCCAAGCTTGCAGCAAGCACCCTTGCCAACCCATGCCCACTATGGTGATGTCTAAGATGGGTCCTTCTAACACTCACCCACTCTCTGGGCCTGGGGGGGTACACGAGGCACTTGGGTGGAGGCCTGTCTCATGGTGCTGATGTTGGACAGCAGGCGCCGCGGTGCGATGGCAGCTCTAAGCATGGGGGTAGCTGCAGGATGCGCTGCTGTAGAGATTAATTGCAGAGCACAATTAATAAAGCTTCTTGGTGGCAAAGGCACAGAAGGAGATGCGTGGGGAAGTGACTGTGGCTGGGGAAAATTTGGGAACACCTCACCTCTGTGATCAACCCCAACATCTCATTCCCCTGTGCTCATCATCATGATCCCAACACCAACCCCCTGCACGTATCTCCAGGCTCCCCGTGGCTGCATGCTTTGTGCTGCTTTCAGAGACCTTGAGTCCCTACCAGAGCCCAGACCATGCTGAGAGCCCCAGGGAGGGGCAGGCTGACTCACGGGGAGGCCGGGTGGGCTGCGCACTCCAGCGAGTGGCAGGACGGACTGGGACAACTGGGTTGGGGCTGTAGAAGGTTGGTCTGGTTTGTGGCTAGGAAGGGAAAACACGTTATCCAAGGTGACTTGGGAGCTGAGCCAGGTCTAACTCTGAGCATCTCGGTGGCTGCTGTATGCACACAAGTGAGCCAAAACCAAGCTCTGCAGCATGCCAGGGTACTTTAAAGATTGCCCTCCAGTCCTGCAGCCTGTGTGTCCTCCAACAGCTCCACTTAAATCCTCCCCACGAGCTTTTACACCGCTACAACCCTTCTTCCTCCCTTCTTTTCATTAGGGGACTTGTTCTCCATGCTCACCTCTCCCACCAACCTCCTCAGTTCCCTCCTCTGGGGAGCAGACAGTGGCTACTAAAGCCCCAGCCCATTGCCTGCAGCACCCACCCCCCACCAGCACTTTGGCAAGCCCTACTGCCTGCACAGGAGCTCAGCACGGGTCCCACCGACTCCGCACCAGCAAGCGCTTCGGTCTGCGCAGACAGAGATGCTCCTCAGCCCCACTGTCACCCACTACCTCCAGTCCAGGGCAAACAAGTGTCCCAGTTTGAAGCTGCTTGGGACTAGGGACTCACCTGAGGCATGGGGGGTAGGAAATACCCTGGAGGGGGCTGGAAGGCACCCAGGAGAGGGCCAGGCAGAGCCCTCATGGTGGCTAATCTCTGCATGTACTGGTTGGTGAGGATTGCTTTCCGCTCCTCTTTCCTTTGAGCGAGTGCAACATAGAGAGGCTTAGTGCTAACGATCCGCCCGTTCATTTCTGTCACGGCCTTGGTAGCCTCTTCTGGAGATGAAAAACATACAAATCCAAACCCTTTGCTGTGACCACCCTCTGTCATCACCTAAAATTGAATCAGAAGACGACTGTTAAGTCCAGAGATCAGGGCAGCACCCACAAAGCACAGCAGGGGGGCACGCAGGACCTGCCAGCAGCAGGTACCCCACTGTAGCCCCCATGTCCAGGGTGGGATTGATGGGACTGCACCTGTGGGGCTCCACAGAGATCTCTCTGAGATGGGAGGATTTACTCAAGAAACACCAGCAGGTTTGCAAAATGAATACGGCAAAAAGTCTGCGACAGCCCGAGGTCTGCAGCTGGTGATCTTGCAGGGAGTCTGTGCCCCAGCCCTGCAGGATCAGGCAATGCTCCAGTGCTTCCTGCCTCAGGAGCAAGCAAGGGCTGGGGGTTGGTGGGACACTGTGCCCTGCACAAGGGCCAGGCAGCAGCTGTCCCTGGCAATTGGCAGGCCTCAGGTATCTGACCTTAAAGCCAGACCATCCTTCTGCATCTGTATGCAGAAGATGCAGAAGCTTCAAGAAGCTTCAGAGAAGCTTAACACCAAGAGCAGTTCATGTTTTTCCAGAAGGCAAAACAGCAGCCCATCAGCCAGGCAAACCCAGTTTTCCCCAGAGCGAGGTGGCTTGTGGCCGTTTCCATTTGTCTCAGTGTCACATTGGTCCCAGACCATGGAGCAGTGGTGCACTGTACAGAATGATGTGGCTTTAAGGTCCCATACCCTGCACCTCACCAGGGCTGGGGTTACTCAAAGCTACAAAATATTTGCTGAATTAATAAGCTCCTCAGGACAGCATGGGGTACAAGCATCCTTCATGCTTGACTTGAGATCCCAGCCATCAGCATGGAACCATAGCCCAGCAGGATGATAATCCCAATCCTTTCCCAAGGGCTGAGTGCACCGGCCAGCTGACTCCAGGAGCCCCAGCAACAGCCCCAGTCCCTCACCTTGGCACTGGTGATGGTGCCATAGGGAGAGAACTCCTTCCTCAGCTTCTCATCGTCTATCCCATCATCCAGGTTCTTCACATATAGGTTGACCCCCTGCAAACAGGCAGGAAAAAGAGCTTGGCCTCTGAGCTCCCAAAGTCCACAGCAGCTTGTCAAGCTGGATGAGCATTTCACCAGCAGTTCAGCCAGAGGGTGGGACACCCCACAAACAAGTCCTCTCCAGAGCTGCCACAGGACTGATGACGTGAGGAGCCAGGACCATGTGTGTGCTTCACTCTGAATGAAGGGGGCGCCCAGGCCATTGCTATGAAGCCACTCCAAGACCTCAGGAAGTCATACAACTTCCAGACTAATATTTTAATCTCAGGAAAAGAGCAGACTCATTTGTGTACCTGCCAAGATTGTCCTGGGTTTAGATCTCTCTCCTCTTTTCCAATACTGCTTCCAAAGACTTTACCAGCCAGTGACTGAACCCCTGTACAGGTCTTTTTTAATTGCAGAAGCAACTCATCACATTGATCTCCTCCGGAGAGCCTTGTTCTGTCCTGAAGCCAAGGACATCCCCAGATGCCCTGGGCACAACCCCAGTATGGACCTGCAGGATAGCACATTCCACTCTCCCCTTACCTGGTACTTGCTCACTCGCTCCTGCTTGATCTGCTCAAATTTCCGCTTCAGCTCACTCTGACGTTCCAGTCGCTTCTGGGCTCGGCCCACGTACACCATCCTCCCATTGATCTCCTTCCCATTCATGTCAGCCACCGCCTGCCAGCAGAGGGAAGGGCTCTGAGCACAGTGGGAAGCCAATGCCTGTGGCTACTCTTCAGCCACCCACTCCAGTCTAGCCCCACTGCAAGAAAAGACCTCACTGAGTGAGGGCAGGGAAGCAGCTCTGCTCCCCTGTGCCAGGTCCTGCCCATCCAAGCACCCCTGCCAGTGCCAGCAGCCAGGCAAGCACAAAGCCAGTGACGTTTCCCTTGGAGGAAAGGTGGGAACATCAGCAGGTGACAAGGGCTTGAGAGAGCAGATGGACAGTGATGAGCCTCTTGCCTTCTGGGCTTCTTCGTGCTTCTCAAAGTTGACAAACCCGAAGCCCTTTGAGCGGCCAGTGTTGTCCATCATGACTTTGACACTTAGCGTCTTTCCTGCAAGAGGAATGGAAAAAATTCATCTGAAGAAGGGCATCCACTAAGAAGGATCTCCTGCACACAGTACCATGCTTGGGAGCCACCATGAGATGCCAGTCCAGTGAGGAGACTGGACGGCTGTGGCAGCACTGAAGATCCAAACGAGAGAACAGACAGTGGTATCCCCGCTGCAAAGTGGGAACAGGGGGCCATGCATGTTGGTGAGGGCAATCCCTCCCACACTGGATGCTGCTCTCGATTTTTGGTTTCTCCAGCCAGTGCACCGAATTTCTTTGGCAGAAAGGTCTCATCTGTTTTATATATGAACACATATATTGGGTTCATACGAAGGGTATTCTCAAATTACCTGAGCCTGGCCGGCAAAGCATGGACACTGCTGTCCATCAGTTGATGCAACACTAAACTTTGTCACAAGAGGGATCCTCCAGTGATTGACTAAACTGAAAAGACATTTTTAACATAATTCAGGCTCAGCCACTCTTATTCCCAAGGCTCAGACAGCACACTGGTTTCAAGACAACTTCAAAAATTAACAAAACAACTTCACTTGTTACCCCAAAAAAGCAAAAAACCCTTCTTTTTCAGGAGCGCACTAATACAAATTATCTTCCACCATAGCAGGAAAGTGCACGTGATGTCCTGACAATTTAAGTCACTGTGGTCCTTTGGTGAGGCGGTGTTCAAGCAGATCTCATCCCATTGAGACAAGGGGCTTGGTCTTTCAATCAAGCAGTCTCCCGGCTTTTTTTGCCATTGTCCTATCTCCAGTTTACCAGACATGAGGATATTTTGTTCAACAACTGTACTCACCAAACTTGGAGAATATTTCCCGCAATCTGTCGTCATCCATGTCATCCCCAAAGTTTTTAATGTAGACGTTGGTGAACTCCAGTGCCTTAGCCCCAAACTCTGCCTCACGCTCTTTGCGAGACTTGAAATGGCCAACAAACCTGCAGGAAGCAAGGAAAGGGACATGGAACCCCCCACATCCCCTGCAGAGGGGAGATGGACACAGGCACATCTGTCTCAGTACAGGCCAAGGAGACCTTCACCTCCAGCTATGCTTTGCTCACCCATAAACCCATGCTGAGTTTCACACCCAGCAACTTCAGCATCTCCCACCTGGGTGTTCCCCTACCCAGAACACACTTGGCACTGCTGAAATGGGGAGAGTGATAACACACAGTGTAACTGGGGTGTCACCCCAGGAGAGGCCAAGAGACCCCAAAAGATGCCACCAAGTGCCAGCTCTCTTCCTTCAACGCAGCCCCAAGCCGCCTGGGCAGCCGCTTGCCTCTGTGGAGGGCAAGAACCTGGGGAATAATGTGATGCAGTGTAGAACAACAAAAGCTCTTTCTGCCCAGGTTATCTGATGATGATCACAGAGATCAAGGACCAACCCTGCTTTGTGTGCACTTGTAACACGATCTCAGCCACAAAACACAGCCCCAGGGCTGGACTCCTTCCCCACCATCCGAAAGGGCTCCAAACCACTATCACACTTCCACCAGCACTGACCACAAGTGACTCACTGCCCTGGAGAACAGCAGAGCTGCCGTGCTCAGCAGGGATGGACAGGAAGAGAGGAGAAAGAGAGCAGCAGGAGGTGGAAGCCAAAGCAGGGCAGGCATTTGCTCCCAAGCATGCACCAAGACAAGTGAGGAGCAGAGCCAAGCACAGAGCTGAGGACACACTCTCCACTTCCATACTTACACCTTGCGGTCGTTGAGCAACATCCCATTCATGGTATCGATGGCCCGAGTTGCTGCCTCATGAGTCTCAAAGTGAACAAAGCCATAGCCACGGGATCCATTTTCATCACAAACCACCTACAAACACAGAGCAAGGAGCAGGAGGGGGAAGAGGCAGACACTGGTTTTCTCCAAGCTTGCATATGGGTAAGTTGCAGCAAAACCCACCCTCATTTTCAGGGACGTTTACCCTTCCCAACACACTGCTCCTGCTGAGCTGTGTTGGGAGTCGCTCAAGAAGCCAGGAGAGCCCAGGGCCTGATGCCCAGTTCTTTATATGGTGCTCAGAAACCTGTGGGTCACCAGGACCCAAGTGCCATCAATGCACTGAGCTTAGACAGGACAGCACAGAACAACTCAAGTGCAGGGACTGGGAAGAGGGGACAGTGGGAAAAGCCCCCATTCCCAAGGGAAACACAGCAGGGCCTTTTGGCTTCAAAGCAGGTGGGAATTTAGAGGAAGTTTTATGGGAATTGGAACAAGACAGTGAGTTTCAGCTGGCTGGAGCAGGCTGCCAAGAACATGAGGCAGCTCTGCAGCAAGCCCTTTCCTGCAGGGCCCACGGGCACATGTACCTTGCATGACAGGATGTTTCCAAAGGCAGAGAATGTGTCATACAGAGCTTTGTTATCAATGGAGTCATCCAGGTTCTTGATGAAGATGTTTCCAATGCCCGACTTCCTGAGCCCAGGATCCCGCTGGGACCACATGATGCGGATGGGACGGCCTTTGATCACCTCGAAGTTCATGGTGTCCAGGGCTCGCTCAGCTGGCAAAGAAACAAACACAGGGGGAGAAAGAAGGGTAAGAGACTGATCCCCTTCCATATTCAGGCACAGGAATCAGGGATACTCTTGGACAGGGGTTTGTTAACCTAAATGAGACCGGTAGCTCTGCCTCCCAGGGCAGCAGGGCCAAGCAAGTGGCTGCTCTCCTGTCCTGTCCTGTCCTCACACCCAGCCACATCACTCCTTCCTCTTCATGTATTTTTTCCTCTCTCTAAAGCCTGTCTGACTCCTGTGGTATCTCATTCATTTCACTGCAAGCTCCAGTTTGGCAGATGCCCAACTCGCTAACCTAGTAAGGATTTTGGTCTCCAGGGCAACTAACCCAACACCTTCCCATCACTGCTGCTTCAACGTGAAACATCTTTCAGTTACAGCACCGTAGCACTGATGCCTGCCAGGAAAGCAGCCTTGCTCACCCACACCACCAGCCAACAGGGAGCTGGTTGCCTTGGGGAAGGGTACAAGATGTTTCGGTGCCCTTCTCCATCAGCTCATGGAGGGAGGTGACTCTTGCAAGCCCCCCTCCTCTTCACATACAAGACCAAAGCCCAGCTGCTGTATCCTCTTCCAGTCTTTAAGCAGAGACGGGAGTTGGATGGGTCACCTCCTCACCACAGGAGAGAATTAGTTACAACCAGACCCCGACATCAGCAGAATAATGCCAAGCTATAACAGCTCCCCACTTTTCTACCACCTGCCCTTCCTTCTCTTGCACACCCCAAGCCCCTGTTGGGAGGCAGCTCTTCAGGGCCATGTGTCAGGGAACGTACCATCCACAGGTTGCTGGAAGTTTATGTAGGCATAGCCCAGTGACCGGCGCGTGGCAACATCTCGGCAGACTCGGATGGACATGATGGGCCCAGCAGGCGAGAACTTCTCGTACAGCATGGCTTCAGTTACATCTGGGTGGAGGTCCCCCACGTAGAGAGAGGCTAACGGATAGCCAGGGCCGCTAGCGTTCATGGTCAACCACAAAGCTCAGCTGTGGACGGAGACAGACCCAAAGTTGCAGGGCACAGGTTTTGGATCGCATGTGGCAACCACGGCTCCACACTTGGCACCACTGCAGCACTGCAAGCTGTGCCCCTCCCACCAGCAATGGTGGGAATGGAAGTTTCCCAAGAATGCTGCAGTTGCCAGGTTTTTCAAAGGCATTTAAGCAAAAGCTGAGCTGGGGTGATTTGCACATGTTAGGGCCCTCACAAACCTTGGGGAGCAGCTGGAGGGACACAACACACTGCACACACCAATTTGTTCCTTCCAACACTCAAACCCCAAGAGAGATAAAATGGAATTCAAATCCTCAGAGGGTAAACAGCCCTGTCCCACCAGAAACTTCAATTCCTCCTTCACAGCTCCCCCCAGTCAGCTACTCAGCCAGAGCAAACCTGAGGAGCATGGGTTTGCTTTGATGCACAGAGCAACCCTGCCAGTGGAGCAGCTTCCCACGAGCAGCCGGGCAGTCAGTGCCCGCAGCGACCATCTCCGTGTCTGACGCGGCAAACACAGGTCTTTAGCCAGCCCTTCCCAGAGAAGCAAGCCTCGGCCTGCTGGCCAAGCCCCCAGAGCAGGAAAAGCGATGGTCACTCTTCCATTGTTTTCAGTTGGGTGTAAAGTTGTGCGTGAAGATGTCTGTGGTTGCTTGAGCCCCTCGAGATCCTGCCTGGGAAAAGAGAAATGCAGCTCCTGCCCTAAAACCTTATAAACCCATCCCTGGCGCTCTTACCTTCAAGCTCAAAAGACCCAAGACGGTCAAGATACCCTGGGGATGCCTGCAATAATCGCACACACACAGGAGAGGCGCGTTAAGCAATGCCTAAGCCAAAGGCAAGTCACCCCAGGGAGCACAGCAGAGCTGCTCCACCGACAGCCCTACCCCTCCTGCAGCCCAGAACCGCCCCCCAGGCTGCCCGGTACCGGCACCGGAACAGACACGGGCTGGGAGAGCAAAGAGCGCCCCTCTGCAGCTGCGGGGGCAGAGCGAGGGAAGGGACGCCGGAGAGGACCAAAGCCGAGAGCTGCAGGGATGAAGCCCGGAGCGGTGGGACCAAAGGCAAGAGAGGGCTCAGCAGCCAAAGCTGAGAGGGGGTGCCCGGCACCCGAGGGCAGGGCAGGGCAGGGCAGGGCAGGGCAGGGCAGGGCAGGGCAGGGCAGGGCAGGGCAGGGCAGGGCAGGGCAGGGCAGGGCAGGGCAGGGCAGGGCAGGGCAGGGCCTCCCGCCTCGCACTCACTCCCAGCCCCGCTCCGGCTGCGGCCGCCGGTGCCGCCGCCTCTTGCCGTCCAGCTCCGGGGGCGGGGCCGGCCCCTCCCTCCACCCCCGCCCCCCGCCAGCTGCGGCTCCGCCCCGGGACCCCCGCCCCGAGCCCCCCCAGCCCCGGCGCTGCGGGTCTGGGCAAACGCCAGCTCGTTTCATGTCCTCAAGATGCAGCCGGGGCAGCTGCCCGGGCGTTCGCAGAAACCCCAGCTGGAGCCCCGTGTCCAGGTCTGGAATCCCCAGTATGAGAAGGATAAGGAACTGTTGGAACGGGTCCGGAGGAGGCCACGAGGATGCTGCGAGGGCGGGAGCACCTCTGCTGTGAGCACAGGCTGAGAGAGTCGGGGTTGTTCACCTGGAGACGAGAAGGCTCCGGGGAGACCTTAGAGCGGCTTCCCAGCACCTGAAGGGGCTCCAGGAAAGCTGGGGAGGGATGTTTTACAAGGGCCTGCAGTGACAGGACCAGGGGGAACGGCTTTAAATTGGGATTTAGATTAGACATTAGGAAGAAATTCTTCACGCTGAGGATGGTGAGGCCCTGGCACAGATTGCCCAGGGAAGCTGTGGGTGCCCCATCCCTGGAGGTGTTCGAGGCCAGGTTGGATGGAGCCTTGAGCGGCCTGGCCTGGTGGGAGGTGTCTGTGCCCAGGACAGGGGGTGGAACTGAATGGGCTTTAAGGTCCCTTCCCACCAAGACCATTCTGTGATTCTATGAAACAGGAGGGGAATGCTTTGCCCAGTGCCTTGCCTCTCGCCCACCTGCTTTAGGAAATCACCTGCATTCTGGTAGGGAATTCCCTGAAGTTAAGAAATCCAGGCAGGAGCTGGTAAGCCATGCGCAGCTGGGTATGAGTCCCTCATCATCAGGCACTTAGGGACACTCCCCAGATAGCTCCCTCCACACCCAATGGGACACAGAACCTGGCCTCTGCCATCACCTGGTGTCTGGATTACACACGTGAGGTCACCTGCGTCCAAAAGGATCCCAGCGTTATGTGTTGGACACAATGGCATAGGTAGAGTCTGGAGCACAGGGGTTATGGGGCGCAGCTAAGGGACCTGGGGTTCTTTAGCCTGGAGGCTGAGGGGAGACTTCATTGCTCTCTGCAGCTCCCTGAAAGTAGGTTGTAGTGAGGTGGGTGTTGGCATCTTCTCCCAAGTAACAAGTGGACAGAATGAAAGGAAAGGGCCTGAAGTTACACCAAGAGAGGTTTAGATTGGATAGTAGGAAAAAAGTCTGTACTGTAAGAGTGGTGAAGCACTGGAAGTGGCTGCCCAGGGAAGTGGTGGAATCACCACTCCCAGAGAAGTTCAAAAAACATGTAGCTGTGGCACTTCATGACGTGGTTTAGTAGGCATGGTAGTGTTGGGCTGATGGTTGGACTGGGTGATCCTAGAGGTATTTTCCAGCCTTAATGGATCTATGATTCTATGTATGAGGGGATGTGATTTGTCATCAGACAACTTATGTTGCAGCTGAAACATGGGGTGAGAAAGTGCAGGAGCCCAGGGCAGCAGGCAGGGTGGTTCCACCAGCAGCTCCCCAACACAGTTGACTCTGTTTGCATGGCTGTGCTGAGCTGGAGTCACCAGCACCTGTGTTTCTGCCCAACACATTCTTTATGACCAGGCTCCCTTTGCTTCCACATGTTTCAGTCGGGAAGAAAATGTCTCATGTTCAACAGTTCAGCTGTTTTTTCATCAAAAAAGGTGATTGCTACTGTGGAGTTCTTGAACACTGCTCAGGAGACACCAGCCTGTGCCAGGCAGTGCATACCATGCCGCACCACGGCCCCACACATTAAACTAGAGCTCATCCAAGTGTGGTTGCTCTGCTCCACCCTGTCCCACACTCTCAGTGCAGCTCTGGAGAAACCTTGCCTTCCCAAAAGCCTTCTGGTTGTTTCCCACACTGAGCTGCCTCACCCAGCAGGGGTCACGAGAGCATCAGTGCCAGAAAGGAGAAGTTGCAGCAGCACAAATCAGATCCATTTAAATACGCAGTGTACACCAGACTCCTAACACAGCTGGGGCAGCTGCAGTATCCTTTCCCCAAACTATACAATTACTTCAAAAATTAAGGTACTCCCTCAACTCATCACTGCTGCAGCCCAGTCTCCGAAGCTTGCTATTTCCCCTAGAAGAGACAGTAAGGATGGGAAAGGTCATCTGGAAGAGCCAAGCATGACAAGTGCTCTACAAACAGGAGCAGCTAGTAGAACCCAGGGTTTGTTCTTCAAGCTCAGGGTCATCAGCACAAGTCAGATTGGGAGTTCATGGAGACTGTGAGATCACTTATGAGCCAGAGTGTCTATGAAGGCTGAAGAAAATGACAAAGTAGCACTAATAAAATAGAAAGAGAGGGACCACCATTTAAAGCCAACACACAGGAGAGCAGCCCTTGCTCAGCAGCTGCTGGATTTTGGCCCAACATCTTTGCAATGGTCAGTCACAAGCTGAGTGATGTTATCCACAGTGCACACTTCTGTATTACACCTCACTGCAGAAGCAAGAGGCTCCGACAGCAGGAAGGACGCTTGCTTCAGCCCCAACCAACCTCCTCTCCATTTCACCGAGCACTCCAGAACCTTCCAGGAAGACACCTCTGCTTACGTTTATACCGTATGTTTGCACTCCCAGCAGTGCTTTTACACAGCACCACCTGGGATGAGCAGCATTACCTGGCACCACTGTGCAGGCTACAATGGCATGTGGCTTAGTGACAGTGGGCCAGCTGAGGACCTACCCCTGCCCTCAGTGTGCATTTAAAAGCTTTCCTAAGGAAAAGTCTTTACAGGTAACCAGCAGACCATTCTCACATATGGTGTGTTCAACCACACCACAGGCAGTGACTCGAGACAAGTTAAACAGATATTTTTAGTTGCATTTCTTTTAAGTCCTGCCAGGACAATACACATTACAAATGTACCTCAATAAAATGAAGAGAAGCAGTGTTCTCTACTGTAAATCTGAGAGGATGGGGGGGAAAGCCTCTGCAAAGTAATTATTTGTACCATGTGGGAACCATTAATCAACTCACACAATCCAAGATCTGAGCATTTAATAAAGGTGATTTTACTACTGCAAGTTTTTTGCCACTTGTACAGCAAAGATAACAGATGCAAAGAAATGATAAAATTTTTTTTTATTATTCACTTTTGAATTCTTTTACACTTTCCTGATTATTTCGTGTAAGGTGAAACTAGAACTGTTTAAAAGACATACACAAATCTAGTACATCAATAACCAGGTATTTCTTTTTGCTATACTATTCTCACAACCACGTGTGTGCTAGGCAATATAACCGTCACAGAAGCAAACTTTAGGCAGAATACTGGTCAGTAAAAACAAAGCGAAAAGAGCTACCAGATATACAGACAGGCTCGGTTCCACATTCACTACTGCATTTATCAAGCGCCAAGTATTAACTGCACAATTTGTTCAGCTAGTAGAGGGGAGTTTTAAAATCAGTGCATGAAATTCTCTTCAGCAGACAGATGGACAGACAAACAGATGGATCCTATACCTAAGTGGAATGTGAAGGCAGGGGGATGATACTGCGAGACTGATAGGTGACTATTTCCTAATCTTTTCCACTGCATTGTTCACGCAACTCTTACTAGGTTTTATTTAATGGGACATGTTTGAAATGTAACTGGGTGAGGATGTTTGAAGCTCAAATATTACAAGTTACAAGCATTACAAATGTGTAGGTCTGCATTCCGGTACAATCTATAGGAAATCCTGAATATTTGAGCCAGTTCCTCGGGCTACCAAAAATGGCAGGCAAGAGCTGAAGATGGCAACAGCACGGGCAGCTCTCAAACATCCAAGAAACCTGGCCTCAAGCAGACTCAGGTCTCACCCACCATCCTGACATCACCCACAATCAAAGAAAGGATGACACCTATGTGGGAGTCCAAAATTGCTTTAATGGAGTTTAAACAAGTGAGAGTGTCAGGGGTGAATAGAATCCAATGGGAGAAAAATTTCTGTGAAGTGAACTTAAGGATGGCTCAGTGGATTACTTAAGAAGTTTTCAGGACCAATTGAAAATGGGAATACCATGGAGATTTCGATTCCCCTAAGAGTAAAGTAATGCGACAGTGGCAGATTACTTCATGGTATCATCCAAACTAATAAGGCCATTCAAAAAATTGAATCTTCTCCTATTGCAAGTCCATGGTAGTGAACCAAGAATTCTCACTATTGAAGAATATCTAAGGTGTAATCAGGTACATTATTGCTGCGGGAAGGGGCTTCACCATGCATGTTATATGAGCATGAAAGCACTTTGAGAAGTCAAATCCCAGTTATCCGCCAGCGTAAAGAGTTCGGAAATCAAGCTGCTAACTCCCTTGTTACCCTCCTCCCCCAAACAAACCCCATCCCCAGAAAGACAGGATTGACGAAGTGAGCTTTTGACTGAAAGCGGTGCCTCAGACTGGGTTACAAATGTATACAGAGTGTGCCTGTTAAACTAACTTATAGCAGTGTCACTAACTGGAATGCCATACATTGGATTGTTTTCCTTCCATGCCCCAGTGTCACAATAGAATCTCTATAACTTTCTGTACAACTTTACAACAGAATTGTACTTCGACTATTTTGGTGCCAAATTAAGCTCAGAGTTACATAATTGATATCTACTTTTCTACCAATGAGAGTTTTGTAGTCAATTGCAATCACAAAACCCATAATCACAGTGTTCAGTTAAAAATATAAACACGGTAATTGTAACTGTAAATGTTCATAATAGGAAAGTTCGGAATGCCATTATAATAACCGACCTCCGCTTTAAGTACACAAAACACCAACCAACTGTTTTTTACCCCACAGACAGTTTTTGCTACGTTGAGGTTGTGAAAGTCGATGTACTATTCTTTTTGCTCGTCGCACAAAGGGATATATGTGTAGGATACAGGGTGACATTGAACATATAGTGAAGCGTGACAGCCATTAGTTCTCTCCCTCCCCAGCGTCCCCTTCATCTCCCTGGTTTTCCGACGTCCATAGCTGTAAGAAAAGACAAACACATGTTTATACTGAAAGCACACAGTTAATTACAACTGGATTGTCAGGAAAGGGAAGACAGCACAATTAGCAGTAGCTGTGTGATTTTCTCAGCTAGGAGCAATAAAGAACTGAACTTCACAGTAAAGCTAAAGAATAATGAACTAGGAAACGAGTAGAGGATAATGAGTAAAAAGCCAACACAAGCCTGCAAACTCAACATAATGCTGAATGTTGAGAACAGACAAACTCCACTTTGTGTTATAAAAAAATCTGAGTCTGTTACAGTGGTTAACAAGTGATTTCTGGTTTAAAAAAGCAAGACTAACTGGTTTGGTTAGAATAAGTAAGGCAGTTAAGACATGGGCTGAATGCCCCAGGAAAGGCTTTTAATGGCACAGGACTACTTAAGTCCTCAGCTGTTGAGATCCACTTATCAGAGTCCCACAGCCTAAAAAAGTAACAGCATAGAGTGCAGAGGTTTGTCCTGCAATACTTACAGTGAGGTTGTCCCTAAGAAGCTGCATGATCAGAGTGCTGTCTTTGTAAGACTCTTCATTCAGTGTGTCCAGCTCTGCTATCGCTTCATCAAAGGCCTAAAGATATGCAAGACAAAGCACTTTCACACTTGGCTCTCCGAATTCACTTCTGCTTACAAAGAGCTTATGAATTTTCACATCACTATTCAAATTCTGTGACAAAAGCTTCCAATATTTTCCTTTTCCACCAAGAGAAGACACATGGACCAAAGTGAGCACCACATCAATAGACAACCAGCAGGAAAACAGAAATCTTCTAAGGTTTCTTCTGGACCCCATGAAAAACTTTCCTACTACACCAATACCAAGTACTGAAGAGGCAAGTGCATGCTCTGTCGTACTGAAGAATGATTCACATGGCTTAAAGTCAGGTTTAACAACAATACTTGAAGGCAACACTCATGAAAAATGTGAGTAAGTATGAAAAAAACAGAAGAGAAAGGATTTTTGACAGTAAGAAGAGTTTCTTTTCAAAACAGCATAGGAAATCAGGTACATTCCACTACAGATTATTAAAGCCCTTCTTCCTATCGATCTGTTACACATGAAAGCCCACATTACAAGTCTGAGAGCCATGAATAAGTGCTATTTCTTCATTCAGGTTTCAAAAATATGTAAGAATATTAAGTAAAAAAGTAGGGACAGCAGCAGCACTTTACACAGCAAAACATCAATTCTTGTTACAAAGTATTATTGAAGCGCGTATTAAGAAACACAAAGATTCCTCTGATGCCATATTATTCAAGTTACTACCAGACAACTTTTACGGATGCAAAAAGCTCCATTTAGAAGGCTGTAATCCTATTTCAGGGAGAAAGCTAAGACAAAATGACTTGCTATTTGTGCGGCACAAACTACCGCATAAGCCCTTTTTGGTCTCTGGAGAGGGACACACATGGATACACAAAGGACTTTAACGACTAAGACTGTAGTCACAAAGACGACGCTTCACGTATTTGCTAAGTGTTCAAATTTAAATAAATATTGCACTTTAGAAGGCTAAATTAATCCACGTCTTTTCAAATTTGACACAAGCAAAACTTAAGAGAATTACGTGGACATAGGAAGAGGCACTTTGTCTTCACTTTCACTGGATCAACTGCACTAGCAAATTAGCTTTACTTAAAGCTAAGCTTGTCAAGCTAACTTACCCGAAAATACACTCTGATGACAACAGCTTGAAGATGACAGCATTTTTAAGGAGTTTGATAGGAAAAAGCATAATAAAGTGCTACTGCAACCATGTAATTATTTCTTTAACCTCCACAAAAATTGGTAATATGAAGTCTGCTTACCGTCTTTGCCAGATTACAGGCTTTTTCAGGAGAATTTAGTATCTCATAGTAGAACACAGAGAAATTTAGAGCCAGACCAAGTCGAATCGGGTGTGTTGGCTGCATCTCTTTCTTGCTAATTTCAAATGCCTCCTGGTAGGCCTGCTGAGAGTTTGCTACTGTTGCTGCAAGAAGCAATTACAATCATATTAATGCACAGAACATTACTGTACTTCACGTGGGAAACTATTATATGCTTGGTCTAGACTATTGTTCCACCAGAAATTCATGCAATTACATACGCACAGATGCTTCTTTCAGTGTTACTAGATGTAAAAGGCCTACCACTGGCTGAACTATTGAGGAAAAATATTTGTTCAGATAAAGCTAGGACATACATAATTTAAGTTCAACATTTTAATAGAGTCTTAAAATTAAATCTATTCAAAATAAATTCCAACTAACCTGAATGCAGACAAGCTCTACCTAAGTAAAAGTGCTCTGTAATTTAACACTCGCTCACAGTAGTTCTAAATAATAAATCCAGACAAGCCCAAAAGGGGAATAGGAAGTATCTAAACTGCCTGTTTAAACTGAAGGAAACATTACCAGCTAGGTCATGAACTTTTTATTTCAGTTTGGGGTTTCAGAGGAAAGACAATAGTCCCTTCCTGGCTAACAGGTAACAATAAGCTCCAGAATGGAGTCAAATTAAGTCTGCAAGACATGGACCACATCAGACATTCACCAGGAGTTCAGGCACAATTTAGCATTGTTTTGACATTTCAGGATTAACTGGCTAAGGACTCAGTAACCCAAAGCAAAAGATGATAGGAACAAAGCATTTTCCACGAGAAAAACACAAAACAAACATTCTCTGGGAAAAGGATTTTGCACAGCCAAATATAATTGAAAATCAGCCACTGGCGTTGAGGGCTGCAAGAATTTGATTGGTTTGATGAAATTTCAGTGAAGTCCTCTAAAAGTGACTTGCAGTGCACCTATCTTCAATACTACAGAACAGTAGTGAAAAGAAATACTTCAAGTTAGGAGAAAAGAACACAAGTTATTTTTTATAGTTTATCCTGCTCAGCCACCAGCAAAATGAGAAATTTTCATCCCTACTTACTTTGCTTATTGTCCCCAGATGCCACCTCTGAGAGGTATCTGTAGTAATCACCTTTCATTTTCAAATAGAAGACCTTGCTTTCTGGCTGTGTGGCATTGACAATAAGGTATTTATCCAGGAGTTCCTGAGAAAGGAAACATCACTTGGCTTTTTCCAAGTCATAAAAACAATGTCTGAAACAGAGTCTTTGTTACAATGGCAAGCATAAACTGTTAGAACATTAACAATGACTTACGTATACTCGTGCATTAATCACTTTGCCTACTGTTGTCGAAACTCAGAAAAAGAGAAACTATTCTGTTTTTGAGGGCTTAGGATACAAAAACTTGCTGCGTTAAGGCTTCTCACAGCTCACTCCTGCAGAATCTAATGGCTATCAGGGCTTAGGATTGCAAAGACTTTCCTTGAAATACACTGATGCCAACCTATGTCCATGACCAAGCTGACAAAAAGCAGCAGCTTGACATTAGCACAAGTCTGGTCACTTTCGCTGCCACACACTTTAATTCTATAGATAGCATTAAAGTTATCCACAACAAATGGGTTCTATCTGAATAGTGGCGCAGTCAGCACACATGCATTCAGAGAGAGGCAAAGCCTCAGAGTACTGAAATCAACTGCTCTTGACAGAGCTTTAGCAAACTGAACAGCAATAAAAAGAATCCCTCTGGTCTAAGTGAAACTGGTTTGGAGGCAGAAATACACACACCTATTCCATCCCCCAAAGGCACTGAACGAGCCTCAGGACACTGGCATTCATTAATGAAAGAACTTAAGTGGTAGGCTTTTCAGCAGGGCTCGTTCCAGGTCATCAATTGTTTTCATGGTAACCCCTAAGGGTCTTAAACATTGCCTTGTTTGCTTCTTTCTATCAAAAAAACCTAATGTTCTTTATAACAATTGCATAACAAACAAACTAGATGACTTAGGAGCTAGAACTGGACCCAAGTATGTGGCTATGCAAAATTATTCCCCTGCTAAGGTGCAATGTCTACATCACTGGTACGATTCCTTAAGCCTCTCTGAAGAATGCTGCAGTACTAACTACTGTTATTTTTGCTGTTGGATTATTACCAGAACATCATTGCAGATATCCTGCAATTCAGCCTCAATTTTCTCACGATATTCTCTTCCCATCTGCTGTTTCTTCTCATTCCTCTCCGTTTTCTGTTCAATGCTGGAAATTACACGCCAGGACGAGCGACGGGCACCGACCACATTCTTGTAGGCAACTGAGAGTAGATTCCTTTCTTCATTGGACAGTTCGTGTCCCTGCTCAGTGACAGCCTTCATAGCAGCAGCCATATCATCGTAACGCTCGGCCTGTTCAGCCAGTTTGGCTTTCTGCACCAACTCACTTTTATCCATGGCTCTCCTGTAATTAGCAGGGAATAAAAATAGAGAAAGATATCTCTTATTGTCTGCGCTGTGGAAGTTAATACTGAAGGGTGAAGCAGAACTCACAGTTACTAGTAAGCGGGAAATCTATCAACTCTAAAAAAGTAATTCCAAGGGTTTCTTTTTAAAAAATTATTTGACCTTTTACAAAATATGTATAATTTCTAGGTGTAAATGACCAATCACAAGCCTGAAGATATGCAACTATTGTTTGTCAAAATGCAGCAAAACTCATATTGGCATTGAGCACAGCACAGCAACATGTTCCCTATGTAAATCTTTCTCCCCTTTCCTCTACCGGCCACAGCTGCTCAGTCTGAGAGACACCACATGTTCTAACCCAGAAACCACCAGTTTTGATCGGGTTTGGGGTGGTTTTTGTTTCTCCCCACTATTACATAACAGCAACTACATGAGAGCATCAAAGCACTGGACAGCTCCTCCTGACAGGGAAGTTTTTGCACACTACGGGACAGGATTCTGTGTGTTTAAATAAACCATATCCAGTAAAGCTGTAGCTGTTGGCAACTATAGAAAGTTATTCTGCCATGAAATCGTTGTGTTTTTTTAATACATGCAACAACGTATACGTATATTGGACAATTCTACACAACAAGGGTGGCTGCAGTCTCAAGTTTTCAATACCTTTTTAAATAACGAGTGGGATGTGGCCCACGTGGTGGTCACTATTGCAAAACTAATTGCTTATATGGAAACAACTTGTTTATAATTTCTGATAACACAGTCTAGCAACTGAAGCCAAGAAAAACTCATCACATGACCACAATGCCCCTGAAGAGCTTACGCAATGAAAAATGAACTAAGTGAAGCAGCCTGAGTTTTGCTTGCTTCTACAAGACAACGCTACCATACACTGAACTCAACCTTTGAGCTACCAACCTCATATTCAACCACATAGGGACGTCCATAGGAAAACTTAAATCAAGTTTCTTTGCCTGTACCGAAGCAAGTGATCCTCAATACTTCGCTAACTCTGAGACACCCAAGTTCACACTTCTCCAGGTGTGTAGGTTCACTTCTGGACAGACCAAGAGCTCTTAATTCTTGTAAGTGCTGAGCAATAATGTTCCTCTACTACTGCCTAAATGCCAATCAGGACTCTCAGTGTCCAGATGAGAAGTTTTCACGCTGAGATCTAACAGCCTAAAATCAACTTCTAGAAGAACAATAAAAGGCAAACAAGAATAATAAGTTTACAGTTGTCTCTCACAGGCTTCTGTTGATTAGACAAGCGTCTACAGCCCTATTTCTATTAGAACCAACAGGCTGAAAACGATGGCTGTAGCCTTCTCCCTGCCTCTCCTTTGAACATCCTAGTCTAACAGGCTCCTGGTGGAAAGCATCTCCCAGACTGCTCAGTTTGTATTTTAATCCAAGTATTACCTAGCACGCTGTTACACAGTGAAACTCGTCCCCTGTACTAAATCCTCAACCAGGACAATGAGATGTGGACCTCAGTTCTCATAGTGTGTATGAGCAGCTTCAAAGTTTCCTGTCGCCAAGGATGGAGTTCTAACTCCCAAATAGTTTTGTATTCAATCCCCCCAGCTCTACTTTAGCAAAAAAATTCACCCAAGACACCAAATCAAATACTGTTATTTCACATCAAAGTTCTTCAAGTAAACCAAGCAACTAAAGGTCTTACCTGCTATACATTTGCAAGCCACACTCCTGCTTGTCTGTGGTCCTTCACAGACCTAGTCTAACACACCCATCCACATCGGGCACTCAGTAAAGACATGCAATGCTAAAACCAGCCTCCTGGAAAGGCATCTCTTGCAGACTTGTAAGCAAAGTTTGGTTGCAGTTCAGTTGCATTTCAAACACTGTGGTTTAAATTAGTGGACTCTGGCACCTACTAAAAGGTGCCATACAGACTTGAGATCAAGGGCCTCAACAGGACAGACTAGTTGTGGGTAGCAGAGTGACAAGTTCTTGTAAGGCACAATTAATTTGCTTCTTTTCCTCAAGAGGCTTTTATCATGGGAATACACTATATTATCACTGGCTTCTGCAGATATCTAAGAGGATCGTTTGGAGGATGAAAGGGGATAAGTGAAATTTGTGATGTGCATTTTTTCTCCCTACTCTGGAGCGTATCACAGTGCCAATGCATAACAAGCCTAAGGAAAACATCAGAGAACCCATCCCACTTTTTGCTGTTGAGTCTATCAAACCTCGTAAACCATTCCCTAACTCAGCACTAAATTTAGACTATGAGCTTAACACAGAAAGTAATTTGCGAGAGGCATTTCTCTACCCATTCACTAAAATCTGAACATGAGCAAAGTACACCTGAAGAATGCTTTTTAAGTTACAAGAGCTAACTTAAATAACAGGACATTCAAAGAAAACACTTTCAAAGCAGTTGCACAGCTTGCACAGCTCCTAGAAGCATTTCTATTGCAATTGCCTTCTTATCTTCTCCCCTTCTTCTTATGGAATATGATTATTATGTAGAAAAAGCCTGCTTACTGAAGTCTAGAGGGAAGCAGCTCCAACAGAGTTTACATTTTGCCATTGCAAGGTCAGTTTTATCTTTGACCTGCACTTTGCAGTGGTCTAATTTGTAGACAAGTCATCAGCACAGAATTCTGTTTACAAACAATATAGAGTTTAGCTTAAAAATGGCAGTTTGTTTTATCAAGCTCACTGACATATTTATCTTTAGATGCAAGTCAGTTCACAGCAGTCAATGGGTTCATATAAGGATACAGGAAGGAAATCACAGAGGAAACTGCAAGGGGATAAAGACCTAGTTGATGAAAGACATCCAGAAACCAGTTTAACGTATCAACTACGCAGGCAAAATAGCAGCACAAAGCTTTAGGATGTTGTTTCTCATCAAACAACTTTCCTCAGTAATGTAACTAATTTATGTACATCTTAAATATAACTCAAACTGGTTACTGAAGATAAAAGTTCTGCTGAATGCCAATGGCTTAGTTATGACATACAAATTCAGTATACATATATGTAGTGCAGTTTAGTTAATTCATCTCAATACCTGTCCTGCCTGTGCTTAAATGCAGTAAGAAAATCATTGACCACACAAAACATGTGCAATTGACAGCAGGCCTACCATTACTTCGTTCACACGGTGCTGCACAAAGGAACACTTAAAATCCTTATTTAATTCTCCATTGCTTACCTTGTAGAAGCTTGGAGAGAGCTTGGCAGAGCTATGCTGGCTTGAGCTCCAAAAGAGGGAAGTGTTTGCCAGAAGGAGAAAAGATAGAAGGAAAGGAGTGATGTTTGAAAAGGCAAAGAAGCAACTATCAGTTATAGCTGGTCCTTCCCATAGAGGAGATGAAAGCCACGCTCTAACAATGGATCAGTGTGCCACAGTCCGAAACAAGCAAAGCCTACAGCTAAAAATACTCCTAGGCCACAAACAGAAGCCATCTAACAAAGGTTACCTGCAGCTAGGAGCAAAACACACAAAGGTGATGAGCAGGAGGCTGACGGGAATGATCTGTTCTAGCACTAATGAAGCCATGCCATGTTGGCAAGGGGGAAAGAGGAAAGATGGAAAAAGGAGCGGAGATGTGCAGATCACAGCCATGGAGGAGTCCTGACAGTTGCCCGTTCTAAGCAGAAGATTCTCATATTTAGATGCATAATACATTTCAAATTCTTAAGATTCTATTTTCTTAAGAATCAGTCAAACCACAACTTAGTAGCCCTTCAAAAAGATGTGGCTGCACAGCTTTTACATAAGGAATGCTGACCACTAGCCAGCAATTGCAGCCATTAGTACCAGCCACCAGAAATTTGAATCACCCTAAATACCACATTCAAAATACAATTTTTAATTATTATTATTTTTCTCTGTCTCCTACACAGCCCAAGTTCTTCCAATCTCTCTCACAATGCAGAATAGCATGTACACAGGTACTAAAAGTTACAAGTGATTCCTTTCCACCCCCAGGAAAGCTTTACGTCTGTGCAGGCAAGACTCTGAAACATATTACAAAGCATCAAAGGTAGAGAATCAAAGGTCAGAACCTGTAAAACACAGGAGTCTATAACTGCCTTGCTGCTTTTAGTGGAAGATGCAGTAAGAAGGGGATGGTGCAATCCCTCTGGGAACAGCACCTGAGGTCAGTGTACCCACAGACCTTTCAAGAGAGGATGGAGACCCAGAACTGGAGGTTTACATCGCAGTAACAGCTGAGGAGTAAAACACAGAGATAATTTTTTTCAGAAGACTGCAGGAGCTTGAGAACCACATCTTATCGCTCGGCAGTCACTACATCTGCTTTGTAGCCTGTATTGTTTCCAATCTTGATAAGCGGTTTAGGACAAAGCCAACCCAGATCAGAAGTAACTGTGTTTAAAGTCTGTAGAAATAAAATGAAAACTGACAGTGAAAAAAATCTGGCTTATATAACGTATTGAACTGACAAGACAATACTAATAAGCTTACATTGGCCTGAAGTCTGCCACTCTCGATGACCTGTTCTTCTGACGCTAATTAGTCATTGATTTGTGTGTACTATTTTTCTCTGTACTGCAAGCATTAGAATCGGTCAGACAAACACTTCCGCTTTGTAAAAAACCTGGTGAGAAAGCAGTGTGGCTACTGGTTTGACGTGTTGATCCTTCATGAGTCAAGTAGAGAAGCAGGGTAACAGACCTGCACGCTTCACTGTGAGAAATGAATGTAAAACCAGATTGGGTGAAGTGGGATGCTATCATCCCTCTCAGTCATAAGCTCTCTAAGTCCACTCAAATCGTAACAGGAAAGGCAGCAGACTGGTAAAGAACTCATAGTTCAATTTTCCAACAATATGTGTACGTATCTTAAGATTTCTGGATGGGCAATTCATTCCAAAATTAAACATTCACAGGAGGTAAGTGGTATTTCAAATTGCAGTTCTATAATTACAGAAAGCAAGGACTTTGGAGATACTATTTCTAAAACAAAGGGGAAATCCTCCTCCATTACTCAGTTACACACATGCTGACACACATATCTGCATGAAGTTGATGGCATTAGCTGTCAAGTAGACATTGCTCTCAATAGATATTCCTTATAGGAAAGGCATCAGCTTTCTCTAAATGGAATGCAAGGAGCCTCCCTTGCTCTACCACAGTATTAGGCACTTGACTTCATTAGTTGTGTTTCTCTATTTTGGTTCTCTCAAAGGCTACCAATGCATTTTTAAGTAACCTATTAGAAAATGAATGTGACTGGTAGGATCTCAACATTGAAATCTTCCCCAGCTATCAAGAGCTTGGGTAGAACAAGAAATTCAGTGAAATACACTGCAAATGTAATAAGGGGAAAAAAGAAAATTACTTCATAGTTGTGATATTCTTGTTGACCTTGTGCAGCAAATAACTTTAGCCTTCTCTGCATCTACTGATTAACTCTGCCCTGGCCTTCAGCTCAAATCTTTATGCAAACGGTCAGATAAAATTAACACTCATGCCTAAACCCGCTCTGGCCATCGTCTGCCATAATTTCTTATTGCTTCCTAAAATTGACCAATATAATTTTTCATTAAAATGACATCCAGTGTTTTTCAATCTCCACAGACAATTATGGAACTTCTATGGCACCAATAGCGTGCAGGAGTACTGATCTTGTCTGGGCAACTTCAATCTAGTGAGAGTAGCCTGACTGTTCTTAAGGCCACTCAAATGAGAGGCCGCAGGTTTCAAAGCACTGCGCTGCTCCACACCTATATGGCACAGGACAGCTGCAGGCGGAGTCAGGCACGCAGATCCAAAGTACAGCATACTTACATGGTAATACCTTCTTCTTCCAAATAGCAGAACTGGTTTTGGCGAGATTCCAGGTGGAAATAGTGAGTTATCCCAAAAAATCTTTCCCCAGGCATTAAGTTCATGTCAAACTAATGTATTCATATCATAGGTAAATCACTTTTGTTAATAATAAACTAAGGGTATTTGTATTACAGGGTGGAGCAAAAAACACAGCCATATAAAAGGCAGTATAATGCCCAGTCTTACTGGGATGTATCAGGATACCAGACAGATTACAGTACTAGCTTTTTACCTCATTATTCAAATCATTATTTACTTAACTACTCCTCACTGGAGTTTATTCACAGGCAGCACAAAAAGCTGCATACTGGCAAAGGCCTGCTTGGGAAAAAAAGACTCAACATCAAAATAGCAGAGATCAGAACATGCGGTACTGACATAATGAGGTTGAGAAAACTGTGCGAGGCCCATCTGTGCAGCGCGTCTATCACTTTATCGGTACCAATTTAATAAACAAAATATTATACAGGGTATTTTTGCAGTTCTTTAATACAAAGAGAAGAGAAGGCATTCTTGTTTCCTTTTCTAGACCAGTTTATACCTCATTTTTAATTTAAAATCAATGCAAGCTTTTCTTTTCATAAAGAAGTATTAAAATTTCTGACTGAGGTGTCCTGCAGTAGCAAACATGTAAATACACAAATATTCCTACAGACACTGAAGTTACAAAACCTGACAAATGTTCTCACTCCCTGATATTTTTATGTAGGAATTTAGCTTTTATGGTGCTGCATGATGTGCAATATGTTTTCCTAACACGGGAAAAGTTATTTTACCTATTAACAAGGAGTTTAACGGAAAGCAACAAATTTATATTGTGCTTCCTCTGCACTAGATGCATTTCATAGACTCATAGGAGGGTTTGGGTTGGAAGGGACCTTACAGATAGTCCAGTTCCAACCCCCCTGCCATGGGCAGGGACACCTTGACACATTTTCGCTCCCACAGGCTAACACAGTGACTGTGTGCCACTGACATTTATCACCCCAATTAATATCTCATTATATGTACCTCAAATAAAACCTATGGTTGTTAGTTTGGGGTCACTGCCCAGCCTTTTTGTTGGCTGGGACTGGCTTGAAGCAACCTTCTTTCTCTCTGGAGCCCTGCCTAAACCTATTTCTATTCTCAAAGGGGTACAACTCATCAAAATTGGAAAATAATAATAGAATTCTCTTGTTTCCTTCTGAATCGCTCCGACATTTCGGCGATGGCCTCTGCTCCTACGTGAGCAGGCTCACACCAGCGCGGCACCTCCCCTCTCGGGCTGAGGCATTTCGGCCGGGCGATGGCTCCTGGTCCCGGCAGCTTAGAAGAGACCCCAACCTCTCTCCCGGTGCAGGAGACTCCGGAAAGCGGCGGGCTGTGCCGGCACGGACCCAGCGGCGGCGGCGGGGCCGGCTGCCCGCCCGCCGTCCCTCCCCCTCCACCGCCGGGCAGGGGAGCCCCCGGGCGCAGGTGTGCGGGGCCGGCCTCGCCCTCCGGGGAGCCACTGACTCACTGGGGCGGGGCGGAGGCGGCGCCGCCCGCTCGGGCCCAGCGGCGACCGCGGGGGAGGGTCCCACCGTTACCGGGAGCGGGGGCGGCCCCGCCGCGGTCTTCAACGCCCCTCCCGTCGCGGGGCCACCGGGGAGGAGCGGGCCCCGCCGGCGGGAGGCAGGGCGTGGAGTGCGTACCGCGGGGCCGCAGCGGCCCAGCCCCGGCGAGGAGAAGCGGGGAGCGGGGGCGGCCTGGGGACCCTCACCTGGCGGGGGTGGCGGCGGCGCGACCTGGATCCCGGCGGGCGAAGCGACTGGTACCGCGGCAGCCGCTCGGCACACGCACCCACACCCTGCGGCGCTGCGGCCCCGCTTCCGGCAGCGCCGCCCTGCCCCTTCCGGCGCCGGCGGGGGTCCGCGCCCCGCCCGGTGGGTGGGGAGGGAGGGAGAGGCGGGAGAGCCTGCCTGCGGCGCGCGCTCACGCCGAGGCGCGCGGCCGCCATCTTCCTCTGCCGCTGAGTTCCCTGCATCCCCTCAGCCCCCTGAGACCAATGCGCTCCTTCAGCTCTCTGAGCCGCCTGAGCCCCCACAGCCCTCTGAGCTCCCTCAGCCCCATGAGGTCCCCTGAGCCCCTCAGCAGCTGCCATCCTGCCTTGGGCAGTTCAGGGGAGGCAAGGCCCGCGCGTTCTGTCACACCTTTGCACTGTGATCTCTTTGTTTTGCACGCGTAGGACAATCCCCAGTGCATCTCAGAATTATAGAATTATAGAATGGTTTGAGTTTGAAGGGACCTTAAAGACCAGCCAGTTCCACCCCCCAGCCACGGGCAGGGACACCTTCTGATACAAGAATTAATTTCTATTACAAAAAGCAGAATATTTTGATTTAAGCTAAAGTAGAGATAAGTTTCATCTAAGCAACTGTGGTTTTTTGAAAGTTAGAATGTCCCTCTGATTGTGTGTTTTCTTTATAGCATGGGGTTTTTTTCAAATACTGTTTTTCCAGACACTGTTCAAAGAGAAATTATAACATCTTGTGTTAAATATGTTCTGTGCTGAACAGATGTTTTCTCTAATCACCTTTGTTTGCAGGCTTTCCCTACCTAAAATACAAGGTCAGACAGAGCTGGCTCCAAAGCTCCAATTAGAAGAGATTTGGCTGTTGTGAAGTTCATAATAAAATCAGTCCTTGAAAAGTAATAGGATATGCATAAGATTTCTGGGAAAATTTGTACATATGCATTTAAGTGGGAAATACATTCTGTCGCCAGCTCTTGTCTCATTACGCAGGATTGATTGAAATCATTCCCTCGTGTCCAGTGCTGAATTAAAGGATACTGCTTTCTAAACTCCAAAATAAGTCTTAGGGAGTTTGTTTGCTGGCATTATCGCTATCACTTCCACTGGATCAGGTTGCTCAAGGCCCCAAGGTCTCAGGTTAATGCTGACCGCAAACAAGAGGTCTGGTGGGTACCTCTGGCTGAAAGCGCAGTGACTTCTTGAGCAACAAGACAGCATTTTCCTTGCCATTTCTCACTGCTGTTCTCTGGCTGAACCCCACAGTAAGGGACATCTCCACACACCACAAACAGTGGGTGCTGTCCTGGCCACCACCATCTAAGTAAAAGTTTACAAAAGCTTTGAATTGCAAGGTCACCCTTAAACTCTGTTTGTGTAGTGGCTCATCCCTGCAATTTAAATTGCATATTTTCACTGAAAATACCAAGATCCCTATCAGCTAGATAAGTTATATGCAGCTGTAATAAATGACATTACTAAAGGAATGGCGAGCGAGAGCATTTCTGGGGCATGAGGAAAGGTCTAGCTTGGTCTCCAAGAACAGATCCAAGGAAAAGAGTTCACTTTTATCATGCATTTAATTCTTTTGGATAAGAAGTGACTGCTCACACAATTCTTCTGCTCCCAAGTCTCAAGTTTACAGCAGCACCACTCGCCAAGGCGCTGTTACCAGGGCTGCGAGCAACTCTGTGCAACTACAACATCCCAGAGCCCAGTTCTCTCTTATACTTCCAGATACAGTCAGTCCTGGTCCTGTCAAAGTCACCGTCAGATTCCTTTTTGGTGATGGGAGGACTTCATTAGTTTTCTCCTTAGTCTTGGACCAAAGGTTAATTACTTTGGAAAGTCAGGAGGCACTCGCGAGTTATCTTAAACTGCAAACACTGATTTAGCTAGATCAGTTATTGTCATCTCTCTCCCTTGGTCTTTTTTCTTTTCTAGGCAGAACTTATTTTTCCTCTGATCTTTTCCATAGCCCCTGTTTCCCCGTTTTCCATCTGGGCCATTCCCAGCATTCTTGCTGAGGCCTTGGGAGTGCTGATTTAGGGGAGAATAACTTATATTCGACACTCCATTCACACATATCCCATATAATATTTGGTCTGTAGAGAGGTACTGCTGACGCCAGTTTGTTGAGTCCTTTGCTGTGCCTCCCTCAAACTTTACACCTTGCTGGGAAGGTCACACTCAGGCTCGTCACTGCCCTGCCCATCTTGTTGCAGCACATCCCTCCTACTTCCAGCAAGGCACACCCAGCTCCTTCATACCACTCCTCCAATTTGTCCAGGTCAAATTCTGATCATCACCACTGAAGTGCTTGTAGTCTCTTTTGGATGGTGATTTTGGACTGTGCGTTCTGCGTCACACTAACCAGATATAGCAATTCAGCACCATGTAGTCATAGAGGTGAAAGTACCACCCTCTGCTTTGACAGAGCATGCTGCCACATCTGTGGCTGGGTCCCTGTGCAGCCAGAGGCCACTAAGACACAGCTATGTTAATAACAGTTCATTACCCTGCCAGCGTTTTGTACCTTGGGGTTTTCAAACCTTAGCTTTGAAACATGTTGCAACAGCAGCAAGTCTTTCAGGGTGTGACCTTACACAGAAGAAGCTCACATTAGCTTGGTGTGACTCAAAGGATCTGAGACAGGAGATACCAAACTTTGAATGTGCAGCCTTTATCTTCAGCTCTATCCGTGAATAAACAAGCTCAACACAGAGGCCAGCCTGCCTGGCTTGCCAGCAGAAAACGCATTGCCCTGTGTCTTCCCAAAGACACAGTTCAGGTAGACAAGTGTTGTACAAATGGTATTTGGCTTTAGCAGCTGGTCATTGCTCTGGGGATGGCAGAACAGCTGTGCTGAGAGCTCACTTGTTGATTTGCTTGTGGCAAGTTGCAGGCAGGCATAGACTAAAACTGCAAGGAAGGAAATCACAGGATTCTACTCTGAAAAAAGGAGACAGCCCATGGCCAAGATGGAGTCCCTTCATTAGAGAAGCGGTTTGTTACAAGAACTGAGAGCCGTGCTCTTCCCTGGGTGCATAATAGGCTTCACCACTGGAAGAAGCATCTCTGCAGGCAGCTGAGGTGTGCAAGGACACTTTGTTCCTAGAATCATAGAATCATTAACGTTGGAAAAGGCCGCTAAGATCATTCAGTCCAACCATCAGCCCAGCACCACTGTGCCTACTAAACCATGTCCTGAAGTGCCACTGCTTTTGCTACACAGAGAGGGTTTCTGTCTTCAAAATGCTTCTCTAGCATAGGCTTTACTTAGCATCAATAGCAGTTAAAAGAAGTGAAACAGCCTTATGGTCAAAGACGGCCTGTTGTTGAAGGAGTAGGGCTGGGTCTGCTCCCTGTACCAGCAGCAACACTGAAGCTGTTCCCAGCAGATGGCATAAGAGCTTGAGCTGTTTCAGTTGCTGTTCTTAGAGCAAGGTGCCTGTGCTCAGGGCTCCACCTTCTTGCACAAGGGAAGTGAAAAAATAGTATTTAAATTGATAAAATTTTATTCAGAAATGAAATCTTGATGAGTTTCTCAGTTTTTGTGGTTTTATTCCAGTCATTTTTGTTGAGGACAGTCAGTGTCGGATGGTGTGGGTACCCGCAACAAACGGCTGATGGCAGTGCATGATCACTGTTTCTGCTGCTGATGTCTCCCTGCCTATCCAGCAGTCTGTCTCTGAATGAAGAGGAAAGGTGTTACACTTCCATGCTGTAAGAAAAACAATCACAAAATGTAATCATTACCTACTAAGAGTATTTTATTTCATGATTCTTCACTTACTTATTTTCTTTGTCTTGCTGTCTATGTATGAGCATTTACAGCCTGGATGTTTCAGTTGTTCTAGAGATGGATCTCACAGATCACTAAATAATATGTTACGTGGCATATCCCCAGTGGGATTAGTGCAGTGGTTGATGACAGCTATCACAGCTGCTCAGCTGGAACTGGTGGTTGGGTTGTGCAGCCAAAGTCCTCTCAGTATATTAAGAATTTCATCATTTGTTACTGCTGGCTGTGATGCTGCTTTGAATTGTTTATGATGGAGATAAGAAGGAGACTTGCAAGGAAGCAACGTGGAACGCAAAAAAGGAAAACAATTGGTATTTTTTTCATGAATATTTCTGAAATGGGAATGAAAAAAAGTCCCAAGGGAAGAATTTCTACATTTCATGTCAGCCTTGAATTTTGCCTGTACATAAGCTGCTTGTAACGTTACAGACAGCTGTGATGAAGTTAAAACTAGAATTAGGTTAGTCAGCATTAAATTTGGAACCAAACTGGGGATAAACATCTTGCATAGGACAGAATTAATATTAGCATTATTATTAACTTTAATTAAAGCAACATTCAAAGCAAAGAGCAGCAGGTTTTCCTCATGGTTCCTGCCATCTAAAAGCTAGACTAAATAATACTTCGTTTGGGCATCTTTCAGTTCTTCCTTCTGTCCAAGGAATGCAAGCGGTTGAGTACAGCTTTTCTATTAAATGCAATTTGAACTGAAGTCAAATGTCTATTTTAATTCAAGGGCATTTAAAGGTCTGAAGGTGACTTAAAAGAACATAGTTAAAAGCATAATTGCAAAGCAACAAAGCAACGTGTAACTGTGGGAGCACAAAAATATAAATGATCTGAATAGTTAGTATAAAATACTATGATGGGAAATATGGGTAGAACAAATGTCTTGGATGGGATGAGAATTCAGCTCCAGGAATGCATTTTGGCACTAGTGTCCTAAACAGAGAATGCTATTTCTGAGGAAATGCACTGAACTCCAGGTCATGCACTAAACTCAGGTAATTTATGTTCGGCTCATAAATAGTGCCAGTGCAAAAACCAAGCAGAAATGGAACAGAATAAATATATTGCTGTAAATTCTGCAGCCCTTGAGACCTATAGAGTTGTCGTGTACATTTGATGCCAGGTAATGTCTAAAACAAAATTCAAGCCAAGGAACACATAGCAAGCCCTTCCAAGCTGTCAACTCAGTGACCTTCAGGAAATCCAGTTTCAAAGCAGCATGTTAAGAGAGGTTTGAAGATGTAGCTTCCCAAGTCTTAATCTTTATTTATTAGATGTTTCTTACAAGCTGTAAAGAAAGGCAAATGTCTTGATATTTTGAAATTGCATGGCAGGCGTTGGTTTTATAGGAAACCTTGATCTTTAGGAAATACCAGTACTACTCCCTTTCCTGATTTCTCATTCTTTTTCTCTCTTGGTATTTAATACCAGTCTGCTGTGCAGATCTTTCAATCCTGTGTCAGTTCCAAGGCTTGGCTGCCCAGGGCTCACAGAGCTCCAGCTCCCTCACAACCAGCTATCTCCCTAGTGCCTTTGAAATATGATTTCCGCTGGAAAAGTAGCTATGGAAGAAATACCTCAGTGTTTTTATTGGAGTTTGTTAGGTCTGTTAACATTTTGGTAATATTTCCGTCTTCAGCTGGACTTCTTCATGGGGAGATGCAGCCAAAGGAGGAACCTCTATTTGGCAGGAGGATGGATCCCTTTGGGGTTTGATAAGATCAGCTTGGAGAAGACTGGACCCCTTAAATAATTTACAGGATAGGGTGGAGTTTTATCTGCAGGATGATAATTTCCCTCCTTCTATTTCTGCCCCAAATCTCAAATTCCAGTGTGTGATGAATCAGTTGCAGAGGAGGAGGTGACTGACTCTTAAAAGCTTCACTTTTCTCAAGGAAGCCAGGATGAGAACCCTGAAGCAGCACATCTCCAGCTACATGTCTATTCTTTATTCTGGTTTGTGGTTCAGGGTGTCTTTTTCTTAATAAGCACCTACCACTAAACCGTTAATAGTTTAGCAGTCCACAGCTTCCAAGGAAATGCTTACCAGCAGTCAGAGCTGGAAAATAGTTCAGAGGATGGCATAGGCCTGATAAAAGGATTAATAAATCACAGCACTGAGAGCCTGTAAGTTCAGTTTTGTCTGACACTAGCACTAAGGATTATTTCGTATATTCAGTGCTCTTAATTGCATTTTCTCCACGGAAGTTCCTTGTGCAGCTCTGGGACAGGCTTTCTAGAGCTTTCCGAAGCAAACTGAACTAGATTTCTTCCTAATTTATGTTTAAACTGGTCCTTAGAGCAGACTCTTATTTGAGGTATACTGATTGGACTGATAAACACAGGGGGTATGGGGTGACACCTCCTCTCACTTCCACCATGACAAAAGTAGAATAGGTTTGCAGAATAGGATTGGGAACAATTCTAACCTAGCTCTGCTATTCCACTGCTCTTGGAATTGTTCCGTCTGTTTCTCTGAAAATGAAAGTCTGTTTTCACTCCTGCCACCTGCTATTTCCATATGAAAAAGCTGTTTTGTTATAATGAAGGTACCGTTTCTCCCAAGGGCAAACTAAGGACATTCCATCATACTGATCTTCCTGAAATTTCAGTAACCAAATTCAATATGTTACTAGATTTGATCTACTTTTTCACAAAGTTGTAACGCCTTCCAGGGAAATCTCAAGTTCTGTCTGTGGATATTTACAAAACAAGATGTCATCTCTCTGCTGAATTGTAAGACAGTCTGAGCTGGCAAAACAAGAAAGAGAATCCAAAACCAAGGTTCCCTTTAGCTTTGAGGCTTACCTAGTCACAAGCAGTTGGAATCCAGGGTATGATTTCCAAGCACAGATGATATTTTTGTCTCAGGCACAAGTGAAGAACACTGTGACCAAAAAGTTTCTTCATGGTGACCTCTTGATGGGAGCAGCGGTGGGTAAGGGGTGGCCTGAGGGTTGTCTTCTGTGCAAGTCAGCCTTTTGCATATTCCCTTGTGCTTTTAAAGAAACAATTTAAACTGCCCTTTGACTCCAGGAGAAACTCTCCAAATGAATCATCATTGGCACTCATCTTTTAAAGAAGCTGCTTAACATTATCAGCATTGTTCTCCCTGCAGCATGGGTTACCTCACTTCCCAGGAGAAGAGCAAGAAAAAGCTGGTGGGGCTGATCATGGGCCTCCTGATTTTCCTTGGTAGGATCACACCGGAACATTCCTAGGTAAGAATCACAGAAAATTACCCAGCAGAGAGTGTGCTCTGGAGAGCACAGGACACCCAGGAATTTAATATGCTTTTAGTTTGATACTACAGGTCTGGATGCACTGCAGGAGATACCCAGCTGGCTGCCCAAAGGCTTCAGCATAGGCAAGGGCAGCTCGGTCTGCTGTGGGTCACCTGCTAGACTTTCAGCTATGCCTCAGGTCACCTTTCTAGAGGAGTGCTGACACAAATGTGGAATCAGAAAAGATTGCCACGGTTACATAGCTCCTTTCAGTGCTGCATCACTTCTTCTGGGAGCCTGGCATTGCCCTTGGTTGCAATATTCTCTTTCCTGTGCCCAGGGTTAATAAGTGTCATCAGGGATGAAAAGGAATAAGGTGTGCTACACAGAAGGCTGAAGAGAAGGCACAGCTGAATTTTTGCTCAACTTCCCTGTCATCAGATCCCTGGCCAGGATGCTACAGCTGATCCAAAACTGTCCAGGTTCAGAACAACACACTAGGAGTGTTGCTTCTTTTTTGACTCCTTTATGTTCTTGCCTAAGCTGAATCCCACAGGAACAAGCATTGGGGCCCATGACAGCCTAAGGCTTTCTTGAAAATCCCAGTTGAGACTTCCCTGTTCATATTAAAGATCTGCCTGGTTCTGCAAAACATCTTTATTTCAGACCTGATTCATTTATCAAATCCTCACAGATCAGCCAAAGACCAGGACAGTACATGGGAATGTGGCAGTGCATTTACCCTTGGATTGCCAAAACATCATCTAATTATCTGTGTTCATGCCAGCTGTCTTGGAACACAAAAAGCCCTTAATAAAGAAGCGACTATGGTAAAGAAATTATGAAATGAAAACAGCAGAAGATGGCTCCCCAAGCTGGGCGAGTTTGAGATGGAAAGGGATATCGAACCATCATAAACACATACCTAAAGAGTTTGCAAACACAAATGTACCAAGGAATGAAGTCATCTGTATTTGTAGCCCCAGGAACTGAGACAAAGCGTGTCTCTTTGTTTTAAATCACTTTTCTGCCAGATTTCTTGCAGGAAGCATTGCACAATTGCTGTGAGCCCTGGTATTGCGAGCACTTAGCAGCCACTAGATGTCCCAGAGCTGTGCTCCAGCCTGCAACCCCTCAGCTGCACAGACACAGGAATGGCAAACTCAGCTATGCAGGAGAGAGAATCTCTTTTAGCAGACTAACTGACCTAGCTGGAAACACATAATGGGCTTTTGAGCACATATGTCCTTTTTTAGGTCTTGTATTCTTAGTGGTGTTGTAGCTGTGATGGTATGGGGAAATCAGGAATCTGGAGAGGTGGATCTGAAGAAGGGTTTCTGCAACCCAAAGCTGGTCTGGCTTCATTTGTTATTACCTTAAACTGGGGGTACAGCAACCACCACAGGAAAACAAAGTGAGATGGGAAACCCAACATTTCAGCATTTATAAGCTCCTCAGAGTAACAATGTGGAAGAGCAGAAAACAGAAGGCTTTCTGCTCTTGTCAGACTAGTGTAACCATGCGATCTGCTTGTGGTGGGTCATATAAAGGTGCAATATCAAGTTGCTTTTCTTTTCCTGTTCCTCATTTGTAGTTTTGTGGCTTTGCTTAGCAAGCTGCAATGGTGCAAGTTCCTGTACACATATACATGATTTTGTGCCCACTGTTTTCCCTTCAGTTAATTGCTTTGCTATAATGTTCTGAGGGTTTTGACATTCTCCATGCAACCCAGGAGAAAGCTGCAAACAGCTCCCTAAGAGGAAAGCACCAGAAAATGGCTCAAGCATGGCTCATGATCCTTCCACACAAAGAAGGTTTGTTGTAGAAACAAACACCTTTCCAACACCCTACGGCCCACAAGGCCTTCTTCAGTGCACATTTAACATCCTGTACTCTCCCATTCTTTATTAGCTCTTCTCCTGCGAATGACGTTGATGATCAATGTCTTGAAACCATATTTCTGCTTGTATGTAGCCTTCTGCTATGCTGGAGCATTGTGTTAGGGCTCCATATTTCTCTTCTCCATTTTTTCTTGCACATGGGCTATGCTGTTGCATGGTACACCTGATACAATCCAAGCAAAATGGATTTGCTATAGACAGGCACAGCGTGTCAGGTCCTTCCTTTTTTGGGATCTACCAGATGGGCTGCACACGTACAGGGATTGCTCCAAATGTTCCCCTAGCACATGGTGGGGATTTTGGGGTGCTCAGAAACCCTGCAAAATTGCACATAGCCACCTTTACCCACCGTACCAACATATCTGGATGTAAAAGAGGATCTGTCTGGTGGCACTCAAGAGAAGCCTCAAAATCCCACTGCTCTGCTTCCTGTTCTAAGTGCACTCATACACATAAACGCTCTGATTTATTTCTGATTATTAGGGGAACCAAGAAGGTTGTGGTCCTGTAACATACCCAAACCTGCCTCTTTCCTGAGTCTCCTGGACTCTGTTGCCACTCAGCTGCTGTTTCTTCTCTGTCAGAGCAGTAATTCAATAACACATACCAGGAGCCAGCCAACATGTCCAATAAGGGAATAGAAGCAATTTAATGTGATTCATGATCAGTCACAACTAAGCAACAAAGCTCATTTTTTGGCATTCATTCCGGGGAGTACGGATTCAAGGAAAAAAACCCAACATATTCCTGATTAGATTTTAAGAAAGTAAAGGAGTCTGCAAACCCACTCGCAGACAGAGAGGAAGGCAAATTAATCCACGACATAATTTTTTGGAAGCTACCCACGGCACTGCTGTACAAGAAGGGAGAAAGGGTTGTGTCCTAGTATGGTGGTGCTGCCACTTGCCTCCAAACCATTCCTGTCAGAAGGTATAGGATTCCTATCACTTCAGGCTGGATGTGGTAGAATAAGGTTCTTGAAGTACTCTGATCTCTTGCTTCCTTCCCCTTGAATACATCAGGTATTAAGCAGGGTGATATAGGGTCTGAAGGGGTTTTGGAGGCAGGAAAGTTGCACGTGGCCACGTGGTGCAGAACAAGTGGTGTCATTTGTGCTCAGCACGTCCTGAGGATGAATGAGAGAGGACTAATGAGAACATCAGAAAGAAACCATCTATTAATGTTTCTCTTGGTAGGAAAATTCATCATGTCCTTCTCCTGTTCTTTCTACCTTACTTACAACTCAGTGATGCTTGGTGACATTTTTTAGCTTAGTCATTTTACCAAGCCTGTGCGATAAATCACTGCCCAGTGAGGGAAATGAGCTCAGCAACATTTATAACAGTGCGGGGTCTCATGAAATCTTAATTTAATGACCTTTGACTAAGAATAGAGGCAAGTCTACACCACTTTCAGGGGACCATATCCCATCCCGCCTGGGAAATGTATTCAATCAAATCCTGTTATTTGTATTTCTGGCTTTTCTGAGCCTCTGCTGCAATTGGCCCAGGCCACAAATATTCCTCTCATTTAGTGTAATGAAAATGCACAGAGAGCTCATTTCTGCAGCCAAAGCTACAGACAGAGAGATAAAGCCTTTATCCCAGAGTGAAAGAGACGTCAGTGGTCAGGACAGGCATAGGCTTTTAGCTGGACCTTCTAATGCCATCTAACAGCAGGCAGGGACAGGAGCTGGACAGGCTCCTGTTGCAGCACTGGCAAAGTACATGCACTCCCAAAAGCTGTCACTTTGTACCTCAGTCCCAAAGAAGCCCCATGGTAGGCAGGAAAGCAGCCAAGTCTCTGTCTACACATGATGTGATAGTCCCTCACAGTGCCTAGGAACGTCATGTGGGCATGTCATGTGGGCACGTGTAGCACTGCGGTTCATGGCATTAACACAGGCAGTAATTGTAATAGATCATGACAATGTTCTGGGAACCCCACCACAGAAGCCCAGCTATGAAAAGTTTACACTGCAGCTGCACAGAGCTTAGGAAAAGAAGGCAGCACGACAAAGCGCAGGGTGGGCTCTTCAGCAGGTGAGCTCAGACTGCTCAGGCTGTTAGGCTCTTCCAGCCTTCAGAGGGCTGGTGTTACTATCCTTCATAATATATTCCTTTGATGCTTCTTTATATGCCTACTTCATCTTTATATGGCCATACCATATGGCAGGAATGGCAGGAAGATGTTCCAGGGGAGAGTTAGGCTGGCCATTAGGAAAAAGTTCTTCCCCCAGAGGTGGTGGAGCACTGGAACAGCTCCCCAGGGAAGCAGTCACAGCCTGACAATATTCCAGCAGCATTTGAACAATGCCCTCAGACACACGATGTGAATATTGGGATTGTCCTATACAGGGATAGGAGTTGGACTCGATGATCCTTGTGGGTCCCTTCCAACCCAAGTCATTCTATGATTTTATGATTTTATGATTTATCTACCTCTGTGGTCTTCTCTGCACGTATATTTAAATAATGTAAGAAGAAGCTGTGATGCCACCATTGCCACGACATCATTATTTGTCATATCTACCATGTCTTGTTTGTCATATCTACCATGGCTTGTTTGTGGTAAGTTTTACCCAGAAACATAAAAATAAGATATTCCTCACCAGCAGGAACATACAGTGCAGTTTAGGGTGTGAAGCAGCAGATGGGGGTGGCCCAGATTGGCAGGGGATCATCACTCCCTGTTTGGTTGCATGGATTTTGCTGTGGTGGCAGATTCCTTTCGTCCTGGTCAAAAAGCAGCTCCACTGAAAAACGAGTCTCTCGCCTGCAGGGAAGCAAGGATAATGTGTTTTATGCTGGCTCTGCCTGGTGACAGGGGGAGGAGCGCTTCTCAGGAGTGGAGAGCTGGCTTTGCCAGAAAACTGAACTCCTGGGTGGTGGGACGCGGCTGTCAGGAAACCTGGCCAAATGTCTCGGAGAGCTTGTGACGTGGCACTGCCTCGTCATCACACACACACCATCTGCCACCAGCCGTCCCCAAACACAGCCTGAACACGGAGCTGCTCTGCAAAGCAAGGCTGCAAATTAGCTCAACGAGGAGGCCGGTAATGAATGCCACCCCACGCAGGGGTACCGAGTGCAGTCTGTGAAATGTGGCAGGCGAACTGCAGAGAATCCTACAAGTGCCGGGCCCCGAGTGTCTCCCATTGCTGAAGCCAGCATGCAGCATTCCTACAACTGCTGCCTCCATGGGGCAAAATGGCTTCATCTTCTGTGGCTTTCTCACTGCCAAGGATTTGAAGAAACCTTCACACAGAGAGAAGGCATCCAGGGCTGTGCTCTTGCTCACAGTAACGTGATTAACTCCTTGTTGCATTGGTCTGATGGAGCATGTGACATGCTTGAGCAGGTTTGGTGCACAGCCCTCCTGCCAGCGTGGGGTCTATCAAACTGCTGACTCCTCTGCTGACCTTGCTCATCTTCCATGGCCCAAACACCCCTGGTTCCCCCATGAGGTGTATGCAGGATCGAGCCTGCCTTTCATCCACAAAATCGCCAAAAAATTTACGCTGGTCCCTCCCATAGGTGCTCAAGAAAACTTGGAACTGCTTTTTGTTTTCTATAGGGCCAATCTCCCACATATGGTCTATTGTCTTCTTCACTGCCCAAAACAGCTCCCCTGGAGCTAGAGGAACTTGCCATTTAAAGAGGACACAATTATTGAGGATTACTAAGGGTGTCACAGGTTTTACTCTCCCCCACCTTCTCCCTATCCTCTACCAATTTTCTTGCTGATGACAGCCATCTGCTCTGCCTGCCCCAGGGCTCAGCCCTTGGGATAATAATATCTCCAAGCCATCCCAAGCAGAGGGAAGCCATGAGCCAGTGGAGTCTGCAAGCACCTGGATGAAGAAGCCTTGTGGGAACTGAGTGAGAAAATAGCAGACCCAGCTTAATCATCCTTTTGGAGCAGTCCCATCACTTGGAAGACTGAGACTGGTAGTGGAGAGAAGCTGCTCTGGGTTATCACTGCTGCACACGGAGCAAACCTGTGCCAGGCATCTTTCTTGATTCCCAGGCTGTTGGCACCTGTCTACCACCCAGATCAAATTCAGAGACTTTGCAAAAAAGAATACCAATCTTATGGAATGCTTACCAGTGAGTTCCTTCCTAGGAACGAAAATGAGGCTTTATAATGCAGCTCTTATGCTCTTACAACTGCAGCCCAATAGCACCGTGACAACTTCAGCAAAGCTCGGAGCTGTGCTGCAGTCAGCAGAACCTGGACAGAAGGAGCTGGCAGCTGTAGGATTGCCCCTTGCCTGACCCCCTGCAAACTGGGACTCAAGTGCAGCTGCATGAAGCTGATAACATATTGCATTGCTTTGTGTGCGCACCACAAATCAGAAGGCACTGAGTGCCACGACTCTTCTTATCAAGAAGCTGGAACATCAAGTCTAAGATGACCAGAAAATCTATTCCTTCCTGACTGAGATCAGGGTGTGCTTAACAGGCTCTGCAGTGGTCAGGTAGCACAAAGAAAGGTGGCTTCTTGCAGCACAGGGTTGAGTTCCACCATCCAGGGATTTTCCCCTCTACCCTCAGGAAACAGGACTGTGCTCCACTTTTTCTCTAAGAACTTACTTCTTTCTCCCTGCATTGCTGCAAACCTTTAGCTAATGAGACATCCTCGCTCTTCTTTCTGAAGAAGAAAGCAAATCGCTGCCAACTTTCTGCAAGGTTCTTTACAGAGAGCCCAACAAAGCACAAGAATAGATCTGATCTGCTGGAAAGTAGGACTTCTTCCTCCCTAGAGCTTGTTCTTATTGCCATGGAGCAAGCTACAGCATGGTGATCCACCCGCGCTCAAGAGCCGCGTGGAAACAAGCCCAGAGGAAGGCGGAGGATCCCCAGCTCCAACTCAGCAGAGCTCCTGGAGTGCACGCAAGGGGCTCAGTGCTGGTGCTCTCTCTGTGATCTCCTGGTGGGTTTTAAAACAGGGCAGACACACATTAACTCCGTTTCTCTTACCCTCCTGCCACGTATGTGCTGTAAGTTCTGGAGATCACTTCTGTGAACAGTTATCCTAAACAGAAGGGAAAGTTTACAGCAGACAAGAAGAATTCATAGAATCATAGACTGACCTGAGTTGGAAGGGACTCACAAGGATCATTGAGTCCAACTCCTGTCCCTGCACAGGACACTCCTCACCTGTACAAGGCACTGTGTCCAGCCCAGGTGGCTGTACAACCCAGCTGGCTCCCTGGGGAAGACATCTACATAATCCCATGTTTACAAAATGCTCACTTAATGCTGGAGCTGGACACACTGTGATGACTGCCTTTGCCAGGGAAATATGCTCGTTTGGGGTGACAGGCTGCCCGCAGCACCACACGGGTGTGTAGGACAGGAAATCAGGGAGAACAAATATCCTGTTCAAATACCAGATGACAGCATGTAATTACCTGAGCTGGGAGCTAGCCAGGGCTCCAGGAGTAACACTGCTGCAGGAGCAAAACTGCTGAAAAGCAGGAGGGAAGGAGAGGTGGAGGAGGTGGGTACCAAAGAAGCAGAAACAGAATTTGACTTTCTTTAGGAAGGCAATAGCGCAGCATCCCTGTGCTGTGCCCCTCACTGGGGCTTTGATCCAGCATGGATGGAGCAAGAGACCAGCAAACCTTCCACACCGTGTATTCTCCAGCCTCTCCACTGCCCTACAGAGATGGGGATCTGCCCAGGGAATGCTATGACCCAGGTAGTCCTTGTACCACCCCTCACCTCTGTGACTCAACTGTAGCCCCTCATGCCCGAGTCCACGAGAGCTCTGCTGGCCTCTTTGCACTGGGCCATTTTCTACCCCATGCGAAGTTTTTGCAGCCACACCTGGATGCTGACATGACACACAAGGACTTGAGCCCAAACCAGCCCCGGAACATGGTGAGGAAGATGGAGATAGGTGGGAGCAATGCAGCATGGAATACTTCGTGGACAGAGCAGGGAGACATAAGCTTCATCTGGTGGCCAGAATCCACTGTCACAGGGGCAGCATCAGGAAAACAGTGCCAAAGGCTGCTGTGTTGCAGACACCGATACACAGTGGTTTCAGCCTCACAGCTATGACCTTCTCAGAGCTGAATGGATCCTGCTGAATTCAGACTTCTCCAGACTCTTCAGGGCTGTCAAGCACCAGGTCAGGCTGTGCACTTTAACTCAAGAGGTGGCAGCTGCAGGCTTGGTGCTGGGCTGATGTGTGCATCAAGGAAGTGGCACTGCAGGTCTCTAAACCAGGAGGGAAACCTTTGTGCTTTCTGAGGAACGTGGTACTGAAATCTTTGCTGAGGAGTTTCCTGAAACTGGGCCAAGCCTTCCTTTCTTGATTTTGTGGCCATATTGAAGGAATCTGGATGCACCTAGGATGATGATTTGCCATTTTCTCAGGACTCTGCTGAGTTCCCTTGCCTGGCACATCCCAAGCTTCAGTCCCTGAATCTCTACTGGAGAGCAGCTTGATTTTTGAAAGAGCAGCCGTTACATGGCTGGTGGGGTCAGACCTAAAAGCAGCCACAGGTATCAGACTCACCTGGTATGACTGACAGTGAAGTGCAACCACCCTGGTGGACCAGGCTTGTTCATGGAGGAGACCCTTACCCTACAGAGCCCAGTCTTACCACCTGGAGATGCTTTTCCAAAGAGCTTTCTGCTTGGTGCTCCTGGACCTGATCTACAATCTCCTTGGCCGAGTAGAGCCTCTGGCTTTGGCTGAGACACAGGACTAGAGCCATGGCTGGGGGAGGAAGCAGTGCCTGGGGCAGGCAGGTGCCTGGCTGGCATCAGGGAATGTGTGCTGAGGTTGTGCCCCAAACTTCTGTGTCTCCCTTGGGATCCCATAGCTGGTGTTGAACTGATTCAAAGATCAACCTGGTCTTGCGACATGCATTTTCATGTCCCCTAGAGCACCAGGCTATGCAGTTCCCTCTGCGAAGAAGTGAGGGAAGCCACCATCATCTCCTCCTTTCCATCCGTATTGCTGCATATCCCATTACACTTTTCAGGAACAATTTTTCTTCTTAACTATCAGCCCCAAGTTTCAAAGTTAATTGGGGCTGGTGAGGTATAAATAGACGCTGGACCAGATGGAAACTCTGTCGTGATTTATAGCTCGCTGAGCCATCACATGTTCCACTTGTACTCTGAGCAAGGGCACTATTAATTACAGCACTGCCCAGGCAGATCGCATGGGAGGTTACAACAAAGATTTCAAGCTGAGGACTTAAATATAACCTGACTGACATTTTGCTGAGTGAGTGAGATGCAGAGAGGTCCTTGCCTGTTGCAGCGGCACACTTTTCAGGGCATTTCTCCAGCAAGCCCCAGGGAAGCAGGTGTTTTGGAGAGCTTTGGATGGACAAACCCAACGTGGCTGCTACTTCGCAGTGACTGTTCCTTTGCTTTTGTCCACGCGAAGTGCAATGAAGCCAAGGGATATTTTCTCCATGTTGAGGCTGTTCTCACTGTTCCTTAGCAGCTGCTTTGAGAAGAACCCATGTTACAGGCACCCTCTCGCTGATGCAGACAAAACCTCCTACTCCAAACAGGGAATTAGGATTGAGCTTCTTCCTCAAGGCTTCTCTTACAGTAACTTCCCATCCCCATGCCTCTGCCTGGAGTCCCAGCAATGTGTTTCTGGATCCTGAAACAATCCTTACAAGAAGGAAAATTCTCCTATATGAGATGACAGGAAAGAAAGGACTGGGCTAAAGTAGCAGGAGATAAGGGAGGCCAAGCCCTGACTGTTTCCCTCACTGCACAAGGAAAACTAAGCCCTGGAAAAGGAGCACTGCACCCTCCTGGCCTGAGGAAGCCCATAAAAACCAAAAATGGTGTGAGCATCCCACCCTGCAAGCCCTGTGCCCTTCACTCCCCAGCTCCAGCTGGATGTGGAGCACTGTCCTGCTGATCCTGAGCGCATGCATCACCCCAAGGGGTGCAGTCCAGGCTGACAAGAGCCAGGGAGAGGGCTGGCTCCTTATCAATGTTCCCAGAGGGGATACGAGGATCAAAGGACTTGCTGGAGGTCATCTGGAAGAGTCTGGCACTGCACCAGATCTCCTGAGTTTCAGGCGTCTTTTCATCATTGCCTGTTTCTCCTTGTAACCCACACTTAAAAGGTCTGTTCAGTTATCCATTGTGAATTGGGATTTTGCTAATTACCGGAGGAAAATGAAGCCCAGAGCAAGGGGGGTGACTATTCCTACCTTTCCCCAATCCCTTACCTCCTGAGGAACAGGTTCTCTATCTTTTATGAAGCAGTCTGTTCAAGAAGAGTTTACAGATGTCTTAATTTTTCTGGGACCTGCTGCTCAGCGGTAAAATGAGAACATGAGCTACAGCCTCCGCTTGCTTTTAGAAACCATCGACCTCTTGCATTCCCACACTGCATAACTTTCAAAATACATACAAGTGTCACACAATACTGTCAGACATGAAGATATCCTTACAGAATCTTCCTTAGGAACTCTTTGCATGACAAACTGAATTAGATGTGCAATTACAGAGCCATGATTTAAGAACTTAAAACCCAGCTAAGCTTGCTAGGAGGTATCAGACTTACAAACAATATGTAGGGAGAATTTAATCTTGCAGGGACTGCAGTTATTTGAAGGGAGAGATTGTGTTTGGGATTAAGAGACAAATTACTGCACAAGTTTTTATTAAATCTTTATATTTGCAGCCATACCTTATTGTGGCTGGTTCAGGACAGGAACTTGGTTTTATGATGGGCATAAATCCCCCAAAATAGTTCAGATTCTCTGAAACAGGCAAAATGTGAACAAAATGGATTTGGACTGTATCTGGGCTGCTGACTACTCAAAGCTCACGCAGGAGCATTTCATTAAGGCACGTGATTTTCCAGAAAGCTTCAAAAGGAGGTAAAAAATATCTAATTTCCATAGTATTCCTAAAAACTCAAGCAAGTCCTGAGCACATATATGCACTTCTTATAGAGAATCTTCCCTTTCTGCATGCACTCACACTGGGAAGCGCGTCTCTGAGCATCCCTGTTCTGAACTGGTCTCAATATTAATGCACCACAGAAACATTCACTTGGGGAAGCAACATCCTTGTTACCTTAGAGCTTAAGGCACCAAACCCCCGCTCCTTCTGTGGACATTAATGTGCTTTGCAAGGCTCTGCCTGTGCCTGGGTGGCCATTGTCTCTGCTGGACACAAGTGGTAGCTTTGCAGCAGCCGGGGGAGATGTGGAGCAGAGAATTGAGGGGCTGCTGGAGGCTCACACCTGTGGCTGGGTCCCCAGATATCTGTCTTCTACCTGACAAACAAATCCAAAGGTGCCGGTGCCATGCGTTGTGCGACAGATGTATCTGTGCAAGATGAATGTTTGATTTAGAGTTAGCATCATCACTGTAGTGGAGAGGGTAGGAGCCAGGAAAATGTTTTTTCCCCTTGATGTCTCAGATTTGGTGACTTTATGCAGCTGGCAGCCGGCTCCAGGACCAGGAGCTGAGCTCAGAGCCGAATGGATCTGGTTGTCCCCAGCAACAGCACAGCATCCCTCTCCTGCTGTGTGATGGGTAATTGGAACTACACTGCCTGCAAAAATACTTGGGGAAGAAAAGCCCAGTGTCCCTGGCTCGATGCAGGCAGTGCTGGGTCCTGTGTCCCTGTGCAGCAGCTCCCTGTAGTTTGTCCTTGGTGCCAGTCATCCAGGTTTGAGCCCTTATCTTGATGGATGATGTTTAATAAATCTGTTCACCTCTCTGAACCTCTGTAAGTGGGGTGACAAATGCAAAGTGCTTTGAGATCCTCTGTTGGGAGTAACTCACTTCTATCTCAGACCTGAGCATGTGAGCGTTGTTTTATCTACGAGGAATGCACATTTATGCCAGGTGAACATGGCTGTAGATGACACGTCATTACATGAACCATGGAGACCAGAAGCTGGGAGAAGGGAGGGGCTGTCTGGGAGCAAAATGCTAAGCACACACTGACTGAGGGGTCTGCAGATCAAACCCATGGCACCAGAAACACTTCAGACTCTGCTGTGAAGAAATGCATTCGCTGGCGTTCAGGCTCCCGGTGAGCCAAGGTGATGGCTGAGGAGCAAAGCTACTCCAGAGCCCATGTGGTATTGGGTGTCTGGTGTGGCGGTGGCAGGAGGGCTGTGTCTCTGTGCCTGAGCTGTGCCACCTCCCCACAGGGCACGCCTCCTGTGCAGGATGCTGAGAACCCGCTGGGACCAGGCACTGTCACGGCTGACATGTGGTCTGTTCACTGTTGCCTCTCGCTGCTGCTCACCTGCTGCTCCTTAACAGGTCACTCTCCCCAGCTCTATTTGCTGCTTTGCCCTTTCCTGCCCAGCGTGATAGCTTTATTCTTGCTGGGATCCCACATGGTTTCCCAGATTGGGTCAGTCTAGGCAATTCCAGCTTGTTCCAGGTCCCAAAGACCTTTTCCCTTTTGCACTTTCTGTTGGGAGAGGCTGAAGGAAAGCCAGGGCAGCAGCATGCCCTGACCTGATGTGGGTACGAGGGAGCTGCACCTGCTGAGAGCATCACAGACTCATGGATGTGATTAAACTTATGTATTAAACATTATTTGAGGAGTAGTGAGGTGACATACTGCTATGAATGTGCCCTCCCTGTCACCATGATGGTCACCTGCCACTACAGACTGATGCAAGAAAAGTCCCCTTCCTAACAAACAGCTTGGCAAACACTGGCTGCTAACTCCAGGGCCAGACTCACCTGCAGCACCCACCCAGGAGCAGCACCATCCTCCCTGGCCACTGCCCGCTGCTCTGCCCGGGCAGCAGGAAGGCAATGGGCAGGCAAATATTCAGCTAGGTCAGGGCTGGCTTCTTATTAGAGAGAGGCCTGATTCTCTGGGCAAGACATGCACTTCTAATTTATGGTGACAGAGGGAAGTAATTTGATGTTTTCTGGCAGCCACACTCTTCCATCAAGCATAACTTAATCCCTGTTGTGTGGAGTGCTAGCTCTGTGTGGAGGGATGAGGATGAGGCTCCCTGTCAGGAAAGGCTCTCCATCAGAACACAGCAGGCTTGGTACTGGCTCCCATGTACCCGCTGTTGTTTCCCTGGCACGGCAATATGACATCTGCAGGGTTGCAGCACTGGACCATCTCACATACCTTGCTGACGTCCCGTGTTCCCTATGCCCTCCCGGGAGGAAAAGTCAGCTGTGCACACTGCTGTGCCCTCTGGGCTTTGCACACACCTCCTGCCGCAGCACGCATCTCACACAAGCCCCAGGTCAGCAGCAGACAAGGAAAAGTGAGAGCCCGTCCCTCCAGCACCTTTACCCAGGCAGCACCATCCCTGCCGCAGGGCTGCTTCCCCCTCCCCAGCCACCAGCTCTTTCCCCAGTGACCCTGGCTCACTCCCACTGCGGTTGCTGCCGTTCTGGGTGATTAATTCAGCGTGAGTAATTTTGGAGCAGATGATCTCATTCACGTGGTTCCTGCTATTTCTCTGGCAGACAAGAGGGAAAAGAGAGGAGAGGAGAGGAGAGGAGAGGAGAGGAGAGGAGAGGAGAGGAGAGGAGAGGAGAGGAGAGGAGAGGAGAGGAGAGGAGAGGGAGAGGAGAGGGAGAGGAGAGGGAGAGGAGAGGAGAACACAATGTCCATGAAAGGTCTCCCTCCATGCATGCTGGGGGAGCCCAGCACCAGCCTGAAGACCACTTAATGCTACAAGCAGAGCAGAAGGAAATTTGCTGGCAAATCAGTTTCTTTCAATAGAGGGCAATTTAATCATTTAAGCTGATAAAGGATCAATTACGGCTTTGCAACAATGCCAGTGTTTGGGGCAGCAAGTGGCTACTGTGGCCAAGGAGCAGCCTGGCTTGCTGGGCTCCTGGAGGGTTGGGAAAGGTTCCTGATGTGGGATGTGGCAATGGCTGGCCAAGCCATTGGACACTGCCAAGCTCTGCCCCTGCCAGGGGATGGGGAGCTTTATGAGCTTTAAACTGGAAGGGGGAAGATTTAGCTTAGACATTAGGAAGAAATTCACAATGAGGGTGGTGAGGCCCTGGCACAGGGTGCCCAGTGAAGCTGTGGCTGCCCCATCCCTGGGAGTGTTCAAGATCAGGTTGGATGGGGCTTTGAGCAGCCTGGTCTGATGGAAGGTGTCCCTGTCCATGCCAGGGGGGTTGTAACTGGGTGGGCTTTAAGGCCCCTTCCAACCCAAACCATTCTATGGTTCTATGAGGTGTTGCAGGGACTCACTGCAGTCCCTCCACAGCCCTTTCCAATGGAAAACCCTGGTGGATTTACCCCCCTCTGACTGCCTACAAAGAGAGTTGGAGACATTAAAGAACTCTGTGGGCTCATAGATGGAGGAATGGAACCTGCATGGAGGTGACCACCTCATTGTGGGGCCCTGGGTGATGGGACAGCCATCAGCCAGTGAGAGCAGCAGCACTGCCCTGACCCAGCCTGCACTGCAGGGAAACTGGAGTGAACCCTATGAAATGAGATGAGATTAGCAAAGCAGCTGAATAATTCTAAGCTAATAAAGGACCTGGTCCAGATGGCTCCCACCATGGATACTATTAAAGAGAAAAACTCAGGATAAATTAGGAGATTTGAGGATAAGGCTGAAGATGCTCTGTGGGGTGGGGAGCAGCCCCCTGCTGCAGGCTGTCTCCAGGGGCAGAGATCTGGTGCTTCTTTGCAGCCCTGGAGAGATGTTTATGTTCCTTCTCACCCAGTTCTTCTGTTTTTCCCTTGGAATCCCTTGCTGCCTGCTCTTGTTGCCCACTGGTACCACCAGGCTTGGAGCCATGGAGGTATTTTCCTCCCATGTGTGTGCCCACACAAACCCCAGCCACTTGGGATCCACATGTAGAATTATTCCCCAGCCCTTGGGGTGGTCTGAGCCCCCAGACCCTTCCCTGCTGGCTCCCTGTTGCTGCCTGATGGGAGCCCATGCTAAGATTCTACTAAGGGTGCAGAGGCAACATGAGTTTGCTCCTCAACTTTGGTGCTCGAAATAAGCTGTGAGCAGCAATGAGACCTGCGCTGTGTTTGCCTTGCGAAGGGCTGAGCTGAAGTCCCAGATGCAGAGAGGCTCAGAAGGAGAATGCATTGAAGGGCTGCCTGCAAACCAGGTGCTGTTTATCCCATCCTCTCCCAGCGGAACAGATGCCGGAGGTAATAAGTGAGATATTGGTGCAGAGCAGGGGTAGATGCAGCCCTGAACTGGAGAAAGTGCAGCAGTGTTGACTGGGGTCCAAAGTGCCTGATATATCCAGGTCGTGCAGAGAAGAGGGACTCGGGCTTGACACCTGCCAAGGCAGCTCAGGGCAGGGATACAGAGCAAGCAGGAGCCAGTGTGTGCTTAGAAGCACAGACTTTCCTACCCACCTCAGTGTTTGACTGAGGATGGATGGATAAAGCACTTCCTTACTCCAGCACAGAAAGGGAGAAATTATAGCAGGGAGGAAAGAGCTGGTTTTCCTCCATCCATAGGAACTGGGGCAATAGATGGCTGGTGTGTTTAGTTTTTTAATTACCCTGATGAGATGTATAAGCTTGTTATTTGTTTTAATTAATGTGAAGGAAGCTGTCAGAGTGCCAAAAAGTGGTGAGAGAGGGGGAGTAGGGAGGGGAGATGGGGACATTTGGAATTGAAGCATCCTATTAATATCCTCACTGTTGTATGAAAGATCTTTAATGAAGCAAAGAAAAATAAGCACGGAGGGAAACAAGGGACTTGAATCCCTCTCTCTGCCTCCTGCTGTCTGCATTGCCACCAGGACACCTTCAGAGCACTGCTGAGCCCTGCTGCCTCTTGTCCCACGCCTTTCTCTGCTGTGTTTAAGCTGCCAGAGGAGCAAAGCTCCTGTCAGAGCTGGACAGGGTGGGAGCGTATCAGGGAAGATGAGAGCTGGTGCCTCATGGCACTGACCTGAGGCTGCTCAAAACTGCACACATCTGCTGACATCCAGAGCAACATCTGCCTTTGCCCCCGGACCTCAGCTGGACACAGCCTTGCACCTGCAGTGCCATGTTGAACAGCAAGGATGCAAAACCTCTCCTTGAAGGCATTGAAACCCCAGCCCTGGAGTGAGGTTTGGCAGGGAGATGTGCTGCAACAGGCAGCAAAACCTCACTCGGCTGATTTCTCATGTTTTTTCTGCTCTTTCAGAGGTTAACGTGACCGGTGTGTGTTCCCAGCCCTGCGCTGAAGTGGTGCTTGCCCAGGAATTGATTTGCCATGCTTGAGATGGAAGAAAACAAAGATTAAATTTAAGCTATTTGTTCTGCATCTCAGTTACGCAATTGGACAACATGGATTAGAGAAGGTGACCTCCTGTAGCACAGGGGGATTTACTGACACGTTTGAGCAAATATTACTCTTCCTGGGATCCAGCACAGCCCAGGATGGAGAAGGAAAGGGTTCCAGCCCAGCTGCCCTGCCTGCTAGTACTGCCTTCCTGCACAGGTGCCCAGACCCTGGTGGTCTCGTTCTTCCTCCAGCCTCAGCCTGGAGGACCCAGGATCTCCAAAGCGGGGTCAGCCTTGCTGCTGCCAGCAAGGAAGAAAGGGGGCAAAGGAAAAGAAAGAAATATGAATGGAAGGAAAGAGGCAATGAGCCTTTGCAGGATCTCCACCGCCTGCTAAGCATGACCAGCCCCAGGGGATGGAGGATTTTGTTCTGGTGACCATCTCCCACACTTCTTTCTCCTGAAGGTTTTGTAGTCTTGTTGGAGCCAAGGCTTTGGGCTCTCGATTGCTGCAGGGAGGTGGCCTTAGGCCAGGGCTAGTCCCGAGGCTGTGGCAGTGGGCAGGAAGAGGAGACGACTCAACACTAGAGACCATGAGAAGGTTCATTTGCTCAGGAGGCCAGCAATGGGCCAGCAATTTAAAATTTAAATCTGTGGGCTTAAAAAAGAGAAGAAGAGAAAGAAGCCTGGCTAGGATTGGCGTTTGCATTGCAAACTATCACTGTCTCTGTTTGTGAAAAGGCTTTTGACTGACAGCAAAGTTTGTCAGAGGCATCTGACGTCAGACTCTGCACAGCGAGGTGTCAGAGTGACAGCTTGCCAACGGCAACAGCAGCATCAGCTGCCTCTGGGTAGCTCCGAGCTCTTCTCCTCCTCCTTCTCACCAGGCTCTCACAGCAGACAGGCAGGCTGCCCCGGCATCGACCTGCACATTCCTTGTGGAACTCCTGGGTGTAGGAGGAAAGGAAAGATGCTTTCAGGCTTACTGGATGCCACATGGCTGCAAAGCTGTTGTACCCCCATGGTGGAGAAATCCCAACATAGACAGGACATGGTGTGCATAGCCACCTCCTCCTCCCTGCAACCCTGAGCACCCAGGGAGCCTCGATGGCCACTCAGCTGGAGGGGAGCAATCACAGAATCGTAGAATTTCTTGGTTGGAAAAAAACTTTGAGATCATTGAGTCCAACCGTACCTGTCCACTACTAAACCATATCTCTAAGTGCTTCATCTACCTGTCTTTTGAACACCTCCAGCGATGGGGACTCCATCACATCCCCAGGCAGCCACTCCAGTGCCTGAGAACCCTCTCAGAGTAGAAATTTTTCCTGATGTCTAAGTGGATGGGATTGACGGGAGCTGGGCTGCTCACAGGAGTGATGTGGCTGAGCAGACTCCAGCCCAGCACCTCCCAGGCGCAGTGTGAATCCCTTGCACTCTTCCAACCCTCACCTGTGGATTTTTATTACCAAAGTGCTCCATGGCCCCTTCTCTGGCTTCTTCCTGGTTCAGAAAATTCCTGAACATGCAAAATGCCCGACTGCAATGCTAACCAGCTCCTGGGCTTTCCCCCTCTCCTTGCGGGCTTTTGTGCCACCTCTGACATGACCTGGACAAAGCAAAGGCTGTTCCTGAAGCAAACCAGGCAAATGAGTTGGAGATAAAACCAGCTATTTTATGCTTTGAGACTGAAACAGTGGCTCTGGCAGTGGCAGGGTGAGACCAGGGCAGAACTGAGGACAGGAGGAGGCTGGAGTGAAGGCAACATGAATAGCTCATGTTTGCTCTCTTGATGTGAGATCTTGCAAATGGAAATGATTTGCTAGGAGAGCATCTGTTCCTCAGGCAGGGGCTGTACCACTGCAGGCATCCTCCAGAGGCATGGCTGGCCTTTTGTGCGAATAAATAAAAGCATAAAGGCAGTGGCTACAGCAAGGGATTCAGCTGTCTGGACCTGGAAACACCTGAGCCATCCAGGTTAATTGCCCTGTGGCCACGGACCAATGGGTTTTCTTGAGCCCTGAGAGACCTGCTTGCTGCTGAAGTGGTTTATCCCATCTGTTTAATGCTGTGCTAGGGGGGAAATTATTTCTCTGCTTTGGCTTTAAATGATGAACTGTTCCCTGAAAGATTATCCTTTGTTTATCTGTCTTTGTTCCAGTGACTCCCTTTGCTGCCTCTCCTCTCTCCTCAGGTGCTGCAGGAGTGCCCAGTGCTGCTGAGGGCAGAGGGAGCAGGACAGATCATTCCCAGCCCTGCACACGGGGCTGTTCAGCTTTCCTCCCAGCATCCTGTCCCCACCTGAGACCCTGTTTCTGTCCAGCTCATGGCTTCTCCAAAACACAGAGCAGGGTCTGGCACTCCTGAGACTAGAAAGGGGTGTGAGAAAAACGTAATAGCTGGAATGAGAAAAGTGGGGAGGAGAAAGAATAACCTTCATGTCTCACCCCCACCCTTCACCTCCTGCCTCTAATCTCCTCCACTTCCACAGAGAGAGCACAGGGCTGCTCTCTGCTTACACAGAAATGTCTGTGTCCACTCAGGGATGGGGCTCTGGAGACATTCCCCTCCTGCCGAGGGCCAGAGGGATGCTCCGGGATGGAGGGACACACAGACGCTCCACCTGGGCTTGGCTCAGGCAAACTCTGGTGTAATTCAGCCAGGCTGTCGGCATGCTCGGCTGCTGCTGGTGAGGCTGGGCACTGGGTGAGCTGAGCTGAGCTGAGCTTGGAACAGGCTGTGAGACCCTGCATGGGACCTCCCTCTGTCACTCCATCACCCTAAGCCCCAGCACTACGGGCACCTGAGCGCCCCCATGGTGAGCCCACCTCTGTGGTCCTGCTCATATGATGTCCTCTGCTTTCCCTGTCTCCAACGAATGGTTTCTGGAGGAGGAATTTGTGAACTTGATCTATGATTTAGGTAATTTCTCCTAGAGAAGTCCTTGGACAATAACTCTCTTAAGAGGGCTGTTGAACATCCTAAGCCAAGAGGGACCCCTACCCTAAATCAATAGAAGCCGTGATCTCAAGTCCCAAAACCACCTGTAAGAAGCTCTTCTTTCATTTGAATGTTTCTGAGAACTGGAGCCTCAATTCCTCTCCGTTCTCTGACAACATGGACCCATCGCTTGGGAACCAGGCTTTCATGCAAATAGATTCATGGAGGAAATGGAGCCTTTACAAAAATAAGTTGAATCTCACTAAGGAAGGTTTGCAGCATGAGCCCAGCTCAGTGCAAGAGCCAGGATAAAGCAAAGAAATGACAGGATGGATTCATCTGTAATTTGATTAGAGGTGGCATGGGAAATCTGCAGAAGGTCACAGTGACACTAAACAAGTGCCTTGTATTAAACCCAGCTCAAGTTTTCACATCTCAGTAAAAAAGCTGGAGCATCTATAACTAGTAACAGGTTATTTTTGGCATCCCAACCTATTTTGTAGCTCCCAGGAGGATAAAACTGCCTCTGTTTGACTTTGCAAAGCCTGGATTTCTTTTTGTGTCTGCAGGATGCTGGGATCTGCATTTAAATTCTTCTGCCACTCCTTGTCTTTAACAAAAACTCACGGGTCCAGGCAATTACTGTTCTTGCTTGCATTGCACAGAGCAAAGAGCCTGCAACCTAGATGAGGGCTGCGTTGTTCAAGCTGCTGTTCAAAATAACAATCCAAATGGGTGACACAGCCCTAAAACACCTAAGTTCTCAGCAGACACAGAGGTCTGAGGGGTCACTTTGTTACTGCCTCTTAAAGGTCACTGGGCCGAACACATTTGCTTGTACCAGAAGCTGGTGCCAGAGCCAGGCTATCGGTGGTTTCCATGGACCCCTCATCAGACAGGTTTCCATCACTCTTCTTCTTCCTTAGCATGTCCTTTCCCGAGCCCCAGATGCACCCACACCACGTTCCTGCGTTTCCGAAGGCTGTTTGTCAGATGGGTGCCAGATCTCCAGTTCTGCAAAGCATTGTGTGACATCTGGTCTGCTTTCCCCCCAACTTCTCCAAATGGAGATAGCCGGAAAAATATTTATGCCAGCATACACGGACCCATAAAAATCAAAGTACTTCACAAAATTGACTACATTTAACTGGAATTTTGTTTTGAATTGAAATAAACAAACAAAAAAGATCTGGCAGCATCAAAACATCTTGTTTCAGCATTTTCAAAAGAAAGAAAACCTTTCTGTTCTATTTTGAAAAGGCTTTTCACTGCTGAGATTGTTTCAGGAAATAGCTAAATCTAGCAGAAAGCAAATTAAAAAATCAAAGTCTTTTGGAGATGGATCCAGTTTCCACATTTTGCTCTGACTGGCAGCCAAGGGGGGCAGTGCCACTCCGGGCATCCCACCCAGTACTGTGTGGGTACACCACTGCTCGCCTCTGGCTCCCTGTGTCTGCACCCGGGGAACAGCAGAAGAGTGGGGAGGTGACCAGGGCTACCTGAGACCTAGGAAAATCAGGCAAAATCAGGGTATTTCTGAGGAAATGCTCCTCCTCTTATCAAAGACCAGCCTCCATAATAAAGCTGTGCATCAACGTGGGACAAAGAGGACTTGTGAAGTGACAAGAGCAGTCTTAGAGGTGCTCAGGCCATCCCTGCCTCTGTCTCCTGCATGAGGAAGAAACAAGCAGGTTCTTCCATCGCATCAACGCACAGAACTTCCACAGCATGTACAATGGTACAGGAGCGCTCCCGCATTCCCCATGCCAGGTCTCCATCCTAGCAGAGTGGGGACAACAGGGCTGAGTGCTGGAGCACCCTGAGTCTACCCCCTGCTCCCCAGTGATTGGAAGTGGGGTACAGCTCAGAGGGTGCGCAGGTTTCTGGTGCAAAGTTCATTATAAGAGAGTTCTCAGGGAATTCAGGGCTCTGTGTTTAAGCCTGGTCTTCAGTTACCCAAACATCTCTTCTCTTCATATGGCAATATTTCACATTTCCTTTGAATACGTGGATGTACAAGGCCACTCTCTCGCTGACACTATGGAAAGTGGCCTTGTTAGGGAGCTGAGCCCTTGGCACAGGGAAGCTGGGCAGATGCCTGCAGAGCCATCAGCTGGGGACAGAGAGAAGTGTGTATGTTGGGAGCATCTCCTCCAGAATCCGTCCAGGACTCCAGCGTTGAGTGTATTTTGCCTTGAAAAGCAAAAATAAGCAACTGCTCCAGTAAGTGATCTATCCCAGGGCAGCAATGCATGTGCTGGAGAAAGAGCTCTTCTGCGCTCAAGCTAAAACTGGAGCAGTCAGTGATGTGGGGATGTTGATGGGAACAAGAGTGCTGTCAATGCACCAGCCCTGGGAAACACACGATTTCCTTGGGTTCAGTGGCATGGGGTGCATCTCTGCCAGAGCTGGCACATGACATGAGATCATGACACATGCAAGTTTATTAAGGCAATTCGCTCATGACAGAAATGAAAGTGGATCCAAGCCACAGGATCCCCACGGTGAGCTGAGGGGCATGTCAGCAGTACACTGAAGACCTTGGGCAGACACTGCTGGATAAACAAAATTCCCACTTCCTTTAGTGATGTGAATTCTAGACAGGCAGGAGGGAGAAAAACCAACACAGTTCTAACCCCCCCGAAACCTGAGCCTCCAGGATGGGAACTGTGCTGTCCACCCAGCCCACAGGGGATCCAAAGAAGAGCTGGTACAATAGGTGATGATGTTCAGTGGTGAATATAGAATCATAGAATGATTTGGGTTGGAAAAAATCTTAAAGATCAACCAGCTCCATTCCCTGTCATGGGCAGAGACACTTCCCACCAGACCAGGCTACTCAAAACCCCATCCAACCTGACCTTAAAGCATCCAATCTTTCCTTCCCATATTTCTGCACCTTCCCCAATTTTATTGAAATCAACTAAAAGCAATTCTTGGACCTTGTAAGACAAGGTAGTTATCTCTACAGCCAGCCAGCAGCAGATTTATCGACCTCTGAGATGCTTTCATACCATATTTTCTTTCATATGACAAGTGTTCTGTTTTATTAAAGCAGTTTTTCAGCAGTCCTGAATCACTGCTGCAACTCCATTTTGTCAAAAGCAAACTGAAGATGTTTTTCACTAGAGCCAAGGAAATTGAACACTGTACCTTTGCAAAGTGGGGAACATTAAGTCTTTAATGGTAAGAACTAAAGTAAAACAGGACAGGTTTTCAGGCAATAATGCTAAACGCTTAATAGTTGAACTTGAAACTGAGGGAGTCTTTTTGGCAGCAAAAGTAAAAAATTATGGCAAACTGTTTTCCCTGAGTATATTCACTGAGTAGTTCAATGAGTGGGCCTAATATTTTGAAGATTGGAAATAATTTGGATGAACTTGAAGAATTCTCCTTGGCAAAAAGTGTGAAACCCAACCTGGATTACATTAGTGATGTTGACAATGATGCCCTCAAAAAGACTGACAAAGGTGAATGAATGAATGCATTTGAAAATATTAAAAAAAAAGATGATTTAAATGTGAAAAGGGGAATAAAAATAAGACTGATGAAATAAGAAACTGAATCATGTGTTCAAGTATGTAGTGTGAAATATACTCTCAGTAAAAACATGAAAACATTATCAGAGTTTTTACTGGTACTACTAGAACTAGAAATATGACAGCTCTGCAACTGCTAAAGCAATCAATGTAAAAATGTATTTCCAAGATGTGCTGGTAGTGAATTTTAGCATATACTTCTTTAATTTTGAACTTTCAGAAGATACTCATCCTTCCCAGTAAAAAATCCTCTACATTTCCTCTTATAGTTTCCGATAGTTAGAGAATTAGGAGAGCAGTTGCAACCATGGAATTGTTAAGGTTGTGTCCTGAAGTGTCACAGGTACATGTTTTTTGAACACCTCGAGGGATGGTGACTCCACCACGTCCCTAGGCAGCTGTTCCAATGCTTGAGCACTCTTTCAGTAAAGACATTTTACCTGATGTCTAATCTAAAACTCCCCTGGCATAACTTGAGGCCGTTTCCTCTCATCTTGTTACTTGGGAGAAGAGCCCAGCCCCATCACAGCCTCCTTTCAGGCAGTTGTAGACAGTGATGGGGTCTCCCCTCAACCTCCTTTTCTCCAGGCTAAACAACCCCAGATCCCTCAGCTGCTCCTTGTAGCAATTGTTCTCCAGCCCCTTCACCAGCCTTATTGCCCTCCTCTGGGAACGCTCCAGCCCCTCAATGTCTTTCTTGTATTGAGAGGCCCCAAACTAGACACAGTATGAAAGAGCAGACTGTCAATGGCATATTGAGAGGTAGAGCACATTATTTTTAGTTTTAGGACGAGTTATGTCACAAGACTGCAGAGAGCAGTGAAGCTACATGGGAGCTTTCTGGTAACAGCAGGTTACCAAGATCTCTGTTTATTTTCAAGTTGCTGCAATGTTTTAGGGTATTATGATAAAACTTGTGTTATCACTGGTTGATCATCACTGGTCTTGTCTTCAGTTTGTAGCTACATAGTTTGAGTCACAGCTTCAGATTATTTGTCTTGTATAGTCTTCTACAAACAATCTGTTAGGGGCTCCTTATGTAACATCATTCCTCTCGAGTTCAGCGAAAAATGCTGCATCGTGAAAAATATGCATAATGTACAAATTTAGTCCCTTTGGTAACCACAGGCAAGAGAATCTTCTTTTCATTTTGGAGCATGGCTATCACAGCCTGGAGGAATGAGGGAGGGAAAAGGCAAGGCAGAACAAGAAAAAGGGTAAAAGCAGCCTTAGTGGCAGTGCCATAAAAATTACAAAGGCATTTTGCTAAACTGTTGCTGGTTTTGAGGTGAAGAAAAAAGAAGCTGGTGAAAGGTCTAGAGGAGAAATTGTATGAGGAGAGGCTGAAATCACTTGGTCCGTTCAGCCTGGAGAAGAGCAGATTGAGGAGGGACCTCATAGCCATTTACTGCTTCCTCACAAGGGGAGGAGGAGGAACAGGGGCGCTGAGCTCTCCTCACTGGTGACCGATGACAGGAGCCAAGGGAACAGCAGGAAGATGTGCCAGGGGAGGGTTGGGTTGGACATTAGGAAGTGATTCTTCCCCCAGAGGGTGTTGGAGCACTGGAACAGCTCCCCAGGGAAGCAATCACAGCCTGACAATATTCCAGCAGCATTTGGACAATGCCCTCAGACACGGGGTGTGAATGGTGGGGTGTCCTGCTCAGGGACACGAGTTGGACTTGATGGTTCTTTTGGGTCCCTTCCAACTCAGGTCATTCAAAGATATTATGATTTTTCCCTTTCCCATTGGCTTTTAGGGTCCTGCCTGCACTGCAGGACACAACACCCCTTTTTGGCTGAGATCAGCTTCAGCACAGGCACGAGATGGCAACATGTTTAAAGTATCCTCAAGTGTTTGCAGTGATTTCTCCCTCTGAGGTGTAGTTTTGCTGTAGCAGCTATGTTGCATCATCTCTCGTTCCATAAATCTATCAATGTCTATCCAAGCCTGGAGCAAATCCATTTGCTACAACTTTTACAAGTACTAAAGCCCATCTGTAGGAAGCCACGCACAGGATTATTTCTGTCCTCTTCTTATTACAGACTCAGCAGACTCATTTAAAAAAGATATTTCACAAGGCCGTTGCCTCCCAGGCTGAGAGCGTGTGTTTGAAAGCCACCGTCTTCAGCAGCATCGGTGACCCCAATGTGCCACTCCTGTGGAGGGAGCAGAAATGCCAAGATGAGGCATGCTGCAGTGAGGAACATCATGTCCACATGATTACGTGTTCTGGCAACTGAAGGACCCAAATCCTAAGATTAAATCTGAATCAAATTACCATTCACTGAGCTGCTGAGAGGCATCTGCTCCAAGGGAGGGCTTGTGGCACAAACTGCAGCAACACCCAAACAAAATCAGGTCCCAGTTACCTTGAGCACCAGCCCAGGGCTCAGATGCCCTTATTTGCTGGGTGTTTTGGCCTCCCAAGGAGGGGATGAGCTACCCAAGCTCTAAAGAGGTGGCTTGCTGCCTTGGGGCTGCCCAGGGCATGGGGTGGTCCTGGCTACGGGATGCTTCCCTGGAATGGATGGGAACTCTGAACTCCAGCACATGGGGGCAGCTCAAGAACACATCCATAGCTAAAAACCTAGATTCACATTTTCAAACTCAGGAGATGTCTATTTTCTGCATTCCTTCCAGGAAATGGTCTAGTCACTCAGGTAGCAGCAGAACTTCCCAATCTTGGCACTGAATATTGACGTTACAATGTATTTAACATTTACTCTCCTTTCACGCATGCAGACATAAGCTGGTGTGTGTGCACAGGGCAACTGTGTGGAATCACAGCCCATTTAACATCAGTGAGAGAAGTAAGCCTGAATCTTTCTGAGTGTGACCTGGGATGAGTGCCATACTATTGCTATGTAATTTGGCTGGGTGGTTCTAAGCCGTTTCAATTGTCCAGCCATCATCACTTTGCTTGGTTATCATTCATACATTTCTATATGCTAGTTTGCTTGGAGGAAAGCGGTTGGAAATTTACAGCTAAAGTGGATGAGTCTGTATTTTTGGAATTGGAACTAAATTACCCACGAGTTGAAGCATTATTGTGCTTTACAATAATTGCTCATTAACATTCAAATGCACTAAATTCCAACTGTCATTCCTAGCATCGCCTCCAGTTGTGACAATGCCAAACCATAAGTGTGTATGAACGAAAGGACTGAAGGAAGCGGTTTGTCTCCATGATTCCATGCTTTCATTCAGCCACAATCTGCTAATCCCCCTCTCCAAAACTCTCAGGATATTTTCCACAAAATGTCTGCTCTACAGGATGCTTTGCAGAATGAAGACACCATGGTTCAGCTTTCCAAAAGCAGCCTCTTTGTTTTCACACCCAGGCAGGACAGACACCCACCCACCAGAGCTGCAGCCCTCTGTCGTTTGTGGCCAGTCAAACTGCTGCTTTAATACGCAATTGCTCTGACTATTGATGGGGTTTCCAGGTGGGCTTTTCTCTTACAGGAGGAGCTAGGTGGACTATTCCTCATTTTTACTACTGGCCATAAGATGCACCACAAGTCCAATTCTCCAGCTCTCCTGAACTTGCTGTGGCTGCAAATCTTCTTTTGACTGGTTAAACTTCCCAATCCTTCCCTTCTCTTGTACATCCTCTAGTTCAGCACTTTTTTTGCCTCCTTCTTGCATTTGCTCTTTCATTTTCTTTCTCCCAGATCTCTCAAGCTTTTCCTCACTATGCCTGGCATTTCCTAGCCTGGAGAGCTGGGAAATAGCATAGGCCCTGGGAAGGTGGTGTGTTTATGATAAATCAGGCATGTGGATAAGCAAGTACCTGCTCTTAACAGCATTTTCTACATGCAGGTGTTTCCTTTTCCCTTTTGCTTGTGGCTGGATAATGCAGCAGACATGTCTACAAATTACTGCTATCCAGCACTTCATCAGCCTGGGCCCACATTTTAGTCATCAGAAAATAACCAGCCTGATTTAACATGCTTTTACCCATCCGGGCTGTCTGAACCAGAAAAAAACCCAACCCAAACTCCAGCATTTGGGAAGGCACAGTGAAGCAGAAGATGGTCTGCTGAGTTATATCCCACGGCAGTGCTCAACTCATTCACACACTCCTGCACCCAGAGACTGGAAACCACTGAATGGGCTGAACTTGTCCACATTCAGTGGATGCCAACATGAAAAAGAGAGTGCAGCGTGTGCTGTGAAGCCTTGAGTTCTCTTAACCCTTGGGAAAAGGCTGGCTAGACAACTGTGAGAAGAAGCAGGGTGAGTGAGGGACCCAAGACTGGCAGCTCAGCATCTCATTACTCATCCTCTCGCTCTGTCTCACTGGTAGTTTAGCACCTCTGTGGTCGTTTTTTTTTTTGATAGCTAAAAAGGGAGAGATGTGACTCTAAGACAACAAGATATTAGGAGAGAAGGGTGGAAGAACAGCAAGACTGAAAGCTAATCTGCTTCTGGATGGGGTTTCGCGTTTCCACAAGTGCAGTGTATTTTGAACTGCACTGCACACAGTGCAGCATTCTCATTAGCACTTTAGGGCAGCACTCGCTGTGCCACAGCAGGGCATGTATCTGGCAAGGCTATCAACAAACCAGAGTGCTCCTGGTTGCCTGGATCCCAACCAGCGAAGGATGTTGTAAAACCCTGTCTGGCTTACAATGTGATTTTACTAAGGTTAGAATATTGCTTGTATTAGTGAACAGCAGAAGGTTGTATGGAGAATAAGGCAGGAAATCTGCATTTAATTCCTAGCTCCAACAGAGACTTTCCTTACGTGCTTTTGGGCAAGCCAAGTAAAAACCCCCTGCTTTGTACCCTGAACTTATATAAGAAAAACTATCCTGTCTTCTGTTCCTTTGTCTTGACTGCTTAGACAACGAGCACTTGGGCAAGAGAAAGGCTTTCTCTTTGTGTTTATACTGTGGCTGGGTTTTCAAGGCATCAATCTGCAATAGTCCCTCAACACAAATAACAGGAAATAATAAATGAATGTAAAAATGTGTATTGTTATACAAGTGCATGACAACCAAGCCCAGTGAAACTATGGTGCTCAGAGTAGTTGGGCACATGAGTCAGTATCGCTCAGCATCATCCCATATTGCTGCAATGCCACAGGACCAGAGGTGGCAATGCCAGGCCATTCTGCGGTGTTAATTCACTGGTGATGTGTATCCACGCTCAGCACGTCTCACCTCTTGCCCTCCAGCCTGCCCAGAAAGATCAAGAGGAACTCAAATCAGGTAAGGGAATCAATTAGAGCCCCGGAGAGCAGGGGTGATCAGGTTTGCATTTGCTTTCAGGAGCTGGAGCACCTTCATACTATCGGCTATGAACTGTCTGGTTCCAGCATCAGCTTCGCCCTGAGGAAAGGAAGGGTAGCATGAGACAGGGGGGAGTTCAGGTCTCCCTGCCCTTAGGGATGCTGTATTTACTCTGAGTAGATTTATGCATGACGTGTTCTCACTAGCAGAGTTTGTTTCTTTGCTGTATTTGAGTTCCCAGCATATGGACTATTTTTTTGAGCAAGCAGTGGGCAGACAGGGCAGAGACAACCAATATACACAAACTAGGGAGCTTGGTTTTATTTCCAAACAAGCATACACAGAGCTGTAGGGGAGTACAAGAGGGAGAGGGCAGCATATCCCCTCACTCCAGTGTGTAAAACCCAACTTTCTATGCTGCCCCAGACACCTAAGACTCAAGGCAAAAATACAGGCTACATGACTAGGGGGAAGAGAAAGACCCAGAAGGAAAAATCTATCAGAGCTTTCCATGGTTCAATCAGTCAGAGCTTGTTTCACTGGGAAAACAATCAATTAACCACTTCCACTGGAGCAGCCACAGACATGCTGTTCTGGAGGGAGTAAATCTTTGAGTTTATTTGTTCTCAGTTGCACTTTCAGCTTATTTAAAACATCACAAGAATCTTCCTCCTTGCTTATCCCCTCTAAGTTTCTCCCAAGGATCTTTCTGTCTGTGATGATCAGTGAAGAACACTTATGGACTAACAGTTTCCAGCTTCACTGCAAACCCTCATTTCCCTTAAACAGGCAGCCAAAACAAAGTGTTTCCTCCAGGCATCTGGAAGGCATTACACCTTAAAACTGTCCATCTGATTTCCAGCTGCCAATGCATTTTGTCTCACTTTAAGGTAGATGCTTTGGGTTAGGATGATTTGGCCCAACCAAAGAGCCCTGCAGTACACCAATTAGGCAGGTCCTTGCCCTGAGGAGCAAAACGTTGTAGCAGGCAAATGAGAGGCAGAGGACAGGAAAGTTAAAGGATGGTGCAGAGAGCACTCAGCCCAAGCCCCTCTGTGGCAGAAGGGTGCAAGAAAGGACTAGAGCACAGCTGGCCCCACAGGAATGGTAAAGAGGGAGGTGTGAGACAGCTTGGAAAAAAATGCACAAAAGGAGCATTTAGAAGATGTGACCAATTGGTGCTGAGAAGCTGTGCAAGGGGTTCGAATGGGACCTGCAGAGGGAAAGGAAGCCAGCAGATGGATGGAGCATGGAGAAAGGTGCATCCCAGTGATGTGGGCGATGCTCTTCCTGAGCACCTCACAGGCAGATCTCAAAGCACTCAAACAGAAGGGTCTCCAGCCTAAGTGCATCAGTGAAGAAAGCAAAGGACAGAGAAGAGCTTTAGGGACAGACGGCAGCTATCAGCTACTCAAACCGCAGACCTGCAGTATCCATTGGGCACTGGGACTTCTGCCATCACTGTGTTTCCAAGATGGAGGGAAACAAGAGACATTTAGATGGCCACTGCATAAAGCTGTGACTGAATTTCTATTCCCCATTTAATTTTCTCCTCACATGCTTTAAATGAATAGAAAGCAGCTCTCGGCACTTCTAGGTAGCTCCTGTGCCTGGGAACCTGGAAGTAGATTTTGATTCACAGATCCCTCTTGCTCCTCCGATCAAATGTGCTGCCAGGACTGGTAGACAGGAGCTGTCTTAACGGCTTTAATGCACTTGGATTTGTCCCTATAGCTGTTGCTAATGCCTTGATTTGTGCTATTGAAATCTCTTCTTAAACATATGGTAATACATTCCTCACTGATGTCCCTGCCTTTCAAAACTCAGACCTGGAGTCATTATTGTCTGTAATAAGTTCATTCTGTTCCTTCTGCTTTACTGCCTGCCCAGCCTAGCTCTGATGAAGGAATTCATGTAACTCACTAACTCCAAAGCAAATTTTGATTAGTTTTTTAATTAAAAAACGTATTTTCTATTGGGAAGCCCTGCAAACTCAGCTTGGCATCTGATATTCAAACGACCTCTGCTAATTTCGGATGCATCACCAGTAATGAAGACTCTGGGTGTCAGGGCTGGGAGTGCACTAATTGGCCTTAACTGCCCTGACGAGCCTCATGTGGCACTCACACCCACCCTCTCTGCCAGGAGCCCCATTTAACCTCCAATCTTACAGGCTTTTAATTGCTGTCTAGGCCATGTTCTGGGTGAGCCTACCTCAGATGCGTTCCTGAACCGGTGTTTGGCTTTTCTTGCTTGACCTTGGAGCTGGTGTGTTGATAGGATCCACTGCCATCATCACCCTGCTCTGCATTTTGTGGGCTGTGCCGGCTTGGTGGGGTTGTGTCTGCCCTGTGCTGGGGCTGCTCCTTGACACTGGCAGCCACAAACACGCTGCAGCTCTGGTAGGATTTTCAGTAGATGGAAGACTCTTAATGGGCTGATGTATTAGCTGCTTGAGAGAAGAGTATAGGTAATATTATGAGCTATAATTCTTACATTTCTTGCTGTGCATGGAAATAAAAATGAAAGTAGTATTTGTAAGTATGAGGTCTTTAGCTCTATTACTACAGCTTTGAAATTCAAATAGGGTTGAGCTGAGCACCAGGAACGCAGGATGCTCAGCCTGGTCATCTTTTGATGTTTGCAACTGGGCTTCAACACTTGAGGGGTAACACACTTTCACTTCAGGCTGCTATTCCATAGCACTCAGCCTACGATAGTTTTAGCCATGCTTTTCCTTGTGGAGATGTTGGGCTCTAATGTGCGCTTTTGAAATAGCACAAACAAGCCTGTGACTTCATGTGTTCAGTGGGATGGCATTTGTTTATCACGGTGGATGGAAAGACCCAGTGCACGAGGAACATATCCCTTTGTGCCCTGAGGGGACAGCTGCCCATTCTTACTGGGAGACCAAGTCACTGTTAGAAAACATGTTCTGCTCATCCCATCCCATGTTTTGCACTGAATAAATATGCTGGGTTTCCTTTCCCAAAGTAGTAATGGGTGCTACTGCTCTTGTGAGACCCCACCTGGAGTGTTATGTTCAGTTCTGGACTGTCCAATACATGAGTCTCTGAATTAAATGCTGTTGTGGCCTGGTTGGAGCAGCTTCCCTGGGGTGGCGGTGGGGCTGCCGATGCAGGCAGCAGATGGATTTTCCACCTCAGGTTTCATAGAATTATAGAATGGTTTGAGTTGGAGGGGACCTTAAATATCATCCAGTTCCACCACCTGCAATGGGAAGCAATACCTCCCACTAGACCAGGCTGCTCCAGGCTCAAGATGATCCTGGGAACTATTAACATGTCAGCCTCACCTCTGTGTGTGGGAAAAGCACAGAACAGATCCTCCTAGAAGCTATGCTAAAGCACATGGAAGCCAGGAGGTGACCTGAGACAGCCAACACGGCTTTTCCAAGGGAAAGTTCTGTGATTCTGGCCTAGAACATCTCCAGGGACAGGGAATCCACTACTTCAATGAACTCCCACCACCCCATGGAATCTGCCTGAAGATGCGGTAGAAGAACTGCAGGACCACGAGCTCCTGAAGCCCACGTTTTCCAGAGGCCCATGGTGTGGTGACTATTTTTTTCTTCTCCCGCCCCCCTCATTCCTTTCTCTCTCTCTCTCTTCATTCCCTTCTTCTCTTTTCCATGGCACCACTGTGCATCAGATCAAATCTGAGTTTATTGTTTTGTCCGGCTGCCTTGAGGGTATCAGACTGGGATGTGAACAGATTGGGATCTGGTTTTGCAACATTTGGGAAGCTGCAACTCCGAGTGCACCCGAGTATTTGATTTGACAGATCGGAGGGCTGGAACTGGACGGGCCTGCAAAATGGAGCACAGAACGGCCTGAGTTGGAAGGGGACCCACAAAGATCATCTTAGTTTTGGGAACACGCACAGAGGCGGAACCGGGTGAAGAGCCCTTAACCCCGCGCGGGGCTGTGAGGAGACCCTGCCCCTGTCGGGGGGCGCCGGTGGGAGCGCGGCGGCGCTGAGGCGGTGCCGAGGGCGGAGCTTGGGCGGAGCTGCGGGCGGCGGAGCTGGGATCGGCGCTGGGGACGGAGCTTGGGGCGGAGCTGGAGGCGGGGGAGCGGGGGGCTGCGGGGGCGGTGCCGGGGGTCGCGCAGAGCGGCTGCAGGTGCCCGCGCTCCGAACCGCGCTCCGCCGCTGCCGCCTCGCCCGGCCCCGCCGCAGCCGCCTCGCCGCGGCCCCTGCCGCAGCCAAGACGCCGCGGGCTGTGCTCCGAGTGAAGAATGGCGCGGCCAAGCTGGCCAAACCGCCCGCGGCGGCGGCGGCGGCGGGCGAGACCCCCGGCGGCGCCCCCGGAGCCGGGCTCTTCATGGAGCGCTCGCAGAGCCGGCTCAGCCTCTCCGCCTCCTTCGAGGCACTCGCCATTTACTTCCCCTGCATGAACAGCTTCGACGAGGAGGAAGCGGGTACGGGGGAGCTCGGTGGGGCTGCAGGGGGGGTAATGGTGGGGCAGGGTAGTGGGGGTGCGTCCCCCTCCGCCCTTCCCCTGGGCTTGGGATTTTTTTCTACCCTGGGTTTGGGGTGTAAGGGGTGCCCCCTCTTTCCTTCTCCCGGGTTTGGGGTGGTTTGGGTCCCCATTTCGCCACCCAAGGCTTGGGGATGTTTGTGTCACCTTCTTCATCCCTTCGGGTTTGGAGTGTAAAGGTTCTCCTTCTCCACCCCAGTTTGAGGTGTAAGGGGTCCCTCTCTGCGGCCCACGTTTGGGGTGTAAGGGGTCTCCTCCCACCTCCACCCTGGGTTTGGGGTGTAAGGGGTGCCTCCTCCGCCCTGAGTTTGGGATATAAGAGGTTCCTCGTCCACATCAAGTTTGGGGTCTAAGGGTTTCTTCTCTGCCCCGGGTTTGGGGTGTAAAAGGGATCTCCCTCCTCCCCACTGTGGTGCGTGGAGCTGGGGGGTTGAAGGTTTCGTGCAGGGAAGCGTGTGCCTGCGGAGATTAAATGGAAGGATTTATTCATGATGATGAAATGCGCTCCCACTTCTAATTGATAGCAAACCCGGGGCGTTTGCAAAGGGAGCGGCTGACGCCCCAATCCTCCTCTTGTGCTGAGCTGTGTAAGGTGGTGACGGCAGCACTCAGGAGAAGGCATCCTTTCTGCTGGACATTGTGTCCAATCCGTCACTGATTTATACATGGTGAACTCTCAGGCTAATTGTTCTGATGGGTTGTTAGCACAATGCACCGTGCTGCTTTGGGAGAGTAATTCCATTTAAGTAAGGGCAAAGGAGATCACAAAGCATGTACAAAAGCCTTTCAGGATGCATGCGGTGATTTTTGCCCACTTCAAAATGATCTTTCTGGACTCAAAGAGGTGATGGCCATAAAATAAGACCAAGCTGCAAAAAGAGGGCTATTGATAAGGAAAAGTAGGAAAGAATTTGCGTTGAACGGGAAAGGAAGGATGATGGGTGCTGGTGAAGGTGCTGGGAGTAGAGGGCAGCACAGCAGCTATGTGGGTAGGGAGAACATAGGAGGGAGCGGATGGAGAGCAATGTGTGAGCACTTTGTCCATTCTTGGCAGCTCACGCATAGATGAGGGGTGTTTTTCACAGTACACCTTGTACCAGAGACGGAACCTATAAGTGAATCTCCAGAGCTGCACTTAATGAAAGTTGGTAACTGAGGCGTATTTGAACACTGGCTGTCATGGTTGCATCCCTCAAAATGCCGGCATGCTCCTTTGTCTGGCAGCTCATCCCAAGACATGTGGATGCCAGCAGGAATGTATGGGCAAATCAGCCCACTAGCTGCTACACCTGTAATGTTGTTGTTTTTAAGGGAATTGACGTAAGAATAAATGCATCAGCTGTGTGATTAACCCAGAGTTGTCATCGTGCAGGGGTGTCAGGCAGAAGATTGCTGCCTCCAGCAGATGTGTTTTTAAAAATTTGGTTGTCAAAATTTAGCTGATTATTTATTTGCCCTTTATATTTAGTACAGATGCTGGGGAGCGTACAAGACAACAGGAGCTTTGGGAAATCTCAGCGCTGTTGCTTTTGAAATGATTGATAGCGAGCCCTGCTCGAGTACGAGAACCTAACACAATGCCTCGAATGGGGTTTCATTCCCTGGTGTCCGACCCCTCATGCTCTGAACAGGGTGACAGTTTAAGTGAACGCTTCCTCCTCCAGTGCTTAGAAAAATGGTTTTATGTTGAATTGTATTTATTTGCAGTTACTGAATGCTCATGCATGAATGTTAATAAGCTGCTCTTAATACTGCACAAGTACTTGTCTCTGAATTAAATAAAGGTACAATTACAACCTCCTTCTCCAGCAGCTCACTGGTGGATCTTACCTGCCTGAGTTAGTCTCGTTAGCAAAGCTGCTCGGGGTGGCATTCAGCACAGTAGGACACTGCAGTGTTGCTCCTATATTTTGTGCCTGTGAGTGTGAATCAAGACGTGTTTGAGCAAAAGACAAGAAAGAATGTGTGTTGCGTTGCGTTTTTTTGTGTTAAAACAAGCGTATAATTTTCTCAAGAAAATAAATGTCATGAAAGAGAAACAACAAAAGAAATGCTGAAATAGTGCCAGATGAGATTCTGTGTTATTCATACCCATGCACGCTCTGCAAATTGAGAGAGATTCTGACCAGTTTGGGTTGCTGAGTGATTTCTGTCAAAAAAAAATAAATCTTGATGGCTCATTCAGGGAGATGAATCCTACACTTGGCAAGGTGTTCTCCCTAGGAAATGGCAGGGGGGGAAAAAGAAAAATTGATCCCAGGAGCACTGACAAAGTAAACAATCCTATCTCAAACAGACACATCATCCATTTTGTCTGAAGCTGAGAGCCACAGCTTTCAGAGAACAGTCATCCTACAGGGAAAGAAGAGGAGCTGATATAAATGGCCAAGCTTCAAGGGAACTTGATGTTTTCCTCTGAAAAGGGGAAAAAAGCCTATTGATAGCTGAAATCTGCAAAGCAGAACAAATTCCTCAGATGTTTCTTGTGAATTACTATGGATGGATCAGATTAAAGGAGTGTGAAGGGATATTTGCAGGAGTGCCTATGCTGAGAGCTGTGGTGATGTGGAAACATAGCTGGCCACGTCTGGCCGATGCCTACAGTAACGATACCTCTGGGCTGCAGTATTTCCCACTTTGTCTTGAAAAATGACTTTGCTTTTGAAAAATGCTTTTACTTATAGAATATTTCCTTTTCTGCAATGGTCCTTTTGTTCTTTTTTATGGTCTACCTTCTGGACATTAGGAGAGAATGCTTTTCTCACCTTCCACAGCTCTTCTTCTTGCCACACCAGGGTGGTCTTAGCCGGAGTTATTGGCGATGGAGCGGATGCAGACAGTGCCCACTTATGTGGGCACTAAGTGCACAGAAGCAGGAGGCCAGCGTAGGCAGGACAGCAACAGGACTTAGAGCGAGAAACTGCATCTCTTCTGAATGCTTCTGGAGCTCATCAGCTGGTAGTGAGGGTGATTGAGCTTCAGATATGTCCTCTGGCAAACAGGGCCACGTGCCTGTCTCTCCAAAGAGGCGCGTGTGGACTTGCAGTCCTGTGTTTTAATACCCTTTTCATCCCTCAGCTGCGTATACACAGAGGATGCTCTGAGCAAACACTGAGTTCTGTGCACCAGTGAGCTGCAGAGGAGCTTTGAAATAAGAGAAATTACTGTCTGCACTCAATAACGTAAGGACTCTAGGTTAATAACTCTTTTCATCTCGGCATGGTGATGTTGTTGTCCTTCCTAGTGGCTGAGTGCTGCTATGCTCGCACCACTGAGGTCCTTAGCAATGTTAGTGCAGTTAAGGATTTTGAAACTGCAGTTATTATCATCATAATTGTTGGTTTAACTTATGCAAATGTCTATCCTGAGCTCTTAATAATTTTTTTGTTATGGAGTAGTAGACTAAAAAGAGGTAAAAATAAGTTGTGCACTCTTTGTGTGCACTCTTCTAGAAATGTGAGCCTTAAATCAGTGCTTATTTCTAACACTGTGAACAGAAGTCTTGGCTGTTCTGAGCATCTGCCATACATTTGGTCTTGGCTGGAATCAGCTGTTTGATGTGCTGGTTTTTGTGTGGTGACGTGTTGGAAGGGACCTAACTGCTGAGTGACAAGTGCATGGGGGTTAAAAATAGGGTATTGAGGATTCACAGTGACTGAGGGGACCTTGCTTGGTAGGCAGCTTGTGAGTCCTGAGTACCCTTCACAATTAAAACTGTGAGATCGTGGGATGGAGTTGTATGAAATCCACTTTTGACAGCAGCCTTAGCACAGCCTTGCCCAGTCCAGGATGAGGCACATCTTTAAGGTTAATGGGGATGAGGCACGGAGGAGAACCAGTTTGTTCCAGCTATGGAGCACAGAGTTTGAAAAATTCTCAAAAGCAGAACAGAAAGTGAGATTTTGGTAGAGAGCAACAGCAACTGTCTTGGAGCTCGCTGGGTTTGGCACGTGCAGCTCTGGGCAGGAGAGCAGAGGTGGCTGTGGTAGCAGGAACAGTCAGTGTGACAGTGGCTGGTAGTTGGGAAGCCAGAAGTAGTCCTCAGCCCTGAAGAGATGAGAGCTTCCAGACAAGGACCCTGTGTGCTACAGAGCATGAGGACTGTGCCGAAAGAAACATAGGTGGGGAAATGCCCAGAGTTGCTGAAGAGGATGAGGTGCTGGAGCGTGTGCAGAAAAGGGCATTGAGGCTGGTGAGGGGGCTGGAGAATAAGCCCTACGAGGAGCGACTGAGGAAATTGGGGTTGTTTAGTTTGGAGAAGAGGAGGCTGAGAGGAGACCTCATCACTGTCTACAACTGCCTGAAAGGAGGTTGTGACGGGATGGGTGCTGGGCTCTCATTGCAAGTGACAAGCGATAGGACAAGAGTTAATGGCTGCAAGTTGTGCCCCAGGGGAGGTTTAGACTGGACATTAGGAAGAATTTCTTCACTAAGAGAGTGGTCAGGTATTGGCTCAGCTGCCCGGGGAGTGAGTGGAGTCACCATCCCTGGAGGTGTTTAAGAACGGCTAGATGAGTTTCTTAGGGACAGGGTTTAGTAGGGAGACAGGCACAGTTGAACTCGGTGATCTCAGAGGTCTCTTCCAAACTGATGATTCTATGATTCCTTAAGCTACTGTGCCTAAACTTCAGGATTCAGAAGCACTTCTCAGGCTTAATTGGATGAGGTGCAGTGATGCACCAGCTCCTTTCCCCTTTGTCTTATGTCCTGGTTTCCTCAGGAAGGACGCCCACTTGCACTGGCAGAAGGCTTCCAGAGCGTGCCTTGACAGGGATTGGAGTGTTTAGGAGACTGTAGTCATGGGTCATATTGCAAAGGCAACTACTCTGAACTCTAGATACAACTTGACCATCTACACAAGAGGAAAGTCATGTTCCTTACGGGGATCTTGTACCCATAGAATCATCTGGTTGGAAAAGACCTTTGAGATCACTGAGTCCAGCTGTACCTGCCCACTTACTAAACCATTTACTAAACTGTGCAAGTGTGGAGAACAGGGAGCCGTTGATCAGGAAGCAGGGGAAGGTGCAGAATGGCTGCAAGGGACATGTTATGGTCAGGACCCCAGCACAGGGGCTGTCCAGATGGGCAGACCTCTGCCCTGGCTATGAGACAGCAGAATCAAGTCGTGTCTAAGCCAGCTGGAACCAACTGTCTAGCAGAGAGAAAATGGTTTCCAAAGTCAAAATGTCTACTAGATACTGACAGTAAGCCTTCCTCATGTCAGCTGCTGGTTCAGAAATGAGTTGAGTTAGAGATAAAATTCAGCCTAGGCTGCTGCTTTCACATGCTATCAAGTAGTGGCAGATGCACCGTGTTGCCATCAATTGCTTTGGAAGGAAGCTATGTGAAATACTAATTTAATGGATTGACAAAAACATTTAAAACATTGGAGTAGAAGAACGTACTGTGGATGTGTGGTTTAGTTTAGAATACTATTTTGTCTGGGTTTTATCTATTGAACTTCTCTGTAATTTTAAGCATTGAACTTCTCCATAAATTTAAACATTAAAGCATTATAAAGTTATTAAATAGAGAGAGCCCCTAGGTGTGTTTTCAGGTTGCCATGGATACTTTTCAGTTGCAGCACTGTACTGGATTGGGGTACCTGTAATTTTTGAAAATGAGGATTCAAGTCTTCTAACTAGTCCATTTATATATTTTTAAATGCATATGTGTCAAGTATGTCCTGGTGGTTTTGGTGTTGAGTCTGGTTTTGCTTTGTCCAGAGTTACCTTTGGAGTTTTGTAAGCCTCTGCCCAGTTTCATTAGTTGTTTGTTAGGCAGGTGACCGTCTGTGTGATCTGCATGGCAGATGTACAGAGGAAAAGGAAAATTTGCAGAGCTGTAATATTAGCTCTTTTTCTTATTTTTTACAAATGAAATGATAGTTCATCCCTGCAACACTGCAAAGACACAGCCTCTAGGGCTCATCTGGCAACCCAAGGGATGCTACAGGACAAATCTGAATTGTTCTTGGAATATGCAGGTACATAGAGAGGTTGCCTGTGGCCTGATCCCTGCTGCACACCTAGCTGCTGCAGGAGGCAGCAAAAGCTGTGGCTTTTCCTTCTTGCACAGTAAGGAGTGTATCCTTGGTCATAGGTTATCCTAGAGATTGTGAGAAATGCCTGTCTCGCTGAGGGGTGCATTCAGGCTCTGGGTAAGCAGATGTTTGTTTTATAAATGGATTAAAATTGAAAGCAGTTTTAGAAGGCCTGCTGTCAAATCAGTCTTTCATCAGAGGAATGTGTATGAAATGGACCAGTAACCTAGAAGAAGATGCCACGGATAATACCTGCAGAGGCTGGTGATCTCAAACCTGGTCATGAGTTAATCCAGATCATAAATGCAATGACTGATTCTTACACAGCGGCTGCACCCACTTGACATGGAGCTGAACAAGCTGTGCTGGTCCTTATTTTCCCTGTGCAACAGACAGCTGTCTGCTCCCTGGATCTGCTGCCTGCATATGTGATTGGTAGTCTGCAATTTCAGAGGATGGGGTTTGTCTTCTGCTGTGGCCATGTGAGTCCAGAACCAAGCAGGAGCCCTGTGAATGAGTCAGCACTGGAGCAACAAGTGATTTGAGACCTCATCAACAAGTCATCTAGAGGTGAATTTACAGGGAAGAGGATGCATGGATGAGGTCATGGGTCTCCTGATGGTACACAGTGCTGTCCCCTTAGCACTGCTTATTGTGGCACACGCTTGACATCATGGGAAAGCACGATCTGTCTCCTTCCCTCAAAGGTGACTGCATCTGGCCTGACATAGGTTATAGGTGTTATGTTCCAGCTGTGCAGGGGGGTTGCAGAGGGCTGGTTATATGTGACCCCTGCCAGCCACAGAGGAGGGAGATCTCTTTCTTCTCATTTTGCTCTCAGTTTACTTCCAAATCACAGAATCATTAAGGTTGGAAAAGACCTCTAAGCTCATCCAGTCCAGCCGTCAGCCCGACACTGCTGTGCCTGCTAAACCATGTCCCAAAGTGCCATGGCTACTTGAACACCTCTGGGGATGGAGACTCCACCACTCCAGTCGGTTCCAGTGCCTCACCGCTCTTTCAGTAAAGAAATAGAAGAGCCTGTCCCTGGAAGGCTTTCTGTCTAGGAGAAATTGTTTCCTTACTGCTTCTATTTCATGTGAAGTTAATTTTAATGCAACATTTATTAATTCAAAAGCACTCTGTTCTCCAGGCTAAAAAAAAATATCTTTACTCTGTCAGATTCCTACAAGGACAAGTTGTGAAAAGCTGTGTATACTTTGCTTCAACATTTCTGTTTGACAGAATGTATGGATCTGCTTTGTGTAGTGAAGAATTAAGTTTGATTGGAGTAGTTGTTTTGAGGAATAATTTATCTGGGCGTTTATTTTCTGAAGCATTATCTGCTCATATTTGAGTGCCTTCAGTTAGATTAGAAATGTGAACGTTTTAATTTAGGAAACGGTCTGCAAGTTGCTGATGTGTTTCAGTGAGGCAGTGAGACCTGACTCATGAGGGTTTCTCAGCCCTGCCATTTTCTTCTCTCTTCTCCACAGACAACTGTTGTCAAGCACCGTTAGCACATTTGAATAAGGATTTCTGGTCTTCTGCAGAACATCCATCTATCCAAATGATGCTCCTTTGAGGCCTGGTTTTATTTTCTGGGAGAGGTTGTGAAAACCATGCTATGTTGTATGGGAGAGCGTGTCATGGTGCAATGCAAGTAATGCTTCAGTAGGTGCCATTGCTTAAATTGTCTGCTGATGGCATGCACAAATTAGGCATGCTCTGCTTTGGCTGTCAAACTCTTACTTGCCTTGGGATTTGCATTTATGTTGTTTATTTGGCTTTGCTTTTGGAAAATAGCACAGACATAAAGGCTGTGAAGCCCTGGTAGAGCCAAACTTCACCTAGGATTAAAGCAAAGCCCAGCAGCTCTATCTTTTAACCAGATCCAGCCATGGTTAAGTCCCTGCAGCAGATAGTATTTCGGCTTTGTGCCATTGGAGTGTTATACACCTTTGTCCAATACACGAAGAACTTGTGCAGCCTTGCAGAAACCAGGCTGAAATGTTTGAGTGCTCAACAATTTGGAGGGTACAGCGTGTACAGAGGTAAATGTCACATTTTTCTCACAACTGTTTTATGACTAAGGATCTCCTACTGATGCTGCATGTCCTTGATCTTAGAAATGCAGAGGTGGGAGGGGTCCTGAGGAGTCACTTGTGTCCACTCCACAACTTACTTAACCCTTCCTGTTGAAGTTTCTTATTAGAAGGACAGTTTACCCTAAAATTTCACTTAAACAGTTTACTATTGTCTTGCTCCCAGCGGCGTGGGAAACAGTTGATCGCTGCTGTCTTTAGAGCAACTCCTTGCAAAACTGTTATTCTTGGTGCTGATAATTCCAAGCCAGGAGGTGACCATACCACAAGCGTTGCTGCCTGGCATCCCTCTCCCTCCTTTTGCAGTCTTTTGCTTTTTGGACCAAAGAAATCCGATTGAATATTTTGCACAGAGCAGTTTTCCAAGATTTGTGTCAGTCTTGTTGCAGGACTCAGGATCTTACAGGAATGCTGGCTGGCTGGCTCCTAGCAGGGAGGAATAACTATTTCCCTCACTTCGTGTTTATAGTATTCCTGTAATATTCCTGCAAGAGTGTCCCCACTCCTGACTTGCATTCCGCGCGTGATCCGTACAATTTCCCATATCATTCTCTGCAGGACTGCTGCCTGGCTGCTTATTCCCTTTCTGGTGTTTGTGCATTTCATTTTTTCACCATTCTGAAGTGACTACTTTTTCCATGTGCCTTTATTGAAATGCCTTGTATTGATTTGGAGGGGTGAGCTGTTTTATCCCATCAGTATCGCTGTGAATTCTGTATCTATTGCTTAGCAAGACCCGTGCTGCTGGGATGTTTGTGGGACTGGGAGGTGGGGTAAAATGGCTGTGGTGAGGTGCTTTGTCCTCCAGGCTTCAGGATTACTGCACCATTTTGCAGATGGTTTTGGCAGCTGGACAAGGAGAGCTCTGAGGATCCACAGATGTAGTGCAGCATCCTTGCTAACCTTTGCTTTCCATGCATCTGAGGTGTCCTGTTTTCAGGCACTTTCTTATTGCCTCATTTGCAGTGCTGTGTTCCAGGGACTGCTGAGGTGTCGTTTGCGGTGAATAACTAGAATAGAGTTAATTGTGGTTAATGGAACTTTACATTGGTGACAGGTCAGATTTAAGAGGTTACAGTCTGCTTTGCCATGACACTGTTGATTGTGTCTCTTCTTGGAGATGACCATCCTCTTTCGTGCAGCTGTTGGTGGGATCTGACCTGCAGGGTGACCCACTGTGGCAAGGAGACAGCAGCGTTGCCCATGGACAGGAGTGTGTGGGCACAGCCTGCCCCTTGCTCAGCTCCATGGGCGGTGTGGACCAAGGTGACGGCTCCCCAGTGGTGTGGGACTTCTGCCAGCTGCCCGCTGGCAGTGTGCGTATTTACAGTTAGCAGGGAATGTGTCCTGCCACATGGACGGAAAACATGTTAATTGTGTTGCAGCCAAGATGTCTTAGAAGATTAAGATATTTTTTTGTTGGAAATCCAGCTCCCTGTTTAGCACTTCTTGGCATCTTAGAAGGATTGTGTGGGTGGGTGTGTTTTGTCTTTTATTTTTACTATTTACCTTTCCTTTCTTGTATTTGATGCATGACATCACAGCATTACTGAAAAGTTTGGAAAATGTGATTCAAGATTTTAAGGTTGCTGCTTTGTATCCGTATTTGGGTTTTAATCATATTGTCAGGAAGATAAATGAGAAGGCTGTTCCTTTTCTGGCACCTGTCAGACTTCCAGCTGTTGTAGCCTGTTTGTTTCTGGATGGAGGTATCATGACAAATCTACCCCAGTAGCTTGCTTTCTCTCTGCTGTTCGGCACGTGCTGCCATGCCTCTGGCTGAAGCCCTGCTCCCTGCCATGAAATCTCATCAGTGGCCCCTGGATTAGAACAATTACTCTGCAGCAACTCTGCAGAGCCCTCCCACCTTTATAGAATCATGGAAGGATTTGGGTTGGAAGCGACCTCAAAGCCCATCCAGTTCCAACCCCCCTGCCACAGGCAGGGACACCTCCCACCAGACCAGGCTGCTCAAAGCCTCTTCCAGCCTGGCCTGGAACACCCCCAGGGATGGGGCAGCCGCAGCTTCCCTGGGCACCCTGTGCCAGAGCTTCACCACCCTCACAGTAACAAATTTCTTCCTAATATCTAATCTACATCTCCCCTCTCTCAGCTTAAAACTATTACCCCTCATCCTGGTTTTAATTAAATTTATGATAAGGGTAGATAGTGGTCTAGACTGACTTCTGAGGCTTGGTAGTACTCTACTGCTGCCTGCTCCCTGCAAAACCCAGGTGAAATTGCTGTCGCCAGCCCAGTGTTACATTTCCCATTCAATCGATGGCAATTTTGGTATGTTTGCCCAAAAAAGACATGTTTTTGCATGGATTGATCCCTGTACATCTGCTTTTGTGAATCACAGAGCCCACAGCCGCATCCCCTCCAGATGTGGGATTTTTGTTTCAATGGAAGTAGACAGCAAAAGGTAGGTATTGTAACAACGTGCCTTGAGATAAAAACAAGTTTTCTGCAATGAAAATTGCTTTTATAATGAGAATCTGTGCTTGTTTTAAATATAAAATATGCAAAGTTGGACGTTTTCAAAAATGCCTGGGAGTTTTGGTGTCTAGTATTTGTTGGAAGTGAATGAGATTTGATGCTGTACATGCCTTCATCGGTTCAGAAAGTCACCCTGCAGCCCTGCAAGTGTGGAGCTGAGACCCTGCTGCTCCAGTTTTGCACAGCCAGCATGAACAGAGGAGAGGGCTCTCCCTTAGGTTCTGTGATTCCAGTAAGTCGATGAAGGAAGATTGAAGCCACTGGTCTGGAAAGCAGGGCAAACAATGCCGAAAGAAGGCACGCAGGCCGGTGCTCAGCCTGGTAGACAGTGCGTATTAAATCAGGGTGATTTATGGAACTGTGTCTGTTAAAAGCTTCCTCGTGCACTTTAGAAAGCGGAACTGCCAGATTGGTCAAAATCCAATACCCAGACAGTTTGAATTGGCTGCTGGCTGCAGTAATAACCGTGGCGAAGCTCTAACAGCCGTTTCATGCAGGCTTTGCAGGCTGCCACGTTGCTGCTGCTTCTCAGAAAACAGACAGTGTCAAAATGTTACGCGGTATGAGGACATTTCCATGGTAACGTTAGCATCCCATGACACCTGCTCGTGTTCTGCAGTGTCGGTGCATGCTGTCGTCGGTGCACTTTCTTCCTCCATCTGGGGCCTTTAGGGATGCCATGGTACCGATTTCTTCAGGGACTGTTTGCAGTTATGGAGCTGAGGGTTGAAGAGCTGCTCCCTCTGGGCTTAGGGGTGTCTTAAGTAAGGCAAGTATTCCTTCTTTTAGCATAGCAACTCTTGCACAAGTCATTTTAAAAGCATCTGGTTGTGCTTTCTGAGTCGCTGATTCTGAGTAGCTTTCCCTCACTGATCAGTCACCTCACTGCAATGGCACTTCTGGACCTGGCACTGGAGGCATCTGTGCTTCTGTCTCGCAGCCCTTTGTCAAGCAGCTCCAAGATCACTCAATTCGTGAAGACGCTCCAGTCTTGTTCTGGGTCCAGTCCTTTCAGCCTGGAGAATGCTTAGCACCTATTTCCATCTGTAGCCCAACAGCAGTTTGCTCCATCCTCGCTTTCCTTGGCAGCAGCCATCAGCTTCTCCGGACACTGCTGGCCATGGAGCTGGCTTTGGGCAGTGGCCTGAGGTCTTTGGGTAGAGTCTCACTCATGGCTGTCTCCTGGTTTTGTTTGTATCTCGATCAGTGGTTTTGGCCTATAAATATTTCAATATTTCATACTGCAGCTACAGTGTGCTGCTAGGATTCTCAGTATTCCCCTGTTGTTTTTTTTCTCCTTTTTTCCCCCTGTATTTTTCTGTTTCCACCGAGTGATGTTTTCCCAAATTTGCATCATAGGGTTTTTGTTTTTTTTTCACTTTGCAAGCAACGTGTTCATTGGCTCACTCCCCTTGACACAGAGAAACCTGTTCTCTATTTTATTGGTAAACCAGAGCTTTGCCAAGAAATAATAAAGGTAAAGATTTTTTCTGTATGGCAGCCCATGTCACATTTGTCACTTCCGCTTGGTACTTTGTAAGAGCAGTAGAGAGATCTTGGTTTAGTTGTTGTGCACGTGTAGGTTCTGAAAATTGCTTGAGTAAAGAGACTGTCATCAACTAATGATTTGCCTGCCCAATATGCATAAGATACGGGTGTGCAGACTAGGTATGTGGGTGCACAGCAAGGCTTTATCTCACACAACGGTGCTGTGATATAAAGGGGTTTGGATAATAAAACTCAGGCTTGTGAATTTAACATCTGCTCTAAAGTATTTCACTTGAAGTGACCGAGATGATAAATGGGAGACTTGAGAAAGATAATAGGTGAAGGAGCAGAACCTGACTTCTGGTCGTATCTGTTCCTCAGGGCTCACTTCTGGACTATTTCACAACAATAATTCCCAGCTTTCCAGTTGTGCCCAGGGCTTCACTTTGACCATGTCAGAGTCCCAAGTTATCTTTCTATAAACTCATTTTTCATCTGTTTCCACTGAATTTGTAGCTTCTGCCTAGTAAATGGGTAGATCTGTTCCTGTGACCTGTTTGCTCTGTGTCTGCAGAAACACTCTGACTGTTCCTGGACAGGAGACAGCCACTACCTCCTAAACTCCATTTTTTCTAAGTCCTAACCCAAGCCAAGTGCCTCTAACCCTGGCATCATGTCGACTCTATTTCAATATTGTTCTATTTCTGTCTCCGTACTGTCTGGTGTACCTACTAGAGAGCTCTATGAAATATTGTGCGGTCAGTTGAGGTGAAATTTGGCTCGCTGCTCCAGGAATAATACCAGGAAAATTAGCCACAGCCCGTTTTTAGTTGGTGAATTTGACTCTCTGTTCTTCCAGTCTGTTCGGTGCAGCCATCTGCTTCAGAGAGACAGCAAGCTTGTAGGACAGATTGTGAAAATCAGGAAGTCCTATTTCCGGCCATAATTTTGTTTTATTTCTTGAAATCTAGACTGTTTCCTTGAACACCTTTCCCCTAGAGCCCTAGGACTGCGTTTCCATAGGTCAGGTTGTTAACTGCATGAAAAATGTTTGGGGTGGAAGCGAATCCTGAAGGCATGACAACCTGATGACCTGAAGACGCTTCACTGATCAAAATTTTCAGTAATAACTTCCAAAGTATCTGTCAGTTTTGCTAAGAATCTACTTCTGTGTGTGGGTTGACCAGTGCAAAACTGTTCTGTGAGTAACGCAGGTTCAAGCAGCTTTTGACCAGTAAATGGTTTGGAAACTGGATTTTGCCTGCTCTAATGCTAGACTACTGTGTCAAGAAAGATTCTCAGCCTTTTATATCAGTTTCTAATGGAGGGGGGAATACTTAACATCTTGATAGGAGTACATCTTACAAGGTTTAGATGTTGTAAAAGATTTAGTGACCTGCTTTCTTAAGCTCTTACAGTTGTCAGATTTGAGAGGAAATTGCAGTCAAAAGTGAACGTTTTAAAACTTGCTAATCTAAGTGGTCTAATAGACAACCTGTTTTTCCCCTTGATATTCCTGAGCTTATCTCTTCAGACCTGCAGGTGTTCAGTCCACTAAGGCTGCAGTGCAGAGAGGGGAAAAGAGCTGCAAAACTAGGACAGACTTGGATTATATTTAACAGTGTTCTATTTCAACTTGACAACCAGCTATCGAACACCCACAAGTTTGCAACTGATTCACTCAGAAGCTGGCGTAACTGATGTCACATTGTATTAATAGCTACAGAATTGTAACTGCTTTTAGCAATGAGATTCATTAACAGCCTCTACAAACACACTGACAATGGGCTGAAAACATGAAAATATTAGGTGGATATAAAAATGGATTGTGCCATAAAGGAACCTCCCTGTGCTGCCAAATGTGTTTACAGCAAGTTCTTGCAAGTGTTATGCATAATAATTCCTCTTCATCACTTTCAGTAGGTCTTGCTGATAGCAAAAGGTGTTTGAGGACTGAGCACACTCTAAATTAATTAGAAGCTGCTGATTTAATGGGGTTACATGACATGAATGTACTTTGGAGGTAAAGTGTCCACAGCATTTTCCTTGGCAAGCTGTCCAAATAATTCCTGTACAGGGCTGAAGTTGTTTTGGGAGGCATTTGGTCCTTCACTTGTTTTAGATGAATACTTCGACTTCAGCGGGAAGTGTGGTGATAACGGTGCTCTCTAAGCTGTACCACGTGCTTTGAGTTCAGCTCCCCTTTGAGCTTTGCCTGCTTTTCTCAGTGTGGACTGCTATCCATCTCCAAGGAGTTTGGCACAGATGAGATGGAAGTGTTCAGTGCTTCCTGCCATCTCCTTCGAAGATACTAAGTTAGTAGCTGATGATTGTGGCATGTAAGTGGTCCTCACCAGCCTGTTCGCTGTCCTCAGGGGTGAATGAGTCACTCTTCCAGGCTCTTGGTAAAGTCATCTCTGCATTACGCATGTGCGGTTTGAAGCTTTGCATCACTGGCATGATGGGTCAAGACATTGTTGTAGAAGTGAAATGAAAACTGAGATTCGAGAGACAAAGTGTTCAGGTTAGCATTGGCTTGATGTTGAGTTGTGCAGTCAGATTTGTCACGGGGAGTGCGTCTGTGGATGTGTGCATTTGGGCTGAGATTTCCAGTGCTCTGGGGTACCTCTGACTACCTCTGAGAGCTAGTCTGTTGCTACCTACAGCAGTGTCATCTGCTTCTCTCCCTTCTTTCTCTACATACATCACAATGCCTCTTCTTTTGGCCACAAATAACTCAGTTACGTTTAGGTTTACAGGTGATGTCTGCTCTGTCTCATTCATCTATCACCCATTTTTGGTGTCAGTGACTCAGGTGTGACTTTGCTCTTGCTGACCTGCACCTCTTAGGCTCGCCTCATGTGCTGGCTGCTGGAGGCGAAGAGTCTCCTGAAACTAGCAGGAATGATTGGCTCAGGACACAGCAAAATTTTAAATAACAGTCCTTTGAAAATGGTGCTGTCTGGCAAAGGAGCAAAATTCCTTATTTTGAGAGGATGGAAATCCTAGGCATTTTTTCCCCTTTCTCAGTGTTCTTTTTTTACAAGGCTAGAAATGTTGTTTTCAAGTACGCCACAAAACGGTCCTTCAGCCTTGTTGCCCTGGAGTTACAAGCAGCTGTCCAGATAAATCAGTACAGTTGATCATCTTCCAGTCACACTGTTTATATTTTAAATATCACAATAACAAATGATTCATGGGGCGTATAACGCAGTGAGCGATCAAACCACCTCTGGCTCGATGAAGCAGCCTATGACAGTGAAGGAGTGTAATTAGCAAGATGCACAGAATGGGATTGAAAAAGATGTGAAAATAAGTAGAAGGATTTGAAAAGGATTAGGAGAGTAAATGACAAACCAGTAGTTAAATGAGTTAAATGGTGCATGATTAACAACTGCAGAAGTAAAAGGTTGACTAAATATTGTGACTCTGTAATGGCTGCCCCAAAGTGGTAGAAAACAGTTTGTTCAGAAGTGGATTTATATCGACACATGTGCTGACTCTGTGTTTCTTAGCCTTGGCTTAGGTCAAGCTGAGCATCCCCCGAGATGCTTTCCTGGTTGTCTTGATGACCTGAGAGTCATCTTCCATCTTCAGTATTAATGGTCAGCATCAAAGTATCAGCGAGGAAATGGTGTGAAAGAATTTATTCCTCTTCTGAACCTTAGTACGGGTGAGGATATCAAAACTGTCTGGAGTCACATAGGCAATAGGTGGCTCTTTGACATTGAAGGAAATTATATCTGAACTGGAACCATTTTTCTTAGTGGTATAGAACTGGTTTGTGTATGCAAAAGGAATCTGAAGAAGGTGCAGCTTCCACAATGCTTACTCTGAACTTTCTCTTTTCTGTAGTATCTCTGTCCCTGCTGGTTTAGGATCAGTATTTGCACCGTTCCTGGCCTTGTTTTGCCTCAAATCTAAGCCTACAACCATTCTTGGATCTGTTGTCTTGTGTCTTAGAGGAAACAAAGTTGCATGTTAATGTGTTTTTAAGTTCAAGATTTGTTTCAAACTGATAAAAGCCAACAGAAGTGAAAGTGCCATCCTAATACTGGTTTGTATTTTACGTAATTTTTCAATTGGGAGCGTTGAAGCAGAGCTGGATAGGGAGATTTTGAATGCAACAGAGTGCCTGGTTTTGGCTATCATGAAGAATCCAGTAATTATTCTGTAACCTTTGATTTGTGGTATGCGTGCTTCTGAGAGGGCAGGGAGCTACTGAGGGCATCTGCTCTCCGTTCCTTGCTGCAAAGGACACAGTCAACATTGGAGGAAGCAGTTTCTCTGGCTTGGTTTGTTTTTTAAACAAAATCTCATTACTGTCAAAAGTAACATTTTTCCTGTTACTCTTTTTTTTTTTTTTTTTTTTTTTTTTTTTTTTTTTTTTTAAGGAAGGAGTTGGACATAAGTAATGGTGTGTAATTGTTAGAAGTTTCTTTAGCTCCACTTCCATTTCCCTGCAGAAAACTTGCAGGTGAGAAATTTCTCCCAGTTTCTTTGGGACTTTTGTTGGGAGAAAAGAGAAACTTTTTCAAATAGGTGGATTTGGCTGTAAAATCTCAGAAATTGGAATAGTGTGTGAGTGGGACGGGAACAGATTTAGGACTCTCAACTGTTTGACTCATTTTTGGAAGTCTACATCTCAATTACACTCCTCCCTGCCTTTTAAGGACTGTTGCAGGCATAGCTGAACTAATTGCTCCTCTCTTTCCCAGCCACCTCTGCCAGGGCTCCGCCAGGTCCTGCCATCATCCACAAACTGTTTGGATGTGCAGGCTGTAATGTGGGCTTTGCTGGATTGACTGTCCTCACCGATCTCCTGGCTTTTGCTTCTTGTGGCAGATAAGAGACTGAACTGTAGCAGGTGTTCCCTGTTGTGGGGACATCAATTCAAGTCTCTCTTGTGTCCATGGGTGCTAGTTTTCATGAAATCTTGGGGAAATGGTCATATAGAAATATCCAGTGCCATTGTTGGATACTCTTCACTGAGAAGATTGCTGCCATTACTTGCCATGTTTTAATGAAGAGGTGAGGAGCTGTTTCCTCTCTGAGGTTACACCTGGACTGGCAGTCTACAGTGTGTTGGTAAAACTGGTCCAAGGGAAATCATGCTCTGCATTTTGTAGCCTCCCAGCTTATGGAGTGTAGTTTTGTCTCCAAGCACTAAGTTAGTTTGAGTTCAATAATTCGTCTCCCTCCAGCTGCTTTATTGTCATTTGATTAATTAATGAGTTGGCTTGGACAACTGTCCTAGTGCTTTATCACAGCAAAGTGACATCCAGGGTCTGAGCTGAGCACAAATTGCAAATGTAAGCACATGTCATGTGACCAATATACCATTTCTATGTCGCTGTTCTCAGAGGGACAGTGTGGTTGGTAGGTTGGGCATGTGAGAATCGGCGATCCTGACCTTTAATCTTGTTCTGTCCTTCAGTATCCCTTCCTCATCATCTTACCTTATGCCTCGCTTTTGCTGTAGAACAACTTCAGATCATGCTTTCTTTGTTTCAGAAGTGGATTGCGATGCTTAATTAGATGAAGTTGGTAGAACAGTGTACAAAACCTGCCAAGGGTTACAGTCCTCGCTGGTATTATTAGAGCTGGGCAAAGACTGCCAGAAGGTATTGATTACTTGGTAAAAATAAACCCTTCAAAATTCTTCGGTCTTTATTCATTATGGCTTTTTATCTCTGCATCCTGCAAACATTTCAGAGGGAGGATTTGTTTGCTGGAAGATCAAAACAAAATGTTGACAACTACCGGTGCCAATTTGTAGTCTTCTGTGTGGGCGACATCAGAGGAATTTGTGCAGTGCTCTGAAAAGTCTTTCTAGGCTTTAAAACCACTTGGATCGTGGAACTGTTGCGTGAGCAAAGCATCCAAGCGGTCAGGTAAGGATAACACCTTGAGTATCAAAAATAAGGAGAAGAGTCTCTTTGAGGCGTGTGAAACTGTATTTTTTATGGAAGCTTGTATATACTTCCTAAAGTTGACATTTTGATTTGTTTAGTGAAGTTTGTTGATGAGTTGAGTATAAGCTGAGCAGAGCGGGTGCTGTTGGGAGAGCTGTAGATGAGCGGTGGCAAGGGCTTGCTGCCTTCTGTGTTTTCTAGTTCATCTCACAGTGATGGTTTACAGCTTCTCTTATATGTCACTGTGGGAAACAAAATGTCACACTTTGAATTCATCAAGCAGCTGTGCAGAAGAGGGGAGGCTGTTGAAAGGGGAAGCTGTTTTGTGTAACAGCAAGATACAGGGGGCAAAGTCACCTACCTTTAACATAAAATCTGTGAAAAAGACAAATCCTGTAACATTCAGAAGGGCTGAGGCATGCTCGGTCAAGTGAAATTTCAGAGGAGAATGGGCACAACAGGGAGGATACTTGAAGTGGGATATGGCTTACGAGATGCCAGAAGGATGAACTAGGTGTGCGTGAATCCTGAAGGCTGAAATTTAGTAGTGGCTTCAAAATCAAGTGTGACCTCCTGGTTTACTCTAATTGAAATGTGCAGTCAGAGAAGAAGCAAAACATAAGGTCTTTCTCTAAATCAGGCCAAGGACAAAGTGCAGGCCTCCAAACATCTGCACATGTTATGACCTAGAAACTGCTTCAGCAGGGAGACAGAGTCCAGGCTTCGGTGGAGGCGGCAAAGTGCTTTGTGTGCCCGTGTCGGGCTTGCGAATGGATTCACTTTGGTTATCACAAGTCCCCTTCGTGCACGTTTTCTGCCATTATTCCAATCATTAAGCTTCTTTTGAATGAATAATTGGGTAAATAGGAAGTTTTTAAGCAAATATTGATGACTGCACTTAGATGAGAGTCACCTGGCAGGCTAAGAGCTGGCCTGTTGTGGAGCAAAGGGCAAGTTTCATCCAAGCTGCCCAGTAGTGCCTGAAGGTCCTGTGCTGGCCCTGCTGCCAACCTGCTTGCTTGGAAGCACAGCACCTTCTGCGTGCACTGACCAATGTTACTCTTTGGTAATCTTGAATGAGTAGCAGCTTGTTTTGTTTTAAAACTCAGGACAATTCGTGAGCAAAGGAAGGACAAGAATGATCAGCAGGTGCCATCAACTCATTCCCTGATGCTAGTAGTTCAGATTTCTTCTACGAGTAACTGAGATGTGAGCAAGTTTTCTGGCTGCTTGCTGCATAAAGTATGGGTGAAACAACTTTTAAAAAAAAAAAACAAGACAGAATTAATGTGTAGCTGTGTGGGTACGTTACCCGTGAAAGGGAAGAATGGTACCAGTGCTGAGAAGCGGCAAAGACGTTTCTATTATTGAAATGTGTTGTAATCCATTGGTAACTTAGACTTGGAAGAAGAGCAGTGGGACATAGGACAGTACAATTTTAATGTTTTTTTCCAATTTGAGGAGACCACTGAATAGAGGTTTAATGCTGGTGCTGCTACGCAAGTTCTCATGTGGGCGCTGCAGCGTTGTCCCTGATGTTCCGGGTGCATGTAGGGTTAGACACGAGCATGTGGAGTGAGTGGGTAGGAACGGATGCTCTACAGGAGGACAGGGCCTGCTCTGCTGAGCTGGGAATGGGTGAAGCAGGGAGATAGTGCTGAACATTCAGTAAACCTATTGAACGAGCTATAGAGGAGGAAAGCTGAGAAGCAGCTTAGGAAGTGAATGGGAGACTGTGGATGTCTGAGGACATTTGTCTGTGTTGTGGCAATGTGGAAGCAGTAAGAGGTTTTCGTGTCTGGAGAAAGTCAGAGATGCTAGGAGAGTCTAACAGTGTGGAGGACACCCTGAAGGAGATGAGGGCAGGGACAAGGCATCAACCCGACCTGCTGGTCACCAGCAGTATTGGGTTTGCCAACAACCGGGTGCAATGCACAGCTAAATGGGAGATGGTGAAACCTGAAAGCAGAAGCCTGTCTTCTTCCCAAGGAGCCCCACTTCTGCCAGTGTGACTTTGGCATCTTCTTATGAATGCTGACCTCATAACCCTGCGGGCAGTAGCTGCCCAGATTTATTGAGATGCTTCTTCAAGATGCTGGCCCAGCCTCCACTGACTCGTGGCTTAGGGTCTTCCTCTGCTCCTGACTTTTTTCCTCATTAATTTCATCCAGTTGTTTTTTGAACCCTTGTTAACAGCCAGCAGCACCACGAAGTCCTTGCTCCTTGGCAGGCAGCGGTGTCCGTTGCTCCTCTCGCCTCATTAGCGTGTCTTCTAAATTGTTGGCATGATGAGCTCTTGGCAGTGGGTCGCCACAAAGCTGTGGTGGAGCAGACCCTAATTTTAGCACATTATGCTGGTTTAATGGCAGTAATAGAAAGTCAATTTATAGGCAAGAACAAATTGCCTTTTTATATGGGGAGAAGGATAATTTCTTCCATGTGTTACATTATTAAATTTGTAATCTTCATTTCTAATGCTTTTCCAAAGTGAATATTAACAGAATCTAAAATATAGATCTTAAATTTATGAGCTGCATTTTTTTTACCATATTCCTCAAGTTCTGTAATTTGTCTTTAAAGGTGAACTTCAGCAAGGTGTTTTTTTTTTTTTTTTTTAATTTCATAAATTAAAATCTCTCACTACCTGTCTCTGGACAAGCATATACGCTCCAAAGACACTTGCATTTTAAATAGCAGTCATGGATATCTATTTCTATGTTTGCTCAGTGGTGAATTCTGAGTTCAGGCTTATTCCCTAGTGATAAAAGATACTGGAGAGAAAAAAAATGACACATTCTTGTGTGCCATTTGCTAGCAAGGAGGCTGTTGTGATGCTCTTTTTTGTTGCCAAGGAGACAGAGCGCTGAACTTGTGGCTCCACAGGGAGGAGGAGGAGGAAAGGACATTATTTCACTCCCAAGTTTCCTTTGTAGTTTTGATTTGTAACTGGGGACTGTGACTGGGTTGGGACTAAAGATCTCTCACTGAAGTTCGCTCTCAGAATTGTGTGTCCTGCCTCCTTGCCTTTGTTTCCACGTCACAATGCCTGTGAAAACTGAAGTACAGCTCTGCCCTTGTACTGATACCGTGGGGTAGGTGTCTGCGCGCACGCCTGAGCACGGTGTTATATGTAGCAGCATGAAAGGGGGCACTTGATGCAGGCGGTGATGGAAGGGGATTGTGCTGCATCTGAATGAACTGCTCTGACCTTGCAGTACCATCTGGAGAAATCTCAAGGCTTCCTTATGTCAGCCTGATCTTTCAGGATAAGAATGGAAATGTAAAAGTTAATTGCAGGTGTAAGCAGGAAGCAAGTTGTGCAGATGCAGGTACTTCATGAGCAAGTTAATGCACAGTGTCCTCTTCTGACCTTGTTTCATTACTGCTGGTCAGTCGTTGCCTGCACATCTTGTAAAGAGGTTGCTATCAAACATTTTCTTTAATTACGTTAAAACTATTATTTCACTCCTAAATCAAGTTCCATGCTGCTCTGCAATGCATGTTTGATCTTTCTGAACCGGCCGTGTTGTGTGCAAGACGTAAATTGGCTGTGTCACAAGTCCGTACTTCTATTTATTTCTTCATCTGTTCTTTTTTCTGCTCTCATTGTAGAAAGACAGAAATCAGCAAGGTGCTCTAAAGCATTTTGTTCACCCTTGCTCCTTCTACAAAATATATTTGGAAATATTTGGCACAAATGATGGGATTCTGGTGAACTTGCTGCCTTGATATGGAGAGCCACCCCCTTCTCATGAAGCTGTGCTGGTGTGCGGCTGTTCAGCACTATAAGTGATTAACACAAATTTCACTTAGTACAATATTGAACACCGTAGTGTGTCTCTTCTTGACAAAGGACTGATTCTTCCTGCATCTAATGGATGGTAATTGAGAAAATTAGATCTTGGTATTGTTCCTAAAACATATTAATCTGCTCCATTGATGCCTTTTTTCTCTAATCCTTAGTAATCTTCAGACAGGCATGATATTGTGGTTGGTTTCCCACGTTCTTCAGTATCTTTCAGCAGAGATGGAGATGATATCTCTTGTTTTCCAACTCTGGCCAAGGGCTTTTTTTTCTGCTATTGGAAGCTCAGTACTCTGCTTGGACAAATGATGAACTGAAATTCCCAATGGACTTCAAACAATTTGGGGTGTGTTTGTATATGAGTGCTGCTTTTTTGCATGCAGAAGACAGACGTAGGAGGCAGTTATGCGTCTGCGGTGTTTGTCTGTGGGAGAGTTCATCCCTCAGATGAGAGCCTGCGTGCACCTCTTTGGGGTTCAGGCTATGAAAATTTTGCTTTAATGTGTTTGGGGTTTTTTGTTTGGTTGTTTGTTTTGGGGTTTTTTTGTTGTTAGGAGGCTGCTAGTTAAACTTCAGCACCTCTGTTTTCATATTGAACGGCGTTTTATGTGTTCAGGGGCTTGACTTTTTGCCAGTTGAAGACACTTCTGATGTATGATTGGCAGGGACGTTTGCTATGAGGTGTGAAACTCAATTTTTTGACCACTTTGATTTCTTAGTCACCTTGATCCACTTTCAATTGTAAGGTGCTGCTGCAGCATGATGGCTGGTCCTGTCCTGCTCAGTATTGAAGCCTGACCCTCTCTTCCAGCTGTCCAGAGATGCCTGCAGCCGTCATGAATGGCAGTGTGCTGTACTTTCACTCCACCCATGCAGAACCAGGCACTTGGGCTGTATTGAAGTGATCCGAAATCCTGACAAGGGATCCATAGACGAGAACCAGTACGAGTGCAATGGATCTGTTTGTAAGAGCAGAGTTCTTGCTCGTGGGTTGGAAGAGTCGGTGAGCGAGTCTGGCTGCTGCTATGCCAGACCCCCTCTGCCTGCCAGAAAGCACTGGGCTCTTCCCCAGGCTTTCAGGAAACAGAGCCACCTTCTGCATTTGCTGCGTCAGCATTGTAGGTGTGCTGCAAGCAGAGATCTTCCTGCAGTTCTGTGTACCTCTTGGAAAGAAAATAGTTCCCTTTGACTAACTTATGGTGGGATGCGGTAATTGCCCTGTAGAACAGGCACTGCATGGCCATGGACCTGTCAAAGGATGTCTCTGCAAGCTGAAGCAATGTGTAGAAGTGGAGAGGAATTCATTCGGCATTTGCTATAGGTGTTCCATGAAAGCAGGTTTGGTGAAGGTAGACATGGATAGCTGTATCATGTGATGGAATTGCTTGGAATTGGAAGCTTGAATGTCTGAAATTCTTTGACCTCTCTGGAAACCAGACCATTGTCTCCCCTTCTCTGCTTGCACAGTGGCTCGAATAATTGCTTCCAAATGGACATGAGTTATTAAGCAGTGTGTATAATTAAAGTCAACTCCTTGTGAATTTGATCATTCATTTCCTTAAGGAAAATATGATGAAGTAATTACAACCCAAGCTAAACACAAATCAAATGCTATTCTAAGTGCCATTCTGCACCGTGCTTCTAGTTCATGAATGACTCTGGGGTTCTGTGGCTTCATGCCTGTTAAAGAGATGTGGCTGTGTTTTTAATTGTGTTTATAACGAATGAACAAAAGGTTGCATGACTCATTCACTGTGCCAAGACTGTTGCTTGCTTTTTATGTGCGCACACACGTGGTCTTGACAAAGCTGCTTGCTCCTAAAACAGTGTCATTTGGACAGAGGAAAAGGGAAAAGCCTTGTAAATAAATCTGGTCTTGTCAGCTCTTTCCCTCTGAATTTTAGCTTTACCAAAACTAAGCTTTAGCTGTGAATTTGAGGGAGGCAATTGTTTCTTCATTACAAAAGGCAAAGCCCCCGTCCTCACCCTCTCCCCTCTCTCCATCATTCCTATAAATACAGGACATACTTGACCACTGTAGGCCAGATTTGCTGGAGAGGTGGAAGATGTGAAGACCTTGTGATGGCTCTGGGTAGCGCCTGATATAAGGTCTGATATAATCTTAGCTTAAAAGTAACCTTCTGAGTGAAAACAAAATGCCTGGAGCTGGGCATTATAAATCCCCTGGTTGGAAAGGTGTGTCAGCTTCTCTGGGAAGCTCTGGTTGCTTCAGGAGGCTCATTACCTCCGAGACCTCTTTTACAATGGAGAACATAGCTTGCAAACAGGTTACCTCAGTATTTTACCCACTGCTTTCTTCCCGAGTGTTACTGAATGCCGAGCAGGGCGCTGGACCCTTCCAGGAGGTAAAGTTGGTGAGCAGGCAGGTTCAGCGGGCTCAGGAAGGGCAGGACGGCCTCACATAAACCTTCTTGGCTTAGCAAAGGGCAGGCAAGGGCAGCTCTTCCACGTTGTGTCATTCTTCTCTTACAATGATGCTTTCTGGCTGCTTTATTTCTGTGAAGTCACCTCATTTTTGTGATCCTTTTCTAAATTGGGAAGTTTTCTGCAGCTCAGGCTCATTCATATTTCAGATCCTGAACTTTAGCAACATCCTCAGATTTATTAATAGTGTGAGATGGATGGCAGAATTGGGACAGAGTGCTCTGGTTCAACTCACTTGTAATTAAGTAGAGATCCTGATCTGACCTTTCTAACTTAAAATGTTGGTCAGCTGGAGGACTTCCAGCCACAGGGACACAAATGGGCGCCACCTCTGGTCTTCCTTGTTAAGTAACAAGAAGGAAGCCCTGGGATGGCCCTGGCAAACAAAGTAGCCGCCCACCTTTAGGCTTTTCATGTTTTCCTGGTGCCCAGATCTTCGTAGCTGAGAACCCTTTATCTTAAAGGACTGCTGGTTGTTGGTGCTGTCAGACATCACCCTCAGCTTTCCAGGGAATAAATATTACAACATAGTAGTTTAAATAAACCCAGTTATTTATAGTTATTAATGGGCTGTAGCTGTGCCAAGTGAACCTGTTCTCTGAGCCCATCGGTTAAATTTCCCTCGAATTGGTGTATACTCAGACAGCAGCCCTCGATCACGGTATCAGGGGTGGGCAAATGCCAAAGAGAGGAGTGAAGCTCGTAGAGAGGCTTAAAACACCCAAAAGACTGGATCCCCTCATTGCTGGGCACTCAGAATGTGTGTGTGTGTATGTAATGTGGTTTATTGCATTATAAATATCATAGTAAGGTTGGTTTTTATAGTCTCAGCCTTTGCCCGAGCACAAAGCAGCAGAAGATGGAGAAAGGCCAGGGATGTGTGTCCCAAACGAGCAGGTCTTCCAGGGATGAGGGATGCAGCATCAGCATTCCCATGCCCGCCTGTCCCTGGGGACCTGGGCCTGCGGGCAGGGCAGCGGCTGGGTGCCATCGCTGGGCTGCTGAAGGAACGTGCCAGCAGTGAATTTTCTGTATGCATATGGACTTCTCACTTAATGAGGCTCTGGCAGATTGGGGGAAGAGAAGGGGGCAGCGCATTCCATTTTCTTGTAAAAATAAAAATGCAGAAGCTGTTTGAATCCTGCTGCTGCACACAAAGGGAAGACATGGAAAGAATTCTGAAGAGCTGGATCTAGCTGCAACATAGTTCCCATGAAATACTTTGAAAGAAACCAACGTTTTTGTTAGTGTTATGATACTGCTACTCTTTTATGGTGAAAAGCTTAAGTATTTTTTATGGTAGTCAAAAAAATCTGTTTAAAAATCATTGTCAGTGGAATAGAAATGTTTATCTTCTGGTTTGTTGGCTTGCTTTTGTCAGTGAGGGGGGAAAAAACCTCAAAGCAATTTTCCTGGCTACATGTTACTTGCAGAACTTTTCTTCAGACATTTTAAAATGAGAATTTTGGCCATATAATCATTTTATATAGATGAATTATCAAAAAGGTCAAAATTAAAAATAGTTTTGTGGGAACTATTTGGTTTTAACCTCGAAAGTAGCAGAAAAAATATCACACTTTCCTAGTTTAAAATATGAAAATGGATCTCATGAAGATAGGAAGCAAAACTGATGCTTTACCAGTGCTCCTCCCAACCTATGAGAGACAATAACATCTTACAGGGGTGGAGACCTGCTTAAATACAGACATATCTGGATTTAAGACAAACTGCAGCTCAGAGCAGCTTGGAGGAAAAAACAGTTACTGCTTTGGAGTAGCTGAGGAGCTGGGGATCTGGGCTGGGTTGTGGAATTGATAGGAACTACAGAAAGCCTAAAAACCCATGTGTGGGGTTTGGTGTTTCCCCTGCCCGTGCCAGTGGGGTGGGAGAGGCAGAGAGGGTGAAACACTCTTCTCCCAGGGTTGTCTCACAATGGTGGCGGAAGGGCCAGCTGTGGAGCAGTGTTGGATCTCTATTCTGGTTTTAGCACTTACAGGGAGGAAGAAGGTTAGCTTTGCCCTACCTGAATGAAGCTACTGTTAGGCTTTAAAGATAGGGTTGTTGCTCTCTGAAGACTCGCAGAGCTCCTGTGCCGTGCACAGCTAAGTGAGGAGTCACCCAGCCACAGATGGTGGTGGATGGGTGACTCCAGAGGAGGTTTTCTGCTGTGCATCCCGAGCTCAGTGGGTGAAGAAGGGAAGGCAGCTTCCAAGACTGCTGCCAGGTGCCTACTTAGTAAAAGTAGCCCCGTGAATGGTTTTTGGTCCTCTTCTAATGGTGGGGAGGAAGAAGAAAAATTCTGGGTTTGGGGGGAGTTGGTTTGATGTGTGCAGAGATGAAAACAGTGAGGGTGAGGAAAGGCGGGGCTGAACACTCGGATGAGAGAAAGCTCTTATGCTAAAATACCACAGTGGCCCAGGGCAGTGGGATGTGTGGACGACTGTGCCATGGGTGGGAGTTCAGAGGAGGCTTCTCTGTAGGCTGGCAGGGTGTCCTGGCCCTGCTGTACTTTCAGCTGAGGGCTGTGGCTGTCACAGCAATACAGATACCTGCTGATTTTACTATTATCTGGCTCCCACAAGAAGAGCTGCCTGACCTTTCCCAACCCTGTGGATGTACTTAATCTGCACAGATTAAGAATTAACATGTTGAAATATTTTTTTTTTCTATCTCGTAGAAGATTTCCTGCTTAATTTGGAAAGAGTGTGATTTTATTAGTGTCTGAAACTAGGACAAGGGGGACGAAGCAAGCAGCCCGATTAATGCCCCTGTTTATCCCCAGCCATTTTCTGTCATTGCTGGTGGATTGTTTGGGCTGTGATGATTGTCTGGCGTGTTCTGAAGCACAGTACAAACTGCCTCTCTTTAGGTGCTCATAATTCACACTCCATTAGGATGTCGATGTAGGGAATACTTGGCAGGATGTCAGAGCTTGCCAGGCATGATGAGAATGAGTTCATCTTGTTAAACTGTGTTCTAAAGTGACAATCCAGTATTTATATATATAATTTTTTCCTCAGCAGTAGCATCCCCTTAGGAGAGTGGCACGGTTTGCTCCGAACATGGATACTGATGTAAAAGGGCCTGTGATGCCCACTCTGACAGCCGCACTGCTCAGCATGTGCCAGGCTGTCGCACGTGTTGGATATTCATACAAGGCTGTGGAAAGAGTTTTCTTGTTTCCCTTTGAAGCCCAACAACAGAGTTATTCTATTATCTTGGAATTGATTAGTGGCACACACATCTTAGCATGCGTCTGTAGGGATTCGGTATCTGACTAAACAGAGAGAAATCTTTTAAAATCCATTAGGAGCAACAGTGCAGTGGCAAAGTTTGAAGCACAGAAGCTAACGCGCTGGTGCTTTCCTCAGAATATTTGAAAATAAGAAGTAGGTAAAATGGTCAGTGCTGCTGCAGAGTCCTGCAGGGTGCTGAGCGGAGACTCCCACTGCTGCTTTTCCTGTGTGTCTGCAGACATGCTGAACACTGATTATTGGACTTGGGGACCTTCTTCCTAATCTCAGCAGATGATAATATCCAGATGGGTGTTTGGTGTTTTCCTTGTTCATTTTCAGCCCTAAACTGAGGTACATCACCTTTTTTTTCTGGGGCAAACTTTCATGGAGAAGAAAGCAAGAACTAGCTCTTTGTTTTTGACCTTGAGAGCAAAGTTTGTAGTTGTGGGAAATGACAGGGCTTGCCAGACCATGTTTGAGCCAGGGATGGAGCAAGCAGATCTGGTGTAAACTGCTGCACATCTCAGGGACATCTCCTTTGCAGGCATTCGGGTCCTGTCCTGGCCAGCCCAGTGGCCCTGGTACTGCTCGGTGCTGGCTGCAGGTTCACTCTGCAGTCGCACATCTTCATCCCCCTCATCCCAGCTTCTACACCATCTATAATGTGCTCTGTGGGGATCATCGACTCTGTCAGATGGGTTTTTCTCCATTTCCCTGTTTGGGCTGTCAATTCTTCATTCTTTCTAAGTGCTGGTTTGTACCTGTGCCTCATTTTGGAGCAAAGCAGATAAGTCACTGGCTGAGGAGCCCAGGTGTGAAGCCAGAGAGCAGAGTGTGCGCAGGTCGATATCCTACAGCATCTGTGGATGCAAATCGATGCATGCTGCTAGGCTTGGGTAAGAAAAGCAATGGAAATGTAGTCTTTTCACTCAGGCTTGTACTTACATTTCCTGGAAAATACAAAATGTTGGTTTTTTCCAGAGCTTTGCAATAGGAACAAACACTCCCTGAAAGTAAGTGTCCAACTGATTTCCCCTCTTGATTTCCCCATGAGGTGAATTTTAGGAAAGTAAAAGAGCTAAGCAGGCTGTTTTGCCGGATCTTTGGCGTGTATGGAGTGGTTGGTGTTGGTGCTGCTTGGCTGTGTGCTTTGGGTACCGACATGTTCTGTGCTTGGAAGCAGCTGGTTAATTTAGGAGCAAAGCTGATTGAGTTAAAATTCATCAATTCCTAATCTCAGGGTTAAATCAATATCAATTAATTCTAAAGTATGGGAGTGTCCCTATAGGGTGCATGTATCGTGTTGTTTTATTTTTGTGTTGGTAGAATCCAGCAAACTGAGTAAACATGGAGAAGAAAACTGAAACCAAGCTGAAAAGGAGAAGGAAGGTACCAAGCACCTGGGTGGGGGAGAAGGAAGCAACAAGAGAGGAGATAGAGAAAGGAGAATGGTGAAAGGAACATGCTCCATCCCTCAGAAACACCAACTCAATAAACATCTATTGTAGAGTAATTCTGTGCAGTAATAATTAAATAATCATGACCTTGTGGTGACCCATTGCAGTACTCATATTGATGCTTTTGTTTCAAGACTTGGTGACCTCTGAGCATGGGAGAGAACTGTCAGTAAAGAGAGGAAAGGCTTTGAGGAGTCATGGGTTACACCGACATGGAAGAGGAAGTGAGAAATGGTGACTCTCGTTAGGGGAGAGAAGGGCACAATGCCACTCTTATTTTTTCCCAGCCCTGAGGTTTAAGGCAAATACAGTTCTTGGTGGCAGGCAGTTCTGACATAGGAGTGGCATCATCTTTGAGAAGAGCTGCCTCTCCATGCAGTTGGCAGCTGAAAATACATTTACGGAAGTCTCCGAAGGATGCTCTGTGCTGTGCAGGGCACTTGCACTGTCACCTTACTCTTCTTTGTCCGTTACGGGGTTGTCTGGAGGAAACTTTTGGTTATTTGGTCTCGTATCACTCACAGAAGTAGGGGAAACATGATAATGAGATCCAATTAATAAAGAACAAAATGATGGAATATAATTAATACCAGTCAAGAAGGACTTAGGGAAAATGGGTCTCGTCAGACACTTTTTTCCCTGAGTTTTAGCAGAAGGAGGTATCTGGGTAAATGTGATAAGTATGTAAGACTTTTGTCCTAGAACAGCATGACCCTAAAAAATATATAGTAATAAATAGATTAAAAACTTACTTCACATCTCAAGAAGCATTTGTCAAGGAAGAGCCTTGCAGGCAGGAGGCTGTTCTGAAGGCATGGTGCTCTTCAGCATTCTCATTTGTTTTGGAGCAAGTGTGAGTTTAAATCTTGCGAAACTCACAGGCGATACGTGCATTAGCAGGATAGTAAATAGTATTGTGTGGGAGAGTTGTATAGAACTGTCTGGACTTCTTGCTCTCTCTTCAAATAAAACCTGTTATCTTACCTGTTTCTTAATATAATGTTTTGCAAGGTCATATCAGCAGGACAGACAAGGACTGTGCAGCATCCAGGTCGGATGTGGTGCTGTACCAAGAGCTTGCTGTGTGGTCTTGGAGATGGAAGCAAAAGCAGTGAAGATGAGAGTACAAGCTGATTCTTACTTCTGTACATGTTTTTGCACTAAAATGCAGTCTCCAGTGCAGCTATGCATGTTCTCAAAAGGACATTTAAAACCTGAGGAGATCATTAAAAAGATTCAAAGGTAGGAGAACAAAATGCCAGAGCATGAGAAACATAAAGAGCTCAGTCTTTATCTTGTCAAAGAAAACTGAGACATGACTTGATTATGTAGCAGAAGAGTCTTTATAGTCAGAACACAAAGCAGCCCTTGCAGTGGAGAAGGGCATTAGAAAAACTGATGGGTAAAAGCTGAAACCAGACAAACTTAAGTCTCATCTCTAAATGTCAAGTAGTAAAATAAACTGCACAGGCAAATGGCAGATTCTTCATCTCTTGATAGCTTCAGATCCAGTGTGGATAGCTTTGTAGAAGATATTCTTTAGCCAAATGTAAATTGTTTGGCTGAACAGAGTAAAATCAAAGCGCCTGTCAACACACAGAACTTGGCAAAGTATCTGCTGATCCCTTCTGGTTGTTGGCATCTGCGAGGTGCTGTGTATCTTCATCCTGGATAGCTGAGAAAAGATGTCTTCTTCCCAAGGTCATTCTGAAGCAGAATTTGCTCTTCAGCTGTCTGTTGCACTGCAGGCTGGACCGGCTGCTTAACCTTTGTCATTTATTGCTTAATTGGAAAAGGTGCAGGGAATAAATGTGATGACACTGCAGAAAACATTGATACTACTCTTACTTGTTCTGAATGCCACTAACAATTAAATTAAGACAAATTATTTTGCCAGGCAACACCCACATAGACAAGTATCATTTACCTTCTTGATTGGCAAAGGTGTTGAAGCACAAAGGTAAGGGAGGAGTACCGCCACTGTGTGATGCTCCACACTGGCCAGAGAATGTTGCTAGTAGGTGACTATTGCTTGTGAAATGTTTTCAGTCTGCAGACAAGCAGCATAGCCTTGTCCATATTTATTTCCATTCTGTGCTGACCCTTTCCAGGTGTGCTACTCCCAGTAGCCCACAAGGCTGTAGGATGCTCTCTGAGAGGAACCTACGACCCCATCAGAGAATCCACCAAGATGTTACGAGGCTTGTAGAAGGTGCATGAAATGGAAGTGTTCTACAGTGGTTGGGAAATGCGTAAGACCATTTCATGAGGTTTTGCTTTTATTGATGCCTATATTATTATTCTTGCCTGAAGGTTTGCATTTTGAAAGCACATTAAAAATATGTTTTATGTTTGTGTAACTTCCTGATTTGTACAATGTGCTTCATACATTGCTCTAGGCACACAAACAATACAAGCTGTAGTTACTGTTAACCCAGAACGTGCACATTCCATCCTCTTAGCCCGTAGGGACGTGAAAACGCGTGCTGCACCATATGTAAGGACAGCAGCTGGTGCAGAGCCCTAGGGCCAGCACGTTTACCCAGTTGAAAACCTCATGATACCAGAGCAAAAGGGAATTCGTAGCTGTACTTATAGGAGAATTTTTGTCTTTGCATTTCAGTGTAGGTATAATTTGAGAAGTAGGATAGGAAGCATTTCTGATCTCTTACTGATATTTTTTTTCCAAATGTGCCTCTTCACACCAAGATCTAAAGAGAAGTATTTTGGGTCAAGCAGCTTGCTACACAAATAACAATGTTCTGGGTATTTTAGGTTCTTACAGATACCCTCCTATTTCCAAAATAGTTGGGAAAGACTAATTTTCTTAAATATTAGAGCATCCTGTGCTTTCTGGACTTAGTCCTTGGGTCACTTCTTCTCCAGGGGCAGCAGTCAAAAAGCTGGTGGGTTTCTGAGACCACTGAGATGGGAACCTTTAAAGAATTTAGATAATTCTGCTCTATTCAGAAAACTTGTAGCAGATGTGCTTCAGGATGAGTGTTGTATGTAGGATGAAATCTGGATCTTCCTAACGCCAGCTACAGCAATTAATAGTAATGGTATTCATTACATATTCATTGCATAATGTGGTTTGTTCTGAGAAACAGACTGTTAGAGATGGAAGATGAAAATAGTAGCTGTTAATTTCAGAGGCTGAGCCTCTGCAGGCTGCACCCAGGAGGAACCAGAACCTACTTAATTCCCTTTACACTGTGGCCGAGGGTGTGTATGAAAGGGAATAGACCTCTCCTGGGTTTTCCACTGCTGGTGCCTTTCCAGTTGCCACCAGGGAACACTTTGGCCATGCCCAACTGTTTCCCTAGAGCCCATCTGGGAAGGCTCTGGTCTTCACAGCATCTCTGGTGCTACCTGGTCTTTTTTCTCCCCTCTAGTCCACTGATGCTCACCAGGACCTGCAGCTCTTTGCTTCTCTGCACAATCTGAGGCAGCAACATGGGACGCAGGAAATGTTTTAGGCATGGTCAGGCTGTACACCTCAGCTCTGCTTGTGGCTCATGCTGCTGTGCTCCCGAACTGGGCAGCTGCCTGTGTAGCCAGCTTGTGTGCCTGCACGCACCTGTGCTCAAAGCATAATTAATTGGTACAAATGGTTGGAGCAGGGGAGGGTGTTACGTATGTTTTGAGTTTCTGCTGGGCCCTGGCTTGCTGGAGCACTGTGTGTGTTCCAGGGCTGCCTGGGAGCTGCTGCTGAAGCAGGGCTGAGTAATGAAACACTGTGTGAGCACAAAATACTGCCTGGCTGCCAGATGCCAGGCTGATCTTCTGAAAGACCACCTCTGCTTCTCCTTGATTCTGCCATTGGGAAAGGCTCTGGGGACAACAGCTGACTATCTTGTCTCGCCTTTTGTTCCTAGACGGCGATGGCCGGAGACTCAAAGGAGCCATCCAGAGGAGCACAGAAACTGGACTGGCTGTCGAAATGCCCAGCCGGACCGTCCGTCAAGCCAGCCACGAGTCTATTGAGGACAGCATGAACAGCTATGGATCAGAGGGAAAGTAAGTGATCGAAGGGGAGCTGGGTAACCGCTTGTGGGATGCGCTGTTGTTCTTACACCTATTCATTTTCTTCCAGCATGATAGATGATGTGTTTGTCTGACTTGCCTGTGCTGCAGGTGTACTACCCATTCAGTTAGCACAGAGCGGATCTTTCTGCCTGCATAGCTGGTGCATAATCTAGATGTTTATATACTTTTTTTAGTATCCTCATTATTCTGAGCTGAAGCACATACCCGTTCCTGTTAACCACTTTGCTTTTAGTAGAATAATTCAGGGTGAATAGCTGAGGCTCATTACTGGTAGTAAATTATAAGCCAGTAGTCTTTAATGTTGCACGTTAGTTGTCCATGTCCCTATTTCAAAATAGCCTTTTGGTTGGGAGGGAAAAAAGATGCTGAAATGATGAAAAGATGCAAGTAGCAAAATAATTGTTCTGATATGAAAAAAATCCATAATTAGAAGCCAATGTATACTTTTGGTAACAATTTTTCTTTCATTTCATCTGAGTGAGTATCCTAAAAGAATCTATTTTAGAAACAAGAAAGTTATAACACACTTTGCTGCACTTAGGCTTTAAACCAGAATGCGAAGCAGGGAGGAAGTCCTTAGGCCAGAACTTTGGGAGCTGATTTGTCTTCAGTTTGTGTTTTATGTATTTCCATTATTTGAAGCCATATATGGAGATTATCATCATTTTATTAAGATGACCATTCATGGGCATCTTTGGAGGCGAAAAAAGCTCAGTATTTAAAAAAGGGAGCAATATATACTGTCAGATTCCATACTCCTAGGTATGAAGCCAAAATGTTTGTATACCTAAAATGTGCTCTGTTGAAGCCAAGTACCATGCTTGGCATCGCTTTGTGCACTCTCTAGTCCTACATGGTGTTCCAAGTACACCACACTGCTAAAATGCTGGGATAGTCCAAAGGCGGTCTCAATTAATCTGATTCTGATGTTAAGTAAGTAACAGGCTGTAAATTAAGAGAGACTTTCTTTAGCTTCAGACGTAGGCTAATCCTGGAAAGGCATCCTAGATCTGTGCTGAAGGTTGGAAATAGTAATGAAGCACAGGCTGCGATAGCAATCTTGTCACTCCAAAGCTGTGATTGTACCTTATCTCTTCTGTGAGCTGCTGTCTCCAGGGAAATATTCCTGCTACACCAGCACAGTCCTATGGCTTGGAGTTCTGCCTCCGCTACGAGATGCAGAGGATTAGTGATTAAGTTCAGTCCCTTAGCAGTGTGGGGTGAGAATCTGTTTTTGTGCAGAGTAGAATTCTTTCCTTTTTATATTTACATAGCTTACCCTCCTGGGAAGGGGTGTAATTCTCTGGAAGGTCTGTGTCCTATCATTGCCTACGCTGCCTGCTTTGATTGCACTTTCCTGGAGAGAGGATATTTCTGCCAACAAAATGTTGCACCCATACAAATGCTGTTTTACCCTGAAGGCAGGCAGCTTGTAGCATCAGCTCAACAAAGAAAGAAAAATCTTGTCTTGTAGTCCAAACATCTTTATTAGAACAAGTCTAACATTTGGTATTCCAGCCTCAAATGCCGCCAAAACATCCTCGCCAGCCCCTCTGCCAGGCATTGGATGGTTTCTCCTCTTTCTCCTCTGAAAAGTGTGATTAAGTGGTTCCTGGATGCTTTGTTCCTAGGTGGGATAATTGATCTCTGGAAAGCCGGTGGGAATTGCAGCTATCTGTCTGAGCCACAAGTGATAAGCAAACGGGTGAGAGTACAAAGAGCTAAGAGCGTTCTATTCTCTTGAAACTTGGTAGGAGGGGAGTTCCTCTGCTTTCTTTTCCTGAAGCAATGAAAGGACATTTTTGCAGAATAGCTTTGAGGAACAGAAATGTCATCTTCTAAATCAGATTTCTCTTGACCTCTCACTTTCACTGTAGCTGTGTTTGCAGGGAGGCAAAATGAAGATTCATGTGACTGTTAGCTATGGCACATTTGGGGGTTAAACAACGCTGGGTTTCTGACTGATGCAGATACTCCTAGTTCAGAGACAGTTTTCAGCAGTGACTGTCAAAACCCCAGTTTTCAGCAAGACAAGTTTGCCCTGGTTCTTCTTACCCAGCATCTCTTCAGTATGTTCACGAGGGAAAGAAAATGGATTCAAAACCTTGTCTTCCCACAGAACTTGTTTCTTACATTCCATATATTTTTATAATCCTTTTCAATTTAAGGACTAAAAGGACCACTTCCAAAGGTGGCACACTGAAATGATCAAAGATTGGGGAAACTTTGCTGCAGAAGGTCTTAAAATACCTGCTCTCAGTTGTACAGATGTGCTTTGAAAGTGATACTGATTGACTGCTTCCATGTTTGTTGCCGCAAGCTCGCTGCAGCTGCTTGGTGCCCCTGCAAACTGCGCAGACGAAGCATTTTTTGTAGTGCATGATTTTGAACAACGCTGCTTTTTGTGTGAATACCAGAAAGCATGAAATCCAGATGTTTTTATGGAAAGGTTTATTATGGAGGGGTATAGTTCTCCTCAGAAGTGCTAGGCCGTCCTTCAAGAAAATACTGCCTTTAGGGTTTTACCTGAAAATGAAGTATACTGAAATTTAGTTGGTTAAAGGATATATATCCTGGAATTTAAGCTCATATGGCGTGTCAGTAAGTGCTGACTATGTCAACATGCGACTCAGTTTAATTTTTTGCCATACAAAAAGTCCCCCGACCGTATTACCCAGCTTTTATACTTCACAGTGGTTGTACAGTAGTGTAGGAAATTAATATAATAAAACTCAATGTGAGACCTTATAGAAGGGGAAGGTGATAGTTATTCTAACTAAAACTATTTTCAGTCATTTGTGCTTCTAGGTTTCACTCACTGGCGCTCTCGCTGCCCCGTGCAGGCGCCAAGCCTCATGCATCCAGGTGCTGTAGCCAGGCATGGTTGTGTGCTGCAGGGAGCATCAGGGACACCATCTGTCAATATTCGCTGTGTCTTCTGAGTTTTCTTTGCAACAGAGTGGCTGTTTTTCGCACTTTCTAGGACTGTTATTATGGGGTAAACTTTCACCTCGAGGTCTTGCTTTTTTCAGCTTCTATAGATTTTTAAGAAGTGCTGCTATCTTTTTGTTTCCTTCTTTAGGGAATCTTTATGGGCGTAGTCTGTCTTCAAACAGACTATGGAATTGGGGTGCTCTCTAATGTTGTTGTCCTCCTGCTGTCAGAGGACAGGTCTGCTGCTGGCAGGTTGGTTGTGCTTTCACACATGCAGATGTTCCCATTCATAATTAATCCAGACCAGTCTCACTACTGGCTCAAATCTCTACAGCAGTGGGAATTTTCTTCTGTGTATGTGCTCAAAAATCTGCGTGAGAGGATGGTTACTCTCTGCAGAAGCTGCCTATCAGGTAGTCTCAGGACACCAAGATTAATGCAAGAATAAAATTCCGAATATAGGAATAACTCACAAGTAAAACCCTGAGATTTGCCAGAGATCTCCAGCTCCATCCTGGCTCTCGCACAACCTACATCCTGTTTTGGCTGGGTTTTGCTGCAGCTGCATGAGACAGTGTACAACATTCAGAAAGCAATAGATTCTGGACTTACGTGTAACTTATTCCTGCCAACCACTTTTCTTTCTGGACCTGGAGCAGAAAGACAAAAATGGACCTGGAGCAGAAAGACAAAAATGGACCTGGAACAGAAGACTGCTGCCTGTCATAGTCCCTACTAAGGGATACTCTTTCTTGCTGGCTGCTGCTGAGATGATTAACTTATGCAGAGCTAAGGTGGTTTTTACTTTAGAAAAGCACAGCAGGTGATGACTAGCAAATACTTAAGAGGATTTTTCTTGTATTATCTCAGATGGGTCTGCCTGTACAACAAGCATCTTGTTCGCTATGTCATCTCTCTCTTCCCATCCTGAGGGCAGCACCAGCCTCAGCCATGCCTGAAGCCCCCGTTGTCATGAGGGCTGGAGGCAGAATGCAGCCTGACACACATGCCACCAGCACGGGCATCATGCACTTCTTGGCTTTGTTCTGTCTTGTGCTATTTCTTCAAGCTATGGTTTGTACCAATTCTCCTATCTGTGAACCAATGCTGGGACTTAGACTAGGAGAGCTACCTTGCCTCTTCCACTTCACTGTGGAGCAGTAACTAAAAGGGAGCTGGAGAAAATCTTGGCCTGACTTGTGACCATGTGAAAATTCACTTGCCTTCACCAAAAGTTATCCATTGTCATTTGAGAATTATCAAAAGACTTGATTGCTAAATGCACCATTCAGGATGTTCGTGTTGTAGCTATTCCCTGAATGTGTCTTGGTATCCAAAGTCTGGGGATTTCTAGGCTCCTTTACAGCAAATTATCTTTATGGCTCTGCTTTTATTCAAGTTCTTTTAAAAATGTAATGAAATGTTTTGTTACTACAGTTCAGGCTGTAAGAAATCAAGGCCTTTTGAGATGGAAACCAGAAAAGGCATGGAAATTGTTTCTGTAGCACGCCGAGAAATTTTTCAGCCTGTTCAGCAACACCACATCCTTTCATGCTGTTAGGCTTCACCAGCAAAGCTCAGAGAGGATGCGACCTTGAGAGCTGTAGTTACAGCAGAAAATACAGTGAATCTCACCTTCAGCAACCTCTTGGGAACAGGTAAAATTGTTCTCTGAAGGCAGGTAGCTATCGCTTATTCAGTGCGTCTGAGATGATTGCTAAAAATGGAGCTGCCCTGGTAAGGTGGGGAAGGGAGTGGGGGAGGTCTTGGTACATAATTCACTGCATAGTTTTTATAGCTCTGTTTAGGTGGCAGAATTCATACAGCAGAAGGAATCGCATACACAAGCGGAGTATAGTGTGTTACAGCACCTAAACCAGCGTGTCATGGTGCTAAAAACGTTACAGAAAGTGGAGTGGCCAGGAGAGAAGGAAGCTTGTTGAGAGGCAGAGATGAGGCGATTGCCTGGCAGAGAAGTGTGCAGGCGGTGAGGTTAGGTTGGTTTTGGGTCCTGCAGGGACAGATGCTCAAGGAAAATGTTTCCAGCCAGAGTGAAAGCTCCTGCAGCATTCACATTGACTGTGACAGGGTAAGGCATTGCATTCCCAGTCCCATGACAATGTAGTCTGATGTGCATTACATTAATAATTCCTCGTGTGCACCATAAATATTTCAAAGATAAGGGCAGTGGATGTTAAATTAACCAATTCTGCCTTCCTCCTTAGCTGATAGATATGTACTTGGCTTCTGCGTGTAAGACGCAATTTAAAAGACCTTAACACACAGTGTGGATGAGTGTGATTGTTGCACAGTACATTTCTGCTCCCTGAAATTGGAGTTCTGATCGATTTTATTATACTCAGATAAAATAACTCTCAAATATGTTGTCGGTCTCGGAGGAGATTTCCCTCCCCGTTCTTCTGGATGAAGGAAGTACGGTCACTGTCCAGGTTTTTTAAAGGCAGCTGGGGAAGGCAGCTATGTGTTGGGTGTAGATCTATAGCAAATTTGTTAGTTCAGTTGTACAAGTCAAGCCACTCAGTTGCATGGCCGTGTTTGGACAGCTTGCTTATTAATTGCAACTTGGTACGCTGAGAGGACAAACCCCATCCTTTTAGAAAATATTTATGAGAACAAAACAATAATTTTGGAACCCTGGGCCCAAACACATTCTGTGTACGTACTGGATATGGTGGAGCACCCCTTTAAGAGCGTATCACTCCTGCAGGCTTGAGTTGATGGCAGATAGGTAGTTGTGTGGATAGTGTGAATAAATTCATGAAAAGCTCAAGACAGAACGTTATCTTCTGAAAATAGCTGTTCTCTGGGTGTGCTGGGGGGTGGCGGCGCTGAAGCTGTCTGGCTTCACCGTTATCCTGCTGGCTGAACCCCCAGCTGTGCAGCTTTGCAGAAGTCAAGGTGTGCAAGTGTCGTAGAGAGGAGTAATGGGGAGGGATTTGGTCTGAGGGGAAGGACGCAGAGTCATCTCAGAATACCCCTTTTCTTGCCAGCTCCCCTTCACAAAAGGGTATTACACCCGAGCTGTGAAGGGAGCAGGAGAGGGATGCCTGCTCTGCATTTCTTCCACTCAGACAAAGCAGCCAGTGTGTGGCCACTGCAAGTTGGAACGGTTACGACCAGTAACAAAGTCTTGTAAGACAGAAGTACTGTATTGAGGGCAAAGAAAGGAATTGTGCTGGTTTGTGCTTTGATCTGATACGAAGCACTGATAACTCATGAAAGGCAATGAGTGATGTGCAAAGGGGAAGGACTGGGAAAATTTGGAAGGAAGAAGTAACACCAAGCACAGAAATAAATTCTCTAGGGAGGGATTTTAAGAAGAGATGAGACAGAGAGCTGTCACGAATGATGTAAATAAAGGTGCTGTGCCCTTGGGGCCTGGGTGTGGACTGGGTGACCCATGGAGATGCCTTCGTGCCATATTCCCTGTGAATTTAATGAGATTTTGACAAGCTGATTCTGCAGACGCTTGCAGCAGCATAATGGTATACCTGGCACGCAGAATCCCAGAAGCAATTTAAAAATAGATTTAGAAAAGAGGTCAGACAAACTCCGCATGGACAGGAAAAGAAATTAATGATACATTTTCCCTAAATGTGTCTGTGCTGATCCATGCTCTGCATGCTAATGTGCAGTGAGCAACGGGTGGGGATGTGGAGGAGGCTGAGCAGAGCCACACACGCAGGTGGTGTGAGAGGGATCAGTGTTGTTATACTGTTTTGTATTGAAATCAGTGTTGTCCATTGGAGCATTCAAATCCTGATCAGTTTACAAGCAAACTTTGAAAAGCTAGTTCTCCACCCAAAGATCTATGAAGAGCAGCAGCCTTGCTGTGAAGGAATGAGCCGCATGGTGCTTCGCGTGTGGAGAGGACGGGCACAGATTTTTGCAGTGACAAGGTCAGGAAATGCTGCTGCCTTGAAAGAGCAAGAAACAAGCAGCTGGCAAAGAGCCTTTAATCCACTCTTAAATTACACTGCAGATTTCATATGTCTTGACCTACAGCGTGCAACGCAGGTGCAGAGCCTTCAGAGACTGCTACACAGATTCCCTAAATAATCAGGATTACAAATGTGTTTAAAAGAAGAACATCTAGGCAGTCTCAGCCCCAGTCTGAGCACACGGTTCCTAGAATTGAGTGATCACACAGTTTTATTCTGCATACAGATGTGTCATGAAAGAAGTGAATTGTTTCTGCAGTCACCTTTGTCATGAAGTCAGGGATGGTGATCAGGTACATGTTCTGCCTGGGGATTGCATGGCTTGAGCTGCCTGGTGCTGTTGACGTGGGCTTGTCTCCCTCTCGTGGTGTCCCAATGACTGCAGCATCAGCAGTTGGCCCCTGCTCTCCCACGCTCTGTCCGTGCTGCCATGACTTCAGCAGGGCAGGGAGGCATCCTTGCTGCCTGCTGTGCCAGGGACAGCTTGGGCTAGAAACGGCTGTTTTATCCATGTGTCTGGAATGGGGTTTGGAGCCTTGGGGTGAGGTTGGTACCTCTGCAAACAAAATTAATGTTTGCCTGGGTTTCTGCTGATGCTGCTCGCATTAGTGGGCTTGGAGACCCCCGGATCAATAGTATCCAGAGGGTTGTCCCGCTGCTACCCTTATCTGCATCCTTACCTACAGCCTGGGGCTGAGTCCTTCATTTGTCCTTCAGACCCAGGAGGTGTCACTGATCTCCCTGTGCCTTTAGGTCAACAACAGTCACACTGGACTTGCAACCAACTCCACAGCAAAACCCATGATCTCTTTTTGCCAAGAAAAGTTGGACCAGGTGATCTTTGAGGTCCCTCCCAACCTGTTATTCTGATTAACTTCATTAAAATCATCCTCGTTCAGCTGTTGCAAAGCAGAGCCCATGAATCATGATTAGTGAAGGCAGAGGGCCAGAGGAGAGAAAATTAATTTCTCTTCCCTGTTCAGAAGGCTGTGCTGCCCTCGCTCAGAGACAGATTTGTGCCCTTTACACAGAAGGCTGCCAAGTGTCACCTGTTAGTCTCTGTGTGCCGCTGTTCGTCAGCATGAGATGGTCCTGCCGCAGCCCTGCTCCCCAGGGCACTACTGGTTATGACAGCTGCTATTTGCAAGTCAGCTGCGAAATGCTCCCTCTTTATTCCTCCAGCTATTTTTAGCACTTCTTTTTAGATTGCAATAAAAAAAAAAGACATCTCATGTTGGTGATAACCAGGTGGTAGTGATTTCTCCCCTTAAAGGAGAGGCATGTTTGGTGATGGAAGAGGAAGGGCTTTCCAGGGCTGCTTTGGTGCATGTGAGACTCATCTGCTGGCTGCCACTGGCACCTGCAGCAGATCCCTTTGGGAGCACATCTCCCAGCCAGCACATCCAGCAGCGTGTGATGGTTCAGCTGGGGAGCTGGTTGCTGAATCAAGGGGAGATGTCAGGCAGAAAAAGTCTGCTGAGCATGCAGTGTGCGGCAGAGTGGCAGGGAAGGGCTCTTGGGAGCACCAGAGCTGCATTTAAAGATCTGAAAGAATTCACAATGGTCCCCAGAGCTCTTTTCCTTCCTACTTCAGCTGCAGAAAAAGCAAGTGGGTGAATGGGGAAGGTGTGTCCATTGGTCTCAGAATCACACTGTATGCAGACCCCTTACCTTGGCATCCCAGCTTCTCTCCAAGCACTTGACAGACAGAGCCCACTGAGCTGGATTTGAGCATCCTAAATTTAGCTGATGCAGCTAAATAGTTCCTGCTGTTTTTAATTCAAATTCATACTACATTTCTATAGTTTTATTTTCCCCTTCTCTCTCCTCTTAAGGGAGAAGCAATGGTTTTCTTGGAGGTAGCTTATGATTTTTCCAGCCAGAAATTGTTTCCATTCCAGGGTTATTGGCAATACTCAAAATATATGTCCAGGAAACAGTCAAAGGCAAGGAGCCTGATTTAGAGCTGCTGCTTCTAATGTGTAATAAAGCAGCACTGCAAAAGGTCAATGTCTATGTGATGTAGCAGGCAGTCCTACCAGCTAATGGCACAGTCTATTAAAGAATTAATTCCCTACATCTTCCCTTCCCAGTCAAATACAACAACGGGGAGCATTAACTGTCTAACCTAATACTGAGTTTCATATAGTGCTGGCAAACCTATTAACTGAGGCTGTTATCCAAAATGCTGGAGTCTTGACCTTGGCCCATGTTTTTAAGTGGGCTTTTGCTGTTTCTCTCAATCAGCCTGGGTGCTACAATGCAGCAGCAGCTCCACTACTGTCCTTATGAGGCTCCATGCTTGCATCACAGCCCAATTTGCACTAAGGAGCGTTCATCATTTCGAGATTGTCCCGAGCCCTCTGGATCTGTGTGGAGATAATAGCAATGTTTGCTTTGCTGTACACAATTCCAGTTGTTCAACTTTAGCTCAACAACTCTTGTTCTTGTGCTTTTTAACGCTGTTCTTCCTGCTGTCCTGCTGGTTTGCTCCATATTGTTGATGCAGGCTGCTGCATCGCTGCTCCATTAGCTTGTGCTTTTATCTTCTCCTCAGCTGTCCCAGCTACTGGGCAGAGCCTTTGCTCTCAGAGTTGCCCAAAGGAGGGGTGATTTCTCTCCATACACATATTAAGCACAGACGAATATTTGGCATCAGCCTTTGACCCGATCTTTCTCCGGCGGGTGAGGGGAGACACTTTCCAGTGGCAGGTTTTGTGCATTGTTTTGATGCTAGGCTTTGCTCAGTCCATGCTTTCCCCTCCACTTCCCAGTCCCAGGCATCTTGTTAATGAGCCTACACATCTGGTTTGAGCATAGCAGGGAACATTCCCCTGAAGGGCTGTGAGTTGTTTTGCCAGCTTTTTATTTACGTGCTTGTTCAGGTCACATACTCCCTGGGGTAGGAGCGAGACCTGAGCTCGGTCCATTTATCTTCCATGATTTGAAGAGAATAACGAAAACATTTACCTTCTGGCTGATGATCCATTCATCTCCTGCTGAATCTTTTGTCTTTCTCAATCAGGTCTCCTTTTTGTTGAACTGTTTTGGGTTCTCTAAGCGCTGGTTTTCATCCTTTTTTGACTGTCTACGGGCAGCTCAAAGTGTCTCAGCCAGCAGGCTTGAGGAGTCACTGCTCCTCGTGCGCACCAGGACTTCCCTCCTTGTATGGGCAAATCATGAGCCTGATAAAGCCCGCCTGGCTGCAGGCTCCCCCTTCCCCTGATTTCCCCATCACGTGTCCCTGTCCCTGCAGATTTACCAGCTCTGGGGATGTCTCTTTGCACAGTCTGTCCTTGACTGCTGTGCTGCACATCCACATTTCTGCCCTGGTCCTGTGCTTGAGGTGCTGCTCCCTGGAAAGGGCTGCTCCATCGGGACTGGAAAATGCCAGCTGGGCAATGAGGCAGGAGCTGTGTGTCCACAGGGAGCAGAATGTGGTCCCGTGCTGCCTCTGCCCTGGAATGCACGTCTGTGGAGTCAGTGGCACTGGAAACTAAGACTTCAGCCCTTTATGCAATGATGGGCTCACCACCCCCAACAATATTCAAGAAGCATTTGGGTAATGGTGTGAATGTTGGGACTGTCCTGTGCAGGAGTAGGAGTAGGACTCGATGATCCTCATGGATCCCTTCCAACTCTGGACATTCTATGATTTAATTAATGCCAATATGCAAATGCCACTTTCTGTTCTATCTCAAAATATTTCCTGGAGTGTTTGTGCAAACAGTGGATGCAGGGTGAAAAAACACTGACCCAGGGAAAATCCATCTTGTGCAGAGCCCCTCCCCAGCCTGTCTGCCAGGATGCCAAGTCACCCTTGTCCCTTTTCACAAAGGTGACATTTGTAAAGAGCTCAAGGGCAGGTTTTTTCATGCTGAAGGCTCAGCAGCTCCCTGTGTAGCAGCAATAACCAGGTTTCTCAAAGAGCTGGGTCAGTGCAGAGGGGAGGTGCAGCGTTCTGTGAAAAGTCTGGCCATTTAATTTGGTGCTCCCATCACGGTGAGCTGAGCCTCACCCCATGAACCTGCCCCAAAGGACATATCTTAGTGACACGTCCCTTTAGTCATGTGCATAGTGAGATGCTGAGGTGTGTGTGCTGGCTTCCTTGTTCGTCATCTGAATAAATAAATATTCCCATGGGGCTCAGAATAGTTCTGCAAATAGCTAACAGGAGCTGAAATCCCAACCAGCAATTAACGCTCTTCTGACTGAATAGGGTTGAAAAAAATTTTCATTTTAAAATGCTTTTTAAATGTCACTGGCTTGCGGGGGGGAGTCAGCGAATCTTTGTGGCTGACTCAGGCTGCCTGAGAGCCTGTGGTCCCCAGCCCGCCCTGCAGACAGGGTTCTCTCCAGCTTCGCTTGTACTGAACATGTGGCTGCCTTGCAGCATCCTTTCTAAGAAATGAATTTGGGGCAGTGGAGAGCTGTGTCATTACGTGAGTGATTGTCCCACTCCAAGGATGTTTGAAAAGTGCAGGAGGTTTGTAATTGTGCCTGACTTTGGCATGCAGCAGGTTCCCTGGAGGCAGTGCGAAGCCCAGCACGGCAGCGTGGGTACCCCGGCACAGAGCTCCTGACGTGTTTTAGTAGCTGTGTCATGGTTTGGCAGATGTCTGTGGGACAAACGTGGGTGTTGAATGGTGGCCTCAAGCCTCCTCCTTGCTATTTGCACCAGGTTTTCCCACAACCTCTGAAACAGCTGTGTAAATCAGGGTAGAACTGGGTACAATCTTGGTTTGTACCAGTATAGCACAATACTTGACCCTTCTGCGTTGCTTCAGCCCTGTGCAGGGCAGTGACCAGCACCCACAGCCGTGCTGTAGGCCAGCCTCAGGTGCCTGGGGAGTAGATCCGGGGGCTGTGTCCCCCTGACAGCTTTTGTCTCACTGCAATGGCTGTGGCAGAGGCATTGCTGGTGTTTGAGGGTGTTGTCCCTTTAGCCTTGCAGCGGTGTTCAGGTCCTCTTCAAGATTGCTTCAAACCCAGTCATAGAAGCAGGTATGAAAACTGCACAATGGATGTGATGGATGCTTCTGGTGTTGAGCGATAGGAAATGGGGCCTTTGGGTCAAGGAGGAGATGAATTGCTCTGTGCGTGTGTAATAAATAAATAGGGAACTGAGACCCAAAGGGATTCGATGCCAGCAGCCCTCATCTCACTTTTAACTGCTGCTCTAGATGCATTGTTTCCTCCCCAGAAATGAAGATTGCGAAGGGACAGCTGCCAAGATGGATCCTATAAGCTGTGCTAGGAAGCTGTTTAGATGGTAATCCTACCTGGAAGAGGTGACAGGCTGCATATGAGCCTGAGATGGCAGAGAATTGCCTTACAATTAGTTATAGTTAAACCAACTGTAGTATTAACCAGCTGGTGACCGCAGGCATTACTGGGTTTTATTTTGTACTAGGAAAAGGACTTTAAGTGGATTCCGTGTAACTAAACTGCCTCTAAATCTAAGTGAGGTTTATAAGGGACAAAGGCTTCTGTAGATGTCCTTCATTTCAAAGATCTATTAAATTTGGTTCTTTAGTTACTGGATTGCTTTAAAATGCAAATTAACTGCTTGCCAAAATCAATTTCTTTTGCAGCTTGAATTTCAGTGGAGTCCATCTGGCATCTGCTGGGCGGTTCAGTGACTTCCTGGGGAGCATGGGCCCTGCACAATTTGTTGGGCGTCAGACCTTGGCCACCACCTCAATGGGTAAGGAACGTGCAGATATTAAATGACTTTAATTTAATCTTCAACAGACTGCTCCTACAAGCCACCTAATAATGTGTCCAGCATCTGCTGATCTACCACTCCCTTGCTTTGTTTCTCGGTTGAGTTGAGTGAGCCTGACTGAAAGATTTTGCTTCTTGCTGCAAATGTGGCATTAGCAGGAGAGCACCAACTTCATGCTTTCCTCCATCAGACCTGAAGGGCATAGACGAACTGAAACACAGCTGAAATCCTCAAAATGCTTCCTGTGCTTTTTGTTCCTTCCTCTCTAAGGCCTGCTGGGCTCTTTAAAGACTTTCTTATGGTCCACCATAACTGCATTTTCCAAAACAGCCTGCAATTCTAGGTGCTTCAGTTTGGGAGAGGTGATAGGCCAGCTGCCCCGGAGAGCACGAGGCTGAGTCCCCACAGCCGTGTTAGAGGGCTGGTATTAGAGATTCCTTTTGTAAATCTGGATTTGACTCACAGCAGAGCTGCTCCAGAGTAACGCAGGAGGAGATCAGGCACTCGGGCCTAGGGGTTGTTACAGCTTGGAGCAGGCATGGCGTGAAGATTGGTTTTGTAACATTTTAGTAGCCCACAGATGTATTGTTTTCTAAGTCTTCTGTCTATTTTGACCTTTTGGTTTAGGGGATGTGGAAATTGGCTTGCAAGAGCGAAATGGGCAGCTAGAAGTGGATATCATTCAGGCTCGAGGACTGACACCAAAACCCGGCTCCAAAACACTGCCAGGTAGTATGCTTTGACCTCCTAACGTAATTCACTGAGCCCCAGCCTCTTGCCATGCTTGTGAATGGGACAAAAATTAATTCTGCTTGGCTTCTGCAGGAATAAGCAGTCTGTATGTGGTATTGAAAATAAGGCTGGTTAAGCAAATCTTTTCACTGCTATAAATGCCTTCTTTAGAGATACTTGAGACATGGCACTCTTGTCTTTTCTAAAGTGAGCATGAAGATTTTTTTCATGTTTGACGATATTTATTTTTTCCAGCTGCTTACATCAAAGCTTACCTGCTAGAGAATGGCGTGTGCATTGCGAAAAAGAAGACAAAAGTGGCTCGTAAATCATTAGACCCTTTGTACAATCAGGTGTTACTGTTTGCTGAGAGCCCCCAGGGCAAAGTATTACAGGTAAGACAAGCAAGTCTCAGGTCTGCCCATCTCTCTCTTCCACCTCTGCTGGAAGATATTGTCTGGCATGGGATCTGGGTAATTAACATAGATGAGAAAAAGCCAATGTTTTCGTTGAACCTAATGCACTCTGAACGTAACAAATGGAAAGCAAACCCTTTTTTTCCTACTCAGACTGATTGTGATTTGACACCCTGCCAGGTAACACGAGTGCCTACCAGGAAAAGGTTGATTTTTATTTTTTAATTCTTTTTTTCCCTGCCCAGTTAGATGATAGGTAGAACCTATAGGTGCTAAACGATCTTGCAGCATAGATTGTCTTCTGTGTTCATACACATTCAGAGCACTCTGGCCACCACCCAATCACATATCCTGCCTTTTTCTATCTCTTTTCTTTTCTGCCATACATTTTGTGCCATGCTTGTATTTTCAATTCTGCACCTGTATTTCCACAGCAGAGAATGATTTGCATTGTTAATTCGTACTGAAATCATTGTCATCCAATAAAGCTGGCTAAAATCCACTGATGTTAATACTGATGTAATTAATCCATGAATTTCTGTTGCTTTCCTCCACTGGCACATGAACTGCCAGCCAACCTGCTGGATTCTTCTCATTAGCGAACTCTTCCTCATTTACCTTGATTAGAAGAATTTTCCGCTGTAGCAACGAGACTGCACATTTTTGACTGGAAAGAGGTGGGACCTAGCTTGGTTTCCTCTTGCCTTACTGCCAGGAAAAGGCACTTACTCAAAGAGAATCAAATGAGGATCTTGGCTCTCTGCTAGCAGGCATGCCACCAAACCAGAATTTTACTCCATCTCATGCTGACCTAGAATGTTAATTTTTGTCCTTAGATTGACATTCGTTGTCTCTGCTACCTCATTTTAACAGAAAATTGTCATGTTGCGGTTATTCAGAGCTGGGGAAAGAAGCTGTCAGGATTAGCCAGGGATCACTAGTCACCGTCATAACCCATCATACTCATCCTCTCTTCAGAACATGGACTTGCTCTGGAGTCGGTCGTCACCTTTGTCTTGAGCCACCCAGGGCCATTTGGTCACGAGCAGACCTCCAGCATGCCCAGGCCCTTGACCCTCACTACATCTGTTGTTCCACCCACTGGTCTCCATCGTGTCGTAAGTGTGATTCAGCTTTCCCTGCTTGTCTGCCAGCTCTCTTTCATTAGCCCTTCCTCTGCATCTGCAAGCCTTTCTCAGCAGTCTGTTCTGCTTCCCTGCATGCCACTCCATGTGTGCCCCTTGCGTCATCGCTCCCGCTTGCCGGCACTCGGCTCCTGCCCTTTCTCCAGGTGAGTCCCCGTGCCTCATCGCCATCTGCTCTGTGTCAGGAGCTCCAACTGCAGAAGTTAGGACATGCTCTTTTCCTCACAATGTTGGCTTTTCACCCAAGCTATTGCCTATCTTTTTTTTTTTTTTTTGGTGGTGTATTTTTCCAGATCAGGAGGCCTTCCTGCCCTTTCCTCACAGGCCACTTTTTCTTGTTTCCAAGGCCCATTGCTGTGCCTGGACCAGGTTTTTCATGCAAGTCTTGGAGCTGCAGCTCCAGGAATACTTCACGCGCCTGCTGTCCCTGCCCAGCACGCACAACAGCAAGATGATATCTCATCCACATGTGCGTTCACCTCTTTTCCATGGGGAAAAAAAAATAGTCTGATAACATTATGAATTGTAAAGTTGTGCTTAAAAAAATATGTAAAATCATCAGCTAGAGTTTCACATCACCTGTTGGCGGTGTATAAACCTTTTTGCTCTACTTGGACTGCAGTAAAGCCCCAGAAAATTGGATAAGTAGAAAGAAGGACTGATCAGACTTGTGCTTCCCAAGGGAGGATTAACTGTGCTCCCCCCTCTTGTTTCTAAGGTCATAGTCTGGGGAAACTATGGACGCATGGAGCGCAAGCACTTCATGGGAGTCGCCAGGGTCCTCCTGGAAGAACTGGATTTGTCCACTTTAGCAATCGGCTGGTACAAGCTCTTCCCAACCTCCTCGATGGTCGATCCCACTACAGGCCCGCTGCTGCGTCAGTCCTCACAGCTTTCCCTGGAGAGCACAGTGGGACCCTGCTGTGACAGGTCTTAGTGAGTAAGGAAGGGGGAACTGCTTTTGTTTTTTAAACATGCTGTCAAGGTTTTGTTTGCTGGAACTCTGACCTCAAGCGCAATGCATGTTCAATCAGTTCTTGTGGAGCTGGAAGAGGAGGATAAACCAGTGACCTTAGACAGAAGAAGAAGGGGAGGGCGCTGTGCCCTCTCCGTCCGAGGAGGAGGTGCCGCGGGGCATGAGTCCTAGTTGTCAAATTTAGACATACACCTCTTGTTTCACTTCTCTCGCTGTCATTCTTGGACCCTTGTTTCAAATCAGCATTAACCCTGGAAAGTTGCAGCATTTGAAAGTGTTTGGGGGGAGTAAGGAAGGTATTTCTCTTAACTGCGCGTCTTGAAAATTGCTGATACAGATTCTTTCACGAGAAGGTACCTGAAAAATTCAGAGGCCGATACCTGACCTAAAAAGAGTGGGAGCAGAAGGTTTCAGAGGAAGCATTAGGGTTTTTATAAGGTCTTTCTTCTTGGAAGGAAGAAAAAGAAAGAAACCTGCAACTCTTTCTTTAGAATCAGTTCCACATCTCTGAGTCATGTTAACTGTCACTCTCGTCGCTGTGTTTTCAACCTGTGCCAAAATACCAGCAAGTGTCTTTACTGCATTACTTGTCTAACACTGCTGATGAAGCATACTTGGTGGGAGAATAAGTAGCGCCTACTTAGACCAGACAGTTGGAACAGAGTTTGAGTTTAGCAGGCTAATTAACTGCAATTTTGCTCAGAAAAAAAACCCCACTAGAAGTGGGAGCTGAACATCAGACTTGCAGCTTGAGATATGTTTTGTATTGTCAGATACAACATTCTGCAATTTACTGACTCCCTTACTTGTTGCTGTGCATCCTTCAGTCACGATGTCTTCTTTCTCCTGCTTTTCTTCCATCTCCTTTGTACTGGTACATATCTGCTGGAGATGCTGCCCTTCCTGTTGTGCTGGGGACTCACCTGAAACAGGACTGTTTTATTCTGCCACGGGAGAGGAGATTGAGGTTTCTGGGGGCGCAGAAGAAAGAGACTTCAGTTTGTCATCTGACAAGAAGGCACTGGAGAGCGTGTAACCTTCCTTGTGCAGAGCAAGGTACTTTAGGCAATCCTGGTAGTGCACAGACATTGTCAGGTGTCCTGAGAGACGAGCTGTGATCCCCAAAGTATGGAGAGTCAGAGGGTGACGCATCTGAAGACGCAGTGGTCACAGCGTATATATTTTGTTAAAGTGCAGCACTAATTGTAAACGATTCGTGTAGATGAAGCCAGTAAAGCACATTCTCTGAGCTGCAGCAGCTGTTCTCAGCAGAGTCACGTGCTGGAGTAAGGTGAGCTAGATCCTTCAGACAATTAAAAACTTAATATTCCAAATCACAGAGAATCTCCAAAGATTTTCTTTGATTGCCCTGTTTTGGCTAGGTTTTTTTGTAATTCATAATGAGGATTTGATGGCTGCTGTCTCAAAATAAGCTTTAGGAGATGTTTTACTTTGTGATTTAAAAGTGAAGGTCCCATGCCACGTTTAGGAATGAGCAGATTCTTGACCTGTCGTAGAGGTGAACATTTATTTCTGCATGTGGACCTCAGCTTGATAGAATAAAAGCATGAGTGTTGAGTGGATGGTAAAAGCAGTTGCTTTTGGTCCTAGCTTGTCTATGGCATTTTAAATTATTTTGAGATAAATTACAGTTTAGATGCAAAAATAATAGGCCTTACAAATAATCTCTGTAAAAAAATTTTATAATATAAAGGAGAGGAAAGGAGGAGAAGGGACATAGAATGAATAATTTTTTGAGTCTTCAGTGGCAAAAGCCTCAACGTTTCAGATAAATCCCTTAGTTTCCTTGATCAAATAGGTCTCTGGCCTCTCACTAATTATTTTTTCTAATTGTATTACGCAATTTCTATATATTAGCTGAAGAAAGTTTGTTGCATGCTGGTCAAACTATGTTGTGGCTCTCATTTTTATTTTTTAAACAAAGCACATTTACTGTAATTCAAGTCAGCATCTTTTCCTCTTGGTATGTAGTGAGTACTAGGCAATATTGTACAATATGTGTATGAACTAGAATAGGTTAGGTAGATTTAGTGGTTTGTAGCACTGGATCTTTTAATAACTATGTCTTTAAAAGGACCGTGGGGAGCTGCAGGTACCTGCCAGACCTGGCAGCTGAGTAACAGGGCTTCTGTCTTAAGTTTATACCATAAACTTTATAATGGTACTTAGTTTGGACATTATCTACCAGTAACAGCTAGTTAATCGTGGTTTTCCTGTGTCCAATAAGATGAATGCAACATTTTTGCAGTCTTTGATGAGGAGTAGGAGACTTTATATGCCAAAAATATTCCCACCCCCCCAAGAACTTTGTTTAGTGACTGTCTGTTGAAAAGCTGGGTCCCTGTATGCCTGGCCAACACGATGTGTCTGTGTATCCTACCCCTCCAGAAGCTCTGCAAGCTCAGCGATGATCAGTTTAGTTGCAATAGGACTACTTCACACTGAGGACTATCTTCTGCGTGGTTTTGATCATGCTAAAAGGTCACTGTCAGGGTGAAAAAAAAAAAGTTACACTTCTTGTGTTGTTTTTTTAACGTCTCGGATTCTGAAATTTGGAGGCCGTTTTAACAGTCTGCTCCGTCCTGTTCTGCATTTTTCACGTGGTTGATTGTAGTCCAGTGGTTCTCACTTTTGTTTCCACTCACTTCCAAGTCGTGTTTCTTCCCAGTTAGTGAACGCTGCAACCCCTGGCTGCCATGCACAGCAAGGTCACGTGAACTGGCAAGTGCAGATGCTCTTCCTTCATAAAGCAGACTCACAGGAGCCCTTCTGAGAGTGCCTATGAGGCGCAGAGTGAGGCCAGCAGAGCTGCACCGTGTCCTACAGCCTGAATTCTTGCTTCACTCATGCCTGCTATTCCTGCACTCACCATGGCATATTGTGGTTAAAAAAAGAAGTCTTCTAATTATTCATCAATTTGAAGACTCCCAGTGTAGTATCCAAGGCAAGTCTCAGGGTTGAAAGGGCTTATTTTTATAAAGCCTAACCTTTTTGCCCCCCCAGATTTGACTCGACAGTTTCTGTCTAAGGTGATGTGATTTGACAGTTGGGATTACCAGTGTGGTCATGTAGAAAGTACCGATTTGCTAGTGATGAGCAGCTGAAAACTAAACTTTGGTACCCTTTGCAAGTCCTGAGTGAGTTTTTTCCTGCGTCTGAGTCTGGCTGTTGGCTGTAGTCAGGGATGGGGAGAGACAGAGGAAGAGCAGGAGACTGTAAAAAAAAAAAAAGTCTTCATTGTATTTTTGGTCTGGGCACGATGATGAGGGATGAGACTGAGGAGAGAGAAATACCTGCCTGGCTCAGGGTTGATTCCTTGTTCCTTGTGCATGAAATACTACCTTATAATAGTAATGGGAGGATTGCTTGCCAAAACAATAAATGGAGAGCTAATTGTTATCTGCATTACTATTACCATGGAAAGCAAAGAAATCCTGATGCTGAGAGCAGAACAATCTCTCCCCACTGGGACTCCTCTGTTCACAGGGAGAGCGCAGCGCTGACGCCATGCCTCGCACCAGCTTTGTTGTCTTTGTGTGACTGTGAATAGTCCTGGTTTGTTCAGACAAAAAATGTGATATTTTCCCAGTCTCCTGGTGTTCCTTTCCCTGTGCCCCAACACAGCTGGGATGCCACACAGCCAATACGAGGTCCTCGCTCTGCGGTTCAGCCTGTGGGTCCTCGTCTTGCAGCCGAAGCCGCGCGGGCAGGCTGGAGCATCCCTTTGCATCGCGTGTGGGTGTTTGTGCCTGCGAGTCCACAGGCAGGGGAAGGGCCAGGTGACTTTATTGTTTAGCCAGTTACATCTCCAATTTCTTGGCCATGGGTTGTTTCTAAGGACATTATGGAATTATTTGCTTTGAATGAAAATATATACTTATTGTTTCTAGCTACCAGATCCTTTATCAACGTACTGTTCTAAATTTGCAGGTCTTCTGGAGTCAGAATATCACAAGTTCCTATAAAGGAGCTGGTTTTAAGATGTTGAGGCAGTTAACAGAATCTCAACCTAAGCATGTTTAGTAATGTTAGACAGCAAGACAACTTTTTTATGAAACTCATTTTAAGTTAGTTTATTACATGCTGTTGGTAATATTTTAAAACAGGAAAAATATTTTTCTTTAAAGACAAAATGATGTATGTTTTTTAACAGATAATATAATTTAGTGCTTTAAAAAATGTTTAATGTTCTTGCTATGAAGTTTACTCATTTCTTTTGATTTCTATGTTCCTTGTTATACTTTATCAACTTTTTTTCCAAAAGAAGAGGCATATGTAAATAAACACCAGAAAAGAAGAGAAAATAAGAAATTCTGTTCAAACTGGCCATAAAATTATTAGTAAATATTTATCATTCATTAACTCTCAGCTACTATTCAAGCCTTTGTTGAAAGAATTGATGTTGTATTTTCAAGATGAGAACTACTTAGCTAGTTTTGTCATAATCCTGTACTCTGTATAAAAATCTTTTTATAAAGAAAGTCTAATAGGCTAACAAGCAATAATATATTCCATTTGGTGTGCACAGATTGTGACTTGCAGGCTGTAGTACATATTGTTGATACAGTTTATAATTGTCTTCAATCTCAACGACATCACTTTTGAAAAAGATCCATATTAACTTTGATTGTAAAAAACAAAGACTGGGCTGTTGCCTTGTGAGATATATTCATCCTTTAGACTTCTCTGTGAGTATATGTGCCCATTGACACGAAATCTCTCTTAGGTGGAGAATGAAACAGCTGTAGGTGACTTCATTTTACAGAGGTAATGGTAGTTTCAGTATAAACTTCATGACTGTTCGGATCTCCCTGTTTTTCTTAGGCTCTCTTGTATTTGTAACTCAATGAGAATGGTTCCCACTGCCACTGTAGCCCTGATAAAGCAAAAAAGCCTTTGCACTCTGGGGCCACACGAGTTCTGCCTGACAGCTGCCTGTTTTCCTCGAGATACCAGGGGCAAGCTAACGAGAGGGGGTTTTTTTCAGGGCAGCAGGTTGCGCTGCTCTTCTTTAAAGGCTTTGTGGATGATTTTGTCCATTCCATAGGTGATATTTGTCCATTTTGTTAGAGAATTCCACCCAAGGCAGAGATTGCACCTTTGCAGAGGATCACGGGGACCAACATGTAAAACGGGAACAGGCTGTTCTGTGCCCTTCTTCAGAACCTGGCTCATGCTGGGCTCATCTAAAGGATTTCCAAAGTGGCAGGATCGGGATATTGGATTTTAAATCAGCTCTATCATTGATGCAGTGCATAAAATAAACCAGCTTCAAACTGGCATCCCAGTTCATTGCCTGTGGATTTCTCGCAGCATTTCCCAGAGGAAAAATCTTGTTGTTCTCAAGGTTGCCAGTCTGCTGGCTGTGCAGGCAGCAGGTTGCTGGCCCAGTGATGCTGAAATCAGGTTTAGTTGTGAAATGCTTTGAGAAGAAAGAGAGGGAGATGTGCAAATGTAAAGTGCCATCGGTAGAGAAGTCCAGGGCACACTGAGACCTGGAGCGAGCAGCTAAAATGACATTGCAGCTACCAAATTTGAGCCAAGCAGTTAGAAAAGAGGATGATCAGTGAGCGCCTTTTCACGGTGACCCCAGCACACACCTGCTAGGGCGTGTGTGTTTGTGGATGTCCATACCTGTGGTCTGTACGAATGTATACAGGCACACAGCGCACAGCAGCGCTTTGGAAGATGCCACGTTCCCTTTGGGAGGTGAAATCCCTCTGAAGGGGCTGGCTGGTTGTGCAATCAGTGTCTCAGTGTGGGACATTGGTGAAACCCAGTGTGGCAGACCCGGAGCTGCGCTCCTGCTGCTCCCTGCATGTATCTGACGGTCTGCCTGGCTTTCCAGCCTGCGTCTGTGAACATGGCAGTTCCTCGGGGAGTTTGTAAGTCATTAGGTATTCTCAAAATGTGGCTCATGAGTCTTAAGCTCACACTGCCAGACTCTGCTCAGCGACCAGTGTCCCAGTGACCAAGCAGCCACACGTCCATCCCCAGCCGCTTGCCCACGCCAGCAGCCTCAGACTCACTCCTGAGGAACCTCAAGCTCCTGGCATGGTGTAGACACCTTTCTGCTCTCCTTTCCCTGTGGTAGCTGCTCTCGTCCTGGTGTAGGAGATGAACCGGGAAGAGTTTCTTGTAGCATTTGGTTCTTTGCACTTTAGCGGCTGACACTGAGAAGGAGCCAGCACCAGCCCTTTACAGAGCACCAGCAATCAGAGGCTACAACCTAAGGAATTTCCCTTTGTGACTTTCCAGTAGCTAAATTGACAACCAAAGCTGTGTTGTTAAATCCCGCTCTGTTGGGTCAGGAGGCAGCCTTTGCATTTATGCTGCATGCTGGGCACCTCAGGTGGCCTTGAGACCCCCTTGCATGGGCAGGAAGGGGCTTTGCCTTGCAGAGAGTCTGTGTGGGCTCACGCAGGGCATGGGAAATAGCTCTGCTCTCTGAGCAGTGATGGGGCGGAAGCATCTGAGGGAAGAACCAAGGCACACCTTCTGCTGAAGCCTTGCCCACAAACTTTCCAGGTTTCTGTACTTGCTTGGGTACCACAGACTGGGATAGCTGCCCACCGGGGCTCCAGACCCCACTAAACACCAGCCTGGAACTTAAAATCCTGCAGCAGTTTTTTATTTAGGGCTGTTGCTCCTTACCTAGAGCTGCTCACTGATCTCCGCTTTGGTGATTCCGTCTCCTTGACCTGGAGCTGGTTTTGGCGTTGTTTGGAGCAAGGAAAAGTGAAGTTTGGAGAGTGAATCCAAGGCACGTTCCCCCAGCCTCACCCCAGTGGGCTTGCCTTTCTCCCACAAGCTGCCCCAAGCAGAAAGGGCACCCTGGGGACAGGGTGCCTGACCCCAGACCCCTCCTGCAGCACTGCCATGGCCTGCCACCACCGGGGATGCCCGTGTCCTGCCCACCTTTTGTGGCAGTCCTGAATTCAGACCACAGGGAGTCTTTCCTTTCCCATCTTTGGTAGGAGCTAGGGGTCTTCTGCAGGGGCTCTGCAGCCCACGCAGGTGTGCCGTGCCGTGCCATATGGACAAGCAGGAGAAGGTAGGGACAGGGAGGGAGCTGCCTCTGTGCTGGCCAGGAAGAAGGGGAGCTCCCAGTGAGCTCTCCTCCAGATTCCATTTTCCTTTCCCCTATGCCCACTGCTCCCTCCATGGGTTTCCTCTTCCCTCTTGATATGAGGCCTTATTCCAGCCTGAAGGAACTGAGGTTGCCCACAGCATCTCTTTGCACTGAGGTGTCCATCCCACGCTGCCCGTGGGGAGCCCCGGGGCTGCTGCAGAGCTGGCCTCTGCTTGGGGACGGAGCCACCACCCCCAGCACATCCATGCTCTCACCTCCCCAGCGCCAGCGTGCCGGCACTCTGCCTTGTACCCTGCTGCCCGGGGGCCTGGCCATGGTAGGGAAATCTGCTTTCATGGGGTCAAACCTTTTTACTTCATTAATTGCTCCACAAAAACGATAGCTTTGCAGGGGCGCTACAAGGCTGTTCCTTCTCCTCTTGCCTTTCTGTAGTAGTGGGGGCAGCCGATCTGCTCTTTTTGGCCTCTGTAATGCTCTTCAAAAATTTTTGGAGGTTTTTAACATCATCTGGTGAGATGCAATCTCCTTGGAGCCAGAGGGAACACAGGCAATGGAGCTGGGCAGCCTGCTTGCCACTGTGGTGAGTTGCTTGCGAGGTGCATGGGCTGCCTTGGGTGGAAGGTGGGATGCCATCCCGGCAGCGCCGGTGGGATGCCGGCCGCTCATCTGTAGTCGGGAGAGGATTCTGCTGTACTTTTTCCTGTCTGTAGGTTTTATTCAGACAATATGTAATGATTGAGTGATTTACAATTCAGTGTTAAGCTAATGAAAACGTTGATAATGGTGACAATAAAACCTTTTTTTTTTCCTATGATGTGTCGGAGGTTTTTGTGGAGTGTCTCTGCCCTCTGTTATCTTCAGCCTAAGATTTCAGCTGGCCTATTCCTTGTCTTTTGGCCTGTAAGGAATGAGAAGAGCTCAGCCCGGTGTGTCTCAGGCTGGCCCAGTCTCCTTCCCAGTGCTCTCCATAGATGGGCCCTCTCTCAATGAACTCCAGCTTCAAACCTGCAATTCCCTGTACCATTTCTAGCTGTAATTCAGCTGGGCATCTCCATGAGCATCTCCAGGCACAGAGCTAAGCTTGCTGCCACCCTGCCCTCTGCTCACTACCCCGGTCAAAACCCTTCTGCTCTGCTGTTTTCTTCCTAAGACCTTTTTTGGTCAACACTGGTCATTAGAGAGTGGATTGGAAACCCTGGAAGTAAAGACACTGCTGGCAGGAAAAGCTGGCCCTGGCCCAGGCTGTTGGGAATACCAGGAGTCAGTGTGGGTGTAGGGAGAGCCTGGGGACCCCTGGGGAAGGAGACCCATGGAATGTGCAGCTACTGCCTGGTCCAGGACGGCCTCGAGCTGTGAATGCTCAGGTGAGGAACATTCAGGGGTTCTGATGTGACTCCAGCTGCGGAGGCAGCGAGAACATGCAGCATTCCCCAGGGAACAGCGACAGGCCCTTCTCCCATGGGAACTGCGCGGGACTGCAGTGCCCCAGTTCATTGAGAGTTTCTTTTGCTTCCAAGTCCATCTGCGGGTCATCAGGGCAGGACCAAGGAGCAGGGCGGCTTCTCGCCCAGCCACCTGCCCCAGCTACAGCCTCAGCGGGAACAGTGGTGAAGGAGGAGGAAGATGAAGATGAGTCCTCCAGCAGTGCGTGTGGCAGGGACACCAGGGTAACCCAGCCCAGTAGGGCACTGGGGGATGAATGACATCTCCTCACCAGGTTCCAAAAGGAGGATGGGGCGCAGGCAGTCACTAAGGAACTTGGCTCCCTGGCAGCAGGGGCTTCACAAAAGCAGCACTAAACCCAAGCTGGTGCCCTCAGCTCATTACCAGCTCCATCCTCTGCCTCAGACAGGCTCCATGGTGCAGACATCACACCCCCTGCCCCAGTGCTTCTGCTGCGGTTTGCTTTTGCATTGCTGTATATCAGGCTCTGCGGCACGAGCACAGCGCCACTGGAAGGAGGGTGGGAGGTGCCGGCTCTATCGTGGCTGCTCAGAGGGTGTCCCAGGTTCAACACAGAAAGGGTGAGAGATGTCCGTCTGCTGTGATGGAAAGAGCACCACCACACTGCTAAGCCTGACGAGGGTGGGAGAGAGGGGACAGGGCAACCAAGAGGCTGAGGTGGTGGCATCTGCATGAAGTAACACCACTGAGGAACTGAGAAACCAATGAAAACCTCATTTTTAAGCCTGTTCTATAGGCTTACAGCTTGCTCCCTCCCCCCACCTTTTCTGTCCCCCTTTCTATTCAAACCAAGGCTGACACAGCTGGTCCAGATTTGAAGCCACTGGTGCAAAGTGAGGCAGCTGCTGAGCACATGGGGGGATTGCAGCCAGGGCATTTTGGTGGTGGGAGGCTCTCTATAGCTTGGGGCTGTGCTCCCAGCTCCATCACCATCCCCTCCCTGCCTGCACATGGGATGAGGGGACAAGCTGAGACCAAGAAGGGCTGAACATCTTTAAGAGTCCTGCAGCCCAGGGCAGGAAAGACAGGTCCTACTGTGGCCACGTTGCACCCTGAGAGTAGGTGTAAATTCCTGCCTCTCCCTGCAGCAGGCTGAAGAACCTGGCAGGGAGGAGGCAACCGTGCCCGAGAGCATCCCTCATGTAAAGGCAGTGGGTGAGGAACCCCTCTCTCCCACCCAGGCAGCGCAGCAGCCCAACTGCAGACCTGCCCTGCCAGCACTGCTCTGCTCTTCCTCCAACCGGCCCCAGCAATCAGAGTTCCTTCCCCATCCCTGTACTTGTTTGCTTGGGCATCGCCTGTCTCAGAGCCCATTTTAGAGCCTGGAACAAGAAAGTCTTTGTTGGAACAAGCCTGCACAGATTAGGGTGCCATCAAAGCCTAAAGCTGCCTCCAGGGAAACCCAAGCACAAGGAAGGGGTGGAAGCAGTTAAGGTCACTGGCCAGGGAAGGCTGGAGAGCCAAGAGCATCCCCATGGGAAAGCAAAGACACCAACCCACCCTGGGCAAGGAGACTCAGCTGCTTCCCGGCTCTGGGACAGCCAGCCCACCCCTGCTCCTCCCTCTGGTGCCCTAACATCCACAGGGATACTGCCCACACCCCTGCAGCAGGGGAGCCACCCTGCCGTCCCTCTGCCGCTGGGGTTTGGGGCACCAACACATCCCTCTGCTCCCCCTCGAGACAAATAACTGACCACCACCAGCTGGAGTCACCTTTTATTAAACTGACCAGAACAAAAAGAGGAGGAGAGCAAAGCCTGCCCTGAGGCCTTCCCAATGCTGGCACTCTGCATGCCTTTCCCACCAGGAAAAGGGGATTTTCCTCTGAGACGCCACCGCCCCCCGTAAAGGTCTTTTAGATAAAACTAAGAGAGAAAATGTTCCTTTATTGGGGAGAAAAGTGAAACTGAGTTGCTGCCACAGCCCAGTCCTGTTTCCTTGCAGACAGGCAGGACAGACACAGGTCACATCAGGGTGGGAACTAACTGGAAACAGCCCTGGGGGGACTGTGCCGGTACCACACCAGGGGACACAGTGACACAGGGCCACCTCACCTCTATAACCCCAGCAGCAACGAGTGCCAGCCCATGGGCTTGGGGGATCTGGGAGGAGGCGAGGATCAGACAGGCTTGCTGGAGGAAAGGGTGATTTTAGCTAACGTCTAACCAGAGGCAGGTGGCTTTTTGTGGTTAAGGGAGGCTCTCTCCTGGGCTGGGCCCTCAGCACACCCTGGGATCACCACAGCTGCCTAGGCTGGAGGAGTTCAGCTCCTCCTGTGAGTGGGACATGGTGACAGTGCCAGCTCAGCCCAGGGGATCTGCTGGCAGCAGGGTGAGCTGTGCTGGTGGGTGAACGTATGGGCCTCCAGCTTCAGAAAGTCCTGAGCCAGCCACAAGCCTGAGCTTGGACCCCGAGGGCTGGTCACCAGAAACGCAGTGCCACAAAGCTGTCCCCGTGTGCTGAGTAGCAGGACTGCAGCCCGTCCCCTCCTGCTCACCTCTCCCTGCTCACCCACCACCTGCAAACCTGCTGTGTGGCACCGACTTACCTGCACCCAATGTCAGGGGACACTCAAAGATCCCCAAGCCTGCAGAGCTCACCAAGATGGGCTTTGCTTTTGATGTGCTCTAAGCACGTGCAATCCAGCCCACACAGCTTGTGCTGGCAGCAGCCACAGCCAAGGTTAGGCAGGGTAGGAGGGCAGCAACACCTCCCTTTGGGGAGCAGAGAGGTAGGAAAGCAAACCTACAGCTTTCTGGACTTCACATCGGGGAGGCCTCTTGCCAGACCCAAATGCTTGAACCTACTTGGGCGGAAAAACCAAAGAAAACTAACAATTTAATTCAGTGCCTGCAAAAAGGAATGAGTATTTCTCAACAGGGTTTAAAGGCTCCTGCTGGCCCCTGCATGGGGCTGGCTGACAGGGGCGAGGAGCAGAAGAAATGAGAGTATTAAGAGGGACCTGACATCTCTGTTCATTATTTATCATCACAGTAAGACTCAAGCCACTGAGCATGGCTTGGCATGTGCTCCTAGATGGATTTCCTCCGCAGCCGGGGGTGTTGCCGGCAGCGAGGGCTGTTGGATGATAAAGTGCTCCCTGGGGAAGAGCCTGTCTGACCCCGCGTGCTCAGGGAGACCTCGTCGATTTTGTAGGAAATGGAGTTGTAATACACGGGGTTGGTGTGGCAGCTGAGCGTCTCGGGGTGGGAGGGCACCGGGCTGCCGCACAGCTGAGGTCTGTAGCACAGACAAGTGCAGAAGGAGGGGACGGCGGCCGCCGAGTTGGCCGACTGGCGCCGTTGCCTCTCTGCGTCCTCCTGGACCAGTGGGATGAGGTTCATCTGGCTTGTCCTGTCCTCCACAGGGAGAAAAATGGCATTGCTGCTTCGGCTGTCCTCTTTCGGCTTGAGGAGGATGTTGTTCTGAGCTCTCCTCAGTGAGGCCCGCTCTTCAGCATCTCGCCGCTCATCCTCCGAGTTCATCGTCAGGAACCGCAGCACCACCAGGTTGAGGAAGGCGCCGATGACTGTCAGGCCCACCAGGATGTACATGAAGCTGAAAGCCACGTATGGGGGCTTCTTTTGCAAAGCCTCATTCTTCTGCAGGGCCACAAAATCTCCAAAGCCGATAGTGGTCAAGGTTATGAAGCAGTAGTAATAGGCATGAAAGAAAGTCCAGCCCTCAAAGTAAGAGAAGGCTGCTGCGCCGATGCACAGAGTTCCCATGCAGGACAGAAAGCCAACTAGGACCATGTTCTCCATAGAGACATTGGTTGTCCTCATGCCCAGACACTTCTTGATCTTCTTCAGCAGTAGGCGCACGACGGTGTTCATGCGCTCGCCCAGGCTCTGGAACATGACCAGCGTCAGAGGGATGCCCAGGATGGCGTAGAACATGCAGAAAACTTTGCCGGCATCCGTGCCTGGAGCAGCGTGCCCATAGCCTGGGAAGGAAAGAGGAGCGGCAGGCGTCAAGCCCTCACTGGGGTTTCCAGCAAGGCTGCCCTGGGACCAAAAGAAGCAGCAGGAGAATGGGGGGGGAAAGGAAAATGAATCAGTAGCAGATCTGCAGGCAATACTAACGGGGCCATGGGATGCCACATCTTTTGGGACGACGGCACATCACAGTATCGTGTGGGCAGAGCCTCATTTGGCCTCTGAAGAGATAAGGTCCCATCCTGACAGTCCCTTAGATTCTATGGAGGGGCCAAGAAGAGCCCTAGAGCTTGACTGGGGCCTGCATGTCTTCTGTAGCTCACCGGCAATTTAGAGGCACTGATGTTGTGCCAGCGCCAGGTCTGCAGGGTAACCGGAATCCCCACAGCGACGGAGGGCAGAGGCACTGCAGGATGTGGAGACCAACACCACCGGGTCACCCTGTGGGCAGGTATGAACCCAAGCAGCCCCATCCACAACTGCTCTTGCAGGGCCATCACCACCTCCCCCTGCCCCTTCTGTGTCCTGGGCCTTCCAGTGTCACGTGCACCCTTGACTCTCGGCTCTGTGATCATTTGCTGGGTGGCCTGTGGGATGCTAAGGGTCAGTCCCGTGGGAGCAGCTCAGTCTGGGAGCACTTTTAACACAGAGCAACTCTGGATCTACTCCAGTGCTGTTGGAGACCTAACGCCCTGCTGGACTGCGGGGGAGGAGGGGCTCTGCTGTTTTAAATGCGAGGGCGTATTTACGCCACCACAGCCCTGTCAGCCCTTGTCCCAGGGACGAGGAGCTCAGAGAGGACGAGGTTCTCCTTGAATGCCTTCTGAGATTTGATTTGCCCACTTTGCTCCAAGTTTCAAAGCTGTGACTCAAGGACACACACGATTACAGCGTCAGTCGTAATGAGGTATTCACCGCAATCTTCCGGACTGCAGTGATTCTGCGCCCACCTCCCTTAATTACTGAGGCTTACAGAAATCAGTGGCCTCTGACCTCAGCAGATGAGTAACCAACTGCAAGGGAGTCACGCAGCGTGGGAAGTAAAGGCATCCAAAGGCATCCAAGCCTTTCTTTGGAGTTTTTAAGAGAAACTACCAGAGCTGGAAACTTCCTTTCCAAAGGCACCTGCAGAACAGTGCCATCTCCTTCCCGTGCTGCTGCGTGGCCTTTTCCAAACAGCTATTTATGTTTTCCCTTTTTCCAGGTAACCATGTGATTTTTGCATGAAGATACGGGGGAACCCCTCCTTTTTTATTTCTCAGTTTTGTTCAAAGCTGCAACTTGGCTCCACCTCTGTCTCTGCTGCCAGTGGACTTCCAGGACTCTTAGGGAAGCTGCTAGCGCGCAGTGATGGGAAGACCAGAGGATGATGACCACACTGTTCCAGGTTCCCAAGCACACCTCCCATTCCAGGAAACCCCTGCAACAGGGGACAGGGCTGGGAGGCTGAGGACTGCATTTTCCTTGACTGCAATGTGCTTCAAACTGCAAGCAGGCAGGCAGGGACCGGTTTCTAATTGCTCCCTCTGTTCATAAATCCACGCAATCAAAAATTATAAACTCAATGTCTGCATGCCACATTTCCCAGAATATAGAGCACACATGAGACTGCAGTGGCAAAAAAACCCAACCCAGTCAGATCCAAGCTTAATAACCAAGTGCAATTACCAGGTCCTAGGCTACAAGATAATATGACGACAGCAATAGGGAGGGAAATAAAATGGCCCAGAAGAGTAGTAAGTGGAAAAACAGTTGTCATACCCTGAGAGATTGCTGAAAGAGCATTTGACTGATGTTTTTGAAGTGACAAAGGGAATTAGAGTAAACACAGCTACATTAATGTTAAAAGTGAGATTTGGAGCACAGCCCAATGTAAAGCGATCTGATGTGCCACTGTTTTAGAAATATGGCACCTAGACTGAAATTATTTATTGCAGGGGTGTGCGATAAGCACAGCAATTGTGTGTCACAGTCAACAGAAAAATAATGCAAATGAAGCTATAACCTGTCATGAGATGATGGAGATTTTCGTTGAAGCAATTCATCCCACCCTCCTGCTGGGGCCTGGCACTAACTGTGCCTTGAGCCCGTCGCTGTTTGTTGGCCACGTGCGTTGCCAGCTGCACAACCCCCTCCACATTTCAGGGAGCACACGGAGCCCCCCAGGGCAGGGCCTGTGGGGTACCTGTCCCTCTGACACCTCCTGACCCCTGCTAACACAGTACAGTTGATTCCACCACCACTTGTCCTGAAGGATGATGCTTCCAGCTGCCAGAGGTATTTCACCCATCCCAAGTATGGCTGGAGGTGGCTGCTGGCTGTGGAAGGGCAGGATTTGGCCCCAGGGTTCTACCTCCAAAACACATCCGCTGACTGAAATCCCAGCCAAAGAAATGAGATGAGCACAGGATCCCACGTCTGTCTACCCCCACGGGATGCTCAGGGTGTGTGGATTAATAGAAGTGGATTAATTAAACAATGCTCAGCTCCCGTGTAGCTAATCTCACCTATAATTAAGGCAACCCTCATTTAATTTAGTTTCATTCTGTGGCTAAACAGAAGTGGGCAAACCAAGGCTAGGCTCTAGTAGAGGTTAGTATGTCTAGGAGGGGCTTAACACAATTCATTCTCTTCCAAGCTGACAGCCACCTCTCTGCAGGCCCCCCGTGCAGGTTCAGTACAGGCTGTCTTGGCTCCCTGAAACAGGTCTCGTAGAGCCAAACATCCAGAGTTCCGAGTTGGCAAAGGAGCCAATAGTTCTTGCCCAGCTCTTCAGCCTGGCTTGCTGGCTACAACACTGCACACCGCATGAACGCGGCTCCCACCTCTGCCCTCCTACACCCCCGCCAACTTCTACAACTGCCTGCTCCAAAGGTGCCTGCAGAAGCTCTGAGTGCTGCTGCTTTCCTGGGACAACGTGCACGTCACATTTTGTGGCCCCAGCCATCGTAGCACCCCAGCATCCCCCAGGACCGAGTGGTCCTCAGTCTGCCCCTGAATCACGTCTCCCACTGCAGGGCACCGGGGGTCCCACAGGGTGGGCTCAGGGGCTGGCTCGAAGAGACGTCCGGGCCTTGTAAGAATGACACCTGCCTTTCCCATACAGGCACACACCCCCAGGACGGTCCTGGGACACCCCGAGGGGGTGGAGATGCAGAGGTGTGGGGATGGAGGGATGCAGGGATAGAAGGATGGAGGGATGCAGGGGTGGTAGTGTGGGGAAGGAGGGATGAAGAGATGGAAGGATGAAGGGATGGAAGGATGAAAGGATGGAGGGATGAAGGGATGGAAGGATGCAGAGATGGAGGGATGCAGAGATGGAGGGATGCAGGGATGGAGGGATGCTGAGGCGCCGGGACACGCGTCCGGGAGGGGGCCAGCGCTCACCGATGGTGGTGATGACCGTGATGGCGAAGTAGAAGGAGCCGGCGAACTTCCACTGGCGGCCGGCGCGGTGCGGCTCCGCCTGCAGCACGAGCCGCTCGAGCTCCCGGTAGTCGTCGGCGGAGAAGCGGTACTTCCTGCGCAGCTCCCCGCGCTTCTGCTCCAGCAGCCGCTTGCGCCCGCTCTCCGCCTCCGACTCCAGCGCGTCGAACACGGCGGCGCCCACCAGCAGGTACGAGAAGATGCACAGGATGAGCGCGGCCGTGCGCACGTTCTGCCGCTTCATGGCGAGGGGCGGCTCAGCCCGGGCTCCGCATGGCCCCGCGCACCGCCCCCCGCGGCACCCGCGCGCAGACCCCGCACACCCCCACCCCCCACCCCGCGCAGCTCCCGCGCACCGCCCCCTGCGCACCCCCCCCCCCCCCCCGCTCAGACCCCGCGCACCGCCCCCTGCGCGCAGCGGCCCCGCCCCCTGCGCGGCCCCGCGCACCGCCCGGTGCGCGCTCCGCGTCCTGAGACACCGCGCACCGGCCTCCTGCGCGCCCCCGCCGCGCAGCCCCCGCGCACCGGTCCCTGCGCGCCCGCGCACCAGGTCTGGGGGCACCGGGCACCGTCCCCCTCGCCGCGCAGTCCCGCGCAGCGCTCCCCACGCACCGCCCCCTGCGCGCCCCCGCGCGTCGTGTTCAGGGGCACCGCGCACCGCCCCCCGCAGCGCAGCCCTCGTACCCGCGCACCGGCACCGCGCACCGGCACCGCGCACCGCTTCCTGTGCCCACCGCTGATCTGGGCACCGGCTCGTGCAGGCACCGGGCATCCACTGCTCCAGGCATGTGCTGCCCCGGGCACCAGCTCCTGTGGGCACAGCACACCTTCTGCTCTGAGCACCAGCTCCTGTGGGCACTGGGCATCTGCTGCTCCAGGGACCTGCTCCTGTGGGCACCAGCTGCTGTGGGCACTGGCTTCTCTGGGCATTATCTCCCTGGCAGCAGGTTCTGTGGGCACTGGGAACCAGCTGCTCAGGGCACCAGCTCCCATGGGCAGTTCCTGTTCACAACAAAGCTGGCTCCTGAGTGCCCCAAGCCCACCCGCCTGGCAGCACCAGACTGCAGCTGATCCCTAGCAGGGCCATGCTCCCTCTCATGCCAATGACATCAAGAATGGTGCTTTTCCCCAAGGTGGCATCCAGCTGCTCCCACACTGGAGGAGCGGAGCTGTCCCTGCTTTTCCTGCCATGTCCAGTGCTGTTTTAAGAGAGCACAAAGGAGCAAGCTGACCAGATTCAGAGTTTCTGAGGCTTCCTCTGGTGTGTTCACAGGGGGGATGCGGAGCCCACCAGCCCTGTGCTGGCATGGGGGGCATCAGGTGGAGCCTGCCCATGCTAACGCACCCGGACAACACTTGGAGGTGCAGGGAAATCAGCTCTGGTAGGAGGCAGAGCCCACAAACTGAAGACCTTGTTTCTCCGTACTGGTTTCCTGAGCTTTTATGTAACCCTCCTGTTTCACTTTTAAAAATAGTAGGATAGTTGTGTGTTGCAAGAGCTAGGATCTCCTTCAGGAAACAACCTCTCCCTCTTTTAACTGGGATAGAACAGATGAGGAAAACAAACCCCCGAGCAGGCTTACATCCCTCTTCACTCCACCCGTCTCTCTGGACAGGTGAAGATACTTAGGGCTTTAATTGCAGCAAAAGAGGTCTGAATTGGACACAAGAAAGGGTTTTTAACCATGAAGACAGTGAAACACTGAACAGATTGCTTGGGGAGCGTGTGGCAGCCCCTCCGCTGGAGGAGTTTAAAAATAAGATAAGCAGATGTCTGGTTGTCGGTTGAAAGCGCTCTGGGTATGGCTGATGCTCTCCTGGAGCAGGGGGCGACTGGGTGTCCTCCTGGAGCTTCTTCAAGCTCTGTCCTTTGTATTTCCATGGCCAGCACAAGGAACGTGGTGCCTGTTCCCACTGGATTTGTGAACTCTTTTTCACCCTGGACACTTGCCACTTCCCTCCTCCTTGCCGAGCCTCTGTGCCAGCACCATTAGTGAAAGTTGTTATTGAAGAAAAAATACAGGCTTCAGCATCCATCACCAGCAGCACCAGCTGTCGGTGGGTTGCTGTTTGACATCGTAGCACTTGCAGCCTCCTAAATCACACGGAGAAGCCTCTGCTGGAGGAATGTGTCTGGTTTATGTTCTCCGTGGTGTCATTTGTAGCCCTGCTAATGGGGCCTGGGATGCTGTCAAGCCTTTGGACTCAGAACAGTGTGGGGACTGCCTGCTAGAGAAGATAGGTTTCACCTGTGGCCATCCAGCTGCAGAGATATTTTCCACTGTCAGCAATGACATCCCACCTTGAAGACAGGACACGGTGCAGCTAATTGAGCTCCTGTTGTTCTTCTTACAGTGGAAGCAGATCTCATGGTGATCACGTCACTGGGTGCCTGTCACACATCTTTTAGGTGGGGTTCTGGGCCTCCAGGGCCTTGCAGGTAATATTTGGAACATGAAGCTGGTTGTTGTGGCATGTTGTGCAAAGCCAGCTGCTCTGTGCAGACCTTGGGCCAAAATGCCAGTGCATGGTCAAGCTTGCAAAGCCCCGAGAGATGCTCTCAATCCATGGGAGAAGAGAAAGGCAGAAGCTACACGCACCGTTCCCTTTAGTGGCAGCATCAATTCTATATGGTTGGTCATGGACTACCTAAATGCTCTACGGTTTGTTTCCAAACGTGTCTGTGATGACAGCCAGCAGTGCTTGGGCAGAGATGGCATAGCATGGCCTTCTCAAAGCACTACCGACGTAGAGAGGGAGACTGTGGGTGGGATTTCACCCTCTCTATGGCTGGAGGTGTTTGGGGCAGGGATCCATCTCTGCCCCTGCTTCCTCTCTGTGGTTCCTGCTAGCTCTCTCCTCTTTGGGTCTTGTGGGTTGACCTTGACCTTGGCTGGTTCCAAGGCCGTCTTCTGATGACAGAAGAAATCCTCACCTGCCAGTGTCTTGTGGAACAGGTCTTCCCTCAGCGTGGCACCTGCTCTGTTGGGAACTGTAGGGATTCAGGCAAATCCTTTTTCTGGGAACAGGGACACCATCAATGGAGCAACATTGGAAGAGGGGTCTCAATCAGCAACAGGCATGATGAAACAGCTGCTATCACTCCCATGGGGGCTTGGGACATCATTGTTTTCTCCTTTTGGGGGTTGTTTGACCTCATGCAGGTCACAGCCCCCTATGGAATCAATGCTGCTCAGCAGGAACTTGCAGGATCCATGTCCTGATAAGAAAGACCCCAGTAACAAATCCAGCACTGGTGAAACCAGGACCATGCGGGCAGTAACGCGCTCAGCCCTGTATTCTAAATGGGGTCATAGACTTCATAATTAAGATGATGCTGAAATCAGCCTGCTCCGCTCTCTTACTGCTCACACATTGCTTTTTCCTGCATGCAGCAAGCACAGGGGCATAAGTGAGGCCAAACTGTGTCAGATCGCTGTTGTGCAGGGCAGTCTCTCCTGAGGCACCGGAGTTTCACACTTTCCCACTGGGAAGCACCCTGAGTTCAACCTTTGTCTTTCCCCAGACCCCGCTGCGCTGAGAAAGGTCAGGCTGGAGCCGCAGGATCAGGCCAGGCAAGATAATGTACTTTATCATTGATTTCCAGTGAGAAGTTGCATTATGAGATTAAATGTCTCATTTTTATTGCATGGGGAGGCAGACAGAAAGCAAGAGCTCTGAAAATAAAATAGAAGTCGAAGTGCTGTTTTTCTGCTTTAAGGTGCTTGTGACCGGGAACAAACATCCCTTGTTTGTTTGGTCCTTTGGAGGTGAACTTTGAGAAGCTCCTTCCTTCTGAGGTTGGTAAACAAAGTCAAATATCACCTGTGTTTAAACCAGTGCCTAATTAATGTGTCTAATTAGCCCACATCTAATTCCAGGCTAGTGGGGAATTTATTAAAAAGCTTTTCTGGTTTTAATGGATTGAAACAAGCAAAGCTGCTTAACCTTCTCAGACAAATAACACCAAATAGGGACCGGCAGTGTGGGTCTGTTTGAGTCAGTCCCGCAGCCCAGCGTGCGCGGGGAGGAGAGGTGGGAGCATCCCGCCAGCTTTGGGCATCGACACTGCCTCAGTCTGCACTGGCCTGGGCCAACAGCTCCTGGTTCCCAAGCAAAGGATTCAATGTTAGTGGGAAGTGTGGTACCGGTGCCATCGCAGCTCTGGCTGCGCTGCCCACCTACCCACGAGTGGCAGCCAGGGCTGAGGATGGGGTCTGGCCGGCATCAGCCTCCTCCCTTGGTTTTGGCCACAATGTGATGCAGCTCTCCAGGTCTTGGGGACCATCCTGGCGTGCTCTGCTTCTTTTGGTTATTTTTAAAGGCCAAATAGATGTTTTGTTTTGCCTTAGTAAAAACATCAGTAATTCTGCCTTTAATGCCATTTAATACTGACATTAGAGCCTCACAATGCCACAGGATATTTTTAAATATCAAGCAATGGATTAGTTCATTTTTAAAAGGATTAGATACTGAGATTTTAACAACAACCAGCTGTGGCTGCCCAGATGAGAGCGAGACTCCAAGGACTGCCCAGCTGTCCCAGCACCTTGAGCTGGGCACAGGGAACGATCCCTCCTCTCTGCAGGAGGATCCGTGGCAATGACCTCTTCTGCTGACACAGAGTCCCTGACCAGATCCAGGCTGGGTGTAGCAATGTTTGCTTCTGCCCCATGACACCATAAATCTTCCTGGAAAACCCCCTCCTGCTAGCCAGACCTGACTTGTTTCTGTCCTACTGGCCATGCTCTGGGTTACTGGGGGCTCAGGAACCTCGCGGCTTTCTCTCGGCTCTGGGATTTCCCTGCTGCCTCTCTGCCTGACTCTTGGTAGCTCAGACAGCTGCAGGCACTTTTCTCTGCTTTGTAATCGCGAAGCTCAGTGAGGGAATTAAAGAAGTATTGGATATAAATTGGTTGCAAATGGCAATTGCCTCTGCGTGGTCACCACGGATGTGGCTTGCAGGTTTCAGACTCCAGGGCAGGTGGACACAGCTCCACGTATGACAGTCTTCAGCCACCTTGTGTGCTACCAGCCATGGCAAACCTCAGCCATGCCTCCTCCTGATACCCCACAGCCCATTAATGAGCCTTCCTCGAAATGGGTCCTGCAAGGGGCCACACAGCCCCTTCCTCCCCACCCCTCTACCCCCTGACACCCTGATCTGCCCATGCTTGTACACAAAGCAAACCTGGGCTGGAAAGGCTGACGGTGCTTTTGGCAGTTTATGGTCACAAACTCTATTTTCAGCCTAATAAGTTTTTTATACGCTTGGAAAGCTGTCAGTTGAACATCAGCCAGGTACAAAGTACCTGCCATAAACTGCTTGGACCACAACCAAACAGGAAGGGTGCTGCTCTGCTTTAGCAAGTTCTTGATCTCAGCTGCTTTAGTTGGTTCATTCATTTGGTCTGAGGATCTTGGCTTTAATAATAAAATAATAAGATAGAAGAATAATGTCCCTGATTAATAATTTGTAGAAATACTTGCTGAGAGTTTGTTAAATCAGAGCTGGCCACCAATTTGGATTTGGGCCCGGGGCCAGGAGGCTCCACGGTGCTGCTGGCAGTGCCTGGGAAGCCTAGTCCCCGCGAAGAGCCACCAGACTCCAGTGATGGAGGAGAGACAGTTTGGGAAGGTTCTGGAGAAGGGTCACACTCCCTGGGAAGGTTAATCTGGAGATGAGCTGCCACATTGATGGTCACAGATTCACCTTAAAAACATGGGCACATCAAACCCTTGGCCAAATGGAGAGCAGGGCCTGATACTAAGTGCATCTCTGCTCCCACCGCAGCGGCATCACGATGTCGTTAAATGACTTTCCGGCATCACAGACCATGGGGTTGCCAGGAAGGTCAAGGGTGGGGGAGCAAAGGGTCTGGGAATGAATTTCAGATATGCAGGGCTCTTTCAGATGGTGCCTTCACCCCTGTCCTGCAAGGCATGGCAGCGCTGCGCTGTAGGGGCAGGAAAGGTCCTGAACTGCTGGAAGGTTCCCATGGGACACGCCTGGGCAATCGATGGGCTCCAGTGTTCTGCGTGCCACATCGTAGCTCATGTGGTGCCCAGTGAATGCTGTGGCCCCTACCAGGAGCCCTGTGGGTGGTTTCAGTGACAAAGGTCCCCAAGTGCTGTGGCACACTCGTTGCCATGACAGGAGGGCACCGCGGGCTGGCTGGGGCAGGAGGTGTGTGTGTGCTTGGCTGGGCGTCCATGTGCGTGTGCTTGAGGGAGGAGGAGCAGTGGCTCCCATCCTGCTGGTGAGCTGAGCCGGGCTCCGGGTGAGATTTGGCTGTGCCGAGCGCCAGGGCAGTGACCTTGTAGTGCAGGAACTGCGGCAGCCCCGTCTTGCTGCCCTGGGGCTTCACTTCCCAGGCAGACAGTTTACAGCAAATGGCTCGTTTCGATGCTAAAAATAACCTGGTAGGAAACAAATTGGCCCCAGCCCTTCAACTCGGGAAAAGTGCATTTATTGATAAAACTCAAGATGCCCTTTCCTGTTCTGCCTCTGAAGCTCTGGGAACCGGTGCTGAGATGCTGACAGTGCTTCCCAGCCAGGCACCAACTTCAATGCAGTGTTTGATTCCCAAGATGCGTTTTTATTTCCCAGCTAGCGATGCCCCACAGACTGGTCCCAGCCTCTGCCAGCCAGAAGTGGCTCCAACTTTGGGGCCACAAGCAATTTCCCAGCTGAGGGAGCTGTGATTTGCCCTGCGAAAGCGCTCTCAGCTGTGCTGTGCCTGAGAGCACAGCAGGTTCCCAGTAGGGAGTGAACACAACAAAATGAACGTATTTGTTTTCTCTCGCGGTGAAAGCACAGCGTTGGGGCCACATTTCTTCCTCTACCTTAGAACTGCAGCTTTTACCAAGTCTTGTTTGTATGCAGAGATTTTTCCAGCTGCTTCTCTGCAGGCTTTACTCTGGCAGGATTAACTGCGGTGATGAGACACATCCTCTCGGAACTGCAAACACAAAGATGCGCCTGTGTGTGCCTGGCCCAGATGTTTGTGCCCTGCTCCAGCCCTGGCACTTTGTTTCCAGCCACGCTGAGGGGCTGTGCAGCGTCCCTGGGGCAGAGCAAACAGCGGCGCAGGGATCACAGCTGTTCCAGGCATCAGAACAGCAGATCTGCCATGAATCAGTTAGAGGGAATCAAATTAACAACAGGCTTTTCTGGAGGCAGGCAAACCACCTGAGCTAAATGGGAAAATAAACCGGGGGCATCTCTGGGTTCAGAGGTATGGAGCTAACTTTTAGATCCCTTGTTTGAGTGTCTCTTGGGGTGGGAGCTGAGGCAGAGCAGTGAAAGAGGACGATGCTCTTCTGGATATCCCCCCAGGTCGCCTCCGCATAGGGTCAGACAGCAGACTCAGGGCATGGCCATTTCTGGATCTCTGGCTTGGGAGACACATTTGAATGGTCCCCTGGGTGTAGGAGGACTGGGAGCTGTGAGTTGACCCCCAGCCTGGGATTTGCAGGTGCCAATGCAACTACAAGTCCCTCACTCATTCCAGTGCTCTGCCTTTGGGAGGGGAAGCTGCTCCATACTCCCAGGCTGAGTCCGCTGCGTGAGTTCATCCATGAATGACTCCAGACCCATGCAGCACTGGAAAGGAAAATAAACCCTCCTCTTGCCTTCTGTGCTGCTGGGTGTGCTCCCACTGCAGCTCACCAGAGCTACTGGCAGTAAATATCGGGATGGGGATTTATGAAATGAAGACCTGGCAAGGAGGGGGAAGAGGCACTGACCCACCCAGAGGCTGGTTCCTCCACCACCAGCTGTGTCCACAAAATCCAGCCATGGAGAGATGGCTCACGCTCCTCCCTATGGACAGGTGGGTTTAACACAGATTTCTCCCTAATATTTCAGTCGATGAGTTGGATGGAGTAGGATGGAGTTAATCTGCCTTCTCTCCTCTGCACAGCGTGGAAGCAGCCTCTCCAAGAAGGAGGTTTGGTGTTACTGAGAATCCTGGGAGATTTCAGATGCTCCTTAGGGTGTTCATTTCACCCAAGAGCCCAAACAAACAGAAGAATTTTAGGTTGGGTGCACTGTGCCCTAGCACGAAGGGCTCTTCAGGGAGCCAGACCCTACCTAAGCATCTCCCGGTTGGAGCAGAGAGGAGGTGTCGGGGGAAATTAAAACTATGTTCTCCTACCAGGTTGCTGAGAAGGCAGCACAGGTTGTGGTGCACCGAGCAGCTCCTGGGGGTTTCTCGCTGCCCTGCTCTCTGTGCTGACCCCTGCTTTGAGCAACGGGCAGCACTGATGGCAAGAGGCATGGAGAGCTTCTGGCTGGGGGATATTTAGAGGGATGGTCTGAAAAGTGGCACATCTCTCCTAAGCCTGAGCTCACCCAGTCCTCCGGGACAAATCCCTGCCTGCAGGGTGCAGCCGCAGTCGCTCTGTAATGCACATACAAATGCGTGTTACAGCTGCAAGCTGCGCAGTGCTGCTGCCGAGCTGCAAGTGCATTCCTTAGCTCCTGCCCTCCCCAGGTCCCACGCTACATGGCATCACCTATTTATAACTGCATGCACTGCAGGAATAATATTAGACTGATGGCCTCACACAGTCACGCTAAATGTTATTCTATTTATGTGATGTGCTCTTCTTCACAAGCTGTGGGGCTCCTAGATGCCAAAACACTCTGAATAATGTAGATAAAGGCTCAGATTTTTGTCTTTTAATAAAATCTTCACCAACAGCACCCAGTCCCAGGTATATTTACGGGTTTTTTTTCAGGCCACCTGGAGTAATTGCTTCTACTATTCCTTGCCCAGTCTGATCAATATCCTTGGTAAATAAGATAACCTGTCAGTCCTGTTGTCCCTGTAGCCAAAGGTACTTGAGCACTGAAATTGTTTTGCTGAAGAAATAAATGCCTCTTGCTGAATCTGAGGATGCTGTGACCTTTCATTAGCGACCTGAGTGACTCATTCCTTTTTGTGTGCACACTGCAGCCTCCCACCATGCTGGAAAAGATGCACCGCAAAGTCCCACTGCCTGGTACCTGGCACAGAGACCTCTGGAGCCTCCTGTTCATACTGCTTCTTCGGCTTCACATGTGGGCTTCACACCTCCACCTGGGCTGGGGGCTCTCGTGTTATGGAGAAGCCCTGTTTGCACAGCGGGGACATTATGGTGCAGCATCCCAAGGGGGTGGCCAGGCGTTTGGCCCTTTGCACCATCACAGTCCCACAGTGATGCCCCCAGCACGCCCAGCCCTTGTCTGAGCAGCAGCTCCTGCTCCTCCGAGGCTGTGGAAACCTTTGACACGTGTGCATAAGCCCATGTTTTCAGCACGGGGCAGCCAGCCTATGGGTGTTTAGCAAACAGGGCTCTACTGGCTCGTCCTACCCCGCCGGAGTGAGGTGGGCAGCTCAGTCAGAGCCAGATTTTGGCCAGGGGCCACGTATCACACGCTGTGAACTCTACTCACCAGCAGGAGCAAATCCTCCTACTCCAGCAGGATAACATCTTGTACCTCTGCAGCCAGCAGCTGTTAAACACAGCCAGGGAATCATTTTGCTGAACTCAAAGAGTCTCTGTGATTCCCACAGCACTCACTGCCTACTCCTGGTCCCCACCACTTGCACCCCCCTCACTTTGCTGGGTGCCTCTGGAAACACAAAGCTCCTGGAAACACGCCGGGGACTCTTTGCAGAAGTCTGTGCAAAGTGAAATAAAGACTTAAACAGAGTTGAGTCCTGTGCATTTAGCTGCTGCTGCTAGCGATGTTTTCTTCTTGTAGAGTGTTTTTCATGCCAAGAGAAATAGTTTTTCATTTTAGGGAAAGAAAGTTGCTGTACATCTGTACACGTGCCTGTTCTTTCTGCCTGAGCCACTCTGCATGAACAGCTTCCCAGGGCTGTTGGCTCAGAAGTTCTTTTTAACGTGACAAATCTTGACTGTGTTTGCAACAAAACCTCATCCAAGAGGGGTTTGTTTAATGAAGCAAGAAAGGCTGCCAGATTTCCAGGCTTGATCCCAATCTCGTTCATGTCAGCAGGAAAATTCCCACCATGTTTGGTTTGTTGGTTGGGTCTAATCTGGGTAAGGGAGTTAAAAATCTGCATTTAGGTCAGATTTGTAGACATATTTGTGGCTCCACTTCGCTGTGCCAGAGAGTCCGTGAGAAAAGCAGACAGTACAGGTGGGACTCCTCTCGCATCTCCAGATAGCCAAGGGAGGGAAAGAGGAACATTCAGATCATCTTAAGCCAGGAGCCCAAAAGAGGTGAAATTAATTCATTGCTTCCTGCAGAGCCATCTCACCCCATGAGGATGTGCAGCTTGTGAAAAGGAGCCTGACAGCGCTGGAAGGTGTCTGCAGCAGAGGAGAAAAGAACCTTGCTGAAACCCCCTGAGCAGGTAGGTGCCAACCCCGGTGCTGCTGCAGGTCTTCTGCTTAAGTCTTCTCACCGTGCATGTGCCAGCCAGGACCAAAGGCAGATTCCTGGTTCAGTATGCAACCACAGGGCAACAGCTCCAGTGGGCACCGACACCCTCCTGCCAGCAGCAAATGTGTGCATGTGGCTGTGCCAACGGCTGGCAAAGCTGCTGGGAGAAAGGGAAGGAGCTCCCCACCTTCCCTGTCCCCTCACCCACTGCCAAATCATGCGCTACACCCTTGCCTCCCCACGCCATGAATGGGGACCAGCACAGAGCAAGAGCTGCTCATGCTGGTTGCTCCGGGGACAACTCCACCCCTCTGTTCCCAGGGCACAAAGAGCACTGGGGAGGTTTTGAAGGGTCAGCAGTGCCCACACACTTTGGGCAGGTCCCCAGTGGTTACCGTGCACCTGCAGTGTCCTGCAGAGAGCAGTGGCTGCTTCTCACAAGGGAAGGAGCCTCCCTTGACAGCGAGGGCTGGAGGAAGGATGCCTGCTTGCTGCTCCAGCACCAGCTGCAGGCTCATGTGCCCGTGGCTGGCCCTTAATTACACATGTAGCCAATAAAGAGGAGCTCGCTTTTTTTCTAGTTCACAAGGAGAACCGACTTTGAGGATAAAGGGACAGCAAAGCATGAGATACTAAACCCCTCCCTGTATAAATCAGGGTCATCATCCCAACACACAGATCCTCAATAGCTTTTTGACAGATGCAGAACACAAAAAAATGAGCAGATTTATGGCTGCAGCTCTCCCTGGGGCTCAGAGATGCTTCTCAGGATACAGATCTTTAAATCATCATTAACAATGACACGAGGGGCACTGGAGAAGATAGAGTTGGGCACAGCGATGCTAGAGAGTGAGAGCAGAGTTGCTGACTCTTCCTACACAGCGGTCCCTCCCTGGGATGCAGGGATGCCTCAGTTCAATCAATCATGCACAAAGCGGGTGCAGTGACAGGGTGCTGCAGCTCTTATGGGCTCTGAGGAGCCAAAGCAGGTTCTGTGGTGAATGGTAGCATCTTAGATGGGATCCAGGTGTGCCAATGGAAGAATAGGACAGCTTTTGGAGGCACAGATGGTTTTTTTCCAGAAAGAAGAAGAGTTCAGAGCTCTGGAGAAGCACAGATCTGGGAAGTCTGTGAAAGCAGCAGAGACCAGATTTGGTACTAACGTCCCAAAGATCCTCCCTGCTGCAGGGACAGAAGAACATCTTATCTAGGAATTTAAGCATTGTCTTTGGGTTTCCCCTGGATGAAGTGGGAGCTCAAAGTCTCAGGGTTTTGCTGGACACCTGCCAGGTGCTGAATAGACTCTGGGGACCTACCTTAGTGTGTGCCTGGCCCAGCACCGCTATGCACCGGCTGCCTGCAGTCTCGCTGCGCAGGCAATGAGCTCCCCATCTGCAGAGCCCTGGGAAACTCATCAGTGCTCCAGCGCGCACGCCAGCTGTTCCTGTGTTCCTATCAGGCTTTAAAAGAAGCCAGATGACTCGCGACTGCAAGCATTAGGTGTTTATTTGCACTTTAGACAGATTAACTCCATCTGAAAGCCAGCTGTGACTCCCTCTGTGCAGCAGCAAAGGTGAGTCCATGCGAGGAGCAGCTGACCGTGATAAATATCAGGCTTTGGTCCAAAGATTGCAGCATCTGTAGGTCAGCTCTTTCCCAGAACAGGCTGATTTTAACTCAAAATTCACTCCAGCTGAGCTGCAAGATCTCCTGTTGCAAATCACATCACTCCTTTCACGAGGACAGAAATGTTCAAGCTGTTCATGGTGGGGAATGTCAAGGGTAAAACCCAAAATACCGCTGGGGAGCCTCTGCTTACCCTGAAGCAGAGATCCCCACGCCCCCTCCCGCAGCGACAACAGACAGGCTGCCCTCGCCATCCAATCTTGCTTTCACAAGCCTTCAAACCGGCATTGCTTCTGGGTTTTTTTCCATGTCTGATATTTAATGGATGCGTCTAATCCCCTTGCAAAGCTGGATGCAAAAGTGAGATGCAACCACCCAAGTGAAGATTCCAAGCTCTCCTGGGATTTGCCTGCTGAAAGCAGTGGTTCAGGCTACTGCAGGCATTCACCTTGCAAAAAACCTAAACCCAACCAACAGCCTCCAGAAATGCCAATTTGGTGCTGTCTGCTCCGTGCTGTTCCAGAGAGAGTGAGTAATGCTAACATTCTTTTTTCTTCTGCAAAGGAGGTGGGCAGGAGAAGATAACACAGATCCTGAAGCAGCTCAGTCACCCAGGAACAATGAACCCAGGGACTGGCACAGCTTAGTCATATATTTAAAAGCTGATATTTTTATGAATATTTCCATTTCCAAAGCACTTCCTCCCTGCAAAAAATCACCCTCTCAGCTGCCCTGCGATGCAAGCAATTAATTACCAGTGCTGTCTCCTTGGGTGAAGGTGGGAATCCTCTCTCAATCCCATGTCCGGTGGGGGAGAGGGGATGCAGTGGTGGGGACAAGGCATTGTTCCCCCAGTCCCTCACACATTGAGGAGCTCAAGGAGTGGCCAGGGAGCCCAGTGGGGTGTTAACCAGCTTGGACCACTGCACTGGAGACTGGGCTGGAGTAAACTCAGCATTTATGTCTTTCTGTTCTCGGGTGTACTGTACGCAAAGTGGTTGGGTTGGGTAGCTTTGCTCTCAAACCTGCTCCTGGTTTGCTCTCTGATGCTGGCAGTCCTGTCTGTCCCTTGTGTGAGACTGAAACCAGTGATGCTGCAGTCACCATCTCTCTGCAAAACAGGCATCGAGGTGCAGGGGTAGTTCCAAAGAAGGGATGAAATGCAGAGTGAAGTGGTGCATCCTTTGGAGAGGGTGTTGGGTACCTCAGAGCTCATCGGAAGCTTCCTCCTCACAAAGAATGATGTTTGTCGTCTTCTCATCAACCTGGCAAGAAGTTTTCTTCCTGAAAGTGGACCCCAGTGACTGGCTGGCTCTTTGGCAGGTGCTCCTCATACGTGACAAGCAGTCTTCAGTGGTCATCATGTACAGCAGGGGGTTGAGGGCACTGTTGAAGCTGGCCAGGCCCCGGGTCACCTGGTAGGAAACGTAGATGTTCTTTAAAGCCTGTGTGCAGGACCCTTGCAGCTGCCAACCACGAGACAACAAGTTGAGGTTTCTGAAGATGTGGTAGGGGAGGAAGCAGATGGAGAAAAGCACCATCACGAGAATCACCAGTTTGATGCTTCTTCTCCTGAGGTTGTGGTCCATGGTGTTGTTCCTGCAGAGCACCACCACCACGTGACAGTAGCATCCGATGATGATGAGGAATGGGATGACAAACCCAGTCACGGTGATGGCCACGGTGTACAGCAAGTAAATGCCCAGGTTCTCATGCCCTGTTGTGTCGTGACACTGCATCCCTGTGTTGTCCATCTTGCTGAAGGCGAAATCAGGAACTACCTGCACGATGACCCACACCCAGACCATCGCACTGAGCCACACCGAAGAGGTTGCCCCTTGGCACCTGCCCCGTGCCTTCAGCGGATGCACAATGTGTAGGTAGCGGTGGACGCTGATGCAGGTGAGGAAGCCGATGCTGGCATAGAGGTTGAGGTGGAAGAGGCCACGGGTGATCCGGCACCAGCCATGCCCAAAGAGCCACGCTCTGCCCCGCAGGTAGTAGCTGACGAGGAAAGGCAGCGTGCTGACGTACAGCAGGTCGGCCAAGCCCAAGTTGCCCACCAACAGGGCAAGGGGATGGCGGGCACCTCGCCAGGGCCCGCTGCAGAGGTGCCACAGCCCCAGCCCGTTCCCTGCCAGCCCCAAGGGGATCACCACCAGGTAGACAGCGGGCAAGAAGCGCTGGGCGAAGGCGGTGTCCACGGGGCACAGGGCTCCACTGCCATTGCTGGGCCATGGGGCAAGAGCCTTCCCGGCCATCGGGCGCACGGTGATGGTGACTGCGGCGGTGCTCGGGGTGCCAGTGGCTGATGAATCAATGCCTGTTGCCCACAGCAGGGCTGACGTGGCTCTGGCTGCTCCGTGCCCAGAGCCAGTCCCAGCAGCGTGGTGTTTGGGGTGCAGGGCTCTCCACCGGAGGATGTGGTGAGGGCTGCCTTGGTGGAGATCCTCAGTGTCCGGCAGCTTCCGCTGCGCTCTCAGCGTCTGCTGCCAGCCCACTTGAGATATTTTGAGCCGGGCGCCAGGACACGCAAGCCCCCAGCTATTTTGGAAGCTGTGTGTGCTGGGAGGAAGCCAGAGGAAGGGGGCAGGGAAGCAGGGGGGTGGCTCTGCCCCAGAGCCGGTGGGAGATGTCTGCTTCTCTTCTGACCCATCTGGGGTTAGGAGAAAGCCCTCCCATCCCTCCAGACTGGAGTCTGGAAGCCTGCACCCCATGAACCACCTCCCACTTCCACTCCTGACAACTTTCCTCCTGGCCTTGCTGCTCAGACCGTGCCATCCATCCAGAAACACCAAGATCAAGGCTAAGACAGAGACTGGCAGCTTTCCATGGGGTTGGTGCTGCCATCCCTGCTGCAGCTGGTGCTGCAGGCAGAGGTGTGCCAGACTCCCTGCAAAACGGCTGCACTGTCCCTACAGCACACAGGAACGACCTGCGCTTGATGCCTACTTCTACATCCCTCCTGAAACACAAAAATCCTCTACCCAAGCAGCCTGGATCAGGACGCTCCCTTCTGGTGCGCAGCTCCAACAGGCGGCAGCGTCCCGGCAGTGCGAGAGCACAGGGCTGGGATGCTCCTGCGGGCATCAAACACAGCCTGAGAGATGGGCTTTCAGGCAACCAATTGAAGGCTCTTCAACGGCAAAAAAGGGCCTCCATCTGCTATTTTTTATTGAGCACTGCACTCTTGTGCTCAGGGAGGTATGTGAAAACGTTTAGCTTTAATGAGAGGCTCATCCAGTCCTTTCTCAGCCAACTCCATGCTTTGAAAAATCATCAGTCATGAGAATGGCTTGGAAAAGAAATTCTGATGCACATTGTTTACTCATGCAGCAGTGCACAGTTTCCCCTTCGGCTGCTACGTGTGCTTGGGCTGCAATGAGCTCTGATGTGCTGCTCACCACTGGTTTGGGAAAATGGTTGTCAAATCACATGCCATTTATGGGTGGAGATGTGGCAGGATGCCTTGAGGTGAGTTGTCTTCTGGTTTGTTGGGGTTTTTTTTATCTTTTCCAGTGATCAGAATCATCTGTGGATGCAGAGTATTTATCTATTGCCCCACAAGAGCAGGCAAAGCCCAGGACCTGCTGCATTAGAGGCTGCAATAAATGCGACCTTCAAATAACCACATATTTCCAGGGTAGAAGGGCTTTAGAGAGAACAGCAATTATTGTGAGACTGGCAATCAAAGTGCAAGAGTTGATTTCCCTGTATTCTTAGCAAAAAATAACTCTGATTTATTTGGATTCACTAATTCATTATTTAGATGTTTTCTGCTTAGTGAATCAGGGAGAAATGACATTTTGTAGGAAAGACAAAAGAAAATTACAGCAGAGGTGCATTGAGTCATTTCTGTGAGAGAGGAGAATTGCAGGTTGCTGCTTAAAGTGTGACCTTTTGATTTTTGCCATCACCCAGAGGTGGCTGGGCAGGATTTGGGAGGTAGCGAGAGCCCTTGCACCACTCCCTGATGGCAGCTGACCCAGCCTTGGTGGCTGTGTCCCAACATGCTCGAACAAGAACTGGCTTAAAACCAGGATTTTCAGTACACAGAATGCCTTATTCATGTCAGTCAAGGAACACTGTGGTTTTAAAGTCTACATGAAGCTGTGCCTGCCCCATCCCTGGAGGTGTTCCAAGCCAGGATGGATGGGGCTTTGAGCACCTGATCCAGTGGGAGGTGACTCTGCCCATGGCAGGGGTGTTGGAATTGGATGATCTTTAAGGTCCCTTCCAACCCAAAGCATTCCATGATTCTGTGAACCTTGTGTCACCGCTTTTTTCGGTACGGCTGTCACAGAGGTGAAAAAAGTCAACAAAAGCTGCAGACGAGACTACGTTCATTCTGTAACCTGCTGCCTGCCAGAGGTTACCCACGTCCCCTGTGTCAAACTGAATTAATGATTTGTATTCAGGCAGAGCACCAGATGGTCACAGTAAATAATCCTCTTTGTATGCAATGTTTTACTGCAGAAGCAGGGGGCTTGGGGGGGTTTCCCCCTTATTTTTTTCCACAAAGAAGTGGCTGAAATGCATCCTGGACTTTTATTTTCAGCACTTGCAGTGGGAAGGAGAGCAGGCAAGCTGCCTCGGCCCTGCTGTCTTTCCTTTCCTGCTGCTTGAAAGGAAGCTTTCCCCTGGGCAGGAGAGGGAAGCTCTTTTACTCCTGCACCCCTAAATCTGCCCTGGCTTGGGAGGACAATCAGCTTTGTGACCATAGTGGCATGAGGCTGGGGAAATCCTAGTCTGGGGTGAGCAGAGGAGGTGTGGGGCTCGTGGGAGAAGTAATGAGTTACAGGAGGAGAATCTGGACTTTGGTTTTTGGGAGGATGAGAAGCGGCGTGGTCCGTGCCTGGGGCTGCAGACCCAGCAGTAATGCAGCCAGGGCCACGCTGTGTTCTTCTGCGCATCCCAGCAGTGAACGGGGACCCAGGCACTGCCATGGCCAAGGTCGGTCCCATCAGCAGAACGGACGGAGCCCATGGCTGGGTAAAAGCAAAGGTGCAGAATTTAATCCAGAATATAATATACTGTAATAAATTTTTGAGTGCTTTGACCCACTTTTTTTTCTTTCTTTTTTATTTTCTTACTCTAAGCAGCCTGCACTGAGGTGCTTCTGATCTGCCCCGTCCTGTGTCAGGTCTTCCCTGCAGCAGCAGAACTGGCTGTGAGCAGCAGGGTTCCCAAGGGCTCACCGGAGCATGGCTCACCCTGCACAGACACACTGCACACCTACGTGAGCACACCTTTATTTTCAGATCCGTGAAAACACATCTAAACTGTCCAGATCTCACCTGGACATGTCACCTAAATTGCTGTTCCTTTCCAGTGGCCCTTCTTGCCCCACCGTGGGACGCGCGTTCTCTCTGCACGCTTGTTCGAGGCCGTTAGAGGGCATTTGAGTTTCATTTTTCAGTCACCCGGAAGGATTATTGCTGTGAGAAAGTAAAGGCAGAACTGCTGAGCAGCTCTCGCGTAGCTGGAGCAGCTCCAGCCTGTCGGGAGATGGCTCCGACTCAGCTTTGCAATTTGTGTTCTCTTGCTCTTGCTTTTCTTTTGGCCTGGACTCGCAGGGTATGTGCTTGGATGGCAGGCGGTATGTCTGGTGCTGCGGAACGGTGTCTCCTGTGTCTGAGCTCCTTGGTCGCCGAAGCCCTGCCAAACCGCCAGCGCTTTGGAGAGGAGGAGGCCAGGAGGAGCAGGAAGGTTTGTGTTTATACTGGAGAGATGCGAGGAAGGTGAATTAGAGCTACCATCAGGAAGACACTTCTGCCCATGCTCGGGAGCAGGAGGTGGGATGGCTGAGCTCACGCATGGTCGAGCTGCTCAGCCTGGTGCAATGGTGAGTTGTGGCGTGCAGCCTGGTGTACCTGCTCCTTCCCCAGTGGGTGTGAGGGCTACTCCTGTGGATTTGGGCTTCCAGCTGATGGAAATTGTCTCTCTCGCAGCATGCGTGACGTGGTGGAGGAGAAGCATCACCTCTCCACAAGCCCCATTGTTCTGTGAAAGGACCAGTTCCTGATTTCTCATGTGGATTTACGCTTTGGGCAGGGTTTCCCCACTTCCTGTTTTGTTCAGCTTAAGAAACTCAGTGATGCTGCCCAGTAACCCTACCTGAAGCAGCAGCGTGCCCAGAGGGGGCCAGTGCTGGGTGACACAGTGATCTTGTTCTCTACTTCCACCCTCCTTTGCAGTCAAAGTCCATCAGTTCTTCCCCAGTTCCCCAAGGGATGCGTCCTCTGTCACCGTCGAAACCACAGTGCCATGGGCTTGTGCCAGACTCTTTGCCAGGACGAGTTGTTGGCTCTGGGATGCAACTGGGGTAGACAGAGCTACCAATGACCTCCTCTTCCCCTCTGGAAAGGCAGAGAGGAGAGTGATGGGGAGATGGAGGGGGCGGTGGCGTGTCCCCCACATATAGGGAAGAAGGGCATATGGCAGTGAAGGTGCCTGTCCCCAGAAAGTGCTGGCTGCATGCGAGACAGTTTTGCACCACGTCTGCACTGGGGCTGTGCCAGGCTAATTACAGGGGTGGCAGAGCCCGACCTCTCAGGTGCACCCAGGGGGTCAGGCAGAAGTTGAAGATGCATCTCCAGCCATTGGGGCGGGTCGAGCCCACTTGTGTGGCTCAGGGTTTTGTGGGATCAATAGTGCTCTCTGATTCAGATATCAAGAGACCCCAAAAGTCAGGTCTGCACCTGTCACCAGCTGTTTTCCAAGCGCACCTTCAGGAGATGGTTTATCTGTCCCTGAGACATGCTCAGGTCATGGCTGGGGAGGGTGCCACAGGTAATCGGGGGTCCCGCGGCTCATGTTGGCCGACATCTCCCTTTCTCGGTCCAACCCGTTGCCCAGAGGCACCAGTTTCACTGAGACCATCACTCACCGCCAGGGAAGCTGCCGGCAGAGCTGGGCAGGGTCTGGCCATGCAGAGCCGCCTCTGGGTCTCCAGCCTGCAGTAGCGGTTCTGGTTGGAGACACGGGTAGAAAAGCCCACACCACAGGTAACCGAGCAGGCGCTCCACTCTGTGCCCCACTCCTGGCAGGGGTACGGCAGCGGCAGGGACACTGCCCCAGGAACTGGAGGGAAAGAGATGAGGGGGGAAAAAGTAGTTGGAGCCAGGCACTGCGCAAGGTGCCCTGTGGGTGCTGCAGGCACAGCCCTGCATGTGGAGAAATGAGGGGTCTCCTGTTGATGTTCATGGTCTGGGGTGACAGGACCATCTCCAGAGATCTGTGTGGGCAGCCCCTTGGTGGTGTGTCCTGCATCTTACCTGTCCCAGCAGCTCGAAGGAGGTGCTGGTCCTGGGCCTCACAGATCCACTCAGGGCAGCACTTCCCCGGGACCTCGACACGCCGTGGGTAGGGGCAGTCTGGGGTGGGCAGCCGGACATCCTCCTGGCAGAGCGGGACACAGGTGAAGCCCCCATCCAGGCAGCGGCACTGGAGTTTGCAGCTGGGCTGGAAAACCTCTCCGTCTTTATAGACCCGGCCGTTCACCTCGCAGCCCTCCTCGCTGTCTTCAACTGCAAACAAGAGCCGGGCAGCCCATTAGGGACAAAGTGACAGAGAGATGTGGATGGCAGAGGGGACTGCTGAGGGAATGGTGGGGCTGGCACAAAGGGACTGAACTGGGGGAGCACAGAAGGGACTAAGAGGTGTGTGGGAAAGACACGGGTTAGCAGCAGCATGTGCATCGCCCAGCCTCCTCCCCTTCCCTACCTCCTCTCCTCATTTCTCTCTGTTTTCAAAGCACAGCCCATGAGTTGGTGAGAAACCTCCTGCCCTTCAGCTCTGACCCTGCCTTTCAGGGTTTTCAGGTGATAAAAACTTTCTCTGAAATTCTCTGCAGGACCCCCAGACTCCATCCCTGGCAGGGTGACTGCAGCATTCTCAGCACTTCTGAGTCCATCCCTACTCAAGCCACCCAAAACCCCAGCTGGCAAATGGCACAGGATCTGGCTGGAGCTGCAGCACAGCCCCACGGCCGGGCTGCCTGCATCAGCCTCAGTTAAGCTGCTCTTGGAGCCTTTAAACTTCCCTGAAAGAGGTGAGGGATGCCGGAGCTGGCTGGAGCTGGAGTTCATGCTTGGCTGGGGGAATGGGGACATCTCGGGCAGGGAACGGGAACCCCGGTGCTCACAGTTGCAGGTGGCTCCTGTCCCTGTGGGCGCTGCACTGTAGTCACACACGAGGCCCTGGCTCTGGTCGCAGACGTGGAGGAAGTCGCAGGGCTCTCCCAGACGCCGGGCACAGATCTTACAGCAGCCGCAGCCATCCAGGACCAGGGGGGACCCGCGGGGGCAACGGGGTGGCACCCAGGGGCAGTAGCATGGTCTCCGGCACAGCTGGGCACACACCTGTGGAGGCAAAGCCATCACTGATTCAATACAGGATGCTTTTTGGCTGATGGCTGCTATTTCACCAGGACAGGCAGGTAATCCTCTCACAATCATAGGGGCAAGGAGGCTCCAAAAGTCTACAGGAATACAGCAAAGCAGCCTGGAAAGCTGTTGGTCTCTACAGGCACAGAGTGATGGACATCCATGGAAAACAAGGAGAATCAGGGATGCTCAGCACTCCACAGGATGGGAGCTTAGAATCATAGAATCATAAAATATTTAGGTTGGAAAAGGCCTTTAAGATTATCGAGTCCAGCCATAAACCTAACGCTGCCAACTCCACCACTAAACCACATCCACACATCTTTCAAACACCTCCAGGGATGGTGACTCAACCACTTCCCTGGGCAGCTGTTCCACTGCTTGACAACCTTTTCAGTGAAGTAATATTTCCTAATATCCAGTTTAAACCTGAGGCCATTTCCTCTCATCCTATCGCTTGTTACCTGGGAGAAGAGACCAACACTCGCCTTGCTACAACCTCCTTTCAGGAAGCTGCAGAGAGTGATGAGATTTCACTTCAGCCTCCTCTTCTCCAGGCTAAACAACCCCAGGTCTCTCAACCACTCCCCATAACCCCTGGGCTCCAGCCCCTTCCCCGGCTCCATTGCCCTTCTCTGGACACGCTCCAGCCTCTCAATGTCTTCATTGTAGTGAGGGGCCCAAAACTGACCTCAGAATTTGAGATGTGGCCTCACCACAGCCGAGTACAGTGGCACAATCCCAGCCCTGGTCCTGCTGCCCGCACTGTTTCCAGTACAAGGCAGGATGCTGTCGGCCTTGTGGGCCACCTGGGCACACTGCTGGCTTACGTTCAGCCGTTGTTGATCAACATCTCCAGTTCCTTTTCCACCAGGAAACTTAAATGCACCACTGCTCCCAATATAAAGGAGGGGGGTGGAGCTGCAAAGCGAACGTTCCTCGGTAGTGAGAGTCATTCAACGGGGCTGGCAGCACTGGAGGCAGCCAGGTGCTCCCCACAGCAGCCTGCTGGGAGGGAGGGGAAGGCAGTTGCTTATGTCCAGCTAGAGTTGTTGGCTTCACAGGGGCTGAATGTACACGGTGAGGGCACAGCACCTCACTGAACAGTTTTAACAGCTCTCATTCACGCCAAGAAACAGGGTATCATGTTGGCAGGGGGGAAACTGAAGCCAAAGGAACCTCACTGGAAGTGAGGCTCAGCTGCCTTCTCTGCCTGTCCCTGGCTGCAGCATCCTCTGCCAGGCCTGGCCCGCTGGGTAAGGAGCCCTGAGATGGGCATATTTTTGAGGACTGGGAGCTACCTTTCACCTCCCAGCAAGACTGCGCCGTTCGGCAGAGCTGTGCGACCCGGTCGTTTGCCTGCTCAGCTGGCTGTTTGCCTGCAGTTCATCCGGGCAGGTAGGTGTTCATATCCATGGCTCATTGTGCTTACACAGTTACCCTGGCACAAACAGCTTTTGCAGGCAGCGCTCGTGCTCCCGTTGTGTCGTATCTGACCAGGCTGTTGCATACAGGGCCTGAAGTCAAGTCATTTGGTTCTGCATTTTGGAAGTGAATTCTCTGCCTTACAGTGCAGCCCTGCTGCTCCGCTTGCCCCACGTGCAATGCAGGCAGCAGTTCAGCAAACATGCAACCCACAAATGCAGCAAAATTCAGCCCTGTGCTGGTCCAGACACTGATCTCTGCTGAGACTGCCGAGACATTCAGCTGGATCATGGGGATTTTAGATGCCATTTTTCTTTGTCTTTTAGTTTCTCCCAGTAACATCACATCTGACATAACCAGTTAGAGAATGTGGGTACCTGTGTGCTTTCTGCAGTTTAGATGGGTTTTATGGGCCTGTAGAAATGTCAGTACCAGAAGATCAAATACATCCAATGGGCAATGTGGGTCTTTTTCTAGTTTTATCAATGAGCAGCATTATTAATGTGACAGAAACCAGAGAGAGACTCATGGCAGGGATCAAAGGACTGGCTGTGGTAGCCAAGTTTGGGCTGGATCGGTGATTGGCCTTGGTGATTCTCCAGGAACTCACGAGTGCCTGGGGCAGGAGTAATTTCTGTGTCACAGCTTACCCAGGCAGCCAAGGGCATTTTTCACCTTTCAGCAGATTGCTATTACAAATCAATGTTTTAGAAAGATCAGCCAAGCCAACTCCATTAATCCATTTCCCCCTGTTCCTTGTAATTAACTTGTCTTTAAATGACAATGTGGCTCCTAGCAGAGATCTTAACTGCCTGGGAAAGGAGTCAAATAGGCACGATGATGCTGTCATGATGTCCCTGCTTGCAGAAGGTCTGCCTTGGGATTCAAACAACAATTTGAAGTGCTTGGAGCTGAGATACCCCAAACTGTTCAACTTCCTTATTCTCTGCACACGCAACTATTTTCGTACGGAGTCCAAGGAAAAAAAAATCACTAGAAGAACCCAAATTCTGTGGGAGGCATTGGCTTTGCATGAGCATCCCAGGGAGGGGGGAGAGCTGAGGAATGCCGAGGCTGGGGCTCGCTGCTTGGCCCACTGCCTCAGGAGCCTGGGCAGAGACCAAGGAGGCTGCAGGAGCCGCTACCACCGAGCTGCTGCTCGCTCGCTGTCGGGGATGCATTCCACAGCCCGGGGTGCGGGAGAGCTGCAGGGAGGGCAAGCAAACACAGTGCATTGCTGTCATTCCTGCGTGCTCCGTGGACTTGCACAACAGACGCCTTTGGCCCATGGACGTTAAGACCCTGCTGCCTAACTGCAAATGTCTCTCCCAAGCATAGCTTTGCCCCGTGGGACTGCACAGACACAACCTCTCTGCCGGCCACCAGGCTCGCTGTAACACCCCAGTCCTCCCTGCACCTCGCTTTGCGAGAACCGGGTGCTTCCCCTCCTAAGGCTAAAGCTGCCCCAGGGCCCCGTCCCCCTTACCTTGGAGAGGATGCAGAGGAGGGAGAGGAAGAGGAGCTGCTTCTCCAGCTGGAGCCTCATGCTGCTCTCCCTTCTGCCCCTTCACATCACCCCCTGGGCGGTTTGGAGGCAGCGGCGTTCGCAGGTTTTAAAGCCCCGAGTAGGTCCTGCTAGTGTTTATACTCTCCCTCTCTGATGTCACTCACAGGCTCCAATATAAACATGAGCAGGTTTGGACAAGCCTCAAGATTTTCTTTTTTTTTTTTCCTTTCTCTTTTTTTCCAGCCCACATTCCAGCTGCCATGGTCCACTCCCCTCAAGGTGAGAATGTGCTGTCCGCCGAGACTGCAAGCAAAGGGAAGGGATGCTCTCCCTGGAGAGCATGAGAGAGGGGCTGGGGAGCCGGGTTGGCGGGGTGAACTGGCTCCTTGCTGCGAGCTGCAACCAGGAAGGAAGGTCACTACCTCTTGGTACTGATTAAGGTCTGCTCAGACAGAGCTGGTGTCTTCCTGCTGGGTTCTGAAGGGTTTGACTGGGCTGTCCCTTCCAGAACCTGCTCTGGGACGCTGACACAACTGTGCGGTTGCTGGGGACCCACTCCTATGTTTTATGCTGAGCCCAGTTCCTGGCAGACTGTGGGAGAGGGGCGAGTTGCCCATGCTGTACTAAGGGGTGAAGGGTGGGATCGTGTCCCTCCATCGCTGGGGACAGTGTGTGGCTTGCTTTTGATTACCAGCAACTAAGGTGGCAGTTTGCCAGGCAAGCTCTCCAGGCAGTACAGGTGTGCTTCCTTCTCAGTTTCTCTGGCACAGCAAGAGCAGGAAAGGGATTTGCTGCGGTGCCACAGCATCCCACATCCTGCACAGGGCTGTGGTGCCCAGGGAGGCTGCTGAGGCTGGGGTGGGGGGAGCTGGGTGCACGTTGTGCTGCATTGCCCCAGGTACGTGATGCAGAGAGGGCTGCAGCCTGGTCCTTGCAGAAGCACTGCTGATTTCAAGCCTTGTAAACCTCAATGCAGCTCATGAAAAATTATGACTGTCTTAAGCAATCATAAGAATTTAAAATCCAGTTTCAGGAAGGGAGCCAGTGCTCAGGATTTGCCTCAAAATGCTTTACTGCTTTTCAGCCTGCCCTTTGCAAGCTTTCCTTGCAACCACTGCGTCTGGGCAGACAAGGCTGGCTCTTCGGAAAGAAAACACTGAACATCACAAGACCTTCAGGAAACTGAGCCTTTTCTGAACATTCCTGTCCCCCAGATCTTATTACAAGATGCAAGAAGTGGAATTTGTGAGTCCAGAGCTCAAGGAAAAGGCCTGAGCTCACATAAGGATGCAGGATGCCCTACAGCTCTCCCCAAACCCTCTCCTGCACCACCTTGCCTGCAGAACGTGTTCTGGGGACCAGGAGCACTGCTCCTGCCCTGGACCACAGGGATGGATCCTGGCAGCTGTGCACAGACTCCGTATCTTGCAGGCATGATGAGAATTGCTGCTATATAGCCTACATTTCATGTTGACAAACACAGAAGAGGAGCTGGGTGCTGTATAAGCAGAGCATGGGGATGATGCAACTAGGAGTGATGCCCCATCCTTCCCCCCTTCCTTTTGCTTTAGCTTTTGCGAAACAGGTCCTCAGTTGCCTGAGCAGCTCCAGCACTTGCTATGGCCTGGAAGCCAGGGCATGGAGCTGGGAGGGCAGAGCTGGGCAGGGAGGAGCGCCCAGTCAGAGCCCTCCCATTACCACCCGGATTCTCTGCTTTGGTTTTGCTTCGTTAGCCGCAATCAGTCTGTTAATGAGGTCATGGCAGCTTGTGGAAATACCAGGTCACTTTCCAAAGGCTGCTGTCGCTTATCCCAGCACTGGAGTCTCCACTCCTCGTGTTGGAGCCCTAGCTCCCTGCATCGCCTGAGCCCTGCCCAGATGCACCCATGCCCACCGCAGGGAAGGCACGAGGACCACACGTTGCAGAGGGGTTCAGGCACTACTGGTGTGTGCTCGCAAGCCAGAAAGTTTGATGTCAAAGACTGGAGGTACATCTTACGCTGCCATTTTCCCCTCCACTCCCAGAGCCGATGCCCTCCCACCGGCCACATGTTTCAGATGCCGCAGCCCAGCCAGACATCCTGGAGGCGGCTGCAGTGCCTCTGTCAGCCATGGCTTGAGAGCAGCCAAAGCACTGATCCAGCCTTGCCGCAGGGAGATGGGGAGTTCAATTAATTATCCCAGGCTTGTGTTTATTAAGACTCCTGATTAATGGGTATGACTTCATTTCCCAGTTAGAAACCAGATGACAATGCTGGTAGGGGAAATAAAAACCTCTCATCACCCTCAGTGAGCAGCCAGCAGCCCTGTGTGTGAGGCCTCGGCGGGGAGCAGGGCACCCCCTGGGGCACTGGGGCTTAGGTTTGGCTCTTTGGGGTGGAGGCCCCTTCTTTACCCTCTCCCTCAGCTTGGGACAAGAGGGGACGTTGCTCCCCTCCTGCCACCTGATGTCATGGAGATTTCACTGCAGTAAGATGACATCACTGTGATGGTGTGACATCACCAGGAAACCAGCAGAGCTCAAGCAGCAACAAAGAGCCACAGCACTGAGTCAAACAGGGGCCAAACCCCCTGCCTAGCGCCCAGCCAACTGCCCTCGCCTCAGATGGCATCGGCAATCCCTGACAGTACCTTGCTGCATTTTCAGGGTGCCCAGAGGAGCTGGATGGAGGGGACCCCACAAATCCCCTGTGACTCCACCCTCCCAAGGAGGCTTTTCTGTGAGAGGTGTGTGCTTGAGCTTCCCTTCTGCTGCCTCTCAGGGTCCTGTGTGCCCACCCAGGTCACCGTGCCGGTGGGCTCGGAGCTGCAGGCAGAACCTGGCAAAGCAATAGAGCAGTTGCACAAGTTTTGATTTGTGAAGCTGCACAAGAGCAGCACATTAGCAGCTCATTTTACAAATACTCAGTTATAGCCCTTCCCCGCCGGAGCATGTACCCCATATGCGTTCTGTACCATACATGTGATTTCATAGCTCTTTATTAAATCCATATGTTAAGCTCCACAGTTTCCATGGTATTATTGTCAGGATTTTTGGGGGTTGTATTTTTTTTTTGTGGTCAGTTGTGCAAGAAAATAGTTGATACAGGGTTCTGAATCCATCTCCTTTGAGTTAGCCGCTGGCGAGCTCTGCTGTTTCTATAGAAATGAAGGAACCTACCCAGTGAATTTACATTTTAGACAGCTGGGTTTTTTTTCACGTCTGTGCCATTTAACATGCCATCGTGAATAACACTGCAAAGCTCTCATTTGTGCATCCTGCTTAGCTGAAATTGCATCCATCTGTGATGGATATAGACCACACTCTCCCTCCATCCAATTCCTTTGCTCAAGACTTTCCCCTTCTTTACTCTATGCCGTGTATTGAACCCGCTCCCTAGAGCTGGCTGAAGTCAGACCAGGGTCTGGATTTTCATCTCTGCTGGGAGAGAACCTAGGCTGTCCTGGGTCTTTGCTGGTTCTATTCCTCTTCATATCAACAGTGAAATCATGGGGCTAGGGCGAGACCAGCTCCATACATTGGTGAGGAGGACGTTCCCTTTGCTTCTGGGCACTCCTGGCTCAAATCCATGCTGCAGGGCAGCAGAGCTTTCCATGGAAGGTGGGAAAGCTGGACAGACATCCAGCTTGGAAGATCAAGGAGCCTTGAGTTGAAAAGGAGGCAACTCAGGTCTTCCTCAGCTTTTGGACGCTTTGGGGTGGCTGCTGGCTGTTTTTCATGAGACTTCTGGAAACACCCCGGCTTTGAGAAACTTTGAAATACCTTTGTTTTTGGCAGGATGGGAAAGTTGTTTCCTTCCCAGAATGAATCGAGCTTCAATTTCAAAGAGCAAGAGCCGAGAGAGGTGGTGATGGCCGTTTCCATTCCTGTCTGGCTATTTTTGTTCCCTCAGGTTCTCGCACTTTAACTGGAGAGCAGAGCCGGGCCACCCCGAGGGACAAAGGATGGGCCAGGCAATCCTGTACCTTGAGGTCACTGCTTCCACCCCAAACCCGGGCTAGGAGAGACTGAAAGTATTTACCATCTGGTTCTTGTCCAAGTGACTTGTGAGAAAAGAATTTCGGGCTGCCGTCCAGTTTCTGATGGTCAGGCAACTCCATCAGAAAACCTCGGCTTCATCTGAGACCAACTGACCCCTCCAAGCTCCCAGCCACCACAGTGAGGCCAGTGAGGGAGTGAGCAACAGCCAGGCATTGCCCTCTCCCAAGGAGAATGGGTCTCTTGGATGGGGAGCACTGTGGGACATTGGGAACTCTTGACCTTTCACCATCTCCAGGTGTGTTTAAGTAGGTTTCATTAAAAAGTAGCACTGATAAATAGGACTCGGTGCTGGTTCTGGTCTCAAAGTCTGACATTGCCAAGAAGGCGCGGAGAGATTACACAGGGAGCAAACGGACTATCCCAGCCTTGCTTAGCCTAACTGTAGTGAGATCTCATCATTCATGAGGGGTTTCGCATTAATACAGCCCAGCTTTATGTCAGCTGTTGTGAAAGGACAACACTTCTTCTTAACAGACATCTCAAACCCTGGGCAGTAATTCTGTGTGATTTTTCTTGCTGTAATCCAGACAAGAGCAATTCATAATTGTCCCCCCTGAGGTAAACATTCAGATAACCCAAAGAATAAGACTTTTGTAAAACAAAGCCTGGAAACTTCAGCCAAATGAGTCTTTGCATTATTATTTGGAAAACAGTGTCAGAAGTCATCACGTATCAAAAAATGTGATCCTCTGAGAGTTTATTTTTGGTATCAAACGTAAATTTCTTTTAAAAAAATCTCTAGAAGTTCTGTCTTTCAGACAGGATGTAAACCCCAGATCCTGACCTTGTGCGTTTACTGACGGGCCCTTGGTATTTTCCGTGGAGCTCCATGGCTAACTCATGTTTCCTGACCAAATTGCTCATTCTTTTTGACTATCTCTGGTTTTCTTGTGGTTTCAAGCTAAAATAGACAGTGTTTTTCATTCAGTTCTTGTCTTGCTCAAGTGTGCAATGTGTTCCCAAGCGGCTGCCATGTCTCTTGCAGCATCAAATAGGCTGCAGGTTGAGGAATGCACTGAGGTACAGCCAGTGATGCTTTTAGGTCTCGCCAAGTTTACCTGGTAATTGCAACCAGCTCTGTTTCCTTTCAAAAGGGATGTGAGGATGGAAGCGCTGCAACCACACAGCAGGTAGTGCTGTGCCTGGGAAGCAGGTGGTGCTGGAAGGGGTCTGGGTAACCCGAGTTGTGCCTGTTCCCAATGTCACAGCCCTTCACATCCCCAGGACTGGCTTTAGCTCGCCATCAGCAGGAGCACTGAGAGCCAGAGCAACTCAGGGCACTGATGGATTCAGGATGCTGGGGCTGTGTGCAGGGAGGGGAGGGTGATGGTGTTGGGACAGGAAGGTGCTGAGAAGGGAAGGGTGGCCTGGGACCAAGATAACTCTCCTTGGCAGTCATATCTCCAGTGGATGCTCTGCACAGCTTCCTTGCAAACCCCTGGTTGTTGCTGGAACTTGCCCAGAGACCTTGTGCAGAAGGCACTTCTTGGTGCCCTTGTTAACTGGAAGGAGTCTGGTCTGTGTAGGGAAGGGGCTTTCAGCAGAAGCACTGGGCACACTAGGAGGGCCCAGCAGGGCTTGTCTGGGGAGGATTGAAGAGCTACCAGTTCACTTGTCTTGCACCAGCGCTTGGTTCACACCCAGCACCTAAAAAACCAAAACGACCAGTCACCACCCAAAACCAGTTGGCAAAGGACCTGCTGCGAGTCCTCAGGGCTTGCACCAAAGGCTTTGGGGGTGAGTCCCACTTCCTATCTCCACCCAAGGGAATAAAACAAGTGCTGGGCTTGCTCTCCACCTCCTGAGCAAGACTAGAAAGCGATGCAGAGGGGTCCCTGGCCCTCAGCCCTTCCCTACACGCCCTCCCAACACTATAGACATTTGGAGACATCTCCAAGCATGGACTTCCCATAAACCACCTCCTCTTCACATTCCCAGCCAAATCAATAAAGACACGACTGAAACCTTTACAGTGTGTGGGGGATCCAGTTGAGAAAAACAAATCTCTCAGCCTCACTATGGTTATGAAAGCAACGATGTCGCCTGGAAAGTATGTACCAGTGAGCAAAGAGAGCTGCCTGTGTCGAGGGGCAAGCGGAGGAGGTGGGCACCAGCTCAAATATGACTCAAAATCAAGGGAAATTATTTCTGATGAACGCAATTACTTCGGCTCCAGCCCTGATCAATATGGGGAGCTGAAACGCTCATAAACCGGCCGAGAATGTGAACTATGCAGAATGATTTGTAAAAGGTGTTTGGCTGGGCGAGCTCTCGCCCTGCTGTCAGGCTGCCCACGGGGCAGGGTGACCTGCTGCTGCAGGAGGTGGGAGAGCCACGACTTGCTAATTGCAAACTGGTGGCCCCTGAATGAGAATCCCCTGTGAAGGAGCAGGAAGGTGGCTGCCTCACGCAGGTCCCAAGTCTAATTAAAAGCAAGCGGGCTGCTTGGCTGGGCTTATTTCATGCTCTGACCACAAAGCAAGAGCCAAGACTGGCCCTTTACAGCCAGGCTGGCTTATGCTGGCCCGAGCACTGTGGGGAGGTTTTGGTGGGCTGGAGCCCAGCATAGCCCAGGCAGGGGCTCTGCATTGGTACTGGGGAGGGGCTGGAGACGTGCAGGACCACAGGGAGAGGGCTGGAGGGGACGGTGTCCTCCAGCCTCACACTGACTGAGCCCAAGCTGTGTCAAGTGTGGTGCACAGGAAAGATGCTTCCTCCTCAAGGGCATGGCTGAGTCTTGGGGAACCACATCCTCAAAAGCAGTTCTGGAAGGTGACGCGCAGCCCGGGAGATGCCCTGCAGCAAGTCCCCGTGGAGCTCGTGCCTGTGGCCATCTGGAGATGGAAGGAATTTCCTCCTGACATAGCAAGCGGAGGCTTGAGGGTGGTGTCCCACAACCTGGTATTTTCCCTGGTGTAGTGAGGAAAGAGAAGAAGGGCTGTGACAGTTTCATTTTTGTCCTGCTGTTCCCCAGGGAGACTGGAAGGCCCCGCCATGAAAGTGTCCCACCACCCAGGGTTCTTCTCAGGAGAATGTCCCCACACACCATGATGTCAGAGAGGCAGAAATAGGAAGAGATGAACAGAGCCCTTGGGCTGGGAGCCACCCGTGACCCAGCACCACGGTGGCAGGAGGAGATGGAATGGTGAGTGCTTCACCTTCCCACCTGAGCTGCTCCGCAGGCTTCAAGGTGCTGCTGCTCATCAAACAAGGTGATATCTTCATCTTCTGTGGTGACATCTCCATCTTCACCTGGCTGGGTGAGGCTGCAAGTTACAGCCACTACCTGCTGCTGCTGCTGCCTTGCAGTCACCTCACTGCCACAAGACACTGGATTAACAGTTGCAGGAAGACTCCACGATTCTTATTCAATGAAACTCTGTTGGCTTTCAGCCGTGCAAGCCCTGCCTGTGTGGAGTTGCTGCACTGACAGCCCTCCAGCCATGGAGAGGGAGATTGTTCTAGAAAATGGTCACTTTCTGACAAAAGTTTTTTGATTATTTTCTTTAAAAAGTAGGGGGAGGGGGAGAGAAAGAAAAAATCCTGTCTGTGACTCGTGATTCACTGGGATGTGTCAGGTCCTGGATTAGCATCTGCTCATTCTGGGCTGGTCCCCTTTGCCACGAATTGCCTTTTCTGCTTGCATAACTGGTCCAGTTCTGTTTCTGGCACAGAGATCGGCATCTCCTGGAATCCAACTGGGAACGGCTGCTCCAAGGACTCTCCTGGTGAGCTCGCTTTGAGAGCTTGGACAATCTAGGGCAAGAGGAGCCCACCAAGCATCGCTGCCTCACCGAGCTGGCCACAGACGTCCATGACCATCTGCAGGAACATCTCATCAAAGCGGGCAGGGCGTTGTTGTGAAATCCATGTGTGCCTTGACAGCAGCCCAGATCCCTGCAGCTTCAGGCAAAAAATAGCAGGAGCTCCAGCTGGGGATCAGCAGAGCAAGGCTCCTGTGGTCATCGCCTCCACCCTGAGAAAAAAAACCCAGCAGCTCATAGTGGAGCTGCAGCAGGACTGCCTCCTCAGCTGTGCTGGGAACTGGGACAGGCTGGGCCGGGCTGGGAACTGGGACTAGCTGGGCTGTACTGGGAATTGCAGGGCATCCTTCCTGTAATCCTCAAATCAAGACCCTTTGGGGCTGGGTTTCCGCCTGCTGCAGGGCTTTGGGGAAGGAAATATAGAAAGGGAGCGCTTGATCAATGGGACTGTCTGCATCTGGTTGCGCAGGGCAAGCAACGGCAACCTGACCCACAGGTTATCTTGTCCCAGGAGCTTTCCTCTGGTTTGGAGTCAGCCAGAGCCCCAGGAGAGCATCTCACGAGGCAGCTCCTCTTATGGGCCAGGCTCCAGGAAGAGAAAAAGCCCAGAAGTTCCGTCTGTTGGCAAGGGCAGACATCTGCTCTCCCTGCTCTGGCTGAGCCCACAGCCCAGTGAAGGACATCTCTTACAGGTACTGCCAAGACATAGAGCATGGAGAACTGTGTGTGCATGGGGCAGCCAGGCTGCTCTTCAGCTCTTGCTGTTGACCCAGGGTGGGGGGGGAAGTTCTGAGGTGCTTTTGGCTGTCACACATGCTGTCCATGCCATATCTCTGACTTTATCTAAGTCCCATTCCTGCAGCAAGGAGCTCCTCAGGCCACATGGAGAAATCCTGGTCTCCCCATGCTGTGATTTTGCTGGAAGCCACATGTAGCACAGTGTGTTTAGGGTTATGAAAGCCATTTCCCCAGTGGCTGGCTGCATTCTCCATTGCCAGAAGCTGACCGCATGCAAACTCCAGTTTTCTTTACGTCTCCTGGTCCTGCTGAGATGTGGTCTGGTGCCTGCACAGGCAAAGCCATCCTGCTGGCCTGCCACCCAGAAAACATGCTTTGGATCATCTGTATGAGAATTAAATACAAACACTTTGCAAACCGCAGTCCTTGAGTGTGAGGCAACGAGCCGAGAGCTGTCAAAGCAAAGAGGCTGATCCTCCGAGCCACGCAGGCAAAGCTGAGCCAGTCTGGCACGCGCAAGTGGAGAAGCAACAAGTGCAGAGGCTCTGGCTCCAAGGGACATCAGCCACCCTCTATTTGCAAGCCTGGCTTTAAGATCTCCTCTGCTGCTACCGCTCTTTCTCAATCCCACACATGAACCCCATCGCAAAGGTGGTGCTGGTTGTGAGAGGAGAGCAGTGGTACAACCTTTGCTGCAGACCAGCCCCCTTGGCCAGCAGCTCGGCCCAGGGATGCTCTGTTTATCCCAGGGTCCCTGCAGCAAGGCAGACCCACACCTCCAGCATCGGCTGCTGCAGCCTCTCTCCCTAAACCCACGCTGTGACAGCGTCGCTGCGCTTTCCCCTGCATGACACTCACCCTTATGCCACCTTTGATGGCACCAGAGGCAGCACGACGGTTCTGTGCTAACACACAGCTACTGCCTGGACCTGGCCACATCCTCCACAGCCTGGTTGTCCTCCCTGTCTCCATGAGGGCCCCGGGCACCTGCTTCAAGCCAGCATTCCTCTCCCAGGACCTTCCCCTCCCTGGGTTGGTCTGTGCGGTGAAAGCCCAGCCTCTCTTCTCCTGTCTCTGAGCCCTGGCTCCTGGAAACATCTGCAAGGAAATAGCTGAAGGTATTGAAAGGGGAGACAGGAAACGCTCCGATTTATTTTTTTTTTCTAAATATAATGACACCAATGTTGTTTGCAGCGTTAAAAATAGAAATCAAGGGAACCTGCCTTTTTCCTGTTTGCTTTCAGCTCTCACTTTCCTGCCTGTGTCTGCGTTCTCGGGATCTGCGTGAAAATAAACCAAATAAAAAAGATCTCGGCAGTGTGCAAAGCAAAGCCAGACCGGTTTGGCCTCGGCTCCTGCAAGAAGGACAGGGAGCCTGAGGCTGAGCTCCCCACCTTGGGTAGTTGATCCCACAGGCTCCAAGCTGTGGTGGGACCTTGCGCTGACCTGGCTGCTTGGAACCTGACCACTGTCACCAGGTGTCCATGTGAGTGTGGTCACCCTCCTGCACCCCACGTCCGGGCTTCAGTCACTCTCCTGACTTTCTCAAGCGTCTCAGTGAAGCAAATTGGCTCCAAGAACTGCTGATGCTCTTCCTCCTGTGTCTGGCAGAGCCGTGTTTGTGACCAGGGCTGGATCTGCTGCTGTGCTACCACAGGAGCCCTGGGCAAAATCCCCCCTTCCCCATCTGTCCTGTCGTTGAAGTTTCTACGGATGCCTGTGGCTGGACAGGAGCACATCCTTCCACCACGCCCTGCACACGACCCTCTCCAGGGCTCCCTCTCAGCCTAAATCAGTGCACTGGGAGAGGTTTGTTGCCAGTCTTGCACCAGCTCCTTAGAGAGCAAGGGCTAAGTTTGACACCTCAACACTCAGTCCCGAGGCTGGTGGATCAGGATGCGGGAGCTAGAAAAGAAAAATCATGGAGCGCAGCAGGAGACAGTGTCTGAAGAGCAATGTGCCTTTCATTCAGGAGGCGATACCACACTCTGGGTCAGCACAGCTGCCTGCCTGCTGCAGGTGTTCAGATGAAAAGCTAGGCACTCATTTTTCAGCAGAGAAACCCGGGGTGTGCGTGTCTTGGAGGCTGCTGCCTGATTTATTACAGACTCAGCTCTAGGTGCCTCAGGAGAGTAAGTCCTGGCAGAGGATGAGAGGAGAGCGTGTGTACGGGTGGATTGCAGCACACAAAATGCTGCATTGTAGTAAGACAGCCTGGAACGCGCTGAAGCTGGGAGCAGGAAGGATGAATGAGTCCTCTCTCCCGGTTTGAATTCCTCAGCCCTCCGTATTCCTTTCTCGAGTTGGTGAATGGGGCAGGCAGGCAGCCCTGGGCTCTCAGTCTGTCTTGGAAAGCCACGAGGCAGGCAAGTGCTGGCTGGGAGCATTGCTGGTACTGGCCTGGCAAAGCATGTGGAACACACTGGCAGTGCCAGGGGACCTACCCCACTGTGCTGCAGGTACCACCCTTGTGCAGCATCCCTCTAAAGGCTAACTTTTGCAAGGAGTGGCATTCCATACAGTGATAACTTACCAGGCTGACCTCAGGTTGTTCTTTCAAAAGTCTTTGATTAGCTGGAAATAAGGTGTTCAAAATGTCACCGACTGGAATGAGTCACTTTCTGGGCCACTTTTGTATCACAGAGCCAAATCTCCTGTGTGTCACTGCACTCGAACCTGATGTGGTTTTAAAACCACCTCCACAAGAAGATTCCCTGAGTTTCATTCCCAGCTCCAGCTGCTTTCCTGGTTCTGGCTTAGCCCCAGCTCCTGGTAGCCAGCACAACTCTTCTGCAGCTTTTTGGCTGCCTCTTCCCTGCCAGGTGTGTTTGGTCCCACCAGCGCCCGATCTCTTTGCTGCCAGTGAATGTTTGGCTCTTTCAGCAGTGGTGTGTCAGCAGTACCCAAAGGGGCCGTTGCTTTGCAGAGGGTGACGATGTCCTGGGCTGGCGGATCAGACTGGCTAATAACAGGACGCGTCTCTGCTGATGGGGTTTCATCAGGGGCTTGCTGAGCGTGCTCTTGGGGCCCATTTGGGCACCAAACCAGTGGTGGGAATGGCATCCTGACTCCGCCTGGTGCTGATCAGCAACCTGTGATGGTGTTAACTGTGACTGAACAGAAACCATTGACAGAGGACGGACAGCGAATCATAGAATGGTTTGGGTTGGAAAGGACCTTAAAGATGATCCCGTTCCAAGCCCCCTGCCATGGGCTGGGACACAGAGCCATGGGGACCGACAGCCCATCCCTGTGAGCTGCTCCGCTGCTGAACGCACTGTACAGGCACAGTCCCTCCGTAAGGCACTGCAGGGTGACTGCCCCTGATTTACAGATGGGAGCTGAACCGCAGAGACTTCCCAGGCTTTCCCCTCTGCCCAGTCCTGCTGCTGACCTGTAAGATATCCCATCCACAACCGCTCTCTTCAGTGTGAACAGGTGAAGGGACACAGCAGGAGAAAACGGCCCTTTAAAAGCACTTTAACTGTAAGTTGTGTGCTCAAACGTTCATCCTCTTCCCCAGCCAGGCCTGCCGGGAGAAACGAAGGTGCCCAGGGCGGGGGGCAGCGATCTCGCTCAGGGACCACTGGCTCATGTGCCCCCCTGCTGAACCGGGGTCCATCGCCCCGGCTCTGGGGGGGCTGGAGCCGTGGTCTGGGGAGAGCGGTGGTGATACCGCAGCCCCTCAGGACCACAGCTTCCCGCCCCCAGCCCCTGTGCCTGCCGCCCCCCCAGCCACGCAGCAACCCTGCAACACGCAGCCCCCCAACAGCCCCGCAGCCCCCCAGAACCACAGCCCCCAGCTCCACAGCCCCGCAGCCCCTCGTCTCCGCAGCCCCGCAGCTCAAATGCCCGCAGCCCCACGGCAGCTCGCGAGCTCTGCCTCCCTCTCGTGGTCGCTCTGCTCGGGCTGCTCGCCCGGCCCCGCACCTCCCCCCAGCATCCCTGCCCCGGGTCCCTCTCCGGCACCCCCACCCTGCACCCTAACTCCCCTCCCTGCACCCTGACACCCCCTGAATTGTTTCCCGGCACCCGGACTGCTCCCAGCACCCCCGCACTGCCCCCCAGAGCACCCGACTGCTCCCAGCACCCCCGCCCTGCACCCCATCTCCCCATCCAGCACCCCCCGCACTGCTCCACAGCACCCTCGATTGCCCTCCGGCATATCCAGCTGCTCCCTGGCACCCCTATCCTGCCCTCCAGCCCCCCCTGCCCTGCACACCCCTCTCCCCGCCCCGAGCCCCTTCTCCAGGTGCCCACACGGGTGTCTCATCACATCGCACCCACGGGTGCTGGAGGTGTGAGCAAGGCCAGCAGCCTCACAGGCAGAGCCTGGTTTTTCTTTGCTCAGCACCATTCCTGGATATTTACCTTTTCACTTTTAAGCAAAGTTTCTCTACTGCCACTGGGGAAAAACTTTTTATAGCCAGACTTGCATCACGCCTGGGGAATGATTGGAAATGAAGCCAGCCTCACCAGAGACAGCTGGCGAAAAAATTGAAGCTGTTTTCTTCCCAATAACCTGTTTTCAATTTCTTCTGCAGCCCTTGAAGCCAAGAACTGAACAAAACAAGAGCTTCAGGAGATCCTATAGAATATTAATTGGGTCAGGGCCCTGGCTTAGATGAGTTAAAGCATCTCCAGAAATTTCCAACTTGACACAGCAAGGATCGGTTTCTCTTCAAACATTCTGTGCCCCATCAGCCCTGGGGCTCGCAACCGCCTGTCGCCAGGGCAGCAGCCAGGCAGGGCCCCTGTACGCCCCAGCAGCACCATCCATACTGGGAGCCAGCACTGGGGAGATGGGTGGGAGCACCCAGCTGTTTCTCTTCCCCCCTTCACCTGCCACTCTTCCTGCTGTTTCTCCTCTTAACAGCACCCGATGCAATAGCCCCTAGTGTCGGTATTTCTGCTGGTGGTCTGCAAGGCCAGTTTGAGGAGTGAACACCTCCTGGCACCAAATCTCCACATGCGAGTCCTGTACCCCTCAGTCTGAGATCAGCCAGGCCATTCTGGCGCTGCAGGGTGGGCGATCCAAGTGTCCTCAGATGGCAACCTTGAGCCGCAACCAGCGAGGACCATTTAGGATACTGCTCTCTAGGCATGAAAATAGCTCCTGTATATTACTCAAGATGACCTCCAGGCAGAGTGGAGCAGTAGCAGAGATGGACCAGTGCCAGGAATTAACTTTGCTGTCTGCCAGATGTAAGGGCTCCACACAGGGGTCTTGCTGTGCCCTGGGTCAGGGTGACAGAGGAGCGAAGGCAACCCTTCAGCTTTACTTTGCAGGATGTGACACTGCAAGTGTAAGAGCCCTGACAACACTGGTGGGCCTTAATGGTCCTGACCAGCCTCACCTGGCCCCACACCTCTGTGTAGAGGTGGAAAGTTACTACCTAGATTCAAGGCTGTGAACAGAACAGCAAAGAGCTGTTAGTTACTGCCTGGAATCAAGGCCATGGACAGATCATCAAGGAACTGTTGTAGTAATTACCTTATCATCATCTGAAGAAGCAACACCACAAAGAATGAGGGTTTGTTAGAAAAATGTGTATGCAAGTAAAGCAAGCCAAACTAGTAAGCAGAAAGCTATGTATGCAATTAGCCAGTCAGCATATGTGTTAACAGAGGCGTGATCGCATATAGCTATTATATAAGAAAGCTTGGAACAAAGAATAAAGGTCAACACTTGCACATCATATTGGTGTTTGTGTCGTCCGGCTCCCACAGCGCCACACAGACGCAACACCTGTGGGCCCAGGAGCTCTATTTAAACTCAGCCCAGGGCCTTAGAATCATAGAACCATAAGGTCAGAAGAGACCTCTGAGATCACCAAGTCCAACTGTGCCTGTCTCCTTACTAAACCACATCCCTAAGAAACTCATCCACCTGTTTTTTAAACACCTCCAGGGATGGCGACTCCACCCCCTCCCTGGGCAGCTGTGCCAATCCCTGACCACCCTCTCAGTAAAGAAATTCTTCCTAATGTCCAGTCTAAACTTCCCCTGGCACAACTTGCGGCCATTTCCTCTTGCCCTATCGATGTCACTTGTGAGAAGAGCCCAGCACCCACCCCGTCACACCTTCCTTTCAGGCAGTTGTAGACAGGGATGAGGTCTCCCCTCAGCCTCCTCTTCTCTAAGCTAAACAACCCTAATTCCCTCAGTCTCTCCTCATAGGGCTTATTCTCCAGCCCCTTCCCCAGCCTCGTTGTTCTTCTCTGGACACGCTCCAGCCCCTCAATGTCCTTCTTGGAGTGAGGGGCCCAAAACTGACCCCAGCACTCGATGTGGGGCCTCACCAGCGCTGAGCGCAGGGGCACAATCACCTCCTGCTCCTGCTGGCCACGCTGTGTCTGACACAGGCCAAGATGCCGTTGGCCCTCTTGGCCACCTGGGCCACTGCTGGCTCCTGTTCAGCCGCTGTCAACCAACACCCCCAGGTCCTTCTCTGCCACGCAGCTCTCCAGCCACTCCTCCCCAAGCCTGTAACGCTGCACGGGGTTGTTGTGACCCAAAATGGAGGACTCTGCCCTTGGCCTTGTAGAACCTCATCCCGTTGGTCTCAGCCCGTCGATCCAGCCTGTCCAGATCCCTCTGCAGAGCCTCCCTTCCTTCAAGCAGATCCACACTTGCACCCAGCTTGGTGTCATCTGCAAACTTGCTGAGGGTACACTCGATGCCTTCGTTGAGATCATTGATAAAGGTGTTAAACAGCACTGGACCGAGCACTGAACCCTGGGGAACACCGCTTGTGACTGGTTTCCAGCTGGACTTACTTCCATTTACCACAACCCTTTGGGCCCAGCCATCCAGCCAGTTTTTAGGTTCTTCCTGAGCTGTGCTAGAGGAGTGCTGGTCTCCAGCTCAGCTACAGCAGTGCCTGGCTATGAGGTCTTTGGTCCTGACCACGACCTGCTGACTGCCTTCCTGATTTGGTGTTATCCCTGCCTCATCACTATGGACCTGCCTGGTGCTCCTGGACCAGATCCTAGCTCTGATGGCTAGACTGGCTTTCTGGCTTGACTTGGAACCTACCTCACTGCTGTGATATCACCTTATGACCTGTGCTCTTGGTTGGACCTGGCTGACACCTCTGGATCTATGCTGCTCCCCTTGATGGCCCAACACCTGACCTTGGGCACTGACCCAAATGTCTGGCCTAGACTAGGATGGAGATGAAGGTATGGGACAACAATGGACTCCTCAGCCCTGGCCCATGGCTGCTGCTGAGAAAAGCAGGGACGCCTTCAGCTCTGTCAGTGCTGTGCTACAGCATGAGAAGGATGACTTGGTCAGAGTATGCATTAGATCCCTGATGTGGCGGGGGTTCAGATGGTGGAGATGTCCTCTTCCCTGTGGCACTGGGGGGCGCTGCAGACAGCACCCCCTCATGTGTTACCTGTCCCGTGCAGCGGCTCCTGCAGCTGCTGACAAGCCCCATTCCCATCCCTTTTACCCGGAGTCCCCATCCTGAGGAACTGCAGTGAAGGGCTGAGAGTTTGGGTAAAATCCCTAAAGAAGCACAAAGCTGACCCCGTGGATCCCTGGGGGTGGGAGGGAAAACCAGGCTCTGGAAGGGGACCCCCTGCAGAGCAGCGAGATGTGGCACGAGGTTCAGCAGGAGCTGGGAGCTCCCACGTTCCCTTGGGCCCTGCCTGCCCTGGGCAGAGGGGCTGTGCTGGGGACCCTGGGGTGGCTGCAGTTTTTCTGCTGTGACAGCACCCTGCCTGTGGGCCGCGGCTGTGATATCAGAAAGAGTCTGAGGGGGGCAATATAATGCTGCCGTTTGCTGCTGCACAGACCTAACCGAAGCATCCCTAGCAGGGGCAGGTTTGGCAAAAGCATTCTCCCTTTCTTTTTCTTTTTGCCATCACAGAGACGACGGAGCACATGGTGCTGACCTGTGGCATCACAGCCCTTCCGAGAAATGCTGTCCTCAGTTCCTCTCTGTCCTTTAGTGGCCCGGGGGGGGCAGTGTCTGGTCGAGCACTTGTAATCTAATTACCTGCTTATGCTGGGGACTGGAGGGCAGCTGAGCCGCCCCGGTGCAACACGTGCAGCTAAAGCCTGGGCATGCAGAGTCTCCTCTGGGGCTGGAGAAGCTCATTGCTGCGGGTCACAGCTGCCAGGTGCGCATAGAGCACCCTGACCACAGGTTTCATTTGGGACCCTTGTCACTCTGCCCCAGTGCAGTGACTCTGCAACTTTTAGATAATACTTGGCTGTAAGACAGGGTGTGAAACCTGAACTGTCTCCTTCATGGACTGAATGGCCTGTGAGGATGGAAATGTGCTCCCAGCCAGCCCTGAATAATGAGGGAAGAGCTGGGGAAGCACCATGGGTTTGGGGCTGCAGAGCTACGCGTATGTGGTAAATTTCACAAGCCTTGGCTCCCTGGTTCCTGCCTTGCAGAGATCAAAATTGCAGGTGTCAGCCCACGTGTCTATTGGTTCTCATTCAAAAAGTGGATTTGAATGGAGATGTGTTAACCAGCCACAGCTGGGCTCACACTTGGCCTTGGGAGCTGCATTGGTGTTGCTGTGCTCACTGATCCCCATGCAAAAGCAGAGCAGTCTGTTTGGTGTAGAATTTCCTTGAGAAAAATGCTGCAGGAAGTGATGATTGGGGGTATCATTCTGATACCCCCACACTTCCCTCCACTCCTCCATGGCAGGTCCCAGTGCAATGGGCTGCACTGCTGGCTCACGATGCTCTGAGCCAGGCCAGGGTTAGTCCAGCTCTGCAGGAGGGGACAGGGAGGTCTGAGTGGAGGTCCAGCCCCAGCCTGGACACCACACTGCTGCCCTGGTAGAGGTTTTGATCCGCAGGAGAGCTCTGCCTTTTGAGATGATGCTGAAAACACTCAGGAGAAGCACATTGTGCCAGGCTGGGCTGAATCTGGGTGCAAATCCTGGTCTCTGTTGGTGCATGGCGTCTACAAGGAGGGCAGTGACCTCAGCAGAGCAAGGAGAGCCTAATCCCCTCTGTCCTTGCAGGATGGTTCTTACTCCTGCAGAATGGCAAGGATTGCTCTGCCCTGCCTCACCCCTTGGCTCCTCTGAGTGCTCCTGAAAGGGTTTGCTCAGGGCTGTAGTGCTGAGCCCCAGCTGTTACACCCAGTGCCTTGAATAGGAGGTGTATTTATTAAAGGAACGGCACAACAGAGGAATATGTCCCCACTTGCCTCCTTATTGCTAGGAACCAGACCAAGCCACACTGAGAGCTGCCCCAGTGTGGTGCGGGGACCTGCTGGAACACACCTGGCTCACACCCTGCTCTTCTCTCTGTTTGCTTTTGTGGAAGTCAGGGCCAGGGCAAGGAGGGACTGGTGTGTGCCTAGGGTGCAGGCACCACAAGGGTCTCCTGACCTACGTAGTGGAGGTCTTTGGCACTGACCTAGGCAACAGGGCAGGAGAGGGAACCTATTATCATTCCAACCGGCTACTGGTGAAGAATTGGCTCCAGTCTTGCAAGTAGTATCAGGTTGAGTAATTCCCTGGCAGCAAAGCCTTCCTCCTGTGCCTGAGGCATCATCCATTGTGCTGAAGGTGGTGAATTTCTTCCAGCACATTTGGCCAGGGAAGCCTTGTACCCACCCACGCCCAAATCTCCTGCCCTCCTCAGCACGCTCTTGGCTGATAATGCTGTTGACCCTAACCTGGGGAAAGATTGCCGCCCAGTGAGGTTTCTGTCTTAGGCACTGTGGTTAAGCCTTTTCTCAGCTCTTTCTCTTGACAGTGCAAGAGGGACAGGGCCATGTCTGTCCCCAGGATGGAGTTGGCTCCTTCTCTTTACCCACAGGAGGAATCAAAGGGCAGCTGGAGCCCAAGGGCCAGGAGGAGACGAGCTGTCTGCACATCACCCCCACAGCATGATATGCACCCCGATTACATTTGTGGTGATACTGCCCTTGGTCTTGAACTTGAACACTTGATTTTAACACTGGAGCAGGCTGACAAAATGGGTAGGGCAGAGGAAAGGGTGATGCTCCCACCAAGGTGAAGCTGTTCCACACTGCCAGGACTGTGCGCTCCTCTTGCTTGTGGGCATCAGTTCCACTGGCACCCTGTGATCTGAAGAGCTGGATGCAAGTGGGGCCGCCTTCATCCTGGTTCCAGGCTGGCTCTCAGAGGCATCTCCAGGTCTGAAATGCTGCTCAATCTGAACCACTACTCTTTTTTACAGTCCAAAGTCGTGGCACTGTTTCTCTGCCTCTTCTCTGCTGTACTATACCTGTGTCGTGCAGGCCTTGACACAACCTGATGTCCCCATATAGCTCAAATCGAGCACCCCTTCTGGTCAGAATAGACTGAAATATATTAGCATGGCTCGATGCTTGGTACAAATTGGCCCTCTGTGTTACAGCCTTAATCTGGTTAGAGGATCAGGACAGCGGGCTTGCAGCAGCACACGTGGCTCTGCTGATGGCTGCATCCCGGGATGTGCCTGTGTGCTTGGGCACCTGTGCTGGGCATGTTGTCTTCAGCTGGATGGGTGTTTCTGTACTGCTCCAAAAAGCCCTGAAATGGGAAATGCAACCTGTTTATAGGATAGCCTCAACTGTACCTTAGAATATGTCTTGGGGAGGGTCCACCATAGAGATTAATAGGTATTTCTATTTTCAGGCTCGTGTTGCCTTTGGTGGTGCCAGTATTATGGTTTCCTTGGGAGCAGCACCAGGCAGGAGCCACCAGTGAGGTCTGCACAGTGGCAGTCCTTGGACATACCCAGGTAGCCACCATCCCTCCAAGGAGGCTGCCCTAATGTTCTTGGGGCTGCACTTGCACAAATATCCTCAGGAAAAGCCTGTTACGCACTCCCTGATGAGGGAGAGCTGGGGGAAAACCTGCCTAGGACCATGGTGCAATTCAGAAGCCGCTTCTGCTTTCAGAAGCCAGTGTTGGGTCTGCTTCCAGTTCCTTCGGGAGCAGAGGGGAAATAAAGTTCCTCTGGGGAGCAGGGTGGCTCCTCAGCTGGGTTTTTTGCCTTTCCCATTAACTGCAGGCTCCCCGGATCCCCAGCAGGAATGAAGCAGGATGCAGCTGAGTTCCCACCAGTATTTCCAGCATGGGAACTGGCAATGGCTCGCCCTGGGGCAGAGGTTTTCCCTGCCCTGCGGGGAAGCTGCAGAAGTTAAATGGGAAATGCTGAGATAAGTTAGGGCTTTGTCTCAAAAACAAAAATTCTGCAGAAGCAATGGATGTTTGGGCTGAGAGCGTCCACTCTTGCAAAAATGACCAGTATAGCAGTATGTTGTGTTTGTACAGGCATCAGCATTTATAATCCCTTACTGGTTCAATAAATCTAAACACTTTTTCTGCTCTTAGCCACTTACAATGGGCTGTAGTGTGACACACTTTGGTATCTGGCAAAAAGAAAACCCAACCAAACAAAAAAAACCCCAAACCCAAACAAAGAAGTGCTTTTTTTTCCTTGAAAATATAAGCACAGCATAAGCATGCTTTTTAGTATTTTTGGAAAGCTGTTTGTGGATGTCAGCAACCCTGACACACAGCTGGTGTTAACCTGCGGGGCAAGGGAAAGGGAGCAGGTTTTAATATAACCCCTGGGAAATAAGCACTGGAATATCTTCTGAGATCAGTTTTACCACTACTTTGCTGCCTGCGATTTTCCTAAAAATACAAAAGACAACTAATGGCGGAGACCAGAGCCATGGGCAGGCTGTGCAGATGAGCAATCACTTCCAGGCATGGCCTCAGAACCTCCTCATGTGGTGCCTTGTACTTGGCTAGACCGCCCCGAGCATGGGATGTGTCCCTGTCACTCCTACAGTCTCTGCTAACCTGTAGTGGCTTCCAACCATGGTCTTGCGTCCTGAGGAGCCTCCTGCATTCCCCAGCCCGTTAGTGTGTGTACGCTGATCCCTTGCCTTCGCTCCAGTAGCCGCAGGGAAGCAGTGGAGCTGGTGTTCCTGCAGCTGCCCAGATGTGCGCCCTCATGCCTGGGACTGCTTCTCCTGCCTGTAGGGACAGGAAAGGCTCCCAGTTCAGGGCAGTGATGTGAACCAAGCGAGCAAAATCACGCTGAAGCCCTTTATAGCTGTGTTTCCACCCTGAGTTGTTGTTTCCTCACCGTGAACCTCTGAGGAGCATCTGTTGTGCTGAAGGGACAGAGAGGGCTTTGATCTCTTCAGAAGCACCATTCCTTGAAGCTGAACCAAGTATAGGGCCGTCTGTCTTTACAAGTGACTCAAAGGTATGACCAAAATGGAAAGGAAAGTAAATGAAGTCTGAAATGCTGGGCTAACCTAAGCAAGGATTTGGGTGGAACAGAGGTTCCCTGTCCATGCATCTCTGCCTTCTCAGGTGGGAAATCACCATCAACCACTAAAAATAACTAAATAATTGTTCTTGAGCCTTCTGACTGCAAAGACATGTGGTGTTCTCTGTAGGAAAACATTTAATATCAACAGTACAGCAGTTGGCGTAACCACCCGATTAAGCCAGGGGTAAAGATGGATAAAGTGGATCAGGGTCAGGTCAATTAAAATCATCCCAAGCCTTACTTCTAAGGCTCTGCACACAGACCATGTGGTCCTGGTGTTGACACTCCTGAAAAGAGCTGAGTCCACAGTGCATGTGTATTTGCTAAGCAGAAAAACACCCATCAAAACCCCTTATGCTCCAGCTCCACTTGCCTCTTTCTGACCTTTACTAATAACCCTTCTCCCAGCAGAAAATTACCCATGTGGTATTTTTACCTTGTGATTTCCTTTAATCTCAAATAAAGGCTCTAAGTGACCTCTGTCCTCCCAGTGTAGATGACACATCAAGCAAGACCGTGCCCACAGAAGGCCATTAGACTGCTCCATGTATTCACACTGGGTCCATTTATGCTATAGCTGCTTTGAAGCAGAAACTAGACCTCAACCATGTGATGCTGTGGGACACTCTCCAGGCTAAACAGATGTTTGTCAAGTGGCTGCTGAAAAAGCCCATGAAGTGGAGGTGAAACAGCCCATGTGAGCCAGAGCTCACCTTGCCCAGGGACAGTTTCACACCCCGTTGTTAGTTTGCACACTCAAGCATTTCCTTTCTGTCCCCTGCTCACACCCAGGGGAGTTTTACCCAAAGTCAGTGCTTGCAAAGCTTTTGAGCTTGGAATATCTCAGCTTTTGATGACTTCAGAAATCCCAGGTCTTAGTACATAAAATACATGATGCCTATTCCCACTAGCTTCTCCTGAGCCTGTTGCTCTGTCCCCCAGGCTTTTGAAAATTCTGAGTGGTGTTGGCACTGTGCTTGGCAGCTAAGAGTTACTTTCCCCTGCCAGTCACTGTTTTGTGAAGAATATATTTGCCAGTTAACTGTGGCTAACGTGCTTTCATCTCTACAGTATGGATGCAAGCAGGGCATCTCTGAAAGGTGGTACTTAATAAAAGAGAACATGTTGACGAACTTTCCCTCTCAGCTAAGCCTTGTGCTTTTCCCGTGGGCTCCGCTGCAGTGCACATACCCAAATGACCTTGGGATTCGAGCTGAAAAACTGCTGTTTTCTCAATGCCTACTTGGCTTTGGGGCAGAAATTCCATCATTACTCTTATGGCAAAGCCGGGGAGGAGTGTCAAGGGGCGCTGGTGACGTTGCCCTGCAGAGCAATGAGTGGGCAGTGTGTTCTGCAGTTACTAAGCAGCAGTTTGTGGCCCCCACCTTCAGGGCTGCTCGCTCCCCTAGGCTGTTTCATGTCACCTTGCTGGGGTGGCAATGTGGCTGTGCCAGTGCAGGGCTGGAGGAGTGCCCAGCCCTCCTTGTCCCCCAGGCAGGGCTCTGGCATAGCTAATCCCCTGCTGCCAGCTTCCACAAACAGTGTCTTCTAGTGTAAACACAGCTGGGGAAGAAGAGGAAACTTTGTTCTCCAACCTTTTGTGGTAGCGTTCATGCCTACAGCCCCAAGTACTTTCTCTGCTTACATGCCAGAGCAAGTAATAATAGTATTTTTTATTGAAATGGTGATTTTCATCTCCAAGGCTCCCCGCAGATCTGGCTTGTGGTCTGAGGATGGCTCTACCTGGCCAGGGGAACTCCAGGCATGCAGAATGAAGCTGTGGCCCTGGTCTCTACAGTGATTTTGCAAGCATCACCTCCCTGCTGAGTGCCCTGCAGAAAGTTTGGATCTCATCTCACCTGGGGCTGTGCCAGGACCCAAGGGATGTTCCTCAAACTTCACTCTAGGGAGTGGTTGCACCTTGCAGATTTGCCTTTAGCTAAATCTCTGCAACTTTGTGGGTGCTTCAAGACTGCGGTGGCTGAAACCTCTGCTTTCTCTGGTGTCCAAGAAGCCACGCTCAGTGGGGAGCAGCAGGGCTTTTGCCCTAGTGTCCCTCAGTGATGTGGGCTGCCATGTGCATCATCTATGGGAGAGGAAGGCAGGAGGCAGAGGAGCAGAGTCAAACGTGGCCAGGCCACTACAAATAAGAAATGAAATGCTGAAGGTGAGTTTGCAGGAGCTGGAAGCAGGTGCATGATGGGCCAAACAAGTGAGTCACCGAGCAGCAGCTTTGTAAGCAGGAAGGGAGGTGAGGGATGATCACTCCTAAGCTGAACAATTAAGTCCTTTTTAGGTTAAAATAATATTGTTGCATTGGCTTAAGGCTGCAAACAAAGCCGGAGATTGCGTTCCAGTGCTGCGAGCTGAGCTCTTGTTTCATCATGTTATATTTTCCTTCGATATAAGAGATGGAGCAGGGACTGCGGCCCCTGGAGGAGGCGCGGGCGGGATTTCGGGGGCTCAGGGCAGCAGGAGCCAGCCCTGCCCGCCGCGATGCGCGGTACCCGGGATGCGCGGGGCGGGGCCGGGGGGGGCGGGGCGAGGCGCAGCTCGGCGGGCGCGAGGCAGAGCGGCGGTGGCGGCGGCAGGAGCGGCAGCATGGAGCGGGGACTGTGCGTTTTCGGGAATCCCAAGGTGAGGTGGGCGCCCTGCTAGAGGTGCCGGGTTGGGAGCAGGGCATGGCGTGCACCAGGGCTCAGGTGTCGTGCACCGGGGGCGAGAGCCAGGGCAGGCACCGGGGCCGGGAACGAGTCGTGCACCGGGGCTGGGAACGGGAACGGGTCGTGCATCGGGGCTGAGGTGCCGTGCACTGGGGCTGGGGTGCTCTGCGCCGGGGCTGGGAACAGAGCGTGCACCGGGGCTGGGGTGCTCTGCACCGGGGCTGGGAACAGAGCGTGCACCGGGGGTGGGAGCCAGGGCATGCACCGGGGCTGGGAACGGAGCGTGCACCGGGGGTGGGAGCCAGGGCATGCACCGGGGCTGGGAACGGAGTGTGCACCGGGGCTGAGGTGCCCTGCACCGGGGCTGGGAACGGAGCGTGCCCTGGGGCTGGGGTGCCCTCCACCGAGGCTGGGAACGGAGCGTGCACCGGGGCTGGGGTGCCCTGCACCGAGGCTGGGAACGGAGTGTGCACCGGGGCTGGGGTGCCCTGCACCGAGGCTGGTAACGGAGCGTGCACCGGGGCTGAGGTGCCCTGCACCGAGGCTGGAAACGGAGCGTGCACCGGGGCTGGGGTGCCTTGCACCGAGGCTGGGAACGGAGCGTGCACCGGGGCTGGGGTGCCCTACACCGAGGCTGGGAACGGAGCGTGCACCGGGGCTGGGGTGGTGTGCACCGAGGCTGGGAACAGAACGTGCATCGGGGCTTGATAGCCAGGGCATGCACCGGGGCTTGGAGCGGGTCATGTACCGGGGCTGTGCACGGAGCGTGCACCAGGGGTGAGAGCCAGGGCACGCACCGGAGCTAAGGTGCCGTGCACCGGGGCTGGGAGCCGAGCATGCACCGGGGCGGGAGCGGGTCATGCCCGGTGCAGACGGCTGATCCCTGCGGTGTGTCCTGCGGGGCGGTGCCGGCCTAGGTCTGGCTGCTCCCGTAGGGACCTAGAAAGCCAACTCCTCTCCGGGAGACCAGATAGCAGCCTTCCCGTACTGAAAGGGGCTACAGGAAAGCTGGGGAGGGGCTCTTGATCAGGGAGTGCAGGGATAGGAGGAGGGGAATGGTTTTAAGGTAAAAGAGGGGAGATTTAGATTAGATATTAGGAAGAAATTCTTCACGATAAGGGTGATGAGGCACTGGCACAGGGTGCCCAGGGAGGCTGTGGATGCCCCATCCCTGGAGGTGTTCAAGGCCAGGCTTGATGGGGCTTTGAGCACCTGATCCAGTGGGAGGTGTCCCTGCCCATGCCAGGCGGGTTGGAACTGGATGATTTTTAAGGTCCCTTCCAGCCCAAACCATTCTACGATTCTGTGACCCGCTGGAGCTGCCCCAGTGTCCTGCACATCCCACGACCAGAGCAGTGTTAATCTGCCATGGGGCCATCCCAGTGCTGAGCCAGGGACAAGCCCTGGAAGGTCCAGCACTCCAGACGTTGCATTGCCTTGGTCTCCTAGAACAAACATCTCTTGGGTTTGTTTGTTTGTTTGTTGTGTTTGGGGATTTGGTGTTGATGGGGCTTTTGTTTGCTTGTTTGTTTAGGTTTTTTGTGGTGTTTTTTTCTCTTAAACATTTAGTTCAGTTATTCTTCAGATCCCTGAGGTACTGTCTTGGTGACTGCTCTCAGAGGGTGCTTCGGTCTTTCACCATGCACTGTATAAGTGTATCTCAAATGGGATCACACAGTAATATTGTTAATCAGATGATAAAAACATTAAGAAGGAAGAAGATGAAGCAGATGTGGTTAGCAGTGACCCTGTATCTGATGGCAGAGCATTGCACGTACGTTGTGGGCTGGGTAAGCTGGGGAGCAGGTTTTCACTGCCTGGCTTGTCTTTGGGCTCTGACTCTGACTGCCAGGCAGGGTTGGGCTCTTGGTGGGCAGCGAGGGGCAGAGGAAGCCAAGAAAATTGTTGTGAGGGTTGTGTTGGTCCCACTTTGCAAGAACCTGAGTGGTGGCAAGTGCGTGCGGCTTTGGAAGAAGATTGCCTCTGAAAACCTAAACCAGTTGGGTTAGGGGTTTTTTTGTTGCTGCTGTTTACATCTCTTACCACTCCCAAACCATTTATCTCTCAGTCTCAGCTCGCACCAGAAAAGCTTAGTGTACTTGGGAAAGCCTGTGTGCACGGATCTGATCCGTGCTTCATTCCATCGCCGTGGGAGGTTTCCCTCTTGAGGAAGGTGGCCCATGCAATCACAGGCAAGCCTTGATATTGAAATCCAGGGAGCACTGATATCTTCTAATGGTTAAAATCCTTTTGAGGCTACTTTGATCTTGGGAGATGTTGAGGTTTCATCAGCTCCCCTGAGAAAAAAATCTGTTTGTTCACCCCAGTGATTTTAGATTTTTGGTTGAGAGGAGCAAGTTAAGTTCTTCTTTCACTTGTTCTTCTTCCTGCTTTATCAGTGTGGGAGAGTGGGATGCCAAAGAGAGAGACCTGGGAAAAAATGTGCAGGGTTTGGCCACTAAGATGAGGCTTCTGTTGTCTGGTCGCGGGCAAGTACGAGACTGGTTTTCCTGAGTCAGGCAATCCCTTTCAGTCCTGTGAACCTGCTAAGTCAGGCTTGGGGAAAAAAAATGGGTCTGAAGTCAGTTAATGATCCCTATTCATTCCCCTGGACCCTCTGCCATTGGGAACGACCAGTTTTGTGTTCTAGAGATGTTTCTGGTAACTGGAGCAGCTTCGAGCTCCAGCTGAATGCGAGGCCGGGGCTGCCTCAGTGTTTTTCAGGAATTCGCTGGCTCCCGACGACTGCAGTGGATGAACAGGGAGCTGCTGGGGCTGCCGGAGGGCGACTTTGAACCCTGCTTATCATAGGCAATAAAAGAGCAGAAAAAACTGCTGTTTCTTGGATGCCAATCATCAGCCTCTTCCCTCTCTGCTACAACCAGAGCAGAGATGGTGCCCTCACTCACTGCTGGCTCCTCTACCCACAGGCCAGCCTGAGCTCAGGGGCTTCGGGTCACTTGGCTCTTGTCCTGCAGTCCCATGTGCCCTGAGCCACGTTGTGGGAAGCAGGATGGGAAGGGGGGCTTCTGGGGTCGGCCCTGCACCCTCCCAGCAGCTGGGATAGCTCTCCTGCTGGATGCTTGTTTCCAAAATCAGCTCGGGTTGTGCTGGGCAGATGTTCCTGCAAGCCCTCCCGGGACACAGTGTGTGAGCCTGTCCCAAGGGAGGCTCTTGTCTCATACCTGGGAACTAGGAGAGATGGCCAGAACTGGCTACAGCTGTGTGTCCTGTCAATGCTTAGGAGGACACCTGGTGACTAAATCCAAATGGCACCAGAGGTGCTTGCTCTCTTGCAAAGCGTTGGCCATACCCAGGGTTGTTTGGGTGGTTGTCCTGCCCTGCTGCTTGTCACACTGCAGCCACCCCCTGCTCAGGACAGACCTGCCCATCTGTGCCAAGGTATTTGCCTTGGGTGCAAAACTCAATAAATCAGTAAATAAAATGGAAATATAAAAAAGGTGATCCTGATTGTGGGGCGCGCAAGCGCAGGAAGGTGTGCCCAGGATATTTTCTTTAGCGCTTCTTGTGCACAACCTGACCCCTGACTGTCTTGGCACAGGTCAAAGCCTGGTGCTGCAGGGGCGCCATCACCTGTTAACAGCACTGGGATCTCGTACCGAGGTCATTGGGGGCTGAGTGGTTGGTGCCGGGGGAATGGTACTAAAGGCTGCTCGGCACGGGAGCATCCTCCTCCTCAGCCATCAAAGCCGCGTATCGTATGAATGCTTCTCTAGAAAGCACCAATATTTCTTGCAGTGGAGCAGTGGGTGGGTCTTGTAGTCTCCCATGTTTCCCTTTGAGAGGCTCAAACCTTGAAGTGTATGGCAGATTTGTCTCAAAACCACATTTGAGAGTATTGTCAGGGTTGAGGGTAATACCATGTCTCTTCCACTTTGCATCCCTCTTGATCTGGTCTCACCTTTTGCATCTAAATGAGTGTTTGTGGTGAGTTTATGAAGAGGAGAACTTGGCTTCCGACACCTCACTTTTGTCAAGCAGATGTTTGGGGGGCGTAATTCATGCTCTTTGCAGTGGTTGGCATCCCTCTTATCTCTTGTCGAATTTTGATCTCTATAAATGTTTTCTTGCTGTGTGTATCTAACATTTAACAAATGGCAGCTGTAATTACTCCTTCAGTTATTGAAATCAATAAACTTTATCACCTTTTAATGTGCTGATAAATAATGCTGGGCAAAGTCACTTCTAAAGGTTTTAAAGTGATGCAACTCTAGTGGCTGCCTTGATTATCTATTAACATCTGCTGGAAACCACCAAAATAAAAGGTAAGGGTGGTGTTATCTTTACTGTGGCGTGAGGGCTGACTTTGCTCATTGTATACATTTAAAAAAATATCCTAAATCCACCTAATACAGGAATTCCCACAAATGCTTTAGCTCGGGTGGTACTTTTTGTACCACATAATAAGCGAAGTGAGCAGCTATCTGCTCTGCCATGGTCCACTGAGCAAACTGTAGAGTAATAGAGAAATTCTGTTGGATTGACTGTTACTGGAAATAGTTTGAATGTTTGGTTAACTTTTTCCTCTCAATTTCACTAAATTGAAAATAATCAGACTCAATCTTTGAACAGAGCATATTTGTTTGAAGTACCTCATTTTGTGTTCAAGTTTATTTTTGGAGCCTATAAAGTTTTAAAGAAAACGTTATAGTATTTTCAGAAAAGTCAAGCCAGGGCCCTTACAACTTCTCCTTTTGGTTTTTTTGAGCAGAACCAATCTGCTGATGGCTGCGCTAACGAGTCACGTGCCATGTTCGAGCTGAAACTTTTTTTGCATAAAAATGAAAAGCGCTCAGTTTGCTCTGACAGCCTTGCTGCGCATTGTCTCTGCTGAGGATGCAGTTTATGGCCAGTAATGTCTTTTGAACACCTCCCTCTGGCTTTCGACCACTTCTCAGTAAAAATCAGAGATTTTATTGAATTGCACTATGTTTTTTGATGCTCTGGCTGGCGGTCAGTGAATTCGCGCTCGGCTGTGTTGCTGCGGAGGGGCAGAAGAAGGGCTTGAAGTGTGGCTGTGCAAAGGTGGCCCTGAGGGTCCTTGCTGCAGCTGGGGGAAGAGCTGAGCTTCTGTGCCAGGAAAACATTTAAAAACTCTGCTGCTTTCTCATTCTGTACCAGAACAACTGTTACCACATCCAGGTTTGATGTGAAAAAGGAAGGCAGGCACTGCTGGTCCTCGCATGGCTGAAGGCTCCAGTGCTGGTGCAGCCTGTGGTGCTGTTCGGATCCTGGACCAAGTGTCAAGATTCCCATGTAATCTGTGCGCTCGGGCTTCCTCTCCAAATAAACTGGAGGACTTGGAGTGGAAGACCACGTGTGCCTCGTGCCAAGGAGCAGAACCCTGGAAGAGGTGCTGGGCTGCTGTGTTCTTATTTCTGCTTGCTCAGGCATGATCTCCTGGAGCCCCAGTTAGGAGAAAACTCTTTTATCTTTATCTGGGCGCTTTCCTTGACTGAAAACAAGGTCACGTCACCCACTAGTATCTGGAAAAGGCTTGTGCTTTGTTTACCCAAAACAAACACGCAGGAAGAGAGCTGCAGCGTAATCTGCAATGAGCAGCCTCCGGTGGACGGACCTGGAAACCTGCGGGCTCTGCGAGCAAGGTGCCTGGGGCAGCTGAGCTGCTTGGTTGTGCCTCTGCTGATTGCATCCTTATCTAGAGCTGACTCTTGGTGGAGACCCTTGTAAGATGCACCTTTACTTCTTCACTTGAATGTTCTCTGGTAATCTGAATAGCCCAGATTAATTCCCAGCTGCAGAAAGCCACCCCCCAAGCACAGATCTTGAGGAACCCCACAGAGTTGGGTTGAGGAGCATTGCACAAGAGCTTCTTAGCACTTAGTGTGGGTCTCTCCAGACCCAATGCATGGCATTGGAGGAAGAGCCTGTTGCTGATATTGGAGAGGACCTTTACAAGCATCTTGCCTGCAGCTGTGGCAGAATGAGGTGGCTTGCATGGGTGAAGGACACCACTGGATTTGCTTTCTCATTGATGGACGTGTCACGTTGGGGTGTTCTTGTGGGAAATGCTTGAGAAATGCTTGGGGTGAGAAACCCAGTAGGTTTGGGTTGCTTGTTTTTTATATGCAGCATGAGTGAGTTTCAAGCCTATAACTCCATCAGAAGGTCACAAGGGCTGTTGAAAACTTCAAGAAATGGAGCTTGCATGGTTTTGAAATGGGAATCAGAGCTCAAGAGTGGAAAATGTGCCAAGCATCCACATCTGGCGATGCAGATCATTTCCATAGAGTGTTATTTTATCTGCTGCTTCTCGGACATTTAGTCCTTATAAGCAGGATTGCATAACTCGAGGTGGGGGGAAAGATCAGGCTTTACCCTTTTAAAATCTTCATCCCTTCAGATTCAGATCGTGTCTTAAGGGTAGAAGTGACAGGAATATCTTTTTACAACCTGTTAGCAGTGGTGTCTGTGACCCAGAGCCAGCTGATGGCAGCAGTGCAGGATCAGTAGTTCAAGCTGCCCTGATCCTGGTACCTGCATTTTGCATCCCACCGATGCACATTTCAGTGGTAGCTTCATGGCCATCCTACGCAGATGACCCAAACCCAAGCATTGTCCCAGCCCAGCAGTGATGGCCTTTTGCAGCAGAAGCAATCAATTAAAACCCTGACTGTGAGTCAGAAGATGAGTGTCTGCCTGCATGGGCTGCAGGAGGGGGTGGCAATGGGAGCAAGCTCCTGGGCATCAGTGCCCGTCCCAGAGATGGACACCGCCAGCTCCACACCAGGAGCTGTGCTGGTGGCATTGAGCTCACACCAGCTGCTCGTGGACGCTTCATAGGCGGGTGAACGGATCTTGAGGTGGACAGTTGTGTGTTGCTCTGCTTGTAGGGACTGCTTTCTCATTTTCTTCCAGTTCCTTGTAGTTATTGTTTGATACATACCCCAACGCTAGAAGGTTTGTGGGTTTTAATTAGTAACCCTGAGCGGTTTAGTTATCCATGCAAATGGATCCATGTTCTGAATGCTACCCAATCCTTACACTCAGCATCCTGCAGCACTCGCCCACATAGGAAAATTTGCCCAATGTCATCACTCACAAGAACTTTGTGTATTAAGTTGCTGCTCTATGGTTTCATTAAAAAAACAAATATGTATTTTGTAGGCTGTTCCATTGCTTAAAAGAAAACAGTTCTGGACATAAGAAGACTTAGCTGAAAGATTTCACAGCTAATATTTTCCTTCCCTCTTCAACTTCCAAATCACATTTATCATGTTCTTCCAAAAACCTCAGCTGCCTAATAGAAAAACACTTGGAGCTCTTTCTCCAAAATCTATTATTTCAGCAACAGTTGGGAAACAGGGTTTCAGAGTGAAGAGATCTGAGTTACTGTCCTATTCTTAATGAGTTGAAATTTAAGTGTTTTATTTTGGAACCAGCTCGTTCGCTCTATGGGGCAACTCTTGTGCTTTTTATTTGTTACTGCGCCTTGTACCCTGGCACTGACTCCATGTATAGGATTACAAAGCCAGTAAGTGCTGATAACACCAAGTAATTAACAATATATCAGGAGCTGATTCGTGGAAGTGAAGTCAAAGTTTTTGTGTAATGACTCTTAGCAAATTAGCTAATTGATTAATTTGAGAAGGAGGAAGCTGGAAAGCAAAGGTGTCTGAGGTTTGCTTTTGTTCAGTCTTCCCAAACTCTAAACCGTGCAAGCTAAATAAAGATGAGGCAGCTCCTGAAAATTATTGGAAGCAGAATAAATTTCTGAAGATCCATTACATTTGAGCTGCAGCAGCAATAAGAAAATATTTAGACAATACTTAGATATTGAAAAATAAACTTACAATGATGATATTTTAAAAGTGGTTTCGTGCTTTCTTGTCATGACTATGTCCCTGTATTGGGTGCTTTTGTACCCTTGCTAGCACCAGCTGCTAATCTTTAAACTTCTGCTGCAGCTCTAAGGATACCTCACCGATTTCTCTTTATCTCATTGCAGGTAGAGCTTCACGTCCACCTGGATGGAGCCATTAGACCAGAAACCATCTTGCACTTTGGCAGGTGAGTTGGGGTGTGGGGAGGAAGGCTTTGGGAGCTGCAGTTCAAAAGCATCATCCCTTCTGCTTGTCCAGTTCTCTGACAGAAGAGCTTGTGCTGGCAGGCTGGGAAAGCTCTCTCCCTCGCTGTGCAGGCAGCGAGCCTTGCTGGTGCCGGTCTCATCTCTGCACAGATGGATTCTCTGGCTGCGCAGTGCGAGAATGTTGAGCACATCCAGTGCTGAAGCAGGGCTGTGCTGGTAGCAGGAGCTTGAATGAGGTGGTCCTGAGTCCTGTAAGCCGAGCGAGCTAAGAGGAGCCATTGTGAGAAAAGTACAGAAGATGTCTTATAGACAGAGCTGTCTGCCTTTGAAGTGTATCCAGGATGCAGCACAGTCAGAGTATTCTCATTTCTTTTTCTGCATTCCTAATTGCAAAAGCGAGTGGAATGAAAGCAGACAGGGAGCATCTCCTCGGTGGTGGTGCTGTACCACGGTCTTGGGTAGCAGCTTGGGTGCTGCTCCCTGCCCTGCTGCCGTGTGCCTTTGAACCCCAGGCTGCCTGCCTGGTGCCAGCAGTCGAGGAGTGGTGCTTGTGTGGGGGGTGACCCAGGAAACGTTTGGCAGTGACTTAAAGAGAGGTTGTTTCCTTGACAGAGCCCACATGCATCTTCTTGCTCCAGCGTAGCTTGTGTGTGGAGCACCAGGGTAAATGATTAACTGGGGCAAGGACCTGGCTCCCATGGTTGTAAGCAACATAAACATAAGACTTCTTCCAGCTGTCTCTATCCAGAAAGCTAATGGAGACCAGCAGATACCTTCACATCAAGAAAGTGGCAAGCTTGAAGATTTTGGGAAACAGCTCTTTGGCACAGCTCTGGTACTTTGGGGAGGAAATCAGTTCTGAGAAGATGAGAAGTGGTTCTGGCATCCTCTGAGCCCAGAAGACTCCAAGGCAGTTCAATCCTAGGGGGAGATACTGTTTTGGAAGTAGCTATTTCTGCAGGAAGTGGCCAGAATTTTGCAGTGTAGCCAGAGTAAGGAGGATGGATTGGAGATGTCCATCTCATTCATTGCATGGTGAGCTGAGTCAGGGTTCCTGCTGGCTGCTGGTGGGCTGCAGGGCTGGAATACAAGTCCTGATAGGCAGAACAGTCAGTGCTGGCTCCCTGGGGCTCTGCTGGGTCCCTTCTGCCAGCAAAGGACAAATGCTGGTGTAGTCCCCAGGCAGGACTATAAGAGCCCTGAGGCCCAGAAGGCACCAGCCATCCGAGGATCCTGTGCCCCTTTCTTGCTTAGGACAGAAACTTTCGTTGCCCAAGTGTGTGCTGAGTTAATTCTTATTTTTAAACAGCCCTGGCATCCCCCGGAGCTGCCAGCCCTTGGGTGGAGCAAGGCTGTGCTATTCATGGGCTATAAAACTAGCCCTCACACAAACGTAAAAGCAACAGGGCAGTGTAGGAGACTGTTGGGGCTTGCCTTAATAACCTCACCCTGGACAGAGAAAGCTGCTTGTGGTCTATTTTTAAAGGTAAAGAGCTGGAAATAAATTTGCCAGGTGGTGGCTGAGCATATGCAAATGACCTGAGGCTGCTGGGATGCACAAGTGCCCTGGGAAAGTGGCTGAGCTCAGATGTTGTTAGAAACTTTGGCTCCAATTCTGTCAGGTCTGGGTCAGGCTTTGCATTCCCCCCCTGCCCAGCCAAAGGGTTTAGAGCCGTGGTAGATGTCTCACAGGACTGCTGGGTGTCCCTGGGAGAGGTGCCCTCTCTGCGGTGGGATAGTGTGTCCCACAGCTGCAGGCAGGCTGCAGAGGTGCCAGCAGGCATGAGAACCTTCCCCTGGGCAGCTTTGCTGTGGGAAGGCTACCAGGCAGATTGGATGGGGTGGCAGCAGCTCCCAAAGCCACTCTAGCAAGATCCACCAGACCCCCTCAGCCAGCATCTCTGCGCTGTAGATAATCCCAAAGCGCTGTTGCTGCTGGCTGCGTGGAGGCAATCCCTTGGGAGGAACACGGAGAAGGTCAGGGGAATGGCTTTGCTGTTGGAAACTTTCACTGGGAAGGTGGAGGAAGATGCGGGCAGGTCCCTGGAGCAGAGACCAATGTGACAGTGCCATGGAAAGGGCAAGGCAGGGAGGAAAACTGATGCGTTGGCAGTGGTGAATGTCCCCTGCCAAGTGCCAGCAGGTGACTCTGCACAGATCGCACGTGAAAGCTGAGTGTGGGGCTGGTTTCCTTCCTGGCCAAGCAGAGAATGAGCAATGTTTACTGGGCTCAGGAGTGTGGTCGTTTGGGCTGCTTCCCTGTGGATTGCTCATGGGGACGGCTGCTGGCATCAGAATGCTAAATCTCTCTGTGGTGTTTTGTCTCTATTAGCAGAGAGATCCATCAATCAGCTGCAATTGAGGCAGGAGAGAGGATTAAAAACAAATGTGTAGTTATTATTTCTACTTTAGTTTGGCATTCGTGGAGAGAGTGACAGCCTGTGGGCTGTGAGCGGCGAAGCTACCTGGGAAGCATGCAGCGTTCTTGGCTCACAGTCCCCTTGAGCCTGCTGTCACCCCACTGGGGACACCTCCACCCAGGATTCCAGGTGCTCCAGGGACAAACAGCCTCTTCCCTCTTGGAAGAGTTTAAGTGGGCTTTACCATCTCCAGCCCTTTGGTGAGAGCAGTTGTTAGGACTACCAATTGCTCCTGCGTAGGAGGTGTCCCCATCAGAGAAGATACCACCACAGTGGTGGGTTTGGGAACCAGCTGGCTTGCAGGAGCTGCCAGCATTGAGCCCACGAGCTGTGACACTTTCACATGTTTGATCCTGGGCCTGGGAGCATCTCCATGATTTTTCAAGACTTCAAGCGTACGTAGTGGAAATCAGCTTTCCTAAAGAATTTTGGCAACTCTGCTGCTTCATCTAGGAGGTGCCAAGAAATAACCCAGAGCCCCTTTGCACAAACTCCTCCTTAAGCTTAGAATGTGCTCTGTTCTTGCTGGTTCAGTCTGGGCTTGTATGTAGATCTATTTGTGCTTTGCCTGTATTTTGGATTGCTTTCCTTCTCCCTGGAATTCAGGCCTGCATCTTCGAGGAGGCTTTTGAAGGACAACTTGTGCCATATCTTTTCCATGAAGACATGGAGGTTAATGCTGCCAGCTCGGGGTTTGATTGCTGTATGGAATGGACTAATTAAACATGTGATAGCCTTCCCTGTCAGTAACGTGGCTTTATTTCCAGGAAAAGAGGGGTTCCTCTCCCCGGGAGCACTGTGGATGACCTCCTGAAGCATGTCAGCTATAAAACTCCGTTGACACTTACCCAGTTTCTAGAGAAGTTTAATCACTACATGCCTGCCATTGCGTAAGTACCTTACGTTTTACTTCTTCCCCCTCAGCCCTTGGCTGGATCTCTTGGCTAACGTTGCTCAGCCGTGGAGGTCACCTTGCCTGTCACCGGTGTGCCCTGAGGGTGACAAGTCCCAGTGATGGGTTCCGTTGCCGTCCTTGCAGGGGTGACCGTGAGGCGGTGAGGAGGATTGCGTACGAGCTCGTGGAAACAAAAGCAAAAGAAGGTGTCATCTACGTGGAGGTCCGATACAGCCCTCACCTCCTGGCCAACTGCCGTGTGGATCCCATTCCCTGGGGCCAAACTGAGTAAGTGATCCCACCGTGCCAGGGAGCCGGTGGGTGGCCAGTTGGGATGGAGAAACCAGATCCTTCATTGGTCAGCCACAGAATCTGGTATAACCAAACTTCCTCTCTCCAACACAGCGAGCACTGGGACTCTTCCACCTCTCTTACCCATCAACAGGATTTTTCCTCTTACAACATCTCTGTGTGCTGCTGTGTTTTAGCATCCCTTGCTTTGGGCACCCAGTCTACATGTGCAGAGCAGCTGTGCTTAAACTTCTGGCTGGAGCCCATCTCTGTGCAAGGGAAGGCAGCGTTCAGATGTGAATTGCCTGCCCGCAAAATGTGAATTTGAGATGGTGGGCAATGTTGGAGGAGGGTCACGATCCAATCCCTTCTTTGGGCGTCATCCCTGCTGTGATGTGTGCCTCTTATTAAGTCAGTGCTGGGCTCTGTGGCCCCTTGCAAAACATGCTGTTATGGACATGGAGCTCCTGTGCTCGTCACTGCCCAGCTGCAGGCTTTTGTGTGCTCTAATGAGATGCTCTGGCAAGGAGTGCGTTCCTCTGCTGGGGCAGGGTTGGTGTCCAGTTCTCTGAGGCTTTTCTAAATCTTACTATCATCTTTGCGTGCTTTTGTGCCAAACATCTTGTAAATCCAGGTGTGGCATGTGTGCAAAATGTACTCTTCAGCTCTGGGTGATCTTGGGTTCCTCTGGATCTTAAGGCGAGCGGGAGCCCAGGCAGCCTGGGTTTTGTGGGGGGTGTCCTGTGGGGATGCTGGGCTGGACTTGTGGCTCCTGCCTGCTTTCCTGATTGGTATCTGTCCTCTTGCTGATGGCTTTCCTTCCCTGCAGGGGAGACCTCACTCCAGACGAAGTCGTTAACCTCGTAAATCAGGGACTACAGGATGGAGAAAGGGATTTCCGCATCAAAGCCAGGTCTATTCTATGCTGCATGCGCCATATGCCAAGTAATGTATTGCAGCTGCCCTGCTGCTCTGCTCCCTTTCCCTGACGCGTGGCGGGGGGTGATGTCCCCTGGGTTCTGCAGGGAAAGCCCTCGTCCCATGGCCCTGGGTGCGATGTGGGACCCGGGAGTGCTGAGGTTTTCTTAGTGGAGGTCCTCTACTTCCTTCGCTATGGGGAAAGGGTCAGCTGGATGTGAGAGCTGGGGTCTGTGGGTACAACCAGTTATCTGAAAGATCTTGCTAGAGAGACAAAGTGGGCTCTCCTCTGCTCTCCTAGGGGAGGTGTGGTTTCAGCTCTTTCCAGTGTTTCACTGGGCTGCTGAGATTTGTGAGCATCTTTCCCAGTCTGAACTTGATTGTGAGACAGTAGCTGTCTTACATAAAGACTTTGTTATGAATATCTCCATATTTCCACGAGAGTTTTAGGTAGGCTTAGCAGGGTAGATGATGAAAGGATTTTGGTAATGAGTACACGGTTCATTTGTGTATAGAAGTGTGAAAAATTATATTCTTGGAAACTGGGAGATTTGAGAGTGGGGTTTTTTCCTACCTACACAAGCAACACCAAACAATACTTTGAAAACTTGATGCTTAAATTTCTGCTTTCTAGGAAGATAACACTTTTCTTTGTAGAAACCGGAAAGCTATAGGGCAGTGTGTCTGCAGTTACAGTCCCTGTAAATGCCCAAGTGGGAAAGGCAGAAGGTGGCGGGAGCAAACCCAGGGCATGTGCAGCTTGTGCTTGCACAGCAGGAGGGGTTGCTTGTGCAGCCATCTGAGCTGGCATTTTCATGGCTCTGTCCCCGGGCACCAGCTCTTACCCAAACTTAGCGATGCACCCGATACTTTAGTGCCACATTTAGTGCTGCACAGTGGGAAGCAAACATGTAGTTTATGAAGTGTTGAGCAGAGATGCCAGCCAGAACCAGCTCGTATTAAACTTGTTAATAAAATAACGGCTCTAATGTGGCGAGTTGGAAGCAGGTGAGTGAAAAAGGGAGGTGAAATTGCACACGTTTTCTTATGTGATCGTATGATTTGGGGATTCTACATGCCCAGCAGGTGCCTGTTAATTACTAGCACTGCAATTTATCTGTTTCTTGGCCTTTTTGCTCAGGGTAAGTGCTGTGTGAGCTAGTATCTGCCTGCCCTTTCTCAGAGGTTATCTATCCTGATCAGAGATAACGCTGAAGCAGTTGTCGCTCAAGTAGTTGTTCGGTCATTTGTTACTCTCTCTTTCGCTGATGCCAAAAGGATAAAACCTTAGGAGTGTTGAAGGTCACCTTCCAGCCCAGCTCCTTCCCACCAGGAGTAGCATTGGAGTGGGGAGGAGGGGAATCAAGGATGCTCTGCAACAGGACATTTGGGCCCCCTAGAGATCCCTTGCAGCCCAAACTCCTCCGTGACACAACACGTCCAGTGCTCCAGTTCTTCCCTTTCCCTCCCCTTTCGCAGCCTGGGATGAGGTGTGAGCTCGGGAGCAAGCTGAGGGGTTTTCCTACACTTACCTTTAGCTTAATCACCATGTTTGAAGGTCTGTTTTCTTTTTTTTTCCCCGCTCAAAGTGAACAGAAGAACACAATGAGAGCAGTTTTATAGCTGGTAAATGCATTTGATTTCCCTTTCATTGGCAATGGACTAATGAGGTGGCAGCTTTTATTTGCCTGAAGATGACAGACCTTTCTAGGAGTTTGTTAGCTTTCTTTTTGAGCATCAAACGTTAGGGAAGACTGAAGAATATAGCTCTAGCCTTCTAGTTATAGGACCAGGATTTGTTTAGAAAAATCATGAGGCTGTGACCCAAATGCTTTCTCCTGAACCCTGGCACTGTCTCTTCCAGGCTGGTCTCCAGAGGTGGTGGAGCTCTGCAAGAAGTATCAAAACAACTCTGTGGTGGCCATCGACCTGGCTGGGGATGAGTCCCTGAAGGTGAACAATTCCTCTGAGCATAAGGCAGCTTACGAGGTTTGTTGAAAAATTCTTAAAAGAAATTATAATAAAAAACATTTATTGAGGGGATGTGCATGAGGGGACAGGCTGAACATTATTCAGATTGCAAATAACTGAGATAGCTTAAAAATTGGTTGCAGCTGTTAAGAATGTTCAGCTAATAAGCAAAAGTATTTGTTTATTTTTCCTAAGTGATTAATATCGGGTATCATTGCTTAAACATGACCTTAGAGCTACCCCATAGCACTGAGTGTGATGCCGTGGCTTGGAGTCTATGTGCCCCTGGGAGCAGCCAGCTGGAGGAGTCTGGAGAAAGCACAGTCAAGGGTGGAAGAGACTGGCTTTTCCAGTCTGGCTGAAATCACCTGAGGAGCAGAGAAGAAATGGCACCTTTGAAGTGCTTTTATCTGATTATCTCAAATGCAGGCGCTGAGATCTCAGGAGGCTCAATGGGAAGCTTCGCCCCTCATATCTCTTTCCTAGTGGGAGTTTGGAGTTGTTGGTCCCCTGCGTCAGTGGGAGAGGAGGTTGTGCACAATTGCTGCCAAAAAAGATGTTGGTTTGGAGCAGCACTCAGGGCTGAAGCAACACAGGGCTTTCCTGGGGTCTTGGCCCTATCAGCAGGAGCTGATGCAAGGTCTGCCAGTGCAGCTGCACCCTGCTGGGTGAACCGAGTGGTTATAAACTGACAGGAGGGCACAGGGGGGGTTGTTAACTGATGGGCAGGTGTGTCTCATCCTGCCCCTGTGCCGGCAGTCCAGACCCCTCTGTCTGGAGGATGTGTCTTGTCCCTGTGCTGGGGACTTGCCCAGGCTCTGAAATGCTGGAACAAACCCCACTCCTGACCGTTGTCTCCTTTTAGCCTGCCTGGCAGGGAACTGCTTCCCCATAAATACTGCTGCTATGCTCTGTGGGATACGTAATGCATCCAGAGAAATCTGAGAGACTTATGATTCCCTTTGGCTCAAACATGTTGTGCCTGAGAGCTGCTGGAGGGGAGAGAGCAGTTAAGGGTGAAAACCTGACTGAGACCCCTTGGGCAGAAGTGTGCACTCCAGGAGCTCAGGACTACCATGTCCAAGGAGGCAGCAATCTTTGGAGGAGAAGACGACAAGGGAAGAACCATGTGTCCTTGGGCAATTGGGTTGAAAAAGGGATTAAACCTCCAGGGAAGATGTGCCCATGGATGGATATGGGGGGAATCAGGAGGGTTAGTGAGAAGTCCTGCCACATGTGGCATTCCTGACCCCTCAGCTTGTATCTCCAACTCCTGTTGGGGTAGTTAGGGATGCCTGTTCTGGGAGAGGAGGAAGAAGAGTTTCTGGCTTGTCTTCATCCCACGTAGAAACAAATGGAAGATCTCAGTGCTGGTGTGAGTCTGTCTGTCTTCTCGGTCTGGTGCTTTGGCCAGAGGGACTTTGTTGTTGTAAAAAAAAAAAAATCAGCTGTTCTGCAAAAATCAACACATGCTTCAATGTAGGGAGCACAGAGCACCTTTCAGGTCAAGGCACCCAGGGCTTTTCTGTAGCTGCCCCAGGTGAAGCCTGGTCTGACCTTTGCTGGGCCTGGCTGTGCAGCACACAAGGAGCTGAAAATTAAAGTAACTGAAAAGAATCATGGGTGAGGAGCCCTGACGGAGTGCCTCGAGGACCGTCAGCTGTGAGACGGGGCTTGCAGCCTGGCTGCCACTGCCGGCTGGGTGGCGCTTTTCCAGCAAGGCAGGAGCCAGGCTTCCCTTGAGGCTGTGTGGCTTCCCAAAGCCTGGGTGGTCTGTGGTCACCCTGGCAAGGGTTTTCTTGGCATGGCCATGGAGACCACCTCAAAGCAGCCCCAAAACTGCACCCACAGGCTTCTTCTGGCTGGGCTGCCTCCATCCCCAGCCCCTTACAGGAGGGAGGCTCTCCATGGCTGAGCATTGCTTCATCTCCGCCATGGGGCATTTAAACTCTCACACTTGGCTGCAGCAACCAAAAAGGTAGAAGTTTCAAAGTCAGGAATTGTTGCCAGGTTCATGCAGAAGGGCAACGGGAGTTTGCTGCTGTCTGGGGAGGAGACAGCGGTGAGCTCACAGGTATTAAAAGACCCCGGAGGAGTCTGGCTGGGCACTAGGGGAAGGTAACTGCGCTTCCTAAGTTTCTCTGCCTTTGGCATTACCAAGCTTGCAGGCTGTGTGCACTCTTGGGGTGCAGCCTCACGGTTTGGGGGCTCTTCATGCTGAACCCTGTTTCTCCTGCTTGCTGTGCCTCTGAGGGCAGTGCCAGGTGCCCTTGCTGCAGGTGATGGGATAGGAACATGTCCTCCCTTGCTTTGCAGGAAGCTGAAAGATGTGGGATTCATCGCACCGTCCATGCTGGGGAGGCCGGCCCGGCTGCCATGATCAAGGAGGTACAAGGAGCTCTTGGCCTGGGGCACGGAGTGGGAGGGAGAGGGGCAGGGGTGGGAAGTGCCCCTGCATCCCCTGCAGCAGGGAGAGAGAAGCCCAGGTCCTCTCTGTATTCATAGCAGAGGAAATTCTGGGGACCCAGGCAGAGATCTGGCTGTGACGGCTCTGGTATCCTCCCCGGAGCAGGCTGTACCCGTGGTGGGGCAGCGATTTCTGGGCAGATGGGAGCTGAGCTTTACTCAGTGGCTGTACGTGGTTTTTTCATGTTCTCTAGGCAGTTTATCTCCTGAAGGCCGAGCGCATTGGCCATGGCTACCACGTCCTGGAGGACCCGGAGCTCTACAAGGAGCTGTTGAGAGCAAAGATGCATTTTGAGGTAAGGATATTTGGTGGGAGGGTTACAGCCAGGTAGCTGCTGTCTGAGTGGAAAATCCACCCTCACCTGGACTGTGTGACAGCCAGAGACACAACTGACACCTGAGCACTGGTATTGCTATTGTACTTGGATGACTGAAGCTCCACAGCAAAAATGGTGGTGACACCTGGCTGTTTGCTGGAATCCTTGCTGCAAGCACAGCTGCTTGCAGATGTTTAGCAGAGAAAAATGGATCCTGTTCTGGCTGAGGATAAATTTTGTGCAGCTTGTTCACTAATTTATATACCTCAAGCCTGCAGGCTTCTCCTGCAAAGCAAGCTGTTGCGTTGGAACCTGTCTGGGTGGAGGGTGGACCTGCCTTGGAACTACTGTGCATAGGCAAATTTCCTTGACTTTCCCCCAGAATGTGTGTCCAACTAATATATGGAATAGAAGTGTATATACTTAATGCCAGGGGTTTCTTAGCGCTGGTTGACACATGGTAGGTGGCTGACTGGCCATGGGAAGTATCCCACCGGCTCCTGCTGCTGTGGGCACTTCACATCCATGTGCTGGGATGTGTGCCGGTCGATCGGAGCAGCGCAGAGGGGTAGCTGTGAACAAAGCTCTAAACCTATATCTGGCTTTACCAGCGTTGTTATCTGTGTACGCAGCTGGGGTTCAGATCTGTGTGGTTGATTCTGGGTTTTGTGTTTAACTCCTCCAAACAGGTCTGCCCTTGGTCCAGTTATCTCACTGGAGCATGTCTTCCGGACTTCGGGAAACACCCCGTAGCACAGTAAGACTTTCTTAAACAACCAGGATTATAGCTGCTTTATTGCTTTACAAAGGTAACACACATCTGACTGCTTAAGAAAACGTGGTGCATCCTCGTCTGTTGGCACAGAAGGGGCATGGGGAGTCCCTCGGGGAGGCTGTCTTGTCCCTCCTGTCCCTCCCTGTGCTGTTGGGCGCAAGGTGCTGCACGCCGGCCGTTAGCCCTAGTTTGTGGGTGAGTGAGGTTGCTGGACCTCTAGGTAAGAGATAGCCTGCTCCTTGCTGCACCGGAGAAGCAGACAGTGCAGAGCAGTGGTGGGACAAGCCAAGCCCTGTGTCTGTGCCTGGCTCTGCAAGCTGCAGGGAGAGCTATGAGGTCTGCCTTTCTACTGTGTTTTCCCCTGAGAAATGCACACCTGGTGCTGCATCCAGTGTTTTACCCACCAGTTCAACCAGATTTCCTTACAGATTTCGGAAGGATCGAGCTAACTTTTCTATAAACACGGATGACCCTCTCATCTTTAACTCCAGTATTGACAAGGATTACAGTATAGTGAAGGACTATATGGGCTTCACTGAAGAGGAGTTCAAGAGAGTGGTAAGTTGACCTCGGCTGGGTGCTCTGCCGATGTCCTGGGTGCAGCCCAGAAAAAACTGCTGATTTTTCTTGATAAGCTGAAGAGTTTTCAACAGAAACCAGAACTGCCTTGTAAGCAGGAGGCTGAGGAGGGCTGTGGAGCTGGCTGGAGGGGGATGTTGGGAGCTGTTGAGAGTTTGACTTCCCTGGTTACCAACCAAACCTTTCCTACTTTGCTGTGAGAGTCATGCTCATCACTTTCACCTGTGTGTCTTCAGAGATAGCTGCTTGGATTGAGAAGTGCAGGATGCACTTTACAAGAGAGCATTGGTCCTGCTGTCAGCTCTGGCTAGAGGAACAAGTCCCTTTCTCCTACCGACATCACTTTCTGGGTCTGGAAGGTGGAACAAGGACAGCTTTGAACTCTAGGATCCTGGATCCACAGCTGTTCTGCTGGCAGCTGTCCTCTCCTGCTCTGGCAAAAGCCGAGCCGTTCTGTGTAATAACAAAAGGTCCCTGCACACGATGGACAAGCAGGTTACATTGCACAGCCAGGCTGTGTCCCAGCAGCAGCACATCAGCTGCCACCACTGTTGTGCCAGGAGAGGCTCTTGTCCACAGGAGACTGGGAGTGTAGGGGCAGGTCTAAAGTGCGTGTCCTAAAAACTCCAAAGTATTTAAAGACGATGGCTTTGGGCCTGCCTTGTCTCTTGGGACTGTTGCTTGGGACGGGCAGAGCAGTTGCCCTGTAAAAAGAGGCTTTGGAAATGAATGAGTGGAAACATTACACTGTCCCTCACCTGCTGCTGCACACAGCCAGAAGTTTGAGCATGCACAACCACATGTTCATGTCTGACGAGTCTTAATGTCTCGCTTGTCTTTTCCCTCTGCCTCCCCAGAACATCAATGCAGCTCAGTCCAGCTTCTTACCCGAGAAAGAAAAGCAGGAGCTGCTGGACACACTGTATGCAGCCTATGGGATGGTGCCCAACGCGTCCTGACCTGTCCCTGCGAGCCAGCGAGGAGCAGTGGCCCTTCTTCATTTGTGCTTGACCTCTCCTCTGTGCTAGTGGGAGCACCAGGAGAAGGTGCCTGGAGTGCCTCTATTACTGGCACCCCTGTGTTAACCCTTACAGTGCTAAGCAGAATCAAGACTATCACTACCTATCACCCCCACGAACTGTCTCCCAAATGGATATCCAGCTTCCTATCATGCTGTTGCACAAGCAGACTAAAACTGCCTCCTGGCCTGACTCCCCTCCATCTCCCAGTCTTGTACTGAAAATGAGAATAGAAGAACCTCCCCTGCTTATTTTTTTTTCCCTCTTACCCTGCTTTATCTGTCCTGCCCCACTGCCCTGCCTAGCCCTTGTCTGCAGTGCAGAAACTGCCTTTAAGTGTGACTGTGGCCTGGGTTACTTTCTAAGGTGTGTGAGTGCTGACAGGGAGTCAGGAGGCACTTAAAGGAACAGAAGCTTTATTCCCATCCTTGTGGGTAGGAGGGTATGGCCACAGCTGTACTTACCCAGGGTTAGTCTTGCACTAACAAGACTGGAACAAGAACAAGCTGGAAACTGGTGCTCTTGCCTGTTCATAGGTCTGAAGGGCATTTTTTAAAAAATACAATATATTTGGCATCCTTTGTTGGATCAGGACTCCTGTGTATCAGGCCTCACAATGTCACTGCTGCAGAAGCGCACACCTTGGGCTCAGGCTCCAGCTGTGCTCACAGCTGGCCATGACCATGTTCACACATACATATGAAGTTGGAACATAATTTTACCATTTTGGGCCAAAATCTGCCTTGTGGGACTTTTCCCACTTTTTTACTCATCCTGGAGAATTCCTGTGAACTGCAGTTTGATTTTTCTCTACTTTTGTTTAGGACTTGGAAAAACCATGATTGATTGCCTGTTTTAACCATTTTGCCCTCTTCCTGACTTGACGTAATCTTTATTAAAACCGTATGAGTATATTAATAAGCTAGGGCCTGACTCAGGTCCTATGTGAATTGCATCTCTCACTAAACCACAACACTGGCTGGAAGTCAGATCTTCAGTTTGACACAGAATTTATAGAGAAATACCAAAATTCCTAAGTGAGTTTGCTGCATTATAGTGTTTTTACTTAATATGCAATAGAGCCATGCACCCAGAGAAGAGATTTACGTGTGGTGTGCTTTAGCATCCCAGGTATCTGCCATGATGCTTACTCCAAAGATACTCTACCAAAAAGTTGCCTTTGAAAAGGGGCCGTGGTCACCATCACCGTGGGTAGTGTGAGACTGGTCCAGTCTCAGCATGCAGCGACCACGTGCTGGGAGTATTTCCATTCTTTCTGGGCTTCCATATTTTTCCTCTGAGTAAAATACTCATTTCTGAAGTACATGGTGCATACGTACACCTATATATAGCTAGATAGATGGATATGAGACAGTGAATTTCATACTTTTATAAAGCAAATGAAAAAGCATCACTTAAAGAACATGATTGCAGTAAGAACCAGGCTTTTTTGGGGTATTTTTTCTTGAAAAATTGCTTCTGAAGAAGAGTTGCTTGTTTGGATTCTGGACAGTTGATTGTTAATCTTGTTTAATAAAATAACAGATTTCTATTAGATAAATTCTCTTGTTTTTCTGTTCAAGGGTGACTGTTCGGATCTGTGGTCTGCGACGTGAGCCATTGTACGCCTGCTAGGGCACGAGGGTTAATCGATAAGTGTGATGGGGGCTTTGGCGGCCCGATTCTTGCTTTCTCCTGTGGCCAGGTCAGAACACTTTGCTAGCCCTGCTCCCTTGCTAGGTGGGCAAGTTGGATTTATGGGTGCAGGTTGTTCCAGCCTCGTGTGTCCTTTCCCCTTCAGTATCTAGGGGATGCATATCAGTGCTAGGACAGCAGCACCATCACTGTGTACTCTCACTTTTTTGGTGTATATAAAAAAATAGTTTGCACTTCTTTTTTTTTTTCCTTTGTCCATCTGAGTTTTGCACTGCCAGTTGATGCCAAGAGCCAGGAGTGGTGCAGCTGGAGCTGCCTGGCTGTTGGACTGCACTGTCAGCTCGGGCAGGGCAAGTGTTTGCTGGAAGAGTTTCCGATCACTTAGTGCTTGGTTACAATTTGGGAGGTGCAGCATGCGCCAACGTTCAATTCAAATGAAGGGCTCAGCAACTTTACAAGGCAGGATGTGGCTGGATTAAGGCAGCGCCCACAGTCTTTCAGCACAGTCAGCGACGGCAGCTGACCTGGCTCTTTCACTCGGAGGGGGAACCTGATGCCTCTCGCCTGTCCTCTGAGAGTGCTGGCCAATGGGTCCCTGATCGTCTGCCTAAATATAATTCTGGAACAGATACTTTCTGCCCAAGGGGACCTAAGATTAGCCCTTGTTTGACTGCTGGAGGTCTTGGGTGGTGTACAGTGCCTCTGCAGCGCCTTTCGGCTTTGTGTGTGTTAGCATGAGCAAAAAATACTGCTCAGTGGCAGTGAGGAGCGCTGGAAATGGGGCTTAAAGACCCAAGCGTGCTGTTGGCCAAGCCCAGGAGCTACCTGCTGGTTTGCCCCCCAAGCACAGGGAAATGGCAGCAGGCTTTTGGCTGCGTCCGGGCACAGAGCTGCCATGGTATCCCGGCAGCTCCAGAAGCTGAGCTGGTTTGCGACTGCCAAAGCAGCAGACGCTGCTGCTACCCGCCTGCCAAATCCTTGTCTCCTGTGGGGGCTGCAGCCATGGACATCTCCGCGCTGGCCACACGGCCAGCGCTTCTCAGAGGGCCACAGACAATTCCCCCTCTGTCTGGTCACCACCTCTCTGCTAATTTATGACCTTGTTTTCTCCATTAAATCTCAAAATGGTAACATTCAGTCCATCCCTAGGCTGCCGGGGTGATGCTTGTCCCTGTGTCACCAGCGGAGAGCATTTCTCAGGCCAGCTCTGCCTTGCCCCTGCCCTGGCCGTTGATCCCAACCAGGCAGTAGCTGCCTGCCGCAGCTCCGGCAGGATCGGCTCTGCCTGGGCTGCATGAAGTGCCAGTGATGTCCTCGTAGCTCTGTGCTGCCCAGGGAAGCGCCTCTTCCCACCGACACCTCTTCTGCTGGTGTCTGGGCCACTCTGCCAACTCCCAAGCCAGCCTTTGTGCTTGACTTCTGGGTTAGCAACATAGAGGGGAGCAGCGCTCCCACGAGTCGACGGACAGCTTGCTCCGCTTGCTCCCATGAGCGGATTTTCCACTTTCTCCCATGGGAAAAGCATTGTTTGGCAGCAAACCTGGGAAAGCCGGGGCAGACTTTTAACATTTTCCGTGCTCAACTTGACATCGATTTACACCTCAGTGCTGCAAATACAGGGAGGTTTCACAGACCAAAGGGAAGGGACTTTCTTGTAATACAGCTCCATGTCTCCCTGTTAGGGGGAGGCGGTGCAACCGCCCCACAGCTCAGCCTGCCACAAGGCAAAACAGAGGAAGAAGAAACATCCAGGCAGAAAAAACACCTTCAGTACTTGAAGGCTGTGTTATTTATTCCAACAGCTTATATTGTTTTATCAAACCATCTTTAACACAAAACATGTCTCCTAAAAGAGAGAATGATGTGAGATCCTACCAGAGATCATCAAAGCTAACAGCTTGCAAAGTTAAGCCTGAATTTCAACAGTCAAACCAGCAAAATGTTTCTCCCCTCCCCTTAGCAATATCTTAAAATGCTAAAACCTGAAGAAAAAGATGCCAGTGGCTGGTGCTGTTGGGTCTGTAGGTGGAACTCATCCACGCAGGGCTGCGCTTTGGTCCTTTCCTGATGCTAAGCGGCAACAGCACAGGTGAGTGGTGCTTGACATGAAGGCAGTGGGACTGGCCAGGTCCCTTCCCCACTGCCCACCCTGATGAAGACTGCATGGACAGTCCAGAGGCCAAGTCAGGTCTAAGATGTGGGTGAGGCTTAGAAAAAAATAGTAATCTAAAGATCTAACCTATGGAAACAGAATAAATAATAGTCTAAATTTGAAAAAAAAAAAAAAAAAGGAAAGTACCTTGGACAGGAAATTGTGATGTGTCTATTATTACTGAAATTGTTTTTCCCCTAGGGGAAAGTTGCAGCTAAGGCATCTTGAGAATGGCTCACATCACTACAACCGTGGCGGTGTTGTTCTAAATCATTTGGGATGGGAACAGAAGTCTTTCGGAGGTGCCAGTCCTTGCACAGCATCTTGCGGCTCTCTAAACAGAAATAGTTGCAGCAGAGGCATTTGACAGGCAACTCGCTGTTCCAGGTTGGTTTTCGTCCACAGATTCAATAGCAAATTCTCGTTTCATATTCTCAGCCAAGCCCTCCTCCTGCCCATCCCACCCCCTGTACACTGTCATGGTGAGGGGCTGTTTTCTTGCCCCTTTGGTCTTGCTCCAGGGTCGTTCTCAGAAGAAGTGGCATCTCTTTGGCTTTCTGCAGAAGGGAGGATGGGGGAGAAAGCATGGTTACACTTTGCTGAGGACACAAGTGATCAGTAATTGCTGTAGCTGTTGTTCAGATTGCCACCCGAGGAGCTGTCGCTACCCTCCTGTGGCCAGATATTTGGTTTGAGTGTGTTGGGTTCTCCCTTCACACTCCTGGAATACAAACACTTCTCAACACATCTGTGGTGCTGGGGGTGGGAAGGAGCCTCAGGGAAGCGATGTGCTCTCCTTATCTAACTTGTAATGGTAACTCAAAAGTGCTCCAGGAACGCATGCCTGCCAGCCTGGCTGCTACCTGGGCTGAGCTCTGCTAGAAGAACTCTGAATTGTGCTTGCTGTGGACAGGTGGATGGGCTCGTGCTGTCTTGACACATTGAAAGAGGTACCTGTGTTTTAAAGTGGTTTTACAGTTATAGAGTGTAGGGCTGGAGGAGTAAAAGAACAAGGGCAGAAACAGTTTGCCCTCTGCAGTGGTGCTGCATGTTTTGTTGCTTATTAGTGAAATCAAGTAGGCTTGTTCACTTGTGCTCTGAAGAGAGGATTCATGCTTCTTGTAGCAAGCTGGCCAGCACATATTGAGCGCAGTGAAGCTGCTGCTGGGTTTGGGCTACAGGGGAAGGTTTGGATATGGTTGGTGGGGTTTAAAATTATTTCTGTTATTCTTTAAAACACTGTGAACTATTTGAAGGCTGATTTTTTTTAAAAAAAACAACAAAGCAAACCAACCAAGAAAAAGCAAACCACAACCTGTCCCACACTTGATTTTTATAAAACCTAAGGTATAGCTGATGTGTAGTTTGCCCTAGGAAGGCTGTTGGTCAATCCAGATCTTGTTTAAGCAACGCTGCCTCCACAAACCAGCTGAGCAAAGGGCCTTGGATGGACCATGCAGGGCTCAGGAACCCTGGGACCACCTGCAAGAGTCCCTTGGCCTGGGAAGCCTCCTACTAGCTAAATACCCTGTGAGCATGAAGGCACTGACTGCAACAAGGAATGGGATGTTCCTCCTGAGCATCTGTGTGCTTTTCCCCCATCATGCCTGGCTCCCAGAGACAGCACTGCCTTGCTGTGCTGCCGTTTCGTGCCTTGCCCTTCCATCTGGGCTGACTGGTGCCTGCGGCAGCTCACCTGCTCCTTCAACGGCGAGGTCGCCTAGGTCCTCGGTCAGCTTGCGCATGCTGATGGTGCTTGCATCCCGTTGGATGTCGTGGACAGCGTTCCTCCGACCAGCTCGATCGCAGGAAATAAAGTCGGTGTATGTGCTGGACTCTACCTCCATTGCATCTCTATATGCCTGCAAAACGCTGCAGAGAAAACACAGCTGTGAGGTCAAGGATGCTCAGCAAGCCTCGAGTCATGGCTCCCTCCAGGTTAGATTACTCCGTGGAGTTAAATTACAGCAGGAAAAATATAGTCCCTGTAACTCAGCTCTGGTTCCTGTAACGGCAGCTACTGCAATCTCAGATATCAACCCCGTCACGTGGGGCGGTGTGCTGGGTGACCCACTGTGCTGGGTGACCCACCGTGCAGGTGACCCACCGTGCAGGTGACCCACCGTGTTGGCTGAGGGCAGGTAGGGAGTAAGGATCCGTCCCAGCCACCTGACTGGCCCTTGTTCTGTCTTCCCATAGTAAAGCAAGGCAGAAAAGGCATTTGTCTCTCCTTTTGAGTTTCTGGCCTTCTCCTTTAGAAGCTGCAAGGTCGTTCGCAGCAGCTGTTTCCCACAGAAAAAGCCCTCTTTCCTCCTCAAAATGCCACGGGAACTTTAAACAGAGACCAATCTTGGCTCCCTGCACTGGGGGGGGTGGGGTGCTGATCCAACCTGAATTTGTAATGGGAAATGATCAGTCTCTGATGGGCATCTGCTGGAAAGCTCAGGGAACAGGGGATTCTTTTATAATTGCTGCCTCCACTGGTTGTTGGATGTCACTGGGAAAGTGCTGGGCTGGATTGCTTTGAGATAAGCACTTCAACATGTGAAAATAAGCTCGTCTGAGAGATGTTTGGATTCCTTCACTGCAGACTTGTGTCTGTGCCAAGCACAGAGTTCAAAGAAAGGCTTAGAGCAGCCACTCATCACCCGCAAGCAGCGCTGTGAGCCAGCTCTTAGTCCAGCCTGGTGAGTCCTCAAGTTGTTGGGTTTTCACTTTAGCTGACGGTTTAACTTGCCAGCGTTTGTCCAGCACACAGGGTCCAGGGACCTCAGCAGCTCAGGCTTCTTGGCTCCCAGGCACAGTGCGAGTGAGCACACACTGGTGCTCTTGGGTCCTGGTCCTGTTTAATCAGTTTGGCACTTGGTTTGTTTTTCTGCATAGAAATTCGAGATAAGTAGATGTCTTCTCTCCAATTTTGCCCACTGTAATAAAAAAAAAGCCTTTAGCCCTGCTGATCTAGTCACGACGGGAGGGAGGTCCTGGTTAGAACTGCTGGTGTCTAAAGGAAAAAAAGAAAATCCAACTTCTTGTCACTCAGTGTCTTCAGGTTAATGCCCCACTGAGACATTTGCCTAGCTCCTGTACAAATCCTGCTTAATATAGATCTTCCTACCAGGGAAATCTGCTGGCGGAACAGCAGCCTGGGCAGGAATTGCAGTCCTCACTCTGTAATCTCTGATGTTATGGCAGTAGAAAGAAGATGCTGATGAAGATGCAACAGCCAGGATGAAAGGTTAAATTTTTCACGTTGCTGAGACGGATCAGGGTGCAGTAACCTCAAACCTGCGCAAACCCAGTATATTTTGGCAGTCCCAGGGACTCCTCTCTCGGTGGTGATGCCAGCTCAGGGAGCACTGGCACCAGCTCTCTGATGGGACACGGGGCTTGGCCCACCCAGACCTCCCAGAAGAACCTGCTCCTCCCAATGCAGCAAATCTTTGCAAACACTCGCCTCCTCTCAGTGCTCGGCATCCATCTACCCCGTTAAATGAGACTTGGGAAAAGCTGCATCCTTGGCTCCAGGGAGATACCCAGCTGTTCTATTTCCTCTTCTTCCCTCTCTCATTTCCAGGCTTGACCTTCCTGGGAAGAGGTATCTGCTTTGGATGCAGCAAGCTGGCTGATCTCAATGAGCAAAGTGCTTTTTCCCTGGGACCGGATGAGGATCCATCATTCCTAGACAAGTCCTCCTCACAGCTTAGAAGCTGTTGCTGACCTCCTGTGGCTCCCAGAGGGATGTTATAAGGACTTGGGAAGCTTCCCTAAGAGCAGTCCACACAAGCCTGGGTCCCCCTCCACAAGCTGTGATACGAGGTCAATCCAGACCTGATGTGCTCAGGACTCCTCCTGCCCTTGCACCAGTGGCTGGACCACCTGGTTTGTAGGATGGACTCCACAAACAGGAGCAGGAGCCCCCCAGCACCTGGGATGCAGGATTTTCCCGATATCCCTTGATGTAGCTGCCAAAGGTAGATGTGCTCAGCTGTGGCACTGCTCTGCCAAAGCGACTAAAAGCCCCACCACATGGGAAAAGGATGGGATCTTAATTCAAAATAGAGGAAGGAAAAATGTGCAGAAGCAGGTGCCGCTCTGGGCAGGTCTGGGTCCCGGCTCAGCAGCCAGGAGATGGCGCATGCGATTTATTTATTTTCTGTGGCTGGGAGGATTCCTGCCTCCGCTCTCTATGCTGGAGCGGGGCAGATTTATAAGCAAAGCTTTCAAATTTCTGCAGTTCCTTCAGGGTTTTCAAGGTGGGAGGCTCTCAAAAACCTTGCAGGCAGATTCTTCCCCTCTGGCAGAGACACTCCAGCCTCTGCCTCCGGGAAGCTGTTGGACCAAGGAGGTGATGGGAACGATCACCTCATTTTTTGATAGAAAAACCTGATTTTTCGAAGAGCATTTTCACATTTCCACACAGGTGCAAAAGAGTTCAGTGGGTTTTCAGCTAGTGGAAACATTTTAACATCTGCCAGAGGCAAGAAAGGAACAGCCTTCCCTCTTGCCCACATAATTCAACCTGAAACTGCGTCACTGTGATAGTCATTTAGCAGTGGCAGGGAGGTACAAAAAGGGGTGCATCCCCCTCTGGCTCCCCACCTTTGGTTTTTCATCTCCCGTGGGCTGGTGGGAGGGAATGATGTGCCAGCTCTTGCCTGGCATTGCAAGAATTAGCCCACAGCACACAAATACACTGCACACGGGTTTCCAGCTTCAAAGAGATGATTCAACTGTCTCCAGAGGGTCATTTCCTGCCTCCCTTTCCTCCTTGCTACTGACAATAACAGAAACAGTCCCTACGCCCTCAGCGCAGTGTGCCAGCCTGCAGGGATGGGCAGGTTACGCGTGGCATGGTGACAAAGGCCATTGGCAGGGCGCTGGGAACTGCTGCCTGTTGCACGCTCCTCAAAAGCTTCCTGTAATGCTTGGAGTTAGGCTGTGTCTCCTCCACCCTGGGCACACGGTGCTGCCTGGCCAAGGGCAGCCGGCCACGAGTGAGGAAGCCCCTCACAAGCTGCCACCAGATGTGTCCTCAGAGCCACTTCTTCTCTGCTGCCCTGCTGAAATACCCTGGCTCTGCCATACCTGCTGTTTGGCCTGAGCTTATTTTTCCATAGTGAGGGCTAAAAAAATCTGGATCTGTAACAGTCTTGGCTTTGCTGGTGTGCACTCGGCTTCCGGGGCGGTTTTGCTGTCGCACCACAGCTGGGCTCACTGGTATTTTGCAGGGAAGTCACCCAGCAACTGACGGAGCAGCTGGCCCTGCTCTGGAGCGCTGCAGCCGAAGCAGCCCAGGCACACCAAGGCTCAGTTGTACCCACTGAGAAGGTGGATGCTAAGAAACTGAAGAGTTACGTGTTTCTTCTGCTTTTTGGTAGAAGAAACCAGGGCATCTCTTTCAGGTCAGCTCAACGCCCCTCTCAGTCCCACTGACAGGCCAGCATTCAACTCCCATTTCCCCCCTTGCCTGTTTCTCCACAGCGCAGATCCCAGAGACAACGAGCAAACAGTTACTGCAATGAACGTAAGAGTGGCAGATAAATGACCTGGAAATGCCACGGGCAGGTCAAACTCAACACAGGGCCGTGCACCTGCAGAGCAAGCACGAGCCCTGCGACCCGAGCCAGTGGGCAGGGTCTAACTGCGAGGGATCCGATGGGTGTTACGGTCACACCCAGCCCCAGACTCCAGTTTCACAGAAACCCTTCACACGATATTGCATCTGCCCCTTGCTTAGGTTAAACTGTAAGCTTTTTATGGCCAGGAAGGGTTATTTTTGGACTCTGCACTGATGCTGGTTACCAGCAGCCTGTGCTGAATTCAGCCTCTGCTGCCTGCTTTCCTCCTCCTTCCGCTCTGCCTCTCTTACCTCTTGCCTTCAGTACTTTCCTCTCTACCTAACTCGCCTTTGCAGCAAGTGCAAAGGACCTCTAGGTCGGAGAAAGTCCTGTTTGTCACAAGGCAGCTCAGTCCCCTGCTTAGACACCCTTGTCCCTTACGGTAGCCAGCACAGCACATCCGAGCTGCTAAGGAAGGAGGTTCAAAGATTAAACACCGCAGTGGATTTAACTGTTTAACTAAGCCTGAATCTTGGCCTGATCCCGCTCTGCTTTCCTTTAGAGACCTCTCTGCTCCTTGGGCGCAAGCAGGAGCAGTTGCTCAGCCTGCCATGCTGTCCCTTGGGACACCCAAGGAGCAGCGCTCCGAGCCTCAGCCGCCTCGGCAGCCCCCAAGGGCAGGGGCTGGGATGCCGATGTCCCCAGGGGCAGGCGCCCCAGCTGACTCACGTCCTGGGGCGCTGCTCCCCGGCTGTGGCCCTGTGCCAGTCCATTGCCAGTGTCAGTTGGAAGTAACAGCTGCAGGTTCTGGTTGGTGGTGGCTTGCCTTGTCCCACAGCCCAGCCGGGGACATGTTCTCACATTTACTTGGTGTCCCACCAGACGGTCAAACGCTCTCTTTTGCCCCCCAAACTTCTGGAGTCCTAAAAGCCATGAAGCCAAGCTAAGCCTCACTGTGTTTCTGGGGTGAAATTTCCAAGTCCTGCCACGGAACAGGGATGTGACTCCTGCTCATGCACTGCATCCCACTTCTCTCCCCTTCATTGCCAACCTGCAGGGACCAAGGGATGAAGTTGTACAGTTGCCTTCCAGCCCTCCGTGTTATGCAGTGCCCCTTGCCCTTTCATTCCAGGGCACAGTCACTATTATTAGACCTCTCCTGCTGGGGCCGGATCCATAACAACAGCAAAACAGACCCAACAGCCCTGCTGGGCTTTTAAAATATTTACAGTGTAAGATGGTTTACTGCAGAGGGGGGCCTGGTAGAGCACAGAGACGGCAGCACCAGGATTTCTGTGCTCCCTGTGGGTCTGCTGGGAGGTTTGCTGCTGGGAGAGTCGCATCCAGCAAGGAGAAAAAAAAACCCATAACGTTGAAGCCAGCACTTGAGGTCAGGGGGTTTCCACCAACTGTCTGACAACTTCCAGCTGGAATTCCAGCAAATTTTCCACTGTCCCTTGTCTGGGAACATGCATGAGGGGTTGCACATCAAAGAAGGAGGGCTTTGTAACGGTGTTATCAGAGTTAGAAAGTATTTTTAGACCCGTGTTTGTGCCTTCAAAGCTCTGCTGTGGCTCATGAGCCCCATGCACTAGAGCTTAGATCCATGGCCAGAAGCTAAGCTGAAGCTGCAGATGTCCTGTTGGGTGCCTGGTCTGGTAGCAGCTACATATGCAACAAGCGTTGGTAAGGCTGGTGACAGGAACTGCCAGGCACAGAGCTCCTCTGCTTCCCTGCTGGGTCTATGTTCTCCAAGATGTGGTGGTGGTGGGTCTTATTGGCCAGAATTGATGTGCTCCAAACTGCCGAACCTCGAGTTTCGTGGCTGGGTGAGAAAACAGACAGGAGCAGAGAAGCAGTATTATCTCCTACCAGGGCACGTGTGTCCATCTCATGTGTTGAGCTGCTCCTTTCCAGGTGAAATTAGCGTGGAAAAGGCTCACCATATATTGGTGGTGAAGAGATGTCGAGGTTGCGCCATACCACGGCACATTGGTATTTTGGGAAATCTTCTGCTGTGGGATTCCTCTGGCTCTTATGCTAAATACAATGAATTCAGCCAGTGTGGACACCACAGCTTCTCCAGTGGTTTTGTGGGAACAGAGTTTCTAGGGTTCTCTGGGACTTAGTGGAAGATTACAATTCATATAAACAGATGCCTTCTTTTGCTTTGCCCTTGTTTTACAGCACAGATCACTGAATGCCTGTGGGACTGACAACTAATCACTTAGCCCCAGGTTTGAAATTAGGCTGATTGACTCCTCTAGGACTTTTCAAGCCTTATATTCAGTTTCTCCCTCTACAAAGCTCCCCAGAGTCCTTCCTCTTCCTCCTCGCCCCCAGGGAGCCCCAGTGCAGTGTCTCTGCTGTTCCAAGGCACCTCCCGCTGCCCCAGATCCTCCCAGCCACCGCCTGGCCCCCAGCTGATGTAAGAGATGCTTCAGCCAGATTTCAAAATCATGGCCAGCCCTTGGCATCGGGGTAGGGTGAGTCCTAATGTGCACTTCTGTGGTTCACAGTATCACAAGGCTGGAAAAGACCTTTGAGATCATTGAGTCCAGCCTATGACCCAACACCAACACCTACTCATCATCTAAACCCTGGCACTAAGTGCCTCATCCAATCTCTCTTTAAACACCTCCAGGGACAGTGACTCCACCACCTCCCCGGGCAGCGCATTCCAATGGCCAATCACCCTCTCAGTGAAGAATTTTTTCCTAATATCAAGCCTAAAAGGGAAGAGGGGAAGGCTTGGGAGGGAGTGGGGAAGTTGGGAAGGGGAATGTCCCTACAGGGCATGGGTGCTGAGCATCTGCTCCAAAAATCCTCCACCACAGGAGGAATGACACTTTTCCTTGGCAACTGAGGTTTGATGGAGCCCTCTGCTCCTCCCTCTGCTCAGCACCGAGCCTCGGCTGCAGCTTAAGCCTCTTCTGCAGCTTCTCACTAAGTTGATTAATGGAAATAATTGGTCTCTTCGTGCATCTGGAGACAGTTGCCGTGACAGCAGATGTATTTTTGTTTTGTTCCCAGGTCAAGCTTGTTTTTCACATCCCACAGCTTCGAGGTGCTAATAAATCAGGGCACTCCTGCTCCTCTGAAAGACGCACATCCTCCGAGGCAGAGTGCTGCACAGCGACGAGCAGCGAGCCAGAGCCTCGCGTTCACCCAGCACGGCCTCAAGCACCCATCACCTTGTGAGCCAGCCCCCACAGGTCTCTCTGTCCTCTGCAGAGACACCTTCAAAGCTGTAAACAATATCAGGGTATCAGTCCCTTCTCCATTATTTTTCTTTTCTCCCAGCTCCGCTGCAGCGTGAAAGCGGTGCTTGCATGGCTAGGAAGGACAGCTTACCTTGGAAGAAACATTTGTGTAGGCTCTAACTTTGTGATTTTGGCTGATGTTAGTTGAGGAATACTCTGCTCAGCACAAAGTACGTGAAGCTGAGAGCCACCTGCCTTGGCTCTTCCTCATTCAGGCTTGCACATCCCATAGGAACTTGCATCCAACATCCAAAGTGTCTTTCTGACTCAATGTGGTGTAAGGGGCTGAGCAAGAAGCTGTGAAACCTCCTGAGGTGCAAAAGCCCTGGCAGCTCCCAATGGTGCCTAAAATTAACCAGGGCAACCTTTAAGAGTGTCACTGTGGAATGAGGCTGGTTAGCAAAGCCAGGCTTAGCTCTGCTCCCTGCACAGAAGAAAGCCACTAGGAGGATTCCCAGTGCCAGGGAGGGGTAAGATCTGTCTTTAGGAGCTGTGAGAAGGACTGGGAGGCTGGGATGGTGCTATTCGTGCTTTACATACAATAGAAAAGGAAAATGTGAGTTAAAAACAGGCTGGCAGTGCAAGCTGGCTGAGCTAAGCCCTTTCAGACAGCTCTGTCTTCTGTTACCTACTGAAATCAGTGGTTCTTTGCTACCTTGCTGGGACCCCTAGTTGGGTAGAAAAAGCTCAGCTTGCCTGCACCCCCCCCCCTCTGAGTATTTCTGTGATGGATGGAGAATTTTCGTACCACTTTGTTAGGTGATAGCAGCTTCTGATTCTTTCTGCAGGCAGGGTAAATCTAAGTCACCAGGGATGCAACATCTAGACAGGAGTCGAAGTGATGCTCAAGACGTGCCTGTAGCATTTCACTGGGGATGCTCAGCGATCATTGCAAGTTGTCGTCTCAGAAACGGGAAATCCTCTAATAAAATTAATTGCCAACTATTTTATGGTCCACTGAAATACAGCCTAGGTGTAGAAGGACATAGCGTCTCTAGCACACATGGGAAAGGTGCTGGATACAAGACTCCAAGAGACCTGCAGGAGGAACGTCTATATGCCCTAGAGAGTCCTGGGAACCCTGTATTTCCATATCTGCAGGGAATATGACCATGGTAGCTCTGTTTAAGGGACAGCTCAGCACAGGAACAAGAGAAAGCAGCAAGATGATCTGAGGACTGAGGAGATGCTCCAAGTGCAGGAACCATGGAAGTGAAACCACGGAAAGGACTGTCTGAGCTGGCAGATCTACCATTTAAGCAAGCACCACAAAAGGTTAAGCTTTGGGGATTCCCTGGATGTGGCTGGGCTGACTCTACATGCAGAGCAAAACTCACTCATGTGGTAATGTATGGGCCAACAATACTCCCATGCAATGCGCGTGGGCAGCTGCAGAGCAGGATTTTGCACATAACGTCTCCCTGGCTGGCAGGGGAGATGCTGCGCAGCACGGCTTGCACCAGGGGCTGCCCTTAGAGTCACTGTTGGAACATAGCTTTGTGCAAGTATGTGGCTGTGAAGCATGGAAAACATAGCAGGAAAGTAATTATGAAAGAATTATTGATTTTTTTTTTTCCTTTTAGCAGCTTTCTAGCACCTCATAATTCAGAACACAGAGGGAGGTCAAATGACTACGAAACAGGAAGGAAAAACCCAGCCCTGTTTATGCAATATGTCCTTGTGAATAAGAATTGTATCTGTCCATATGGTGAATCCCTACCTGATTTAGTTGACTTTCCTTCTTGACATGACTTCAAACAAGCTTCAGACACAGCGGGGCAGCAGCTTCTGGGGAAGGAAAAGAAAATACACATAAGAAAGCATTATCTGTGCTGTTGTTGGGAAGCATAAAGCTCAGCTGCTTTTTCCACCATCTGTGACTCAACAGCAAAGGGGATGTGGGGTCTGGCAGGGCTCTTGGAGAGGACAGAGACAGCACACGAAGAGCCGCAGGGCAGTAGTGTTCATAGGGCTCCTTCGCAGGAGGGCTTGCGCTGATGGAGATTTGGCTTCTTGTGTCTAAGAGCAAGGGAAGTCCCACCATGGGCCTGGCTTCACAGAGAAGTTCTCTCTGGTTGTACTTCTCCTTTTGTTGTCCTCCTGTGGGTGTGCTGGGGAGAACCAAAGCAACTGGCTTCTCCTGACCAGCACCACGGGTGAACCTGAGGGCTGCCTTGAGAATATAAATGAATATTGGTTTGTAGCTCCACTACCCTTTAAAGAAGTGAAACTTCCAAATCAGCTTCTCTGAGGCACAATGGGAAGTTTGATCTGATACTTTTAGTCGCCTTGCTTGGTCTGTCCCCTGCTCCTTGGGTTTCTTTGCTGTTTGCGCACAGCTGCGCCTTCTCCCGCTGTCCCCAAGCGCCACTCAGACATTTCCTCTGCGGCCTCAACATCTGTGGGTGCGTTGCAATCTCCTGACCTGCAGAGCCCGGCCAACAAGACACTTTCTTATTTTAGCAGCTGTTTCAGCTTTCAGACTTTTTCGGAACATCATGGACTGTTTTTTTCACTTTGTCCCAGGGACAAATATTAGCAGAACAGAAAGCAAGAAATGAACCATTTAACCATATAAGCAGTAGCTCGTCCGGTAATTCATCTGTCTGACCCATCTGGGTTAAGTACCACTTTGACTGGAATTATTCCCCATCATTTTCCAAGCTGGGATAGGTTTACAGCTTTTCTCTTTGTTTTTTTGACCCACTTTTGAAAGTCCTTAGTTGTTGGAGCCGACTGCTTATTGGTTCTGGCCCTGCTTCAAGGACAGGGCACTTGCTGCTTCTGTGTGTCAGTTTGCCCATCTGTTAAACGTCGCTATTAATACATGCTCCCCTCGCTAGATGCTTCAAATATTTGTAAAGCACTTTCAGATCTGCAGATGACAGGCTTACAGAAGTGGAAAATACTAATTATGATCATGACAGTAGCCAAACAAAGACATGAGGATTTAACAATACACTTTTGTTAGTGTTTACCCCGTATACAGTAAAGTGCTTACTGGAAACACTGGAACGGAAAAGAAACAGTATTCCCACAACTCTGGGAACGTGCATCACCCTTGTAGGGCACCAAGCAGGCAAACAAAAGCAGGAAGGAAGAAAGCCAGCTTTGGAAATCCCCAAGTTCTTATTTTCCTCCTTTGCTTTCCTACCTCGCTCTGGCTCCTGTGTTACACAGCCCAAACAGTTAAACCTCCAGCACTTCAGATGTGTTGCAAAATATCTCAAAATAAATGGCCTTCTGCCAAGGGAGGCTTAAAGCAAATTGGAGCAATGATGCTCAACTAGAATTTATCACTGAGCAGCCCTGTTCCTGATGGGATGTGAGGGAAAGCCCCATTCTATCTCAACAAAAGCTGATTTTGAAGACAGCAACTCTTTAGTTCCTGGTATTTGTATTCTAACCCTACAGCCCTGGCTCTGGATAGATGCTTTTCCCCACAGCCCTAGCCTGGGGATCTGGAGTCCGAAAATCTGAAGCTAGGCCCATTGCTCCATCCCCAAAGGCTCATCCAACCTGTTGCTCCCAGGGTGACAGGCAGAGCTCTGGAGGCCCCTCTGCGAAGGGCAGGCAATATCCCACATAGGGAGTTGGAGGATTTAAGGTGGTGGGTTGGGTTAGTCCATTGGGTGTGACTGAAGGATGGGCTAGAGTAACTTGATAAAGAACATTTCACATTTCCTAATCCAGTCCTAAAGCTCATCAAGGTACCATGTATTATTTTGGGACACCTGTGGATGTGTTCATTGGACAGCTAAACATCCACACCCCATCAGGAATTAATCGCGAGGGCATCAGCATGATGCACGTGTTTGGGGTTCAGATTCCCTCTGTGTTTATCAGATGTTACCCAAAAGGAACAAACACATAAAAGCAATTCAATGCTGTCACCATTGCTTCAAAACTAATATATGTTCCAAAAAACCCCATCATGCTTGTTGGCAGAATTCAGCATTATTGTGCACAACAGCTGCTCTGGTGTTGCTTTTGATCCAGAGAGGAAATCCTTTCTGGTTTCAAGCAAGGTGATGGCAGCAAAGAGAAGGTCATTCTCATGTTTCTTGGCTCCTGGGTAAACAACAGGCTGTACGCATCGCTGATCAGAACAGGAGCCCCGTCCTCCCAGAGCAGACAGAGGTGCTCGTTTGGTACCCTGCCCCAGCAGCAGCTGGCACCCTTGGCCTCAGAGGAGCAAGAAAACTTGTAATTGCAGTGGAATGTTTTTCATCGGTTACTAATTACCACGAACCAGGAGGTTTTGTAATCCTTAAAATGCAATATCCTCTTAATCATAGCCAGGATTGTTTTGTTACCAAAATAACTACCTGATATGTATTAAAACGCCTTCCAGTGATATCTCACAGCAAACTACACTTTATGGAAACAGTGATTCCAGTGAAGCTGATGACGCTCTGGTGGGGATGTGTTTGGCTTATGACATCACCACAAATATCAACAAATATTGGCATATCAGCACTTGCCAGGGAGTTCCCGAGGCAGTGGCTCACAACCAGCAATGTGCCAGCGTGGAGGAGCCGGGCAAATAGATCCAGGTCTCTCTGGGACTGCACTGGGAGGGAAGCATTTGGGAACTTGGCGTGCAAACCAGGAAGGGGCGGTGTAAGGTACATATCCACGTAGGCTCCAAGGGAGTGAGGGTTTTGAAAGAGAGGCACAGGTGGTTTATAGTCCAACTGCTGCTCCTTCTGCTTGTGCTACAGGTGCCAGCTGAGTCTGGGAGTGACATCTCAGCCTCTGTAACTGCCATTGTGAGGAGCTGGAGACAAAGTCCATGCAACAGCCAAACCTTCCCTTTTCACTGGCTGGTGCCAGCAAGCCTTGAGAGCAACTCCCCTTACAGATTGGCTTTTTCTAGTCACGGGCAAGAGACAGCTAGAAGCATGGGTTTTCTTCCCTCTAATCCTCTCTAAAATGGGTTTTATGATCAGAAAATTTTATTTTCTGAATCAATCCATATATACAGCTATGATGCTAAGGAAACCCTGAAAGATGTGGAGAAACAATTGGAATGTGAAAATGAGAGATAGATCAGAACAGAGTGGTGCAGAAAGGCAAACAAAGATGAAAAAAAAATAAAGCTACTGCTGTTCCTTATGGACTTGTAGGTTCATCCCTGATTCTGCCACAGATCTGTATGAGCCCAGGAAAATCAACTGCTTTGTGTGCAGCCCATGTAAAATAGGAATAATGCTGGCAGTTGGTTGCCCAGACAAGCTGGAGGGATTAATGCACAGCAGCACGCTACAGAAACTGGCTCTGAAATGTGGGAGATTGGGAAATGCTAGCAACTTGGCAAACATTTTCCACAGTTATTTTGGGGGGCAGGGCTGTGTGCCTGTGGGGATTCCTCTGAGTTGGCTTAGAAGTAGATGTACCTTTCTTTGGAATAAGAGGACAAGGGGAAACCCCAAACCTCTGCATTCTAGTTTACTATGTACCTGTACACCTCCTCTGAATTGGTCTCTGAGTCCAAAAATACCACATGGCTGGAAGATGCGTGGCTATGAGCATTATTGGGTTTTCATGTCTTCGTGACCAAGCTACCTGTGCTGGGAGCCTATGTACAACATACAAGGATCTCTAGTTCTTTGAGGCAGTTGAGTCTGCACTCTCTGGAAAGTGTCCCTGAAAATGATGGCATGGGGTACTCTTACATCCGTATGGAGCTTGTTCTGAAGGACCTGATGCCCTGTTCTGTGCTTGACGTACACTGAGCTCTACTGGTGCACCCATGTTTGTAAATGGCTGTTTAAACTACATCTGCACTATGGATGAATCCTGGCATTGAGGATCTATTTGTACACCCTTCTTTCCCAAACACCATCCCTCACAAGACTAGAAATGGGATGGTTCTTCCAGTCATGCCTCAGCACGGTTGCCCTTTCCAGCCAAGATGTGCCCCACAGCCACCGAAGTCAGGCACACTGATGTCCCAGCAAGCAAACAGCCCAGAGCCTCAGGGGCTGCACCATCCAATGGTCTCTGACCCCTGGCCAAGCCATCCCCATTCCACAAGTCTCCTCTCACACTTGCACTGCTGTAGCATCCCCACTGCTGCTGCCTCTTGCTCATTTGACCACAGCACGTCCTCCTAGGTTGAGCCACCAGCCCAGCCACCCAGGGTATTGCTTCTGGATTCACAGCATGTTTGTCTCTTGGTCTGTGGACCAATTTTCCCCTTCCAAGCAAAGGGAAACGTTTCCCAAACACCCCTTTGGGGCCACGGCATTACACGGCATGTGAGAGCTCACCACCACAGCACGCTACCAGCTGCTTAGGGGAATCCAGAGATAGGAAAGACACACAGCTCCGAGGTGGAGGAATTTGCAAAGCTGCTTGAGAATACTGTCACACAGCAGTTCTTTTTTTATCCCCAGTCTCTGCTTCTTAAAACATTTGCTTGAAAAGCTGGATGCCAGGGAATCTCCAAGCCTGCTTGTGCCACCATGCTCTGCAAAGCCCTCTCCCGTGGTTTGAAGGGGGGAGTCCTGTGCAGCCCTGCAGCTCCTGACAACCCCAAGGACAGATTCACACCACATACCCCCCAGATGGCACACTGAGTGCCTGTCCGACAGGCTGGCATCTGTTCCCTTGTGAGCACAGAGCCACCCTGATGCCATAAGGGATTCCCTTCCGTGAGTCGCTCAGAATAAATGGACACATGTCAGAAATGAGGCCAGAAATCCCCATGGGGGCCGCTGACCCACAGTCCTTTGTGATTTATAATTACTGAGTCTGCTCTCCATGCTACCCCTTCGCAGCAAGTACTGAAATGCATTGTTACCCGCGTGAAAGAGCAGCCACCTCCCTGCCATCAGCACACAAACCATTTCTCACCAACAGCAGAAAAACTGGGGATGCAGCTCAGTTTTCCAGCCCATGGTTTATGGGCAGCAGAAATCTCACTGTTCCCAGTCGGTTAGGCAGAAGTTAACTGTGTCTCTAAACAAATCGCCTCTTTGTAGCGTGGCTCTGGCTCCCATGCTGGGAGCAGGAGAGCTCCTGGCTACTGGCCATGCCAGCCCGTTGCCTGCCCCACACGCCCGCAGCAGCGAGCAGAGCCCGACTTACGGCCACGCCGGCTCCCGCTGCTTCTTGAATCCCAAGTTCCGTGGTCCTGCTGCTGAGGAAGAAATCGAAGCTGGATTACTCCCTCCTGGCGTCTCTGCCCGCTGTGGCCAGCAGCCAAGCCAGCCCGGGGAGTCGCAGCCAGTTTCAGACTTGCAGTTTCCTTCTACTGGGAGCTGCTAAATGAAGTTGCACTTCTAGGGCCGAGGGGCGTGTTCTTCTCTCCTCCCGAGTCAGTCCCTGCCTGCTGTAATCCAATGCTCATCCCGATGATGTCAAGCAGCTACTGCTCATCTCTTACCTTACAGTCGGCAGGAGGGATCCGTTTCCTTTTTGCAGCGATCTTTGTTTAGCGTCGCCTTGTAACCCCATCTCCTGGCAGCTGCATGTGCCCAAACATCCTTCCTTCCATGCTTGGTGCTGCAGCTTTTGCTGCAGGGTGCTTCCTCCCATCTGCACCTACTCCAGGTTTCTCCCGCTCATCACTCGGATACACATCCCAGCGGCATCCCAACATCCATCTATTCCATCGGGGCCTGGCCAAAGGCACCATCACACCCCATGCAGCCTGAGCTATTTTACCAGGTGTAGAGCCAGGGAGGTGCCTCCCAAGAAAAAAAAAAATAGCTTTGTGTCGTTTTAGAGTGCCATTTGCTCCACGGACTCCCATGGGGTAAAATCTAAGCGTGCTTCACCTCATCTGCACCTGGGTGCCAGCCTTTGGGAGTGAAATGCAGAGCTGCTGACTGCAGCCAGATTTAAGGTGAGGGGAAGTTGCTTTAGGGCGAGGTGATACCATGAATCCAGCACCTACCTTTGAATCCACCCTGCTGGAAAGCACAGCCTGGGAGCTCTTGGCCAGCATGAGGCCTCTCCAAGAGAAGAGGAAGTTTTGGCTGTTCTTGTCACCCCAGGGGCCCAGGAATGTCCCCCTGGATGGTATTACCTCCCTATGCCTCATCAGCCCTGGAGACAGTGCTGGGTGGCTGAAGTCAAACGAAGAAGCTGTTTGCAATGCCGGGTCTCCATTCTTCCCCTTGGCCCACACTCCTGCAAAACCCTACCAGTGTGGTGAGAAGGGGTGTGGGCACACCAGGGTGTAGATGTTGCTGCCTGCTCCTGCCTGAATGCCCAGACTGGCACAGCACTCAGTGCTAATTGCTTTGCTGAGAGAGTGGAAATCTCACTCCACCCCTGCTGGACATTCTGGTCCTCAGCCTTGTGCGGGGGAGATGTGGCACAAGTCAACGGGATATCTCAAAGGGCATTTACCAAGGACCAGATACAGTCCCACTTGAGTTAGACAAGAGTTTTTTCAGGTTGTGTGCAAAGTGAGCAGTGGGAGCCAGGAGGATTTGTCTCTCCCAACCTGACATCTTGCTGAGCACCAGACAGAGGCAGAAATGACATCTCTGCCACCCTGCAGCTCTCCCTCCACAGATGGGCCCCAGAGCCATCCAGCCCCAGGCTCACCACCTGCCTCTGTGGCCGTGAGGAGCCCCAGCCTCTCCTCTCTCCTGACACCAGCTGCACAGCCAGACCTGCTCCATCTCCACCGGCCTCACTGCCTCCAGCCAGAATCTGTTTGTGCGTGCCCCAAAGCGTGACAGATGATACCCACACCCTTGCCATCGCCCGCAGGAAGAGATAAGAACACCAACAAAAGCAGCAGGCAGTGCAGGAAACACCCTGATGACAATAACGAGGTACAGAGGAAGGGGAATGGAGCTCAGTGGAGCTAAACATACCCATGCTCAGCGCCTCCCCAAACTCACCTCGTGTAGCTCTGCCTTCTAATTCGATTTATTTCAAAACCAGCCCTGGGAAGCCAATTGGATTTCTTGAGATGTATCACTTGGCAGAAAGTCATCTCCCTCCAGTGCTTTTGAGTCATGCATTGCTACTCACCCGAAAGTAACGGTAAGGGATTCACCACAACGCCCTGCCTGTCTTCATGAGGTGCATCAGAGGGAGGAGGGCTCAGCCATCCTGTGCTGAAGGACCAGCACAGCCTCAGGAGACTGCTGTACTGGCCTGGCCAAGGCTGCAGTTTTCTCTTTACTTCAGCTCATAGTTGAAAGTGATCCAGAAAGCTACAGGTTTACACTAACATTTGGATTGCAAGGTTTGAAGGCCAAATCTGGTAAGGATGCAAATGCTGCAGCAGCAGCCCCAGCGTTTTCTTGGCAGCCTGTGGCCAGCACCGTGACAACACATGCAAAATATACAGCGATGGCAATAACAGAGCACTTCAAAAAGCTGGAAGCACAGTATATGATCTGTACTTTTAAAATAAGGCACATGCTAACCATTTGTCATACTCAAACCTCCTGATCCTGTGTGCCTGATCCTGAGAACAACCCCCCCTAGCATCCAACAGAGTCTGTCCTTTCCTGTGCACTCTCATGTGTCTTTACAGTGACCTCCTCATCCAAGACCAACCCCTACAAAGACTGGTCAAACTTTTTCCATAAAAACTCTTTTTAAGTAGAAAAATGCAGTTTGGGATTTTCTGCAGAACATTTTTTTTTTTTTTCACAAGGGAAGAAAAAATAAATCCTGTGATTCCCAAAAGTTTGTCTGTAATCTTGACTCCTTAGGATACAAATGCATGGCTTTCCATGTATTCATTTTTCATATTTTCAAATGAAAGTTGATTTTTCCTCTGGAAATTGACCCTAATTTCTAGCTAATTCTCAGGCTGCTGCTGCTGCTGACCATGCAGTTGGTCTGCAGAAAATTGTGGGGATATTTTTAGCTCCGCATCACAGAATGGGATGCAGAGAGCAACACCCCAGGGAAAGGATCGTCCTACAACACCATGCAGTGGGTGCCACCTTCGCTGCTCTGGTGCAGCACAGGACCAGAGAGCACAGCTCCAGGAAGAGCAAAAAGTTGTCCCACAGGTTGACTGTCAACCTTCAGCTGGAGTCAAAGCCAGAGCAATCTCATAGGGCAAGTGTCAAAATGAGGTGCGAGTATCCCCAAGGGTGCTAATGTAAAGAAACCCAACCCTGGAGCAGCACTGCGATGCCGGATTGTGCACTGCCTGCTCCAGCAAGAAATACCACCAGCACAAAGGACCCTTCGGGAAGCTCCGAAGCCCAAGGAGGCAAGCTGTCACTTCAGAAGGATATGACCTGTCTCTGACCTGAATGTTTTTGCAGCCTGAACCTCATTTCCCTCAGAAGCTCCTGCTGCCAGGGTTAGAGCATCACCACAATAGCGCTCTGATGCAGCATGAAGCCTCCTCACGTAAGAGCAGCTTCCCACTGCATTTCCCAGGCACTGAGCAATCTGTGTCACTTGATGTCATCAAGATTTCAAGGAAATGCGGAATGGCACAAGATACGCATGGAAAAAATGTGACAACCTGATCTTTTTCCAGACTTCCTCCCCCAAAATAAATACTTTAAATAAACATTTGATCAAAAAAACCTGCAGAGCATATTTCAACAGTTCGCTGAGCTCCCTAAGGAAAGTGTGGATGTCTTAAGCCAACAAATAACAACTTGCATTTGGAGATCCATGAGAAGAGAAACCGACAGGTAAAAGTTGCTTTTGTGACAAGCCACTCTTTTTGCTGTCAAAGGAAGGACACGGTTTGCTGTTGATTAGGGAAGAGAGTGGGTGTCGGGATGTCTGATTGAATTACTTGGCATTCAGACCCATTTTGTTTTTATAGAAGTTGCTCATCCAGAAAGGTTCATCAACAAGTGAAACACAAAAAAAGCTTGTAATGAGGCTCAGCTCATTAGCGAACCCCCTCCTGGGTCACCTCGACTTGTAGGCAGGGTCGAAGAGTTGAGCCCGGCAGTGGGGAGCCCCTCTCGGCACTGGGACTGCGGGGACGTGCATCCTGGCTGCTGGCACGGTATCTCAGTACGGGGCTGACATGCCAGCAGGGCAGAGCACACTCAAAACACTGTTTACTTTGAGCTGGAGCTATTTTTAGCTCCAGTAATCTGTGCGGAGGTGATAAAGCTTTTCATTGCAAAGTGAGCGGCTGTGCTTTGCTTCTGGGCAATTTCACTCCACGAGCTCGTTCCTTCCTCCTTCCCCGGCCATTGCTCCCCAGGGATCTTATCTCCTCTGTCTGCTGAGCCAAACACCTCCGAAAGGTTTCTCCCAGTTAGATAGGTTGGAGTCAGCCCAAACTCACTTCTTTTTTTCCCCTTTTTCCCTAGGGAATGTATTCAGTTTGGAAAAGAAATTAACTTTTTAGTAGTTTCTGAAGTCCGGTTCAAAGCCTTTGCCGAAAGCCCATCATGGACACACGTGCTCTAATCATTTCTGCAAAATTCCTTCTGTCTGGCAAAATAAGGCACTTGACTGTTCCCTCTTTGCAGCTGCAACAAATACAAGCAGGTCTCAAACTCAGATCTCATAGCAAGCCAGAGTGGTCAGTCAGCAACAGCACTGCCCTACATCACCTTTTACCCAGAGGGTCCCAACACCCATCACAAACTCCCATATATACACACTATATAAGAAGGACTTTACCTGCTGCTGATAGGAGAAAGCACGGCAGCTGGCTACCAGCACAAAGACTACAAAACAAGCATAAATCCAGCTTGGTAAGGGATTTGTTTGTCTATAGAAATCAAGAAACTTCTTCAGCATAAACTGACAAAGGTCATGCATCCAGCACGTGCTTCACCAGAAAATCAGCCCACTGGCAAAAGCTTTCTTGTTTGGGATACAGGGTGAATAGCAACATCTCTGTCAGCTCAGGGATGTATTTGGGGCAAGGGGGAGGAGAATATGGAAGTAAAAATTAAATAGGGTCATTCTACTTGCTAAGAAAGGTCAGATATACAGAAAGAGCTAAAAATGATTGTCAGGGTGAGAAAGTGCAACAGCAGAGGTATTGCTTAAGCTGACCACAATCGACCGCTCAGGCGTTATGGCAGGGAAGCAGGAGATCCTCCGAGGTCCACACACAGGCACTCCTTCCCTTTGCCCCTCTGTTTCTGCTAGATGGGGTGGTTGGAGGAAAACAGGCTGGGTTGGCAGTTGTGCTTCTCCAATTTGGAGAGCAAAGGGGGATGCTAATAAATGAGAAGAAAACATTCACCTCTATCAGTACGTAATATATGCCACCCAGCCAGGGCTTATGATTTTTCCCCGGTGTTTGGCAGCCAGAGAAGGATTCCTGTTGCAGATGTGCAGAAGCTATGTAAATATTTTGATCCTGACTTGTGCTCTCGGCTAAATGGGCTTTCACGTGATTTTATCCCATGGACTCTGAAAGGAGTACACCGGGTGAGGGATCAAACTCAGGTTATTAATCCTCTGTGTTGACTCAAAGGCCTGCAAACTCTCTACCTACGGTCAGGAAAAATTCAGCCTGACCTTCTGGTATGATTCCCTGATTTCTGTGTTGGCTTGTTAATGGGCTATGTGTAACTAAACGGCATGTCACGAAGCAGCTGGCCACTGTGGCAGCCCGGATACACTCAATAAGGCTGTTCTTGTGTCTTGTGCCACCCCGTGCCTTTAGATACGGTGCTGTTTATCTATTCTAGCTGTTCCCAAGGCCAAAAAGACTACGACTGGGGAGGTGCAGCATCCCTATGATTCGGTTTGAGAGCAGCAGGAGTTCAGGGCGCTCCTTGGGAAGGGCTCCATGTTCTCGTCAGGGAACAAAATATTCTGTTTGTGCTGACAGTGTACAAGAAATAAAAACAGAGTTTGCCTGGTGACCTGGAAGCATCTCACCCAGGCATTGCATACAGCCCTCTGCTCCCAGAACCATACTGGGAATCTGCCCTGGGTTTCAGGGGCAGTCCAGGTATGCAGAGGCTGACACAGGGAGGTGTAAGCAAAGGTGATGGGGTCACTCTGCTTTTTGGGTGGGCCAGAGAAGAGCTCTGCCATCCCAGGGTGGACAGAGGGGATGGCAAAACCTTGTTGTTCCTTGCTGACTCTGTGGGCAGAGTAAGATGCTGGCTCCTGGGAGAAATGTGGGATACTGGGTGGCATGGGATTTGCCAGGAGGCAGAACCATCAATTCTGAGGCGATCCTGGTGGATCCCAGTAAATATAGTCCCAGCCTCAGGAAGCTTTAAAAAGCCAAGACAGACAAAAATAAAGGAAAAGACGTGTCCTCAATTTCTTTTGGCAGTTGGCTAGTGGAAGGACAGAAGGCTAAATGACCACTACAGAGACAGATTATCACCCAGCCCAGAACATTAACCTTGTCCGCACTGTTACTGGCAGCTCTTCCATGTCCATCGCAGATGGACAGCCTGATGCTGTGGCAGGTCCATGCCAGCAGATCTTCCTCACCTAATAATGGCCAGTCTCACTCCCCACTGCTCTTGAGATGTCTTTTATTCACTGCTATTTGTGTCACCACTATTCTCTTATGGCTAATGGCATTTCCTGGTTCTAAAGGGTTCCACTTACTCCCTTAATTCACTGTATCTGTTTTGGGTTCTCCCAAGGCTGGGCTGGCATTTTTTGACAGGTGTAAAACTTTCACTTTCATGAAGGATTACAGCTTTTTGGACACAGAATTTGATGTTTTCATACAGATCCCAGTTGTCACTCACTTTTGTGGATTAAATAATTACCTTTTATAACATCACACAAGTAATTGTTTTCAGCTTTGTAAAACTTAGACTGATAAAGCATGAAGTATCTGTATTCAGATTATCCACCAAAAGAATAATCTAGTGATGGTGTTCAAATAGACATCAACTTCTTCAAGCCATATGTTAGAACTGTAGCACCATAGGATCCACAGTTAGATGTCTTATAAGAAGCTCTTGCAGAAGACCCTTTAATAGCAGCCATCCATCCAGGCTGCCCTGGGTTAGAAAGTTCCAGTCATATTTTATCTAAAAGCGTGCCTTTGGGTCTGCGTTCTTTGCTGTCTAATACTGAGAGAGATGTAAATGCCAGTCAGTCCAAAATATGCTTTGCCCAAATTCCTGTGCTGCTTGTGCTCCTCCCTGCATGCAAAGGTGACAGCAATATTTGTGACCTGCTGTGTATGCTGCAAGCCATCGGCGTGACAGTCACGCCGTTAGTTCTATATGGACAGATATATTTCTATATTTCAATGTATTTCTATCTATTGGGTGTCCTGCAAAGGTGTGTTCAAGGGAACCCTTGCACAAGCTAAATATCTGTAAAATGGCTTGCCCTGGAGATGGGCACTCTGCAAGCTGCCCTTCTCCAGCTGGCTGTAGTTGCTGTGACCTGGCCGACTGACTGAGCTGCTAAGCAAGAGGACGTGGTACCGTAAGGATGCTTGCATTGCAGAACTGCTACCCCAAACTGCCTCTGCTCTCTCCATTGCTATGGCAACTGGCAGGAGCTCTCACTGTTTGGACAAGAGGTGTGTGTTCCACAGCCACACTGCCTGCTTTCCTGCAGAAATGAGGACCCACAGTGAGCAACTAGGAGCAAAAATCCTCTTTATTTTAACTAAGAGGACTTTTTAGTTACTATTCATGCAAGTCTCCAGGCACTGTACCATATAATTAATAATACAATTAAATCCCAGCAGTATTCAAGGATGAGTTGAACAGGAGTGCAGCCAGTTGGGCACCCAGAAACATTCCTTTATCCCTCTTCATTGCTATGGGAAGTTCATCCTCGTTTCTTCAACAGCTTCACCAAACATGTCACTTCCGTGCTGAAGGCAGAATGTCCCCAGCTTTTCAGTATATAAACCAATTAGGGAAGTCTGTTCACTGGTATGTTGCTGGCTAAAAAGAAATTGTGAGAAACTCAGAGCTAGAATTAATGGACTAACAGATCTCCTTTTCCCCTTCTTTATTTGCTCTAAGGGGAAAAAAGACTCATTGACCTTCCTGATTTATTAGCTAAATTTAAGATGCAAACTTAGAGAAACCTCACAGACTGGATATTGAAATGTGGATGCTGGAGGGAGGAGCGTGTGATCCCACCTGCAAAGTAATTACTCAGATGGAGTAAACCACTACATGATGGGGATCTTTGCCCTAAAAATTAATTATGGAGGGCTTGTGTGCTATGAATTTCATCCTAATTTTCTGCATACTGACTTCCTCATATAATACAGGTTATTTTGGCAAGGCTTACAGTGTATTTACCACTATTTGTTCACTGTTGCTTCAAACTGGGACGTCCCTACAGTCCAAACAATTGAGCTGTGTCTGCTGGCTATGGATCCAGCCAAGTGAGAGCCAGGAACTGACACTGGCATCATTGGGGATGGTATCCAAACAACCTAAGTTTGGGAAGCTGTTAGGAGTCACCTTTCATCATTCATCATTTTCAGTTGGGTTCATTTAGTTCCAAGCTGGGTAATTACAGCCTCATTATTTGTTCTTTTACAATGAAGACAAGACTGCAAGCCAGCCAGAATAATTCCTTCTGTTACTATTGCCAAGATACGACCGCGTATCTATGCCATAAGGAACGTGTCATGGTATCAGTTTTATTAATGGTAAATAATGGCTCTTCAGTCAAGCAACATCTTAACACTATCTGGTGCCTAATCATAAAATGCTAACTAACTTTGAACCCCAACGGACAGATAACTGAGTCGAGGTTACCACTGCCCAGCACATTCCTCATTAACCAGCATGTGTCAGGTTTTGCACATTATTTTTCTTCTTCAAATTAGTATCCAGCTACAATCAGACTTCCATTCTAAAATGACAAAAACTCATCTAAAAATAACACACCAAAGTTCCTGTGACAGCAAGCAGAGGCCAGGACTCAGGGAGCAGTGGTAGATCAGTTATTAGAGAGCACTTCATCCTATCTGCCCATCTTCACTGGCTTAGGGAGAGTGCTCGGTAACCACTGTGGATTGGATTCTCACCTTGTAGGCAGCATCAAGGCAGTGAGGTGAAACCCATCCAGGCAGGAAAGAAAAAGAGACATCTCATTTACACTGCTGTGTCTCACCAGACGCTCTGTGTTCTTGCTGTTTCTCAGGACAGAAACCACTGCTATTTCTGACGTACGCATGGGCACCAGCGTGTCCATTTCTGCTTTGCCTTAATGGCTTTTGCGTGAAATTCTTTGAGGACTGTAATGATATTAAATACATGTCTGGAAAAAAACAGCTTTCAAAAAAAAATACCCACGGGAACTGCATTGCTGGACTGTGAAGACACAGGGTTCTGCACAAGCCCCTAGAGCCACAGCAATTGACAGTTATCCTAACACACACATTTTAATTAAAAATTGTAAGCCATAGAGTCTGAAGAAGCCTTTCTGCCATTATTTCACAAAGACAGCAAATGCAGAACTGAATTGTTACTTATATTAGGGGAAAATCACTCTGCTTCTGCCAGGACAACACCTGTGGAGGTGGAGATTTCTGTGGACACTCTCAATTTTGCAGTAACATTGCACCCTCAGCATACGTATTAAAAATTTGTGCACGTGAATTTGTAGTGAAGGCTCAGTGTTCTCCAGCGTGTTCTTCAGCAGGAAGCTGATTTGTAAGATCCCTTGATAAACCAACACTCAGCCCTCAGTTCCATTCCAGAATTAAGCTTGTGGTTGTTTCTGCCCCCAGTGCACGTGGACGCAGTGAATACTGAGCCCTGTCAGCTCTTGCCCTACACTGCCTTCAGCAAACCACTTGATTTAGTCTCTCTCAGGCAAAACCAGTATTGAACTGAATGATGGGACTAGAGATGCTACTGTATTATTAGATTCCCGCGGGGTACTTTTCTTCTAAATCATCTAGGATGGGAAAAATATTTGTATAAAGCAGAATGCTGTGACTCACCCTCCAACGCCATGGAGGTTCACAGCAACCAGAAAAGAGTTAACAGCACAGCCACCTCCCTGTAGTATTTCAGAGTTTCTAAATATAGAGTTTCTTTCCGTTCTGGATGCCCATTTTTGTTATCTTAGAAGTATTTCTGGAACTCTTGGCCAGCTTCAAATAAACAAACAGGGAGAAATATTTGTGTAGATAACGTGGTTGAGAGCATTTGGTTAATGAGTCTTCCTAAGTTGAAGAATTTAATTTTTAGACTTCATTTCTTTAAAGCTTGTGAACAGAAGAAAAAAAACTACTCCGCAGACATTAAATCACACAACCATCCCAGCTATTGGCTTTGGAATAACAATCATTTAACTTAGCAAATATCAAACGTGGGAAGGGATTTATCTGACGCATCTACACAATCATGTGAACTCTGTCCTCAAGGAGAAGCAGTCTCTCTGCAGGAGACACAAAAGAAAGGAACTGTTTTCCCTCCTTTAAAAAAATAAAACATAAGCAACTGTAACATGCTGAATGCTTCCTGGCACTAATGCAAAAATGCAATATCTAAAATGTCAGCTGGGACGATTTACGTGATTTGAAGATTTATGAGAAAAAAATACTTCACGAGCTTCAGAGCATCTTGGAAAGCAGCAGCACCAGTGTGGGGGACAGTGGGAAAGAAATCTCCAGCTAAAGAAATGACCATGGTAAGTATGATCCTGTATTGGTCTTTTTAGAACAAAAAAATGGGTCAAGCACTCCTTTGATTTTAAACTGTGTGGAAAGATGAACAAACGGAGCCCGCCGCGACTCTGGGATATGCTGGTTTTCTCACTTTATGTATCGACTCATGTAGTCCTGTGGTTCACCTAAAGCCACACAAATAGTCACTGCTCGAGGCAGAAATTCCTGACTTCTTCCTGCCGGTACTGTTTCACTAGAAGCTGTTCTGCTGCAGCGATCACTGATACAAGAAGGCTGGCCAGCTGGATTTCAGTGCAGGCTCTCATGGGAGAGATGGGATCACAGAGACAGGGGAAATAAATCCTGGCTTAATAAAAAAATACATCAGGAAAGGAAAAATCGAGAAAATATTTGAAACAATAAAGTCAGCAACATTTTTAAGTTTGCTTGGAAAACGCTCAAGTAGAAGATTGGCTTGCTTTGTGGCTACCACTCTTGAAGTGGCTTGAAGTTCTTGAAGGAACCCTGATGCCCTGTACGGCCTGAGGTGCCCCAGGGTCAAACTCAAGGCGAGACCAGCACTGCCAGGCAGAGCAGGGGCTGATGCCTGGCTCTGCTCTGATGCTGTCTCGCCTATGGGGATGAGCAAAGGTGCCAATCTCCAGCAGTGCCTCTGGCTGCAAGGCTCCTCCTGGGACAGTTACTGCCAGCTCATCACAGCGAAGCAGGGCTAAGGCTGCTCCAACAGGTTCTGCTCAGATCCTGCTCCCCAAAGGGCCATGTCTGCACCTCTCCTGCTGTCTGCAGGGACACATCCATCTATCACAAAAGGCCACCTTTCACTTGCTCCTCTTTTCACCAGCCATCTGTTCCCAGTCCCTTCCAGGGTTCATTCACAGATGTCACTGCAGATCTTTTGTATGAAATATTCCCCGCAGCATATCTCCGTTTAAGTTTTGTTGGGTTTTTTGTTTTGTTTTGTTTTTTTCAAATAAGCTTCTACTTAATGTTATTTAAATACTTTTCAATGTGTTTAAGTTTCACTAATGCTTCCATAAGTAATGAGATGAAACAGCTCAGTAATATCATTCCAGGCTATTGAATAAAGGTGAACATTTCTTACCATCTGTTTTACCAATAACCCAAACTAACGCAGTTTCCAGGCCAGAGCACATGATCTAAAGTGAACTGGAGTCAGAGAAAAGGTCTCTGGTGACATACAAGGGCTTAGAGGAGATTGAACAAAGGTGTCCCATAAAATAAATTTCTGGCCAAACAAAACTGTAAAGGCACAAAGATTATAATTCCTCTATCATAACAGCAGTGACTCATCCAGCTGCAAAGTCACTTGGGGCAACAAAGAAAACAGTTACTCAGTCTCTCAGGGATTTAGACACAGAAGAATATATTATGCAAGTTTTAGCAGCGTTGCTAATGGCCTTGAAGTGCACAGCTCTACTATGACTCTCACTCAGCTCAGCAGATCACAAATAAGATGACTCACGTATCCATGAGATGATAAGGAATATAGAGAGTCTAAGGAGCGCAGAGGCAGGTGTTAATGCAGTCACAGTGTACGTAGTCAAGGGAAGATAAGAATCATAAAATCGTGAGCAGAAGACTGTGGAGAAAAGAAGCTTGCATATTTGAAGACTCAACAGTGTGGATGGGATTGATTTTGCTTCGTCTCACATTGCAGGGGCTTGTGAGTGTAACATCAGCCTGTGGGCAGAGCAGAGCCATGCCCTGGCACCGGCCACCTCGGCTGCCCTGGGGAGCTGTGGCAGACAGCACACGTTGGCCTTTCCCTTAGTGGTGACAGAGTCCCTGTACCCACAGCACATGATGAGGTTAGACCCCAGTGAAAGACGTCAGGGAGCTCTGTACACTTGATATTTATGCTTGGGAAAACTTTCTCCCCTGTTGGAACATCCTGGTTTTGCAGAAGCCACTAACTCCGGCCATTTAAAGACTTAATTAAACCCACCGGTGATTTCGGCCGTAGCAGTATTTTGTTCATTACCTAAGGGCTGCCTTCTTTACGGATGGAGGACTTTGAAGGCTATTGTTAAAGCAGGGTTTGAAATCTGAGTGGTGGAACAGAGCTCAGCCCAAAGCCTGAACTAAACAGCTGGAAAAGCAGTTGTCCCTGAACAAAGCTCTGTAATTCTTTGTGCTCTGGAGATTCACTCAAAGCACAGTTAAAATTACTGTTGAAAGCCAAACCCTTTACAAAGTCCACTAATTAGGGTGGTTGTATCAGAAAGCTGTTGCCAATACCTCAAGCTTTGGAAGTTTAGGCGGGGTAGAGCACAGTAAGGTGTTCAGACCTGCATGTGGGTGAAGGCAACACTGCTGCAGAAACACAAACTACATGTGATTTGTTAATTTTTACAGTTGGTTTGACCCAGCCATCCAATTTGCAGTTCGTCTGACTGGAAGATTCTGGGTGGTCAAAGGATTATTCAGTTATAGCCTGTACATGGGATTTATTACCTGCAAGAACACAGCCTGTGCAGAGCAGGGGCCCCCAAATACACTGGGGAACATCAGGAAAAGTTCTGCATTTCTGCTATCATGACAGGGAGACCCTTGAGATTAACAAGAATAGCACTAATGCACAAGCTTGAGTGACAATTTTTATGAGCTCAGTCGCACAAAGCATTGCAGAGAACTACTTTCAAATCAGTGTATCTGACACATTTCCTTTAAACATTACTTAATGCTGAGGGTTTTATTCTAGGCATTTCAACTAACTTATAGATATTTATGGGATGTAATGTACAGACACATAAGGGATGCACCAGCTCGTTCTGCTGTCAGAACTGATTAACATACCACAGCAGGGTATTTTTGTACAAACTAGGATAACCTCCTGCCATATCCTGTCTCATTCCCATAGCTGGCAATCACTAGGCTGACTTCACCCTTATCTCCTGTTAAACGTGTGGCTTGAGGTGATGTTATGCAGAATCAGAGGGGGTTTACCTTAGGAAGTAAAATGAGTACGTGGAAATCTGTTACGTGGACAGTGGAAGGAAAAAGCTTTTTATCTGTATCCTTTGTCTTTCCCTAGCATAATCCAGAGCACGTAACAAAACTATTAGTCTTACAAATTTCCTGTGAAGAAACCATCTCAGACTCAGGATTTAGCCGAGTTTCATCACTGCATCAGCAATATACCTACGAAATTATTCACCCTGGGTTACTGGGAAGGGAACACAGAATTTTGGATTCTGCCTTTATCCTGCATACATTCATGTGAGCCAAGAGTGAAGTAGCAGGAATGTGGCAAAAGCCACAGCTGCTGCACCCGAAAGAGTAAGAAAAATATGTTCATAGAAAAGGCTCAAGCATTCTCTGTGGGAAGCACATTTTCAAAACAGTGTAATCGCTTTCTGAAAGAAGCCTGTGTGTCTTCATGAATGAAGCTGATTGTAAGAGGGACGATACTGTGATAGTGTTAACATAATCATATACTCTGTGTGCTAAACCTGCTGTGGAAAATAAGTGGTTGGTTTACTGGACGGTTTTTGTCATTTGTTGGCAATTTTAGATGGCAATAAAGGTGTCATTCTGAATATTTGTTCCTCTCTGTGACGGACATAGGTTTTACAGAAAGGGATTGAGTGAAAGAAAGAAGGGTCTCACACAGTGGGAAGTGATGTGCAATAGCTGAAATTGCTATAGCCAGAATATAGCCTGCAGGTCAAACTGGTCAGTTCGGACCCTGCCCTCTGAAATTTTGCAACATTAATGTCAATTAAATATCTCCAAACACTTTCCTAAGCTTCTGTGTGAACTCTTGTCACCTTCTCACTGCTGTTATATCCTCATAGCCTCTTATCTGTTCCATTTGTTCCCAAGCTTCAGCACTGAGTAGTGCAGCCCTCAGCTGTTTCTCTCTGACCCCTCCAAGCAGATTGTTGTGCAGTGTGCTGGTAATCCAAAACCAGAGAGGCCCCTGTGCTTCAGGCAGCAGAACAATGTCTCTTTTCACATGGTTCCTCCATCTCTTCTTTCATTTTAAAGGAGTAAATCTCTAGCTTGTACACTGTACACCGTCGAACTATGAACTGAGCCTTGTGTGAACCACTACAGAAGCGTCTGCTTGAGAATCCCCACCTCTGAAAGGCTGCTGAGCCTGTGCACCTCCACCCAGTGCCCCTTCCCAGGACTATACAGGCTAAAACTCATGGTCATCATTCAGTGCTCAGCAACACAGGCAGAAATAAAGAGGCAGCAATATGAGGTGAGTTCTGTGGCACGAGCACCTGTGTCCGTATATCACAGAATCCTTTAGGTTGGAAAAGACCTTTAAGGTCATTGAGTCCAACCATTACCTCACCACTGCCAACTACATCACTAAACCAAGACCCTACGCACCACATCCCCACGTCTTTCAAACACCTCCAGGGACGGTGACTCAGCCACTTCCGCGGGGCAGCTGCTCCACTGCTTGACAACCTTTTGCATAAAGTAGTATTTCCTGATACCCAATCTAAACCTCCCCGATGCAACTTGAGGCCATTTCCTCTTGTCCCATCACTTGTTACTTGGGAGAAAACACCAACACCCACGTCAATACAACCTCCTTTGAGGGAGCTGTAGAGAGCGATGAGGTGTCCCCTCAGCCTCATCTCCAGACTAAACAGCCGGAGCTCCCTCAGTCGCTCCTCACGCTACTGATGCTCCAGACCCCTCCCCAGCTTCATTGCCGATGGGACAAGGGTGGGAGTGAATGGAATTGCCCCCAGACAGAGCTGAGCGGCTGGGCAGGCGCCTAGGCCTCGGGCAGGGCCGGTGCTCGCTGTCTCCCGGCCTGCGGGCCGCTCCTACGTGACCCCCGCCATGGCAACCGCCGGGACCCCCAGCGGCCGCAAGGTCACTGACAGGCCGAGTGGTCCCGCCCACCAACCCCACCCATTGGCGGTCCCGCTAGAGGAGCCGCCCACTCTCTGTCGTTTAGACCAATCAGCGTGCTCTCCTTACTTCCGCCTCTCGTCGGAGAGGGTGGGACAAGCGTCCGTAAGCAGCGACGTCCCCTCCCCCGTCCTGCCTGCTCTCCCGTTGACACTCATTGTCGAGCAGCCGCCCCGGTCCCGCCCACAGGGCCCGAGTAGCCAGTGAACGGCGGCTTGCATAGACAGCGGCCACCGGAAGCAGGAAGAGGCCGCGGGGTCTTGGCAGAAGCCGGAAGCGGCTGTGAGGTCTCGGCGGCGCCATGGGGGCCGTGCTGGGGCTCTGTTCGCTGGCCAGCTGGGTGAGCAGTGGGGGAGCCCCGCCTCCGGTGCGGCTCGGGGTGCCGGCTCCGAGGGGAGGGCAAGCCCTGAGTGTGTCTCTCTGTCTTCCAGGTTCCGTGTCTGTGCAGCGGTGCCTCCTGCCTGCTGTGTCGATGCTGCCCGAACAGCAAGAACTCGACCGTGACTCGCCTCGTCTATGCCTTCCTCCTCCTCCTCAGCACTGCTCTCGCCTGCATTATGCTGGCGCCGGGGATGGAGGAGCAGCTGAAAAAGGTAGGGAGGGGAGAACCTCTTTATGACAATTTGCAAGCAGTGACTGTTGATTCTTTTTGTTTGAAGTGAATTCCACGAGAGATATAAGCACCCAAATGTGCTTTGTCCTCCAGGTGAAGAAACCGCGTGTGCTGAACCGCTTCTAACTGAAACAGCACATTCACAGAATGTTTATTTTAAAGTACATGCCCAGACCCTGAAACCCCCCCAGGCCTGGAGATGGGCAGGAGTTATCCGAGGCCCCCTGGTGTGATGTGTTGATCTTCCTGCATGCTCTTAGTGATGACTTGAGGAAAGAAAGGCGGTAATCAGGTCTGGGCATGCTGGCTGTGCACAAGGTCTTTTGTTATCTGTCTTCCAGAAGACATCTGGCTGAGAGCCTTAGCTGTTACAGCACTTAAAGAATGTAACTGCAAACAGAGGTAAATTCACAACATTGTGTCTTTACTCAGATACCTGGATTTTGTGATGAGGGACTTCATACTCAGATACCACATTTGAACGGCTTTGTCAGCTGCGATGTGTTTGTTGGATACAGAGCTGTCTATCGAGTCAGCTTTGCCATGGCGATGTTCTTCTTCGTCCTTTCGTTGCTCATGATACAAGTGAAAACAAGCAATGATCCAAGAGCCGCGATACACAATGGGTATGTGCATGAGCCAGCTGGCTGCTCTTCCGGTGTGTTTCCTCTTTCTCCTTGGCAGCTGGAGATGGCAATTAGATCTCCCTTTTCCCTTCCCCAAGCTGAACAGTGCAGCATTGACCTTCTTCCCTGCAAGGATGAGCTGCAGACTTGTGGCCCATTTGTTGGAGCAGGAGCTCCTGTTTCAGCAAAGTTTTCTAGCCAGCCAGCCCCAGCCTGTCCTCTGTCTTTTCTGCTCCAAGTGCAATAATCTGTGTTTGCCGTTGTTGAACTTCAAAGTTTCTGTCAGTCCAGGTCTCCAACATATTGACCATTGCTTCACCCTCTCCCCTTGATTTGGTGAACACCTTTATCTGTGGTTCCACTGAATACAGCTTTTATTTTTCTTTAAATTTCTTAGACACCCACCTGTGTACAGCAGGCTGTTTGCAGATGATGTAAAACATGACTATTGTGCACATTATTTTCAACTTTTATTTTCTTTTAAAGGTTCTGGTTCTTCAAAATAGCTGCCATTGTGGCTATCATGGTTGGAGCGTTTTACATTCCTGAAGGGCCTTTCACAAGAGGTACAGCTAATACGTCATCGTGGAATTCTGTTTCGTAAACTCAGCTCTTTCCCAGACTGACCAGACTATAGTTGTTGAAGTTACCTTGTAGAAGGACAGATTCTGCCCTACTTCTTTAGAATACCTTGGTTCACCCAGTATTTGGTGTCCAGCGGAAGTTATGGCCATAAGCAATCTCTTTGCAAGTGCAAAAGTGTTGGGTAGTAATAATTTGGGACTCCATGGCATGATCACTATTGGGCAGCTCAGAACACTGACAAGTGCTAAATACTTCCCTAGAGTTTCTGAAAAATCTGTGCAAGAAACTTTTACTGTCTGGCCACATCATAAGAACTTGAAAGGGTTGTTGATCCTCAAAGAAATGTGTGATGGTACACATGTATGCAAAGATGCCCTGTGTGAGAACTGGCATTCATTCTGAAAACACGGGCTGAATGTTCCCAAGGTCAGCTTGATTAGCGCAGGCTGTGCCCTTGACATAGCTGGAACTCCTTGCACGTTTCTGCAGGATGGAGGCCAAAGTGAGGAATGGCATCTGCATTTCTAAATATAGTTTCAGATTTTTTCATTATTTGTCTGCAGGTTAACGAGGAGCTTTTTTTTGTAAACTGATGTGGCATGCAGATGATGAACCCTAAACCTTTTTTTTTCCTTGCTCCCCTTTCTAGCTTGGTTTGTTATTGGTATATTTGGAGCCTCCTGCTTCATTCTTATCCAGTTGGTGCTTCTAGTGGACTTCGCTCACTCCTGGAATGAGAGCTGGGTTGATAGAATGGATGAGGGAAATGCAAAATGTTGGTATGCAGGTAAGAATCTTAAACCTGTAAAGGATTTGTTTCCGCTGGCCGGTACTTTGCTGAGTATCACTTACAAACATATGCTAGATTTACCCTCCACTGTCTGAAGTCACTAATGTAAACATTTGGAATAATAAAATTAAATAATTAATCACATTAAATGAAATGCAAAATATTTAAGCCTGAGATTGGCAGACCCAACAGTCATAATGAACAGCACTGGACTAGTTTGCAGCATGAGCAGAGCTGTTAGTCTAGATCTCTTTGATGCTTTGCTTCACTTTGCCACCTCCCCTGCTGAGGTCCTCATGAAGTCGGTTGCGTCGAGGGCAGTGGCTGTAGCACAACACAAAGCATCCTTGGCACGTGCTCCCAAGCTGAGCGCTAACTCACAAAGTGCCGATTGTTTTGGTTCTTTGCTCATAGCTATGAATGCTGCAACAGCATTTTGTGGCTTCTTATAAAGAACATAGCAGAATGGAAATGAAAACGGGTGGCCTTTAGCATAGAAGGAGGAATTCAGGGCTTGTGAATAGCCCATGAGAGATGTGCAAAAAGTGGTCTCATTTTGACACTGTGGCTGGACATCAGTTAAACCAATTAAGCTGCTGCTGAAAGGCAGGGCTTGTCCCCTGATGGCAACATTGGCTTTCCTCTGAGCTACACTAGTCAGTGAGCCGAAACAGAAATCTAGCCATACCTAGTAAAAGTGCATTCTGCTAGTCAAGTTTTCTGAAACCAAATGAGGAAGAGGGCCTGTCTCTTTACAGTGTAAGCTGGTCGTTAAATCACCTTAGAGATACTGTTAACCACATGCATATTGTAACAGTTCATTTTGTTCCCCCCCCCCAGCTCTGCTGTTCTGTACAAGCTTGTTCTACGCCTTGTCGCTGGTGTTTATTGTGCTCTTCTATGTTTTCTACACAAAGCCTGATGACTGCATTGAGAACAAGTTCTTCATAAGCATTAACTTGATCCTGTGCATTGCTGTCTCTGTTGTTTCTATCCTTCCAAAAGTTCAGGTATTATTTTTCTTGCTATTTTCTTCTGACATACAAAGCAGGGAAGTAAGAAGGACGTAGCACCAATTCAGTCAGACATAAGAACTTTAAAATTTGGCTATCATAGCTGTGCTAGCTAGGAGCATTGAAAAAAACCATCTTGCTCTGAAACCAGTGCCCTGTGTAGTGACATATTTCCTAAAGAGATGCTTTTTTGGGCTAACATCGTTTTGGACTTTATTTCCATGTGGGGAAATGCTGTCATGGTTTTAGTGGTGAAGGTTCTGGCAGAACCGAAAAACCCATTAGGGAAAAGCAGAATAAGCTGGGAATTTATTGGCTTAATATTGTGGCTTTGAAATTATGGGTAAGCATGTTTAATATGAGAGGAACCTTGCATGTCACTTGATTCTGAGCTGGTATTGATCAGATAAATCACATGTGAGATTAATATCTGCGAAACCGTTAAGCAAGTTGGGATTAACTCAGTAAGAACCCATAACAGTTTTGGGCACAGAAAAACTGGATTTTGTTTGCATGCTTGAGTTGCTTACTGTATAAATTGCATTACTATAAGGAGTTTCTTATGGTCTTTTAAACATACAACAAAGCCCATTGCATTTCTAAAAAAGAAAGGTTTTCATGCTAATTAATAATTGTGGAATCTGTGGCAGTAGGGTAAAATTATCCAGCTGCAGATAGAACTTGTCCTCTTGACCTTGGCTTGCCGTTCTGCCTTTGAACAGGAACATCATCCTCGCTCTGGCCTCCTCCAGTCCTCCATGATCACACTCTACACCATGTATCTCACTTGGTCAGCCATGTCCAATGAGCCTGGTAAGCAACAGGCTGTCTCGAGTGACATCTTTTGGTGTGAAAGTATAGCTGTTGATGGGGCTTGCAGTTACTACAGATTGCTGGGTTGGGACTGCTGATCTATCCAGATAAAATCTACTGAGGCAGTGACTTTACTGAAACCATAAAATTGCCTCTTTCCAGAACAAACCCAGGCTATTTTTGAGGGGAAATAAAATTGTCAAGGCACTCTGATTTTATTTGCTTATTTATTACACTCTTGTCTAGCTCATGGGGGAAAAAAAATATTCTATGCCATTGCTGCCTCTGGGGAACCGAAAAGATTTACAGTTAAAGGGAATGAGAAATTGCAAGCTTATCTGCCATATTTTCTTAGCTAAATGCTGTGAAAGCTCATCTCTCTTCAATCTGCCTTAAATCTCTTTCAGAACGGAACTGTAACCCAAGTTTGCTGAACATCATTACCCAGATAGCTGCACCCACTATTGTACCGGAAAATACTACTGTTGTACCTGCTACTCCAGCTCCACCCAAGTCCCTACAGTGGTGGGATGCCCAGAGTGTGGTTGGATTGCTTATCTTTGTCCTTTGTCTCTTATATTCCAGGTAGGATCTGCACTGCTATTGAATGATAAACAATTTGGATTTGTCTGCCCTTTTTGTGTACCTGTGTTTATTCATATCCAGCTGCAGTTTCAGTCCCAAGCATGGCTAAGAAAACTGTGTTCCATGTTGTGGGTGAGGACAGGCTTTGTCAGCCCAGTTCAGATAACAGGACAAAATGTGTTATAAGATCTGGACTAGGAACACTTCAATTAGGTTAAAAGCACAGATGAAAACACATCTAAGGAGCTTCCTTGTGTTTCCAGATGGATTTAAAAATGTTATTTGCTAGTCCCAGCCTTTGTGGGCTGTTGCTTGCTTTATTAGAAAACATAGCTAACTGAAAATAGAGTTCTTAACCATGTCTGTCTTTGGGTTGCACTGCAGCATTCGCTCGTCAAGTAACAGCCAGGTGAACAAGCTAACGCTGTCTGGGAGCGACAGTGCCATTCTGGAAGAGACTGTGGGAACAGGCAGTGGTGCTGGAGATGAAGAAGTGCGCCGTGTTGTGGATAATGAGAAGGATGGTGTTCAGTACAGCTATGCCTTCTTTCACTTCATGCTTTTCCTTGCCTCTCTTTACATTATGATGACACTCACAAACTGGTACAGGTAAGAGGAAGACGGGAAGCAGTGGGTTGTATGTGTCAGACAGTGTTTCTAGGTGGATAGGTGACTCCTGCCCTGGAGGCGACCCCTGACCAGCTGCCTATGGTGCTATCCCTATGCCAGTTGCACCTTCTCAATTCTGGGTTGCTGAATAACTGTAGAAAAAGACAAGATCAGCAGCTGTAGGCCTAGAGGAATGCTTCACAGCTGCAAGGGCAGAAAGTGTGGGTACCATCCTTCAGATATGGAAGCAGCAGGAAGGATTCATAGGAAGTTGGATTGAGGTGGCCTCGTGGGCAGTTTGGCAGAGGACAGCCTAATGTCACCGGGTCTTCAGTGTGGGCAGGATGTGCAGAGACAGCCATATATGCCACTTAAATGGAGTTGGGATTTCCTAGATCTTCTGGGAGCACTTGGACATATCCTCCACAGCTGCAGCGTAGAACTACTTTCCCCAGGACTGCCATATTGTGTAAATCAGCACATCTGCTTACAGAGCAGCAGCTGCCAGGGATCTATTGCACAGCTCACTGAAACATTTCCTGTAGGAATGGCACATCATGATATGCAGCCAAGAAATCACTGCTTTAGCTCTTTTAGCATACTCCTCCCACAAAGGCTCTTGCATTGCAGTGTCCCAAATCACTGTTCTAACTGCAGATTCATCAGAGAGCAGGGAATAGTGGAAGGTGCCTTCTGTATCTGTTAATTGACTTCTTTACTTTTTAGCCCTGATGCGGATTTTAAAACGATGACAAGTAAGTGGCCAGCAGTGTGGATGAAGATAACCTCCAGCTGGGTTTGTCTGCTTCTCTATCTCTGGACCCTGGTGGCTCCTCTTGTCCTTACTAACAGGGACTTCAGTTGAATTGCCGCACCTGTCTGAGCGTACAAAAGTGGGGAACTTTCTGCTGAAAGCCAAAATGTTCCTAAGTTGCTTTCGTTATACTGCATATGTTATTGTTTCTTATTAACATGCAGGTGGACAGAGAGTTATGTTCTGCGTAATGCTTGATGCAGGTTCAAAGTTATTATCAATTATCTATTTTAACCTTCAGTCATGTTTATTGTATTACTGCATTTTAAAAATTCAGTACAACTGTACTGTCAAAGCACAAAATATCTGTTCTGTCCAATAGCCACAACATTTCCTCTGAATAAAGTAACACTTAGCTAAATATGAAGTAATATATATTAATATATATTATATTCAGCATAATGCACTACTATGCTTACACTTCAGTTCCTGGAAGTGTAATCCATGCTGCTTGCTTTATACATTCCACTGCACAAGTTTATTTAAATTACACTTACCTTCCTCTGTGGCAAAGACCCTCCTTGTTCCTCACCAAAAGAACAGAATTCTGAGGCTGAAAAACTGGTTCACTGCTAATTTCTTTCAAGAACTTGCTCTTTCTAAGAGGCAACTTGTATGGTAACTTTTTTAGTATGTTTGCCAAATATTGAGTGGTAAGTGTATGACTAGTTTAAATAAATGTATGATGGAAAACTAGAGCTCCAAATTGATTTCACTTGCCTAATTTGCTTACAAAAGTAATGTACGTGAAATTATTATTATTGGGATTAAGGCATTTGCACTGTAAACTCATTTGAATAAAGTGGACTAACTACTGAAACTGTCCCAGCACTGTTGAATTGTTAAGCAGCAGCAGTTATTCTCCAATGCAAAATACTACATACAGTGACTAAAATGCTAATTAGCTGCTGCAGCATCCAGTTGGATGTTTTCTCTCTGCAGCAAACAGTAAGTCATAATCTGGTTTGGTGTTCTTTTTATTTTTTTTATTTTTTTTTTTTTTTTTTAAAACATCATCTTCCCTCTGCTTCTCTGAATGTCAAATCCTGTTCCTTGGAGTTGCTCAGGAAGAGCTGTTAAAGTAAAATTTAGTTCTGCAGTTGAAAGCAATATGTTTTTCTAATGTAATGCTGTAGCTTTTGTCCTTCGTTGCAACTGTGTTTACTAAAATACCCCAAGTATCGAAAATGGCAAATTAGCAGCTGTTACAATGTGTTTAATAACCCCATCATGCATCATAAAATTACACATTTTGACCACTCCAGTTTATAAAATGCAATATAAAAATAAATTTTGTCAAAATAACATGTACACTTAACCACCCAACACCTCTAGGCCCACATACAACAGAAGGCAAAATTATTAGTTTGAATAACACTATGATTAACTCATGCCAAAATGAGATATAACAAAAAAAACAACAAAAACTTCACCCAGTTCCTGAAAATACCTCGGAGTTTGAAACACCCATTTGCAAGAGTATAAATTCAAGTACTTTTATGTACAGTATGCAGCTATGTTTTGTCCCACTTGATGCCAAAAGCCATAGCTGCCCAGTGCAGTTCAAGTACCTTTCCTCACTACGCGTTGGATTTGGCAGGGATGGCTTATACCCTGGGCAAGGCATATAACCTGGAAACAAGGTTATTTCAAGTAGAAAAAAAAGAACACATCAGTTTTAGTGCTGTGAAACAAACAAAACCTCCAAGCTTTTCCTATCTATTTTAACAACTTGCAGATAAGGAGACTATGCTTCAAACAAGTGTTTATTTTCCAAATGCTGACATGAGAAATTTTGGGAACAAACTGGTTTCTTTGCTAGTAAGTGCTAAAGTTCAAAGAGCATTCTCAGCTCAGCAGTCGGGCATGTAGGCGATGGAGCTGTGCTTTCTATAAAACAAGCCAAGCACTGGTTATGAACCTGAAACAGGCTAGAGATACAGCTCAATAAAGTTGCAACTCTCTGAGTTCTTATTAATTATTAGAAATTAGAAGTAACAGATGCTTGACAAATGTAAACCTGGCTTAGTTCAAGCATTCTGACATCAACTGCCCAGCAGCCAGCTTCAAGAAAAAGAAGTTCTAGAGCCATGAATCCAGCTATTTTCAGCATTGATAGTGTCGCCTTATCTATTATGTTTAAATCATTTGCTTTTATTTGTAGCTTCTCTGTGAGCAGAAGAGAAAAGAGGAGGGAGAAATGGATCTAGCGTGCCTACTACTGAAGGCATGCAAGAGAATGTAAAAGCCTGAGAGTCTGGTTTCTGTAGAGGTTCCTCAGCCTTCTGCTGAACACCACTAGATTTTTTTGTTTGTTTTTTGAAGGACACTAAACTGAATTTTGAATATTCAGCCTCCCCCTCTTGCAGTTACATAAGGGGATTGAAGTTGCTGTTCTTACACAAAGCCAAAATCCCACTACTTCAAACCCTGCAGCACAGTAAAGAGTATCAAATATCAGTCATGCCTTCACCTCTAGGAAAAATGGTCCATCTGCTTTTTTTTTTCCAATTGTACATTGTGGTTGGAATTAAGAGGCACTAAACAAACATAAATGCCACTCGCTATGTTCTGGCAGTTAAACAGCGTGGGCAGCCACTGACAGAAACTTTTTAAGTCCTGCCTGGTGCTGTGTGCTACCATCTTCCTGGGTGGCACAAAGAACTGAATCTTTGCAAAACACGCAGAACATTTTGGTCAGAAATGAGAATGGCTAGCAGTACTTTTACCTTATTTTAAGTAGTTGAATGGGTTTTTTTACTTGCACTAAAGTGGTAGCTGTCAGACGAGTAAGAACTGACTTAAAGGTAGGAAAAATCAGATGCTTTCAATGGAGAAAATTAATCTCTTCCCACCTTTAATCTAAAACAGTTCAAGAGATGAGTTCCTTGCTCCCACAGAGCCTGAACTGCCACCCAGAAAAGAGTTTCATAGTTTTACCCCTTTTCAAAACTCAGTCTTTGTTAACAATTCTTGGATGACAGGTATAGCATTGGCTACCCCCTAGTTCCAGATCAGGAAGTCATTGCAGTGGAAGAGGATTCTCTTCTTGGCAGTGCAATCATGCTGCAGGGGGACTGGAGGACAACAGACATTCAAAACAGAGTCTGGCACTTTGAAAAATGGATGTCTGAAATCATCAAGATGCTTTAGTTGTGTACTTACAGAAACATAACTGGTAGCTACAATCACACTTGGCACCAAATAAAGATTTCACCCAGAGACAGTGCTCTAGAGATGAGTCTCCATTTAGAAGGGATATCCTTCACCAGATAGTGAAATATTTCACCTTGAAGTAATTGGGTGTGCTTTCCTGTTCATAGTGAGGTTTTCCATCTCCAAAGCATTATAGTGCAGAAAAACATGTGCAAAGAGCATTAATGAGTTAACTTCTAATTCAAGACTACTAAATAGATTGAACTTGGGGAATAGGAACAGCTTATTTAGACATGAGTATCTTACCCTTATTTGACATTGGAGTCTTAGTTCTGTCTCTAGAAAAGACCTAGAAGCACAGGCAGGTAAGTTACGGGTAAATATTACAGAGATGACTTCATACAGGAACCAAAGACAAAAGAGGTCAACAAAGTCAAACACAAAATTGTAACATTTCATAAAAGAGCTGACCAGCACAGTGAACAAAATGCTACAATACCAGGAAATTTAAGAATGTGCTTTCAAATAGCCTGTCTGCATTTGCTTTCACAGACTTAAATTCAAATTCGGCCCAAAGCAACAAGCTAAAGAAGCACCTTGCTGTCCAACATCAAATATTGCCTTCTATACATCATATGCCAACTGCTACAAAGCCTCCTTACAAATTCTATGTGTGAATTACCCAATTCCTCACTACAACCAGCTGAACAAAAGAACAACTGACAATATGGGAAGGTGGCCGACAGTTTTTTATTTGGTCCTGAACCTCATTATTTGAAGCTGTTATCTAATCAAAAGCTTTAGAGCTTTTTCAGATAAAGTACTATTTTCTGAAAATGAAGATTGCATTTATTTATAGTAAGTGTTGGCATAGATGATGTAGAGTTAATCCATCAGTTAAAGCTCTTCCTACTGTAAGGAAATTTCAGAGATGATCTCCATACTGGTACTCATGGATAAGAAAGTTTTTCTCTGTATTAATTTCAGCCAAATATTCATTGAAATATCCTAGAAATGCCAACTTGCAATCTGAACCAACTGCCAAGTTAGACTTATATGTTTTTAAGCAATCACTGACAGAAGTACATTTTGCAGGGTTCAAAAGCAACTTTCTTGTCTTGAATTACTGGTGGTTTTAGAAGGGGAAGTGAATGGATGGTCACAAAGCCTGTAAATCATCGTTGTCGCTTTTTACCCAGACAGGGAGGGGATAAGAAACTATCAAGCCTACCATCCTGCGATGTATTTTTTTCCTTTATCATTAGAAAGAATAGTCCAGGTTGCATCATTCACACAGAGACTGATGAGCCTCGAGTATTCTGCATAACGCGTGCTCTTTGCCTTTATCCTCCCCGAACTCTGCCCTGCCCCCATTGTGCCCTTTCAGCATCCTTTGGTTCTACAGTGTAAAGTGCCTCAGCAGTCTGTTCCTAAACTGCAGGTTTAGGAGTAAGGCAGAGTTCACAACATCACCTATCAGGTTAGATCTTAACTGTGCTGGAAAACTTCCCTTCACTGGTGTATTAGTAGCAGTAATAGAGCTGAGGTTTCATGCCTCGCAGAGAATCATCACATTGCTTTTCATCAGCATCCCCACTCACTAGCATGTCATGGGGAGAGCTGTCACATGGGAGAACCAGCTGTGAGAAATCATGCAGAAAGTCCTCTTCGGAGGCAAGCAGCAGCTCATTCCACGCAGAGATATCCAGCTTCCCTGAAGTACCACCATACTCTTCAGGGAGGATCACTGGAGGAATGTTCTGATGAAGGGAATTCAGATCACAGCCATGAAGAAAAAACTGAAGAAGAAAGGACAAAATAGCTTTAATAGTGCATATCAACACTCTACAGTAAATTACTGAAACAGCAGCTAACAAGCTTATTTTCAGCTAAAGAGCACATTTTAGAAGCAATGTCTTCATAGGCAAGTGACAGCGCAAACAACATTGGGCACAACATTAAGACACCCTAGGGAGAGGAGCCATGAGATGACCCAAGCGTAGTATCACAGTATCACAGTATCGTAAGGTTGGAAAAGACCTTTGAGATCGAGTCCAACCTATGACCCAACACCTACTCCTACTTGCCAACTACACCATGGCACTAAGTGCCTCATCCAATCTGTCCTTAAACACCTCCAGGGATGGTGACTCGACCACCTCCCTAGGCAACGCATTCCAATGAACAATTACCCTCTCAGTGAAGAATCCCTTCCTAATGTCAATCCTAAACCTCCCCTGGCGAAACTTGAGACCGTGTCCTCTCGTTCTGTCACTGGTCGCCTGAGAGAAGAGTCCAACTCCTGCCTCACCACAACCTCCCTTTAGGTAGCTGTAGAGAGCAATAAGGTCTCCCCTGAGCCTCCTCTTCTCCAGGCTAAACAACCCCAGCTCCCTCAGTCGCTCCTCATAGGGCTTGTGCTCCAGCCCCTTCACCATCCATAGTGCAGCATAAATTCCAGTAAGAGAGACCTGACATTTGCTAGTCTCTGCAGAGGTTCCAAATTCAATTTCAAGTTTGTTAATGGGACTGGAAGTGCTTATCCTTGTGTAAAAAACCTTCATCCTTTGCAACTACATCTCGTCCTGTGACAAGAATAATAGAACCATGCAAGACACTTGCATAAGGGAGAAGAGCAAGGAAGGGGCAACGCAGACTTCCTGTGACACCATCTCATAAACTGTTACTTGTGAAGATGATCCAACCCCAGGGACAGAATTACATAGCATATGTACTAAAGATCCATATCAATGTTATACCAATGTTAAATTTCTCAAAGCTTTCCTCTCACGAAGAGTTTTCCAAACAGGCACATTTTTAACAATTAAAGCAGAAAATACCAGTTAGACACCAATACTTTTCCAGCTGTGAGGTTTTTCAACCATTTTTACTTGCATTGGCCAAGCAGGGAACTTACAAATATTAATGTTAAAATGACACAAATCCTTACCCGGTTTGCTATCTTTTCCTTTAGAAAAGGCTTGATGATTGCAAAAATGCCTTTGAATATACGAGGCTCGTTTATTATGTTAACAGCTTTTATTCGAATGGGGAATCCATCCTGAAGGGTAAAGAAGATTTTTATAATGCAGTTTAAAAAACATTTGCCATCTTCCTCTTTTTAAAACCTCCTGAGTCTGACTGCCAGCACAGCCCACCGGCTCCCAAACTTTCTCTGAGGTACTAACATAAACCAATACAGCAACAGAAATGCACCTCATAATAAGGAATAGTTTTAGCATGAGATATGTGAGCATGAAAATGAAGACAAGAGACAAGGAAACCTTGCATTGAGAAATATACTGCTGACAGTAAATCTTAATTTCTTATGTTGTTCTTCAACACTGTCCTTTGTGCATTTCCAACCCTGGTAAGGATGCAGTTTCAAAGTGTTAACCTCAGCTCCTGAGGAGTGCACCACATTTGCAACCAGAGCAGGCTGATTCTAACAGTGTGTCCAACTACAAGATTTGGTGCACAAGATACATAAAACCACATTTTAGACTAAGGAAGAAATCTAATATCACTATCTTTCTGCCTTTCCAACTATTGTCATGCTAACTGCAAAACAGAAACGGGCTCTGCTTCAGCGTCTCCTCTACAAGGCAGTTTAAAACAAGAAATAGCTACAGGATATCTGCTGGAGACATTTATTTGCAGAAACATTTTTCCAGGGCAAAAGCTCATGATCAGCAATTAAGGCCTCATGTGCCACAGTGAAGTTTCTTTCCCTTACAACCAGCTCTACATATACAAAGCAAGCAGTTAATGCTTGGACTGAAAAGCAGGTAACATGCACTGCAGGGATATTTTTCTCCTTGTGAAGGTCTGTCAGTTAGCTGATCCCTATGAGAGATGTGGCTCAGCAAGGTTGATGCAACACATTTATATACCACCCAGACAAGTGGTATATATATTTCACCAAGTTGAGATTTTGTCTTGTGAATAGTTTCCACTAATACCAGCAGACACCCATCATTTTATTTGTGCAATTATATATGGGCTCAGACAGTTAAATAGCACTTTTAGATCATAATTTAAAGGAGTGAGTTATATATAAGCATTCATAAACTCACTAGTCTCACCTCCATAAACTCCCATGATTCCCCCTGTCCTTTCCTTCCCTGACAGCTAAACTGAAGAACATAACCAGCTCAGGCCAGAAGAGAAGTCATGAGGGAATGAACCTGGTCAAGAGAAGGTTTCCTCATCTCACTCCTTCAGATAGCATGGTAGAACATCAACTAAAATCACTAGACCTTCTTGCCACTTTGGCCAGGTTAGTCCTCACTCCTTTCACCTTCCTATTTTGTACAACTCCACTTGTGCTTACACCCTGGCTTTAACTTCCTCTCCATCATTTTCCTTCCAAACATCTAGTCAGAGATCCTTTTGGCTACTGTCTCTTTTGGAAACCCCTGTGCTGAAGAAGCCTCTCTTCCTTCAGGGGAGTGGACGGGAATTCTCCTCAACTGCCACCCATGCAAAAGTCCTCTCTGCAAAATTTTCACAGCAGTACCTGAAATTGCACTTGCCCAGTGGCCAGCTCCATCTCAGCTGACAAGAACCATTTAAATAACAAGCCATTCCTCAGCATTTGGGCAAAAAGGTGTCTCCTCTAACTGTAATTCATCACTCTCTCTCTTCCTTACCACTCCCCTAGCAGAACTACTGTTTTCTGTTCTAACTCGAAGTTTGCATTTCTAATGCAAATTTAAGTTTTACAGATGCAAAAGTCTAAAAAGGAAAAACGAGGTAGGCTGGCAAGGTCTGAGAAACTGGTTGGGCAGAGACATGTTTTAATTCTGCCAGTAAAAGCTAAGATGCTCAAGTTTCTGTTGACATAGTCAAGAACTCTAGACACAGCAGCAGTCATTTACAATGCACAAGCTTATTTTCCCACCAGTTCAGGTCTTACCTGAAGAATTCCAATCACTTTTTTGGCTACAAAAGGACCAAAATGAGACGCCTTAGATAAGCTGACTCCTTTGTAGTCTGCCAGGATTACAATTCCATTCACCTGGGTCTCTTCGGACTGAATGAGTTTTTCTAACGTTAAGTATATGGCACGAATGTTCTCAGTAATCGGATAATTACTGGGTGTCCATCTGTCTGAGGTTACAAGACATGGATGGTAAGTTGGAGAGTAAATATAAACTAACAATATACATTCCAAAAACTGATTTTCTATTTTCCTGGACTCTTAAAAGTTAATCTTTAATAGTTACAGTCCTAGTTCAGAGCAGCCTTTCTTAAGCAAGAGATAAATAAATGGCAACTCATGTTTACTTCAGGGAGCAAAGGCAATGGTTTTAAGAACCCCGTTCTCCACCCAGCACAGCTTATTAGAAGCAGTTTCAGCTCAGAAAGAAAGCAGGTAAATGGAAAAGAAGAGAATGAATGAAGACAAATTTACAGCAAGCCTGGCAGCACCAAAAGCACATGGAAGGCTCCAATTGTTTACATGGGAGTCAAAGCCATAGGCTCCTCTCTCCACTTACTGTCAAAGCAAATTACAAGCTTCTAACTGCAGGCCAGCAGCCTTGTTTCAATTTGCGTTACTACACATTATTTTTTCCTGAATTTCCTAATATTTCATCAATCCACCTCATTGCATTGCTGTTCTGACATAACTGCGTTATTGCTGACACAGGAAAAGGAAAGGGTATAGTGCTGGCTAACGACAACTGTGTCCCTTCACAAGTTAGCTTTTCAAATTTGAAAGGAAACCCAGGTATTCTCTGTAACCACTGTTCACAGGGGAGCAGGAAACAGATTTTTGGCCCAGACACACCTCAAAGACAGTGAATAAAGACATTCATGCATTTCAATACCTGGACGGATGCAGACAACGTGGCGTCCCTCTGGGTCCAGGCGGGGCAGCACAGTGACAAAACCTGACTCAAGAACAGGCTTAATTGCAGACGGCTTCAAGTTATTGAAGACCTCAGGCCAGCTCCTCCTGCAGGTGTGGTAGTTCACCAGAAGCTGAAGCGCTCGATCGTAATCAAATTTCCTAGCTCTGAGGAATCTTAGCAAAAAAGCATCGTCCAGACAGGTCCCCAGGGAGGGATAGTCTTTGCACACCATATCTCGGAGAGCCTGCACATCACGGAGCCTCCATTCAGGTTTCTCTTGGAGCTCTTCCCGGGCTTTGGTAACAAGATCAGGAGACAGTGAGCACACATACTTTGGCCGATCTGGCAAGAATTCACTGTCTGATGGAGACCCCGCTGATGGACTTGTCCTGGTGCAGTCACTGTCTCCTGACATAATGTTGTAGGAGTCTGTCAAAAAGCAAGCACTACGCATCACAAACAATCCCATGCAGTAGAAAGCATATTTATTATTTACATATTTATTATCTCCTGCAACCCTCCATTTCCCTGCTGACAAGACTGCCCTTGCAAGAGCTGGCACTAGAGCCAGAAGTACAGTTCAGCCACTTTAATTACCTTTCTAGGATTAGAAAGTGCAGGTTTCTCTAATCTCTTTATCCTGTACAGCAGGTAGAAAACCACTGAACCAAATCCTCCACCTCTGCCCCAATGCCCTCAGTGTCTGTCTGTGGGCAGCACAGGAGTCCATGCACTCTGCCAGGGATCCCGGCAGGCACGAGAAGGCCCTCACAGCCCCTCAGCTCCAGAATTACTCCCCACGTACCCCTTAAAGCCCCCTGCCATGGGCAGGGACACCTCCTATCAGACCAGGCTACTCAAGGCCCCATCCAACCTAGCCTTGAACAGCTCCAGGAAGGGGGCACCCACAACTTCTTTGGACAACCTCTGCCAGTGTCTCACCACCCTCCCAGGAAAACATTTCTTTCCATCAGCTCCAGCATTAACCCCACAGACCCTCAGCTCCTGCACCGAACCTCTGCACTGACCCACAAACGTTCCTCCACACCCCCTCAGCTCCTGCATTAGCCCCTCCAAACCCCCTCAGGTCTTGCATTAACCCCTCCACAACCCTTCAGCTCCTGCATTAGCCCCTCCACACCCCCTCAGCTCCTGCATTAACCCCACACACCCACCACAGCCCCTCGGCTCCAGCAATAACGCCCCTTCCGAGCCCCACACCGCCTCGGCTCCTGCACTAACCCACACAAACCTTGGCTTCCACATTAAACCCCTCGACACCCCTTCAGCTCCTGCATTAACCGCCCAGACACACAGCCCTCGCAGCCACCCAGCTCCAGCGCTCCCCTGCCCCCACCCCGGCCGGGCCGTACCGACCGCTCCAGCGCCGTCTCCAGGCAGCGGCGCCCGGAAGCCCCGCACCGGAAGTGACGCACGCGCCGCGCACGCGCCATGGCGGTCGCGGGGGCTGTTCCGTCCCCAGACCCGAAAGAGCCGCGCTTCCTCGAGGGCCGTGTCGCCCCCGTCTTTGGTACCTGCGCTGTGCGGCGCCAGGGGACCGTGACCCCTTCACGGGGGCGCTTAAAGTCATGGACTCAACAGAAGCGTAGAATCGCTTGGTTGGAAAAGACCTTTGAGATCATCGAGTCCAGCCGTCCCTGTCCACTGCTAAACCATCCCTGAGCACTTCATCTGCCCGTCTTTTAAACACCTTCAGGGGTGGGGACTCAGCCACCTCCCTGGGCAGCCATTCCAGTGCCTGACAACCCTTTCAATGAAGAAATTTTGCCTAATGTCTAGAATGGTTTGGGTTGGAAGGGACCTCGAGGTCCACTCAGTTCCACCCCCTGCAATGGGCAGGGACACCTCCCCCCGGATCAGGCAGCTCAGACCCCCATCCTGCCTGGCCTGGTACTGATGCACCTTAAAGACTTAGCATAAAAGCATTGAAATAGTTGAATTGTTTGTGTGAAACATGCTAACTTAGAAGACTTACAGCCTTTTTGCAATAGCATTTTGCAGCGCTTGCGTATTGCATTAGAGAGCAGGGCTCATGCCTGCACCTTGTGCTGGTTAACAAGGACTGGTTTGCCAAGTGATGAATGCCCATTTGTAGCCAGGAGATAGCAGAAAACTTGACAAGAAGGTTCAAGAGAAACTAGTGCCAGAATGACAACTTGGAGAGTAAAACTCAGCCAAAAGTGATGAAGAGGAGAGAGGCGAGCCTTCCTCTTCAACTGATGATTGACTTGAGGAAAAGGATGACGAAGCGACCACCAGAGACCACCAGAAGGAGGCACTACACAAGCGCAGAGAATATTGTAATACGCATGAGTTCTGAGAAGCAAGATGAATATGTTAATAGATTCAAGGAAATATATCTTGAATAAACATAAACCTAAACCTGTTTCTATAAATATGTACCTTTCACCAACTCAGGTATGAGCTTTTGGCAGGAGAAGGTCCCCTGCTCACCTGGTGCCAATACAGCAATGCTTCTTTCAGATAGTGCAAAAATCAGTTTCTAGCGGTTTTGTTTGACTAGCTTTTACGGTAACATTAAGAGTCGTAGAATCATGGAATGGTTTGGGTCAGAAGGGACCTTAAAGCCCATCCAGTTTCCACCTCTCTGCCACACCTCTCACTGGATCAGGTTGCCCAAGGCCCCATCCAGCCTCATCTGGAACTGATACTGAAAATGCAGCAAATAAGATTTGTTTTGGAGTTTTAGAAAGCAGCATCCTTTAATTCAGGATGGGCTCTCCTCTTTTCTCTTGGCTGTAACTTGTGTTTTCAGCCAGGAGAGGGAGTCAAAGATAGGTGGACAAAGCAGGAACTCCAGAAGGCCCCAGTGGAAACAAGGACTTTGTGCACATCAGAGATTCACCTCTGATTTATTTCTCCTCCAAGATTTTGTCCTCTGAAGTGGAAAATATTTTAGTGATGCCGTTCCTGTCAAGAGATATGTCAGCGTGGCAGTAAATTGAGTGTGACACAGGTGTGTGCCTGCAGAGAAACATTTCAGAGAGGGGAGCACATTGATTCAACCCCATGCTGATGTTCCTGTTCAGCCCTGCTTTGGGTCCAGCCAGCTCAGAGTGGGCTGCAACTGGGCAAGTTGGTGCCCTAAACTGGGACCAGTTTGGATCTGTGTGAATTAGGCTTGTTCATTATGTTGCTCGGTGTCCTTTCCAGTTGATAGTGGAATATATGAAGTTGGAAGGTACCTCAGGAGCATAAGAGCCTTCACATTGCTCCTATTGCCTTTTGTACAGTTCCTTGTACAGAGACCTGAGACACAAGCAGGAGAAAAGCAGCCAGCTGGGACCTGGAGTTCCACGGCAGAGCTGAGAGCTTGGAGGGAGGGAGCTGCCTATGGGCAGGAGCCGTCCCTCTGGAAGCAGGGAGATGATGTGTGTAGGGGAGACTGGTCTGTGGCCCCACACTGAAGGGATGAATGAGGTTCCCAGGTGCACCTGATCCTGCTAATTGCCAAAAGTAACAGGGAGGAAGAGCTGGCCTGAGAAAAGGCTTGAAACACCAAACAGCTGGGAGATACTGAAGCTACAAACAAGAATTTATGCTACAGGTTGCAAAATTTGGTTGGAATTTGCACCCCTCAAACAAGGGGGGAAAACTGAGCAGGGAGGTGGCAGTTCCAGAGCTAACTGGTTAATAGCTGCTGGAACAGGGTGTTGGGGAATAAGCAGGGATGTTTGAAAAGAGTGACGTGTGAAGGAAGCTCTGCTTTGGGCAACAGGAAGGGCAAGAAACAAGTGAGAATCAGTAACAATCACATTGAGTGAGATGTGACAAAGGATATCAAAAGAAGAGCAAGAGCCTTAGGCTGGTAAGAGAGAAGAAGGAAGGAAACTAGAAGTGAGAATGCTGCATAGTGAAATACTGGAGGTGAAATATGATTTGGGGAGGGTCCCCAGATGAATTGCCTTACCTCAATTTTCTCTATGTGGGGAATGTTGAACTTGAAGAGAGCGGTGGGTGGTGAATGGAAGTGAGGGGTTCAAGCACCACACCAAGTTGTAGGGAGAATTTTAAAGTACTGGCATATGAGATCACAGGAACAGTAGCAAGAGTTTCTATAATTTACTCTTAATTGGTGTTGGCATCCTATGACTAGAAACCAGGAAAAGCAAAACCTGTCTATAAGGAAGTAAAAGCTGAAAACTGAAAACAAACATCCAAGCACTGACAGTCCTCCTCTAGCTGAAGAGTTTTATCCTTACCCACAGCTGCAAGAGGGAGAAGGACACACTGCACTATGTGCCTGCAGTCCTCCCCAGGCGAGAGGAGATGAACCACACCAGCTCTGCCACTTCATCAGCTCCAAATAGACAGTATTTTGCAGGAGCTTCAGTTAGGAGTTGTGTTGCCTGACCTTGGGAGCCACACCTGGAGCACCATGGGGAATCCAGCCCTCCTCATGTTCATCTCTGCTATCACATGCAATGCATACCTTTCTCAGCTCTGCTCCTGGATACTCACATGTCCTGGCCGTTGTGTTATAAATGAATGGCTGTTGGTGTTGGTTGATATTTAATGAAGTTCATGTAATATTCTTCACTCATTTACTTATCCGAACAGTCTTAATACCAAGCCTGGGAAAGTTATCTTGGCTTCTTTAAGCTTTTCCACCATTAGCAATAAACATTTTACAGTCTTGGCAGGCTGAGGCCGAAAAGAGAGCATGACTTCAAACAGCATGGCTCTCAGAGAAGGCTTTAAACTGATATTAAATCACTAAACTGTGCAAACATAACAGTCCTGTAATAAAGATAATCTGTGTGCAGTTCAGGCCAAGAGGGGCTCTGGTCCTTGGGGTGCAGACGGAACTTCTGGGCACTACAAATTACACACCCCTTTTGGGCAGCTCAGCATCAGAGCAGAGGATCACTAGTCCTACAGCACTGGGCAAGATCTGCCCACGCGTGGGACTGTGTTGTATCTCAGGCTTGAGTTTCCGCTATTGCACTGGCCCATCAGCATGGAAAGGGCTGTAGGGGAATAGCAGCCCCTACTGATCTCCCCAGGCAGGGCCACACCAGGCTGGTGTAACCATGCTCCAGACACAGTGCCTGGCCTGCGTGGTGCTTGGCGGTGATACAACAACGGCTATTCCTCTGACTAAGAAAACATGCCCTAAATGACCATAAATATTCATGGTCTCAAAGCCTGGAAGTGTACATCCTCCAGGAGAGGTTTCCATGCCTGCTCTCACCTTGCATGTTGTGGAGGGGATCTCACCAATGGCCACCTCAGTTCTGAGAAGCAGATGCCGTGTTGCAGAGGACTGCCCCTGCTCTGCCCCTGCTCTCCTTACACACATATGGCAGGCCAGACCCACATGCAAAGCTATGGAAACAGGCACTAATATGCAAATACACCTAAATCTGCAGCATCTGCTGCTGAAGCAGCTGTACGCGGACAGGCACCCCCCACTCAGGCATATAAAGTTGTGCTAATGTGCAGTTACACTACCAGGAAGCCAAGTGTGCGGTGCGACACAGACACGCAGCTGTACCCAGCCCAGCCTTTGAGAGAAACCTTCTCCTCCTCCTTGGCTTGGCTAGCTTCAAAACCAGCCATATTTTTGCAAAAGCTTGGCAAGGAATGTGCTTGGCAGGGCCTCTGAATGTTTTAAATACTACAGGATTTTTGTGGTTTGATTTACTCTGAAGTGAGACAGTGTTTTCCCAGTTTTTCATCGTGCTTGATGGTGCCCTTGTGAGCTGGAAGGAAAGCAGCTGTCTCCATGGTAGGATGGGTCCCTGGCAGGATTAGCTGTGGTGGTGGGGGGTTACGAAGGTGCTGCTCAGGGACCAGTGGTCTTTGCTAGCCCCTTCATGGCAATGGCTACTGTGCTTCTCAGTGTGTTGGAGCAGTAGAAGCACTCAGAACCCTGTTGGTAAATAGTGTAGGATACCTCCCAGGGGCAGAATGAGGGAAGCACTGCTGCTCACTGGGTTGGTCCGAGTGCTTTTGCGCTTGGGGTGTTTTCAACCTGGTGCCCATCAGAAGCCCTTTTATCAGTAGGAAGCAGTGAAGTAGGGTTGGGTGTTGGAGTAACCCTTAAGCAACATCTCAGGCAGTTGAACAGCTTTGGGAAGAAGCAATGCAGCTGTGTGGTGGGCTGTGAGGAGAGGAGCAGTATGCAGGAGATAGTGGGCTTTAAATGGAAATATAAGAGCCTGCACTGCTTGGAGCTGTCTCCACTGCTTCTTCCACGAGCATGCAGCACAGCAGAACTCCAGTGTGCTCTCCCAGGTGAGAAGATGCCACTCTAATCCCACACCTTTAGGTAATTTTAAGAGTGAGGATCTAAATGGTTATGCTTCATCTGTGTCAGAAGTGCTGTAGTCCAGAGACAGTGATTCTGGGTCTGGCACTAAGGTTTCTCTTTGCTGCTTCTGCCTCAAGATTTTTTCTTAGTTGCTTGCATCTTAGGAGGTGTATGAGCTGGGGACTTTGACATCTCTTTAGGAGGACACCTTTAAGGCTTTGTACCCTCTGCAAATTGGTTCTGAGTGGATCCTAGGATATGTATGTGGCATTGTGCTCTATGTCGGTGGTTAATGGTAATACTAACCCACAGGCAGGATTAATTAATGGGTATTTTTAAGGCACAGTGAGATTTTGGAGAGTCCCAAGGAGGAACAGAGAAGTGTATTATTGAGTTACTTTATTGTAACGGTTTTCCTGATCAGTCAGGGGAAATGGTTTGTGTTCCAGCCAGTGGTAACACCTGGGTTGGCAGCTGCAGTGAGGAATTCCTGTCGAGCTCACAGTGCTCTGCTATGGGTGTCTACCCAGGCTTGAACCTCAGGCAGCTCATGCACTGCTTATTGCACCCATGGCAGCTTCTAGGAGGAGACAGGGAATCATAACAGCTCCTCCAGGCTCAGAAGGGCTCCCTGCTTTTTGTGTGCCAATGGGGTCACAAGGAATGGCAGGTCCCAGCCAAGCAGAGCTGCCAGATGTGATGGACTGAAATCGACCACAGCCTGTAGAGCCCAGCGGTTTATGTAACCCATATCTTCTTCTATGAATGATCTCCCAAGTTAGGGATGGCCTCAGGCCTCTGAAAGCAGATGAAGCAGCCGTGACCAGGCAAGCCTGGTATCACTCTAGGTCTAAAGCCAGAGTGAGCCTTGAAAATACAGTTCCCAAACCACTTTCCTTCTCAAGACATAGGCAAGACTCAGGGCTCTTGTGCCTCTGGGCTTGGACATGGAGCACTTCCTTGGCCCCAGCAGCCTCTTCTCTTTTACACAGGACAGTAAAGTGAAGGACGTGACTGCAGTCTTGTTTGTGCTGAGCTCTCCTGCTCTCTCCACACCTAACAAAGCTGACACTATATTGCCATTTTTATTGGCCTGGCTGGCAATTTTTCAGGTGCTAGGTGTGTTTATGATTATCAGGGTCACACCTAAATTAGGAATGGGGAGAGGGATTTTAAACAAACCCACACCTTACCCTTCCTCCTCCAGACTCTCCTGGAGTGGAAGAGGATTGTGCAGTGCATGACTTGAATTCCCAAACTGGTTGGTGGTATTTGCACTCAACCTTGAGGGAAGTGGCCAGGCTGGCACACAGAATTGCCTGGCTCAGCAGTGCCACGTTGCTGAGCTGTCCCCTGCTGCCTCTTGTTCCTGACTATCTGTGCCTGTGTGGGCACTTGCAAGTTTAATAGCAGCAATAGTTGCTTTTGTCAGAGATGATATGCTGGCCATAAAACTCATTTGCCGTTCTTTTTTTCTCTTTGACCCTGCTGAGCTATGAAACAGGCTCCAAAGCCTGTTGGCTATTTCAGGTGAAGTTTATATAAGGGATATGAAAAGAATGCATTTCACAGTGGCCAGAGGACCTACAAACACCACTTTCACAGATCTTTACTTGGACATCATGAAAAGATCTCACAGCGGGAGATACTGCTCTCCAGGAAATCACTCTTAGTCTGGGTTGCAAGCACAGAAGAGGTCAGTAAAAAGATCCCGTGTCCAAAAATAACATAAGGAAGTTGCGTCTTAAAGGGCAATATTAGCTGTCCTTATGGGAGTCATCTCCAGTGACACAGGACATCGCCTGTGGGCTCCAGAGAGCCCAGCAGGATAATACACATCCCATGAGTGGCAAAACCAGTGTCTCAGGGTGATTCCAGACTGGAGTGACAGAAGAGGTGACGGTTGGGGTTGAGGATGCCACTTAAGGACAAGGTTGTCTCTGGGCAGTTTGTGGGGTTTTCCCTAACTGAGCTGAATCCCGCAATAAGAAACCTCCTGTAGGGACTGCGCTGATTTAAGATTAACCAGGTAACCAGGTAAAGGGCAACCTTGTTAGAGCAGTTCCTGGGAAGGAATCCAGGAGAATTTATTGCTTCAAAGATTTGATATTACATATATGGAGATTTTAGGGCATATACCCAGGTGAAGCCAACAGTGGGTCACAAGATTCCTGTGGCAGGCAGAGGAGTCCTTTTCCTTTTCTTTACTGAACTAACCACTGGGTCACTCTGTGTATGCTGAGATAGCACATGTCCTGCAACTGCCTTTGCTGACCTTGTTCAGGCATTCAGTCATGGCATCAGAGCTCTGGATCATCAAGGGTGCACATGTATTGAGGACATGTTAATTGAGCTCTGTCCTGTCCTCCTGGGTCCTGGCCCCTGAGTGGGAGCAGGCTCTAAGTGCTGTCTCTACATGGCGCTCAATCACAGCTTTGAATCTAATCCTTACATCTCGCACCTCCTGACAGTTTTCACCAGCATGACTGTCACTGGAAAGCCACTGGATGTGCAAGGAGGGTCATGATGGAAGTAGTAGAGTGGAAAATCAGGCTATTTCTTAAGCCCTCGTACCTGGGATTGAGACTGATCACCTCATTTCATATCAAGGGTGAGAGATGTGGGAACACAGGGACATCTGCTGCAGATCAGAGCTGAAAATGCTGGATGTTTTTCCTCCTCAGATACCTAATCTTTACAACCATCTAGACCTCTCTCTCCTCTTCCCATTATCTTTCTGGGCATGCTACACCTGAGAGCAGGCTCCTGTGATCAGAAAAGCAGGTCATTAAGAGCCTTCTCTAATTGTCAGTGTATTTCTTCACCTTTACAACCAGCAACAAATTGACTTTCACTTTATTGTCTTACTGTGCCCTGCAGGGTCAGTCTGCCTTTGGCTGCACCTGCTGCCAGCCATGGATTGGCTGTGTGTGAACCAAAGCAGAATCATCATCCCAAAGTACTCAGAAATTACCTTTGAACTACAAGAGGCACTTAAAAAAGAATGTGTTTGAAATACTAATAACATATTCTGTCTTCCTTTTCTTGGCTTTCAGAGTGTGGTTGCCTGAAGTCTTTGGTCTCTTTGGAATCATGAAAGTAAATATTTATCCTTCATGTTTGTTTTTCTTTTAATGAAAATTGGGATTGTCATTCAATCTTATGATTCCAACACACGTGGCTTCAGGACAGGCACCAGCTAATACGAGGCTTGCCAGGAAATAGTGACAGCTAGCAACAGCATCAAACACTTGTTTGGGTTTTCTCCTCAATACACATATGCTTTATGGTCAGACCAACAAGGACGTGAGCCTCTTGATTTGAACTAAATCCTCCCAGAAGAAAGAAACCCATCTGGGGAAAGTTAGAAAATATTTTTGCATTTATTTCTTTTTTTTTTTCTTTAATGAATACAAACTCTAGTGAAGAAATATTCCTGTTTCCATTGGAAGGCAGTAACCAGCAAAAATTAATGTACAGTATCTAGGAATGCTTGGTGCAAATGGACCAAAAAGGATTCAGCCACAGAGTATCTCTACGTACAGAAAAAAATGTTGCTGCTGTTGGAAAAGACAGCCTGGTTATTACAGGGGTTTTTTTGCATTTAATCTCCCAATTATAAATAATCAATGTGATTTACAAAATAATTTATGGAAAATGATTGGATCCATCATTGCAATAAATTACTTGGTACAATGCCACCGCTGGCTGAGAGACGATACGATACCGTACCTCTGACACCAGCAGTGCAAGGTGAGGTGTTTCATTTCTGCATTGGAAATCAAGAGACGTACCTGCAGCTCCTCTGGCTGGGCTGGCTCAGATTCATCCCCACCAGGGACCTCTTGGCCACGGTTCCACCGGCTTCATCTCCCCAAGGCCAGCACCCCACACAGTCTGTGCTATTGCCTTGCACTGCCAAAAGTGACTCAGGCCTGGAATCACGCAGGGCTCTGAGAGCTCCAGCCCTGCTCGCACCCAGAGAGACAAGTACTGGGCTCCTTTCCTGGTTTCAGCTGTAAACCAGGGGTCAGATCTGCAGGGTTTTGGCACAGGCAGGCACAGAGAAACAGGGACTGTGGCAGGGAGGGAGCAGGGCAGGCGAGTGCAGACCTAAATTTGGGGCAGACCCACGGGGCTTGGGATAGACAGGGTCTTTCCTTGCCCTCTGTTGTTGTTCTCTGCAGGACTCAAAGCACTGTGGTTTTGAGATTGCTGCCCTCAAACCCTCTGAGGTCTGAAGGAGCCATAACAAATTGTTATCCTGTTATGAAGACCTATAAAGCTGTTATCAGCCACTCACTCTAAGCTGAAGGAGTGGCACTGGACTGGACAAGTAGATTATATGGCTTATCTTAGCATTAGAGCTGGGTCTGAACTGAGATCTGAAAGCATGATGCTCCCAGCACTTGAGCAGCCTTGGTCCAACCTGTGAGGCTCGGACTCTTCTCACTCTCACAGGTCTCTGCCCTTTGTAGGTCCTTCCCCCCAGCGTCCTTCCAAATAGACATCCAGTGGTCTTTTTCTGACTGCTGAGAAGCAGTAGTGGGGCCAGTGATATTTATACAGTGCTGCCCTGCCCCCCTGTAAGGGGGTGACCTCATCCCGTCAGCTGAAATCTCCTGAATGCCATGGTCCCCCAACTTCCCAGTCCAGGTAGCAAGGAGGCAGTAAGTGGTGTAAGGGAAAGAATGTGGCAGTGGTTGCCTCTGTGAGCCGTGTGGTGTGGGGGCAATCATGGAAATGACAAAACCCCTCAAAAGGTAGAAAGATCCAAATAGTGGAGAGTCCTGGTGGGCCAGACATTGCCCTAGTATCAGCTGGAAAGATTTGTTAGACCTGGCTGGGGGGTTAGTGTGCTGGAGGGTGACACCATGCAAAGACCAGGTACTCGCCAAGGCTGAGGAGCAGTTCTGCCTGGACAAAACCCATGTGCTTCACCTGCTGCAGTACTCCTGGGGGAGCATCCATCTCCATCGAGTTTGGCTGGAGAGAGGACTCTCTGGGGAGCTGGCGTGGCTGCAGGAGGGAAGCCCTCCATTCACACAGCACAGAGAATTCCTTCTTGGCAGGGCCTGACGTGTGTTGAACCAGTGCTGAGAGGTGGCAACAGGGGACAGCCAGCTACACTGTCCTCAGCCAGTCACTGCAGCCTCCCCACAGAGGGAGGCAGAAATCTGGCCCTTCTTACAAGGACTGAGGGTTTCGGTAAGGCTTCAACCTCAGTTCTGGGACTCGGGGCTGCCCATGGCACATGCTGTCCATAGCTGCAGGAAGACAGCTTTTGATGGTGGTGGACTAGTCCAATAAGCAAGTCAGTGACCTCTGGATGGCTTCTCTTTTCACAGTGACAGAGTCAGCTAGGGCTTTTCTCCCACATGATCTTCTAAATGAGGCCAACTGGTCTGCAGATTGCTAGATGACCTCCTGTTTCGTGATGGCGGGTTGTGGGATGGAGGTGGGCTGTTTGGCCATGGTTGCAATGGCTCCGGGCAGCAGCTTGTATTGCTCTGGTCCTGAGCCTGCAGGTGGAGATGGCTGTGGAGTTTCTGGAGTAGCTACAGAGGAAAAACAAAATTAGAAGAGGGCCTCATGGACCTGACAGTACTGGAATCTGTCCTCAGTTGTGCAGGGTCCAGGTGTAAGAAGGGCATAGGCTCTGTTACAAAACAGTAGCTCCTAATGGCTTGTGTGTTTGCTGCAAGGCACGGTTAGATACCCTGGAAGAATCACAATAATGAATATCGAATGAGGGTGGCTGCTGGCATTTTGACCTGTGCTGGCCACTCTTTTGTTCAGCTGAGGTCATCTCAGCCCCAGTTCCCAAATGGTGGCCCCGTGTGATGGCCCGGTGTGATAGACCTGATTCTTCTGTGTTTTTGCAGAGGGCAAAGTGCAACATATCTGAACCATTCAAGGAAAGGGAAGCCTTTCCACTGATATCAGTAGGCACTGGATTTGATCATTCATCTCTCAAGGGCTATGTAAAAGTTACAGTCTGCCAGGGAACATCTTATTGAATCAGTTAGTCTAGCCTAATCTAATCTAACCCTCCTCTCTGTTTGTCTTTCCCTCCTTTCTGCATAGGAATTTCTCACACGCTCATTATCAGAGACTCTGTCTTGCATGGAAATTTCCTTGTGAGGTAGAAACTACCTGGTAAGCTGGAAAGCTCTCAGTTTCTCCTGGGAGCTCTCCGTCTCTCTGACAATACTCACAGATCTGCCCATTGTGCATCTGAGGAGGCATTGTGTTGGCCACAATGACATTTGTTCCCAGGTTCTCCTGGATCAGATGAGGGTGCAGGGGGTGGTGAGCATGTGGCGTTTCGCTTGATGAGCCTAAAAAGTGAATATCGGATTAGTTTTCCCAGTGGCAGAAGGAGACAGTTCAGATCAGCAGACGCACTGCATCAAAATATCCAAAGCTTTGTGGGTGATCAGCTTGTGCATCGGTGATTGAAGCACACCCTTCCCATTTTCCTCCATGAATGCCTTGGACTCACTAACCCCTGTCTGCTGTCTGCATTTCGTCTTACCCAGGGTTATATTCCTGTCCTTCTGAGTCACACCTCCATGTAAGGAATAGCAGAGCACCAGCTTTTCATTTTGTTTTGTCCCACTGGATGCTCCCACTAGAAAATCTGGGACAGTCTTAAAACCTGAGATTTCAAACCCTTTTTTTTGATGACTCCCTCCTGACACAGAGGAGGATTAGTGAAATGGCTGGCTGATAGGAGTTTGGAGGTCGCAGAGCAAAGCTTGTCTGCATGCAGAGGGCTGGGGACGCCTCTTTGTAAACAGACACAGAGCTAATGCATCTCCTTAGGTGAGTAGAAATGGAGGATCCTTTGTTACCACTGCTGATGTCAGGAGGAGATGATTTTGTGTGAGTCAAGGGCTGACCTGCATACAGGCGCTCTCCACCTTTTTCAGGTAGGAACCAGTGGCTATGGAGGTTCTCAAGGGAACAGTGATCAGGGAGCTCTGGAAGGCCTCTTGGAGAGCCCTCAAGTACTCACCTCCCAGCAGCATCTCCTGCAGCAGGTTGTCAATCTTAGCCATGCCGAAGAGCTTGACAAACTGGATCTGCTCTATCATCTGCCAGGTGATGCTCTGCAGCACTGGCAGCAGCAGCAGCAGCTCCCCAAAGCGACCCCGTGAGTCGTATTGCCGGTCATTGATGTAGTCCTCCAGGCTGACCTGCACCTGGTACCGCATCCGCTTGATCTTGGAGGGGTCACTCAGTCCTTTGGCATCTGAAACAAACCATAGAACAAACTATCCAGACTGCTTCCCTGGGAGCTGCCCTTCCATAAGAGCACAAAGACTGGGAGGAGGCTGAGATGAGCTGTCTCTGATTCTCTATCATCTGCTGTAATGGATACTTTCTTCCTTCTTAGGCTGACTTCTCCCCTCCCTCTAAGAATAATTTGGCCCGGAGAGGAGATTAGGTAGCATTTTCACAACTCAGGACCAGTATTATCAGCATAACCCAGACTAGCCTCCTCTGGTGGTAACCCTCACCAAGCTGGAGCATACCTGGGTCGAAGAAGATGATGGCTTTCAAGCAGGCATATTCATTATCATCTATCTGTAGCTCCTGGAAGGGGAGGACCAGCTCGTCCAGGATGCGGATGGCCACACGGTTCACCTCCACCAGCTCAGGGCAGTTCCGTGGGATGATGTGGTCGTTTCCTTTGGACAAGCAGCACAGAGACAATCAGCTTGTCACTGTCCAAGACTTATCAAGGGTGCCAAGGAGTTCAAACCCCAGGTAACCAATGCTGAGAAAAGTTTGTGGGTGGAGGACTAAGTTTCTCCTTCTGCCCCTTCCCTGGCTCAGCCCACCAGAAATGCTGATCTGTGTTGCCAGAGCAGCCTCTCCTCACTCAGGAGTCACTCAAACAAGGAAAAGCTGACCAAGGAATGACAGCCTTTTTCTTAATCATACCACAGCCTGCTTACACAAACCTGGGGGAACAGTGTAACTGTTCTTAGTCCCCCAACTTTGGCATATGTTGTGGCCTTGATGTGAATGCCAGCCAGGCCTAGCTGCACCCAAAGGCTGTGCTAGGCTCACTAAAATACAGAAGAGCTCAAGCTACCACCCTGTAAAATGGTTGTCCGCAAACACTGAACCACCCCTTCCTCCTCTCTGGCAGAGCTGGGAGCAGAAGAGCACTCTTTACCTAGCAGCAAGACATCCTTGAACACCATGGACCTCTTGGCAGCTCCCAGTAACAGATGTTCTCCTGCATGAGCTCTCAGCAGCGCTACCTGCAAGGGCAGGGAAAATTTATTTGGGTGATGCAGAGACAGAGACAAGGCTATGATTTCACATAAGCAAGAGAGAAAGCCCAGCATTCCTGTGCTGCGCTTCAGGATGGGGGAGCAATAGCCCCTCTCCAGTCCTGGTCAGAGAAAGAGGTCAAAAATTTATTTACTGCTGTGCATAAACAGCTATAAATTCAGCAGAACCCATAGACAACACGTGAAACATTCGATATTCTTGGCACACGTCATGAGCAAGACCATGCTAACTGTCCCAGGACCTCACACCAGCAGTGGGACATGTTCGTAGTGGGCTGTTTGCAGACAAGGCAACTGCTACCAAGTGCAGAACCAGGGACTGTGCTCCAGCCTGGGAAGTGGGGAGAAGTGCGATCCACCGCTACAGACAATTGCTGTCTGTCTGGGCCATGCCCGCCTCCCGCTGAAATCGTGCTTATGGGGACCTGCATCTGCGCAGCTGGTGGGGTCACCCTCTGTCCATTCTGTCCCTCCACAGCAATGGCCATTTGAGCCAGGAAAGAAAAAAGGGATGTTTTTCTGCCCTGACGTTAATGATTGAGTGTTTCATTTTACACCCTCCAGTGGCTCCTGAGAATGTTCTGAATCTTTTGCCCTCCTTCAGTTAAAAATTTCAGAGATTTAGGCAGAAACAGAAGTTAACAATTGGACAGCCTGACACAGAGGCTTCTTAATGTCCAGCCAGGAGCCTCTACTGGAGAAAACAATCATTAAACATTAATGGAGAGATTCTGAAAAGTGTGTCCGGATGGGAATGGTCCCCTTTTCCTCTGTTTTATCCCTCAGCATCTGAGAAAGCCAAGAGAAGTCCTGCTCTACCAGAAGCGTTTGGAGAATGTGTCACCTGTAGAAAAGAGCTCTGGTTAGGAAAGATGCTGATGTCTGAGAGAGAGACATTTTTTTGCAGAGGGTGAAAAAGAGTTATGCAAAATTAACAGAGTGGAGGTCCTTGCAAAAAGGCTACGCACACAGATGCTGGGGAACCTTTATCTATATACCAAAATCCAGCCTCTCTCTATCACTGTCCAAACATGGGTGGATGCGTTAGCCCAGCTGCTTGGAATTACCAGAGCTGCACAAAACTGAATTTTCCTATCTGTTGAAACTTTGAGAAGGATGGAAAAACTGTGAGTCCCAAGGGGAAGCAAAGCCCTCACATAGAAATTTCCTGCCTAATGCAAATTCAAGAAAGCTCAATTTGGAACCACCGTTTTTGTTTCCATAAAATTTGCTTGTTAAAATAAATTACTTCAACAAGGCAAAAGTATCTCATTTGATATTTGTTCTTGCAGTGATCAGCCATCATTCCATTGTCAAGTAGGATAAATATGAATGTCATAACACAACAAAGTGAAGCTTTTAACTTTAAAGTGAAATGGCTTTGCCCTGCCAAACACAGTACTTTGACATTTTGATGCAGAGGAAAAATGAGGGGTTGGTTATGACTTTGCCTATAAAAATGTTGGCAGACATGATTCATTCTCAGACAACATTTAAATGGCAATGTAACAGCATTTCTCAACATTAAATGTTCCCACTGGACGTGTCTTGACTGGCTCTCATGCCCCTTGGGGAGCTGGCTTGCATGTAGTTTTGTTCATTCCTGCTCCCTTGCATTTCAGTCCTTCCCCCTGCACTCCCCTGAAAATCTGCAGCCTCTGTTTTCTCAGCATCCTTCGGAAGTGTGGATGTCCTTAATTGATTAGTTTTAATGCAGCACAGGCTTTCCTCTCAAACCCTTTGGGACACGTTAGGAACTGCTCATGATGAGGGATGGCTGGTTATAGCAGAAGACCTATTTCAGTTAAGCTGAGCCTGTAGAGCATGCTGAGAGCAGCTGTTCCCCTGTGGGAATACAAGTTTCAGGCTTTGTTTTCTTCTTTGAGAAAGTTTGCAGCTCCACAATTGTAAAATGAGCTCACATAAAACTGCAGAGTTGTTAACCAGGTTTGTTGCCTCTGTTCCCAATAGCACAAGGATGCAGTGGGTTATACTGAGCTGCCCAAGCCTCTGCTGGGCTGCAGCCTGTTTGCTGTGTAAATGTCATTTGCCATTGGAGTCCATTTTGGTTCTCATAATTTTTGAGCTGTATTTGTCTTAGGAGTTTAACAGATTTGTTACCATTTTAAACATTTTATCAGTTGCACACAATCAAAAAGAGGGAAATATGCTCCTGTGTTAACAGTACTGAGTTGCCCAAAGCTCTGCATTGCTGGGTGATTACTGAAAAGCTCAGATTTAGGATTTAGCAGGTTTTGAACAGCTGGATACTTTCACTTTCTGGATATCGTTTTACTTCATGATATAAAAATTACTTCTAGGTCAATAGGGTTGGACACCAATCCCAGGCGAAGAGAGCACGTGTTGGTTTTTTGACTGTACACTGGTCAGATTGGAAATACCTTCCTATCTGTGGCCAGATCTGTACTGAGCACTGCCAGAAGTGCCATGCCCTGCCAGAATTTCTGTCCCTTTGCCCTCCCCACCATCCACAAGTGCTGTTCAAGGCTGAGCACAGATCATCTCCTGCAGTATCTGTTGCAGACCTCTGAGATTTAGACTTATACAGTGGACATCTCCTTGAATCTTTTCGAGGCTGCCTGAGATCCTGCAGTATAGTTTCACAGAGGATTTCAAACCCACTGTGCTTATCCTGGTTATGGAATCAGCAAATGTCATTTTAGTAATTCATGTTAAATGCAAATATATTTCTGTGTTTTAAATCTGAAGAGAGATCTTCTTATTGTCTTGTGTGTAGCTTCAATAATTCTGCACCAGGAGAATGGATATAAACACATCCCCGGGCAAGAAGCAGAAAGATAGAGGCAGATTTGCTTTTAAGTCTTGAGCCGACCTTAGGCTAGAAATCTGTCATACTAAGTCCGATTACCCTGAGTATTTGTACAGCACTTGAGGTTTCAAAGTGCTGCACAAACTACAATGAATAAATAATTGACTGATAGACTCATGCAAAATGCACACCTGATTATGTATCTAATTTGAGCTCGGTGTTATCGTGGCTGTGCTCATCGACTGATTAGCTGCACATGCAAATGGCCCGTGCTGGCATTGTATGGATGCCGTTCGCAATCAGCAGCAGCAGTCAGGATAACTGAGCGAACAATGCATGCTTTCTTTGAAGGTCTCAACTTCCTGGCTCTCCCTCTGCTCCCCACTGCCTTCACCAGGACAGAGCAAGGTGGGGTGGATGGGAGGTCTTGCCTGGTCATCCAGAGGCAGCTCACAGAAGGCAGGGATGTACTTGGCCCACTCCACCAGCACCAACAGCTGCTGCTTCATGGACTCACACACATCAGAGATGTTGGCAATCTTCTTCCCTCGGATATCTCCACTGATGACAGGAACCGGGGATGATATCTGGAGGGACAGAAGAGATCCTTCAGCTTTCAGTGCCACAGAGGAAATACAGACAGGAAAATCTCCAGCCCATGGGTTGCGCTGATGCAGACTCCAGCATCAATGATTACTTTTTACTGCTTCACACCAACACCGCAGAATATGTGGTTCAGCACAACTTATTTAAATTGACATCGACTTGGGGATCAACTTGGAGATCCGTGAACATGAAATGTTTTGGAGCTGAGGCTGTGGGTCATCTTGATAAACTGTCATGCCTTGAATAGACAGAAAAACACAGAAGAAATGTTTCTAAAGGCAAGATCGCCCTCCTGCTGAACAAATGTGCTCGATCAAGATCCAGGAGGGAACAGAGGGGCTCATATAGCAGTCAGCCCCACCAGTAGCAAGGATATGTGTAGCCAGTGCTGCTGCACAAGCTGCTTAGTCCCATCAAAGGGCAGAGAACGCCCCCTTTCACCCTGCTCCAAAGCCAGTGCTTGGCCAAATCTGCCTTGTCTGCTTTGGCAGGAGACACACAGGCACTGTTTCTCCTGTATGAGTCAATAGGAGCACAAGAAGTCTCTGCTTTCCAGGTCTGATTTTGCTGTCTATGAGCACCAGGTCACTGATATTTGACGTTACTCCCTTTGAAATGCTAAAGACAGACTTTAAACACAACAATTTCCCACCTTCCCTCAGCTGTTAGCCCCTTTTTTTCAAAGCTGTGCATGTGCCAACATGCCCACAACACTGGTCCTGGGTTTTGCATGGTGAAATACTTGTGATTATAAAGGCAAATGGGACCATTTTATTTGCAAAGGACAAGCCTGACAACTCTCTAAGTATCGTCATACAGAGCTGGAAAGAATATCTGCCCCAAACCAGGCACTCAATCTCCTGCCTGGTTCTCATGCATAGCTGCTCATCCAGCTCATCTAAAAATTTGCCCTTAGTCACTACTTTATCCTTATGCTCCTGTAAGCAATTAACTCAACCCCGTCACTGCCCTCTGCCTGCCCTCTCTGCTCTTGTACCACATCAGCTCTTCCTGTCCTATTCCTGCCATCATTTTCAGCTCAGACCCTGCCAGACTCCCCAAGGAAATGGAGTTTAAATAGCACCTGCAATCTTTTTTTTCCCAGGTTGCTTTACCTGGAAGCTTTCCAGCTCTTGAGCTATTATTGAATAAATAAGATTGTAAAAATCTCACCATGTATTACCCTAATCAGAGAGCCCGGAAGGCTTAGCAAATAAATAAAGACCTCTGAGTGAGTGACCCGAGATCTTGGAGAACGCAGCTCCTCAGCAGTATCTCATTCTAATTAGCTAGGCACATAAAAGTTACCAATTACCGTGTTGGAGCCTGCCTTGTTTAATGAGTTTCTCTGTGCTCTATGGGAGAGCAGGAGCTCCCCTGATTTGTTGATGGCTGTAGTTTTTATCAGCAGACCCTGCTCAAGACTTACATGTGATGCCACTGCAGGACTCAGAGTCACGGAAATATCCTTCACTTGTAGATCTGGTGACTAGAGACACCGTTATCTCACAACCCTGGGATCAGCACTGATATTATTTTTATAGGGTATATAAATATATTAAGGCCTGCACAGGACAAGGTGAGATGTGGGATAAGATTGGATATACTTCTTGTGTACAGGGTTGGCCCGCAGCCCTTCTGGCATGTTTCCTCCTGGGGCAAGTGGACCTTACAGCCTGAGCCCTAGCATGGAGACCAGAGCGTGGCATGTGCTGTCCTGGAGCATCTCCCTGGACAGTCATCAGGATAACGAGACCCTTGAAGCCAGAACATAGACTGTCAACTTGAATCCCTCTTCATTTTCTCTGGGGACAAGGAGTGCTACTCTTCCCAGCTCCCATGTAGAGTGGCAGCTCTTACTCCATCCTCATCACTTGTTCTCACAGACAAACCCTCTCAGCAGCCCTCATGCTCCTGTCCCAACCTGTGTCCACCCGGACAGTCCTGATCTGAATTACACCATTTGCAATATCCAGATTCTTAAATCAGAGTAATCCTTTCAGGTGAACTCTCTAGGCGTTGTCAGCATTACGCATGTGGAAATGGGGAATTCAGGCAAACACTGGAAAGAGTGTGCATAAAACAAGTGCGAAACTGATTCTTTGTGAAACTGTGCAGGAAGCCAGAATCCAAACTTCCCAGCTGCTCATGTGAGGGCAGAACTTCAGCTGGCTTAGGCAGCCACAGCTCCTTGGATCTCAGTGTTTCTACCCCTATTTTCTTCCAGCAGGTTCTCCAGCCTTAATATGTCCCATTAAAACAGAACAGATTATTGCATGTTATTACAACCGAGTTCTGGACCAAGGAGTGTTAAAAGGGATGGCTTCAGGTGGCAGAAAAGTTACTTAGAAAAGAGGTTGTAATCTGAAGACTCAGCTACTAAATACTGAACTGGCTCTACTATCCAGATAGTGCCTGATGCTTTCTTATTTTGCCAAAGAAGAAAGAAGCAGTACCTGTTGTGCCAGGACTTCTGCCTGCAGTAAGACATTGATGGAGGGCAAGCTGCTATCTTCATAACTTGATCTCCGGGTGCTGATTCGGTCCCGCTCATTTTGTACAGCTGCAAGAGAATATTTTGACTGAGCTGCAGGTCATTTATGGCAACGCACACTGAAAACTAGCACAAATTTCTGGTGTTCACCTTCCTTAGCTGCAGTTTCACAGCTTCCCTGCCTGGCAGCGTGGAGGTGCAGCTGTGTCTGGTTTGTGACAGGATGCCCATCAGAGCTGACTACTTCTGGTGGTTCTGTTTTCACATTTGCTTTATTAGGCTTTCCTGGGACGAGGTCATTTCAGAACCCAGACACCTGGTTCAGAGTCTGTAGATTTCAATGGGAAAGATTCCTTTCAAAGGATTGGGCTCCAACTTTTTGATTTTAAGATACAGGGCCTGAAACAGTGGCTGTGCTCGTGTGTGCAGACCAAATCTTACGTGTGAAATGGAGGAGTCAAGTCTCTGCGTGGCTTCTTTGTCTGCCCACATGACTTCTGCGAGCTTCATTTGAGAAGCTCTTGCACTGTGTAGGTACAGTTGGAAAACTTCCATCTAAGCTACAATAAGGAAGCTCTTACTTATCTATCCAGAGCAACAGAGCTCTCTCATACCTTACTGTAAAGAGAGTCCCAGGGCAGGTTTGACCCCAACGTGCCTTGTTTCTTGGTCTGGTCTCGAGAAGGACCCAGGCTTTGAGTCTAGAGGTGGCAGCAGCCAGAGCAGTAGTGCTGAGAGGAAGGATTTGCCTCTCTGTCCCCACGAAGCTGTGGGCTGGCCGTAACTCACCACAGCCGTGCCAGTCAAAGCCATCTGCTCAAATAAGGTATTGATCGATTGCAGGGGAAACAGAACAGTGCCTGCCTTAGGCTGGTGGATCTCTGGATTGATACGTTCTCAATGTATAAATCTGCCTGATAAAAAGCAATAATGAGGCTGGGCCAGAAGAAAAGCCCTGCAGTCAGCGGCTGTAAATAGGAGCTCTCAAGGTTATGCAGCTTGTTATCAGTAGCAGGCCCCCGAGTTCAGTCACGCCATGATGTTTTCCAAATGTTTGCTCAGTATTAGCTGGTCATGCACCTAATGTAACTTCTATTGAATATTAACAGACACCAGTAAAGCTCTGGGCATGGGATGAGCAGACGCTGCAGGGAGAAGAGGATTCCTATGTTCTTCAGGAAAAGTCAACCCAAATTCCTTGCAATACTTCATTCCCTTTAACAGGGAAGATATGTTCTTGCTCAGAGGTGTTCCAACAGGCAGGTGTTCCTGGGAGAGCAGCCCAGATACCTCTGGTACTTCCCTGTTGTCTTCAAGGACCCATTTTCTCCTAAGTTTCTCTTTGAGGGAGTGTGAACTAAGGCTATTATAAGGTTTAATTTCTCTACGTGGAACAAGACCAAATGCCTCCTGCTTGTCCCTTTGTAGACATCAATGGAATGAGCTCTGCAAAGGTGCCAGGCAGCTCTTCTGGGCCACTCCTGGCAGTTTGTCCCTCCATCAACAGAGCCACCAGCAGCCCCAGGCTTCTTTGCCACTGTGAGTGTTCTTGAAAAGGGCTAAATAAGGGTAAAACTTGTCCCATCATGTCTGAGTCATGGGGACCTGGAAGGGCTGTGAAGGCAGAGAGGCGGGGAAGTGGTGGGGTGAGTCCAGGCCATGCAGGGGATGGATATCTTCGCTGGTTTTGTATTGAGTTAAATAGCCAAAATGCTCCACCTTGCTCTAGGTACTTTCTGCTGAGGCTGATGTATCAGATAAAACTAAGCTCTCTGCAGAGGGTCAGTAAGAACCTATAGGCACATTAAGTAAAAAAGGAGCAAAATGAGAACCTTTGCTGGACTCACCCATCCAGCTATGGATTTCATGATGACTCTGGGGCAGGAGTATTTACAGCTATTTTCCCAAAGTATTTCCAAAATTCTAACCCTTCTCTGAAGTTTCTGGTTCTCACTGATGCTGAAAAATGTTCCCAAATCGCTCAGCTGCCCTGGCTATGTGGGAGCAGAGGTGATGTGTGTGTCAGTGTGAGCGAGAGGGAGCTGAAGGGCCCTAGGTGTGATTTGTGTGTACAAGTACGGGCAGTTCTGAGACACAAGCATGGCCCTACAGCACTCTCATGGCCTTGCCTTTGCTGGAATTTTGAGAGGTGCCCTGAGCAGGTGCCCTGAAGTTGAATTTGGGAGCATGTAGGGTCCCCACACCTTGCCCTCCACTGTTGGGACAATGGCTGCTTGCAGGGGCTTCAGATGGGTGAGAGCCGGGCAGACTGGACACGTGGAGAGTTCATGACTATAGACCAAAGCTCTCCCTAAACCCCCCTGTGATGGGGGTCTGGATCTGCGCACAGGAGAGCACTGTGGAGGGAAGATGGGGCTAGGATGGCCCAGGAAGCATGCACATGGCAGGGACTGGGCTTGGGCTGCAAGGGCTTCCCCGAACATACGAGCCAGTGTGACTGCTGCTGAGGGGACTGCAGGGGAGCCACACCATCACCCACCTTCCTTCTTCATTCCTGCTCGGAAGCACTTCTTAAGCCTGCAGTATCGGCACTGGTTTCTTTTGTCTTTGTCTACCACACACTGCCTGTTGAACCTGGGAAGAAAGAGAGGTGTGAGGAGCAGCAAGAGTGAGCCTGAGAAGACAGAGCTCCAAGATACTCTCAGAGCAGGTTCCCAGAGGCTCGCCTAGAGAAAGGAGCCCCCATCTGTACTATTTCCACACTTCTTTTAACCTGAGACTTCTTCTTTGCACTGAACATCTCATCCTCCTGCTTTACCTCAAGGTGTTAAATATGGATGGGCTAGAGCTGAAAGTCACATGCAGGAGCTCAGGCTGCTGGTCTTACACACTAACCACTGGGCATAGGATGCTTAAGATGACTAATAAGCCCCAGTGAAATTAAAAGTGTGAGTCAGGAGGGTCAGACCCAACTGGTAACCTCTGTTGTAAGTTAGATCTCTGTTAGAAGAGAGGAAGAATGCATTTATCTTGAGTAAAATAGAGTAGACAGTTGTTCTGGAGCTAGTGAGGTTAAGAAGTGGGTTTAAGTCCCTGCATCTCTCCAGGGCTGTGTTTGGGACCCAGACAGGTTGCTTCTGACCTCTGAACAGCGTTGCTGTTGTGCAAACAGCTCTCCAGTGACTTGCGCTTCAGAGAGGACTTGGGAAGCAACCAGCTCCTTCCCTCCATACTTGTATCACCAAATCCATCGCACAAGGCAGGGAAAACACCGGTATCCCAGGCGCGGGGCTCTTGCATGTAGCACAAGCATGGTGGTTATTTACAGCAAGAATTTACCTTGCAAATTTGCTCTAATTTATTAGTAAAGTAAAGGCAAAGGCATACAGAGCTTGGAAAGGGCTGGGCCATGCTCAGTTCTGCAGCTTTTGAAAAGTCTACTGTACTTTGAAAGCCCTAAGATAAGATTTCTCCAAATGGGTGCCTGAAAGCAGTTTTTTAAGCATTTTTGTAGCTCTTATGTGAAGCCCTAGTTTCCAAAGAACTGGGCACTTTGGCTTTTCCCACTGGAGCTGTGGGGAGGGAGGCTCCCTGGGCAGCCAGCTTCAGTAACCCTGAGATGCAAATCATAATGTGCTTCACGTGCACTTATAAACTTCTTTCTGTCACTCAGATTTTACAGTCATGTTCTGTTCCCACTCTCCAAGTGGCTGTCAAGCCATCGGGAGTAACTTGCTTAAAAAGCCTGAGTGATTTAGACAGGCTGAGCTCAGGAATCCTTGATTTCCTCTGCGACTCTCAGTTGCTTAGAGCAGGGAGCTGCCAAGTCATAGCTTTTGATGGCATGGGAGAGCCATGGGCTGCTGCCAATGATGCAAGGAGCCTTGCATGAGTTGCAGGAGCAACATACCTCTGCCATCCACCCTATGGTACCCAGCTTCTGTCCTTAGATGTTCTTTTATCACTTAACAGGCAGTGACAGCATTTTAGGCAGGTGGCAGACACCCTTCCATCTTCTCATGGCAAAGGGGTGGAAGGCCATTCAAGTGATCCCAGGGAGTGAGTAGGGTTTGCACTGTGGTCAGGGCACAGAGTAACAAGGTTCTCAGCCCCTCTGATAAGGTTTTCCTCCTGGCACCACCTTGCTTGCTGGTCACAACCACAGTTTGTCATGTGTATTTGCAAAGAACACATGCTTGGCCGCTAAAGAATAGGGTAAGACCTCCCAGGGTCTTTCCGCAGCGGTCACTGGAGGGAAATCCTAGAGTAAGGGCTGTCTCTGGCTCTTCTCAGCTGGAGAGTGGGGTCAGGGAAGGCGATGGAGGATGCAGGGAGTATGGAGTACAAAAGACCATGCTGCTGCACTCTGAGGGCTTTGCCGTGCAGATCCTGGGGTCTGTTTTGTCTCCCGCACATGACTGTCCTGTCTGTCCTTACCTGCAGGAGTACATGTGGTTCTTCCGCACACTCCTCCTGAAGAAGCCTTTGCAGCCATCGCAGCTGGAAGCCCCGTAATGCTTCCCCGTGGCCCGGTCCCCGCAGATGGCACACTGTGCGCTCACACCAATGCTGCTGGAAGTGTTGAGGTTGGCTGCTTCTGATGGAGACGTGTCTTGGGGAAGGACACAGGAGGAAAATCGCAGTGAGACAGACAGACAGACAGACAGCATTTCCTAACTCAGCTTCCGGTGAGAAACTTGATAGTTGGAGGAACCAGGCAGCTGCAGCAGCAGGGGCCGGCCAGAGAGCTGTGTAAGGAGTGGTGGGGTTCTGAGTATCTGAAGTCATTGCACTTTGAGTGTTGAAAAGCCCCCCAGGGTGCAACAGAGCTCTTCCTAAAGGACTCACTCCACCAGCACCTAAGCAGAAACCCACTTGCTGCAGTCACAGAATAGAGCCAAAATTCCTCAGGGATTTGCAGATGCTTTGGGCTGCGGTAGCGTGGCCAGAGAAAGAGCTGGCCCAGAGTTAAAGTTGAGGTATTACAGCTCAAGGCGAGCAGCCGATTTTTTAGAGAGGTGTTTGTGTTACAGCTCCAAAACAGCCCTGAGCAGACACTGTTAGAGAAACAAGGTGACCAGCTCTGCTTGCTGGAGAGCTTTTCTGCCAGGCATGGAGCTCCAGCCTGCACAGGGGTTCTTCAGGAGAACAAGACTTCAAGAGCACAACAAACTCAAATGACTTCAGCTGGAAAACTTACGTGGGAGAACTCTGCCTGTGCAAGGGAGAACTGACCAAGCTAACCCAGAAAAAAAAGGGTGATGCTGTAGCAAGGAGGAGGCTGTATACTGTGTATCTCCCAGAGTCTGCTAGTACCATGGCTGAGACCAATGTGTCTTACAGTCCTTACAGACCAAAGAGGGCTGGCATTTGCAGGGCTATTTTGGGAGGATGGAGTATTACAGCAGCCTCTGTAGGAAAGGACATCTGAAAGGCTCAAAAGCATACAAGCCCTACTCTAAAACCCCTCCAGCAAGCCAAATAATCCTCAAGGCTGAAGGGATCAGCCCTTCATTCAGTTGATCTAATTGTCCCCTCCCACGCACATCTTCCTGTATCAGCACAGGCACATTCCCCTGCCTCAGTGTAAACGCAGTTGCAAATGATACCCAGGATCTACAAAACTATAGAAACCTGCTGAGATTTTAATACCTGAGTCTATTTGTCTGTGGCTTTGGCAGAGATACAATTAACTGTCACCCAGGAGGGCCACAGCTGCTCCCACTTAGCACCCAGCAGAAAGATGGCTGGGTGCTATAAAAAGGCTGGTCCCAACAAGGCTTTGCTTGGTAGCTGGATCATGAATGCTGGGGCAGGCCAAGGCAACGTTCTCTGAGAAAGGGCTAAAATTTTAGCATTTATTTTGCAGAAAAAGGGATGTTGCAGCAGGTGCTGCACAGCCTTCTCATGCCGTGCCTTGGCATGAGTAACCTGGAGTGGATCCCGTGCTCGTTGGCAGTGAGGTGGCACAAAGAAATCTCAAGCCAACCCCTTCCCTGACTCTGGCAGCAGCTTCTGTTTCTCTGTCTGCTTTTGGTCTTTCTAATGCCTTGTGTCCTTCCTCTATTTCTTTCCCAAATCCGTTTACTGCCTCTCTGTGTCCTTGCCTGGCACACCCTGTCGTGTAGCTGCACTTCTGTGCAGCACTGCCCATGCAAAGCAACTCTCCACTCCCAAAGCCCTGAGCTCCTCCCAAGCCAGCTCTGGCTGGCCCTCATTCCTCCAAGCAGCTTTCCTCCAAACACATCCTGAGGGCCCAGGTGGATGAATGTCATTCCAGAAGGAAAGTTAGATTTCCAGTTTCAGCTAAACACAGGGCTTGCACCAGAGAGGAGGGAAGAGCCAATCTGCCTGTAACTGTGTTACTTGTGTTACTGTGACAGCCCAGGTAAATCCCTTTCTAGCAGTATATCATGCTGTAATCAGATGAGCGTAGAACACGAAAAACTGGCACCATTATCAAAGAAATTACATCTTAGTCTAATAGCCAACTGACAATTAAATTATTGCCTAATGTGTAATTTTCCAATTAAGTTTATTTTGTAGTGCCAAAAATGAACGCTTCTGGCTGCTGCAGTGAAGCGAGTTTAATGGGATTGCTTGGAGTTAAAGCAAATAGAGGAAAGAAGAAATCCTACTTAAAATGTGAGACCTCACAGTAGAGATGTTTTAGGAGACCAGGAGTTCTTTGAGAGATCCTTAAGCCTATCTGAACATGGGATACATTCAGTCTGTGACAGTGGCAAACTTGGTCACTGCTGAGCAGAAACCTCTGGGCTAGGGCAGTGGCCAAGCTTTCCTGCAGTCCTCGGCTGGAAAAGGATGTGGAGGCTTTGCAGGCAGAGGCTTTGCAGGCAGAAGGTGTGGGCAGTTGCTTGGAGAGCCAAACCAGCCCTGGAGGTAAGACCTGTCCAGTGTCTGGAGCTGGGCAGTGGAGGAAAAGAGGTGTTGGTGCCACCTGACCCAGCTGACTCATCCAGCTCTAGGGCGTATTTCGTATGGCACCTGATCTCAACATATAAAATTATTGTTCCCTCGGCCCCATGGAGCCCTCAGTCACCCCTGTGCAGGAGCTTCTGCCTGCTGGGTGGGAGAGGGGCAAGGAGAGGCAGCAAGACCTAGGCTTTTCCTGGAAGGTTGAGGTGGGCATCAGCAAAGCTGAAGGGGGCTGCTCTCAGCCCTGAGCTCACTGAGTCAGTGGGGCCAGCCTGGGGAGAGGAGAGGGGGTTGAGACCCAGTGTGCCAGCAAGTTGTTGCACAGCAGAGCTGCTTCAGCGCTGCAGCGTCGCATCTGTGGTGGAGCAGAGCCATAATCCATGAAAGATCCACACAGGCTGCGAGGGGAGAGCTCAAGCCACTGGCACAGCCCTCCCAGGACAGGGGTGCCCTGGCAGCCTTGGTGACACAGCAGCAGGAGAAAAGGGCTTAGGGGGGTCATTTCTGCAGCATGCTTAATTTAGTCATTAACCTTGTATTTAGAGAGACTTTAGGGGGGACTTGGAGAGGAATCTCCTGTTATCTCTGAGCATTTAATCACCAGGACTCCTTGGTCTCCAAGTGGGTGGGCCAGCATTGGAAATCTTGGTGAGTTAAGTGTGATCCTACCCTCCTGAGGGGATGAGAATGCTTGTCTATACCCTCCAGGTCCCCTAGTCCCTCTTCAGCTGAGCCTCCCAGCCCTGCAGTGCTCCCAGGGAAGGAAATCCTCCCTCTGCACCCTAGCTCTGTGCGAGAAAGGGCTGTGGCCTCAGAGCAGCTGCAGGGGCAGTGCTTGAATCTCTTTTCTTATTGATTTCCACCCTTGCTGGGCACTAAATGGCTTTCTACTGCTGGAAAACCTACCTCCAGCTGCTGCTGGGATGGGGCCGGCTCTCTGCTCTGGAGCCGTGGGCTTGGTTGCCTGCCTGGTGAGCCATCAGCCGTGCTTCACACAGAACCTTTTGGCTAGTCTTTTCTCTTTTTGGGGTCTGGGGGATGTGAGACCCCCCCTGTGCTCAGCGCCAGTCCCTGGGCTGACTGTCTGGTGGGCACCTCTCATTGCACTCAGCCCCTTGCGTGTGCCCGTCCCCAAGGTGTCTGGGCTGCAGGTCACCATCCTGCCTGTCCAGAGCCCAGCATTACTCCACCACCCCTATTTCTCCCTGCGGGAAACAGAAACCCCCAAGTGAGCTGCTGGGAACCCCTAGCTGACACCCCTGCCTTACCCCAGCCCTCCCCGGCAGCATTTCAGCAGCCACCCCAGGGACTTCTCCTCCCGCAGCCCCCAGCTGATCCTAAGGGAGAAGACGGAGGGGACTTACCATTGCCCATAGCCAGCACCTGCATGTTCTCAAACTCCAGAGTGGTATACGCCGGGTCTAGCGCTGCGCTATAATCTGCCATCTCCATGTCTATTAGGGCTTTGGAAAGACGCATTATCATCAGCAAACACGGGCCAGATTGTACCGATTCCCTTGTCCGAGGCTATTGGCCCTTCTGCCTCTCTCTGCCTTTGCTGCGTCCCCTATCTGTTGTCTTTTATTTCAGATATTTCTCTGAAAGGATTTGCTGAGCCTCAAGGCCTATACTCCCCAGAGGGGTGGAGGCAGGAGGCAGGGGGTTAATCTTTAATCATCTCACCCACTGCCGAACTGCTGCTACGCTGGTTTTTTTGGTGGAGCAGCAGTGATTCTTGTCGACGGTTTATGATTGAATCTCAAGGTGCTTTGCCGATCCCGGCTCCTGGGTGCTGGCAAGACCAAGGGAGCAGGCACTTGCCAGTGAGTGAACACCTTCCCAGGCTATTATTGACCTTGATGCTGGGCTGCTGGTGTTGGTCTTAATTGTACTTGGGGTGGAAAACTTAGAAAAAACCCCCGCTGGGAGAACAAAGTTGCTCTTCACTTCTGTCATTGCCTTCCTCCCTCCACTGTTGGTTGCCTTTCCCCCCCAGTTTTCCCTCCTCTCACTCCCTCCATCCCTCCCACACCTTTCGTTTTTTCTCCTCCCTGTCAGAGAAGTTCAGCACCTGCCTGGCAATTTACACGTTGCTATGCAAAGTAATGACATACAACTCCTTTAACTTCCCTATAAACTGAGTTTTACAGGGGTTTGGATGCCCAATAAACAGATCCCATTCTGCAGTCGTGCCCAAACAGCGAGTGGAACCAGAGTGTGTCAGGGGTGTGCTGGGCATCACCAGGGCTGCTCCTGTCCCACCACCAGAGCCACACTGTGCTGGACACCCCCCAGCCTCCGATTTTGACTCTGTGTCTTAAAATTTTCATTAGGTGTTTTACAACGTAGCAGAGCTTTACTCTGCAGCAAGATTGTTCCTTCTGCAGGTGCAGCTGCTGCCAGCTTTCTGTCACTGGCATCACCTGTGGTTCTGCCACCTTGCCCAGACCTTGAGTCCAATCCTGTTGGTATTGGGCAGAGGGGACCAGAGCGAGCAGCGGAGCTGCCTGTGTTCTCCTCCTTGCTATGCTGGGTGCTCTCCTCTCCAGCTGACCCTGGGCACGTCACTCCTCTGCTTTAGATAGGACTGAGACGTTTCATTGTAATTAAAAGATCAGAGTGAGAATTTAAGTGATCGCTGTACATGGTGCAGGAGAACCAACAATTAATGGTTTGGTATCAGCTTGCTCTGTGTTGAAAACATCCCTGTGATTTCGCAACCAGCAGTGGGTGACTGTGTCCACATGCTGCTGACTTGGGCTCCCAACTGGCTGGTATTTGTGCTTCCCTGGCAGCCCAGCACAGCCCCAGCCCTGCTGGCACTCTGAGTTGCCCTGACCGTGGTGGTATCACTGCCACAATGTGACACCAAGGTCTCTGGCTCCACAACAGCATGTGGCAATGGTCAGCGATGCTAGCAGTGATTTGTTACTCATACTTTAGGAACATAAAGGATTGGTTCAAGCAGCACTTGCACCCCAAAACTATGACCAATGTAGCACTTTGAACCAGCTCTTCCACCCTAAGGCTCCAGGTCTGCAGCAGCAAAGCTGAGCACAGGGGATAGCTCCTGCTTTCTCACTTGGGACTGGTGATAAAGGATCTTTTGCTGCAGGGAAAACAGTCATTCAGTCTGTGGTCCCAAGATAGAGGCCAGAGGTCTCCACACTCACGTGCTCTTCCCTTCAGCCGAAGCAGTCCTGAGCCAAAGATTGTTTTTACAATGTGGATGGGGATGCTAAGGTAGAGCATAGCCCCCTCCATGGCCTCGTCCAGGGACCTCCATCCCAATCCTGGCCAGGCCACAGTGATCCCTCTGATTAGATAAATGCTGCAGACACTCGGTCAAATATGTGCAGGATTTGCCGCAGCGTCTAGTAAAATATCGTAAAAGCATGGTCCACTTTGCCCTGCTCAGCAAAACAAACCCTTTGCTTAAATAGCCTGCTGAGCAAGGAAGGCTGCAAAGGCTGTTTGCTGCCTGGGCAGGAAGGATTAGGAGGGCCAGGAATAGACATTGGAGAGGCAGCTTGTGCAGGAGAGTGGCAGATAAGGAACAGGGAAGTTTGGAGAGCATTAGGTGGCTCACGAGGCTGGAACTCTCAATGGGACATGGCATTTTCCTCCCTGGCGTCATGCTGACTGTTGTTTTCTCACTACCAGTGTTCTCCATCGATTGTCAGTGCCCCCTCCTGGATCACTTGTCTTGGCATGGAGGTTGAGGACCAAACCGGCCAAGGACACTGTGAGCCTCCTTCGCCCCAGAGATGGGCTTGTGGTAGATACATGTCAGCTGCTCCCCAGGCATGGTCTGCTGTGGGAGATGGATGTCTCCTGGGGATGTTCTACCTAGGGTGTCCTTGTCTCCTCCAATATCCCTGCGTGGTGGGTTTTGGGACAGCTTGCCAATGTAGTCATGGCTTGTACCTGCCAAAAGGGTCCTGAGGCCTGCAGCTGTTCTAGGCTGGAGGTGCTCGGGTCAGCAGCTGGCTGTGGGACCGATTCAAACACTTCTGTCCCACAGAAGAGGTTTTGTTATTGTTATTTCAGAGAGAGACATCTCGTAGCTGACAAACTCCCACTGGCAGGCAAAGGCTGTTCCCACACCCGGTGCTCAGGGGCAGTTCAGCTTTCAGCCCTTCTCCATTATTCTCCTGTCCCCATTTTCTGTGCCTTCCACCCACTGTTTCCTGTGCCCGGAGGTGACTGCAAAGGAGATCATGACAGCTCTAGGGTGTAAAGTGTTCTGCCCCAAGCAATCTGTTTAGCAGTAAATCTTTTCCCACATTGGCACATTGTGACACTAATTCTGTCTTATCTGTAGGTCTCTGACTGGCAAATCCATCCAAAGCAAAAGGGGATTCCCTGAAAATAAGATCCATGCTTCTCAGTAGATGAGGATCAGGAATTGAGTATTTGATAGAGCAGTTATGGTAAGGATATCACCAGTTACCATGCTTGTCAGCTCTTCATGTCAAGTGGGTGAGCAAGCTCCTCTCACAGGGTTCTTCCTTCTTGAATAGGGTGTTGAAGGATCAAAGAATAACTAAGGTTGGAAGGGACCTCAGGGTCTCTTCTCCAACCTCATGCTGGAAGTAGGGCCAGCTGTGAGAACAGCACAGGTTGTTCTGGGCTTTATTCACTTGAGTCTTGAACATCTCCAAGGATTGAGACCATACAGCCTTTCTAGGCAACTGACAGCAATCCTTGACTGTTTTTTTGTGAATAAGTTTCTCTGTTTCTCCTTAGATGCTGTCTGAAACTTTCAGTTCTTATGCCTGTTGATCTTCTCTCACCATGCACCCTGTGAGGAGCCTGGCCCTGTCCTCTTGACGTCCTCTGTGAGGGCTTTGCTGCTGTGGTTCCTACTGGCCCATTTCTCCAGCCTGTTGCAGGACAGCAGGCCTATCCTCCAGTGTATCAGCCAAACCCCTGCTCTGGGGTTGCCTGGGAACCTCCTGAGCGTGGGCAACAATCAGGCTGCAGCTGGGACTGTGGAGATATCCTGCACTCTGCTTTTCCCGCTCACAGCTCTGCACTCTCAAGAAATCCCCAGCAGAAATGCCAGTGCCTGGAGGCAGCAGGACCAACCTCAGCCTACATCAGCAGTGCCACTGCTGCCCCTCGGAGCCCCAGTTCTAGATGATTCCTCTCATGTCATTCACAGCTCCAAGGCCACTGTGAGGCTGGAGGGGCTTTTCCTTGATATGCAAGGGAAGCGGGGATGGGATCAGGTCTAAAACTTCTACAGAGCCGGAAAGCCCCAACCAAGGTGAGGGCCCCTGCTCAGCCCACCACTGTTTCACCAAGTGAGCTGTTGGGGAAGCACAAAGCCGAGTTGCAAGACAAAGAACAAAAGTCCCAGGGGAATGTCGCCAGCGTAGTCATCTCACACATGCAAAGGTCCCTTCTGCTTTTTTTTTCTTTCCCCTTTGAAATTTCAAATTCCAGTTTGTGGACAAAGTCCTGCCTATCTGAGAATATAGATCTCCGACCACTGACCAAACTCCATTCCAAGCAGTCCTGAGGGCTGCTCTTCCCCTTGCCCACAGATGTCTCCACTCAGTCCCTGGATGTGCTGGGATCTCGCTGAAACTTTTGCACTGGAGCAGAGCCCTTGTACTTGCACAAAGCGGATTTTATGCATTTCGGCCGTAACATCAGCAGCTTCCTTTCTGCACACAGAATGGAAAGGATCATCAGGAATAACCAGGTAGGAGCCTTATCACCTGCAATTCATTTGGGCAGCCATTGCAAGTAGAAAATGAGAAGGAGAAACAAGGGCTTCCATTGTGCTTATACCAGCAATTTTAGCTCATCATTTAACTTGGAGAAGGAGGGGAAAAAAGGGCAACTTCAGTGGGGCTGGAAAACAAGAGGGAACACGAGCTCATAGAGGCAGAGCCACTCCGCGTGGTTAACTGATAACTCCAATTTGCCTCTTCCCTCTCATCTTTTCTGATTCTCCCAATTAAGCTCAACTTATTCTCATGCTAATCATTTCTTGACCTGTTTATTCTGCATTAAAAAATTAACAGAGAGCAGTTTACTGCATGACTTGCTCACACAGAACTGCTACAGATTAGCAGGAAGGCTTTAAGCCTCTGTGCAAGACTTTTGGTTTTAGCAGACAGTCGGCAGCTCGAGGATGAGCTTTTTTCCTGTTTTTAAAGAACAGCTTTTTTTAAAGTCAATATAAGTCCCCCTCCCTTCATGCCTTAAGTATATTTGCTTTGTGACTATTTCCAAATGGCAAAGATAAAGCCAAGGGCTTGTATTTTGTCAGACTTTTTGTAAACAAGGATATTTAGGCCACACTGTCAAACTCCTCTGCCTTCTGCCTCGGTGTGCTGTGACTCTGGAGCAGAGTTGTCAGTGTGTTAATAAGCAGCTCCAAGGAATTTGGCAGGGGCTGGGGGACTGCAGGTCAGCTGAAACAAGCCCCTGGTTCAAGCAGCAGATCTTTGCCTCAGCTCCAGGCAATCATATGACGGACACACAGACAGGGGTCTCCAGAAAAACTGATGAGTCAGCAGGAGTTGTTTAGGGTCTGTTTGCCCCTTGCTGGCTGCACACAGCACATCCCTGCCCTTGCAGAACATCTTGTGGAGGTGAACCAGAAAGACCCACCACCTCCATCCAGGGAGGTGGATCAGAATGATCCAGCCCCGAGAGGCGAGAGGTGACCACAGCCACGTGCCAGACCCATGCATGGGGGAAGATGCAGGCGTTTTATTGTCCTGTTCAACAACAAATCGCTCTTGGGGATTTATTTTCCCCAGCACTTAAGCACCTGTCAGGGACAAATGCTGTTTGGAGCTGGGGGCAATGCCTCGAACAGGCGATGCCTAAACAGACCCTGACGCACTGTCTCTGCTGAGCTTGTGCACGCGGTGGCACCCTGCGCTCCCCAACACAGCTCAGGGTGACGGGAGGCAGCTTCACCACAGCCTCAGGCAATTTCTCAACAATGCCAAAGTTATCAAAAACAGCCAAACCAACCAGAACTGTCCCGGCCTCCAGGCCATAAAATCACTGTTCTGAGAATCAAGGCAGGTTTTGGACATGGGGAAGAGACGCTTGAACTCTCCAAAAGCAACACGTGCATTTCAGCTGAAGCTGGGATGGATGGTTGAGCTGAAGGCAATTATTGGAGCTAAAATAAATAGCTGCTATGCAAAAGTGGTAAGGAAAGAACTGCAAACATGGGGACAGACAGACCATCTCATCATATACTGCTCTAGCAATAACACTGTGAGCGCCTTTCACCCCAGGACCAGAAAGGGGTTTATTATTCTGCCTAACAAAGGCCTTGAACACCTGAGGAAGTAATTATTAGTGCTCTTGGGAGCTGTTGCTTTGCAAGGACAGTAAGCTTGAGAGGCTCTCAGAAAGGCAGCTGTGCTTGAAAATGTCAGTGCATTTGTTGGTGTATATTTGTAATCATTCTGGCTGCAGTGCAGCCCTCAAAGATAGTATCTGTCCTCTGGGACCCAAAAGTCAGCACTTGTGACTCTGGGAATTTTGCTGCTGTGTTTTTGTGCAAAATCACAAAATGAGCCCAAGGCCAGGCAAGGAACTGTTTGATTCATCTTCTTCCACAGGCTGCAACTTGACCCAAACTATAGCTGCAGTTGCCGCTCCCATTTGCCCCTCATACACCCCTACGCTGCAGGAATTGCACTCCATCCAAACTCCAACCTAACGGAGACCCAGATGCTTTCCAGTAAAACACTCTCCTGCCAATTCGGGAGGAAATCCAGAAAAGCTCTGACTTTGCCACATGCTGTTCCAGATTCCCTGTCTCCGTTGTCAGATGCTCATCTTGAATCCAGCACTATAACCCCCGTTTAAATGGGGAGCAGAAGCCGTGAGGAAACAGCAGCTCTGGAGGGAGGATTTACTGCCAGCAACGAGCACCTATCACTTTCCATGCCTCGCCAGCTCGTGCGTTTAGTATGGCTGGGATCTCAGCCGCCCATGTCTGGACCTGGTGAGAGATTGTTCAGCAGGGGGGGTCGATCCCTTTGGAACTGAAGCAATCTTGCAACATCCCAGGAAAAAGATCCCTATGGAGCTCACAGTCTGGCAGGCAAGCGAGTCTGTCCCTTCACCCCTACCAGCTGTTTGCAGAGCTTTTCGGTTTCATTGACTTTATACATTTGTTATACACACACAAAACAGCCCCTGAATCATTCCAGCTGGTGAAGCAATAGGTGGAAGAGGAGAACAGCCAAAATCAACAAAGGTTATGAAGCAAGTTTTACTTTTTTTTTAAATTTATCTTTTTTTGTGAAGGTGGGCACATCAGAAAGCCGTGCCTGGAAGTGACCTCCAGTTGGGGCTCTCTGGATCAGCCCTGGCTGGAAATTAAAGCAAAGCTGCCGAGGGTGGGGAGGGAGAACTGCAACAGGGCAAGGACATTGAGAGGAAGGTCTGAGCCTGTGTCCTCAAAGAAGGGCAAGTCAAAGGCTTTTCAAAGGCAAGAAGCATCTTCTGGAATCTAACAGCTTTAGGCCACTCCAGCTGCCCTCCTGCTGCCCCAGGGGTGGCTGGCAAAGTCAGCTCTGGCTGGGGAGCTGAACTTGGGGAGAGCAACTCAGGAAAAGGCCACGTGTGTCTGACAGGAGGCAGCACGAGGAAGGGGGCAGGCTGCTGTAGGTGGTAGTTCTGGTCAGGTCTGAACTAGGAAAGGTGGGCTGGGCATGGAAAATAAAATAAAGGGGTGGTAAGGTAAAATTTGAGAGATTCTGTTCTATGGAATCAGAAAGAAATAAGTTAGTGCAAAATGGTTTTTCTCCACAGTGTGTGTAGGTGCCTGAACAGGCTGTCTTGTCCCCAGTGTCCTCAATCACCAGAACACTGCAAGTGTCAGAGATAACTGGGAGCAAAACAGTCCCCAGAACTCCACCTCCACAGCAGCTTAAAAGCCCTGCAGCCCATGGCCACCACAGAGCTCTCCCCTACAACACAACCATCCTCTCTACTGCCACAGAAACCGAAAAGCAGAGCAACAAGCAAGGTACAAGCACATCCGAGCTTTCTATGTGCAAGGTTCGTTGTGTGTGGGGCGGCAAGGGGAGGGGATCACACGTCTGCACAGTCCCATTAACCCATGACGAGGACACTGCAGTGCCAACTGCCTGGCTCTAAGCTAACAAACAACACGGCAAACTGCTAATTAGCATCTGAGTATTTCTCCTACGTCTCCAAGACAGGATAACGCAATTATTTGTCCCTTTACATTCCTGCAAGGCCTGGTGCCATTGACCTCTTGTATCATAAAGAAATTAAAATATATTATGATCATAAACTACATCATTTGAGGAAATGAACCATTTCTACAAAACGGATCATAGGACACTGAGCCATGAAATGCCGAGCCATGAACTTTTCTAAATCAATAGCCAGCTGATAAAGAGCACAGGTATTTGCTAGGAGCAGCTCCCAGCACGTGGCTCCCAGTGCAGTGCTGGTGCAGGGAGCTCATCCAGCAGGATAGTGGCTTGGGGTCCCGGCTGCCCTAGGGGGCATGAACCCCACTGCCAGCACAAGACCTGCTTGGAGGGAATTGCCCAAGCAAGAAGAGCATCAGCATTTTTGTGTGTTCTTGGGTTCATCAGAGTCTGGCAGGGTGTTTTGTGAATGAGGTGTGAAGCAGTCCAGGGCTCAGGATGCTCAAAACACATCTGAGTGCCTGCAACCCCCCCTCACCCTGAGCCCAGCAGCCTTCCCACTGCCTCACCTCTGCACCACGGGCCCTGTGGGTGCTGGGCTGAGGGGCCGAGCACAGAGGTGGGGGACCTGCAGCGGACGGGGCTGTGGAGAGGGACCCAAAAGATCTTTCTAGTAGGACCTCTGTGCAACCAGTAGTGTTTGCATTGGAAGTGTTTTTCTCATAGTTGCTTTTAAGCTTCGTTATAAGGGCTGGGTAAGTCCTGCTGCAGACCCCCTTGGCCAAGGAGCAGGCAGCAAACAGGGCAGCACCTGATGCTGGGCTGCACGTGGGCAAGATCTGCCCCTGCACCCGCCAAGGCTGCGGCATGGGGCAGCAATGCCAGACAGTGGGAAATGGGCTGAGAATGGCCAATTCATTTCCCAAGTGGCGCAGGCAGTCACCAGGGTGTCCTTTTCCCCCAGGAGTCACAGTGCCAACTCCACCATGCCACCCACGTTGGGGTGCACCTCTCTAGAGCCCCAGAACCAAGCCTGGGGGCATCAGCCATCACCACCCACAATTAGGAATGATCCCTCCCCACAGCCACATGGCAAAACAGAAACCAGAGACTTGGGGTACCCCTTCGATGGGGACCAGCAATATGTATGTGGGGGATGAACATATTTCAGCTGCTCCGAAACCCCAGTGGAGCCCCCATGACAGGGTTGCCAGTGCCCTCCGTTCACATAACCCTCGCAGCACTGGCTACGCAGCTGCTTCTCTCCCCTCGGCAGGGCCAGGGGGAGCGCGTGGGGTACCTGGTGTTTCCTGGAGCAGGTCGTATCTGCTGCCATTCATCTTCCAGGGGTGCTCAGCTCTGCGGGCAGAGCTAGGGAAGTCTCACCCTCAGGTGGGGCCATCCAGCCGGCAAGATCCCCACGGGCTGCCGGGCATGAGCCATGCCCAGGAGCTGCTTGTGGTGCAGCAGCAGGGACCAGCTAATCCCTTAATGCTGGTCACACTGAGATTTGATGGGGAGCAGGAGTTTGTGCCACAGAGCCACAGATTTTAAAGGGTTCTGGCTGCTAACCGGAGGAGAATTATAAGGTGGCTCCAGATTTGTGTCCCGCTCCCACTGCCCACAGCAATGCCCACTGCTTTCCGGGCCACCTTTCCAAGGTGCCCTCATCCTGGCTTCTGGCCTGCTGCTGCGTTTCTGCAGGTCAGGGGCTGCCCAACCCCACAAGTAGCTCCAGTGGGAGTGGGTCTGAGTCCCTCTCTGGGGAGGGGCTGGTCACTTTTGCTTTAAAATGTTTCTGTATAAATGCCCAGAACACTGTATCTTTGAGAAACAACCTTTGTTTTCCCTCCCAGGCGCCATCGCGACATGTAGAGACAGGAGAAGTGAGGAAGAAGCAGGGTAGTTGGGATCTGTGCGCATGATGCTCCTGGTCTTTGGGCAGCCCTGAACTTTGTGTCCTGCAGACCCTGGAGAGCAGCTCCAGGTTCAGAGCATCTCGGGGACATCACTGCCAGTGCCTGCCTGCCGCTCCCTGGACACCTGCCACTGCTCTCCTGTCCCTGTACTCTTCTATGGAAACTGGAAAACTCTCAGGACTGATATTTCTTAATTGATTGTGCATGTTAGTGTTGTCAATGGGCAATCCATGAGCCTCCATGTCCCAGGCAGCTCAAGATTTGGTGCCCGTAACACGGAAACCCACCCGGATCGAGGTTTCTGGCTGATGTCCCCAAGCACACAGCTGTGTAGAAGCCATGGGCAGCACCCAGCTCTGCTTCCACCATGGTGTCCATGGGATGGCAAAGCCACTACCTCCACCCTCCCACCATTTATTTCTTGAAGGCAACAAGACTCCAAGCAGAGGAGCAGCCAGGATCTAAAACGCACTGTTTGTCCCCTCCCGCCTCCTTATTCCACCCATCATTTCCCAGCACCAGGCTCTCTGCATGGGCGGGTTCCCTTGGGCACCCATCGGTGCCTTGTCGGCTCCTCTCTGGAGTCTGACTGAGTCTGCCTGTCCCTGGGACAGGATCTACTCCTGCTCATGAGCCGTGGTGGCTGCAACCAAGAGGCCACACAGTTTGCTGGATGAGGACCTGTAGTATGAGGAGTTGTTCTGTGGGGCAGTGGTTATTTTATTCCTTCTGGTGAGTCCCTCCGTGTTGCTTTATCCATTAACCTGACACCCTGCCCAGCCTCTCAGCCCATGGCCAAATTTCTCTGGGTGACATTAGCACCAATGAATCCTCTTTCCAAGCTGAGCTACTGCTTTTCATTAGGGTGGTGAGTTGGACCCTGCCATCCCAATGATGAGGTGGGATGCAGGACTTGCTCAGCCAGCTGGAAACTGGGGCACTGGAGAGGAGCATCAGCAGCTTCTTATCATGGAGCGTCAAGGCTTTGGGGACCGTGCAGCAAAATGATGAGCCTTCCCTGAGAAGAGAGGGAAAGAGAAGTGGCTGAGCAAGGCAGGAGGAGCCACGCTCTGCAGCCTCTGTGAACGGCACTGGGTCATAAATGTAGCTCAGTGGCTGTCGTTTATGTGTTGGCAAACACGTTGAGTGGGCTTGACTATTGATTCTGACCGTATAAAAGAGTGTTGCGGCACTTGTTCAGGTTTGCGCAGGTTTTACAGCTCTTGTTCTGAGAAGTACCCATGTATTTGGTTTTGCTCCTTCCTTCAGGTCTATCTATTGACATTGGCTCTCCTAACGAAAGTGTTGGGCCATGCCAGGAAGCTGAGTGTATGGCTCTCCCTGCGTTTCCCACTTTCCCAGGGGTTATCACCTATAAAATCTTGCACACACCCATGGCTGGGACAAGTTTCTGGTACAGAGGCAGGTGAAAGGTGCCTACTGGTCCGATATTGGTGGGTTTGAGTGCCCTGTTCTCGGTGGCAGGAGCTGAGCCACTCATCCTGGCAGCTGAATTTTAGAGTAGATGGGCAAAACTGCAGGAAAGGTGCTGCCCTGGGCAGCCTTGGGCAGATGAGCAAGGTGAGAGATCTGTATCAAGATCAAGGTGTTGGATCAGCTTGGATGTCCAGAGAGGGAGAAGGTGACAGGGCTGCTAGAGGAGATGGACAGACAGCAGGAGGCACACGGCATCATCCATTCCCCACCTCCAATCCTCTTCCCAACAGGATATGCAAGCACCAGCTGAGCCCAACAGGGACACCTTGGTGCCGGCAGCTTGGAGGGATTGAGCCTGTGGTGATGGTCCACATCTGCTCGTCAGCGCTGGGGCTCCTGGTACCATGGGTCCCTCCAGTGGCTGCAGCATTTTGGGATAGAAAATCTGGTTCAGCCCTGCAGAGCCCTGGCTTTACGGAGCCAGGATCTGTCTGCTTCTTGGCTGCTGGTGCCTTTCCACAGCCACTCGCTCTGCATGGAGCTGCTTCTCTCACACCTTTGATGCACCATCCAGTACCCAACATTATTTTTGAGGCGTCCTGGGGGAATTTGCTGGGTAATTTCTGTTGATGCTCAGGCTGAAGCTTGGACAGGAACTGTTCCTGGGAGTAACTGCTTCTGGGACCCAGCTTAGCTGGAAGGTCCCGGTGGGAATGTGGCGCCTCTGCCTGGCGCAGGTGAGCAGAGCCATCAATCAGCCCTGGGTTCTCGATACAGCCACTACCTTGAAATTTGTCTTCTGTGAACACTCTGCAAAATTTGCCATTTCCACAAACATTTCTGCCAAGAACCTTGTTTGCTTGAATATTTGAGGAAAGCAAACAGAGAAGGAGCCTGAACACAAGCAGTCATGGAGATTTTTTGGCAGTTTTTACCCTATTCTAACCCCGAGCCCACCAGCAGAGACCCTTGCAGGTGTCCCCACTGCCTGACGTACTCCTTGGCTCTGCCCTATGTGCTGCTCCCCATGCTGTTGGCGCTGGCTTCACTGCAAATATTGCTATATTTAAAAGAAAATCATCCAGGCTTGCTGTCTGCAGGACCTCCACCACTCACAACCCTTTGCACTCTAAATAAACACCATATTTTAATGCCACGTAAGAAATGTCAGCAGAAGCCTAACCGAGCACGTCTGACTTGCAGTCCTCCACCTGCCCTGTGGAGCTCAAAATAGCTCTCAGACACTCCTGAAACCTTCCCCAGCCTCATACTGGTCTTCTTCCAGAGCTGGAGCTCATTGCCTGCTGATAGCAGCCCTCAGTGCTCACTCCCACTTATAAAAATACCATCGTGCTTTCAAGTCAAGCCAAAGATGAGGGTGTGCTGGTGGCCTGATAAGCAGCTGGGGTGAGGCAAGCACAGCCACCCCACTGCGCTGAGCAGCAACCCTGCAGCCCCCTGCGATGGGGGAGGCATTCCCAGCTCTTCCCCAAGGAAACCTCCACCAAGCACTGGCAAACAGCACTCAGGATCAGGCCAAGGCAGCTAAAGCAATGATTGTCCCCTTTGCATCCCATCTAAACACCGGTGCTTATTCCTGGTTGCAGCAAGACCCTGCCGAGGTGTTTCTTGCACGGGTAAGCACAGACCCTGCCAGTACCAGCGTTATGGCCACTTCCAACAGCCAGTGGGGACAGCAGGAGTAGGGACAGGGAAGGGGACTGTGCTGGGTGTCTTCATACCCACTGGTTCCTGTCATGGCCATGGACACAGAGCGCAAGGAGTAAACAGAGGAACTACATAGCAGCTGACATGAGAAACCAAGGGGGAAAAGCTCAATTTGGGTCGTACCTAGGGGAAACCTATAAAAAAGTAGATTCATTTGGCAATGGAAAATAATTGTTTCACAGTGAAAAGTAAAAATACTCAGAAATTCTGCCTCCTTCTATGTTCTTCAGCTGAAACTGTTCACCAAATCTGACCAAAATGCCTGAGCAGCTCTAACATCTCGCATTTTTCAGCTAATTTCCAAAGCTGCTTTACTGAACTGGCCCCAATCATGCGCCAGTCCTTGCTGTAAGCACCAAGCCCAGGGATCCCTGACTCCAAAAGCTGCTCCCAAAACACAAAGGAGCAGAGCAGCCTGCTGAGGACTGAGGGTGATAGCTCAGATTGCACCCAGGTCTCATTGAGAGGATAAAGGTGGAGCTGGGGAGAGGACCACCCACTCACCCCTTCTCCACCCTCTACTCTCTCGCGCACCCATTTGCAGCCTCCCCCACGGATTTAGCACCAGCGTGCCCCAATGCTCCAAGTCCTTTGTGCAAGACACAGGTCTGATGGGAGGGAAACAAGTGTTCCCAGAGTATGGTTTAGGGGGAATGCTGGTGGCAATTTGGTCAGGCATGGATGGGGAGGGTTGCAATAACTGCAATGAGGGGATGCCCCACTCTCTGCTCTTACTGATGCCACTGCTGAGAAGAGCAGGTTAGGCCTTCTCGCTGTCCCGAGGCCAAGTGTTGGTGCCCAGCTTCCCCCTTAGAATATATCCCTGACTTTTAATAGATTCTGAAATGCTGAAGCCCCTGAAATGGATAGGGAGACGCAAAAAAACCAGATTTTTTTTCCATCACCAAAGGAAGCTACAAATAACTGTATGAGACCTCCAAGGCCAAAGTCTCACCTGGTTGGCCCTGGTGTGTATCCACCAGCTGCACCCCTACAATGCCAGTGTGATGCCAGCTGGGGTGGTCCATCCTGCCAAGGGCTGGGAGCTGTCTGGCTGCGAGAGCAGCATTGGCAGCCACGGCTGGGGCTCAGCACTGACAACATTGCGTGCAAGGGAACAGACTTCCCAGTGACCCTGGGAAGGGTTCAGCCACCACTTTGCCATCTGTCCCACAGCAGATCCCAGCTGCTGTGCCCACCCGGCCGCCGAGCCCAGCCTGAAAAATCCAGGTGCTGCTCAGTCCCCCATCCTTGCCAGTCTTTCCTCGCTTGTATTTGGATAAGCTTTTCACCCATTTTATTTATGAGGACTCCCCTCCTTCTGCCAACACTCTGAGTTTCCTCTTGCTTTCGTCTGGGAGGCCCGTCTCACTTTTTTATTCTTATTATTTTTCTCCCTTCCCCCTTGCAAGGCCCCTGGCTCGGCAGCCCAGCCCCACAGCAGGCTGGCAGGCAGCGGGTGCCGGCCCGAGTGCACCTTTGTTTGGCCAAGGGAACAGATGGGGAGAGTGGCTGCAGGTGGGATGTGCAGCCATTCTTCCCCAGCCAGGCTCTGCCTATGCCTGCCTCGGCTCAGCCTCGGCTCAGCCACAGCTCAGTTGCTGACCTTCAGGCTGAAAAATCAGGAGAAAATCAGGGAAAAAAAGAACAGAAGAAAATTAATGGAAATTTTTGCCTGCTTGTGTTTAAGGTCACCAACGTGCCAGGGCTGGCAAGCGGCTGCTCGCATTAGAGCCAGCTGTAAGTAGACAGAATAACTTAATCATGAGTGATTAAAGAGCTTGTTCAGCTTCTTGCATTGCATCTGTCAGGCAAAGCCTGTCTCTCACTGCAGAAATGAGGTGGATTTGCACCCTGGGGCAAAGCAGGATGCAGGCATCCTGGATTTGGGGATACGCAGCCACGGCCACCCTGCACTGCTGTGTCTCCCAGGCTGATGAGAACACCACTTCAGCCTCCCCATTCTCCTGCAGATGAGGCACAAGTCAGTCCTTGCGAGCACAGTGGGTCGGGAGCCATCTCCCCACTAACAGCAGCGGCTCATGTGGGGCTTCAGCCTGGAGGATGCTCAGCACCTGCTTCTTCTAGGCCAGCTCACAGAAGTTCCCTCAGTCCAGGATGTGACCCTCTGCACATCTCAGAGACTTCAAGCCTTCGTCGTACCCACTCACAAGCAGCCTTCATTGTGTGGCTCCTTGCACGCTGTCTGAGCGGCACCAGCTGGATGCAAAACCACAACCAGGCTAAAAATTCAACATCTTTCTGAGCGCAGCTCAAGGCCCTGTCCCACCGCTGGCTCCAGCAGCTCGGAGCTGTGGGTGATTGGCGCTCCTCCAGAGACCCAGTTCCTGCAGGCCTGGGAGGTACAAATGAGCACTAAGGTAAGAAGGGGCTAAAATCTGGCATTTCACAACTGCTTGGCTGCAGCTCCCTGCTCCAGCTCCACCCAGAGACACTATTGCAGATCCTATGCAGTTCCTATGTATTTACATTGCCATGGGCCATGGACCCACCAAAATGAGCCCCACACCCGACCGTGGCTCAGGTGGGACCATGTGAGATGCAATTAAAAGTGACGTGGAGAATTCTGAAGTACTGGAGGCTGGGGCAAGGAACCACAGGGCCTCGCTGCAGCATGGATGACCAGCACTGGGTTGGGTTATGGCTGGAGGTGGCGCCCATAGGAGCTGCAGGCCTCGAGCAAGAGAAGCCACCACCTAGAACAGAGCCATGAGCAAAGCACAAGGAGCTGGCCTGGGAGCCCCACAAGCCCTCCTGGGGCTTCGCTGCAGCACAAAGAGCAGCTGGAGTGCAGGCTGGTGGGGGTGTGTGTGTTCTCTAGTGGGGTGGAGTAAAGGAGAAGAGGAGCAGGACATGGCAAATGCAGTGGGGAGAGGCAAGGTAGCATGATGGAGAGCCACGGGACATGATGGAGAGACACGAGGTGTGGTGGAGAAGTGATGGAGAGCCATGGGGAGTGAGGGAGAACTGTGTAACTGTGAGATCTCATCTGCTGTGGCCTCACTCCACCCCCTGGCCGTACACAGGGAACTGAAGTTCCCAGATCACACAGGACCAAACCAGCCCTGGCCCCTTGCTGTGCAGGGGAGCTGCAGCATGGGCACAGTTGGACCCAACCCAAGCATAACAGTGGGCAGCAGCCTGGGTGAGGGACCCACGGTGCCCATGTGCGTTTGTTGGCATTCAGCATCTGGCACAGCCACAGAGAGAGTGGGGCTGCCCTGGGCCGGTACCCTCTGTGCCACCTGGGGAGCACAGGCACAGGCCTGGCACGCGTCTCCCTGCAGCCAGGGTGCCCTGAGCAGTGTCGTGCAGCCCATTGATCTGCACTACAGAGATGGGGGGCTGCCATTCATCTGGGCCCAACACTCCCTGCTGGGAAACCTGCCCAGCATTAGCACCAGCCTGGTCCTGGTCATCAGCGAGAGCAGCAGCACCAGTGGGCACCTGCTGTGCCTGCTGCCCAGGAGTGCCATCGGCCGCCCGCAGCCTTTGCACTGGGGCCGGCTGCGTGTCCTAAGGCAGCACGTCACCTCCTTTCTAAACCACTTCCACTTCTGCTGCAAAGCCAGCAGCACTCAGCCAGCGGGTGAGACCTCAGCCATGTGCCTTCTTCTTTGAGCCAAGCAGAGTGAAAGAGAGAAAATACATATATATGTAGATATATTATATAAAAATTAATCGGGGATGCTTTTCTGCCTCCATCTCCAGCCTTTGCAGGTGCCTGAGCCGGTGGGGCCAGTTAGCGCGGTGGGACCAGGGTGCGGGGCCAGGGACCACTGCCCGCTCCCAGCCCCACTTCCCGGGAGCGACAGCGGGGCGGCAGCGCGGGCGATGGAAACGCTGTACTCACCATATGGAGCCTCCATCTTAGCGCTTAGCTGGGTGCTTACATTGACCATGTCTCGCCGGCCACTGCTATGGGGACTTGGGGCGAAAACCAGAGGAAGTAAGAGGAATAAAAAGAAATCTGAATAAATAAATAAAAATGTCTTTCACTAAGGAAGTAGGTGAAGGCAGGAGGGAGCACAGAGAGGCAGGGCGAGGAAACCTGCCTCTCCTGTTATCTTATTGATTCGCTTAATCAGGGCTAATGTGGGTGGAGATGTTAAATAGTAACCAAGCTCTTATGGAAACCAATCTGCAAGGTGCTGTTGCTGTAGCTATAGTAACTGCTGCCAAGCTAGAAACTCAAACACGGCTTTTACTGGACTCTTTTGGGGCTCCCATTCCCACCTGGTGTCAAGGCTGGGGCAGCCGCCAGGCTGGGGTTCAGCCCCAGCTGTGGAGACAGACGGGGCAGCTGGATCCAGCTCCGCAGCGCCCCAGGTGCTGCTGGATTTCATCCCGTCACCTGCTTACGGTGGGAAAACCAAGGCCGAGGCAATCTGTGGTGAGGGCCATGGGATGAGCGCAGGGGTTGTCACACACTGGCATGGGCAGAGCAGAGCCCAGTCGAGGCACAAGGAGCCAAACGCCCTGGCCACGGGTCGGGACTTGTTCCCTTGCTGCAAAACCTGGGAGGTCACTGGGGGAAGGGGAGCTACAGGGATAGGGTGCGATGCAGGGTGGTACCCTGAGTGTGGGGCCAGGGCACGCGGTGTTTGCAGCTCCTCCCTGTCTCCCTCTGCACCCCACACTGGGGGACACACAAGGTGCTGAAGCTGCTCATGGGGGTCTGTGTTCCCTCTGAGACTGCAGCACCCAGGAGAAGCCCCCGGGATATGGTCGCAGATCTTGGGGCAGAGCCCCTGTGCTGCTCGTCGCCCTGTGGCAGGAGCAGCCCTTGCTCCCGGGGGCTGCACTGAGGTGACAGGGGGCACGTGCAAGAGGTGTTGCTGAGGTGACACCAAATGTATGGGGGATCCAGAGCTGGAGCTGAAAAATTGATTGGCCTGCAGCCAATCTCCCACACATCTCGGGAAGGGCTGGGTTGGAGGCGGCAGCGAGGGGTCCTGGCCAGCCCTGAGACCCCCAGCACCCCTGCTATTGAAACCCTGCAGCCTCAAGGGGACAAAATTAGGGACATCTGTTCATCTGGATGGGAAAGTACATCCCAAGGGACCATGCAGCAGGGCAGGGGCTGCGGGCAGGGGGCTGCTGGGACGCGTCGGGCCATGGTGCCGGGATGTGCAGCTGGAGGCCTAGGAATCTGGAAACCCCTGAGTTTGCTGAGTTCTGAGAGGTCCTGGAGAGGGAGCAGGCGTGGATAACGGAGCACTCAGTGGTACCAGGGGTGAGGCAGGGCAATAGGGAGCTCACGGCTCCCAAGCATCATCACCAGGTGTCCCAGCAGTGCTGGCTGCTCCCCACACGATGGAGCAAAGCACCTGGGCATCTCCCATGGCTGAGGCCCGAGGCTCCATGGAGGGCTTCTGCACCCCTTCCACTCTTTACCCCCAAACCCAGATTTTGGCGCTACCGCGAGGCTCCACACTGTGGGAGAGGGAGGACCAACACAAGCACGGGAGTCTCCAGGCTGCTTTATTGGGGGGCTCAGAGCCAGAGGGGCAGCTGTGGAGCAGGGGGCACACTCAGGGCTCCCCACTTCTCCAGCCACTCACCATAAGGGGAACATCTTGGTATTCACTTACACCAGCCTTTACCTCAGCACAAGGGGGGGGACAGTGGGAAAGCGTCCCCAAGCCCACAAAGCAGAGACCATTCCAGCCTGCCCTGCTCCCTCCACGCACCCCCAAATCATCCCTATTTTGGGGAACAGGGACCATCCCTATTTCCCCCAAAATGCGAAACAACCAGACATTGCAAGCGCTGCCAGAGGAGGTGTCTTAAAAAAGCCGTTTCCTACGTGTCTCTAGGGGTGAAGCACTTTGGACAGCTGGGCTGCCAAAAAGCCGCCTAACGTGGTGTGGGGAAGGGGCCAAGAGACAACCAAAGCAGCTGGGGGTGACATGACAGTGTTATAAATAGTTCCCTATCCTCATTCCCGGGGCTTCCTTGTTGGGGCTGCAGCCCTAGAACCAGCTGACTTGGTTGGATTTGAGTCCAGTGAAGCACATGTTGTTGGAGCAGCCCCCGCCATAGACCGGGGGGCAGGCTGAGCATGGCCGCCCCACCTTGTATGGTGCTTCTCCCAGCCAGTTGCCTCTAAAAAGAGAAGAGGACATCACTTCTGAACACCATCACCTCGCTGCCAACTCCAGAGCAGCTGGTGAGGCAGGAGGACAACACGGAGGTCCTCCCTCCACACACTTACTTGATGGCGTAGTTGCAGACGAGGAGGATGGCGTGTCGCCACGTGCTGCCCCACACACGCACGTTGGTGCAGGTGCTGAGGGCACAGCCCAGGCGGCTGGAGGATGCCCACACCATCTGCGCCAGGACAGAGAATAGGCAAGGTCAGCAGCCGCCCACCCAGATGTCCCACAGCCAGTCACCCCAGGACCCCAGTGCAGGGCTCCATCCCACCAGGGAATCGCATCCCACCCACTCAGATTTCTCAGTCTGGACACTCTGCCTATCACAGAGACTGCTCTGACACCACAGACCTTCTTCTGCCTGCAGCCCGTGCTGTCCTGTCACTTCAATGAGCAGCGGAAGCTGGGTCACTTGTCTGGTTGACCCAAATTTGTTACCAAACCTCACCTTGAAGCATCCCCAGTAACTTACCCTGCACACAGGAAGGTGAAACAGAGCCAGAAGCTCCTCTTAAAGCCTCTCCAGGCTGCATTTTTTCATTGCACAAATACAACCCAGAGTAACCCTGAGCATCCCCATGGATGAGCAGCACGGGACACAGATGCCCTGGTAAAGGTTGGAGCCGTATGGAGAAGGTAATTAGGGGTTGGCACAGCTTTGCCACTGGGCAGGAGAGCAGAGGGAGGTTTTCCACCTTGTGCTGGCCAGGCTGCTGGTGGATGTGCCAGGGGATGACAGGGCTGCATTCCTGGGGAGCCAGAAACAGCTGGGTGCTATAAAGCTGCTCCATCACAGAGAAGAGAATCCACGCTTGGCAAAAGCACAAAGGGGCTTTCTTTTTTTTCCATCACCTTTGAGCTGCCCGTGGGGTAATGCAGAAAAAAAGGCCAAAGCATGCAAAAAAGCTTAAAAAAAAGATGAAACCTTCCCAGCCAACCATCCAGAAGGTCCCAGCTGCACTTCTGAAGGCTGCAAACCCCTAGGACCTCCATGCAAGCAGCCCTATCCCCACAGGGGCCCAAGGTGGGAGGGCATCACTGCCAGCTACCTGCACCCCTCCAGTGGGCACACTGCCTGCTGCCAGACCTGCCTGCCTGGTTTGAAGCAGGTAGGTGCCAGAATGTGATCCTGGATCCCTGGATCCTGGATCCTTTTCCTGCTGGGAAACCCTGCTGGTTGCTCACTGCAGGGGTGCTGCAGCCAGGTCCTGGGGGGCTGTGGGGGGCTGTGAGTCTCACCTGTGTGTAGTGGCTGCAGACAGAGCCACTGCATTTGGAGGGGCAGCGGGGGTTGCACTCATGGGGGTGGGGAAAAGAGTAGTGCTGCTTCTCCTGGTGCCATGATTTCACCATGTCCACAACGGAGCGGTACCTGCAAAAGTTGCCGTGCATAAGGTTGACCTCCTCCCTGTCAGAGGTCATGGGTGAGGGAAAGGAGGGGGAAGAAGGCTCCACATAGATGGAACAGGGAAGAGAAGCAGGATAGAGCAGGGGCAACGACATCCTTGTGCCAAATCGAAGGCCAGAAGGCCTGGCCCTTGCTGTAGGCACCTGAGATCTGTCTGCTCCATGTGCCCATCAGAGGGGCAATTAATGCCATACTGTCCAAAGGAGCAGCAAGCATCTCTGTTTTTCCACATTTACCCTGCTGCAGGAGTTGGACCCTCCTCCTTCTCCTCAAGGAGGCTCAATGTGCCTCTTAGTTGCATCCCAGTCCTCTGCAACCCCAGGTCAGAACCTCTCTGCTCCTTCACTGAGGGCCTGCTACTGCTCCTCTTCCAGCATCACGGGGTGCAGGGGGTCCCCAAGAAGCCTGCTCCAGCTACAGGGCACTCACCTTCCTGAGTGAATGGAGAGGTTCTGCCCCACGTATTTCATCAGCTGGGGGGGGCCGTGATCCCACAGGCAGCGTGCAGCCCACGCCTCTGCTGCCCTGGCCAGCCGCTCGTCCCACACCTGGCCAGGAGGAAAGGAAAAGGGCAGGCAGGGATTTCGTCTGCCCAGAGGAGGGAAGAGGAGAAACCTGCTCCCTTGGGCTCAAGAGGCATTTCTGAGCACCCCCAGGTGTCCAAAAAATGTGTTACCTATCAGGCCGGGCGCATGGGAAGCAGGGCAGCATATGCAGGAGCAATGAACCACTGGACGCACACAGTACCCACTGCCCAGGCAGAGCACAGATGCCCTGAAGCAGTGCAGACCTTGTGCTTGTGATTCCCTCCAGGAATGAACTCCTGCTGCAGAAGGTGGAGCTGAATCCAGGGGTGAAATCATATAGCCCTGTGCTGCTGCTCACAGCCATCCCCAGCCCTCCACCGCAGCCCTGGCTGCAGAGCAACCTGTAAGGACAGCTGGTTCCTTCATGCATTATTTAAAGGCTCTTCACCCATCCTGAACTGCTTTGGGAAGATGCCTGGCAGAGTTATTTTGGAAGGCAGGAATTTAGGCCAAGCAAGAAGCAGCACAGGATGCTCTCGGGGAGGGGGCGTCTGACCTGCTCTGGTACCCAGCAAGCCGGTCTGCCCCATGTGTCTTCCAAACTGGCATCAAGGGACTGCTCAGCCTCTCTGTTGGAGTTCTGGTCCCCTCCATGGGAGCAATGTGTGGCACCTCCTGCCCTGAGGTTTCTGCTTTGTGGTGGCTGAAATCTGTCCTCCTGGTGGCTGCCCGTTTCTCCTCCCTTTTGTGCTGTAGCTTAGGATCTTCAAGCAGGGAACTCTGCCCAGTGTGGCCCTCTTCCAGAGGAGGAGCCCAATCCGGTGAGGCTGCTTAGCCCCTCTCTGTCTCACTTCTGCATGCTTCTTTTCCTGGAAGCTGGCATCCCTGGGCACACTCCTGCACCAGCTCCCAAGGGACCTTGGAGCCTAGGATGTGGCCGTCCCTCCTGGATGCAGTTAGGGGAAAGGCTCCCACCTGCATTTTGGGTTGGGACCTGAACTTTTCATGCCTGTAACCACTGTTCTTCCCCTAATGCTGCCTCTGCAGCTTGGCTGATAGGTCCTACCATCCTCTAGTGGAAGGTGTCCCTGCCCATGGCAGGGGGTTGGAACTGGATGATCTTCAAGGTCTCTTCCAACCCAAATCATTCTATGATCCCACAGCCAGTTCCCAGATGTCCAAGGCATGGGACCACAGTCCTAAATCTGCCCCCAGGTGGAAACATCCCTTCACTGGGACTCCAACCCTCCTACGCAGAGGCTGCTTGGGTCTGCCCTGCAGCAGGGATGTGAAACATTCCCCTGGACAGGCGTTCCATTGCGAAGCTGGGGCAACACCCTGACACCCCCATGTGTGGATGCCCTGTCTGTATCAGATTGGATGCCCACATCATGAGTGATCCCCTCGACCCCACCAAAGCAGCCAAGAGCCGTGGACCCCAAACCACCCTGTCGGAGCCCGACTCACCATGTACTCCATGTTGGCGGCAGGGGGGGACACCTGTGACCGCACTTGGTTGTGATAGTCCAAAATCATGCTCATGTCATGGGAAGAGAGGTATCGCTTCCGACGGCTCCGGGGGACCCCCACGCCCCACAGCAGGCCCGTGGCTTTGACCCCGGGTGGGGACAGGAGCTCGGTGGCGTTGGGCAGCAGGAAGGAGCTCGACTGCTGTATCATCCAGAAGCCCAAGGCAGTGAGGTACAGGTGCAAGTGGAGCACAGTCATGCTACCTGGCCGATGGGATCAGCTGGTGGCTTTCAGCTTCCACACAGAGTTAACCAAGGACAAGGCAAATCGTTGGTTCTCCGCTGTTGGTGCGTGGGTCTGGGAGAGAAAACAATAGAGGCACCGCTCAGGTTTGCAGTTTACATGCAAAGATCCCTTCCCCCCAGAAAAGATGGAAATAAGTTTTCCTTTTTTTTTTCCTTTTCAAAAAAATTTTTAAATTAATCCCTTTGATAGCTCATTATCACAGAAAATTCCACAGGACCGACAGGGTCACAGCTGGGGAATTGAGGTGTTTCGTTGTTTCTTTAAAAGAAAATATAAAACAAAATAGGTACTAAATCTCTCCCATTTTTTCACTTATCGTACGTACCTGCCAGGCAGGGACTAATTAGGAGCATGCTGAGATATTCACTGCAGCCGCCTGCCCTGTAACTTCCCAGGAGCTTGGTGTGTTGAGTAAATCCCCAGAACGAATGGAAATCTCATACAGATAAAAGCACAGCAAGTTTTAAAAGCATCGGTGAGAAAACTGAATGACTATCTCAGAGGAAGAAAAATAAACCACCACAAAACCAGAATAATTTAAAAATAAAGGAAAATGCTGGAATATCTCCTCAATCCGTCAGCCGATGCACCTCCTAACATCCCTGCCAGCCCTTCCCCGGAGCAGCAGGGAGGATGTTCCGCCGACTACATACCTTGAGGACTGAGCCAAGAGCAGCTGAGCCCGGTGGCGGCAGCCGCTGGGATTGACCTTTGCAAACAACCTGCTGGGGCAAGATGCAGGGGAGAGGCTTAGCCTAGCCCTGCCGGGCAGCCCGCCGCCGCATCTGACGCAAAAGCTGCATCTTAACTCTTCCCCTGGGGAATGTCCTGAAGTTTGGAAGGAGCCCTGCTAGGAGATTTATAGGCTGGTGGATGCACCCGCGCGCACAGGCGCGCACGCAGGCACGCTGAGCCGTGCGCTGTGCCGGCGAGGGAAGCCAGTGCAGCCCAGTTCATTTCTCTAGTGGGCAGAGGGGCTGCTCGTAGGCTGCTGGCTGAGGGGTTTATCATGAACTATCTACAGGGAGATTTTCCCAGAGACGTCTCTCCCATTCATCACCCTCAGCCTGCAGTCTTGTTGGGAGCAGTGGACAGGGAAGAGAATCCAGGTCAGTGAGGGATGTGGAGAGTTTTGCCCTGGGTAAGAAAGAGGCTGTTGAGCAAGTGACCCGGGGTCACCCTGCTTTGGTGTGAGCTGAGCAGACAGGAGAGATGTCCCTTCCCAGGGCTGGCTGGGAGGGAACCTGGTGACCACACATGTCCCTGGGCTAGTAGCTCAGTAGCTCTCCCTGTTAGAAATGAAGCTGCTTACTGGGTGCGTTTCCCAAGGACTGGGGTTTGCTGCAGCCCACGGGGGCTCTGCTCACATACCCTACCACTGACCCGGGCTGGTGATGTCCAGCCAGGAGCATCTCGGGGGGCAAAGAGCCCTTCCTCTGCAGGCTGTGTTCCCTCCAGATGTCTGTCCTTAGGGAGGGGAAATGGCTGCAGAAGTCTGAAAGCTGTAGACAATCCCATAGCATCAAGTGTGTTTCCCTATAACATCCCAGCTGTCATGATGCCTGGGGCTGGCTGAGTTATTGCAGGTCACAAAAATGCAAGCCTGGCAGGCTGGAGGGGCTGCTTGCAATGCTCATCACATCTCTTCTTCCTCCCGCTATGCTCGGAGCCAGAGCAAGCAGCTATGTGTGAGACACAGCAGGGCTCACTGCCATCATCACCTCATGGCATGGCACCCCAGGTAAGCAAGGTGCCCGCCCTGCTCCTCACCAGGTTTGTGTTCACCAGGGCACAGGCAGATCTAAGCCAGGAGTTGGCTCGTTGGTTGCATGAAGGGGAATGCTGAGGCCCTATTCGCTCTCTTGAGCTGGTGGGACGCATGCAGAAGGAGGTATTGAGACCAAGGTGTGCCTGGGGTGAAAGCTGGTGCTCATGCAGGAAGACAAGGAGGCTGCTGGGACAGTGCAGGGAGGAGGAGGCTGTCCCACAGCAGCAACCCATGGCCGCTTCTCGCCCTCAGTGGTTTGACTGGGATAAGAATTGAGGATCCCAGGCACACAACTCCTGCCCCATGCCAGAATTGATGGCACATCCCAGAGCCTGACTGGCTTCAACCACAGCCCTCGATACCCACATTGCAACAGAAGCCAACCAGGAGCTTGGGGCGGAGCAGACCCAAGTGTAGAGCAGGAATAACGCCCAGGTGCTGAGCTGCCGTGCTACAGCAATACAGCCTTACCCTGCTGCGAGTCTCTGCTGGAAGAGTCCCGCGTGTATATTTTTCCTGGCATCTGATATCCCATAAATCAAATCAAGATGCTGTGGTCCCTGGGGAGCAGCTGGAGACATATGCCGGAGGGATATTTCCATCCACTCCCCACCCAGCGGGTGGGATGATGAGCGTGCCAGCGAGGAGACAGGGAAACTGCTGCTGAGGCATCTCTGGCCCCACCATGGCACCACAGGAGGGCACCCCTTTGAGTAGAGTGTAGCAGCACCCTGTGAACCAGCAGGGCTGGGCATGCTGTGGGGGGCCATGGTGTGACACAAATGCTGGTGCTGGATGGACATGCCGGGGTGTCAGGGTGGCTCCTAGAGCTCACCAGCTTTCCAGGCTGCCCATTGTAGGGGGTCCAACCAGCTCAGCTTCACCTTCCTAACACTAGAGCACCCCAAAACACCAGTCACCTCTCTGAAGGTGCTGGGCAAAGCACCATTCCCAGTTTGCCAGCACCTCTGTTTTATGTTCTCCCATATGCAGAGGTGAGTGCCAGTTCCAGGGGCCAACTGTGGGATGGCTCTTTGTACCGTACCAGCACAGCACACTCCAGGGCTGCCTCCCTCTGCTCAACTGCTCAACCTGAACTATCAAATCTCTCATTAGTAAGGCTGGTAAAAGCGATTTCATTCCCAGCAGATTAGAAAGGCAGATGGGGACACACAGCAGTGATCTCAACTGGGCAGACTGGGGACGTGGTCTGGGCAGACTGGGAGGAGCAGCTGCCACCGAGAGAACTGGGGCTGTGTTATGGGGAGAGCTTTTTAACAACCTTTTATTTCACAAAAGACAGAGCCCTGCGCAGTGAATGCTCATCCAGCTCCCTGAACTACAAAGCTTTGCATTTAAGAATTTTCTTTGAGTTTTTGTTTCCCTGGGTGTCAGGGAGAGCAAACCCCCTGCAGCCCCCACAGCCGAGCTGCACTGAGCCTCTGCATGGAGACAAGGCAAGGGTTTTGTCTTGGGTGCAGATTGAAAGCACTGCTTAATCAGCACTCCACGAGACAATCCAGATTCCAGGAACTGGAAGGGGTTTGTGTCCCTGCCAGGCGTAATATCCTGCAGCCCAGACTGGCCCGGCTGCCAAAGCACACGGTATCTACAGCGAGGACCTTGCAGGGAGCCAAGAGGAACGCACATTCAGCTGGATACATCAGCAGCACCAGCAAATCACTGGGTTCGCAGCCCTGTCTTGGCAGAGATGCCTACCACTGCTTTTAAGACTGACACACGTAGCAGCTCACCCCAGAAAAAGCCGTAACAAGACACTCAAGATTCCTCCGTTATGTTCGTTTCTCTCATCTGTTGGCTTCATGCAACACCCATCACCCATGTGTCAAGGGGGCAGATGGCAGAGCAAGCTCTGTTGCTCTAGTAAAATATCCCACTAATGAACTCACAGAAAGTCTTATTTTCCAGCTTTGCTGAAGGCTGTTCATTACCCCAGTCCTGTCCCAAACACCACCAATGGCTCCAGCTACCCTGGTGCCCATCCTGGCAGGAAGGAAAGTGGGGCTTTGAACCCTTGATTTGTAGAACCCTGTAGAGGCCCAGCAAATTCAGAGCTTGGTTCCTCCTCATGCATTGGAAAAGATCTTCCTTCTGACTTAGCAGTCGGAAGATTTGATCTCCGTGTTTTGTGACAGGAGAAAACCCAGGCTGAACTCCTGCATATTTATTTGTGATGTCTCTGGAGTGAAACACTCCAGTGAGCTGTAACCCAACTGAGATCAGCCCTGGAGTCTGAGGACTACAGAATCGTCCTTCTTGCTAACTAGGACGAGTTCCTTGTAAATGTCAAAATCCTTTCTCAACCAAGCTGAGCATTGGAGAAAGCGATGTGGAAAAGTCAAATCTCATGCTGAAGAGATGACTTCCCAAGCTGCAGGAATGGGGGATGAATTTTTGCCTGCCAGTAGAACTCTACCCTTCTTGGCCAAAACACGGATACACCGTATTGGGATGGGCCTTTTCCAAAGACTTCATCAAAATTAAAGAAGTTTAGTAGGTGTTGAACTGCTTCTCCCCAATATAACAGGAACTGGGCAAGTTTCTCAAAGGAAATTTCACAATTTTAATGACAAGTAGTTAAAATCGTGAATTTTGATCCTCTGAATTTTCCTGTTGCTCATTGCTAAAACCTGGGATGGAGCAGAAAGCCAAGGTTGCAATGCATGTTCATCTCACTTTCCCTTGCTATGCCCACCAGGTCATCTCCACACTGAAGAACCATGCTAGTGTAGTACGGTCACACCAGCAAAGAGGCAAAACCAAGCATGGGCTCCTAAGATCACCAGTAAATTTGAGGGTCTTTCTCTTTTCGCTGCCAGGTCTACCAGGGAGTTCCCTTGCTCCTGTTGCATGCACTGACAGGATGGGCTCAGTGGTGGACATGGTATAAGACAAACCATGTAGTGGTATCGCTTGCACATGTAGCTGCATGCCCTGGGGATCCGGGTGTTGGGAGCACAGGAGACACACCAACCAGAGGCTGAGAGAGCAGAGCAAACACTATCTTGAGGCTTGCAGCTCCTCCAGCAGATGGTAGCTGTGCCACAAACTGCAATGCTCTGGCTTTTGCGGGACACTTTGAAGCAAACCTGAAACAAGTTAGCCCATGTGCATTTGCCAGAGTTTGTATTTATGAAAGCTTCAGTTATTGATTTCTACTGGATTTTTTCCTGACCCCAGGCCCATGTGAATTCTGCTCTTGGAGACTGCATCCTAACCCACTCAGGCAGCAATTGTGTCTCTTGGGCAATGTTTCTGCTGTCCATGGCCAGCTGGCAGCAGCAGCACAGGCAAGACTATACATTACCAGCCCCTCATAGAAGAAAATTTAATGTCTGCTGGGGCTGTGATTATGGGGAGGAGGAGCACTTGAGCTGGTGGTGGGGCACAGCTCATGCTGGGGGTACCAAGTGTGCGACTCTGAATTCATAGCCATGGGAGCACAGACCACAGCAGAGAGAACAGCAGGATGGTTTGAAGAGAGCCAAGTCTTCTCCAGCCTTTATCTCAACTACTCAAGGCCAACACAGTGGCAGCACGTGCCTTTTAAAGCCTAGCCAAACTCTGAGGTTTAGACCACTTTCATTAATAACTGTGAGAAGCTTTGCTGGTCCCTCTTGTTCTTTCCAGACACAAAGGCATTGAACACCTCTCTGATTTTTCTGTTGAGCCCATGGTCCTGGAGCCTTTCATTCAATGCCTAGCACCTACCTCTACTTTAGCTGCAATGTCCTCTCATAACCCACCATTTCTGCTTGCATGTTTGCTGGGACATGAGAAAAACTAAAAATAAAGGTGAAAAAAAATCCCTTTCCCATTTTATATATAGCGATGCTGCAGGAAGCCGGCTGTCGGGAATGCAGGCAGGAGCCTGCCTGTGTGGGTCCAACCACCCAGGCTGGCCTTGGTGGGGCAGCATGGAGCACACTTGCTCAAAGCCTGGCTACTGACTCGCTAGCCAAAGGCTGCCTGGGCATCACTCCAGCCCTGTGAGCTGAGATTGGCTCCTTTTACTGGTGCAACTGGCCAGGTCCTGATAGGAGTCCGATCCTTGGAGTCTTTAATGCTTGTGGCAACTGTGGCTGAAAACACAGCAGGACTAATATCTTTGTGGTGCAAAGTAAAAACCACTTGTTTTGGCTTATGAACTGAAGTGTTCATCAAAGCTAATGGGATCCTACATTATTTTCTTTGTGACTAGGAGGGTACCAGTCCCATTGCTTCTCCCCCCATCCTCCAAAGCACCATCGGAGCTGTGGTCCCCAACAACAGCCCACGACTGCCTGTGTGGAAGCTGTGAAGGCTGCTGACTCCAGCCAGAACCAAGATATAATTGGAGCCTTTGAAAGGTGAGAAATTTTTCCACCAGCTCTAGAAATAAATATCTCTGAAGTTGAGTGATGTGGAGGGTAGTTTCTTGCAAAGGTATTTTTTACGGTAACTGGGCTAAGTTTAGAAATCTACTTAACAGCACGGAAGGTCCTCGCAGCACAATTCAGAAGATAGTTAATTTGCTGTTTGTTAATGATTTATTTTTCAGCAGGGTGCTGTGGGTGTCACACGATGGTGTCACTGCACTCTGCCAGTGTGAGAGGCCCATTGCACCATGAGTCAGTTGAGACTGAGATAGACCCAAACCTGGGAGCCAAACTTCAGCTGTGACCTCCTTGCTAGCCACCATCAAGCTGGGTCTTGGGACCCTCAGTCCCACAGCTGTGCTCTGCCCACCACCTCACCACCCCCATCCCCACTGCACACCCACGTCATGCACACATAGGTGCAGCCCACACCCAGCTCTCCCATGCACATGAACACTTCCAGAGTCAACAGCCCTGGAAACATGGTGATGGCGAGGTTTTATTGTGTTTATCACCTGCTCTCTGCATGGTTGGCTTTCACACTCAGTGGTGGGAAACCCATCGGTCCCACTCAGGGGTCCCAGTGGGCATTACCCATCCCATAGGGCAAAACTATCCTGCACAAAAGACACCATCTGGGGCGAGCTGAGATCATTTCTTTCCTTGACATCTGACACAGTATGTGCTACCTGTGTAATGGTTGGGAAGTGCTGCAGCTTTGGCAAAGGGCTGGATGCTCTGCGAGTCAGCGGCTAGCGGATCACAGCCCCAAAAGCCCAGACCCAGTGAAGTGAAGTCAGGACACCCTGGCAGCATTACCATGTAATTTTCTTGCTTGGATGGGCGTGTGCTGCAGCTTGACTGCAGCCCCTGTGTATTCAGTCCATTCCCTATTTTTTCCAAGACCAAAATTAAGATAGAAACTGAGCACCTGGCACCAGTTCACAGGCAGGTTTTTCATTGGTTGCACAGGGAGGTCTTGTTCCCATTGCTCCTCTTCTCGGGGGTGGTCCCAGTGCACACATTCCCAGGCCTTCACTGTGGCACCAGCAAACACCTTCCAACCATCCTTGCCAGTGCACGGTTCACTGTTAGCAGACGCAAATTGTTTTTTCCCAAAGAAAAATGTTGCTGCTGTTTATTTGTTTGGTTTGTTCAGATTAAATAATGGGGGGCTAAGAGAGATGGTGCTTTTCCTCCCCAGCTCTGATGGAAGAGGAGGATGTTTTCAGTGGTTTACCTTTCCTTGTGATGCTGGGCTGAGGTCTGAAGGAGTTGCTTCTCCGCAGGGTCTGTCTGGGGCATGTCTGGCAGAGGGGAGGATGTGGCTCCTGTGGGTGGTGGTCACTCAAAACCTGGCTAGCTTTAAAAGCAGATGCTGGTGAGCACAGGAAGGTGCTGCATAAGGAAAGACATGTCTCAGGAGCTGTTGAGGGCATCCAGAAGAGATGGAGGGGTTTGGGCAGGAAAGACATGACCGTACAGGTTCTCAGTGTATTAATGTCTCTTCACAAGGCTGAGAAACAGCGGTGGTTCAGCTCTCCTGTGGGTTCCAGTAGTGCTGAAGCAGAGGAAACACCTACGGGGTGAGATGGTGGAGTAATCCTAAAGCTCTCGCTCTCCTGGGTGACACTGGGCAAAACACTTTTCATACATATTTCTGTCTGTACTATGATGATAGTCATATCTTGCCAGAGGGCTTTGAAGGCTACCGATGACCAGCACTGCCTCAGAGCTAGTCCTGCCCTTCCACGTGAGCAGGGCAGGACTACGCAGGATTTCTGTGACACCTGCCTGTTTCTGGCATTAAAACTGAATAGGGCCTGAAGCACATCCTGGGGCTTCCTATCTACTGCCCTCAGAAGAGGAGCAGCTTGATGGACCTTTTGTATTTTCACTCTTCAACTCTCCCATAATGTTTTTTGTGAATCTTTGCCAAGAAATCTCCCTTTTCTCATGGGACTTCCAAGCTTTCCCATGTCCAGATGGCTGGATCCAAGACACCAGTGTCACAGCATCCCTGTGGAGCTGCATTGTGCTGCAGGAGCTGGAAGAGAGTCAGGCTGGGACATGGGCATGTCTAGAATCTCAGCACACCAATGCCTCCTTCCCTTGCTGGGCCATCCCATAGGGTTTTGAAATGGAAATTGAGCAATGAATGGCACAACATCTTTATTGGTAACCTGTACACAGAGGAAAAGAGAAGAACCCATGCTTGCAGTGCAGAGCCCATATCAAATCTTCCCTGTCTTTCAAGTGGAAGAGACTTTTCCATCAGCCCCTGGCCCATGATTCACCTTGCTCATGACTTGGTGTGAGCATTGGTGCTCACTGGGGCGTGTGCTTGGGGGTCACTACCCCTCTGCTCCAGGTGTTAAAACAGAGTTTGCGTTGTTTTAGACTGGGATGTATTTCCCTCCCTGTTGAGAAGTGATGGAGGTTGGGTCACTGGCCACAGCAGTCACAGTGATAGTTACATCCAGATACCGCCTTGTACAAGCAAAATATCAACAAGAAGACCACGAAGTCTCTTAAGTTGTGGGCTAACCTGACGGGCAGTGAATAATTCCCAACAGCACAACATCTCTATGGATAATCCGTGTACAGAAGAAAAGAGAAGAACACACGCTTGCAGTGCAGAACCCACATCAGATCTTCCCTTTCTTGAGTTTGAAGCCTGGCTGCAAATCCCAGAGAGCTTTTCAATGCCCACCAGCCCAGCTGTGGCTCTCAGTGCTGGGCAGAACGAATGGTGCTGTGCTCCTGGCTGTGGGCGCTGGGGCTGCCTGGAAAGTGCCATGAGCTGATCCCCACTGCTGGTGGGAGGGAGCAATCCCAGGGACCTCCCAGCAGGAAAGGTTCCCGGTGGAAGGCTCCCCTTGGCTGGCCCTGGGGCGAGGCTGGTGTGTCAGAGCATGGTCTGGGTCCCTCAGCCAGGAGACCTGTGGTGGGTAGACGTGGGGCTGGCTATCCCAGGAGGGTCTGACTCCCTGATGTGCTTGTGCTTTGATCTGCCAGTAATAAATGAATGTGTTTAAAATATATTGGGGAAAACCCTCACATATCTAGGAAGATATGGAAAGGAGACAGAGTGCAACCAAACTAATGCTATGAAGTTTAACTGAGTGCACTCAAGACAAGAGGTATTCTCTCCACATTTCTCCCATCAGGGAGACATGCTCCCCTGGGTTATTTTCTCCTCAACCATGGGATATGCTGACATGTAACACCTTGTCTGAAGATAATTATCTAACCTGAGGGTGCTCTGAGTGCTGGCATCTCCACTGAGCCCATGTTCCCAGGCGTCCACCCTTTGAAGTACAGAAGGAGCTGTATGAGGGAGCTCAGCAGCAGCGCTGTCTATCACCCGAGCTCTGTCCACACAGTGACACAAGGTCTGGCAGTGGCTTGTGCTGACACATTTGTGCTAGTATGGCCTTGCCCATGTGCCATGAATGATGGGGAGGAAACGGCAGTGGAGATGCGACCTGTGTGGACCTGGGCTTGTGGTGGCTGATAAGGACAATGGTTCATAAGGTCCAGGCTGCCTCATCCTCTCCACTGCTGCGGGCGACATTTAACTGGCCTGCACAGGCAAGCCAAGTACAATCCAGCCTTCGTCTTGCTAACATCTGTGCTGGTGCCAGCTCCTGCAGAGGCACCGGGCAGGTCGGAGGGAAGTACTCGGTGAAGGAAAGGACAGAGCCCATCCGCCCCATGGCCAGCGTCTCACAGGACAGCAAACGCTGAGCTCAACGAGACAGCTGTTGGCCTTGGCACATCCCTTTCCCTGCTCCACTTGCTTTTCCACAAGCAGCAGACACGAAGCACCATTTTATCCCGAGGATTCCATCTGCTGCCCATGTGTTGCTGCCAAGTCGAGCCTGCCGGGTTGGCTGGGCCCCTTGTGCCCAGCTTTCCCTGCCTTGAAACCAGGGGAGGTGAGAGCCATGCAGGACCACCGCACGCCAGAAGCCAGGAGGGGGCCATCCCTGGAGTCTCCCCCAGCATCTTCCCAGCACACATCTCGGAGCCAAGGGGAAAGACACCTTCAAGGGCTGCACACAGTTCCCAGCTGGACCCCGTTACAACCCCAGCATTTCCTTCTGGTCTTGTCAACATCCAGCTGTGGGTTCCTGCCTGAGAGGACAGGAGGGTGGCATTGCCCTAGGGGCCATGTCCAAACAGGGGAGGCACTGGGTTAGGTTTGGGCAGGGGCATGAGGAATGAGCCTAGCCCCATCTTTCTCATCTGGTGTTCAGCTGTTTCTTGTTTTTCCCTTCCCTATTTCTTATTTAAGCTGTTATTTTCATGCTGTGCTGATAGGAGAAAGGACACCTGGGAGTGGGTTGTTTGGTGGCTGGGGCTAACTGCTGGCTGTCTGCATCTCCCCTCCATGGGCTGCTGGAGTACAGACACCAGGGATGGAGGGGCCCATCTAAACCCTCTTTCCAAAACCTTAATCCCCTATAACTGGGTTGTGGGAATGTCAGAAACTGGAACTTGATAAATCCATGGAAATGTTATATGATGTTACATCTTCTGGCATGGGCAGCTCACCACATCCACCAATAAACCCGTGATAGCAGGTGGGAGATACAATGAGCTCTCAGGCTCTGTGAACAGCTGAGGGCCACCTGGACTAACTGGTATGAATGAAGTGGTTATAACGATATAGCAGCAGCACTGGGAGCAGGACCGGTCCTTTCTCCTTCTCCCCATACAAGAACAGGACTTCCCTCTTCTGCCTGCTTTAGTAATGGAAAGGATGAGATGTCTCCATGAGTTTTGTGGACCATGCTAAGGGGAAAACCTCCAGGTCTCCTCACCGCAGTGTTTTGTGTCTACCCACCTCCCAAAGTGGGTTAGTAAATTAACAATGCTTACCTCTGTGCCTGCTGAAACCCCACCAGCCGTCTCGCACAGATGACCGTTGAGGTGATGAGGAGGGTTAATTGACCCTGACAAATATTTACCTATTTCTCTGGGTTTACAGAAACCTCACTCCAGCTCCAGCTTTGAAGTGGAATTCAAAGCCCCAGCAACGCTGACGTCTGGTGGGGAGAAAGCTCTCCCCAGAGTGCAAAAATGCTGGTCTACAAAGAGGGGAACCATGTCGCTCGTCCTTCTTGGAGGGCACCCCGTGCAGCGCTGACATCTTCCATCATCTCAGAGTTCTATTTGTCTCCCCACAGCAGGGTAAGAGCTGCTCTGCCAATTGTCTGGAGCCTACATTACACAAACAGCCCAAAGAAAGGCCTTTTTCCAGCAGAGTAGCAGAGCATGCTTCTCATGTGTTTTTTTTCCTAGCCTCTGAATGGTGTCAACAGAGATTGAGCTGAGCTGCACATCTGTGGTGGGCTCATATTTTCAAAAAATAGCTTGTTTGAACTGTACAAATAAACACTTGTGAGAAGAATCCTGTTTCTTTAAGTGAAGCTGGTAAATGCTCTGATTTAGTTAAGGCACTAGGATTTGGCTTTAGTTTTATTTTTCACCAAACTTAAAGATGAAGGGGAGAATGTTTGTTATTTTCAGGACAGGTAGAGTCCACGCAGCAGGAGCACAACTTTCATGATCCATCTCCACCTCAGGGTGTCAGTGAGCTGTTGACTACCCTCCTTATCTTCCTTCCACTTGGATCACTGTATTTTGGGAGATGCTCCATTCCTGGCAGACAGTGATGTGCTTCCTTGGTGAGAGCTGAGCACAGCTAGCCTGGTCCACTTCATGCCAGGAAACTGGGCCATAATGGACAGTAAAATCTCACAAGATACCTTGGAGAAGGTGCAGAAACTCCCTAATATACACTTCAGGCTTAACCTGTTGTTTGGAAGTGTTTAACCCTGATGGTAGTTCTTCTGTGCTGGGACCCCACAGGCACACAAAGCAAAGCCAGTCCTCCAAAACTCTTGCAGAAGTTAAAGGAAAGAGTCCTGGGTGGAGAAAAGGGTGATAAACCGAGCCCATGCACCAGCACAGCTCTGGGCTTCTCCTTGAGGCAAATGAATTTCTTCACTGCCCTAACCCCTAACTTGCATATCTTCTCGCTTCGCTGTCTTTCTGCCCATCTTGTCTTTCAGGTACCACCCATGGTTGATGATCGCAGCAATAAATTCCAGGGTCTGGAGGATCCTTGTTTCTTCTGTTGAAGGCTAAGAAGTGGGGCTGCCCTACAGTGAAAGAGCATGGTGAGGTGAGCGGGAGGTGTTGACCTCACTGAACACAGGAAATGCACCGGTAAAAAAATGAAATTTGAAAAAAAAATTATCTTAAACATCCAAACAAAAACTGTGACATCTCAAGTGCACCAGCTATTCAGCATCCCCTTTGATCATGGTTCGTAATTATTATTATTATTTTTTTTATCTACAGAGCATTTCAATAGTCATTATGGTCAGGGCAAATTCAAATCACATTTCCAGCCAACACTTATATAATTAACCAAGCCAGTAAAGCACAGGTCAAATATTATTTATGTGTATTTTTTAGTTTTACACTTAATATTTGTGATTCCATGTTTGACTGAGAGAGCCACAGCTCGTGTTATGTGGCTGCCTGTATATGTTGTCCAGTCAAGGAACCAGGAGTTTTAACTGTGGTCCCTGCAGCTAATCAACACAAAATCCCTTCCAAATTTTACACCTGAACATATGACTCTGATTCTTTCCTGCAAACATACGAGCTAAAAATGCACTAGTAAAGTTTTAAAAGTTCGTTTTTCTGAATTTGAATGAATAAGCACAGACCGTTTCTTTCCCATATTTGATCAGTTCCGATAAACAGTAGCTTCTTCCTTTAACAAAATGCTATATAATTGTACAGTAGCTCAAGGGCCACTCAGCAAAGGGTTTTACGGAAATCATTGCACTGAGTTTTTCATTATTTTTGATCTGTGATTGATAATCATTAGAGAAAGGGAATAAATGGAAGCAACAAATTATGCTTTAAGCACATGGCTAATGGAAAGCTTAATCAAACTGGGCAGAAGCTATTTCCCAGTGATCATGCTGCTTGGAGGCCACAGCCCACTCATCCTGCAAGTGAAAACCTACCTAGCAACCCCCCAAAAGACAACACAGCAAGAACAGAATTAATTCAAATATGCAGGTGTTGGGGGATGAGGATTTTCTTTGGCAAACACAGAAGGCACACATTATAAGATGTGCAAAAAAAGGGGAATATTTCAGCAAGGAGCTGCACACGCAGTCACCACAGCTGCTCAAGGAAGTCAGGTAATTATACGTAAATATGAATAATTAAGATCATTTCATGCCCAAGCGCGTGTCAGCTTAATCACATGAATTATATATTTTTTCATGTATAATCTCCTCCCTACTTCACCTGTTAATGAGCTGTTTCATGTGTATTGTAGGAAGTAACTATTTTATATCTATGAACTCTGGTTATTTTAAGCTCTTCAGATCATTGTCATATCCCCCTGCAACCTCCCAATTATCTCTGAGAAAAATTTAGGAAGGACTAGAACAGCTCTCCTGTATCTGACTCAGGGTACGAGAATACAGAGGTGAAGAGACTCGCCTATGGCTGAAGAGGGAGATTGTCAGGGCCACAAGTTAAACTCAGTTCCCAGGAGTCACAAGACCATTTTCTCCTGTAAATTAAAACCCATCATTAGTCTGCTCTGCTGCAATCTGTCTGTGCAGAACAAGAAATGTAAATATTTTGTAGCAGTAGGTATTAATTTGTAGCATTAATAAAGTCTGCACCACTGAAAACTGAATTGGTTCTTTATTAGGCTTTGCCTTATAATCCAAAATATTTTGATCTTTGGATACAACCACCAAATATGCTGAAAATTCCTTGCAGCTCAGATCATGCCCTTCCTATTCATTTGAAGAAAGCTGGAGGGGTAATCCGTGACCTGCAGAGGTTTTCAAGACAGGTCCAGCGATGGTTCAGTCTGTACAAATTCATCTTTTTTGGGGTTTTCTTGGGGTTTTAGGACTGGCGGCAGCCACACAGGCGGTGGGTTACTATCGTCTCTCTTCTGTCTCTCAAGTCAGCATCTCTGCTGTAAGAAACGCAGCATCCCATGTCAGCAGCAAGACTTAGTCTTGGTTCTGCCCAGACCCTTGGCAGCACTGGGGCTCTTAAGAGCACCTCTCCCCATCAGAGATGGGCAGCAAAGATCTAGGCAAGTGTGAGGGGAAGACTGCTACGCTCCTACCCCAGGCTGCATTTCAAAGGCTTCACTGACAGAAAGGAACAAAGCAAAATGTTATTTTTTATTATTTTTTTTAAACTGACAGTGAATAGAGAAGGCTGTGGAGCTGAAAGCACTGAAGTTGATGGACATTATGTCAGCAAAGGGCCAAAACTATCTTAAACTCCAAGCTTAAGCTCCTATTAAGCAAAGAAAATACAGCACAAATATTGCTTATGTAGCACCTCTCATGCAAACATCCCAGGACGCTCCACGATCAAACTCAAACACAATCAATCATGGAGATGTGAGCAGCGCTCACCAAGGAAAACAGAGAGCAGGGAGGCTCGGCAAGAATGAGCAGCTCGGCTGCCACGAGCACCTGGCCTCCAAAGGGAGGGGCTGGTGGCTAACGAGGGCATGCAGTGGTGGGTAAGCAGATGCCAGTGGGGTGTTAGAAAGGCTGGGAGGCAGAGAGGGGTCTCTTGGGTCAGAACAGGCCATTATTAGTGAAGTAACTCAGCCCCATAAAGGGTGCGGCGGCAGGATGGTGGCTGCATGCATCCATCATCTCCTCCTGGTGCCCCTGGAGCACAGCCCCCCATGGGGTCTGTCAGCCTGTGAGAACCCACCTTAGCCCAAACTCAGGTCAGGAAAGAGCACTTCTTGCACTTTGTAAAAAAAATGTGGGTACCTTTCCTCTCCTTCTCCTCCAGGCACCCTTCCTTGGTTGCAGCAGAGAGCAATGGACCCAGAAATCTCACCAAAGAAGAAAGATTCCCATTTAGCACAGTCAAGAGGATCAGTTTGACTAAGAATTCAGTTCGAACTCCTTGGTCCTGCTCCATGGCAAACCTCCAAACTTTTGTCAGTTTATTCTTCAGTGTCAGGAGGCTCCCTCGCTGGGGGTCTCAAAGCGGCTGAAGTGCTTTGTCAAGGGGCTGAAGAATTAAACTCCAGTAACTCATTCTGCGAATGGCTTTAAGGCACAACCAGCCTTTCAGTAATTATCTTGCTGCCTTCTAGCATGCAATACTTTTGAGTGTGTTTAGCAGAAAACTTGTGAGTCGGGGATCTTGTGATACTTATGTGTGAGGCTGTGACACTACTGCAGCATATTTGGATACAGCATCATTTTCTGATCATCCCTCCACAGGTAATTTTAAGCACCCAAACTAAGTGCACAGTTGCCCTGGGCTCCTGGCAAGTGTTGCTAAGATTGTCTTTCCATTGACTCCCCCTGACTCTGTTTGCAGATGAGGATCCTCAGTTCTGTGGAAGGCGTCCATACCGCAGCCTCACATCAGCAAGACAGTCATTTTTGCGATCAAAGTGATTAACAGATGAGTAACAATCACCAAAATGAGACAAATTAATTTTCTAATCATCTCAGTTATTTAAAATAATTAACAACTCAGTCTGTCATTGTTCTGGCTCCAAGGAATACTGAAATAACTGATAAACCATGAACTCTATCACCAGGAAAGTTTTCCCCCAGACCTTCCGCAGAAAGGATGCTCTTCCCAAGCATGCTGGATCTTACTTCAGATCTCTTCTCAGGTGGCTGGGTTCTCCACCTCACCTGTCCAAAGAAATGTCCTAAGTTCTGGGTGACTGAGCCTGTCTGGATGAAGTTTACCTACAACTTTTCAACTCTGAAAGTGGTTCTGCAGCCCCTAAAGAATCTATCTCTGCATGCTTTAGAGGCAAAATGGGATTTCTCAGTGATAGTGTTGGGAGTCTTGATTCAAATTAAACCAGAAAAAAAACTCCAACAACCCACAACCAAGCACCCAACCAAATACCCAACCGAATATTTCAATGAAAAAGTCTGGAAGGTTTCAGCTGGAACCAGGCAGTGATGTGGTAAGATTAATTAAAAAACATACAAAGAAAGGGAAGGACAGCCACATCTGTTATATCTGGCAAATTAATTAATTTTAGTATGGTTTATACCTGTTGCAGCTCATCCAGATGACTGTGAGCACTCTTTGGGAACCTTCTTCCATTCCCCTATCACAAACTCCATTCCCTATATGTGAATAAAAGCTTTTCCAGCAGTTTTAAAAGACCTAAATTCTGCTTTTCTGAGTCTTTACAAGAGGAGCAGCGATCAGCTCCTCAGAAGGACTATTGGCCTTGGCTGGTGCATGTGGCAGCAAATACACAGCCCCAAAGCAGAAGTTTAGTCTAAATCTGCGGGACACCTGGACCCAGCTGAGCTTTGCTCACTGCTCTTGCGACAATCCATGATTTACAGAGATAATCCTCAGACATTTCAAGCTGGGCTGACGATAGACACATTTCTAGCCCATGCCATCAGCTCCATTCATCTGGAACAGGTGCCAAGCTTATGAAATCCTCCTGCCGTGTGGTAGACACCACGGCATGCTTCATTAGCAGCCAGCCGAGCAGCTCGCCACCTCCAGCTCACAGGCACTGCAAACAGTCTGGAGATCAGAGACCCAAACCTGGGAAGCGAAGGAGGCAAGGTTTCAAAGGCAGGGGGGGATTTAGACAGACAATGCCAGACTCTGTAAAACTTGCTCCCAGCCCCTCTCATCCTCACTCGTTTGAGTGAACGCAGCTGCCTGTCTTTTCTAATTCAGGGGTACAATGCTGTGACTGGAAGTGCTAGACGTGGCCATGGCAGTCTTATTAAAAACAACATCTAATAAATTGCCAAATGCCATTTACCCTGGATAACCTCCTTAGATGAAACTCCCCATATCTGCCGGGGCTGCTTTGATGTGTCCTTCTGCACTTTCAGCCCAGATGTTGTCATAGATTTGCTGACGATGACTGCAAGCTGGCTTTGAAATGAGCTGTGGCAAGAAATACTTTCCCATCCTGTCATAGATAGGGTCTGCTTTCTTTTCCTCCCTCTCACATTTTTGGTTCTGAGGCCATCGGGATGAATAAAGGCTCTTTGTTCATTTATCCATTTCTTTGCTTGCTGGGCTTTTTTTATTTTTTAAAAACTAAATGGAAATGACAGCGGCAGCGATTCAACAGATGAAACAGGTCTTAAATACCACAGCAATGGCCAGTGCCTGGACACCACTTTCAGCTATAAATATGGCAATGAAAAGCAACAGGTGCATTAAGAACCCCAGAAATACTTTCTCCCCCTCTTTTAAGCCCCGGGAAAAAAGTAAAAAAAATTCTACTTAGTGAGGAATATCTCATTTTTTCTCTTGAATTTTATGGTAAGACTCTCTCTTTCAGAAGAGCTTCCACTCTAGTGGATGCTCATTTATAGCACAAGGGAAAACAGCCTCAAATTGTGCCAGAGGAGGTTTAAATTGGATATTAGGGAAAACTTCTTCAAAGAAGGGGTTGTCAAGCACTGGAACGGGCTGCCCAGGGATGTGGTGAAGTCACTATTCTTGGAGGTGTTCAAAAAGTGTGTAGCCGTAGCACTTCGTAACATGGTTTAGTAAACACAGTGGTGTTGGGCTGATGGTTAGACTGGATTATCTTAGAGGTCTTTTCCAACCTTAATGATTCTATGACTCTATGGTTTAGTGGTGGACTTGGCAGTGTTAGGTTTATGGTTGGACTCAATGATCTTAAAGGTTTTATCCAACCTAAACAATTAGGTAATTCCATGGTTCTATGGTACAGACACTATAGCCTGTGAGCACCTTAGGGTGTCTTCTCTGATGCTCTGCTCTGGAAGCAGCCTGCTTCTCTGGTGATGGATGCAAAATATAATCCTTGCCATTATTTTGACAGATTAGAGTGGGAATGGAGGTTTCCCTCTGACACAGACCCACAAGGCGGCTCCCGGTGGTGGACAGGCAGCTCCATATGGATTGCATCATAAGAAGGTTGTGGAACTGTCTGAGTGAGTCCAGAGGAGGGCCACAAAGATAGTCCAAGAAATGGAGCAACTCTGTTAGGAGCACAGGCTGAGAGGGTTGGGGTTGTTCAGCCTGGAGAAGAGAAGGCTCCAGGGAGACCTTAGAGCAGCCTTCCAGTACCTGAAGGGGGCTACAAGAAATCTAGGGAGGGACTTTTTAGAAGGGCAAGTGTTGAAAGGACAAGGGGTAACGGCTTTAAATTGGAAGGACGAAGATTTAGAAGAAATTCTTCATGATGAGGGTGGTGAGATACTGGCACAGGTTGCCCAGGAAAGCTGTGGATGTCCCATTCCTCGAGGTGTTCAACACCAGGTTGGATCAGGCTTTACCATAGAACCATAGAATTGCTTGTTTGGAAAAGACCTTTGAGATCATTGAGTCAAACTGTACCTGTCCACTACTAAAGCTTATCCATGAGAAACTCGTCTACCCATCTTTTAAATACCTTCAGGGATAGTGACTCAGCCACCTCCCTAGGCAGCTGTTCCAGTGCCTGACAGCACGTTTGGTGAAGAAATTTTTCCTAATATCTAATTTGAACCTCTCCTGATGCAACGTGAAGCTGTTTACTCTCATCTTGTCACTTGTCACTTGGAAGAAGAGACCAACACTCACCTCACTACAACCTCCTTTCAGGCAGTTGTAGACAATGATGAGGTCTCCCCTCAGCCTCCTTTTCTCCAGGCTAAACAACCCCGCTTCCCTCAGCCGCCTCTCATAAGGCCTGTTCTCCAGCCCCTTCCCCAGCTCCATTCCCGTTCTCTGGACACGCTCCAGACCCTCAACACTTTTCTTGTAGTGAGGAGGACCCTGACCCAGTGGGAGGTGTCCCTACCCATGGCAGGGGGTTGGAACTGGGTGGGCTCTGCGATCCTTCCAACCCAACCCATTCCATGATCCCACAGCGGTTCCCACTGCCGCCCTGCAGGGGGCGCCCCCACACGCCGTGCGCATGCGCAGAGCTCCCCGCGCCGGTTCCATTGCTCCCAGCGCGGCGGGGCCGCCAGGGGGCGCGCTGGGCGGGGCCGGGAGAGGCGAGGCCAGGGAGGGGCCGGGAGAGACGGGGCGGGGCTGGGGCAGCGTTGGCGGAGCCCGGTAGCGATGGAGCGGCTGGAGCGCTGCGGGCAGGGGTTGCGGGCCGCGTTGGCCGCCGGGCGGGTGCGGCGCAGGCTGCCCTGGCTGCTCGTCGCTATCGTCCTCCTCGGGTCCGTCCTCAAGGACGGCGACTTGGTGCCCGAGACGCCCATGCGGAACAAGCGGAACCCGCTCAACGTGTGAGAGAGGCGGGAGGGCCGGCGGGGGCGGCGGTTCGGGGGACCTGAGCGGGAGCGAGGGGAGGAGGGGGTGTTGTGAGGGTCCTGCTGTGGCCCCGGCCTGGCTTTGGGCCTGGGGCCGTGGGGCCTTAGCGGGAGCGGGGTGTCAGGGGGGCCCTGCTGTGGCCTCTGATCGCTCCAAGGCCTGAGGGCCTTAACGAGACTGGGGGGGCTGCGGGGGTCCCTGCTGTGACCTCCGACCCACTCCTGGGCCTGGGCGGCCGGGGCAGCCTTGACTGCGGCAGCCGGGGGAGGAGGGAAGAACAGAAGGCAAAGTAAATCATGGAATGGTTTGTGTTCATCCATCCCCTGCCCTGGGCAGGGACACCTCCCACCAGCCCAGGCTGCTCAAAGCCCTTAACTCCCTGGCCTTGAACACCTCCAGGGATGGGGCAGCCACGGCTTCCCTGGGCACCCTGTGCCAGGGCCTCCCCACCCTCATCGTGAATAATTTCTTCCTAATGTGTAATCTAAAGCAGTTCCCTCCACGTCCTATCACTGCAGGCCCTTGTAGAAAGGCCTTTCCCAGCTTTCCTGGAGCCCCTTCAGGTACTGGAAGGCTGTTATAGGGTCTCCCCGCAGCATTCTCTTCCCCAGGCTGAACAACCCAAACTCTCTCAGCCTGTCCTCATAGCAGAGGTGCTCCAGCCCTCAGATCATCTTTGTGGCCTCCTCTGAACCCATTCCAACAGTTCTGTATCCTTAAATGATGCTTACAGAACTGTCCCAAAGGCAAGCAAAGGAAAATGAGTCTTTCATCATCATTTGTAAAAGCAGAATTGTTGCAGCCCTTGCATGGTCCTCAGGCAGCGATTTAACCAGCTTAGTCGCTGTTCATAGCTGTGTTTGGGTACTGAATAGTGTGAGAAGGAGATGACTGAGGCTGGTGTCTGTGCTGTTCCAGCTACGAATCAAAAAGCTGAAATCTCTGCTTTACCCTGTGCCTTGGGGAGTTTTGCACCTTATTGACTATAATTTGTATTTGGTGAGATGTGGGAGAGGAGCTGCTTTTAGTGCCATTGAAAAGAAAACTGATAATGCATTGATCTGACAGTAAAACCATGCTGTGGTTCCATTTTCCTTTTCAGAGAGAGGAGGGTTCTCACAGGCCCTGAAGCAGCTCTTTTCCCCACACATTACTTGCCTGCCAATAGCTATGATGTTAGCAGCCTTTTTTTGCTTTTAACTCTCAATAAAATGAGGATTTTATTTTATTTACTATTCCATAGTGCCAGCTGTAGTTACCCCCACAGATGCCACTTCTGTAAAATTAAGAGTAAAGGAAGTGCTCCTCAAAGTCCTGGGCAAGGCTTTGGCAGTCTTAATGAAGATACAGAACTTCGTTCTTCCTTGGTTTTGTCTTTGATGCAGAGGCAATAAATAAATGATGACTGTGTGTGTCTGGCTATAGCTCAGGCACAGACCAGAAGGTTTCTCTCTCTGTATTTCAGACTGGGATGTGGGTAGCGAGGGGGCTGCACAGCTCCCTTCTCAGCTGCATTGGAAAAGGGAGAAAGAAGGTCATAGGCTGCAGTCTCCTTAACTCAGTAAATTCACTTGTACATGCTCCTCTTCAAGATTTGAAAAGTGGACTAGTTCACAGTACTGTCTCCTGCTGAACAGGATATCAGCACATCATTAAATGATTCTCAAGATTTATAGGCATCACAGCGAAAATTTTGAAGGCAGAGAATGAATTTAGGGATGGAAGGGGTTTTGTTTGCCAAAGGAAAACTCTCATCAGCTGGAGGGGCTAGCAAAGGAACAAACATATTAGGCTGCTTCTTTTATTTTATAAGGTGGTAACAGAGGAAAAAAAATCCTGGGCTGACTAGGGAAAGGAGCCAGCCCTTCTCCTGGCTGTCCTATTCGGTATTAGGAGGAAGAGGCTAAGTTTTTGAAGCAAAGATAATTGTGATGAAGGCGGAGGGTCAGAGAAGGGGTTACTGTGGTAAGCTAAAAATACATTCTTTGCAGCTGCATTCTGAGTAGGGCAGAGTTGAACAGGTTTGTAGGGTAAAAGTGATTGGCAAAACTGAACTGCAAGTCTGAACAAGCACTCTAGGTCTGAGGGAACACTGCCTGGGAAGCAGCTGAGGGAGCAGCTCCCTTCGTTGAGGAAGCATTCAGATGTTGGACCTCAGAGAAATAGTGGGGAGAGGGTTAAGATTTTAGCTGTGCTTTACTTTGAGATGAGGGCAGAAGTGTCTGATTTAGACAGCTCTAAACACTGACCTTGAAAACCTACTTCTTCAAACACTGCCACTTAACCCCCCGCTCCTATGAAGTTTCACACATGCATGTTTCTCTTTTGGCTTTTCTCTGGCAGGTATTTTGTGAAGGTGGCTTGGGCATGGACATTTTGGCTTCTGCTGCCCTTCATCACAGTCACCACCTACCAGTTTGCTGAGACGAAGTTCCTGTACGGTCCCATGAAGAGTGCTTTGGCAGTGCTGCGCCGTCTCAACGCACTGCTGGTGGGCACTGCCATCTGGTACGTCTGCACTGGGCTCTTCATGTATATTGAGAATCTCACCGGCACGTGCTCTACCTCGGGGAAACTCGGTGAGCCTCGCCGGCTGTACGCCACCAAGCAGGAGTGCCACCAGGACAACGGCATCTGGAATGGTTTTGATATCTCAGGGCACTGCTTTCTGCTTTCATATTGTGCTCTGATGATTGTGGAAGAAGTGGCTGTGCTGGAAGGCTTGTCCATAGACCAGAATTCTAAGCTGCATGTTGTGATCAACGGCCTGTTTGTTTCCTTGTGTTTTCTCACCATGATCTGGGTGTTCATGTTTCTCTGTACTGCCGTGTATTTCCATGACTTCAGTCAAAAGCTTCTTGGTGTGCTGATAGGTCTGTCAGCTTGGTACGGGACATACAGATATTGGTACTTGAAACCCTTTTCTCCTGGACTACCTCTTCCAAATATACCTTTGAGTTCAAAGAAATATAGTTACAGCAGATAAAATATATTTTCAAAATTAAGGGTTTTGCTTTTGGTACTGGAGTAGTTGAATGTAGGAATGGTTACTGTATTTCCTCTGTAAGGAACAAGGTGATGGGCTGAAGCAAACCAAGTCTGTACTAGCTGATGGCTGGCAGGTGGTAATGAGCTGCTTCCTTGGGAGCAAAAAAAAAAAAAAAATGGTATGGGATGAGGTCTGCTCCTGTTTAGGACCTGCTGACATTCTCAGCAAAGAAATTAGAAGTTGGATCTGTTTCTCTAGCTAATAAACGGAGGAGCAGTTCCAAGGCTGACAGAGGCCTTTGCTCTTTAAGAGCTTGACTGATCTCAAATTAATCTCTTTATTTATGTCAAAATATCTTGGATGATCCAAGCCTCATACTTTGGTTTTTATACTCCTATTTGTATTGTCTTACAGGAAAGCTCTGATAGCGACAGTACTGCTAAGTGTTGCAAAAATATCAGTACTCTTTAAAGCAGGAAATAGCTCTGTTGTGAAACTAGAACATCTCATTTTATCAAGTGATAAATACACTGACTCGCCACAAATGCTTCTTAGCTGTCTGCATCTTCTGCAACAGAGTGAGTCTGAGATGTAATACCTTAAGCAGACTGACTTTAAATTCGTGCCTGCCTTTGCCAAGAAGTCTTGAAAAATAAGCCTTAACTTTTTCCTTAGGTGAAGTATCTGTAATAATATTTTGTAACTTTAGTCTTGACACAAAAAAACAAACTCCTCCCAGTTTTGCTAAAAAATCTAACTTCAGAATTGGGGGGGGGTTAATTTTTTTAAACCTTATGAGTTGCACACTTTGCAACAATGACTACTAGTGTTTTTCTTCCAGAAGAATGATGAAATTCAGGCGTTATGAACAAGTTAGCTTAACCTGCAATTTCCCAAATAGTCTGCTTGGTAACAAATACAAGACAATAGTTATCCTAAGAGCTGCAAAGCAGTGTGGTTGAAGCAATATTTATGCTTGCTTATCCAGCAATATCAATAAGCTACTTAATTTTGATTGCACAGGAGGCTGTGGCCACTTTTGATGTGGCTGGAAGCCCACTACTGAATAAAACACTACTGTTAGCTAATGAATGGGTATGAAGTGGGATGGGTTTACCCATCATATCAGTCAGACGTTTAGCATAGCTTTTGTCTTGAAAAGCTTTTTAGTATTTCCTAAAGGCATATTCGTGTCACAACTGCCAAAATTTGTTTGATGGTTGTAGTGATGAGCAAGACAGCCAGAAAGGTCTGTGGGCAAGTCCACTAATCCAGAAGTGAACTTGACCTGTCTCTGGCATTTGACTCCAAGGTAAACATTTTGCTGAATATAGGGTTTGATGCACCATAGTCTAATCTCAGCACATTTCTTTTCGACATCTCAACAACTGTCTTGCAGCAAGAGAGTGATAGCATTGCAATGAATACAGCAGTGTTAATTCCACACTTGTGGTCTGCCTGTGAAGTTAGCTGAATTCACCTGATTTCCACCAAATTCAGTGGCAGGTGCGAGTTGTGTGTCCTGAGAAAGTACAAATCACCTTGCAGAAAGGAGCTGTTTCAGGAGATTATGTATTTGCTATTGAGCTCCTCTTTATGTTTTTGCATTGAATTGTCTTTTAAACTGACTTTTTGGAAAATTTGCATGGATTAACTCATATTGGGTTTAATGAAATCTATTTAAATGATGCAAATCCATTTGCAGACATTCTTTTGATGTAATATAAGCCTGCTCCCAATAGAGTTAAGCTAGACCGCAAGCCACTTTCACCATGAAAAAGGATTATTTACCCAGAAGGTTTTCTGATTAATTTCATTACATATAAATTTCTATTTTAGGTTATCTTTGTGTACCTTTGATGTAGAGACAAGGCCTTGGAAGAGGAAATGCTATTTATTTGAATCAACTGACTTGCTGAAGTTGCATTCGGTTCCACAAATGTTTTGTGCAATCACTATGTGGATATTTCTGTCCGCTTCTAATGAGTGTCATACAGACTTTTTATAATGAAAATAACACGGGATATGGTTATTTTCAAAACTTTTATTTAAACAATGAGAGAAAAGCACTTGAAAACTTTATCAGTGTTTGTGTCTTCGAGAATCTGTTTCTGGTGTCTGTAAAGATCCTGCTGCTGCTCTTCATTTCCCTGAATGATCCAGCCTCATGGTGTTTTTGTGACTGCTGAGATGCATGATCAGACTGACATTGACGATTCTGCAGTATTTGAATGGGTTAATACAGCACAGATTCTCAAACGTACAGGGTATAAGAAGAAACAAACCAAAAAAAGCCATGGCTAACAAAGGGAGGTTTCCTAATGTGTGCCTGTTACACCATGCAGCTAATAACATGGACAATTGCTTATTGTAGTAAAGTGAAGGCCTAATCCATAGAAATACATGGAATAATTCTCGTGGGCTATAATACTGCTTGGGAGTTTGGAAATCTTGGTGTATATGTCCTTCTCAGTCCCCAGAGACCATGTGCCAGGTGTTTGCTTAGAAGGTTCCCTCGTCCTCCAGGCCTTTTCTTTATGCTTTTTGCCTCTATTTCAGAATAAGTTTTTGCTTCCTTGTACTTTAACTGGAAGTCAAAGGTTGCAGATTTTCTGTTCACATATTTGCCATCACCTCTACCTGACTTCCTTCCCTTCCCCCAAATACACTTTTATCATTAAAATAAAAATACGACTTCTCTACAACAGCTTTGCAGCCAAGGAGCAACCGTGGTGTGAGTAGCAGGATTTGATGTCCTCTGCTAAAGGCACAAATCCTTTCTTTCTGCTGTCAACCATTGTTGTTAATTTGTCTGAAGTTTTTTTTTTAAAAAGTGCAACATTTTAAAGATGAGCTTTCACATTTTGTAGTGGATTCCAAAATACAGCACCTGTACTCACAAGAAGTGCTTGGTCTTTTTCCTACTTTTTTTGCGTTTCTGCATTACATTTGATTCAGTACAATATTCCTCTTGTTCCTGCTGAGCTGTCTTTCTGTGTCTGCAGAATTATTTAGGGAACTTTTGTCTCCCAGCACCTTACTGGCGTATTACTCATTTCAGCATACGTTTGCTAATTTGTCATAGCCTGTGTTTAAGTCCAGCCTGTTCTGCGGGCTGTGTACCACAGTTGTGTCACAGAGCAGCGTTTGGACTGACTGATGTGGCTGAGGCAGTTGTTGGTGCCTTGGACATTTTACTTTGCTGGGGCCAGCAAGGAAGGGAGCCTCAGCTAGAACGCAGTGGGAAGATTAACTGGGTTAGGATTCATTTCACTCTTCACTTACCTTAGACTCCTTTAAATGATTGCGTCACTGGGAGAAAGATTGGGCAAACAGGAAAGTTCAGATCTTTCGTAAGAACCATCTGAACAGCTCAGACTTTGGACATATCTGGAACCAGGGTTTGATTCTTCCTCAAAGGCTTTGTTCAAAGCAGACTTGTTCTGTGATTGCTTCACTGGTGCTAAATGGTATTCTTGGTTTGGCAGTTTATTTGTGTGTACTGAAACTTGGGCCATGGAGCAGCTGCAAAAATAGAATCACATTTTCATGACAAAGTGAGAAACACCCGGTTATGCCCTATGGTGCACTTCAATGGAAAAAAGCTGTAGGGTCAACTGTAATATATTCAATGTTTTGGAAAACTGAGCTTTCCTTGTGTCTGTGGTCACTTTTCTTAGTGAAATACTACCTGTTTTTTTCCACTGTACCTTAAAACAAATCCCTGCAGCTTCTCTGCAATCAGCTGTTCCCAACTCTTTCCCTTTGATCAGCCCTTATCTCTGTTCACTCTGAAACCCATTCCCTGGGATTATTTCTTTTCATAGCTTCATCTCGCGTCCTGGAGTGCAGATTAGTAATAAATGCTCTTTACCTCTTTGCTTTTCTATGTATGTTTTGTCTTCCTTTCTTTCAAGTATTTTGCTAAAGCTTAAAATGAAAGTAATTAATACTAGCAAAAAAGACTGTTGTGGCTTTGAACTCATACAAGAAAGACACTGAGGTGCTGGAGCATGTCCAGAGAAGGGCAACGAGGCTGGTGAAGGAGCTGGAGAACAAATCTTATGAGAGGCATCTGAGGGAACTGGGATTGTTTAGCTTAGAGAAGAGGAGGCTGAGGGGAGACAGTCAGGATTGAATTCAGGCCCTGAAATTTCAGGCTATTATGTAGTAATATTTAGTCTGATGGATTATTTATTTTAAAACTAGTCTCTGTAGTATTTTTCTTCAAGAAAGAAAAGTGTGGAACAAAAGTAAATAAAAATTATAATTATTTTTTGACTCAAATCTCCAAAGCCTTTTTCCATGCCCAGTCTAGGTTCATTTTACACTTTTAGATTGTATATTCCCTCAGTCATGTAATTTAATGCATTTAATCTGTGGAAACCTGGTTGATGTCAGAGCAATAAATAAGCATATCCTCAATGTAAATGTCAGCTCTCTTCTGAAATCTCTTCCCTGAATCCTGCACTGCTTTGGTTATGCAGAGTCTTCCCTGTCTCAAGGGGCCTGGGAAGAAGAGCAGTGCCGAGAGGTTGCACGCAGAGTGACTGTATCAGTGACAGGCTTAACATCATGACTCATTGCCGGAGAAAATGCAGCTAAATAGGTTGTGGCTTAAAATAGTTGACTATGATGGAGAAAGCCATGCAAAACTAATCAAAAATAAAGATAATGCTAAGCCCACAAAGCTTGTTAGCCTTATATCCAAATGTGTGAATTGCTGCACCAAACTCGGCAAGGTTGTGCTGATGCAGAATGACACTTGGAGCCTGCCCTCTGGGCTTTGCAGATGAGGGAAGTGAGCATGGATTTAATATGTGCTTGGTAGAGTTCTTCCCACCACCATGTACTGTTGATCCAGTTTTGCCATAGCCTGACCTTACTGGTTTGGATTTTAGAAGAATGGGAGTTACAAAGGTTTGAGATTTTTAAGAATATTTTCTTTTCTGTTGATTTTCATTATTTGGAAATTAAGAGAAAAAATATGTGTGTGGTTTTGGGGTTTTTTTTTGTTTGGTTTTGTTGGGGGTTTTTTCCTGAGGTTTTTGGAGGGGGGGGATGGGTACTGGTTTAGGGGAGTTTTTTTGCTTGTGGCAAAGAATGCTTCATACTGCTATTCTGTAGTGGTTGGCTCCAAGTGCATGGAATGGAAAGAAATTGCTTTTGGTAAGCAAAAATAGAAGAGTGTTCCAGGAGGCTTTCAGCAGAGGGACATGACCTTGTGATGTGAAGAGCATGTGCACTTAAGTATGCACAATACTTAGTTCTGTGTCAAGAACTGCCTACAGCATTAGAAAGCACCCCCAAACCTGGTTACACTCTGTTCTGATTGCAAAGTAGCTTTATTTGGATAACTCTCCTGCAGCTAAGAAGGATTTAGGTCGCAGGAGAGATGAGGTGCTGGCAGGAAAGGGCTGAGACAGGAGGCAATGAAAGCAGGGGGTTGGACGGTGTTATTTTTAAAGGCTTCCAAAATTGTCACTGGTCTGTAACGTTAAGAGCTTTTCAATGAGACTTTCTCCTTAATTTCTTAGCAGTTCTTTCTCAGAAGATGGAAACAAGAGATGTTGTGTCCACTAATGCAGAGTTACACGACCTGTGGGCTCCTGACAACAGGAATGTCTCTGAAAGTGGTCATGCACCCTGGCTGTCTGCCACAGGAGAGGGAAATCAGGGGAGTCCAGGAGAGAGGAAGGGGTAGGATGGTAGAGAGGGGTAAAGAAAAAAAGCAGATCATTGTGCAGTGGAGAAGACAAAAAAGGATGAAAAAAACCCCCTAAAACAATTACTGTGAGCTCCCAAGGAGTGGGTGGAGGTTGACACTTTGCTCATCGATGCTCTAAAGCATCAGATTTGTGTGGAAATAGAAACAATCACCTTTGGCAGCAGCAACTGCTGTTTGCAGGTAGAGCCTTGGCCTGCAGCTCGCAGGTTGCTGCAGCTCACAGCCTCTGCTGTCTGCAGACAGATGTGTTCTGACACATCAAGGGGTCATCTCAATTATTGATGGCATACGTGGTATGCTTTCTTTCACGTTGAGGCATTTAAAGCAGACTGTTTTCTCAGTTTACTCCTTCAGAGAAAAGCATGTATAATAGAGAGTGAAAAACAGTGACAGTAAATATGTCATTTGGGCACATTTGGAAATCAGCATGAGGAGAAAAAATAGGAAATCTGTTTGTTGTGAGTACACTTTATCTGAGAGTACAGGTTCCACTGTGGTTTTGCTTCTGCTTAAAACCTTAGATTCAATATTAGAAAAGGCTTGGTCTGAAACCTCTCTGATTTATCACGCTGTAGGAAATCCTTTAGGAATAAAAAATCTGTTCACAAAATACGTACATGGATGTTTTCATTCTCATTCATGTCTGTGGGTTTGAACTTTTGTCTTGGTGCAGCCAGCTGAGTGTGGGCTGGGGACTTTATTCTGTCCCACCAAGGCAGAAGTAGCTTTCCTACAGACTCGTGTAGTAGTAGCAGCTTTGCTCATGGTGTGAATAGGTGTGAAATTACCTCTTATCCTCCATGATGCCACAGATAACTGGTTTTAACAGTAGTTAACTCTTAGGTTGTACATTGTTTCCTGGTTCTTTGGTTATTTACTTTTTAATCCTGTATTCTCATATTTTGTTTTATCCCTGACCCTCTCAAAATACAATTATCATATTATCCTGTATTATTTTAATCCCATATATCTCTCAGGAGAGGCTTGATTGCTGTCATTGCCTGCATTGTGGATCCAGTCTGGGTGGGTTTGGCTTTGAACTTGATGATGGCAGTGAATACCATGAAACTCAACCTGGTGTTAAATATTTTGACAGGATTTAATGTTTTCTCTTTGCTGTTCTCAGGTGCAGAAGTCTATTTTCACAGCAGAAAGAGAGTTTCTGCTTGCCTGGAGGAGCAGCTCTTATGCCATCCTTCTTTCCTCCTTAGCCAGGATACTGAAATTACAGTTAGATGCTAAGGATGAGGGTTTATTCGCTCAGAAACAGAGCAAGACTCAGCAATTAATTTCTGAGAGGGCCACGAAATTGTCACCAGGTATTCTTAGGCAGCTCTTGATCTCGATTTCTTTGGCACTGTGTGACAGACAAGCTCTGTGGTGTGTTCCCTGTCCTCTGGCGAACTTGAAACCCTCTATTCTGCATGGAGAGAATGTACATTTTCAATTTTCATAATTGAGTCTTTTGAGCAAAACTGATAGGAGTAAAATTATTTTAGAAGCTGTAGTTTTACAAATCTGACCATTGGGAGCCTATTAAACAGAAGGCTGGAGAGTGAGGAGGGAGTGACTGCTCCTTGCAAGCTCACTCAGCGTCATGAAGCTCCATCTCAGAAGTGCTCAGAAGAGCTTGGACTTGACAAGTAGACCCTGATTTTCTTCCCTCTCTTAGTTAGAAGTTCCATATTTCAGCACAGATACAGATTTTAAGGCATTGAGTTGCCTAAAATCACATTTGCCTCTCAAACACAGATTTTGAAGGGTGAAAATTTGCTTGGGTAGATAAGTACATACAGGGTAAAGCCTAAGAAGGATCCTAACTGGGGTCATATCAGGTACACGGAAGTGCTTGGTGCAAGACAGAGCACAAGCCATTCCCTCTGTTGTCTAGTGCCGCCAAGACAGTGCTTCAGTGATAGCAGTTGCTACAGAATTACTCAGCAGCAAATTGTAAGGTGTCCCAGGTCAGACATTTGCTCCAAAGAGTATCTCCGAGGTACCTCACCTTCCAGCCCTACCCCTCACCCCACACCTTGCTGACATCAACACATAAAGTCCGGGAGTAAGAAAACAAATTTTTGCTATCATTTTCATATTTCTGTGTACAGAAGGTGCCTTGGGAAGCAAACATTGGGCCAGTGCCTGGCTTATGGCCATGTAGTGCAGTGGTCTCCCCTCTCATAGGAAACTAGAGCAGAAAACGTCTGATTAGGCTCAGATCAGCTAGACAAAAGCAACTTTTTATGGTGACAGCCTGTAATCACCACAGGGCTGCTTATAGGAACTAACTAATCTGGATCGATTGGGGTGGTGACATTCATCTCCCTGTTCATTTCAGCAGGGTCTTGAACATCAGTCCAGCCTCTGCAAGTCACAGTAATTATCTTTATTGCTCTCGCAGATTGCTTTTCCCTGGAGCAAAGTCCTGGTATTTTTTTCATTACCAGAGCAGGGAGACAAGGCACAGGGACAGGGGAGTGGCACTGTCTTCACTGATTTTTGGTTATTTTTAAATTTAGTCCAAAACAGAGACTTACTAGTGAATAGTCCTAGCGGAGACTCATCACTACAGTGTCTGTGGCTTCCCAACAGCCACAAAGAAACACGACTGACTGCTCTCACGGCTTGGTCTGAAACGCCCCACACACTGTTCCAGCTGCTGGCTTCCTTACAATGGTTGCATTTTAACAGTGTGTTCCAAAAAAAACCAAATGCCTATTTTCACCAATATTTAGAGTTCTGATTTGCTCCATGATTTTAAATGTATTCTTTTGGTTAACAACAACAAAAAATAAGAACCAGCAGTCTGGCTAAGCAGCTTCCTTGTGCCTCATTCTGGGGCTGAAATCAAGGGAACTGAGCAAGCATTTGCTCTCATAAAATAACAGTGGAAAAAGGTGAAGGACGGAATCCTGTAAGAGTTTCATGTCAATGGATCTTTATAAGTTCTTTTGGTATCTGCTAATGGACCAAATGAACATGGGTCATCGTGTATATTCCTACACCTTTCATATTCAATAAAGTGAGCACCTTCAGGGGTGCCCTCCTTCCTCCCTCTTCAAAAAGAAGCAAAATAATAATTGATTACCGCATCATTGATACTGCAAAGTAAATATGTAACTGTATTTGGGGAGTGCTTGTCTGTCAGCCTCAGCTGCAGATGGTAGACTTGGGTTCTCATACGCCAATATTAAGTGTGGCCCTGATCACTGGGGAGTAACATCGATAACCCTGCACCTTTGCAGCTACTCAGGGCATTGTATTCCAGAAGAATGGCAGAACAGCTTACACAACTGTGACAAGCCCAGCATAAATTTGTGCATTTTGCATTGTCTAATCTCTGTGTGCTCATCCCTTGTAATTCCTGCTAAACATTCATGGTTCCATGGTTGCCAGGCTGTATCAAGAACCAAAGCTCCTGGGAAATCCTGCTGCATTCAAATACGTAAAGCTAATTTTTGGGTTGGAGGCAAATGCAATTTCTATTGCTTCAGCCAGACTTGGCATACATTCCCGAGCCTAGAGACGCAGCATGACTCGCTGGGGATCACCGGAGTGCTCGGAAAGCCAGCCAGAGGAAGTCCTAGCAGGCTGAGCGCTTACAGAAATGAGAGCTTTGGGAGAGGAATACGTATTGTTTCCATGCAAGTTTTATACCAATGCAGTACAAGAGAAAAAGCACAAGCCACTTGCACATCCCTCTGCCCACGGACATACTTCGAGGTAAGACTAGAAGGATGATGAACACATTTAGAAATGTGAAGCCGTTACTCCTCCCATATGGTTTATTGAGGATCTCAGTTTTCAAAGCATGAGTAGCAGTGAGGCCCGTTATTCTTTCCAACATGCAAAAGGCACAAGAAAGTCATCAATGTGATTCTGTGCAAAGTCTCTCTAAGAAAACACACAGCGAGGAAATGACAGAAAAGAGCCCCGACGGCAGAGAAAGCCAAAGTGCCTTCAGGAAAGTGCTGAAAAGGCCTGAAAATGGTCGTACTTTTTCAGAGTCCAGGTATGCTCAGTTAGTGAAAGAGGCATTGCAAATCTGTGAAGGAAAACTCAAGAGACCGAGCCAAAAGGCTTAAAAACAATAATCTCCTTCGTGTGCCAAAATTCAGGATGGAAGTCAAAATTATTTATCTCAGGAAAAAAGTGTGGCAGTTAAAGACAGACACTTAAGTCTTTAAAAAAAAGCCCAAGAAAACCAGACGTAGAAAGTGGATACATTCTAAGAGCAGCTCAATAAAAAATATTCCTTGTAATGAAAATAATCTAAAAAAATGGATATTTGAAGAATGCAAATCCACCTTGACTGTGACCAGCTACTGCACTCTGCTCCCAGGAAAGCCTCCGAGCATGACAACAAAAGACCTTCTGGGAGAAGAAAAGTCCTCGCTACCTGCATGTGTGAAATGTGGCCAGTGAACAATTTGGAAACACAAACGTACAGGACCAAATATCTGTGTCCCAGGAGTTAACTTGGGTATTGGGAAACTTCCTGGGGTTCTCGTCTCTCCCACTGGAGCCGGCTGGTGCCAGAGGCGGTGTTGCTTCCCTGTGGGCATGGCTGAGCCCAAGAACCCCTGAGCCTGTCGCTGGAGTTGAATACTGAAACCTAAAAAAAGGCATTTACAAGTTGACGCATTTTTTGTTGTTGTCTTATTTCCTTGCAGTATACATTTCTACTTCTAGACTATGGAATGTTACATTAAACAATATAATTATTCATTACCTTGCTTCAAATTTCATTACAGTTACTGAGGCTTCATCATAATTTCACACAGCACAGACACCAAACTAAACACCAAGCAGCCAACACTAGATGTATTTTTTCTTTAAATACCAATAAGCAAAATATCCCATTCCACCCAGAGATCCCATCAGGAAGGAGGCTCCAAAGAAGGAGGGAGGTTTTCGCTTGACCAGCCTGAAGGCATTGGGTACCACTGCAGAGAGGAGTGTGGTGTGTATATCTCCTAGAACTTTTCTGAAGGCGAAACGTTTCTGTATCCTGTCGAAGAAGGACTGTAGGTTAGGTCTGCTGCCATCTTCCCAGTATTTCTTAGAGAGTCCCAGAAACTTGAGGCGATGCAGGGTAGCTCCTAACAAGACATCAGCCAAAGTAAAGACGCATCCACAGAGCCAAAGTTCACACTTCTGCCCTGGAGAGAGAGAGGTGACAGAGCAAGTGGGGTAAGAACAGACCCTTGGGTAGGTACCTAAAGGCTTGTTCAAAAGACTCATGAAGGCAGGAGCACTTGCATTGGACCTGGGGTGCTTTTTTTCAGCTCTCTGATGTCCCAAGAGATCATACCCCACCTATCAGGCTATGTGATGGGGGATGCATCAGGCTGCAAAGCTGGGAATACAAGACGATGATTTATAGCCCACATGAAAATAGAAATCACTGGAAAATGGCTTTGTTGCCTCTCTCCCAAGCCAAGAGCAATAGGAGATGGCATCCTCCTTTATCTAGGAGGTCCCTGACAAAAGGCCCTTAGCCCCCCTTGAAGGAAGATGTAGTGCGGTGACGGTGACCTCTTCTGCTGTGTTAGTGCTCGGGGACAGAAGCAGTGTTTGCCCTTGGCCGTACAGGAGCTGTTTCTGGAGTGTCACGTTTAACACGTCCTATTTTAGGGTTGTAAGAAATCCACAGGAATCAAAAACATTTGTTGGCCTGGCCGCTCTCCCTGTTTGCTGCCTCTGTCCCCTCTCCTGCAGCAGGGACCCAGCTCTGGGACACCAATACTGGCAGCATGCCTATGCCAGGGGCAGGTTTTTGGGAGGCAGAGCTCAATGCTGGGCGCAAGGAGTGGCACCAACGCATTGACAGGCCCTGATAAGGGGAGACCCTGGAAATAACTTCACCAGAGAGATGTCTAGGAATAAACCAAGCTGTTGTTAGACTGCAAGAAGTGGGCTGAGGCCAGAATAGAGTTAAACACTCCCCTTATACACTTCCAATGCTAAGGAGCAGGGCTGGGACAGAGCTAAGGCAGCTGAAGGGAGATGCAGGCAAGGAGGAACAGAAGGGGCACAAAACGTGGCCCCATCCTGCCTGAGCTGCCAGCTTTGCTCCAGATCCTTATTTCTGGGGCTCTTCCAGCATCCGGTGGCTGTTATATCCAGGAGCACCTTTATTGCACACCCTAGCACCACTGGTGCTGCCAGGCTGCCTGCGGGGCCAGGCCAGGGGAATTACTGGTAATTAGCAGCCCTCATTCGTAGCCACTTGGCAACCTGCCTAATCCTGCTAGAGGCACAGGCCAAGTGGACAGATTGCCTGTGCCTAATTAGTCAATAAATATTGTCAATGACTAATGATACGGGGGGTGGGGGGGGGTGGGGTGTGTGCGCTGCAGCCTGGGTGCTATAGGAACCCTGAGGATGCTACGGCTCAGGGGTACCGGAAGAGGGGCCGAGGTGTGAACCTCGTTGCTGGGCTCTGCTGTAGGTGAATGAGAAAGCACATGTGTGGACGGTGGTTTTGGGAGAGAGCTGTGATCTGGCCCTTCCTCTCCTGGCTCTGGGCTTGCACCTGCTGCTGAGGTCTGAAGAAGCACAGGCAAGTGCAATTCATCCCCTTGGCATCTGCAGCAGCCCCAGCAGAGAAGGGTGTCTGTGGCAGGGGATCACCCTGTGCTCCTGCAGCATCTCCCACCCTCCTCCTGCCCTGCTCTGCCTGCATCGCTGCGCCTCGGGCCGGCGGCTAGGGCTGCGTGGGAGGAGAGCTGCTGCACTGCGGCTCCTGGGAAGTTGCCAAAGGGCTGGTGCTTGTGCCCGCTGCTGAGATCCTGACCTGGCTGTGGGCAGTGTGGGGGAGTTTGGGGGGCCCGGAGCAGAGGGCAGGAGCAGCACGCATGGATCAAAGGCAACAGGGTACTCAGGTGCTGGCAGCAGCCGCCTCTCTGCTCCAGGCACCCGGGATGTCCTCTGAGGGCACCTCATTAGGCTGAGCTATCCCAGTGCTCGGATCAGTTAATGAGGGTGTTTGTTGGAGGCAATTAGGGCGAAGCAGGGTGCTGCTGTGAATACATCAGGGCTCTCAGCAAATGCCCCACCCGGTGTCTTGCAGGGCCTGACCTTGGCACCTCCAAGTGCCCTTTGGCGTGGCCCCGAGCGTGACGCACGGCTCCCCGTGGCATAGGCTGTCCCTGGGGCAGGGGCAGCTGTGAGGCCGTGCCCTGATTAACTGCATCTGGGCTCTGCTCTGGACCTGGCACAGCCATGCTGGCAGCCAGCAGCCCTCCTGCAACTGCGGTTATGAGCTCTAGGGACAGGAGGATGATGGTGTCACTTGAGGTGATGGCAGGACAGGCGATGCCCAGCTGTGCCCATGCATCCCCGTCTGCCAGGGTGCCGGGGTGGCTCTCGGCAGGCACCCAGCAGCACATATTTGATGTCAGGGATTGCTGGTGTTGCTCTCTCCCACCCACTGGTGTTTGACGCAGGTACTATAAAAGCTCCCGGTGTTACGGGGCCCCTCAGATTCCCATTGGGTTTCCCTGACCGTGCTCCCCTGGGATGTGCCACATTCCCATGGCCAGCGGGGACTTGGCTGAAGGCCACATCCCCAACCCTGTTGTTTCAGCAGTCTGCGCTCCTTGTGGTGCAAGAGCCCAGGGCCAGCCTGCTCCCTCCTGAATCAGCCAGGGCATCAGTCTCTAACATCAGGGCAGATACTCACTGGAGCAGTGGGGACCTGCCACCACCCTGCAATGGCTTTGGAGCTCCCACAGAGCAGCCATGAGGACATAGGTCCTGCTGTCTCCTTTAGCAAGGGGGTGTGGGGGCTCCCAGAGCAGGGGAGGTTTAGCCAGAGGTTCGTAAGACCATGGCTGCAACAACAACAGTTGCACACAAAATCAGGAGAACGCAGCAGCAGCCCCAGCCTCACCGGTGGTTGCCCTGTGGGGGACATTCATCAAGTGCAAAGCCATCGGATCTTACCGGCATTGCACCTCGGCCTCATGTAGAAAAACACCCTACAAACGCAGCGCAGCACCTACCTTGGTACTCCAGTTTCCTCTTCTCCAGCTCGGCCTCGATCTGGTCCAACACCATCGCTAGCTCACCAAGGATCTTCTTCAAGTAGTTCACGTCGTCGTGCTCCAGGATCTTGGCCTGGGTGGAAAGTGGGGTTACGATGGATGGATAGATGGATGGACAGACAGACACACATCTTTGCAACCATGCAGGAACATGAGGCACCAGGTGCCCACAGTAGGTTCCGAGGGTCATGTCCCCTCACTGCCATATGTGTGGCTCTGACCCACTTACCATGAGCTTCTTTTGCTTGGAGAGGTAGGGCTCTGATAGCTGTGGCTCCTCTTCGTGGTCCAGCTTCATCAGCTCTGTGCTGGCGTTAGCTAAATGTCCTGGAGGGTAGACACACAGAGGGATTGGGGTGGGTTGTCTGGCAGGGTAGGAATGACCTTGTGTTGGGTAGCAAAGCATCTTGTCCTGCATGCAAAATAGTGTTGTGGTACCAAGAAAAACACCCCAGAGAGGTAAACCGGGCCAAATTCATAGTTTTCTGTCACTGTGCTGTCATAGGGGTGGGTGGTCAGGACATCACATGGCCTCCCAAGAGCACGTGGCTCCTTCAGCCCTTCCAGCCACTCACAGCAGGGCAGCGCTGGCTGCATGGTATGGCAGATCCCCCTCCCTGGCCTTGGCGAATTCCAGCTCTACAGGTTTCAGAGGAACTCCAGCTCTTCATTTCCTCTGGTGGTTTCATATTAGGGCTGCCAGCAAATTTCTGTCTCTTACTGCTTTAACAACACCCCTGAGCTTCCCCGTTTTCCACTACACGCCTTGAAGCTTGTTCTCCCTAAGGCTCCCAGTTGCTTCTCCTCACACTCCGAGGGAAGCCTGGATATCACTCCGGTTTCATTCCCATTGGGAGAGCCTGGCCCTTAGTTTGCCCTCTCCTTGAGACACAACTACATGGATTTGCCTCTGCACCCGCTGCAGTGGAGCAGCCAAGCCATTGCCTGGGTGTGGAGGATGTGCTAGGGAGGAATCCCACGGGCCTGTCCACAGCCCCTCCTTTGCAGTGGCTTGGGAAAAATGCCACCAGTGAGGAGGTTTGGATGGGGAGATATCCTTGAGGACTTTGGGAGAGTGCTGGGGAGGTGATACAAGGTGGATGGAGTCTGAAGCCTTCACAGCAGCACCCTCTGGGGAGGGGATGGACTCTGCACCCTGCATCCGTCGTGGTCTAGGGCGGGAGGGGACACTTGGTGACACAGGAAAAGTCACCTGAGGAGGGTGCCAACAGAGACAGGGCAGACTATAAGGTAAACCTCAGGAACAGCCTATCTCTCTTTGTGCAGAAGTGCATCCAATTTCAGAGGAGCCGTGCATGACCAGACAGCTGAAGGGTCTGGTGGGGAGGAACAGCGTTCGCTATGGGCACCATTTGGGTCTGGAGCCTAAAGGAGGGAAGAGACACCAGTGCACTCCTAACAAGGTCACTTTTCTGGCAAGGGACTGTCTCCAGGAGCAATCCTTGCCATTGAGTTAAATTAAGCATTGTCAATGTTTCATGAGCTCTTGAAGGTCAGGTACACAGTCTTGTGCCGATTCATCCACTATCTGCAACTCAGCCAGGCTGTAGTCACCCACCTTTGCCCTTAGAGCTTGGAGGGAGAGGGAGCAAATTCATGTGCCTTAGAAAGAGCTGGGAGAAAAGCGTGCACGGCCCATGGGAGCCTGAACACCCCTGGGGTTACAAAATCTCTACAGGGTGCCTGCAGCTCCCAAATCAGCTGTACTTTGCCATTTCCCACCCCTGTCCCTGCCTGTGTTGGTAGAAAGGGGAGCTGAGCAAGGGCAGGGAGGCTGGCCAAGCTGTAGAGCCAAACTGAGCCTAAAGGAAGGGCTGAGGGAGCCATCGTGCTGGCACCAACCTTGGGCAGCCCTGCTGGAGAGGTGACTTAGAACCATAGAATGGTTTGGGTTGGAAGGGACCTTAAAGATCATCGAGTTCCAACCCCCAACTTACTGCGGATCTCAGCGGTCGCGTACTTTGGGATCATGGAGTCAGTGGTGAGCTCGGGGTGCAGGATGCAGCCGTGCGTGTAGGCGTCCATGGGGAGCGAGTCCAGCAGCTCCCGGTACTGCAGCACCCGCGAGTGCAACAGGCTGCCCGGCTCGGGGATCAGCTGCGTGACGTTTTCTGCCAGGGCAAAGGGGAAAGCTGTTAGCAGGACACTCACTAGCGGTTCGTTAGCCCGCGCGGGACAGCAGTGTGCAGTCCTGGCTCAAGTTACCTCTGAGCAGGGCTGGCTGCGGCAGTGTGTTAACTCAAAACCGCACTCCACCCAGCTCTGCTCCACACCTTCTGCTTGTCCCAACCAGGAGCGCATCCAGCCTGTGCTCAGGGGTGGGCAAACCTGCAGCACAGGGACGTGTACGTGTGTTGTGACCCAGCCCTGCAGCCCCAGGAGCTCAGCGCAGTAAGCTCTTCGCCTCTGCAGCCCCTGGATCTCTCAGAAGAGGAAAAAAATCTTCCTGTTCTGCAGAAAAAAGCTAAAATACAGGGATACGAGTTTGGGAGCTCCTGAGTTATGTACTCGTTACACCACTAGCAATGACTCCCTTGGTCTTCCTTCAAAATCCCATTCAAAGTGAGTAGTCAGGGAGTAGATGACCAAAGAAGGAGCCAAGTTCATCTTCCCTCCATGCTCAGCCGGTGCCTCAGGCTCAGGAGCATCCCTTGGCCCAGCCAGCTCTGCCTCTCCTCACCTTGTTGGGTTTTATTCATCTTCCGCAGATGGAGTTTGCATTGTGCTCTTTTTATTACCCTTCCAGCTCAAAATATACAGCAGATGACACCACAAGGAGCGAAATGTTGCTCTTGTCTCCCCCAAGAATATCAAGGTTTTTTATGGGATCATAAATGTTTACGGCATTTCCAGATGGCAGTTAATAGGTAGTCAGTAAATTTACAACTGAGACTCAGTAAAGCTGGTTGCCCGCACACCGTCCGCAGTGCAGGGCTCACCGCATGCCGGCATCTCGGGCTAAGTTAAGGGTACATCAGTAGATCTTTGGCAGACGTGGCCAACACAGCTCCTTGATTAAGGGCCCTCAATGACTTTTCTACCCAGCCCCACTGCTGGTGGCAGAACCAAGGCTGTCGGCACTGTCTGGTGATGCCCGCCTGGTAGAGACACACAGCTCACCCTGCTCTGGGCCAGGCAGTGTCGTGCCAGCCGGCACCCGCAGATGGACAGAAGCCAGGGAAATTTTGGCAGCTCCTGTATAGCAAACGTCCTAGAGGCTCTGATTCCAAGCTGCCTCTGCTGGTAGGCTCCATAAAGTACTTCAGACTGCTGGGCATCACGATTACCGTCCCCTGAGTGAGGGGAGGTTTTGGTAGCACCTCCTTGCCCACAGGCTGCTCGCTGCCTGGACTCCAGCTCTCCAAGCAGGGATTTTTCATCTGAGAAAAGCAACCGGCTGAATGGAATAATAACAACCAACCTATAGCACGCGTGCTCCTCCCATAGGGCTCGTGGCCAGCACCTGACGGGCTGATTCCGAGGCTGGAAACCAGCACATCCAGAGCCACTGCTCTGTCCAGCGGCGAGACGGAACAACCACAATGAAATAGCAGCATGCTGGCTGCTGGCCCATGTCCTTCAGCGCATCGCAGGGAGGTATTTTGGTAGGACAACGCTCACTCCATCTTTGCAGGTCATGGCAAACCTGCACATACGGGCTGCTGTTGTATACAGTCGGCAACTGATGGGCTGTGCGAAGGTGGGTGGGATGGGAGGGCTCTGGAGGATGGGGTTAGGATGTGGCCATTGGAGGAGCCCCTCACCCGGACTCTGAGATGCATTGCCACCAGCAATTCATCAGTGGTTTCTTGGCAGTGCTGGGCTGTGCCCTAGAGAGAAGGTGGCTTAGTGGCGCTATTCACTGCTTTTATGAGGAAAGAAAAACACTGCTCATCACACCGCCCTTTACCGATAGCTGCCCCTCAGGGTGTGCGCAGGCAGCTGAAAAAAGCCCCAGCTCCTTCTTATCAAGGCATTTTCAAACTCTGCTCACTCCTGCAAGGTGAGTGATTCCCCTTCGGACCAAGGGCAAGGCATCCTGACAAAGCTTTTTCCAGCTAGTGCTGGTGGGTAAAGGCTTGAGGAAGAGCACACAGCAGAGTGATGCTCCAGGCCCTCTGCCATGGAGCTTCCCCTCTCCATTTATCACTGAAAAGGTAGGAAATTGCACCTGGCTGAAAAATCTCAACAACAGGAGTTTCCCAGCGCGTGGGTATCACTATGTTCCCCTCCTGCCGGGGACAGCCTGTTGTCACATATGCTGGACCACCTGCCCCTTGCAGAGTCTGGGTGAAGCTGCTGCCCAGCGTGGGGACTGCGGAGCGATGCCTCCCACTCGTTGGCACGAGGGCTGCTGCTGGGCAGGAAAGCAGCTCGCATTCCTCAGGAGCTGCTGCCAGCATGGGCTCCCCTGACCGATCCCATCCCTGCTGCCCCACCAGTGAGCGAGCATCGAGCCTCTGCTGAGCAGCACCACCGCGGCGGGGCTGGGAGAGGACAGCAGCTGAGTTGGCAAGATGCCCTTGCTTTGGGAGCTATTTTGAGATGTTTTTGATGTTTCTGTTGCAAGGGGGATGGATGCTGGGGCGAACATCGTGATGGCACAGCCTGAGCTCCCTGCTCAGCTTTGAAGCCTCCCCGGTGGTGCATCCCAGCCTGACAGCCTGCAGGTCTGGGGAAATGAGGGCAAAGGGACGCAAGATGCCAGAGAGAGCCTGCTTGCTGCAGCAGCTGTGCAAACAGACACCTTAAGTGCTGTCTCACCATCCTGGTGTACCAGGCTTGGCCGGCCACTGCCTGCAGCTCTGCTCTGGAGGGAGTATGAGCTTCCCTCTCCCCGCTGCCCCTGCCTCTGGGCTTGTGTCGCATCATTCTCCCGTGGTCCTCAGCACTGCTGGCTTTCTTTGACTTTAAAGATGCAGTTTTCTTGGAGGCACAGCAGCACCTGCGGTGGCAGGGTCCCCTGCCTGTGGTTGGTGGCATGGAGGAAGAGGAGAAGGGCAGCAGCACCCAGCTCAAACCCAGCTTCTCTTAGTGGAGCCACTTACGGGGAGTTACTGGGGGTTTTATACCATTATCCAAGGCCAAAGTACAAAGGTGGCCAAACCCAGAAGTATTCCCATGGGTGAGATGTCACTGCACACCTCAGGGATGGAGAGAAACAGTCCAGTTCAGGAATTTGGCCTCCAAGGCAGAAAAAGGGGGGACCCAGCTATGCACCCTCACAGAGCTGTTCCAACAGCACTTCCAAGGGGCATTTGAGGATTTCTGCTAGGAATCCTTCATTTTCATGGGAAAATGTAAAAGTTCAGAGAGAGCTCATGGCTCGCTACTCTTCTAGGGTGAAGCTGAAACTTTCCAGGCAAAAGTGGATGCATTTGGCAAATAGCATATGGATTAGACCCGAGTCCCCCCCAGGACACACCGCACCCTTACCTCCTGTGAAGTTCTTCTCCATGTAGTCGATGATCTGGTTGTAATCGCTGATGATGTTGTCCCTGTGGATGATGACGGGCACCTCCTCCCCCAGGTTGAGCCTCATGAACCAGGGTTCCTTGTGCTCCATCAGGGGCATGCTGACGTCCCGCTCCTCGCAGGGCAGCCCCTTCTCCGCAATGACCAGCCGCACCTGGCGTGAGAGGCCGAGGAGAAAGGGCTCAACTGCATGCACGAAGCTGGTCCCCAGAGCTCTCAAAGCAAACCAGCCCCACAGACACTGCGTCGCACTTCCCAGGCCCTCCCCACCAATTAAGCACAGTGATGTGCCATGGCACTTGCACCTGCCCCATGCCAAGAGCCACTTGGCTTCTTGCAGGACAAGCAAAATCTGGGCAGCAAAGCAAGGATTTCTCTTCCCTGCAACTGGAGGAAACCCAAGGCCATCCTAAGTTTGTAGGATCATGGACCATCCTCTCTCTGGTTGCTGGTGGCCCACACAACAGGTGGAGGGGCTGGGGGGCTCTGGGGGGCCGAGAACCTGGCCCTTGGCAGTGGCTCTGCAGCTGGGTAGGATCAGTGATGCTGCTGTGGGTCCCAGCATAGCCCAGCACATATGCAAAGAGGAAGAGTAGGAGGAGGAAGAGGAAGGAGAGGCTGCAGCAATGCTATGCTTTGCACCCAGTGGGTGCTACTGCTCCGCTGAAGGAGGTCTGGATGCTATCTCAGGTATGTCCTGTGCTCAGGGGTGGACTCTGGCTTTCCCAGAGCTGGGGAAAGGCTCCATTACATGGAGGGTTTCAGGCAGTCCTTGCAGCCTGCACAGCATCCCTCCTGCTCCATGGTACTGCGGCTCAGGGGCATTGCCAGCCGCCTTCACACCTCTTGTACCAAACCTGCTTCCTTCCCCTAACACTGCCTTCCCTCCAGCCCTGGGCCAGTGAGGGGCACATCTCGTGGGTGGGAAAGCCAAGTCCAGTAGTGCAGAGGGGCAGGAGGAGGCAGGAGTGGGGCTGGATGTGGGGCACCATCCCTATCCCCACCACCCACAGCCAGCCCCTGGGGCTGATCCTGCTGCTTTGCTCTCTGCTTTGAGATGGTGTTGAATATTCAATCAGGGATGGCATTTTAGGCTTTCGGGCTATAAAAACCTGGCCGGTTTGAGCTAAGTATGTCAAACAGGCCAAAAAAAACTCCTCGGGGGATGTGATACAGCCCCTTTCCCCCTTTTACAGAACCACTGAATGCAGGAAAAGCACTTGTTTTCCTCCAACTAGCAGCGGCTAAAAATACAAGTTAACAAATATAAGCATTTCTATGAGTACTTCAGAGTTCCTGGGGAATTAGCCATTTAATTATTTAAAGGGCTGGCAAATTAATTTTTTCTTTCAAAGTCAAACAAGAAAAAGCCTGGGTCCCTCGGCTGCAACTTGCTCTTGGTCTTTTCCTCCCAGCTGATGGATAAACGCAGGCCAGGACCACCCAGGGCGTCAGTCCCCAAGCTCCCCGTGCTTCCCTGTTCCGCTATCAAGAGCCGAGACCGAAGGCCTGGCGGGAGGCAGCTGCTGGGCATAAGGCAGCGTGGGCACCAGGGCTCAGCTCCTGGGGTAACCCCAGCACCTGCAGGCACTGGGAGCCCCTCCCAGCACCCCAAGGAAGGTCCCAGACAGGGATGATGAAACATGCCCAGACCCCCCAGCTGGTCCCTGCTGTGCTGGCACGGCAGCAATGAGGTGTCTTGTGTAAAACCCCAATGCTGGCTAAAAGACTCCAAAAACCCCTTTGCAAGCAGGGCTGCATCCTTACTACAAATAGCCCCAGCACTGTGGAGGTAGGTTCCAAGCATCACCTGGGGCAGAGCAGGAAAAGCTTCACCCGCAGCCAGCTCCAAGCAAAACTCCTCTGCTGGAGGTTTCCCATGCAGCCCTCACCGCTGCTGCCCTGCGATGTCCATCACACCTGCTTGTTCTCATCCGCCTTCCAGCAAACGCTCTTTCCTTGCAAGTGAACTCAAAAGCGAAGCTCAAAGCAGTGCCAGGTGGTGCAGGTGTGCCCTGCCCTGTCCCCAGCATCACCAGCCCTGCAGAGGTGAGGCCGGTTGTAGGAAACCCCGTACAAGAAGTGCCTTAACTGCTGCGTCCCTGCTGCTGGCGGCCAAGTGAGTGAGACAACAAACAGCAGCAAGTCCAGCGCGAGGTGGGGGTGTCGGGCGTGAGCATCCTTCATCAGTGCGGATCTGACGCCCATTAGTCACCTGCTGCCGGCAGAGGTGAAGCCGACCATGTGCAACCACCCTGCTGCATTGGGCATCCCCCCCTTTCTTTGTGCCCGCGAGTAGGGATGCGCGTGTCTGCCCCTGGCATCCCCCAGCCTCCTCGCTGGGCTGCGGGCATCAAGGGGCTCTTGCCCCCACCCCTCTGAATATCCCATTCCCCGTGCAATATTAACAGTGTGGGAAGGGCGAGGGATTCGGGGCTGCGAGGGGAAGGTGAGGTTTGCTATACAGCAGCTGTGCTGAAAAATTAGCATTTACTATTGCTTGGAAAATGTGATTTCTCACTGCTCGGCCCCAAGAGCCTCGCACGGAGCTGGGGCACCCCAGGGATAGGATTGGCAGAGTGCTGCTGCAGCGGCAGGGGTAAATTATCGCTCCCTGGAAGGAGCCCAGCTCAGGGGCTGCCTCCCCCTCTCCCGGCAGCAGGGTGGTCCCAGGGCCTGGCTCAGCCTTTGTCTGCGCTCCTGGCTGCGCTGGAGCGGGGCTGTAAGCGGGCACAAAGACGAGGCGGTTCCCGGTACGAGCCACAAGCCCAAAGCAAAAGCAGGATCTGGCTGAGCATCCCCATCCCTGTGCCCCCACCCCCGGGCAGATGCTCTTCAAACGCAGAACTGCAGGTATGAAAGGGCTGCCCGGCCACACGCTGCTGCCCTCGCCAGCCCTGAGAACCAGCCCCCTGCTCTCCCAGTGCATCCATCCTCCCCATGCAAGGGGATGCCCCGAGGACTGGAGGTGATCCTGCCCCACGAACCCGGCCGAGCAATTCCGATTTTACCTTTTGTGAGCTGAAGGATTGGGTCCAGTGGTACAAAACCAGTCTGTCCTGGGATTTGAAAGCCGGGTCTGTTGGGTCCTGGTTTTCCTCCCCCTCCGTGGATTTCCCTGCGTCGTTCTCCAGCGCCGAGATGGGCCACCAGCTGCAGTTGGTGGGAGTAACATTATTGGGAGTCGCCATGACAGCCTGCGAGCGAGCGGCGAGAGGGACAAGGGAGCGAGCGCGGCGCTAGCCCAGCATCACATGGGCTCCTGCCAGCAGCATCACTCCCAGCGCAGCTCCAGCTCCCCGGCTGGGGTGGGCAACGCGGGGCGGTGGGTGCCAGGGGTCACAGGAGAGGATGGTGGCGGTGGCGCGGGTGAAATCGCAGCCCGTCCCCGCTCGTGGCGGGGCTCCCACGGAAACGTGCCACGCTCGCAGGCATCGCTTCAATAGGCGAGTCAGCAGCGGGGGCTCCTGCTGCCTGCCTGCCTGCCAGCTCATCAATCCGGGGCAGCTCCAGCTCTGCGGCTCCCGAGGAATATTTTGCGGCAGAGTTTAAGGGGGGGTTTGAGCGGTTTAGATACGGCAGATAGATAATAAATAGCAACCTTGAGTCGATAGTGGCTTTAAAATGTCTAGCGTGTGTCTCGCTTGCCTTGCAACCTTCACAGAAAAAAAGCAGCAATGGCTCTTTAAAGGTTTTGGGAGAGCACAGCTTAATTCCTGTCTGAGGGGTGTTACACAGCCTCTACCAGGGTAGAGTCCAGGAGCCCTTGCAGCGTGACGGAGCCCCTGGTCAATCTGGACCAGCTGTCCTGCACCAAAGCAGGCGCAGCTGGGGGTCATTCCCAGAGTTAGCAAGGTGTGTCGCAATTACAAACCAGAGGGGTTTCTGCTGCTTGGAGAGTGCTGGGGCTACTGGAGCTGCTGCTCTCAGGGTGCTACCAGCACCCCTTAGAGGTTTGCAAGCAAGCATGTAGACAGCTGGCATTTTTCTGGGTACAGCAGCCTGGACACCTGGGCTTGTGTTTTATGACACTTGGCTTCGTCACGCTCCATCTCCAGTCATCTGGCAGCCTGGGGGTAATTTTCCACACATGGGACTGGCTGCCAGTGCTGGGGGACTAAAAGCAGCCTGGCTGTGGGGGGTCATAGAGCTGGGTTCTGGGGAGAAGGGAGCAGAAGCTTCTGCAGGCACAGGGAGCCAGTTCATATGTCAGAACGGCATGAGTGCTCTGGGTTTTAATGTAGCTCCTTCATGTGTTACTCCCATCTCCCCACACTGGAGCTGGAGAGGTTGCCCTAAGTGTGGACAGAAACAGGAGAAGTTTGGGAGAGCTGGTTCAAGTGGAGAAACTGAGGCACACTTTGCCCAAGAGTACTGAAAGGGATCAGGGCCAAACTGGCACCTGGTGAACATAGTGAAAGGAGCAATTTTCTAAAGGTTGGGAGGTGAAAAAGAATCCTTTGGTGTTGTGATGTCCTGCTCCTAAGAGTGCACAGGAGGGTGATGGTGGAGGGAGGAAGGCTGGGAAGCGCTATGCCCTGCCCTGCCTCCTCCCTGCCACCTCCCCCATAGGCAGCAGCCCCCAGACCCATCCTCCCTCCCCAGCCCAGGGCTTCCCAAGTACTCCCGGAGATCCTGTGCGGGCCTTGGGGTCACCCACAGGGAAAGGCTCCTGCTTGGTTGCTGCTTTGGGGCTGCAAAGTCAGGGTAGTGGTCCACCCTGCTGCAAACTTGGAGCAAATTGAGCTTTGAACAAAGACCTTGCCCCATCGCCCGGAGCCCTCTGTTCTGCAGCCTCCTCTCCCACCCACTTTGCTTGGGAGAACTCTCACTGCCCAGGAAGTGTCTTTTGGGGCTCCTTTCACCTTTGAGTTTAGGAAAGGAGCAGTTTGACTAAGCAGAAGTGGTTCCCTCCCGTGGATTGTATCCAGAAAGCCCCATCTAGTGGCATATTTTGTGATTAATTAATGCTGCACCGTTGGGAATAAAAAATGACAAGTTGCTGCATCCCTCTGGGTCCTGCAGGTGCCTCTGGAGGTACTTGTTTATTTAGCTGGATTTGGGCTCCCTAAAGTGACCAAAGCCTGAGAGAGAGGATTGGTGTCAGCTCCCTTTTGGAGTCCCCTGACCTTGCTTGACCTTGAGATCATCCCCAGCTCTTGTCCCCAGCCTCCCTGACTGTGAGAGGGATCGATGCTGGGCTGCCCCGTGGGATGGTGTGTGGCCAGACCTGGTGGCATCAGCAGAGCCCTGGCAGAAGGTGGCATTGAGGCAGGATTGTGGGTGCTGGTGGTCTGGAAATACACAATTCGGAGTGTCTTGTCTCAGAGCTGATGCAAACATTACGGAGGGGAGAGAGCAGGCAGCCAGAGTCAGCCACAGGGCTTTGCAGGCACAGAAGCGCCTTCCTTGTTTTAAAGGAAGAGGGGTAGAAATCCAGCTGTAGAATCACCTTCACTGATTTTTTTCCTCTTGGCCTGATTCAATGTCTGCCAATGTAACGCTTAGCTAGGACTCGGTTTGGCTTCTGTAAGGTGAGAAATACATTTCATTGATCCAGAGTGCTGTTCTGCATCCCGCTTTGTTGAACTAGTCCTGAAAGTAGACAGGCAAGTAATTTGTGAAATGCTAGGGTGGAGGGAAGCCACTGGAAAAAAATCAACAACCCAGCTTGGATCGGCTTTGATAGAAGTGGAGAGGTGGGATCTGGCTCCGAGGAAAGTCCCAGGAGTGCTGCAAGCCCACCAGTGCTTTCTCAGAAAATCTGAGACATGTTCTTTTGTAGATTGATTGGGTACCCATCCTAAACATCCCTGGACAGAAGGGAAGTCCCCAGGCCTGTTGGGGCAGGTACAGCAGCAGAATGCGAGCAGCGAGGCTGGCAAGGCCGCGCTCAGCACTGCTTGTATGTGGCCTCCTCTGAGGCCAAGAGCTGATGCTCACCAATCAAGCTACTTGTGCTGCGCAGGCATTCCTGGAGAAGATAACATCTGTGACTAAGGCTTGAGGTTTCAAGCAGGCAGCAAGCAGGAGTCACTGAGTTATCGCAGGAGCAAACTGGGTGAGCTGAACTGGGAAAGCTTTAAAGGAAACAGTAAGTTTGGGATTGGGTCCTCTCAGTCATTTCACTGAAAAGAGACAACTGGAGCAACGTGAAGTCAGCAGCAGTGATCCAGTATGTTTGCTACGAGCCCGATATTTGTATTCAAGAAAACAGAACGCTTGTCCTTCCTCTGCCACAGGCAGCACTGTGCACGCTTAAACACAAAACAAATGGTAATTCAGGCAGAACACCAAACCGCTGGGCTGTTGTCTCTTCCCTTTCCTCCCCTCCTCACTACTGTTTACTTCTGTCTTGCCCAGGACACAATGGAAATGTGCCTGGAGCACCTGCTCTCACTCTTCCTCCTGTCCATCCTTCTGCCAATTCAAATTCACTTCTTAGCCCTAAATTTCAAGGTGTGCCTTGGATCAGTTTCCCTGGCTCCCTCGCTGTCCTCGGACAGAGCAGGTCTGCTGCGCGCTGTCCCGCTCCACAGCTAAAAATGCCCTTGTGCCATTCCCACAGCCTCAGTCCCTGCTAAGTTTATGGAGCACCAGCCTGAAGGTCTAGACACTTCCAGGGATTTGTGCACACTTAAGAGAAGCAGGACTGCTCCACAGCAGCAACTACTGCTCCGAGATGACCTTGAGCCAGGCAGCCACCCCACATTTCCACGGAGAAGAGCCCCACTGTGTCCCTTCACAGGGCTCCAGCTGCAGAAGAGGATGGGGACAACCAACAGCAGTCTTAAATAACTGTACTTGTGCGTGTTAAAGATCTGTTGCCCAGCTTCAAACACATGGACCTCAGCTCAATGCTCACTGAGTCCAAAAAGGAGAAACACTGCATGGACAATACCTTCAAATGATTTTGAACAGGGCACAAACCCAACCCATGAATAGAAACATGAGCAGACACCCTCTGCAAAGGAAGAAATGGCCTTTGATAAACAGCAACAGCAAAGATAAATTGTCTTATTTATGTTTTAAAGCAAAGTTCAGACTTACTGAAGGGAGAAAGAAGGGAAAGAGAAGAAAGCACAACCAAAGGTGTGTGCTGTGTGTGGGTGTGAAGGACAGTGCTGGAAAAGGAAGGTGAAGGGAAGGGGACAGTGAAGCACTAATTCGAGAAAACTTAGAAATCAGTTATTTTTGAGAGTCCAAGCCAACATTACAGTCTAAGTAACTGCATGACACTTCAGAGAAAAATCAACAATTTTAGTTGTATTCTTATGTTAACTTACTTTAATTTATTTGAACTTTAAATCTGAACTTCCTGGATTCATAGTGTAAACTTTAGGGATGGTCAGAATAAAATCTACAGGCACCAACGATCATCCAAAATGTCTGAGATATCTCTAGCACAGAATGCAAGGCCAACTGCCTCTGCCTGCTGTAATCTACTTTTATACAACTGCTTGTGACTCAGTGGCTTGCTGACCACTGATTTTTAAGCGTGTAAGAAAACATCACAGTATTTTGCTCAAACAGTTGTTTAGCATGTGCGCACAGCCACACTGAAAGCAGACTTTTGGTGTTTTAAAAATAAGAAAAAGTCAAGAGGGGAGGTGAGTGTAAGTCAAATTATTCAGGCTTTAATTTGCTGGGGTTTGACAAACATTTATTAATGCAAGTCGCAGCAACAGAATTTTTTATTTCAATATTTTCAACGGGAAGGAATGTTACAGCTCTACACCACAAAGCCTGTATGATACACACTTCTTGTTTATCCTACTTCCATGCTGCTTCGTGTATCAAAAACATACTCAGAAACAATCTGTATAGATGGCTCCACCATCTCCACTTCTGAGACAGCATGGCCCAAAAAAAACCTGTTAGCCTGCTCCACTCCCCCCCCCAAATTATTCCATCTGTAAAGCACAAATAACAAAATATATTTTTGCTTCTAAGAGCTTCACTTATCTGCAGAAAAATAGAACTGCTTAAGAGTGAGCTAGTTAAAATTATGAAAGCACACACCCGCACATTCTGCACCTCCCAACAAATTTGCAAGGAGGAAGCACTCGCATTTGATCCAACTAAAAAGGAGCCAGATAGTGTTCACCAAAAGGAAATCCATCCTATCCAAAATACTGAATGCCTTCTCATGCTTCTCTCTAGAGTAGGATGAGGAGGACAGAGCTGTAGCTAGGAAACATTTCTTTAAGTACTGGGACACATTAAGAATGAACCTTCCAAACACTGCAAAAATTCAGAAAAAAAACTAAAGGCTTTTTTTTTTTTTTTCCAAAGCATCATGAAAACAGCATACAGAGCCTGAATAGCCACAGCACAAACAGAAAAACAAAGGGAGTTCACTTATCTACGGTGCTTTTGTTAAGGTATTAAGAGACTTTAGTGCATTCTTTTTAGAACTAAGCTCAGAAGCTATATTCCATTTTTCATTTTATTAGAAAACTAAACTGTATGAGGCAAAGAAACATTTGATCAAACACACAACAGTGAAAACATGGCACTGGCAAGGCATTTAACCCAACCATTATCATTCCATAACTCTCCATTCGGGATTCTCTGTTGCTTTCAGTCAAGTATACATCATTTCTGCCATGTGAGACATTTTCTTGGGAATATACAAGTAGTATTCCATGTATCCCGAAAGATCTTCAATAGTCACGTCATCCACAAAGGCTCGAGCTTGCTCAGAACAAGACCTGGGAGAACCTGATGAGGCAGTCCCACAAGGGGATCTATTTTGAAGGGACTGGGCATGGACTCCTAGGACCGCCTTTTCGCATTCTGACAGGACGCTCCGTAGGCCAGAGAAAGAGTACACTTCCATGGCTCGCCACTGTTTGCACTGGCATTTCTTGTCCGTACAAGGGCACTGCTTGCCGTTGCTAAGCATCGATAAGGACTGGAAATCAGAGGTTTGGCTAGAATGCAAGCTAGTTTCAAAGGATGAGGAGAGAGTAGGGTAATTCTCTCTTGACTTCTCCAAAGGCTCTTCAGTGGTGGCGGTGAAAGCTTCCACAGTTTCAGTTCTGTCGTCACTGGCCTCAAAGTGAGAATCGTGCCTGTCCTTCGTACCATGTTCTGTTGTAACAAAAATGTCTGAACTGATGTTACCCTTGGACGTCTCTGCCTGGGTTTTGTGTTTCAGCTGGTTGTTGGCTTTCATATTGCAATACGTAAACTTGGGAGGATGCAGGACAGGAGACTTGGAGCGTCTGCGGCGTGGGACTCTTGCTGACCCTCTGGAAGGCTTTCTCACACACCTGTAGGGTTATAACAGGTGCACAAGTAGGTAACTCCAGAATCCACACCATAGCTCAATAACCTCTAAAACACGGCTAAGAACATTTTAGAAGATTTTGTTTTTCTGCATAGAAAAATCAGTTGACTCGTGCCTGGCAGCCTTCAACAGGAACCGGGGAGAACTCTGAAGAGAATGGGGATCCCCCAAAGGAAAGACACATGCAAACAGGCCTCATTTAATGGTACTTCCCCCACATCTTCTGTGTTAAGCAAATGATACTTTGCCATCCGAGACTGAACTGTAGTGCAGAATCTGAATATTGGTTGGAGCTGCTCACAGAATTGTACTGAATATCCAGGTACTTCAATACAGAAATCAAATAGCTCAAGAAAGAGGTGAGAGGGGGTTGCAGAGGTAGAAGACTTAAAGAAAGCCCCTTAAGACTTTATGAAAGCCCCTTAAAAACATATCAAACAGTTACGGTAAAGTTTTTTAACAGAAAGAAGAGAAAAGATATGCTAAAGCAACTAATTAACAACTTTCACTGGAAACAGTACGCAAGTGTTAAATGTCTCAAACCACATGCACAGTGCAGTGAATGGTATGTTTTACCCATGCCACGCTTCCTTGGAGCAGACAGTCTGTTGCTTGGCTCCATCCATGGCTGCTCTCGGTATTCTGAGAACTGTCCCGTCGCCCACAGACAGAGCTGCAATACATCTGAGTGAAAAGGAAAATGCCATGTTACAGCAGTGCCTGAACACACCGTTTTAGAGGTTTAGATCCAGCCTATTTGCTTTAAATGCTTAGCTAAAACATTTAAGCTTGCAGCCTTGACTTTCTCTACAGCCAGTGATCAGAAACAGGATATTGCAGAGATTGGTCTAACTGCTCTTACTATGTTAAACTCAGTCAAGTGTCTAAAGATAGGCAAGATGAAATGAAAGGAGGCAAAACCACCCAGAGGCTGATGTCATGCCCTATTTGTACCCAAAATGACACATGAAAGGAATGTAAACTCAGGTTCCAAACGTTCTTGTCAGACAATAGTTGTTCAAGATAGGCTCCTACTCATCTAAAACGCAAAGTCAGGAACCCAAGGCCAGATTACTAATTTATTTCTCATTAAATTTCCCAGATAAAAATGGAATTAAAAAACCATCTGGCCCTAGAGGTACAGACAAACTTAAGTGTCTTAGCATGCAAATCTATACTTTTGATGCCTGTATATGCGATCTGGAACACAGAATAGGAAGTTGTAAGAAATGAGACTGAAATTCCAGCAGAAGAGCCCAAGTATTCTGCCCAAAGTTGATCCTAAGGAATTAGTCACAAGACTTGAGTTGTTCAAAACACATGCCTGCAAAACAAGACCTTTTCATTCCTAGGAAGACACTATCAGTTATCAACCACAATTCCACATAGAATGTCACTGGTAATACACCGAAAGTGGAAAGTGGTCTGCTTCATAAGCAGAGTTCATTGTTAGAGAACAGCTATTTTTTCCACATTTAAGAGAAGAGGAACAGAGGAAATGGTAGCAAAGCAAAATATATTTTAACATGCAGATTGATGGCTACGGAGGTGAAATCACAAGGGAACATCAATTATCAATACAAAGCTTTCTTTTGTGTCTGTGAATTCCCAAAAGATGTTAAGTGAACTACCTCACACCATGTTAAGACTGTATAACGAACTACTACTTTTAAAATGCTTATACTATATATTATCAATACACCCAGTGTGTTATGGAATTAAGTTTTTAGTATAAGAATGTCGACGTTTTACTCTACAAAATCCCATGAAATCAGAAGCTTGCTCATATTTAGCCCGATGATTTCCAGTGAGACTGGGCTCTCCAGCACCCTACAAAGAGACACGCTGTCCTTCAGACGCTTTCCAAGGAAATCTTCATGCGCTACAGTAAAGACTGATAACGTGGCCAAAAACCCCAGCATTTACATCACTTGACAAACAAGTTCTGTATCACACAGATATTTCAGCTACTACAGCAGTTAAGAGTGAGTTCACTGCTTTGGGTGAGTCATTTCATGTTTTTGTACAGTCACTGTGTAATTTCAGTTGGATGTTGTGTCAAAATTAGTCAGCAATAAAGTAGTGCTTTGTCTCTTAGACAGTTACGATGACTGCATTTCATGTAAAACAATGCAGTTTTCTCCTCATGGCGAGTAAGGAACCTTTCCCCAAATGACATTTCTTTAGAGATTCATAAAAAAAGAAAACCAAATACAAATATGTAATAAGAAACTGACCAATTATATGGTCCTTTTTGTTGCTCACTCACCCTGCTGCATCCACCCTCAGCTTTTTGAAAGCTGTTTGCAGACTCTCTTCCTCTTCATCTTTAGATTCCAAGTCCATTTATGAGCTCTCAGTGTGTAACCCACTGTGCCATATAGAATAAGCTGCAAGACAAAAATGAGGATTTGTTGCTGAGGTCTGAACATACATGGTCTCTACAAAACTGAAATAATAATGGACGTGTGTTCTTCTGCAGGCAAACTCTCTGCCTTTTTTCCTGTTCCATCCTCTACTTTTCACTGTGATCTCTGTACTCTGTGTTTCTCAGAGGAATCATAGATTCATTTGGTTGGAAAAGACCTTTGAGATCATTGAGTCCAACCATACCTGTCCACTACTAAACCAGATCCCTGAACTACCCATCTTTTAAACACCTCCATGGATGATGACTCAACCACCTCCTTGGGCAGCCGTTCTATCACCTGACCACCCTTTTCGTGTAGAAATTTTTCCTAATGTCTAATGTGAACCTCCCCTGACACAACTTGAGGCTGTTTCCTCTCATTCCATCACCTCTCACTTGAGAGAAGATACCAACACCCACTCGCTACAACATCCTTTCAGGCAGTTGTAGACAGTGATGAGGTCTCACCTCAGCCTCCTCCTCTCCAGGCTAACCAACCCTAGTTTCCTCAGCTGTTCCTCACAAGACTTGCTCTCCAGCCCCTTCCCCAGCTCCATTCCCCTTCTCTGGACGAGCTCTATCCTCTTAATGTCTTTCTTGTAGTGAGGCGCCCAAAACCGAACACAGGATTTGAGGTGTGGCCTCACCAATGCTAAGTACAGGGGGACGAGCCCTTCCCTGGTCCTGCTGGTCAAGCTGTTTCTGACACCGGCCAGGAAGCCTCAGGCACAGCCCGTCTCAAGAATAGCAGAAGAGCGACCAGACGATACCCGTTGGGTCTAGCGTAGCCCCAATGCGAGCTGTGAGCCGGCCAGGCGCTGCACAGCCCTGCGGACAACAGGCAGTCCCGGGAACGAGAGCCGGGACACGGCGGAACCCACGACCAGGCGGCCCTGAAGGCCTCGGCAGCTCCCAGGGCCGCCGTTTCGCGCCGCCCCCACCCTGCAGCAGCCCCACCAGCTGCCCCGGGCCCTACTCTCCCCCCCGGGCCTCTCCCCGCTCCCTAGGCCGCTCGTCGAGCGGCTCTCCCAGCGGCACAGGGGATACCGAACCCCAGGGCCTCACTCACCTCCCACTCTTGGTGCTGCGCACGTCACCGTAACAGGAAGTGACGTCACGCGCACGCGCCGTCACCACTTCCGGTCGGCGGGGGCGGGAAGTGGGCTCGCGGAGCGCGGCTCGGTTGGGGTTGTGGGCGCGGTGAGTGCGGGCGGAGAGGCCCTCCTGCTCCGGGGCTCTCTTTCCCTCGCGGGGCTGTTGGAGCGGGTCCGCTGGAGGCCACGGAGGTGATCGGAGGGCTTGGAGCACCTCTGCCTTGAGGCCCACAGGGCTGTGAGGACCTCTGCTATCGGAGCCCCAAAGCTGGTGAAGGGTCTGGAAGAGAAATCGTGTGAGGAGCGGGTAAAGTTACTTAGTCTGATCAGCCCGGAGAAGAGGAGGCTGAGGGGAGACCTCGTAGCTGTTTGCTGCTTCGTAGAATCACAGAATCACCTGGTTAGAAAAGACCTTTGAGATCATCGAGTCCAACCGTACCTGTCCACTACTAAACCAGATCCCTGAGAAAATCACCTACCCGTCTTTTAAACACCTCCAGGGGTGGGGGCTCGGGCACCTCCCTGGGCAGCTGTGCCAGTGCCTGACCACCCTTTCAGTGAAGAAATTTTCTCCCCTTCCTCACAAGGGAAGGAGGAGGAGCTGGCGCTCATCTCTTCTCTCTGGTGACCAATGACAAGACCCGAGGGAATAGCAGGAGGTTGTGCCCGGGAGGGTTAGGTTGGATATTAAGGAAAGGTTCTTCACCCAGAGTGTGATGGAGCACTGGAACAGCTCCCCAGGGAAGCAGTTAAAGTTTGACAATATTCAAGAAGCATATGGACAATGCCCTCAGACACGTGGTGTAAATGCTGGGGTTGACCTATGAAGGGATAGGAGTTGAACTCGATGATCTTTGTGAGTCCCTCCAACTCGGGTCATTCTGTGAAACTAGGACAGGCTGACAGAGTTGGAGTTGTTCAGTCAGAAGACTCTGAGGAGACCTTAAAGCAGCCTTCCAGTACTGAAAGGGGCTACAGGAAAGCTGGAGAAGGACTTTTTACAAGGGCCTTCAGTGATGGGAGAAGGGGGAATAGCTTTAAATTGGAATGGGAAAGGTTTAGATTAGACATCAGGAAGAAATTCTTTCCAATGAGGGTACTGAGGCACTGGCACGGGGTGCTCAGGGAAGCTGTGCATGCCCCATCCCTGGAAGTGTTCGAGGCCAGGGTGGAGGAGGCCTTAAGCAGCCTGATCTGGTGGGAGATATCCCTGCCCATGGCAGGAGTGTTGGAACTGGATGGACTTTAAGGTCACTTCCAACCCAAACCATTCTGATTCTATTACTGAGGAGCTGCGGCCACGCTCACCGTGTCCTGAGCTGTGGGGGAGGTAGGGCTGGAGGGCTTCAGGACCAGGGGCTCCCCACAGCAGCTTGGGTGTTCCGTACAGGACCTAGCGGAGCCCACTGCCTCATGCTGCTGGAAAACTTCTGCGAACACACTGGGAGGGGGTGGGTGTACACCAGGAGAGGAGATAAAGAACACGTGGGCTTGAACACAGTGTTAAACCTTGAGGGTTTCAACAGTGATCCATGCTTTCTTGGTATTGGCGCTAGTTGGCTGCTGCGTCTGGAGTTCATACTTAGTGATCACAGTGAGTGAGGTTTTATCTGGATAAATTTTGCATCACTTTGAGGGTTTGCTGGGTCAGCAGTGAAGGGCAGCACGGTGAAATACTTAGTCTAAAGCTGGTAGTATGTTTTGAATAGTGTACAGTGATTTTAAGATGTTTCACTGATTTTCTTAAGGTTATTTAATACAGGGGTTTGGCACTTTAGAGATTCATTCTACAGCCTTATTTATGTATTTATTTTAAAGAACCTTCTGTTTGGGTCAAAGAAAAAAATATTCTGGTAGAAACCATCTGTTTCACCAGGTTAGTAGTAGTTAACTAAGAGACTATCTGAAATAACAACTGGCTCAGATTGTTGTCAGTCTCTGTGTAGGCTTTGTCCTGTCATGTTTACTTGCCGTCTGACTTGTGGACAACATGTGCCTTGAAGTTGTTATGATAGATTATCCTTCTGCATAATAGCTTCTCTCATAATAGCTGTTTGCAATACAGCACATCCAGAGGAAATTATAGCAGAGTGAGCAGCCGGAACAACAGCAGGAAGAGGTGCCAGTCCAACTGGAATGACATTGCGAGGGAACAGGAATTACCACTCTGTTTCTGCTGGAGAGGTTCAGATCACTACTCTCTTCATCCAGACAATTTCTTTACCATGCTATGAAAAAGCTGTTGCTTAGCTGGTAAAAGTAAACTTAACCGAATACTGAGGTCAAGGTAGTCTGGTGTAGAACTGAGACTTGCTACTCTTGGTGGTTTCTGCTTAGCCAAGGCAAAGCCCATGCTAAGGAAGCAAACTTAATGAATATACTTTAGTGATAGCCTGGCTGATATAGGGTGTGCACAGGGTTGCAGAACTGAAGAGCGTCAAATTTAGAAAGATTTGAGATTCCTTTGTAGCCAGATTAAATGATGGCCAGGGTAGATAAAAAAAGTAGTGCATCAGCCAGTTTTTATCAGTTTCTTTTGTATTTAAAATAAGGTTTACTGTTTGCTGTTTGTGCTGTGGTTTGCATCTGTAATTGTTCAAGAGCTGATATTAGAAAATTGTAATGGCTATTTGCAATTAAAATATACCATGTTCTGATGGTGTAGCTTGTGTTGGGATCTAGACATAAGGTCAAAAAACTTTGTTTAGCTTAAAACTTCATCTTGTTTTGAGAAAAATGTGTTGGGTTTGGGTTTTTAAGTCTGTAAGTAACATCAGTCCCAAAGTCGGAAATAGTGATTCTAGAAAGTTGGTTGTTTCTGGTGGTGATGGTTTTTCTCACCTTTCACCTTGTCTGGAGTCATTCTGGTAACACTGCAAGACAGAGTCTGTCTAAGCTGTAATGGATGTGCAAGGTGCTGTTGACACCAAATTTTACTTTAAATTGCTAATTCACCTCTGCAGCTGTACAAGAGACTGTTTGTTCCGTTCCTGAGTATCGTGAAACTTGTTCTGAATCAACTTGCAAAAATGTTGTACTAGAATGACCTCAGCTTTATGCGCTCAGTATGCTATTTTGAGTATATTTTCATGTGTTATGATGCTGCTGGGCAACTGATGTTTTTAACAAGGTTCTTACATTTATGTCTCTTTTCTGCTTGTAGCAGCACGTGGTAACTGTCAGCTTCTGGCCATCCCAATAATGAAAACAGAAGCTAAGGATGGAGAAGAGGAAAGCCTGCAGACAGCATTCAAAAAGTTAAGAGTGGACACAGCTGGGTGAGTAACACCACAGGGAGGCATGGAGTTAACATATTAGAGGCTCAAAGGGAGCACCCTTGCTTTTCAATTTGAAGGGATAGTTCCAAAAGGTTAGGCACTGAAAGTCTTCATTCTAGTTAAACAAAGTGGGATAAACTCACTAATGGTAGACTGCATTCTGAAGAAATTGTAATTTGTTTGATCACTCTTAGCTCCCAGCAGGCTTTTAAAAACCTATTGATAGTCCACAGCTGATGACATTTGAAATGAGCTTTGGCAGGAATCTGGCTACCAGAGGTTGTGTTCATAGCGCTAGAACTCTGCTGTTGAAGTTATCATATTGTCATGGCTCTGAAGGCCTGTCGTGAGAATAAACTCCCATCTTTTTCCCAGGAGAGAAACGTTCTTTCCATGTCAGTAAAGGAGAGCATCGGATACAGTGCATGATTCCCACACAGACTATTTTTATTGATGTCACAGATTTCCTATTTATAACCAGTATCACTAACTGGGAAAGAATGCTTTTTTGTGTTGTCTTGTTTTGTGGGAGACCTGACATGTGGCACTTACCTCCTTGTCCCAGGTAGCAGCACGTGTCTTCTGTTGGTGACAATGATTTTTATGTGAAATGAAAAAAAAAAAAGGGGGTTGCTGGCAAATGTGCATCGTTACATATTGGTTTTGGTTTTATAGTGCTATCTTTCAGTAAGCTATTGTCAATGGTGTGATTGTACTGGTGACTGAAATGAAAGTGTAGGTAAGGCAGTATGTAAATAGGAAGGCAGTAACTAGAATTACCATAGAACTTACATGGCAAGTAGCTATCTTTCATTCAAGTAATCAAACTTGTCAGAAGTGCATCACCACCCAAGTGTCTCTCATTTCTTCTTTATCTCTGGTCCCACCCCGAAGTCAGGCATCCTTAATTTCTTTGGAGCTTTTACTCTTGGCCTTCAATTTACTGCTCTGTGTTCATTGCTCTTTAAAAGGAAAACAGCGGGTGCTTGACTAATAGTTTAACCTTTGTTAAATATCAGTTAAAGCTGTCCTGGAACATGTGTTTGGAGACTCATTTTCAGTTTCTGTTTGAAAACCAATTTTATATAGTTTGGAAAATAATTTCCTTGTGAATTCCAGTGTAATATCTGAAGACTCAACATGGAAAAATTGTACTTGGGGTTGTGGCAGTTCCTTGAAAATGGGAGCTTGAGATGAACTTGTAACACTGGAAAAATTAGTAACTCTTTTAAGGTTCCTGGAGTGAACATAAGTTGAGGATGTGACAGAACTCTGTTACTCAAGTGTTTGAACCTGCAATAGCATAAAGAGTTTTAGCTTGTGCTGTCCTAGACAGAAGCTTAAGTGTTCTTCGGTTAAACAAAGTCTATTTATGTCCAAAGAACATTTATTTTTAGGAAAGAATGGCTTATTTGTCTATGGAAAGAGAGACGTGTTTTTTCGGTGATGGCGTTTTTCCCCTCCCCTCTCCCGGGAAGCTGAGGTTTAGCCATTGTATGAGCTTTGTCATTGATGTGTGGAGTTTGGATTTGCACTCTGGTTGCTGAATGGTATCAGACTTGGTGAAAGACTCTGTTATACAAACTTTTGAGGTAGGGTTGTGTAACTATCCTTCTGATTTGGGTCTTCTTTGCGGGCAGGTCTTCTGAGACGTATTGTAAATTATTTGTGACGATCTCTGGGAAAGAAGATTGACAAGCTTTTTCATATTATTAATGCTAACCAGTCTAGGCTGTTAACTTTTTATTCTCTCTTTCACAGATCTACTGCTTCTCTCTCTGTGGGTGAAGGGACAAGTCCTAGAGCACTAGTTAGAACAGTGGCAGATGAAACCAAAGCCAAGAACGTATGTACTTCCAAGGAAACCTGGCATGGGTAAGAGAAGCTTGGGATTACCAGATTACTTGAAGTGATGCTGCATTGAAAGGGAATTTTAAATAGACAAGTTTTCTAGTAACTACACCCCTGCACAATGGACCCAAATTTTATTTAATAAAGAGACTGTTTAAAATGTTCTACACCACATTTTTCTGTTCATAAGTGACTACTATTCTTATTCACAGTTATACAAAGTGAAAGGAAATGCTGTTCAGCTGTAAGTTTCTAAACATTAATGTTTGTTAATAGAAATGTGAACTGCTGTTCTTGTTTTGTACAGTCATGAGTACATCTCTTTCAGTAACTGTTGGACATTACAGAAGCTGACAGTATGCCTTAGGAACTAAACTAAAATAACAAATAGTTTTCTGGAGTGTTTATGCAGAACTTCACACTCATGTCCTACTGAAATGAAACTACCCTTTGGGCTTCACTCATTAGTTTTGTGCTGTCTTTTTCTGCTTTGTCATCCTCTTAGAGGTTATTTTCTTGTCTCACATGCTTTACTCATTTATAATCGTAAAAGCATACACTTCAGGTTTTAATTCCCAGGTGTTCCTTTTATATTTTATACAGCTACTTGACTAGAACAAAGTCAAATTACAAGACAGCAGAATACTCTGAGCATAAAATTTTGCATACAATATAAATGGAGTAGAGATTTTGCCCCATGTTATTTGTAATCCAGTCATAGGTCTTTTAGTGGATCTTCACTCTCTCTTGTATTTTTCCTTGGAAGGTCTATGAGGAAGCCTTCAAGAGGAACTGTGAGAACCCAGCGTCGCAGGCGTTCCAAGTCTCCAATTCTTCATCCTCCAAAGTTTATCCACTACAGCACAAAATCACATTCCACGTGCAATCAGCTAGCACACAAGAGCCAGATCGATGCTGCAGAGGACTGCACTGGGTTTGGGATGCCAGTCCCAGAGGAAGCTTCTGCACACGAACGATGCAGTATTGCTCCCGATGTTGGCCAGAAGAAAGCTAATGTTGAGTCTGTGAGAGCTTGTGTTACACAGAAGAGAACATCAGAGAACAAACAGGAGAGCTCTCCAGCTGCCATTTCTCTAGTATCCAAAGCAAGCCTAAAGGCTAGGGAGCTTTCTGACTTCCAATCCATGGCCAAGCTGAACACAAATAAACCATGTGTCTGTGCACATAAAGCCTGTCAGTGTAAACGATGGCAAGATATGGAAGTGTACAAATTCTCTGGTTTGCAGAACACCCTCCCGTTGGCACTTGATAGAAGAACAGTTTCTGAGGATCACGCCCAGTCTTTGCCATCAAGAACTCCCTTAAGTTCTCCACGCTCTTGCTCTGAGCAAGCCAGGGCCTTTGTGGATGATGTGACTATTGAAGATCTTTCAGGATACATGGAATATTACTTGTATATTCCAAAGAAGATGTCTCACATGGCAGAAATGATGTACACCTGACAGCAACGAACACTAAAACCAGAAGAGTGGGTGATTTAAATCTGCCTTCCGTCACATTCATGTGAGATGCGACCCACTGCCTACTCACTGTGCTTGCAATAAAAACTCTTCTTTGCATCTTAGCTAATGTTCATTATTTAAGCTGGACAAACAGTTTAGCTTAAGCATCATAGTTTAAGCTTGGAACAGATAATGAAGTAAACCCAGTGTTTAGAGCATACCTGCCTATGCTTAAGTCACCTAACATTTAGGAAATTCTACTTTGTTTTCAAAGTTGTCCCATTTTGGTTTATTGGAAGAGAAATGTCTCTAGATTGCTTCGTGATCAGAGATCTTATTGTTAGAAACTCCAACTTCTTTTAAATCACTTTGATCTTAGCTTAATGGTTGTGGTTTTGGACGCTTGTGCCTCTGATTTTATTTCATAAAGGAGTGACCATCTCCTGTCCCCTTCTTGGTACTGTTACCACTCAAGGCAAATTCAGGAGACAGTCGTCTTCTTGGGTTGGAGGCATTGTTATTTCTTTGGATCTAAAGGGGCTTTATTTCTGATTGGCTGAACAGGCACCCTGTTGCTGTATCTTTGACAATATTAACGTAGTCAGATACTGTTAGGTTAACATAACATTTGGTTGCCAGGCTGCCTGATGGGAAAAGAAACTTGATGATCAGAGCAAGATTATTCCAAGAGGTTATCCTGATCTCTAGCATTGGTTAGAGGAAAATGTAAAGCAGGCATAACTTTTTGTTGAGTGTCTGATTGTCCTTAGAGACTTGTCTGCAGCAGCAGAAATACCCTGCCTTATTCAGGGGGTTGCTTCTCTGGTTAACCAAAGAAGAAATTAGATCTTCTGTTTATTTTTTATGAAGGCTAAAACAGCCTGCAGTGGTCCTAATTGCTGCACTGTATTTTCAGCTTTGTCTAGCCTGCTCTATAACACCAAATAAAACCCTTCAAGTATTAAAATCCGTAGACTTGAGTGAACAGTTGTCAGCTGCAACATAGGGAAATCTTAAGCAGTGTATTTTCTTTCCTCTCCTGTCATTTTGCTAAACCATTGTCGCTTTAGGTGACAAAATATTGGTGGAGCTTTGCATTCTTCCTGAAATTTCCTTCTTCAGAAAAAACAGCTTATCATGCTTGGTGTACATCAGCATAATATGTCTTTTATGTGTATAGCAGAGGAGCATCCCATCAAATAACACAATTTGAAGAGGAGGAGATGAGTTGTGTTAAGTTGTCTTTATGATTTGCAGTACCTGAACGATTCTCAGCTGCGAGGTCTGGAGAAGAAGCAGAGCCAGACATTTCCCTGCATATTCCTTGGTGTTACTCTTGTAGGATTTTGTAATTTCTGTAGCAGTACCTAGCATCTTAAAAAAGAGGCCTTGCAAATTCACCTGTTATGCAAGTTCTGAAGTGTCATTTACCCCTTATAGGTCCTGCTTAGGTTCTACATCTCCCTTCTATTCTGCCCTTAGCTATTTCTGTGTTCTGAATTTAGGGCAATTGTGTGGTGTCTGTTGTCTGCAATAGACTGGGCTGCAAAGTGCAGAGTAACGTTACTTCTCCATTAATTATTCTTAATTGTGGCTAACGGCTTGCAGGCAGCAGCCACAGCACCGTTGTGGGATTGAGAACACCTTTCCGTACAGTGCTGCTTCTTACCATTTCTTTTATTAGTCACCCAGACCTGTACCTGCGGGATTTAGGGCTGCAGTGTCAGGTCCTCAGTAAAGGAAGTGGATTGGAATCAGGAGATAATATTAAAAAAACAGAGTAGGAAGACATGAACTGGTGCTGACAGGGAAGGGAGGGAAGCCAGCAGTGCTGGGCCACTAGAGGCCACTCCAGGCCGGGCACAGTGGGCTGGCTGGGTGCAGGGGCTCTTGCTCAGCCTTCAGGGGAAAGTGAGGCTGCTTCTGCCAACACGAAGAAATAAGCCCAGCTCTGGATAGAGCCTTAGTGCGTGCACACTGTTAGTGCTTTCTGAAGTTTGGTTGTGTGGTTATGTTAAGACAGCAGTCAACAAAGTCTTTTTAAATGCCAGCGTCTGTGTAAGTTGTTAACATTTAAACAAAGTGTACTATCAGTTCACGACTGTTCTGTGTCATTAGGAAGAGTTGCTAAGTAAATACTTACATGGTCCTGAACTTGGCATGCTCTTAGGGCAGTTACGACATATTTGGACTGGTAAATCCTGGAACACCACGGAATAGAAGACCATGGGCAGCTGCAACTGCTGCCTTCATGCTTTCCCTTCTGTTATTACCAGGTGTTTTAAAATGCCTTGGTCTACCCAGAAACCACAAAACAAAAACCTCTGGTTTTGAGAAAACATGAATTTCTAGCCCTTCATCATGAAGCAAGAACCTTGAAAACGTGCCTGAGGAGTTTAAAAGTCTAGCTTTAAAACAAAAAAATCCAGCTTGAGCCAGTTTCAAAATCTGCCTTTTTTTATTTTTTATTTTTTTTTTTATAAAAAAGCAAGCTGTGGAGGGCTGGCTCTGCCAAACAGCACTTCTGAGCTATGTTTGCAGTCCCTTACGAAAGTGCCCATTCCATCCTGTGGCTGAATAAAAGTGAAACCTTTTGTAGTGATCTTTATAGTGGCTGGTTGGTCCTTCTCACCTGTGCCTGCAGATGCTGTATGAACATGCTTTAACTTGTCTTGCAGCTCTATGTTGCATATTTTTTTCTATACCTCTTCTTCGCAGAAACACCCATGAGGAGGTTGTCCAACTTGTAAAACTGTTTTATGTGAGTCTGAAACTCACTGTTGTCTGTGGTGGTGGTGGCTTTGCCCCAGAGCTTGATGTGGGTCTTGGGAACTCGTCTTGAAGGACAATGCACAGCTGATGGCACGGCCTCACCTCACAGCCCTTGCAGCAGCTTGTGGTCAGTAAGGGGAAAGACGTGGACCCATAGACGTCGCTTGAGGAGCGACTGAGGGAGCTGGGGTTGATTAGCCTGGAGGAGGCTCAGGGGAGACCTTATTGCTCTCTACAACTACCTAAAGGGACGTTGTAGTGAGGCAGGAGTTGGACTCTTCTCTCAGGCAACCAGTGACAGAACGAGAGGACACGGTCTCAAGCTTCGCCAGGGGAGGTTTAGGATTGACATTAGGAAGGAATTCTTCACTGAGAAGGTAATTGTTCATTGGAATGCGTTGCCTAGGGAGGTGGTTGAGTCACCATCCCTGGAGGTGTTCAAAGAGAATTTGAATGAGGCACTTAGTGCCATGGTGTAGTTGACAAGTAGGAGTAGGTGTAGGTGTGGGGTCATAGGTTGGACTTGATGATCTCAAAGGTCTTTTCCAACCTTACGATACTATGATACTATGAGAATTATTTAGGTTGGAAAAGTCCTCTAGGATCACCCAGTCTAACCGTCAGCCCAATACCACCGTGCCTGCTAAACCATGTCACAAAGTGCCATGTCTACATGCTTTTTGAATTCCTCCAGGGATGGTGACTCCACCACTGCCCTGGGCAGCCCGTTCCAATGCTTCACCACTCTTTCAGTAAAGAAGTTTTTTCTAACAGTCAATCTACCTCCCCTGGCACAACTCGAGGCCATTTCCTCTCATTCTATTGCTTGTTACTTGGGAGATGAGACCAGCACTCGCCTCACTACAAGTCATCTCTTCATGGTCTCACTGTAACAATGTCTTTGGGAGATGGGACAGGTGTGGCTGGAAGAAAAGAGGGCTTGGATTAGCCTGTTACCCTGGAGTTTCATTCCTTGTCCTCTCTACCATTTATTTGATGACATGAATTGTTTTTCTAAGCAGCTCTTGTGTTGCTGCTCTCGGTGTGTCTGCACTGTCCCAAGGGCAGGGTCTCACCTTTCTTTTTCAAACACAGCGAGACTAAATTATGCTGCCAGCTGCTAAACAGAAGATTTTAGTGAGGAGTTGCTTGGGAGAAGGAGGAATGACTCTGGGTTGCTACCCTAAAGCATCCCTGGGAAGTCACTTTAGCAGGACAGGTTGCTCCACAGCCCTTAGGTTAGCGGGGTGTGCACTGTTACAGGGCTCCAACTCAGCCCCCTGGGAAGGTGGTGGGAGCGAACCCTCTCCAAGGGGGTCCCCGAAGGCTCATCCCTCGGGGGTCCAGCACATCCCTGCGGGATCTGGGGGGGCGGGACACGGTTCCTCTCCCGGAGCAGGCGGAGGGAGCAACGTGCCCCCTTCCCAGACTCTATTTTAAGCAGACATTTACTTTCCCAGCCTCTTCTCCGCCTGGATCCCTGCCCGGGGCCGGGAGGGGAGGTGTGGAGGGGGGGTTGTGCCTCTTCCCTCCTTCATAAAAGGGCCCCGAGGCGGAGGCTGGGCTCCGAGGGGTTATTTTTGGGAGCAGCTCCTGGGATGCGATGGCCTTGTTAGGGCAGCGCTGACCTTTCTTCTGCCGGCGGGGGAGGAGAGCGGGGCGGGTGGCTCAGACGGGTTCCTGGGGCTCGGCTCGGCTCGGCTCGGCTCCCTCCTCCCGTTCCCCGGCCCCTCGGCAGGAGAAGCCGCTCCCGGTGCCCATCCCGGCTCCGTTGGGGATGCAGCATCCGCCCCGGGGAGAGCTGGGGGGCACCGGGGGGCACCATGAGCGGCGGCAGGTTCGATTTCGATGACGGAGGTGCCTATTGCGGGGGCTGGGAAGGGGGCAAAGCCCACGGGCATGGCATTTGCACCGGCCCCAAGGGCCAGGGCGAGTACTCGGGCTCCTGGAACTACGGCTTCGAAGTGGTGGGCATATACACGTGGCCCAGTGGCAACACCTACGAAGGCTACTGGTCCCAAGGCAAGAGGCACGGGCTAGGAATCGAGACCAAAGGACGGTGGGTTTACAGGGGCGAGTGGACCCATGGCTTTAAGGGGCGGTATGGCGCGAGGCAGAGCATGAGCAGTGGAGCCAAGTATGAAGGTACCTGGAATAACGGCTTGCAGGATGGCTACGGCACCGAGACGTACGCAGATGGAGGTAAGGGTGGCTCAGGTGGGAGGGCGATGGGCAGCATGATACCCAGCCTGCGATGGCAGAGGCTGCGTGTTGTCCCCGCTGATGGGATGACATGATCCTGTCCCCACTAGTGAGATCCAGGCAGGTACAGTGGTCTACAAAGAGCTATTGGAGAGCTTCAGTCAAGAAACAAGGTCTGGGGTGCAACTGCCTCATAAATGCCTGCGCGTGCCCTGATCCCTGCTGTTGCGCGCAGCGTGTGCCACTTGTTGCCGACACGAGGGAGGAGCAGCAGGAGCATTGCTCTCAACACCTTTCCCTCGGGAGCTGCTCTCCAGTGTCCACATCCCTAGTTAACACCAACCAACTTGGGCTTGTGTAGCCTGTGGCTCCTGGTTCCCCTTGGACTGGTTATTGTGGTTCAGCGCTGAACCAGACCAGAAACTCCTCGCTGGTGCGTGACCACAGCGAGCATTCACTTGCTGTCTGGGCAGTGAGTTGTCAATGTTTTCACGTCGGATATAAACCGCCCACAGCATTGTAGCACTCTTTGACTATGTATTAAACTGCTTGCGTGCTGCTGACAGGCTGCCTGGACATCTGCTTTGCTGAACCATTTTGGTTGAGTTCATGTAAGCTGTTTAGAATACATAGACACACGCCTTTCCCTAAAATAAATCCCTTTGATTACTCGGAAGCTCTCAACCCCTGATAGTACACACACGTGTACTGCATAGCCAGATATTTATTGTGCTCTGTAAATGCTCAGTCTAATTGTGTTCTTGCATTAGTGGCAATTTTGGGGATAGAAACACTGCAAGAATCTCTGTGCAAGTAATTCTGTAGCTCTTCAGTACTGTAATGTTCCAGGCTGCCATATTAAGGATAGCTAAATAGAGAGGGTGATTTGAAACAAATACTCTTCAAAATAGGAATCAAAATTGCATCTATATTTGTCTAGGACAGGCAATGGAGTTAGTTTGTAAAGAAAAACAACGTTATAAATCTTCAGAATGAAATTAGAAAAATGGACTCTTTCAAGACTGGCTGTCAGGGTTGTGCTGTTATATATATATTTCTCAATGAGTTGCCTAGGTTCACAGCTAACTTTAAACCTGGGAATACAGTCTTGAAGTTGACTGACTTTGTTCAAGCCGTTAAGGTTGTAGGTACAGATATGAACTGATCTATCCCTCCAGTTTCTCATATTTCTCCCCCCTCTGCCTGTGGCCGCAGAACAGTTAAACACTGAGCTGTGCATCTTGCACTTTGGCAGCAGGAGTTCAGGCTAACACCCCCCTGTGCACTCATGCATTGCAAAACTTCACGTGTGGCTGTCAGAGATGTAGGTTATGTGTAAGGTGTGCTCTGACGAGTAACAAGCAGCGATCAGGTAACTGTTGGCCATGGCTGCTGTTTGTACTTTCATCAGGAGATTGAGAAGTCTCCTATAAATTTGCATAGCTGCTTCCTAAAATGCAACATCTTCTAAGAGTGCGGGGCTACTGGATATCAAGATAATGTTGCAGAGGATTTAGAGAGGCAAAACTTGATGCAGGAGCCTGAATTTGGTTGGATCTTGGACTGAAATCTTGAGACAGAAGAGGAGGAAAGATGAGTCAAGATTTTCTCCTGTAAGGATATATGAGATATCGCTTCTGTCAGCGTAGTGCTCCTGGGGTGTTGTCCTGTACTCAGGAATGTGCCGTCTGTGTGATCCCTGGTGCCACCCGAGGTTGACAGTTTAGCCCTGATCTGTGAGGATGAGCCCTGCCAAAGCCACCCTGGGCAGCACTGAGCCCTGGGACCTGGCAGGACCCAGCTCACGAGGGCTGCACCGCAGCACCCAGCAGCTGCTCCTTGCATTGGGCCATCACGTCCTGGCTGGCCTGAGTCATTCATTCAACACAAGAGCTTCTCTGATGGTATGAGAATGTGTAGAAAGCTGCATGCGAAGCCAAGATATGGATTGCCAGCCAGCTTCACGTGTGCAGGACAGGGGCAGAATGGTCTTACTGACTTGCAGGACCTGCCCCTGTTTTGTATCCTCACCTGTACCCAGTAACCATCTGCAAGATCAAGATGTGGCCAGGCTGCTAATTGGACTTAATAGTTGAATTTGAGGTTGCCAAGATAAACATCTGGAAAGGCTTTGGAAATCTGCCATCCCTCAAGTAGGGGACATGATTCCCAAGCCCCTTGGAAGCCAGCCGCGTTGAGGAAGAGGGCTCTGGGAACCTGCAGCTCTTGCCAGGTCATTAGAAGCTTTAGGTCATGGCTAGGCTGCTTGCAGATTTCAGAGGATGTAGCTGATTCTAATGTTTTAAAATAGACTTTAAACTGACTTTATACACACACACACGCACATAATAACTTGATACGTTAAAATATACTTAGAAATCACAGATGCCCTATAAGTATATTTTATCTTGTGGCTGGCTGAGGTTGGTGGCTAAATAAAGCCCAAATCTGCTGTGAAGATCAATTATAGATCTTTGGTATCTAATAAGAAGTAAGTTCACGGTATGGTTTAGCCTAGGCACTGTGAGGGTTGTTTGCTTTTTCTCTCCCATTTCTCGCCCATTTTTGTGAAAACTGTGGGAGACTGATGGCTTAAAGAGCTCGCCTTCTGTAGTGTTGATTGAAATCAGCCAAAGGGTTCAGAGCTCATGGTGCAACCAGGCAGGGAAAGTCACATTGTGATGTATGTCCTTACTGAATATCCAATCTGAATATACACGTGTGTCTCCTGCTGTCACCAAGAAAGAGCTCAGAGCCCTTTACAGGGGCAGGATGCGCTTGCTACAGCAGAAGGTGATTGGGGTTGTTGAAGGCATAGCATGAAGGAACTCATAATCTTACAACCAAAGCGATGAGTAAACACGTAGTTATTTGGCTCCCACCTGTGAGATTTTTCTCTTCTGTAAGGAAGTCCTCAGTTTTGAGATGCTTTTGTGCTTTTGATTCCGAGTGCTTGACCCAGTCATATCTCACTGTAGAAAAATATCTCGTAGCTAATGTGGAATCATGCAGCGTACGCAGGATCTGAGCCCCAAACCAGGCTTTGCTATAAAATAACAGTATGGATCTATCTATCTGGGGGGATGCTGACCACCTGCAATTGAAGCAGCCTAAAAACAACTTAGTTTTGACTCTGCAATTTGTTCTCTAGGGCACTAACAGAAACCTGTGGTGTCACTTAATTGCGTGTGGAAACCATTAGACCATTCAGTGATCATGAGACCACAAGAACAGGGGAAAAGAAATGCAGAATGTGCTTTGGTAAGAGAGGTGAAACAGGGTGATATGGATCAGTGCCAGCTCTTTGGGTGCTGGGGACAGGGAAAGCCTGGTGGAAAAGGGCCTGGACTGGGGCAGGAGGAGCAGCATCCATGGAACTGCGTCTGGGGAGGCAGGAACAGGCTTTGGGCCAGCTGAAATAGTGATGGTCTGTGTCTGCTGCCTCTCCAGCAAAGCTCCTGTGTGGCTGAATTTGACCCACAAATTAATGCTGTGATTTCTTTTTTCTTCTCTCTGCTTTTTTTTCCCCTGCTTTTCTTTTCCAACAGAAATGATCAGGTAATACAGAAGCACTAGATTTTCACTGTCCTGTCTCACGCATGATGCTGTGCATTGAGCTAATGTCCCTGCTCCGTTACACTGTCCTCGTAACACTTCTGTTGTCACAGTATCCGGGTCACGGCGGATCGTAGGGCAGTGGTATGATTTGAGTGATTTGCATTATTTACCTGCTTGATTGTATTATTTACATTCTTTGCTGACTATACTGGAGCTCAGAGGTGGACTGGGAAGGGGAGATGTGGCATTGCTGACAGCGGGATCTCACTGCGCGGCTGGGTGTGCACCAGGAGCTTTTGACTTTGATGCAGTTGGGCATTGTCCCATCCTGCTACCAGGGCTAAACAGGGGGTGCTATCACCCCATCTGTGGAGAGTTTGTGTCTTTAGAGGTGAAGGCTATAGGGATTCTGTTTTCATCAACCCCACAATTTAATCCTTTCCATCCTTTGAAGATACCCAGAAAGGGCCACCTCCCTACCTTGCTCAGGGATGAACTGAAGTGATGAACCATCTACCTGGGAGCTGCAGAGGAACCTTTGAATTCCATGAGGTTCCTCTCCAGCCTGTCCAGGTCTTTCTGAGTCACAGCACAGCCTTTGACATGTTGATATTTGGGAGGTAGCAGTGGCTCAGGGATGTGTAGCCCTGCTGAGTGACTGCCCACAGTGCAGAAGGGGTTTTCATAGCCACACTCTCTCTTGAACTGGCCACACTGGTACGTGTTGGTGAGCCAGGGGTTGGCTCCACTCAAACCTTGTGTGCCCTGACGCATGGCTGCTGGCGCATCCAGCCACTGTCAGCAGCCTCTAGCTGAACTCCAGGGATGGTTTATGGCTCTGCACTGTCACAAAGCTTCAGTCGGGCTCTGAATCATAACATGACAGGGCCACGGCAGAGCCTGCTCACCGCTCTGTTAGTTGGGCAGCTCGGTGTGTTGGTGCCCTCCATTAAGCCAGGCAGGGTTGTAAGGTTTGGTCACACCATGCACCAGAGGGACAACGTTGCTTGTGCCATATGGGCTGCAATCAGTCAGCCAAAGCCAGGCCAAAGAGCTGGTGTGAAACCTTATGTTGAGGGCAGACACTTGTGCCCCCAAGAAATGACACCCCAGTCTCTGCTCCCTGGTGACCCTCTGTGCCACGTGGCTTTTCCCATGCAGGTGGCCCTGGTGACTCTTGGGAGAACAGAGGGAGTCAGGGCCTTGCAGGAGCGCAGCGGCTGCTCTGACCTGGCCCCAGAGGAGCAGCTGAGTCCCCTAAACCTGTGAGACTTTTCCAGAGTTCCTCTTCCAGGGGGTTAACACAGCAGCACTATTGGCTGCATCCTGCCAGGCTGTTCTGTCCTCAGAGATCTCCAATGTCACCCTGATCGTGTGTCAGCCCTGCTTGCTGGCTGGGCAGGCGGGGATGGAGCAGCGACCACCAGAATTCAGTGGGGAGGGACATGGGGGCAGTGTGAGGGTCTCCATAACTTCATTTTGTGCCAGGAAAACTTTTCACCTTTTTATGGAGAGGGATTTGGGAGCATGGTGAGAAAAATGCCCAGATACCTGGGCATCCCCAGCAGTGGTCCCTGGCTCCCTGCTCATGCCTTGACTCCAAACCCATGCTGCTCACCTTACTTTCCCTAACGGAGATTCAGGCTCTGCCAAGAAGCTGGAGAATGACTTTTTGCTCTGGCAAAGACCTCCCTGTGCCTGGCCAGGCTGCAGATGCTCTGCACTACCTGAACCCTTATTATTTTTGGTAGAGAAGACCAAATATTTGCAGGGAGCTGGTGGGGGGCAGCTCATCCTGAGGCAGCAGCTGCTGCCCGCTCGGACACTTCTTGTCTTTCCTGGCCCCTGGTGCTGTAAGTTAACACCCCACAGGCAGGTCCAAAGAGGATTTCAACGAAACCTGAAGCTTGGGAGGAGAGATTATGCTGCAGAAAGTGGCCTGGGAGACTGTAAAATATGCACTCCCACAATCGCCAAAGAAGGAACTGGATTTGCTCCCTGGGGAGCAGGGTCATCCCTGGTCTCAGTAACGGCATCTGAGAGGGGAGATGAATGCCTTGAAGACAGATCACCCCCTTCTCTCTCAGCCTGGCCCTTCTGAGCCTCCCACCCTGGGAGTGATTGCTCTCCCAAAATTCAGTGCCTCATGGCAGTCACTGCTTAATGAAAGCCAAGTTTAGGACAGATGTCTGTGAAAATGCTCACAGCAGAGCTGGCCCTTCACTTGCATAAAGCAGCGTGCAAGAGAGTAGAGGAATGGTGTGGCCTTTCCAAGGGTGTTTGTGCACACTCAGCACCTCTTCTGCTTGTGTCCCTGCACCCCAGGAAGGAGGGCTGCCAGCGACCTCTGCCCCACAAGGTGCTGGTTTGGGGTGAAATGGCCCATTCCAGGTCCTGTAAGGCTGGGAGCAGAGCTGAATGCTGCTTTTGTTTTGGGTGGTTTGCAGGTTTCTGAGGCAACCAAATCTACAGAGCAAGGAGAGCTCCCTCCCACCAGACCAGGCTGCTCAAGACCCCATGCAACCTGGCCTTGAACATGAGGCAGCCACAGCTTCCCTGGGCAGCCAGTTCCAGGGCCTCATCACACTCATCATGAAGAATTTCTTCGTAATGTCTACATCTGCTCTAGGGCAGCACTACCCTGCAGCCTTCCTTTTGCTGGCTCACCCAGGAGCAAGCTGCCTTTTCACACTGTCCGTCTTCTCTCCCACAGGCACGTACCAGGGCCAGTTCACCAACGGCATGCGGCACGGCTATGGAGTGCGGCAGAGCGTGCCCTACGGCATGGCCTCCGTGGTCCGCTCCCCGCTGCGCACCTCCCTCTCCTCCCTGCGCAGCGAGCACAGCAATGGCACCCTGCCCCAGCAGGACTCCCCTGCTGCCAACCCCGAGAGCCTGCCCCTCTCGCCCACCATCACCCGCGGCGGCTTCGCCCTCAGCCTCTACGCGGAGGCGGAGGCCGGCAAGCCCAAGAGAGGGGGGCTCTTCCGCAGGGGCTCCTTGCTGGGGAAGCTGAAGAAGTCCGAGTCCAAGTCATCCCTGGCCAGCCAGAAGAGCCGCGTCAGCTTCCTCAAAAGTGAGAGCGGGATCAGCTCAGCTGCCAGTGATGCCACCTCCACCGTCAGCCTGGGTGAGGGTGCCGAGGGCGAGGAGTATCCCCCGTTCGAGTCTGACATCGATGCCACCACCACAGAGACCTACATGGGCGAGTGGAAGAATGACAAGCGCGCCGGCTTTGGTGTCAGCGAGCGCTCCAGTGGGCTGAAGTACGAGGGCGAGTGGCTGGACAACCTGCGGCACGGCTATGGCTGTACCACACTGCCTGATGGCAAGAAAGAGGAGGGCAAATACCGCCACAACGTCCTCGTCAAGGGCATGAAGAAGCGTGTGATACCTCTCAAGAGTGCCAAGATCCGGCAGAAGGTGGACAGGAGCGTGGAGGGGGCTCAGAGGGCTGCAGCCATTGCCCGGCAGAAGTCAGAGATTGCAGCATCCAGGTAGGTGCTCAGGGCTCCAAAGAGCAGGTCTGTATGGTGGTGGTGCTCCACATGCCACGTGTCCCTCTGGAGCCTCTCTGCATGCCTCATCGCTGCACACTGGTGCTGCGGGCAAACGCAGCTTCTGGCAAATTCTATTTAATTCTTTTTACCAAATGCTGGCAGAGTGGGTCTGAGGGCTCCTGTGGCAGCTCGGGGGAGCTTGGGGCCGCTCCTCCCTCTCACCCCCTCTCCTGTCCATCTGCAGCCCTGATCCAGGAGAGCGCCAGTACCCAGCAGGGATGCTCAGCAGGATGGGGAGCACCCTGGTGCTGTACCAGGCTGCTGGAGTCACTGCTTGTCATTGATGGGGCAGGGTGACAAATAGTGGGGTTTGACTGTGGTGAATCCAGCAGGCTCATAGGCAGCCAGCGGGTTGTGTCCTTGACAAATTCGGTCTGCAGCAGAGTGAGGCTCAGCCTCAGAGACCCCAGGTGTGGCACTGTGGGAAGTTTATGGGATGCGTTATAGTTGCCTAATTTTAACAGCTGAGCATAATGGGCTCTCTGGGACAAACGCTGCTGTGATGTGGTGCTGCGGGCTGGGAGGCAGAACGTATGATGGGTACCAAACTGAGGAGAGGGTTGCCTTGGAGAGCCCCATCTGCACCCTGAGACCCAGCTGGCCAGGTTTTGAGTGAGTGTTTCTGCCATGAGGAAGGTGGTGACCAGAGTGAGGACGGATGGCTGAGCCCATAGTGGATGGCTGTGCCCGATCTCATGGCACACAGCCTGACTCTGTGGCTTGCAGTGCTTTAGGATGCCAGGAAAGGAGGAATCGGGGGGCTAAGCTGGGTTTGTCCCCTTTTGCCCCCCCAGGTTGTCCTGGCTGGACCCCAGAGGTGGGCAGGGGGCTGTGGCAGCCAGCAGCTAGTGAGTGGCAGCGTGCCTGGTGTTGCGTGCTGCAGGGACAGGCAAGAGAGGAGCGTGCGAGGGGCTGCTGTGAGCTCGTGGCAGCTCCCATTACACTGGTGTCCCTTGTGCTGGCACACACACGGGCATCTCTGCACACTCCATTGCCCCAACACTGCCTGGTACATTGGGACCATTCAAGTGGGGTCCTTTCAGAATTAACTGCATTAGAAATGAGCAGGAGAGGAAAGTGCTAATTGCTCCTTCTTCCCTGCTGGGGCAGAGGATGGAGGAGTTAAAAGAGAAGCTCTGGATTCTGCCCAGGAAGGGCAGGGGAAACCCTCCTTCTGCTTGCATCCCTACCTGCATCTGAGCTGTGCCAGCAGCACATTCCTCCTCCTCCTATAGCGTTCCTGCCACTCTCAAAGCTGGTCTGGCTGAGACCTGATATCATCAGGCAGAGTCGGAGCCTTCGTTCCTCTCCTCTTCCTCAGGGAGAAGTGGTTGTGACAGACCTCAAAGATTCGCCTTGCCTCTCCATCAAAACCTTGCCCCACACAGGCTTTGGTCAGCTGCTGGGCAGTGGATGGGACTCCAGGGTCATCCTGTCTCACTCCTTTTTAGTGCTGTTTAATTACCAAAGTTACTTCATTACTAAGCAGAGATGCAAAATGGTGCTGGCGAGGGCACCTATTCTCAAACCCCATCCTTCCCCTCCAAGAAACCCCAGCTCTACTCTCCCAGTGGCTGTTTCGGCTCCAAAGTTTTGCAGGAGTATGATTAATTTTTTTAGCAAAATCTAGTTACCTCAGAGACCAGCAGGGAAAAACTGGCAGGATTGCAAGTGAAACTCCATGCAGGGCCAGCTGGGATAAAAATAACAGGCTGGGGCAGCGTGGGGCCTCTGGATCCTCCCAGCAGGGCAGGCTCAGCCCGGCACTGGCTTCACTGTACTCGGGAAAAGCGTGTGGCTGTGGCGTTGGGCACCCGTAAGTAAGGAGGCTGGAGCTGTAGAAGCTGCTACTCAAGAGCTCGGCTGGTTTACACAAACCTCTTTTTATTGTACACTATTTACGCTTTGGATCAAAAGCGACTCTGCAGTGTTTTCCATCAGAGGCTGGAACGTGCCTGCTGCCCTGGCCAGGGACTGCATCCCTCCCCAGTGTGGCTAGGGAATAATTTCCTATTAAGGAAACCTCAGAGCTAGGGGAAATAAGGTGTTAAAGCCGTTTTCCTGCGGGAGTCCTCTCCTCACAAACCCTGGGCAGAGAACTCTACTTTCTCCAGCAGTGCGATGCCCCTGCTCTCCTTCCTTGTGGTGCTGCCCACAGCTGAGCTGGACCCGCTGCAGAGAAGAATTCGGGCTCCTCCATCCTTTAAACTGTAATCACAATTTCCATCGGCATTTATTCCTGGCGTACGCTGCTCTGGGCAGAGCCACTCTCTCCACCCGCTGTCTTTTACAAATCTGACTCATGCTCTCCTTCCCCCTCCTTTCGGCTCAGCTTTGGGGTCGAGAGTCAAAATAGACAGTTTTCCCTCGGCAGGGTCCTTGGATTAAATCTCATCTTTGCCACCAGCTTTCTCTTTGGCCTTGAACCTTACCTCAGTTTCCACATCCAGGACACAGAGTAATTTCAGACACATTGTGAAAATTGTTGTGGTTTATAAAAGGACTGGACTGTTGTTAGCGTTGCCCTGGCTCCTAACTGCGAGGTGGAGTTTTCTACATGGAACATTTACATTTCTCCTGGGATGGCAGTGTGTACCTCACCCAAAGAAAAGTCTTTGAGGCTACCCGCATCCTTTTTGAGAGGAGGGTGTGACAAATCTGCATGCAAGATGATTGCTAGGATCTAATTAGCAGGATGCAGCAGCTCTGCAGACACCTGACTACCCCCACATACCTGTGCTGTTGTACAAGGATGATTGAGTCTCATTTGCTTCTGGCACCCCGGGGAGCCCCTTGTGGAGCTGAACTACAGTCACATCCAGCCTTCCACTGCCTGGGGGCAAAATGTCAAGAGAAGACCAGATTTTATTCTTTTGTACCATAAAAGGCTCTTCAGGGATAGAAATCCTGAGGAAAACAAACCCAAGTGCTGGAAGCTGCCTCGGCCAGTTGCGCTGCAGGAATCCCAGGCACGCACCCAGGCTCTAGGGCTGTGCAGGCAGGAGGCAGCGTGGCAGTGCCCCTAGCTGGGATGTCTCCTGCAGAGGTGGGCAGGAGAGCAGTGGTGGTTGGGAATGATGACCAGCCACAGTCAGCTGGGTTGGGGCATTTGAGGAATGGGGCTGCGTTGCAGGTCCTGTCCCTCCTGCCAGCTCGGTTTGGGTGTTCAGGCCAGCACTGTGGGCAGTGCCAGGTGTTGCCTACCCCAATGCATGTCCTGCCCGAGCGGTGCTGCCCTGGCATCTTCAGCTCCCTCCTGGGTTGGCAGTCCTGCTGCTTTCCCTATTGTGCAAGCAGCTGAGAACAGAGCTGGCATTGCCTCCCCACTGGTTCAGGGAACAGCGATTTTTTAAAAAATTCTTTTAAAAATTATTTTAGAGAAAATCATTTGCCACGGGGGCACATTGTCCTGAACTGCCCATCTATCCTAGTTTTCATCTAAACTAAGACCTGAAACTATAACACCATCCCAGCTCAGCCAGCTGCCCTCTTTCCCCGGGTCAAGGCCCCAGACCCGGGCTGTGTCTGTTGGCAGTTCTGGGGATCAGCTAATGGGATGGAGCTAATGGAAGCTGAAATATCCTTCCCAGACTGTGGTCAAGTGGGAGAAAAGTCATCTTGGAGTGCAGCTTTACTCCTGACCAGGAGAAACCACACGTGGACATGGGGGTGAACACGCACCATGTGTTATTCATTAGCAGTGCCGTGCACTGCTGGTGGCCCAGGACTTCCCTTGCTGTGGTCCCAAGTGATTCACATCAGCGCTGGAACATGATTGTTCCCACTGTACCAGGTGAAGGCACCTGCCACGTCCCTCCAGCCTTCCCCTTTCCTAACCTCTATCCCAGCTGGAGGCTCCTTCCAAAATATGTTGGGGTGGGCGGGAGAGGCAGTGAGATCCTGGGATTGCAGCCGGGGTGTCATCTCCCCAGTGCTTCAGCAGAGAAGCTGGCTTGAGGACAGCCAGCAGGTCTGTCCCCGATGGGGAGGGGACAGCCAGCACCAAGCCATGAGCGAGCAAGTTACAAGCTATCCTCAGGTGTGTGATGGCTTCTCTGGAGTTTTCTGGGCATATGGGTTGGTGCTGAACAGAGTGCTCTGCACCTGTGGGTGCTCAGGGAGGAGCAGCTGCCTGTGTGGTGCACTCGCCTGTCGTGGAGGGAAGATGGATGGTCCCACTGAAGGCAGGCGGGTGTGTAGAAGTGGTCAACTTTCATCTCTTCAGAAGAGATTAAAATAAAATAAGAAGCAAGGGGAAGGGCAGGACTGGCTGCAGAGGGAACCTTTGACTTTTTGAAAGCTATGTGCTCAGTAGCTGGGCAGTTCATTCAGGGGATTTCCTGCTCACTGGTGCTTTCAAGGGACAAAATGAGTGTAACTACTGCAAATCTCACCTCCATTGCACTACAACAGCCATGCTCTGCCTCTGCGCGAGAGTGTGCTTCCTGGTGACTTGGACAAAAATCAATGGAGGGACTTGGCCATGCATCCTGCAAGGCACGGGGCTGGCCATGCTCTGAGATCATTGGACAGGCATACGTCCTGTAATCAACACCTCGGAAAAATCTGCCAGCTGTCCCGAGATCAACAGGAAAGCATGATAATAGAGGCAATAATGGCTGTGCTTCACCTGGTTGTCTTCAGACTCTGATCCTGAGGCCCAAGTGCAGCCGGGGTGTTTTATGCCTGCAGAGTACAGCTGAAAATTTTTGATTTCTTTTTGATTTTAATAAAGTTTCCATAGCCATAGAGGTCCTGTAATACTGCTGCTTGGATACATAGGTAAGAATTTCTAAACTGCATTCTGAAATGTTAGGCTTTAATTCCTGTCAGTGTAGGATTTACTCATCACGGTGAGCATGGGCTGCGTTAGAGCACTGCAGAGCTGTGGTGAGTGTTTGGTGTCAGAAACCACATCAGTGCAGCTTCCCCAGCAGCAACATGTGGGCATCGTTCACAGTGTGAGCTGTTGCCTGGTTTTGAAGCTTCAGTTGTTTTTCTGCCCATATCCATGTCTTTGGGACACAGCCCTCCGTTCAAATAACACGAGTTCTTGACGGCTGCCGTATCGCTTTCCGAACCTCCCCTGCCCGGCCACATTCCCGGCAGCGCTGCTGCTGTCTCCCTGCGCTCAGCGTTTCCAGCCTGCGTGGCCAGACAGCAGCGAGCGTCTCCTCGGGGAATGCGGGTGTATGGTGCAAATGACGTCCTGAAATCACTGGAGTCAGCAGAGCCTCCTGACTAAATAAGGGCAGGCAGAGCAGGGCTTTATCAGCGCTGCCCGAGTGCGACAGCTGAGAGCCAAGGCCCGCGGCAGCCCACGCCGCTGGAGCTCGGCTGTGTGCTTACACCAATAAGGTGCTTTATTTGGCACGACTCTGCCCTGGCAAGACATCCTGCCCTGCCTCCCCAGAGCTCTCGTCAGTTTGTGCTGCTGGTAGGGGAGGTGGGCAACCAAGATGACGTCTTTCCAATGCACCTCTTTGGTGGGGCAAGATGTGTGTCCAGGGCAGAGCTGGGTTGGTGGTCACGATGGTCTTGGCTGTCCTGGGGGTGACCATGCAGCTCAGCTTTCCTTAGGCCAGTTCACACTTGGGATTTTGAGGTCTGTCGAACCCTGTTTCTCAGACTTGGAGTTTGCTCTGAAAGAGTTTCAGGACTTTTTAAAATAACTTTTGCTTTCTGCTTTCCTTGGGCTTTTAGTCAATAGGTGTTCCCAGAGCCTTAGGTTTGAGGCTGGAGACTGGAATGCTCACAGCCACCCTGCTAGAGCGGGCAGCAGTGGTTCAGCGTGGTCCCTGCCAGGCAGACTCCCCTCTAGGGAGAGCGGCTGATCCTCCTCTGCTGCCCCTGCTTCTCTGTCTCGTTGCTCCAGGGCTGCGCACTGCCATGTGATGGATGGGTGTGTAACGAGGAGGCAGCAATGGGCAGATGGGCAGAGCTTGTCCTGGCCCCAGGGTGGGATTCTGGCTGGGATTCACCTCTTGAGTAGGAGCTGCCAGGGAGAGGCATGGGAGTTGGGAGCAGCATTTCTACAGCTGTTGGGTCAGACGCCAAGGATGCTACAGCCTCAGGAGGTGTAAAAGATAGGTGGGTTACAGGTCAACGGGGGGGCAGGACTGCCCCATCTTCATTAAAATCCCTTCCCAGGCTCCTTCCAAGGTGCAGTGGGAGGCTCACACCAAGCAAGATGCAGCCACACCTGGAGGTGGTCAAGCAGGGGGATCCAAGGTCAGATCCTTGATGGTGAGGTGTTCTGGCTGCCTCACAGCTCCCGTGGTAGGAATGAACATCTTGCCACTTCCCCAGGCAGGGCTTGGAGTGCACGTGGGTGGGAATAAATGAGGTAGCCACCAACTTCTTCCATAGCTGGGTGCCAGGACATTGGTGCCAGGACACAGCGGTGAGGGGATGCTCCTTGGTTGTCCTCTCCTAGCAAAGAGGTTTCTCACAGAGCTCAGTCTGTTTTTAAAAAGGTCGGTCTTGTTTAATTCACTCTTGGTTAGTAGAAACCAGGTTGCTGACATCTTCTTCCACACCAGCCAAAGCCTGGGGCTGGGACTCTCCCCTTTTCTGCTCAGTGCTAGTGCCACAAGTGCTCTCTCCTTCCCATGAAACAGGGTGAATAAAGGCCTTTTCCTCTTGCAGCTCCTGAGCAGGCGTGGCCTCCTCCATGTGGCTTATCATCACAAACTGAGGTCAGTGTCCAGGATAACCACCTGTGGTTGGGAGGGTAACCAGCCTGGCCCACGCCACCACAGCCAGGACCACTTTAGCTCAGGTTTCCCTTAAAGCTCTTGGAGCCAGAACATCCCCAGCTGCCTTGTGCCATGGTATTATGATGTCACCGCATGGGGTTTTGTTAGGAAGAACAATTCCATCCGAGCCTCCCCACGTCCTGGATCAGGAGCTTGGGGACTTCATATCGCTTGTGTCTTGGAGATGGGGACACCCGGCTCCTGTCCCAGAGCCAGGGCTTTGTCTTTACAGCCTTGTGATTGTGACTGAACAGGGCTGGTTTGGGCTTGGTTGAGCTGGGTTTTTTTGAGATTTGCTGCCCTAAAGCAGCCGTCTCCAGCTCTGGAGAAGTACTACCTGTTTCAAACTGCTGCCTCACCTTTGTATTGCTCTCCTCATCCCAGCCCAAAAGGCCCTTGGGCTTGCCCCTGCCTCTCGCTCACCCTTGTTGTGCTGGGCAGGGAACCGGCTCACAGTTCGGGTGAGCCCCTCTCCATATCTGGCCCTGCCTGGCCATGGGGACAGTGATTGGGACCCAGGATTTGGGACTTGCGCCAGGATCAAACACCTGTCCCAACTATGGGACCCCCACAATGGGTGCCGTCATGTGTGGGGCTCTGTGGCCGCAGGGTTTGTTGCCATGGAACAAGTGATGGCGTGGTGCCTTCATTGCTTTCTTTCAGCCCTTTCCTGGAATGGCCTCATCCCAGCCCAGGCTGGCTGCAGCTCCAGCACTGACACATTCTTGGTCCACTGTGTGTGTTACGCTGAGATGCGTTTTGACTCCAGACGAGGACACACACAGCTTTATCTGTTTTCCACCAGTCTTGCATGAATTTCCTTAAGCACTTTTATGCCCTATTAGGGTAACAGGGAGCGTGCACTTTCAGTAGCATCAAGGAGAAAACATCTGCTGGGCAGCAAACTGCTTGCTCCACACCTTCCTGGGTCTTTGGAGTTGAAGCAAGCAGGGCTGTGGCTTGCAGGGACCCTCAAGAGCAGTAGAGTCGGGATGTCAGGACATCAGCCCCGGAGATGAATGTGACACAGATAGCTGGCCAGACAGGGAAAGTGGGATTAATAGGCTGTTCATCCTGACCTTGTGGGAACTCCTTATCTCAACAGCTTACAAACACAGAAAGGCAAAAATGAAGTGTGACTTTAATCTGTAAAATGACTGTGGAAAATGGTAGCCTCTTGTTCAATTGATCTGCTGCTGCGTGGAGCAGGAAGATTTTTGACTCCCGTCCAAGTGCTTGAAATCATCCGGCAGAGAGTCAGGCTTTAAAATCACCTGATTCAATCAGGCTTCGCTCAGAGGTTATCGTCATTTCAGTGGAATGTGGAACTGGCTTATCTAGAAAAAGAATAAATATTTCAGTGAAATGTCCAATTTAAATGTAAAGCCTGAGATACCAAAACTCTCCCTCCTCCTGAAGGATATGCATTTTTTTCAGCTTCTCCTGGCGCTGAGCCAGAGCCCTTTGGCTTTCTGAGTCCAGGTTTTTGACATTTTGATTCTGCAAGGCCTGATGAGCCTTCAGTGAGTGCTGGGAGGGACCTGGTGCCCCATCCGCCTGGGTGCCTGCAGCAGCCTTTGGTGCAGGCACAGAGGACGGTGGGTGCTGCAGCCTGAGCAATGGGCTGGCAGCCCTCACAGCTCCCTGCTCCCTCTCTTGTTTTGCCTGGACCTCACATCTGTGAACGTCAACATGAGAGACCTATGGGTCTGGGAGAAAAATGCTTAAATTTTAATGAGCAATTGAGCTTCTGAACAAATGCCATATTTTAGGAAATCTGTCTGCTTTCATTTCCTCAGAAACAAAATTCCTGCTTTTCTTTTTTGACTGGGAAAAACAATGACAAAACAGATCCTGCAGTTCCTCACTCTTTTGGTTTGGATTGCTGAAAAAAAATATTCAAGTTAGGAGTTGTTAAAACATTTCATTGAAAAAAGCCAACAATCTTAGAGGGAAACCCCATACTTTCTGACCCATTTTAGTGCCAGTGGGGCTGGCAATCAGTAAAAGCCTGCTCAGATTGTGAATGGTGTCCACTTAGCAGAACAGGACAGGAGCTTCTGGGTCAGGCTGGGCTCCCTCAAGGCAAATGACTGCTGCGGCCCTGATGTTTTCCTGAAAGTGGGAATTCATTGCCCTGGGCAGGGCAAGGAGCAGCCCCTGCCCACTCAGTGCAGGGAAGGCAGAAGCACACCAGGTGCGAAAGGCTGGAAGACCCTTACTGTGTGTGTGCTGTAAATAAATTTTGATGCACTTATCAGTGGAATAACCCTGCTGCTTTGATATTGCTGTGGCAGCTAAATTAAATAAGAGTCCCCAGAGCTGAGTCCCCTGGAATAAATCTGTGCATGGTACCAAGGCTGTGCTGCTCTGGGAGACTCACTCCTCCAGGCTCTGCTTGGTCTGCGCCCAGGATAGTGTGGAAAAGAACAGACCTGAAAACCACGGGGAGGAGGAGAGAGTCCAGTGCAGAGCTGCAAATCCCCCCTTTATTTTTCCCCAGAGATATCTCTGTGGATGCTCTCACGAGCGGCTCCCAGGCTGGCTGTGGTGGCAGGGTGGGCGCCAGCAGAGCAAGGAGCTGCCTGTCCTACCTGCCTGATGCTGATGTGGCAGTACCGGGGCCATGCTGCCAGGCCGGTGGCCAGCAGCCCTTTGAGCCAGCAGGCCCTGGCTTGTACCATTCCATTTAGAGCCAGTTCTGGGCAGCTGCCGGCCAGCATCGAAGGGCTGCAGGGGAAACAGAGAGCAGCTGCGGTCCATGCCGGTCCTGCTGGCTCATCGCAGCCCACAGGCTCCCGTGCAGGCTGGCATGGCCAAGCCCTGCTCGGCTCGCACAGCAATCAGAGCGGCAGAGATGAATTGAGCAAATCTCCCATACACAGGGCTGGGGTGCGTAGGTTGTCGTCTTATTGAAGACAGCTGCAGATCTGTCTGCTCTAAGATTAATATCACTTTAACTGTTCTGCGGGGAAGTATCCCATGGTGAAAGATGCAAGTGGCTCTGAGCTATTTAGAGCTGAGGATAACATTTCGGTATTTTAAAAATTCACCAAGTAATCATAAAGGCTAATGCTTGCTGAGCTCGTTAGGTGGCAGGGAGCTCTGCCAGGTCTGTGCTCCAGCACTGCACAGAAGACGATGCTTTTCTTCTGGCTGAATGGCCTATTTGTGCCCTTTCTGTGGAAGGAAGGAGAAAAGGTCTGAATTATCCAGCTAAGTAGCCTGGGCATGTACTTAATGCCACCGCTTCTGTGTAAGTGCTGGTACCATGAGTGAAAAGCCTGGGGCATCTCATCAACTGGCTGCAAGGGAAGGGAGGCTGGAGGGCAGAGCTACTCTGCAAGGTCAGGGTGGTTTCTCATTTTGGATTTCTTTTAGAGTAGTCTGGAGGTGTTTGTTTTAGGAGGCAGTTTATTTTGATCTATGTTTAATTCACAATTTAGATCTCGCCTTGCAGGTGCAGAGTCCGTAATATAAACCAGCAAAGACTCATGCACCTCAGGGATGTCAGAGTCTCAAGTGAGCGGGTGCATGCACATGAGTGATGGAGCAAAAGGAGGGTGAAAGGTACATCTGGCTCTCAGGGCAGGATGCCCATGGGGTGGGACACAGATGGGTTTGACTGTGGGCAAGGAAAGTGGCATGAGAGATGGACTGTAAAGTGATATTCAGTCCCATGGGCTGGTTACAGGCAAATGAGGGTAGCAGATCTTCACTGGTATCTGCATGTGCATGGAAGCAGCAGGAGAGGCAAAAAGGAGATGGACTGGGACTAAGCAGGAAGAAAGGGTTGCTCCAACTATAGAGGTAACACAAGTTCAAAGACCGTGTGGGAAAAGAAGCCAGAAGGTGTCTGTTCTGGTCAGTCATGGATTTATGGAATGGTCTGTGTTGGAAGAGATCTTGATATGTCATCTAGCCCAGCTCCTTACACAAAGCTCTGTGGTGATCACGTCTGCGTGTCCTTGCCCTTTGCAATGTGAACACAGAAGGGACCATGTTGCTGTCAGCAAAAGCAGCTTTTCCTGGATCCATTCTGAGTGCTGCAAACATTCCTGCCAAGACAAACCGTTATCTTAAGTTTCTTCATAAGGACAAAGGGATTTCTGCTAGATAGTGAAGCAGGAACTTGGCTGGGAGTGGAAGAGCTAGTTTCCAGGAGAGAGGAGTTTAGCAGAAGTCTTCTTTCCTAGAGCTGACTGATTAATTTTATTGGCTTAATGCCTTTGTTTTGGCAGTTTATACTGAGAACAGCAATAAAAAGGTGTTGAGTTGGTCCTTGCTCAGAGTTTGCCGAATCAGTGGGAGAAGGCAGACCCTGGAGAAGGAAGGACGGTGCTGGATGGATCTGTCTTTCCCTTAATAAGAAACTGCAATAGCTTGGGCAGAGAGCTGAGCTCTTCACCTATTTCTGGCCACAAGGTCATTGCTGCACCTGCAGGTGCCCGAGACCCGTCTGGTATTTGCAGTATTCTTGCTAATTCCAATCTCATTTACAGTCTAATCCAATGTGGATGTGCAGAACCGCACAAACTGTCCAAAGAGACGGGCATGCTGGCTTGGCCTGGGGTCTCACCTGTTAGCGCGGTGCTCAGCTGTGGCTCCTGTATCCACAGGGGATTTTAGTAGCAGTTGGAGGAATGATTTGGGCAGTGTTTCTGGAAGGCAGCCAAGAAGGACAGGAGTAGTGGTCTGTCCTGCACTAGTACAAAAAACCATTAGAGCATTAGAACCTTGCCAGAAGAGCACATAGAACAGCAGAAGCATTTAACCCTCCCTCTCCCAGCCATCCAGTCGGGGTGAGAAGCCTCCCTGCCAGGGGCAGCCCTGGAGTAGCCGCTGTGACCCCAGCAGTGCTGCCAGGAGGCAGCAGCAGGGCTGGGATGGGGGCTGCAGGCATTGCACACATACCTCCCCTCAGCTCAACGTGGAGCTGCTGCTCCTCCATGCAAAGAATTCACCAGAGTTATTTTTAATGGCACTGCCTGGGACGATGGCTCAGGGTGAAAGTGGGAAGCGCTCGCCCCGGGCAGTACTGCCTTGCCTGGGACAGGGAGCGCCAGTGTTGGTTTGTCAAGGCCCCTCTTTGTCTTTATTGGTCTCGGCTGGACATCTTTGATGTTCATGGTTTGTTTTCCAGCACTGCTTTGAAAAAGGGCTTTTGAATTTTGCTGCTGTGTGCTATAAAATCCTTGGGCCTCCGTTACCATTTCCTACACCTCCAGACTTTCTCCTCTGCTGGTTTTCACATGGGATGCTTCCTGCAGAGGGGCTGGGAGCTGACAGCATGACCAGCAGTAACTAAAAAAGTGTGGCCCTGATTCAAGTGCTGCCTGAAAAGTACCAAATTTATATGCATATAACAAAAGGCCAGCATTTTCCCCTTTGCAAAAGCTGATTCTGTTTTTTGAGCATATTTTAACCTTGGAAGAAATTTTTCCTCTTACATATTTCATGTCTAAGGTTCAAAGATCACCTTCTTGCCTCCCTCAAACCTCCCAAGCTTTTTTTTTTCCACCACTGCACCCAGCAGACCCTGGGCCATGGGCTGGGAGAGGCTTTTGTGCCGCCAGTCGTACGTGCTGAGCTCTCCTGGAGTGGCTGATACTACTTTCCTGCTTTGCAGCGAGGGCCAAGTTCTTCTCTGTGTTGAGCTCCCAGTCACTGCCAGCCCTGTGGATAAATAATTAATTCAGGAATACTCTAAGCAAGTTAGATTATACTGTTATGCCTGGGCCCTTTCTTCCAGGCTGTGCTTTGCCAGCGTGTCGCTAAATCCTCAGTGCAGCTCTTTGGAGGGCTGCAAGCAACGGTGCCCTTCCTTTGTGCTCTGGGGATGCATGACACAGCCAGGGGAGCTGGAGAAGACATGCTTAAAACACCGTGCTGTGTCTTTGTAAGCCATCCATCACCTGGCTGCCTCTGTAATGAATCAATCTATCTCAGTAACTGTGGGACCCTGCACAGGGTATGAGCATCCCTGCCAGAAGCCAGGCCGATGGCCAGGGGAGAGCAGAGCTCTGCCTTGTACCACAGCAGATTTGTTGCTGCAGCTGTATTGATCTCAGTCCTCCTAAATCAAGCGCGTCTGGAGGACTTTGCAAGCAGAGGGCCCGGAGCAGAGATCTGGTGTGTCCCACTGACCGGGGGATGCTGGGCAAAGCTGCTGTGCAGTTTGCATCTCCAGGGCAGTGGGGATCCCAAAGTTGTGTCGCTCAGCTTGTTGTCACAGCTCTGCGTGTGAAGTTCAGGAGCTGCCCCATGGCCCCCTTGGCATCATGCCCCTCTGTGCCTAGGAGGGGTCATTGATGGCCTGCACAGATGGCTCAGAACAGCCAGCTCGGCTCCTCAGCACCCACAGCGTTGTGGCTGCAGCCTCTACAACCCAGGCTGGGGTCTTCTTGGCCTTGCAGTACTTGCAGGAATTGCAGTACTCGAGACCCACACAGCAGCCAGGTAGCATCCAGCAGCTTTTCTGCCCCAAGGCTGTTCCCTTACCTTGGCCCCAGTCACTGGGTGAGAGCTGAGCGTGTGGGAGCTGCCTGCACCCTTCTGATAACACATCAGCATGAGTCTGGCTGTGTTCCTGCTAGCAGAGGGAGCAGACCTTGCATCCAGTCCACTTCCAGACTACTATTTGAAAGTCACCTTTAGGAAGGCTAAAGCCAGCTGTCTGGTTGTCTGGCTGGGAAGTGGTTGGGATAGCCTCTGCCTGTCTCGGAGAGTGGCTGCAAGGGAGGATTTTATCTCTTATGTGGTGAATCTTGTCCTCCAAGAGCAGCAGGACAAAGCCAGTGGTTGGAACGCGTCCTGCTGGGGTGAAGAGCTGGATCCTCACTTTGCAAGCTTTTTCCTGGGGCTGGCGCCGGGCAGACTGTGTGCCCCACGTGCAGCACACCCAGCCTGCTCTGATCTCCCAGGCAGGGAAAGCAGAAACATCTCCTTTGGCCCCTGCCAGATTATAGCGGAATTAATCATGCTGATTATATGCTACCAAAAAAGGAGGTGCTTTCTCTGTTCAGAGCTGCCTCAGACCTCCTGCTTGTGAGCAGCGGCTTAAAATTGCTGGTTTCTGCCTCATCTTGTCTTGTCTCTGGGTTTTTCAGGAGCTGTAAAAATTTTGGATAAAAGGACCAAAAATGACAGCAATCCCAGGCAGCTCAGCCTGCGGAGAAAGCAGGGAGATAACGTGTGAGCGTGGCCAGGGAGGTGAATCGTGGCTCCGTCAGAGTGGGGTGTCATCCCAGGGAGAGACAGGCTGAGCCACAGCAGCTCTGCACCCTCTTCTCTATCGCAGGGCTCTGAACAGTGTTTTCGGCTCCCCATCAAGTCACACTGTTGCCTCTGTCAGTTGGGACGAATGCCCTATGTTTAGTTCTCTCCCTGCTCATAGTGGGGTGTGCGTGTATGTGTGTGTATATATAAACACCTTCTGCCTTCTAAGGGTCTCAAAACAACATTTCTATCACTTCTTCATTGCACCTGTTAAGTGTTCAGGCTAAAGCTGGTCCTGTATGCGTGTTGCATCTCAGTTTAATGGGAAAGATTTAATCCTGATTTCGTGACTGACTATCCAAAAATTCCTCTGGAGCATTTTCACTGCAAGGATAAGAACTGCATCTTTCCTCACTTTTTGTCCTAAAACACGACCAGATACCAAGTCTGAAAAGGGCTCATCAGACACCATAAAGACCACATTAAAGGTTGTAATCAGAGTGAATTGATGTTTGAGGGCTGCTAACATCTTATCTAACTGTCCGCACACTAAACGTGTGGTTTGGAGTGTGCAGCCAGTGTATGTGCCATTATGTACCGCAAGGGAGATATGGGGAGCCCCAGCAAGCACGACAGTGAGAGCATGGGGAGAGCAGCGCTCCCTAAGCCCCAGGTGGAAATAAGCAGCTGAATGCAGTTTTTTTAAGGTGTGATTTTGCTGTTTGAAGTCAGCTCCTTCCCAAATTGTGAGCAGCTGGGCTATAAAGCCAGCCCTGCTTTTAGCGTAAAGATCACAGGGCGCCGAGTCTGAGGCATGCGAGGAATATGACAGCCGGCCAGCAAAATAACTCTGATAGCCCTATAGCCCTGCAGAGCAAGGAGAGGATGTGCTGGGAAGGAGGGGCGAGGACTCAGGGAGCCAAGCTGCAAGGGAGGCAATAGCTCTGCCTTTCCTAGCACCAGTGAGAGCAGACCTCTGGGATGCGGTGAGTAAAGGAGCCCCTTGGACAAGCTGTGCTGTTTGCTGCAGAGCTACGGGAGAAACATTTGCGGTAAAACGTGTCCAGTGTGCTGGGCACACCGGGGTGCCACAGCTCAGTGCTAGTGACAGCACAGCGAGGTTCAGCCATCGCATTATTGTCCCTTTGTTCTCCAAAGATGCCTGTGACAATGCTTTAGTCATTGCTCTGAGCTAGATGTTCAGTTCTTTGCTGCACAGCAGCAAGCCCGTTCTGCAGCATCAGCTGCCTTGCTACAACACATGAACAGGCTTGCATTTGCAAATACACCTGCCCTGTCTCCTTTTGTGGCTAAGTGCAACCGTCACACCTTAGCCTTAAGTATCTATACCACTCCCTGGTTGAAAATCTGTTCTTTTCCGCTCGGGTGCAGGTGATTTGGGTCCAGAAGGCAGGCTCTGAGTATTGTGTTATGCCACACAGACTGATTTGATTTTGTTGATAGGCAGGGTCCACTGCTTGAGCCAGGCTGATCTCAGCTTGGATGGTGCTTACTTTTGTCCCCGCTTCTCTGTGCAGGACAGCTCATGCCAAGGCCAAGGCTGAAGGGTCTGAGCAGGCAGCTCAGGCAGCTAACAACGAGTCGGGCATAGCCAGGATGATGGCCAGAGAACTCTCTCCAGACTTCTACCAGCCAGGTAAGCTCAGAGGCATTCTCTAAGAAGGATATTGCAATTTTCTTTGGGAATCTGTTCAAATACTTCACCTGCTTTATAATTCCACAAGTTGCTTTCCTGTCTGTCTTAAATCCTCTTTCACACAAGTTCAGCCAGTCCCCAGCGCTGGGTGATTTGCTGTTCTCTTTACACAGCTGGTTTACATGTTGGAATATGTTACCATAGCCTGGAGGAAAAATCCACAGTGCCTCAACTTCCCTTCATGTGTCTCCACACACTGAAGCCTTCTCAGCACCAGGCAGGGCAGTCAGTGAACTGTGATCCGCTTGCAGTGCTCCTGTAGATACATCCCTCATGGCTGTTTCTTGGAACAGCTTTGCACATTGACTCATCCTGGGGGGCCCCGCACTCCACCAAGGCACAACCAAACTCAGCTGATTGAGGGCTGTAATATCCTATAAGAAAGTTGCTAACGCAAAATATTTCTTCTCCGATTCCCCATTTCTTTATTAGCACCATTGTTGATTATTTGGCTGGGAAAACACCTGGGAGGTTCCTTCTGCGAGACCAAGCCCTAAGGATTAGTGGATAGGAAGTGTAATATTAGAAGCAGCATAGTCAATGCCGTTCCCTTTCCCTAGACCAGGCTAGCTAGAGATATGTTCTTCCCGGAAAGCTTTGCTTTCCAGAGGGGGAAGGTAATAATAGAGCAGAAAACGAGGATCTAAGTGCCTACGTTTTTATCCTGGTTTTCTTATTAGTCAGCTTTTTTACGTGGAACAAGTGCCCTGTGGCTGCTGAGACAGGATCACAAGGGACCACCACAGCAGCAAAATTGGGGCTAGGAACTAAACACTGACTCCCACTCAGCAAAACCTGCTGCTGCTCTGATTTTGGTGCCTCTGAGTCTCTGGTGCTGTGCCCCAGCACAGGGCACGCAGCGGGGAAGGGGAAAGGCTCATACCCAGCACTTGGCCAGGAAGAGTCATGCTGACAGATTTGCCTGAATTCCCTGTACTCCCACCTTGCCCTGCACCTACTAGCTGGGGAGATGCCCTGCTGGACGGCTGCCCGTTCTTCCCCACAGCCCAGTGAGGCCCAATGGAGCTGGCTTTGAGCGGGGAAACACCACAGGGCCTGGGCATGGGCGTAAGCCAGCGTGTGGCACTTCATTTAACAATAGCTAAACGTAGCTTGATCCCAACATAAGCCCCCCAGCTGCCACTCACTGCTCCACATTCACCCTTTGCACACTGGGGTATTTATAGCTCAGAGGCAAAGGAAACTGGAATTCCTGATGGGAGTTTTTTGACATCTAGCTGGATTATTTTTTCCACTCATGGCAATTGAATGAGACAATTGAAATAATCACTGCAAAATGCCTGAAGCAGGCTGGCCTCTCTGCTCCTGCCTCCTCAGATGCTGGATACTCTCACTGCTTTTACACAGGGCTTTGCTTAGGTTCTGGTCTCTCAATGCCCTTATAAGCTATTTAATGCACATTTCTGTTCTATGATTTTTTAAAATCTCTACATTCCCTAAGTGCACAACAAAGGGAAATATCTCTTCTCGCATGGCTGCACTGTACAGGATCAAACAGACAAAAGTCCACCCTTGGATTTTGCTGGGAGTTGGAGCTGCTGGTCACACAGCCGGGAGAGCCTGGCAGTGTTCGGCAGCTGCATTCCCCCCTGCTATCCCTGCCTTTGGCACAAGGCAATTCTGCTCAGCAAGAGTCACTTCTCTAGCAAGTATTTAGCCATGGGTTTCATTTAGGATATCAACTTTAATAGCTTAGAGAAGAGCAATGTAAGCCAAAGCCCCTGGTGAAATGTCGTGCTGGGAAACGGAGATGGGGTGGGGAGGGGAGGAGGATTGGGGCTGTGCGGTGCCCTCCAGGCAGTTGGGGTTTTCTGCTGGGAATTGTTCAGGAGGAGAAATAAACAGCAGGAGAGAGCAAGGAGTGTGGAGCTGCAGGCAGCCTATTTTGAGGAGTCTGAACAACTGTTGAAACAGCTTTCAAATAATCTACTTGCAGCCAGAAATAAATGGCCCTGAATGGGTCGCCTGCTGATTGACAAGAGCGTGTAGACAGGGCAGAGCGGCTAAAACCAGTGCTGTCTCTCCGCACCATCCCTTCTGAGCAGCGGCATTGTCTGCGTGGGCAGGAGGTAGCAGCATGCAAATCACACCACTGATTTGTTAGAAGGAAAGGAGCACCAATCCCAATTTCCCGACCAAGGTCAAGTCTGCATTAGTCCTTAGAATGGAGATGAGGAGGAATCATGAGGCAGCTGGGAACAGTGTGACTTCAGGGCCTTGCACAGATCCAGCACCTTCACCCCTCAGCATTGCTTGGAGTCAGCAGAATGAGGCCAAACCACTTCCAAAAGCAGGTGATTTGCTTTCAAACAAGCTGCTTTGCGACCTCACACTGCCCATAAGGAGCATGCTCTTGTTCTCACTTGCTATGAGCATCGTGGTGCTGTGCAGGGACCCCTGTCCCAGCACAGGTCTCAGTGTGCAGAACACTGTGCAGAGTTGTTATTCCAAATTATATTCCGAGTGGTTTAGTAGTAGATTTTGCTCAGCCAGCTGCCCAGCACGATGGGTATCTTCGGTGTTAGGCTCTAGCTGACTTCCTCACACTCTAGCTGGGCTGGATTTTCTTTTCAGAAGCAGCCTATGGTTAACACAAAGTAAAGATTTGATGATAGGTGAATAATTAAAGTGAGCACAACGTTGCTAAGAGCTGACAAGTCAGTGTGGGAGATGAGGCCAGAATGAAAGCCGAAGCCCTGAGTCGCCTGCTGTGATGGTACTGGGGGATTTTGCTGTTGTTGTGGGGCTCAGTGCAGAGGGCTGTGAAACTGCCAGCCCTGCTCTATGCATGAGGAATGTGGTTTTCCCCTCACGAGGGATGACAAGTAATGGGGATACCTGCCAATCCTGAGGAGACAAGGTGCCTCCCTACAAAGTTGCTACGCTATTAGACACCAAAGGAGCCAGATCGATGAGTTTCCCAGCCTTTAAAAAATAAAACAAACTTAAATGGGAGGTGGATCCTCTTTAGCACCAAAATAACTCATCTGTGTAACCACAAAAAGCTGGGCTGCAGATTCTCACTGTTTATTTACGCTCATCTGGATCTCCCCGCCTACTCCTTCCCATCTGGACAGCACACGGTGAGGCTCAGAGCCTCCAGCTGCTCCTGGGGGAAATCCCTTCTGGAAACAGGCACTGGTTTGAGAGCAGCTCCTCTTCCAACGCCAGTGGCTCCAGCTCCAACTCTCTTGCCGTGGTCCCCAAACCTGCTGTGGCTGGGGACATGATGTGATGGCAGCTCCTCACACCAACCCCTCTCTCCACAGGCCCTGAGTACCAGAAGCGGAAGCTGCTGCAGGAGATCATGGAGAATGCAGAGCACACCGTCAACATGGAGGAGGAGGCGCCGCGGCCCGAGGGTGCCCCGCCAGCCCCCACGCCCCCCGAGAGTCCGCAGCTACATGAGCAGGACGAGGCGCACCAACACACCAGCCCGGCCCCCAGCCCCTCTGCCACCCCTCCCGAGGCCAAGCGTGCCAAGGCTGCCCCTCGCCAGGATGGCGCCCTCCAGCCAGGCAGCCGGGCAGGTGGTGCGAGCCCCGCGCCCACTGAGGGTGAGAGCCGGCCAGCCTCGCGGGGCTGGGGCTGTCCCGCCGAGCAGATGGAGATCACGCCACTGCAGAGGATGGCACACGAGCCCGACGTTGAGCTGGTCAAAGGCTACCACAGCTACGCGGTCCGGACCTCCCCGGTCCTCCCTGCTGTGGACTATGACGACGAGCCACTCCCTGAGCCTGAGCCACCCTCCCCGGAGCCCCGGGGTGGCACCCCTGCCCCATCGCAGGAGCGGGAGGAGAAGCTGGTGGCCAAGGTGGAGGACAAGGTGGAGGTGCCCAAGCCCAAGGAGGCGAAGCAGCGCCCCAGTCCCGAGCGCAGGGCTGCAGGCCACGCCGAACCCACTGCCAACAGGAAGACTGAGGCCAGGGCGCTTGGGGAGATGGAGCCCAAAGCCGGAGCCAAGCGGGGCCAAGCCCCAGTGGCAGCGGCGCAGGAGGTGGAGGAGGGCGAAGAGGTGATGTGGGGCAGCCTAGGAGGCACCCTGAGAGTCATCCTTTCTCTTTCCTTTTCAGTGTATTCTTCCCCAAAAGTCAGAAAGGTCCCAGAGGGATGCAGAGCCCATGGCCTCAAGGCTCTTTTTGGGATCCCAAAGCCTGCTGGAGGAGGGTTTTGTTCTCCCCTCTCCCACCACTTCCCCAACCCACCCTGCAGTGTTCATAACCCCACTGTTTTAACTTCCTCTCTGTACCACGGTAGACACACTTTCAGACACACCCCTGTTTCAAAATCTGAGGGAAAAAGGCTTTTTTCTAATTATTTTTCCACACTTTTCTCCCCCCTATCCTTTCACCAGCCAACTGGATCTAGAAAGTTTGTGGAGAAATGTAGGACATGGAAGAAAAATGTTTCTTTTTCACCTGTTACTTTCACTCTTTTGCAGTAGAGGCACCTCATGGGCTGAACTTTGGCATCAAATTGGTTGGACTTGATGATTTCAAAGGTCTTTTCCAACCAAACAATTCTATGATTCTACAAATCACCAGGTTTAAAATACAGAAATTCAGTTTTACTGTTAGCAGACCCAGCTGTAAGAGTAGACATTTTACCAGTTCACTACTTCTCATCTTGCAGCCCTTTGGACATGAATGGTTCCAACACAACTTTAGAAAAGCACAGCTTGTAAATATTTTGTTCTGAAATTAGAGCGATCTCACATGGATATATTTGTTCATCTTAAAAATGACAGCTTTACAAACATGGGTGCTTTGGGTGAAGAAAAGAGTTGGGAGGAGCAGTTTGATATGGGTTTGACAGTTTGAATGTCTGTGGTCAGGGTCTCCTTTTATCTGCTTCAGCTTCGGAAGAAGCCTGGTTTAGCCTCCTTAGCAGGAGTTTGCAGGGGAGATTAATACTCAACTAGTTGGAAATTCAAGCTGATTGTTATGTGCCAGATTTATGTGAATTGGGAGGGGATGATTCTGGTGGTCTTGAATAGTAGAATCAAGCTGTATCTGTCTCTTCACATGCAATTGCGGTGTATAATATTCTGTTTTGGATTTTTCCTTCAGGGACCTAACACAATCGTGATCTGCATGGTCATCTTATTGAACATTGGTCTGGCCATCCTGTTTGTACATTTTTTGACATGATGTGCCCCTCGGACAAGGTAAGATGTGCAATGAGATTTTATCCTCAGTTTGTAGACTGCATTGTGGATGGTTAAGGGTTGACTGGCTTTATTACCAAGGTAAATCATTCACTGATGGATGCCCTGGTGATGGAAATGCATGGGCATTATTCAATAGATGCAACTCCCTTGCACTGAGCGTTGAGATTCTCAGTTACCCCCTGTCTATTCCAACAGTGTTTGTGGAGTAATTTCAGTGGAAAGTTCTCGAGTCTTTTAACAAAATGATTTCCTCAAAGTTGAAAAATTGAACCGTGTTGATTAGATACAATTCCACTATATGGTTTTGCCTTCCCAGTTAGATGGACATGATTGATGGAGTGAGACTTCCAGTGCAAGAATATGCGATGTTAAATTTGAAATTTGTTTTGTGCAAGAAACAGTTTCTGTTTGATGTTCCGTGGCTGCTACTGCCAGGTGACTTGTGCATTGCAATATTTCATGGCACTCAGCCCAACAAGAAGCTGGAACGCAAAAAGAATGAGAAACTCTGAAATTTGCAGCTCTAATTACAGCTGTTGTTAGGTAGCTGTGTTACTAAAGGTAAATAGGAGCTGAGATGTGTATCTGACTAAGGTTAAACTGAAGCTCACTTAGGTCTTCCACTTCAATTAGGATGAGGGTTTGTATTTGAATTTGGTGAAAATATTGTGAGGTTGCTTGTACCTGTGGGGTTCCTGCACACGGAAATGCATCATGGGTTTGCACAAGACTTCTGTTGCCTTGGACCAAAATATTGAAAAAAACCAACCCATCAAGGCTGACCCTGACCCTTGAGCCTCATGTGAACATAATGTGAGAGGCACCTCCGAAGCCCCCATGAGGGTATCAGGCTGCCTTCCCAGGGCATCCTGTGCAGGTGAAAGCCTTGCAGAGAGCTGTGATCAAGTATTGGTTGTGTGTTTTGCTCCTCCTTGACTCTCCCATTCATCTGTGTCTGGGACAGGCGTTGCTGCTGATGGAGACCACAGACCTTGGCAGGGCTTAAATCTCAGCCACCTGGAAACACCTAAGAGGAGAACTTGAGATCCCAAGGTTGGACTGCAAACTTCAACCTTAAACAAAAGTGCCTGAAGATCAGTTCAGTCTCCTTGCTCCCAGGATGTGGCTGGCCTCTGCAATCGGCCAAGGAAAAGCCAGGGTTTCTGCAATTCAGCCTCCTTCTCTTCTTTGTATAAAATAGCAGTTGCCTTAAATTGTTCTCACCAAAGCCATCAACTGTCCTGTCATGCCAGGGATGAGGGATTTATCTGTAGCTGTAGGAAAAGGAATGAGAAGGTCTCATGCGTGCAGACTGATGTGTTTTGTAACTCCCTTGGTTGACTCAGTGTCAGAGATTTCCCAAAGACTATCATCCATGGCGTGGAGATGAAGCAATACACAGCAACCAAAATGACTCATGAGAGCCACGCCACGGCTAGGGGCGAACAACATCGCCCTCCATGCTTGGAAGTCATCCAAAGGGACAAAAAAAAAGTCTTTCCCCGTCGCCTGGAGTCATTTTCCACATGTGGAGGATTGAGAGGAGGAGCAAGTTGAAATTGGGTCTTTGAAGTGTAACCAGAGTCCTGCCCATGCCTGCTGACACACCGCAAACAGGGGCCGCGGGGTGGGATGTGAGGCTCTGACTGATCCGAGGCTGTTGGTGCACGCGGGGGATGCTGTGGGTTGGGGATGGTGCCCTTTTCAGGACCGGGTGCTGTCTGAGCGCTCTCCTGCCACCAACAATGCTCTGCACAGGAGTGTCCTGCAACGGGTGATCCCGCTGTAACAGGAAAGGAAATGGGTGTGCTGAATTTGTCCCTTTACCCCTTTTTTTCTATGAAAATGGTGCGAGTTACAACAAAAAGGAAGTACTTACTGAAAAATACCTCCGTATAGCCCGCAGGTTCCTCCCCTTTGTGCGCTGGGCTGCAGGGGGGGCTCCTGTCTTCTTTCATTGCAACAGAGTGAACAGACTTTCCAGCCAGAGGATGCAGGGTGGCTGTCATGGGAGAGGTTACGTTATTCCCAGAAGGAAAAAGGTGCAGAGACTTGAGTGACTCCAGTGTATTTGGGTGTTCAGCTCAAAAATACACAGCAGCCAGACTTTCAGCAGTGGTAGAGTACAGAGAGTCAATTCTAGCTGTTGTTCTTGTGTGTCAGGCTTAGTGGCCTGGGACATTTGCATCCATTCTTCCCAAAGCTGCAACAAAGAGCGACCTTTGGAAGGAGGTGTTCCCACCATGATCCACTCTGATTCTTAGCAGTGCAAGCTTAGAGGGTCGGCACTGGTGAAGTTACAGTTTAGCATAAGGCTGAGTGCTTGGACGTGTTTTTTCCTTCTTTTAAGAGCAATATGTATTTTCTATCCCTTTTTAAGATAACCAGAAATGTTATTTATAGTTGGTTGTGCAAGTCTATGTATCCTAAAGTCCCGCAGCACAGGACTGGGTGGGAAAACCTGAGGGACTGGAAGGAATGGGGAAATGGTTGTTAAGGAAAGAAACAGATGCCCAGTTTGCTCCAAAGGTCAATTTGAAAGGATGTCAGAGCTGGGCTGGCAGACAGGCAGGAGTTTACACTGACTGGAGACATAGGGCAAAACTTGCCTAATTTATCTGCTCTAATTATGGCATGAGAGAGTCAGAGTAACTCAGTACCTCTCTCTGTGAACCAAGTTTATTTTTTAACCTTATTCAGCTCAGGAATGTTGCCACAGTAGCAAATATGTGATGTTAACTGTGGGAGAAGTGAATGTGATCCCTTTCTAAAAGCCGTGTGGCTGTACAAGTCCTGAGAAAGCTGTGCAGCAGCATCTACGCTTCCACAGAGCATAGTTTAGTAGCAATTTGCTTCTTTTCTTTTTTTTCCCCTTTCCTTGAGTATAAATGTATGGCAAACCCCAGGCTCTGCTGCCTTTGATGCTTTATCTCTGTTTGCTGGCATTCACTCGCCAGCTCTGCAGTTTCAATATGCCAACTGCTTTTATTATCCACCAAGACAATTTCCATTGAGAGACCTGAGGGGCTTTTATTTATCACTAAGCACAAAACCGGATCTTTTTCAACAGTGCTAATTCCTGCTCCCCCCACTCCAATTTTTTATGCATGTGATATGCACTCAGTAATGTGCTTTCCTTCTAGTAACCTTCTGAGAAAAGTAGGTAGATTTGCTTTTATGTGACGTATAAATATACCCATATTGCCCTGAGATATGGATATATTTACATATATATATTGCCCCTTAGGGATTTCATTTTCTTAGATGCAAAATAACAGATTTACCTCAAACTGCATGCTTTCAAAACTGACTAAGATATTGTGTTATACTTTTCAGGTCTTACAAAGATGCAGATACATTTCACTCTTCACACAAAAATACCTTCATCACAGATTTTGCAAGCTGTTTACTACAATCTGTGTACTACTACTGTCCAGAGTTTTCTGTCGGTTGTTCTGCTGGATTACGTGCAATAATAAACAGTTATCTGCTCACTGTATCCATGTGGATCCTTACTCGGCAATCTCCAGGTTTCTTCCTGGGTTGACACACTCATTCCAGTCTTACAGGAGAGCTCATCAATGTGTTGTGCAGAATTTGTATGGTGGATTCTGAATGGGTTTTAGCTTTTCCTTAATATCCATTTAAAAATTGGCATTTTTTGTTGATAGGGGGGTTATTTGCAAAGAAAATTGTTTTATTTTACTGCTTCTTGAAAAAATGAAGCCAGATGTTTGTGGATGGCTCCAGCTCTCAGGGCAAGCTCTGTGTGCTACCATCGTGCTGACCTCCACCTGAGGTTGTGCGAGTCCTGGAGGAAAGGCAGCTCACTGGCCTGAAGCCTGCCCAGGTGATGCCAACAGCTGCTGACAGGTCCCTTCACTGCCTCCTGACCCCAGGGCTGCTGCCAAGTTTCTTCCAAACTGCATTGCTGCCTGCTCTTCCAGAGCGATGGTCCTCCTGGGTTTGGAGTGGAATTGGAGAGAGAGTGGCTGTCCTCTTGCTCAGCCTCTCGAAACAGCCACGGTGAGAGAAAAGCCAGACACAAGGGACACAAAATGGCAGCAGGGGAAGAGTGATTTATGAGGGAGGATGAGAAAGCAGAGCCCAGCACCAGCCAGGGGCAGCAGGGCTCGGGGGCCCAAAGAATCCAGAGTAGCCCAAACCTTCAATCCCTTTTCTATTTCTGGAGTGTCTCACATGAGCAAAGCCAGGCTGTGCAGAGGGGCTGGTGGAATGTAGGCTCATCCTCCATGAACAGCAGGGGCTCCCCAAGATTCTGTGAGACACAAGAAGGCTATGATTGAAGAGTTCATGTTCCGGGAGAGACTTCAGGGGCCGAGTTCAGTGAAATGATGGTTTTACTCTCCTCTGTGCTTGTTTTGCTTCTGGTATGGGAGAAACCAGCAGCATCTCATTCATCCGGTTTCCAGGAGGAGACTGGGGGCAGTGGTGTAACCGGAGCCCTTTGCACCTCATAAATCTTAGGCTGATGAATGGAGCAGATCTTTGGCCCATGTGTGGCAGAGTAGCAGGGAGGGAGGTGGCTCGGCTGCTGAAACAATGACGTATTGCTTCAAAAATATTAGTAAAGGCAAAACGAAAAGCCTGCCCCTTCCCCAAGAGTAGGGGGAGCAGTGCTAGGTCTCTGCCTCAGGAGCTGCTGGTTTCAAGGGTGACATCCCCCACATTGCTCCCAGCCGAGCGTCCCTGGGTGCAGGCAGGGAGGTGTCCGATATGTGAGAAGTGGGATAAAGGCCCTGGCCTAATCCTGTGGCTGAAGGGCAGCAGCCTTTGCTCCACCGGTGGGAGGGAAGGTGCAACCTGAACCCTGGTGTCCTTTGAGTGTGACCTGCCCAGGCGTCCCAGGGATGGCCATGCTGCCCTCCGCCGCCCCTGCAGGCTCTCAGAAGCAACCTCTTCTCTTGGTCTTCATCTTAAAGCAAGAGAAAGGGCCCAGAGCTGGAGCCAAGGTGGCCCCAACAGTGAGTAGGTTCTGGGAAGTGCAGAGAGTGATCCTTTCTGTGATCCTTTCTGGCCTGGGAGCTGGGAATAGGGCTGGCTCTATGCCAGCGCCTTCACTCCAGGATCCTTCCTGGAGGAAGCTGAAGCAAGGCCTCAGGAGCATTAATGCACTAGGGAACAGCCACTGTTCAGCAAAACATTTTCCCATGCATGGCTATGCCTTAACGCCCCAGCCCTGGCTCTGAAAGCACTAGCTTTCCCCTCCCTCCTGGCCAAGACAAGGGTGCATCATGCCCAGCTCTGGACCAGCACCAAGGGGCTCCATGGTGGCCACCTGCTCCTGTCCTCTTCTGCCAAAAATGATGGCACTGCATGGCTGGAAAAAGTTGCTTTTCTCTTATTTCTTCTGAGTCGCCACCCCTGCTGTGCTCACGAGGACAGTCGGGATCAGCCAGCACGGGAGGACAGTAGCCCTCACTGACCATCTCAAAAGCATATTAGCACTGGCACCTTTTCCTTGAGAGGGGAAAGGTTTTAAGGGCTTCCCAGCTCATGGCTTTGGTTATTCCCTATTGGAGCTGCACTCACAGCATCCTCTGTCTCTACAGAAACAGCACATCCGGAGCACAATTCACAAGGTGGTTATTAAAGAAAACTCAGCAATGATAAAATACAGATTGTTCTTAATCTTCTACCCACATCCACAGCACAGGGGACCTGTGGCACCACAGTCACATTCCCTCTCTTAGGCAATAGCTGGGAAAGCACCTCTGATTTGGGGCATGGGTGATGCCATCGGTGCCCCTCCCATCAGGTGCCCTGCATTTACACTCCAGCAGGGCAGAAATGTACAGGGCCGGTTAACTTCTAAAATGGGGGCAGTTTAGTAAATTAGAGTCAGTCCTGTGGGACGGGCAGGCTTTGATCTGCTGTGTCACACAACACGATCCCTGAAATGGATGCCTTGGCTTGAAGGCTGCTGAGGAGCAACCTCTGAGCAAGCAAAGACAGGAGGCAGGTCCGGGGAGCAGCACTGGCCAAAGAGCCCTCCAGAGGCCTTAGGAAACAAAGATTGCAAAATAGACAAATAACTACTGAGTGATTACACTAATATTGCTGTAGGACTATACCCCAGGTTTTATTAACAGCTCCTTAATTGAGGCCTGCTTAGTTTTAATTAGTTCTAATTAGTACAAAGAAACTGCCAGGGGCCACACCAGATTGAAAAGGGGCTGTGCCTAATTCCCTCCCTAAGGGATAGTCTATCATCTCTTGTGTCTGAAAAATTTGTGCAGTTGCTCAGCATCCTCTTCAGTGACTTGAGTATTACTGCTTTAAAAGCATCACTATTTTAATTTCAGTAATGGGCTTTTTGCAGGGTTGTACCACAGAGCAGAAGCCAAGCTCTAATCACCTGCTCTGGGCATAGGGAGGTGCTGGGTGCCCTTGTCTTTTCATCCCTTTTTTCAGGAATTCCTGGTGGGTTTTGGATTACTCTCTAATGTGGCCCTGCGGACAGGCTGGCTCCTAGGGTGCCGGCCAGGATTGCAGAGGGAAGGCTTTCCCAAAGAGCCATCAGCACAGCCGCGCTCTCTTCCAACACAGGCTGGCTTGAATGCTGAGTTTCTCCCCAAAAGCACTTTTTCCACCACCCAAATCTAAAGACAAGGTAAGAAGACAACCTAACTCGGGGTTAAACTGGTGATTTGGGTATGTTATTTAAACTTCTGTGTTTTGCAGGAGTAACTAGTGATTGCTGAGGACACATCCATGCACTCCATAGAGGCGACTACACTGTTGCCTCTAGCACCAACGCTGCCTTGGGACCAGCCACATCCAGGTAAACATGCTGGACGTGGTGTCTCCTACACTGGAAGCCTCTGAGGAATGCTGTGTACTTTATCCAACCCATATTTCTCCTTTCCTCTAATCCTCACTCACCTGTCTCCCACCAGCTCTTCCCCAAGCCACCGTCTCCTCCATCCTCTTCACTACACTGCTCACAAATTCATGCCCTCTCTCCAGGGCTCTGTGCAGTGCCAGGTCCCTCCTCTCCTTCCAAGGGACTTGTTTGTTCATAACTGAAGAAAGCAGATGGCATTTTACCAGGTTAGCAAGCACTGGAAGGGCAGAGTTTAGAAATAATGAACTTTAATTAAGAAACTAACAGGTTAGATCAAATTGAGGAGTGGCTTCGGTGGGGTAAATTATTTAGGAATAATAGGTTTTCTATTCGGTGATATATTTAGAAACATGCAGCCTACACTCATGCTGTTGAGACTAAATAAATGCTGAGGGTAGAATACATCTTCAGGCTTCACAAGTGGGCTGGGGTGTTTCAGGATATAAGGTAACACAGGCTCAAACTTGAAGGGAGCTCTTTGATTTCTTGTAAGGAATTAAGGATTTTATCCAGACTCTGGATATCTAGAGGAAGTTACGGTGATGGGTTACTTTTTAATTCCTTTCTGCTGGTGAATTTTTTTTCTAACAGCATGCAGCTGCCTGTCCCCTCAACCAGCACGTCCCTAGCAAGCTGAGTGCTGACCTTCCACCTCCACTTCCACCTAAAGCTCTCAACTCCTCCTAATATGTCAGAATATGTGCAGGGAGAAGAAGCAGGAACTAATTCCTCATCTGCAGAGTTTAACGCTCTGGTGCATTTGCTGGAGATCTCATGGTACCCAGGAGATTTATCTGCCAATTACTTCTCAAAAAATAATGAATGGCTGTGCAGTACTTGACAGATAAGGGCAGAAAGGGGAGAAGAGAACTGGGTTTTAATTGAATCCCAAGTATGTTGAACAAAAATTTCAGAAGCATCAATTAACTCTTGGTCTGGATCTGACATTTAATTAAGAGAATAGTGGTTTTACAATGTCTGTTTCTGTTAGGGGTAAAAAAGCATAAAGGGGAACAGTAAAGACTGGGCACATGATGGGGAGCTGGAAAAGATCCTGCTGGAGATGCTTCAGAGTGGAGCTGTTACTTGGATTTGCAGAGATCAAGGCCATCTGTCAAACTGCACATCCCATGCCTTAGATCAGGATGCAGGTGGGTTTCCAAGCTTGGATGATAAATCCTCTTCCCACATGGTTCAGGGCAAAGCTGGCTTTCCTGCTGCTCTCTACACCCAGAGCCACAGGCTGAAGGGCTGGGGATGCGGGACAGCCTGTTCCTGAGGAGATGCTGCCCATGCTTGGTGACCCAGGAGGCACCACCCTCCATAGCCCTGCAGCACCGAGGGAAGCTGGGGTCTGCTTTGCTACCGTGATGTGGTTACTGTGCCAAAGCAAACAGCCTGGGGTGCAGAGTCCCAGTCCTGACTCTTCCTCCTCTTCAACCTCACCATGCTTATAAGGTGTTACCAATTTACTGCACTGCTAATAAAGGTTGATTTGTTCCCCTCTTCCTAAGATCTGTTCTAAGAGGGAAAAGAATTGTTAAAAGCAAATTGTTTCATTTCCTGGCTTCTTTTGTTAAGTGGAACAATTTTCTCACATCATGTCAAAACCACATTTTCTTCAAGAAGCAAATCCCAAATCTCTCTGCAGAACTACCTTAACAACAGTAAAGAGGAACTTTGTTCCTGAATTCCCCATATACACAAAAATGGCACGAATCCTTCAATTCCAAACATGCACAGTTCAAATAATTGCAGAAATCTCACCTCTGTGCTCTCTTTCCTTAACCTTCAGTTATTTTGGGGGGGAAATAGTTTAATAACTCACAATATAATAAACATACATGCAAAGCTACCTTATACCAAAATTAAATTAATTCTGGACAGTTCCTGACGTCGCTGAGAGGTGTGGTCTTGTGACTCACACAGGAAAGTGATTTCCCATAAACACAGAACAGTTACTTAACATCTTATGTTCTTAAAAATATCAAACAGATATTTTCCAAAATGAATGCGAAATTCTAACACTACAGTTTGGTGAAAAATGTTGTTGTAGAGTGAGGCTGAATTGGCTGTTCAAATAATTTTTTAGAGTCACTGCAGGTTTACTGGTGGCTGACGCTTGCTTTATTTGGCAAGAGCCTTAGCATCTGGCTCGTGTAATCTTCAACATTTTCCTCCTAGTCCAGATAGTGTCTTGCAAGTCTGGGGCAAGTGTCCTTGGGCTGGTTTCCTGGATGCCTCAGGTTATGAATGTCCACTTAGCTCATGAGATGATAGCAACAGTGAGTACTGTTAATGTCTTAAAGTCGGTGTGTCGCTCATCACAAAACACTTGATGGACTTTCACGAATTATTCTCAGAAAACATGAGAGTTGCATCACCTGCCATCGAAATGCAGCTATAGCTGGGACAGAGAGCAAGGCTGCTCGACAGAATGCAGCTACACAACACCAGGGCTTACAGGGCAAGGCTATGGAATCCAGCTGGAACAGCTAGAGGAACTGGGACGCAAAAGGTAAAATTATCCAAAAGAAGCTTAGACCACAATCTTGGAAGTATTACTGTTACCTTAGGGAACACTCTGGACCTTAGATTTACATGCTACCAGCACTGCAGTATTTCCAGAAGCGTGAGGTGAGGTTCATGACACAAACTCAGTCATTGTTAATGTAGGAGGCTCCACCTGAGAGAGTCCTTTACGCTCAATGGACAGAAACAGTGACATTTTGGGAGGCATTCACCTCCTCGGTAGGTATGGTGTTCCTCAGAGGATTGTGCTGAGATGAGAGGAGCCACTTCCAGGAAGTGCCTAATTGTGCCCATTAACTCTAAAAGGACTCCAGAGGAGCAGCTCAGCTGGGATGTCTGTATTCAAGGCATGTAAATTTGGGTAGATAAATCTCAGCCTATAAGATAACTCGTCCAGCAGAAAGAGGGTTGGGTTTTTTTTTCTTGAAAGCTCTTCTCTTCCTGGATTTTCTTGCAATGTTCTGGCCCAACTCAACAAACAGTTGCACTTACACGTAACACAGAATAACGTTGTGCTGCTATATTTAACTACAGATTCTTTAAAGATGCTAAACATTGACCTATGCCTAACACGTCACCAAACAAGAATAAATTAGTGTTAAGGAAAAGCAAATTAATTTGCTTCTAAGAATCTGTTTTGTTAAAAGCCCTGGAGAGGTATTAGATTAAGCTTGCTGCAATGCCAAAGCAATTTCTGTTGGCACTTTCCCAACACAGTGCAGACAGCCACATAGCTTCCACTGCCTGCGTCGTTTCAGGGTCCCGGGATTTATTTGGCAGGCTTGTTCTTCTTTGCCACTGCAGGGAGACTGTTCAGATCTTCTTGTTCAGTGATGTGATCGGAGCTGTCGTGAGAATAATCCTTCATAACGCTATAGTACACCGGGGCGGTGTAGGGCGCAGGGTTATCAGCACTCTTGCCTTCGCACTTGCATAGCTTCCTAAAGGCAGCCCTGAATTTCTGTGACATGAGGTTGTAGATTATGGGGTTGATGGCACTGTTCAGGTAGATGCACATGCGGCAGAAGAGAAGGAACCAGATGTTGAGGTACGGAGGGTCCATGAAGGAGTTCACCACCACCAGTGTGCGATAAGGCATCCACAGAAGGGCGAAGAGCACCACCACAACAGCCAGCATTTTGGTCACCTTTCCAGTGGGGATACGCAAAAAGAGAAATAGTCAGATAATGCTACATCTCCAGCAGAGCTTTCCCACTCAGAGAAATGGTGCAGACAGCTAATTCAGTCTACACATCGCTTATATCTCTCTTTAAGCCTTCAAAATAGGCACAAAAAACATGGGGCTATCCCTCTCTGAATCCATTTTGTTCTTGAAACAATCTTGCATAAATACACCCATAAAATAACAGTTTTTCACCTACCATTGAAGAGCCTTTAAAGCTCTTTAAGACAAGCATCCTCCAGCCTGGCAATGAGCTGGGATAATCATGGGAATTCTTGTACCACAAAGCAAATTTGAAAGTTGCTCATAAGAGTAAATCAGTGGTGAAACTAACCTGTACAGAAGTGGGGTCCTAACTTTTGGGGGTGCCATGGGTATATCTCAACTCCCTGACTAGGATGTTCTCTTTTCCTACACCAGCTGTGCTGTTCCCAGGTGTAGGCACTGAGAGCAGAAAAGACTGCCTGGAGTCTTACACACATTCCTACTCATGCTGATACGGGAGTTACTTAGCTAATTGGTGTGGGTTATTTTAATTTGCAGCACACTAGGGAAGTACTATATTAACATATTAGGAACAAGGAGATCCTGAGAATTCAGAAGGGAGCAGTAATTGCCCTCAGCTTGACTCAAGCTTGTTTAAGAAAATGGGCTTTTGAGCTGAAACTCCAGTGATCCTAATAATTTAGACAGCTATTTCTGGTAGGTGACAATCATCCTCCAGCAAAAACTTACAGAATACATGTGTCCCGAAGGAGGAAAGACTGAGTAAACACTGTTGCCACACGCGTATTAAAGCAGTGGTGTTTCAAATGTCAGAAAGGGAGTTGTGCAATGACTCCAGTTCTCAATATGGAAATATGCACTTAGATCACATTCACAGTCTCTCAGCTTTTCTTGGAGTGTTTTTTTTTTACTTAGTTACAAGAAACTATGCCTTCCCGTAATGTTTTGAGTAGAAATCAGGGGTGGTTGGTAGTGGCAACAAAACTTTCCCTAGAAGAAAGGGACTATTGTCAAGCTGAAGCCGAAATAGAAGTGTTTTGCTGTCTGTGGTTTAATGACAATGTGAGGACACTTCCCAGAATAAGATCTTGCAGCGATAGTGAGAGTGCTGAGGCTGTTGGTAAGACTGCAGCGTGTTTGCTGCCACAGTTTGTCGCCTTTTGGAAAAGTTATGAGAGACTACAAGAAGATGTGTCAGTAAAAGGGAGCTTCAGAGATTTTCAATGCCTTTTACAAGGGCTGGCTGGATGCAGGAGAGCGAGACTCGCTCAAGCTGTTAGTTTCAAGCCATCCTATTTGGTGTGCAACTGCTAAGGTAATGATCGGTTTTATAGAAACGCTCCTGGGCAGACAGTCTGGGAGTGGACAGCAGCTGCTTGGCACACAGTTGGCCATGGTCAAAATCTCTACATACCAGCATGGTTGTAGCCACAGCCTACTGCTAAGTTTGGCAGCGAAATCAAGGCTCAAACACCCCTTGTGATCTGCACTGCAAGAATGGGAACAGAGAGCTCCCGAAAACACATCAGCCCAGAAAGGCGCAGATTTTGCTTCAACACTGTGCGGCACACGAGCAGCACGTAGGCATGAGACCTGCATTTTCTACTTCTGCATGTATCTTTATAGCAAAGAGGCACACAGTGATGGAACATTCAGCCTCCCTGACACCTTCCACAGACCCACTGCTCAGGTTTGCACAGAGCATTGCTTTTGCCATATTTTTGATGCACCTGAGGTTTATTTCCTGAGAACCTGAAGCTGATCTAAACAAAACTGTGCTAATAGACTAACCCTACAGCAAAGTGCAGCAAAGTCCTCAGCTTTAGTGATCCTAAGTACAATTTCAGTCAGAATTTAATTCCCCCCTACTAAGCAGTTTATTCCTCCCGTGAGATGAGAGCAGGCTTCTCCATCCCATGCAGACACTGGACCATCCTCATCCTGCCCAGAAGGACCCATGTCAAAAGGCCTTCTTGAGGATAAGTTTGATGGGACTGCTTTTAGCAGTCCTAGGCAGGAGGATTGCTGCAAAATATGTCATGGGAAAGGGAAATACCACACCTCTGAAAGTCCTCACCGAGACACAGACACTCCCCATTCAGTGGCTGTCTCAGTTCCCGAGATGCAAAATTACCCCCTGCAGGGCTGCGGAGAATAAATCCCTGAACATTTATACACTCACTTCTGCTCTCTGGCAGGTGTCCCTTCCAGACAGGAGGTTTCTGTATGGCTGAAACACCTCCTATAAAGCTAGCACATTAATACTGCTCATGTGTTGTCTCCTGAGATTGAAACATCAGCTTATCAACTGTTGTTACTCTGCCTTGATTTATTGTTCGACAACCCACGATGTTTGTGAAGATGGATCTGAACTTTGCACCCAAGTGACAACACTAGAGGACCAAGTGACAACACCAGGGGAGCACATCCCAAGAAGGCTGATAAGTAAGCTCATTTCAGTCCTTTCTGAGACCACAAGAAATGTAGACTGGAAAAGAGCCAGTGACCCATCTGCTTTTTAGCCATAACTGTCCCTGTTGGTTGGTTGGTTGGTATGGAAATGCCGGCAGTGCCTGTGAGCGCTAGCTCAGCTCCCATCCAAGCGAGCTCCCAACACCTCCCTCCAGACCACAGAAGACCACAAAGTGCTTTCATCCAAAGAGTGGTTCCTGCTACTCAGGAGACAACACACGAGATGCAGGATATTACAGCCCTGCAAAAAAGCTGCCATCGTCCTGGCAGGGGAAACCAGTTGGAAACAGCACCATGAGGATTTATTACCTCCTTCTCACTAAATGCTTTCAGTGCTCTCTGAGGACACTGCATCCAGACCACAAGCTGGGACGGGCAGCCCTGCCCTGAACTTGCTGTGAGACTGAAATTTGCCTTTTAAAGCCAACCATCTGTATGGACTGTGTTCTCTTGGGTGCAACTTTAGCAAAGTTTTGTCGACGCAGGATGTCTTCTCTGGATAAAACCTAACTGTCCATCCTAGACTCACTCTCTTGTACCCATTGTGGGGAAATAAATCTCCAGCATCGTCTTCATGCATGGCTGGAACCTCTCTCTGGTCCTTTCCTCACTCTACCCTGCTGAGACAAGTAACAGTAGCACACTTGAGGTGCTCTGAATATACTTCTGGTGCTCATGTGAAAAAATGAACTGAATCAGCACTGATGAGAGTTTGGGACATTTATCCCCATTCCCAAATTATGTCCCCCAGAAAACAGCTGCACCCAGAAGAGCCAGAGCTTTGCTGTAGCCTTGGAGCATGCCTCAGGGGACGGCCCAGCTCAGCAACAACAATTTTTCCGACAAGTGTTTTGCAACAACTCTGTTGTATATAGTGTGTGCACACAACAGCTGTAAGGGAGATACGGGTAGAAGCAAGATGAGGGTTTGTAGACAGAAGGGGAGGTTTTACTGGAACGATTGGTATTCAGCTGAAAAACATTTTTGAGCAAGTAAGCCGGTGTTGTTGCTGGATGGCCAAGTATCTCTGTACATACCCCTGACTACATCCTGGGTCCCTATGCCAAAGCTAAGGGGCAGCTCATGTTCCACATCCACAGGACAAGCCCAGTGCAACTACTAAAGCAAACCCACTGTGAGCATCTTCCTCGCTCCATACAAGATGGTTGGCCTCTTGCATCCCTGCACAGCCCTTCCAACCCATCCTCTCTTGCAGCGCTGTGTCGCCTCTAGCCCTGTCCTGGAGGCCACAGACACTTTTCCCCAGCCAGTGCCACCGCGCATCGTCCAGGCACCATCATCCTGAGCTGCAGCATCCCTTTTTTAGGAATCACGCTCCCTCTAGTGGTCCCTCTCCAGCAGGTGAAATACGTGCTTCCGAGTGCCTGATGTTTGGATCTGTGGCCCTTTCTTCTACTGGTGACAAACACAGCACAGCTCACCCTTGGGTTGTCCTGCTCTGGACTGAGGTGTTTTCAGGCACCAGTGAGGGAACAGCAGCATCTTCACACTCTCGAAAACAAGCAGCGCAGCACTGGGGCTGCATAGGAGCACATGCACAGCAAATTGCCCCTAGCCATCCAGGTGCTTTAGAGTCAAGGGAGAAAGATGGGCACCTTTGCAGTAGCCCCTTTTGACACCTTCCTGGGGACTCTGGGCACAGAGACTGGAAGAGCTGGTTCCTCTACAAAGAGAGGCCGGAGAAGGACACCAGTGTGGGTGTCTGTACCTGGTCAAAGGGACCACACGAGCTACATACACCCAACTCCCATGCGACCCTGCTCTGCTCTCCTGGCCAACAGATCCTCTGGGAGCCAAACCGCCCTCGCACACCACTGGCCTGCTAAGGGAATCTGGCAGATGCTTGTGCACCATCACCCCATCAGACTCAAAAACATTTACAGGATTGGGGTCCTGTTTCGCTGCATCACTAGAACACAACTGGTTGTCTGCAGGGTCCTGGGAAACTCTTGCTGTACAGGTGAAGCCTGGAAGACAGCAACATTATTGCTGGTTTGGACCAAATTTGCAACCATAATTTCTAATGGTGTCTTTAGTGCTTTATTCTACATGGCAACTGCATTTTAAAGAAGCTGCTTCCTCACATTGATCTGCACCAACTGGTAGCAGATGCATCACTTTTACAGTCTTTTCATCACCCTATCAGTTTGAACACCACTAGCATTTCTTATGAGAGCAGTTTCCAATGCTGTGTCCTCACTTCTGATGCTTGGGACAAGACCCTTTTCTGAGGGCCCCCTGGAAATTCATGATGATATTTTCAAGGGCTGTCAACACATCTCAGGAGAGCACAAAAGGTCGATGACATTACCTGTCAGGCTGTCCTTTCCTTTCCACCCTGACCACAAGTGATTAATAAGCAAGGAAGCCTACTTAACGAGCTCCTTGGCCAGCATCAGTTATTACAAAACAGTTTCCAGTGATCTGAGTTGAGACCCATCTCTCTTTCTTCTTTCCACAAGTTTAATCTAGTTTTGAGGGCAATGATGCCATCACTGTCAGAAAATCAGAGAATTTTTCTTCTGCTGATGGTGTGCCTTTCTCCTGCCTTTCCTAAAGCCAGGTTGGTGGGGTGTCCCATGGACCGCGGTGCTGGGTGTGCTATGGGCACCATAGCCCCCCTCGGACTTTGCCCTGCCCCTTCACTTGGGTACATGCACCTCTGTCTCCATTGCCCACATGTCCCATTGTGGGGTCTCACTGACTGTGGAGGTGCTCCCCTCTGTGCTCACTTTTAAGCCCCTTCTATCCAACATCTCCATCTGCCAGCTCTGCTGACATGAATGGATTCAGCTACCTTCTTTCTCACATTAACATCCCTAATCCCCAGCACTCAGCCCAACCTTCCCCTCTGCTCTGTCCCCACCACCCCTCTGAAGTCCTACACACTGTGGCACCTCACCAGAAATATCATTGCTGTGGCCCTGGCTGCCCCTGCTCAGGGAGACAAGATGAAGGCAGAATCCAGTGATGACCCCTTGGAGTCTCTGGAGGCCTCATTCCTCCATGGGTGGTTGGGTGGGTAGTTTTTCACTCACAAATAGGTGCAGAATCATGACTCATTGCAGCTTCTGCTCCTCAATCCACTGCACCACCAGCAAAACCCCCTGGCTGGATTTTAGTGTTAAGCTGGGTGCTCTGACAGGACCTGGGTTTGTGATGCTCAAAGAACTCCCGTACGCACTGCCCGAAACTCTCATCAAAATAGCTGACAACCTATTTCTACACCAGAAGTCCATCAGATCAACCAGCCATAAATAAAAAGGTTAAAATTAGCTTCTAGATCCTATTTTTTCCTCCTGTCATTTTTATGGTCATTTAATTTTGCTTTGATTATTAATAAAATTTACCAATCACCCTATGTTGTATCCAACTTAAGAAAGATGTTTATGGAAAAACCTGGATTGCAGCCATCTCTGGGGTGCAGCACTGCATCTACTTGACATCCAACCTGCCTGTCAGCTATCTAACCCACATGCCACTTGTGGCACAGCTGGGGATTCTTCCTCCATCTCTCTAAACACAGCTTGCTTTGAAGAGCTGCTGGTGTGAAATCAGAAGGAAGCATTCAACAAAATATAGCTGCAAGCCCTGGGAAACTGCTTTACTGTTTAAAAACTCAGTGCCATCTTTATTCCCAATGATGCTGGCTCTGTGACCTCAGGCCAACCAGGGGAAGTCTTTGCATGCTAAACTAGGGAGGTAATGACAATCTTGAGAAAACTCTGATGTAACAAAAAAGACAGCACAAGATGTTTCCAGGAGCTGGAGTGCTCATCATTCAGCTCCATCAGTACTGACATCCTCAGCCACTCACCCTAATGACACTGGAGCACACTGTGTGCAGCACAGCCACTCCAGTCCCTGCACAGGTGCCCTGGAAGGAGAGGTCCATCGTCCTGTGCCTTCTGGTACTGCCTTGTAGTACCTAGAGACCTCTAGAGACCTCTCTGCCCAACACCCTGCCTGAGGCTCCCATGGCAGCCAGAAGCACTGGAAGAGCAGGCAAGTCAGGACTTGCTTTAAAGCTTTCAGGACTAGAGCAGACGAGAGAAAAAGCTGAACTAGGGGACATAGAATTCATGAAGAAATACACGCTCTCTTGGCTGTTTTCTTCCCCTCCGCAACCGAGTCATCTCTCATGGGGAATGGAGCTTCCTGTGCAAGTCAGGCAACAAGATACTGAGATGGAAAAAATGAGGACTTTAAGCCAGGCTGAAGTTTATTTCAGACTGTATGGAAACCGGATTCTACTCACTCAAAATCACAACAGAACTGGCGATTTCAGGCACTTAAACCAAACTCTCACATTCAGCCCTTTCATTTAAAAAAGACCCCGCCTCTGCCTATACAAAGTTTGAAACCGAAATGGGATGGTGTCCCGCAAACAGCCAGCAGGCAGACAACAGTGACCCATGCTCAGGTGCTGACTGTCCAAGGAGATGGGGCAAGAGATACTAATTGTCCATGTGCACAGACAAAGAGGAGGAATAAGGGCAGGAGGTGGGGAGGAGAAGGAGATGGGGACTGAGCAGGCAGTGGAACAACAGGGGAATTACCAGGAGGCAAACACACCCCTGTGTCACCAAGGCACCTTCCCCGGCTGCCAGAGTTGGGCTTAGGGGTCAGAGGGTCATGCCAGCTATCTTGTTCTCTTTGCTCCTCTAAAAACAAGGTCACCTGTCCAGGACCCTGCCCTGAGAGTTAAGTCCCACTGGCATAACATAACCCAACACTTCCCTCCTCGGAAAGGCAATCAGTAGTTAATTAGACAGCAAACATCACTGCACTCCTTTCTCTCCCAAGTGATGGTGGAGCCCTGTCCTGCTCTGCAAGCCCAGCCCAAGCAAGGGGAGCCCATCTGTACTGCCCGACACCCGCTGGGCTTTGGGGGATCCTCCATGCAACAAACTGACCCACTCAGGTACCTCAACAGAGGGAAGTAAAATATTTGGGCACCCCATCCTCTGCCAGAATTCCCCTCGAAGCACCGAGCCGCTGAGAGCACTGCCTGCAGCCCCGCGTGCCCCAACCTGGTGGGGAGCCCCTACCTGCTTGCGGGAGCTCAGGGCCCCCTTGTTGCCCCGGCAGGAGAGCTTGAGAGAGCCGCCCCGGTGCGTGGAGCCCAGGTAGGAGTGCTGCAGGGTGGTGGGCAGCGGGTTCATGAAGAGGATACGGGCAATGAGGCCGTAGAGGACAGTTGCCAGCCCCAACGGGATGATGTAGAAGACAGCAAAATCCAAGAAGTAAATGGGCATGTAAAGGCTTCTGGAGACCCGGTAGCCACAGCTGACCTGTGCCCCATCTGAGAAGGTGACCTGGGTAGTGTCCACCAGGAAGAACCACATGAGGCAATAGAGGGAGGTGAAGAGCCACAGTGAGGAGATGATGCGCTTGGCGCGGGACACGGTGCACAGCAGCTGCGCTTTGATGGCGTGGCAGATCGCGATGTAGCGCTCCACTGTGAACGCAGTGATGGACCAGGCAGAGATGTTGATGCCCAGATACTGCAAGTAAGTGATGCAGAGGCAGCCAGCGTAGCCGTACACCCAAGAAGCCACTACTTCTGAGATGTTGGGCAGCCCGGCCGCCAGCAGCACGATGAGGTCTGCCACCGCCAGGCTCACCAGGTAGCAGTTGGTGGGGGTCACCATGTGCTTGGTGCGCAGCACCACCAGCACCACCATCACGTTGCCCACGATGCCCACCCCACAGATGAGCAGCACCAGCAGGATGGTGACCACCTGCAGCTCCAGGGGCTGCCGGGGCATCCTGCCCAGGGTCTGGTTGCCCAACGGGGCTCCCGAGCTGGACGAGCTGTTCTCCATGGGGTTCCCTGCTGGAGCTCCGTGCACCCTGCGCCGGGGAGCGGGAGATGCGGGAGCCGGGAGCCCCCCGCTCCCCCTCCCCGCCCTCCCTCCCGCCCCGCCTCCTCCCTCCCCCTTTTTTTCCACGATTCACCCCAAGACTTGCAGCCGCCCCGCTCTTTCCCCTCCTCCCCTGCAAACTCCCCCGCTGAGCAGCCTCCGGGAGCGGCCACGACCACCTCAGTCTCTGGGACACCCCCAGCCCCGGGACCTCCCAGCCTCAGGAATTACCTGGAATCCCCAGGACTCCTGAGCTCCCGGAACCCTTCAGGACCTCCCCCAGCCGCCAGGACCCCCGGGAACCACCAGGACCTCCTGCGATCCTTCTAACTCAGGTGATTCTGTGATTCTGTGACCTCTCAAGGCTCCCCCAGCCCCCAGGACCCCCCCATCCACCCTCTGCCCGCATCCCTCACATCCTCCGGCAGGTCCTAGTGCACCGCTGAGCCCAGGAGGAGGGGGAGGATGAAGGAGCCCAGGCAGGGAATGGGGATGTCAGATTGGAGACCCGGGGATGGCAAGACACAGGGGCTGAGAGCACCTCAGCAACCAGTGGGTCCACCACAGGACTCAGGATGGTGGGTGCCTTGTGTCCCCATCTGAGCCACAGGCTGCACTGTCCCCCCCGAGAAGGAGAGCTGAGGATGAGGACGATGGGACCAGAGCAATAGGATGGAAACCCATGGCCTTTCCTGTTTCCCTTGGGCTGGGGCAGAGGAGCTCCTTCCCTGGCGGTCATTAAGCATGAGGTAGTGACCTCCTCATGTCATCTTTCCTACAGCCACCCCTGTCCCAAACAAACACGGCAGTGTCACTCCTTTGGAGAAAGGCTTACCCAGTCCTGGGCTGGGAGATGTTGGGTCTCCCTGAGGACGAGGCTGGGACCTCCTGCATCTCCCTGATGGTCAGCCTAGGAGATCCAGTATCTCCTTGATGGTCAGCAGTAGCCAGAATTTTCTGTCAGCTCCATGTTTGCTCCTGATATCTCTGCAGACTGTTAGCAAATGCATTTTCAAATTGAAAGAGCAATTGCATTTGCAGAGATAAAGTGCCAAGCGTCCCCTAACCTGTGGAGTGGAGGAAAGGAACAGGGCAAAGCTTGCTTTTTTATTAGATTTCAATTAGAGGCAGAGCTGCCCTATTAATCCCAGACACTGAGGCACATATCCAAAATGTGAAGGATTATTCTGATACTGGGTAAGTCAAGTCCAGGGTTTCACAGGCAAATTTCTGAGCCTGGGTTGTCCAGGTGGATAAAAAGCCTTTTGCCTCAGCTCCGTTCTCCCCTCCCAATGAGCAGCAGTGTGCCCCAAGCTCTGGCTTGCTGTGGCAAATAATATTTTCCCCGTTCCACTGAAAGGACCCTCCATTTGTCTCCACAGAGAATAATCCTTGTAGTTTTTCAGTCCCTCCTGTGACATTTCATTCACCTTTGGATCAGCTATAAAAGACAAATATTCTCTTCTCTTTCTATTTGCCTTCCTTAGGGCTTTGGTGCCAGCCTGCCAGCTCTTCCCTATGGCCCTGGGCTGAGGAGACACAGCAGGTCTCATCCTTGCCCTTGGAGACCTCCCCACGCTGCACCTTGCTCTAACTTGCCCCTCTCTTTTTAAAAAGATGCATTTTAAATCCCTGTAGAAATTATTTAGGCTGAATTCACCTACTTGGCACTCACCTCTTCAGGAGCCAGGCAATGCCCCCTTCAGTCACCCTAACAGCCCGAATTCCCCCCCTTCACCCTATGTCATCCTGCAGCCTCTCACCAGGAGCCTCCACCCAAGCACTCACTCTCGTGGCTGTTCCAGCGCACGTTACAGGAATACCCATCACCTACCTCCGCATAAGGACGAGTCTGACAGCATCCACCACACACTGTTTTGTGAGGCTCATGAAGCTGTCAGGAAAAAGGCCATAATAATCAACATCGCTGTCCTTTGATAAGAACACAGCCCGGTTATTACGAGTGCAGCATCCTGGCTGCTTCATCCTGCGTCATTAGCGGAGCCGCAATACATTATCCCGCTCTGAAGTTGCCCCCCAGTCCCAGTGTCGTTCCCATCTGCCTTGGCCCTTCTCCAAACTGAAAAAATACCCTATTCCTGCACATTGCCCATTGTGGTCGGCTCAAAGCTATTTCAACAGACTGTGATCTGACAGTGCCAGCAGCTGCCCGTGCTGGGTTGACCATGATGGATACTGCCAGGAAACAACCAGGTCTGAGGATCGTGGTGGTACAGAAACCAGGCTGCGCTACTGCACGGCACTTGGAGTTAGTTGTGAAGCAGCACGTAACAGGAGATAAATGAGTAATGACAAGATTTAGTCTTATTGCACATGTTTGTGGGAAGGATGGGGAGTGTGGGCATGTGTATTTGCTCACATAATTCAAGGGTTTGCATACTCTGCTGCTCTGGAGTGACTCTAACACAGACAGGCTTCCAGTGGTTTGTCAGGCTGCTGTGCTATTGTAGTGGTGCTGGGAGTTCTCTGGAGACAGCTGAGGCTTCAGAAATACAATCAACACTGCCTGCTTTTTGTGAGCTTATGGAAAACAATGTTTATTTCAAATGAGGGGAAAGGAGTTATCTTTCCCAAAATAGCTGCCCTTCCTCTCCTATTCCTCCTCCCTCTTTACAGAGGGTTTGGGATTCTGTGTCCTGTAAATCCTGTCCTCCAACAAGCAGAGGTTTTTAGAAAGACATGAAAAGAGATACAGAGAAATGCCTCCCAAGCACTGAAAAGATGAGTCTTTGCATCTAATAAATTCAGCTCTGAGGGGAGAGACCCTTGTGGGACAGCCACATCCTTGTCTCTCTCTGCATTTCATCAGGATTTGACACCTTTCGATCCCTTGAGATCTCTCAGCTGAGCAGAAGCAGAGCTGAAAGTGAGACCCAATCTGCAACTTAGTCTTCTGCCTAAACCGTGAGATGATGTTTCCACTAGCTGTGGTGTTTAACAGCATGTCGTGGCCGTTGCGGCTTCACAGAGCCCCGAATGTGATGCCTGGCTGTTAACAATCCTGCAAGCCCTGAGTTGTTCCCAGCCAACGGAGCAGCTGTTCCAGATAGGCAAAAAGCTTATTCCTGGCACATCCCTAACTGTAAAACACGGGCGGGTGAGCTGGCAGCGTGGTGGCACTGGGCATGGGAGGGGAGAAGGCACAAACTCTGTGTAAACATCCTGAGGGGGAACTTGGGGTTCATTGGCTTCCTCATACGCATTCCAGGAACTGCTTCATGGGATCAGGAAACAAAAATAAAACAAACTCCTGCAGAGGCTGGAGGAAGTTTTTGGTTTGGTCCAAACCTGGAGTATTGTGTAGAACCATTTGGGATAATTGTTCCCTTGAATGCTTTGCACTGGAACACTGACAATTCAGTAGTTATTACCTGTATCAGCGGCATTAAGTCATCTGGCTGAAGCAGCTCGTCCTGCCCAGGTCCCTGAGCTAATCTGCGTGTCCATCGCAAGGCTGGGGCTGAGGGTGCCTCTCTATGCCCAATACACACACCTGAGTGAGATTTCCTACCCATTGCTGGAAGAATAAGGTTTGCTGTGAAGGCTGATTAACATTTCCTATTACAGAGTCCTTCAGTCACTGTAACTCTCAGGATGTGACTAAGGTGTGTATTTAAGATGAGGCCAATTAGCTTTACACTTTATATAAAGTATTTTTTCCAACTTGACTTAAATTCAAATATTTTGATGGTCAAAGACACCGATTCTTCTAACTAACATTTCAAGTTAACTTCTTCCGACATATTTCTGCGTTTCCTTCTCTGCTAGCATCCCCTTCAGCTATCGCCTTCACCCACTGCCTGAAACTTCAGGGAGGAGAGGTCTTCATTTTCCTGGGAGTTCCCAAATGGGAACGGCCATGTCCCTGGGTGCTGGCTGTGGTGGGTCTGTTTCTGGGTTACCAGCACTGTGCCCAGGCAGTTCAGTGCCAGCCTCAGTATCTCCCTGCACCCCTCGTGTAGCCCGTTCCTCTCCCTCAGCCTAACTGGGCAGCTCTTTTAGTCCTATGGACAGAAAAGACCACTGAGGCTTCACATATTTAATATACAAGGCTGGGAAAAGTGATTGTTCTACCCAAATCTGTGATAAACACCTCTCCATTCTCTGGAGTTTCATAACCTAAAAATATTGAACACATTAAACTTGTGCTATTAGAGCTGGGACATGGAGGCTGCATCCACATGGTGCTGGTGAATGTGGAGAAGCTGAATCACAGAGGTCACAAGTGGGTTTTAGGGAGCTGGGTTGTAGGGTCTGGAGCCCTGGGGAACTGCCAAATTTTGAGTTGTGAGCGATTGTGGGGAAGTGATTCCCATGTCTGCACCTCTGCAGCTCAGCATGGAGCAGGCAGAAAGGTGCTCGGGGTCTTGGCAGAGCATCCTGAGGATTGACAAGTGATCTTAGAGACAGGTATGAGTCAGTCAGTTAAAAGCAACAGTTATTGCTCACTCAGAAAGACAAAGGAGGGAAAACGTCTGTCAAAATTGCCTTCATTTGCTCCAGAGTCACAGCCTAGAAGGAAATTGGTTTTGAGTCTTACGGGTTAATGTCCTCAGAGATCAGATAAGCAAAGAGCCAGCTGTCAAGGAGTTAAAAAGATGCAAAATCCACGTGGGTACAGGCTACATGCCTGTAAAAATGAACTAGCTGGTGGTTTTCTGATGATTCTTGTGAGCAGAGAAGCATCCCCGGAGGGATGCAGCTCCTGGAAAGCCCCACAGGGACCAGCTCACAGACCTGGGCTGCATCACGTCTGTGTCAGTGCTGTGGAAAGAACCAGCACATGGTCCCTCTGGAAAAACTTGTGGATGAAAAGAAGGCTGAGAGAATGGAAAAAGATTAAGAGGAAGGCTGAGATATAGATTTCTGCAGGTGAAAACCAATTCAGGCTTGAAGACAAGAATATCTTTAGGTTCTTAGATGCAGGAATGGCACAGGCAGCATCTCCCACAGGGACAGCGGGTGCAGGATGGACAAACGGGAAAAGCTGCCTGTTGGTGCCAGGCTTAAGGAGCTCCTGCCATTTATTTTAGCACTAAGCTCCGGACAATGCTGTCAACAGGGAAATGATGTTTCCCTGGCAGCAAGGGAGGACAGGGATGGTTTGTCTCATTTCCAGGCTCAGTGAGCGCAGGCAGCTCTACAGGTCATCTCAGGATCTCATTCCCTGCCTGGCCAGCACAGGGTTTTCTCCTGACTTTTCAGTACCCTTCTCTCTGGTTTGTACAATCTCTTCTAAAGATATTTTGCTGAATCTGTAATGTACCATGTGTTGGAAATGCCTTCAGAAGAACTTGGTGGTGTTTCTTCAGCTATAATAAGTATAATTTGAGCGTTTAAAGAAAGCAAAGAGAGGGCACTTTCACAAACTGGGGGGAAAAATACCCCATCTCCCCTGCCCTGCTTCCCTGCTGTGTTCAGAGCCTGCGTCCTCAAGGACAAACACGCTCACTGCACAGATATTAATGAGCAGATGAAACCAGATATCACATATGACAAGCTTGGCCCGGGCCAGCCGTTCCCAAGCCTCTCAAAGGTGGCAGATACACACCATGGCTCACACTGAGTATTCCCAGTGGTTCAGCTCGGTGGTTGAGTGTGACGAAGAGCCTGCAGACCCTGCAGCCGTGCCATAAGTCACTGCAGCTGGGGCACAAGTGTGTGGAAATGGAAAAGCTTTGGTTCTGCTTTAAACCTCCCATTTCTGGTGTAAAAACCTGATTTTTGAAGCAGGGAGCTGCTGTCAGGGTAAATCACCCCACTGGTGGCACAGTCATGTGGAGTGGGCTTGCTCCAGGATGCGTCCTTCTGCCAACAAACATGGGGTTGTCCCACTGAAGAATAAAAAGGCAAGAATTTTTAGCACAACAATAGGTGATGCTTGCTGATCTTTCCCTAGAAATATATCACCATATAGTCATTGCAAAATCAGATTCATCCCCTGAAGCCCAAAAGAAGGTGGTAGCCTCCTACCCGTCGGAGCAGTGACCACGTCGACTTCTCTCAGCCAGCATTATGCAGTTGTTTTTAATCAAAATATTGCACAGATAGACTGATGCAGCAATCGTTTCCTGATGCAGAAGAGCATGAGGAGGTCAGCTTTGGGTCACAGGGTTAAAATTTTAATAATAAAGAGGAATTAGGCTGCTTTTCTTGGAGCTGTGTGATGGATATTGCCTCCCTGAGCCACAGGCTCAGTCCTCCACATTTGTCAGCTGCCTTGTACAGCCAGGAGCATCCCAAAATTAAGTGGTTGTTTCTGAATACAGCTTATTTGTGAACTGTTCCTATTAAAATTTTAATAGGTACATCCCTCAGACTCTGTTCCAAGTAGCTCCTGGAAGGGCTGAGCTCTTAGATACGCAGCCTAAATAGTGGAAAAAAAAAATGACTCCACAGTAACACACATTGGACAGATTTGATAACTGCAATGAACAAAACTGCTGGGGATTTACATGGCTCTGCAGAGAATAACAGCATGGGAAAGGATGTTTTGTGCAGCTCTGGGGGTGCTACTTTCCCTCACTCTTAAATCCCCAATGCCGCAGGCTTTTGGCTTGAGTGAGGCCAAGCAAGCACAGGGCAGAAGAGTGTCTTTACAAAGCCTGTGGAAATAAACATTGTCACCTGCATGCCAAGGGATTCCTTGCCCTACTTCAAATCACCAGCAGCGCTGGCTCGGGGCTGGCTGTGGGTTCCTTTGGTCATGGGAGAAGGAGCCCAAAGTGATTCTCCCACTCTCACCAAGCCCAACACAGACAGCATCACCTGTGCACCCTGTGGGCCCTCCAGGGCTCAAGGCATCACCCACTGCATCCAGTTGGGGTTTACAACTCTTCCTGCCACTGATAAGCTCTGCTACTTGCGCCGGTGTGCCCGATCCACCAGGAATTCTGCCTTGGAGCAGGTGGAGGCATTGGCTTTCAGGACAGCACAATGAGGGGGAAACCCCACAAGTCTAAGTCTTTCTCAAGTCTTCCACTCAGCACAAACACTCACGGTTATTAGAGGAAACATAGAAACAAGCAAGGCTTGAGGCCATGCTGAGTGTGAAAATTGCCACGTGTTTCGATGTGCCTTTTGAGGACTGGCTGTGTCACATCCGATCTGAATCACCCACCCCAGTGCTCATCCTGGGGATAAATCATGGGGTGGGATATGCCTGGGGTAGGGACAGAAAAAGGCAGTTCCCAAAAACAGCAGTAAGGGTGGATGAGGTGCTAGAGGTGCATCCTGGGGGGATAACAGCAGTGACAACCCTGAGGGGAGACAGAAGCACTGCTTGTAATATTATGAAGGAAGAAAACCTTGGCAGAATAATTAGGCTGTAGTTACAGGTTATTTCAGATTCTGTGACACATAAATGTCAAACCCGTAATGCTGTAACACCAAGAACTTGGTACAGCGCCACGCTGCACATCTGATGGTTGGAGCCCCGGGAGAGGCGCAGCAGCCTTTAGCCCTCCTTCCACCCAGTGCAGAGCCATGATTTGCCTCAGGACGCTCGAGGCTGATTTTGCTTGGTATCCAGGTATGGTGGGCGATGCCATGACCTGGGAGTCACAGCAAGCAGTGCACCCTCTGCCTTTCTCAGCAGAAGTGTCCAACCAATGGCAATACATCCACCGTGGAAGTAGCAAAACATTCTAAGTGCTTAGTCAGTGCCAATGGAACCCACTTGAACTACTGTCCATAAAGGTCTCCATTACTGAACTCCATCACAGTTCTCCATCATTGCACGCTGCCTGACTCTCTTGCACATCAAATTGCAGAAGAATCTCTGGCTGAAGCTGACCTCTCTGGTCCCACTGTCACAGACAAGTGTCTCTAATCCGCCTGCGCCCATGCCTTGGTGCTGCACGGATCATGCCTTACCCACTAGTTCCACTAACGTGGTTAGTCCCAAAGTACAGCCAGTGAAATGACAGCAGATCTGCTGCTGGGCAGTCTCCTCCACCCGATTAGTGGTTTCAAAGAGTTTCAGCTGATGGTGGGATTCAATCATTTTTCATGCAGGTGCTGCTCATCATAGTGTCCAGCCAGAGGAGAAAGCTCTCCCTGCTCCAAGATTAATTGTTTTTAATGCCAGAGAAAGATCCTTCCTCCAGTCAGCATTACTGGGAGCACCATGCTCACCCTCCCACTGGAGCCGTGGACCTTGTGTGCAACATCAGCTGCTCCTGAAAGAGCAAAACCCACACTGGCTTGAGGCACCTTTATTTTAAGGAAAGGGCTAGATGGGACCAAAGCTCCCCCCAGCCCCCAACCCACCTAACTGGGATTGTGAACCTGTCATTTCTGATGCCCTGGTAACACAGAGCACAAAGCACTGGGCACATGGAGCAATTTTTTCTCTCCCCTGGTAAAAGGAAATGTGACTCAGCTCAGCCAAGCCGAGCCCTCGGCTGTGTCCTGCTCCTTCCTGTAATTTGCTGAGTTGCTGCTTTATTGTCTGAACAGCCAAGGCATATTTCCAGCTAATGCAAGAGGAAGCTTTCAGCCTTTCAACATGGCCATTTCAGTTTCTCAACCTACTTCAAAGGAAAACCTCTTATCCAAGCCATGGATCACCCCCACTAGTCATACCATTGTGCTTTTTTTTTAATCTCTTCAGAAATAAATTCACAATCTTGGCTTTTCTCCCTTCTCAGATATGAAAGCATCTCTCTATCTATTGCAAGGTAGACTGAGGAATTAATTATAGAAGGTTCGACTGGAACAGAAGTAAGAAATGTGTGAAAAATGTATTTTTTTTCCCACCTTATGTTTGCATGTCAAAACCAGATCTTCTCATCATTTTGGTTCCTTGGTTCCTCATCTGCAAAGAAAATCAGAACTTCTTTTGCCCTGATTATTGGGAACAGCTGGAAAGTGACGGAGGCAAACTTCTGAATAACTCCATTTCCCCAGCATCTCCTCAACATTCCAGCACATCTCATGTCTCCTGGGAACCACTGGAGGTGCTGGCTGAAACCACGCATTTCTGGGCTCCTTTGAGCTGGTGTTCACATCTCCAGTCACCTTCAGAAATCAGTGGTGTGCGCAGTCCTGGAAATCAGGGGCAGAGAAAAGTGCCTGCAGAATGGGCTCTCTGTTTCAGCATCCCAGCTTTTAGCAGTCTTCTGGGATAACCAGCGTTGCTTCTTCCTCATTTCTACTCCTTTTCTTGCAGGCTGAAGGCCTGTTACAACCAATTTGGAAATTTTCTGTTGCAAAATGTGAAGCATTGAATTCAGAGTGAAACCCTGACACAACGTGCATTTGAAAGAGCCAGGACTGGGGGAAACTCTCCCTATGAATTGCAAATCTCTCCCCTTCTCTCTACAGCTATCCCACATCTTCAGATCAATTTGACACACTTTGGTTCCTACTTGGAAAAAATGCTGGTGTCTAAGAGAATTTGCTCAAAAGAACAGGATCTCACCTTTCCAGTCCTGGTGAAAAAGGTAAATGCCTTGGTCTGGAGCTGCCTTTGCTGGTTGGCCATGCAGTGCTTAGCATGGTGGAGCTGCCTTTGGATGGGGTTTCTCATGCACAAAGCCCTCCCATAAAGAAGCCCTAACGCAGCCGTTTCCCCGCCTGGGCAGGGCACTGCTTGCTGAAGGCTCAGGCTTGCTCGTCTCAGCAGTAGTCAGAGATGCAGACTCGCAGAGAGCACCACTACTGAATCCCTGCCGGGACTCCGCACATTTCTATGGAAGTTGCAGATGGAATTAAATATTTGAGACCATGTCCTGCTGAGCACTAGCGCTGCTGGCAGCACCTTGCAGGCAGGTGGTGCCAGCTGGCCTTGTGCCACCGAACGTAAGCAGCTCTGGTGACACAGCAATCAGTTCTTTGTGGCCAGCCACAACACCAGCTTCTGCAAAGCAACAGATTTCAGTGGTCAAATCAAAGAAAAAGAAGATCTCCCTTTCTAAGATACTTCGCATCACAATTTTTTAGCTTTCCTTCACTGAAGTCATGTTTTATTTGACACTTTTGACCATGGTACAAATCACAAGCACCTCATATCCTGGGAAGATGCACCCCACAGATCAGGCAAGTACAGGCATCCAGAACAGCGCACACATGATGCCATGAAATAGCTTTTATTTTTGTTTGTTAATATTTCCTTTTGTAAAGTTTGGTGCATGTAATTGTTGTTTCTTCATTGCAGTTACAGTGCAAATACTATAGATAGGATAAATGCAATAAAAATGGAATTTGCTTAAAAATCACTAAATAATTCTAGAGAGAGGGGTTTGGTTGGTTGGTTTTCTGCTCTAGTAGATGCAGATTTGTGCCTATGGATGAGATATTTCTTAGAGCACTGTCTTAGCTGATTAGTTTACGCTTGCTCCTCAGTATATTAAAGGCATTCACTCTTGCCTGCCAGCCAGCCATAAGCAAGAATTTAGCATATATTTTATCTATGAAAAATCCACAAAAATATATATCACAAACCCCAAGGGAATTAGGGTCTTCAGGGCTGATCCTGTCCCACGTGTAAGGATCTTTCTTTCCCCTGGGCTTATTGCACTGGTAGAGGAAAGAGTAATCCAGGGGCCTTTCTCCCTTCTAATTAACACTTTTCTCTAGGTAATTAAGAAGTCTCTAACCTCAACAAGTTCAAGGAAGAAACCAGGCAGACAGCCCTGCCCATCCACTCCTGTGTGCCCTGCCAGACATAAACCTGCAGGCAGCACGTGGTGTGGAATCCTGGGAGAAATGGCCTCGGGGCAGCCTGGTGGGGGAAGTGACTGCAGACACGGTCACACCTCTGCCAAGGCCAAAATAAAGGATTTCACCCCCTAGCCACAAACCCTGCTACGGGGAAAGCTGCTGGGAGTTACTGGAGTTCCAAGGCCCCTCTCTTGCCCAGCCCTCCAAACCCCACTCTGGTTCCCGTGTCCTTGGGGACATCCAGCTCTGTAAGAGCAAGGAGCAGGGAAGGGCGACAGCGGATACAGGTGGCTGCTCTGGCTGCCAGAAAATCAATGGCAACGCTTCGACTGGTGGCGGTGGAAGCAGGTTGGAGTTAGGATGTCAAACCACTGACAGCAAGATCAAGGCTGACATCAGCTAAGACACGGGCTGTCATCGGCACCAGTGAGCAACAGCTAGGAAGCTTGGTATCCATCACCAAACGCTCCCCAGCCCCTCGAGAGCAACCCAGCCCTGCGGCTGCACTCAAACACCTGACCCTGAACGTTCAGCTTCATGAATATCCAAGATGTGATGGAATCCTTCCCTGCATGAAGCCGTTTCAGGCAGTAAATAAGTCACTGTGCTAGTGTAGGAGCAGCTTTGTTCAGCTTTGCCTCCTCGCATGGAGGAGATGGATGCGCAGGCCCTGCCCTGTGAGCTCCAGGCACAGTGCTGGGGGCTCGTGGGTGGAAGCAAAGCCTCACTCCCTATTTTCTCCTGCCTGCGAGGTGAGAGGGTGCTGCTGAGTGAAAGCAAAGGGATGAGCAGAAGTGAGGGAGGGAGTATAGAGGGCTCTGAGGGGTGAAAATCCCTGAGCAAATAATGAGGCTTGTAAATTAGTCCCACTTAATAAAAACGTGTGAATAAATTAACTTTGCCTGCTGGTTAAATCTGTTCAGTATTTCTCTGTTGCACCATTAAGGAGACTGTGCCAAGGCAGCTTACCTCTCGAGCACATAATATGACTTTATAATGGGTAACATTTTCTATTTTGTCATGCCTTTATCTTGCTGAGGAACAGTATCTCACAGGAGAGCAAAGTAATTTCCAGCAGTTCTGCCTCCCACCAGCCCCTCTGCCCCAGGAAAACATCGCAGCCCAATTAGGCACCAGGGACACCATGGCTCATGTGCTGCACAAGCTGTTCCTGCCAAAGCAGGGACCATCAGAGCATCCTCCACTCCTCAGGGCCTCCCTTCCCATTTCTGTTCCTACGGTCCTGCTGACACCGCCTCAGGGAGGTGAAAAAGCAAGTTACTGCAGGGAAAAGCAAGTTACTGCTCCTTCCAGCTGTGCTGGCAGGCTGCTCACTCCACGCAGGCTGCCCCAGGTCTCACCTCTGCCACACACTGCTTTGGGTTTAACTCCATACCTGTGGTTTCCCCATGACTCTCCTTGCTGGTCCTGCAGGCTGGAAACCACCCAGAGCTCTTCTCCGAGTCTCCCACTCAAACGTCACATTTGCCAGTGTCTTGCTTTTAGTTTCACCCATGAAAATCTGGGTTAAGTGACATAACTGCAAGGAGCCGGCTTTCAACATCCCTTTTCTCCTCAGAACACATCCATCACTTAACTATGTGTGATCCTTATCTATATTTGATGACATCAATTCAAGCAATGGTGTTCTTGTGTTAACACCTTTTCCAGGGCATTAATTTTTCAGTGATATCCATCTGCCTTCATACATATATTTTAACATCAGTACCACTTCACCCCTAGAATAACCACAATGGGTATCCAAGTGATTTTTTTCCTTCCTATGTTTAAAAAAACCCTTGTGACACTAACAAGGTGACACTTCACAGCACAGCGTAACACTTCACCATGTTTATTACCCTCCTTTCTAAGTAACAAACCTCAGCATCAGTATTCTGAAAGACAGCTTTCTGGCTACCTCCAAGACCCTCTCCGCCTCACCAGCTCTTTGCACCTTCCAAACCCAAATTCTTCCCTTACTGAGCAAAAAAACTGTGCATGAGGGTCAGAAGGCTGAGGAGACAGATGGCACATGGGGCATTGTCTCCTAGGGCAGATGTCCAAATGAGGGCAGGAGAAATGACCCCTAGATGCAGGCAGGCAACAGGAGCTCTGCTGCTCGCGGTTCCTTGTGACTGAACCCACTGAAAGTGGTGTGATACCTCCCAAAGAAGCTTATAAAAAAAAATCTCATCCTCAGACTCTTCTGCAAAATGGAAATTGGAGCACAGCACATTTTCTACAGAAACCTCATGACAAAGCCCATAGTTGCTGTAGAAGCAGAAGGGTTTTTGGATTAATCATCAGAACAGCAGGGAATTAAGAAATCTGGGGAGATGAATGCACCAGGGCTTTGTCAGACAGATGCTTACAATAAAAATAATCCAGACCTACATTTTTTCAAGCATCTCAGAAGATGAGAGAGTTCAGTGCATTTGGCTGCAGCTGCCACTTCACTTCTGCAATTTAACCTCGTTGAGGTGCATTATGTCAAAAAATTACCTTAATGAAGACTCTAATGGAGAAGGGAGGAAGATAATAGACATGCTTTGAAGAAACAAAGCTGCAAAGTTTTTTTGTTTTTAAACTGGCACTGATTTATCTCTCCCTATTTGGCTCCTGCCCTTACAGAGGTGTGTGATCTGCCTTTCTTTCAAAAGTAACATGTTTCAGATGTTGACTCAGTGATGGATTTTTGCATCTTGGACACGATACCACAGTTTCTAAGTTTGAAACAACCAACATGTAAAAACAGCTCTCAGGTCAGACAAGTTCAGTCACCCAAGTCCTGCTACTTCCCTGTTCCCTGCAGAGCACTTACTCAAATGACGAGTTTCTGTCTACCATTTCTGAAGTCCTCCAGGATGGTGGCCTAAATTAGAATCAAAGAATCACAGAAAATACCTTTAAAATCATGAGGTCCAACCATAAACTTAACCCTGCCAAGTCCACCACTAAACCCTAAGAACCACATCTACACATCTTTCAAACACCTCCAGGGATGGTGACTCCACCACCTCCCTGGGCAGCCTGGTCCAATGCTTCACAACCCTTACCATGAAGACATTTTTCCTGATATCCAAACTAAATCTCCCCTGGCACAATATGAAGCTCTTTACTCTCGTTCTATCACTTGTTACCCAAACTGACCTTTATTGGCTGGTCTCATCCTCTTCTGAGGTCCTTTAGCTGCTTTATTTGTAACTTATTCTGAAAAGCCCTTGTGAAGTGATTTCATAAAGTTCTCATGTGCTGCTTTCCACCATCACCCATGCCCAGCATGTGTATCTCATGGTCCTATTGGTGTTGAATTTATTTCAGTGGCTGAAATGACAGTTTCTTAGGTGAATAAACTGTATTCTAAAGGCTAATGTTTATCCAGCCTACCTAGGATTCTGTGCATGAAACTTAAAAGAAAAAGTTCCTGAATAATTAATTATGTGACTCAAATGAGTTTCCTTTCTGCCTGCCTGAAGGGACAACTTGAGAAAGAAAGGAAGCACATATGTCTTCCAGAATGGATGTGGTGGAGGAGGTAAATGATCTCTTCCCCACTCCGACTCCCACATATTTCCCTGTTATCTTTGCCTAATGCTGCGGATATCCTCCAAGTCATATGAGCTATCTCACATCATAAAAAGAAAAGGAAGTAAATTTAGCCCTTTTTTCTCAAAATGTGACATTTCACTTTTTTTGACAAATGTTTTTCCCCCAAGATTACAACCAGTTCTGTGACTCTGGAAAATTAAATGCATGATCTCGTTGCAGATGCCTGTGCCCAGCCACTGCCACAAGTCTTAGGCATCCCCTGCATTTCCAAAAGTACCCTTAGTTTTTCACATAGTTTTCTTCCTCTTTGTGCTTTCTGGACAGCTTCTTGTAGAGGTAAAGTGCTCGCTTCTCCTCCCAGCTCTCAAAGAAGGAGCTTGCGATTGTTCTGCGCAGGCGGTGTGCATAGGTTTCCAGGAATACGGTGGCGTAGAGGGTGCAGAAGAGCAGCCCCACGACGAGCAGCACAGAGGGGTTGGGAGGCACTGGGGGGCTGATCCTGCAGTGGGCAGAGGTGAAGATCAGATGATGCTGGTAGCTTCTTTCAAAATCCTGAAGTGGTAATTCCTCATTAAGAAGTGGGAGAAGTTTCGAAAGAAAGGGCAGGATCCCTATTTTAGCCTGAAATAAAGAGAATAAAAGTTAAATGGGGTATGGACAAACCAAAATCAACTGGTTAGGACAAGAACATCAGCCTGGGGGTGTGTAAGCACCGCTAGAGATTGTTTGGATGCATTAAGAGAACGACATTGAAGTACACTTCAGGCTGAGTGAGGAAAAACAGCGTGATGTGTAGGTGCTGAGTACCTGGCATGGTGACAGCCACCCCTACCTGCCACCTTCATCAGCCGTTACAGAGATTAGAACAGGTATTTATTGTGTGAGATTTACAATGAAAGACATAATACATATAGCAGTATTAATAGCTGCATATTTGAATATTAGAGGGGTTTTCTAAGCTCTGGTTATTTTACTGTAAATTCATCCTACGCATTTTTCTGTGCTAAGGAACCCCCAGGCATGGGGAGGGCAGGGAGAAGAGAAAGCTAAAAAGCTAAACCAGACCTAGTCCAGATAACGGATATTAAAATAGTCAGAAACTGACAGGGAGGGAGGTGAAAAGGATCTCACAGGGTGACAACAAAGCCAGTGAGAAGGGCTTTCTCTTCAGAGAATGGGCAATGCAATAAGATGGAGAGATCGTCACAGCCAAGATGCCTGCTTCCCCCTTCCTTCTGCACTTGCACCCACTCTGTGGTGGGGGATGTGCATTCCTCCACCCTGCTAAAGGAAGGGACCTGGAGATGTGGGGACATCTGACCACCATGTACTAGCAGTGTCCTTTTTGCTCCCAAAGAGCTGTAACTCGGAGGGGGTACATGCTGCCATTTAAACAGAGCAGCTGAGTTTGTGCCTCTACCTCCCCCCCACAAGCCTTTTACATTGCTGGTCCAGCTGGCTGCTGGGGAGGGAAGTGAGGATTGCGTAAAGGCTGTAAAGACTGCAATCCAATCCCCACCAGCACCTCCTATGATGTGATACACAGCTGGGTCTCAAGAAAGGAGAAGGAGCCTCAGCACTTACGCTGTATTTGATGTTCAAAGTAACAGGCACCATGGAGAACTGAGCAGCCTTTCTCACTGCTGTGTCTGCCACACTGAATGCGAAGTGGTCCATTGCCACGACCACCAGCATCAGCATCAGGGCCACAGCGAGGAGCATGGCTTGCACAAGGCACAGCATCACTTCTTCCCGGGATAACTTCAAGCCTGTTGGTCGAATGAGGTTTTTTGATGAGCTCACCAGCAGATGAGCTGCTCTTCTGTCCACAGCTAAACGCTCCAGCTTCTTGGTGATGTAAAAGTTGTCAAAGTGGAGGTTGGTGAGATAATTTTTCAAATACCAGGTGGACTCAAAACAGAGATAAAGCATGGAGAAGCCAGCAACCAGCTTGTTGCCTATTCGTACAGAGTCTTTGACGAGCACCTCCACAGCCAAAAAGTCCCGTCCAATTTTCTCACCAGCAAGGTGCATTTGTTGGTAAATGAAGGAGCTATTCTGAAGCAGTGAAAACTGAAAATGTCCATTCATAGGTCTATCAATATTAGTGACATCTACATTTTTTTGGATTGCATCTCCAAACTCCCAGGAAGCTCTCCCTAGCAGAGCAGTTGAGTTCAAAAGACTCTCAGAGGAATTCTTACAGATGCACTTAATAACCTGCAGTATGGTTTCAATGTTGCTCATGATGTTGGGTGTTATGTTAACCGCTGCTATCATGATGCAGGTTGACAAGAGAAGTTTCCTTCCTTGTTTGGTACCTAATGTAGGCATGATCATACTGAAGACGCAACGGGCAGGATGCACCAAAAAAAGGTTCAGAAGAAGGAGCAGACTGAAGGAGATGCCCATTGCACTGGAGAGATGCCAGGAATACTCCAGGGAAGCAAACATCCAGTTGTAAAAGAGGCCTCCTATCACTGCTGTAACACAGGAACACTGCAGAAACAATGTCCACAGTTCTCTGCTGTTTGCTGGGACCGGCTTGGAGTAAACCGACCATAGGTCTGCTGCAGTGCCGCGCAACTTTGGGAAAAGGAAGTCTTCACAGTAGACATGGGCTCTCATCCTGTAGAAAGAATGGGTACCTAGATAATAGCAGAGGATATATGGACATACACTAATCAGAGGGATTTCTCAAGATGATCACTCGTGGTGCTTTGTAATGACCTTATCTGAGTGCCTCTGGTCTCACTATTCCTCTGCTAGCCTGAGTAGCTGCGAATGAGAGCTTCCCTGGAAGTAATGCAAGACAGGGCATTTCCTGCAGGATCAAATACTAAGTACAACGCAACTGCTTCTCCTCTAATGCAAGCACAGGAAAGCACTGATTAGTCTAGGAAGTCATTCAGAGGGACAAACTCATCGGCAGTGGCTAAGAGTGTCTTTAGTTGTTATTTAGAGCATGCTAGAGAGATAAAGAGGAGGCTGCTGGCTGTCTGGAAATCTTTAGAACAGTTCTGTAATTACAAGGTGTTCAATAGATAAGAGGCAGTTCAGTGGGAGTTTCTGATCTCCCTGCCTCTTGGGAGGACACCAAACAAAAACCTGCAGGTTTAAGACAAATATAGAACTGATCAGCAAAACCAGTTCCACACTGAAGCTCCAGCGCTAGAGGAAATCTCCAATGAGAAGAATATGAACACTGCAGGTGAAATGAAATGTCCCATAAAGCTATTTAAATGTCTACTGAAAACCAACATTTGGGAAGGAATAGCATTTCTCAGGCTTCACATCTGAAGTGACTTCCCAGAGACCAGAAAACTTGGTGGGGATAAAGAGTCCCTCCCAGGATTAAATCCAGCTAGGTGATGCTCATCTCCCCACCACCTGACAGCAGCCCCAATTATCCTTTGAGGGAGAATTTTGGCTGGCAAAAGAGGATTTTTTCAGTTGAAAAAGGGTCATTGAACAGCTGTCAAGAGAGAGGAAAGCAGAAGGATTAAGCAGACACTACCTACCCAGCTGCAGAGAGGTACCCCAGTCTTGCTTGAAAACTCTCCTTGTTCCGGTGCCTAATGGCTCTGAGAGACGACCTTGGATGCAGCTGCTGGGAATGCAGGTTAGGAAACTAAGGCAGCAGAGAGAAAAATGCTTTTAAAGTCAATCCAGATCAGCAGCACCGGCAATTCCTGAAGTGAGTGGGCAAATCTGGTGCATGAAGCCTGGGGAATAACCTCGCTACAGGACAGAGCCGAGATGCACAGCTCTGCTTGGGCTTTGCATTTCTTCTGATCTTACTGTTGTTGCAAAGAAGGCTTGTTTTTGTGACACATAGCTGAAAAAAATGAGTCAATGACATACGGACTGACGAAGATGGAACAAGCATCACATGGAACATGGGGTGTCACCATCCTTTGTGGGGAAATCAACTGTCTCATCCCAGCTGACTTCTCCTCCCACTGCCCATCAGCAAGCAGCAAGCCTGGGATTTCTCTTAGAAGGTCAGCTTTTCCTCTTTCAGACATCAGTCAGGGCACAGAGGGCATGGCAGGATACAGCACAGCACATGCTGGTAATTGTTCGTATTTTCTGGCAGACTGCTGCTCCCTGATGAAAACGTAAGGTGGTGTGCAGGGTACACAAACCGCTGAAAGGTTCATCTCATGGTCCTAGCAGAGAACGATGATGATTCAAATGTGAAACTTTCCCAGTTCCCCATAGCCAGCAAATCCACTGCAAAGAAAGCCTTGCCACAGGCAGGATTCCCAAAGCAGTGAGAAGCTCCCAGATGTAGAAGCCAGGATATGCGGTCCCCAGGGGACTGACTTGCCTGACCCCTGGGGTACACAGGGTACAGATCTTCAGGCACCAGACCCACTCACCAGGAGACAAGGACCAGCCCATGGTGCTTGTTCCTCAGTTATGCTTCCGAAGAAGAGGCTTCCCCCTCCTCTGAGCAGGTGGCACACAAGAAAGGTGTATCACTGCCGCCTCCCCCCTCACATGGAGCTCGTGTGTCACGAGAGCCTTCCCTGGCTCCCACTAAACTCACCCCTTTGCTAGACTCTTTCACACCAAACCTCCACTTGTGGGCAAAGGTGACACAGCTCACCTAGATGCTGCTGAGACCACCCCTCACAAGGACCCGCTGTCCTGTGCTGCACCAAGCCCTCCTGCTGGGTGGGAACCGCCAGGCCCCCAGAATGTTCTCATGCTCCCCTGAGTGGGAGAGGGCAAAGGGCTGGAGGTCAGCTCCATCCCAGCTGCCCCTGGGGATGGAGCAGGCAAGGCTCTGCTCTCCCGTGAGCAGTGGGAGAACAGCACCTGCCCCAGGGGACACGGCCAGAACCCACGGGAGCAGCAGTCATTGGAGGACAAACAATCACAAGCGCAAGTGGACAGAACAAACCTCTGCCTGCTTCCTCAGCCTTTCCTGCAGGTGCCACAGAAGGTCCTTTCCACCCTTGCTGCTCCACCCGACAATTCTGCTTTATTGCTAGAGTTTTTCTTTTTCCCACATGGTTGATTGATAGAATAAAGGTTTCCTCCTGGTGCCCCAGAACACAGACACCAAAATGAGAAATCCTGCCTGGCTCCAACTGGGAAGAGGCACCGGCCACGTGGGGTTGAAAGAAAGTGCCATTTGTTTAGAGCATCCACAGCAATTGCTTGCCCAGGCCATGAATTAGGTCTTGAATTCAATTCACAGTCTATAAAGGACCAACTCAAAAGGCCCATAGTTGTATTCTGCAAAACCCATCAGGTTCTCCTTAGTCACTATTCTGAGACTGAACTTCTCACTGTATTTCTGAGTTTGCTGACTTCATCAGCCCCTGGGACCCCACCAGGCTAAGCAGGTAGCTTTCTGGACCACAAAAAAGAAAAGTTAGCAATGAAGAACAAAAGAAACCTCAAGTCCAGAACACAGTGACAAATGCTTTCTGAGCCTGCTGCACCATCTGACGAAGAGGAGTTGATGTCTGTGGGGAAACTGTGCTCAACCAGTAACACCACGCAGCACCGAGAAGTGTTTGTATGCAAAGTCAAACCCAGATTTTCCTCTGGCTCTGCTCAAAAATGATCTCTGCGGGCTGGACTACCCTAAATCTAGGTTATCTTTTATTTTATACCCTGAACTGATACTCTCTAAATGAGCTAGAACCACGAATGTCTAACTTTCCCCGGGGCACAATGAACAAGCTTGCCCTGCCAAAAAAAATCAATTAAAAGCGTGTGCGTTTATACAGATACACAAAGAACGGTGAAGGCTGGGGAGCAGGACAAGGCAGGACCACGTGTCTCAGCAAAGCAACTGTGACACCTTGCGGTCACATTCTGCTAAAGTACCTCAAGGTCTCCGCTCATTTAATCCCCTAAACTGAAGAAGCCTGTAAGAGGGAGAATTCTAAGGAAAAGTGAGAAAGGGAAGGAGAAATTGGAGGCTCGTGAGCCAGTTTTGAGGATGCATATGCTGTGTCCCCTCGGGATGCTCCAAGGTGTTTTTTCACAACCTGAGGATCCCATGGCCCAGCACCCAGGTAGTATAAAGGGGCTTTGCTTTCTCCACAAGCTCCAATCTCTACAGAACTCAAGCTCTGAAATTTTCTAACATTCCCGATTTAGACCTTGTAGCACTATTGTAGGTGACAAAGAAGAGACGCGCGTGCCTGCAGACACCTTGCAGTAATGGAAAGAAGACAATAGAGGGTTTCATTTGTATCGTAGCCGGGAAGCATAACCTGGCTTTGGTCTGATTAGGGATGGGGACTGAGCTTGTAATCACCAGGGTAGAGATTTTAAATCCACTTCAGCTTTGCAGACTGCAGTGCTCACAGAGGGAGCCTCAAAGCAGTCCGAACGAGACCCTCTTGCCAAGACACCTGCATGTTCGACCTGTGTGACTCCCGCAGTGACAATGATAGGAGGGGACACAACATGAAGGAGCAGCTGTATCACAGGTAGAACATGGGGTACATGAACTATACAGCTTAAGAAAACAACTGGGTACAGAAGCTGAATGGAGAGCTAAAAATAGGATGATGTAAGGCTGAAGGTGTTTCTCCATGGGAATATCACCAACACTTGTTGGTCACATCATTCTGCCAATTCGAGAAATTGAAGGTGTGGGAAAGATCAGCCTATTGGTGGTGATTCTTTGCTTTGATAAAATCATGTGTGAATGAACAACTTATGGTGATACAGAGCCAGGTCGTGGCTTCTTAGGTTCCTGCTATAGAAACAGGGAAAACCCCATCAATAGCCTTTCAGTGACTGATGAGGGATAAATGTGACTCAGCAAGCAAGGCTATCTAACCTGCAATAGCTGAATTTCCCCTGTCAAGCTGTGCTTTGATTTGCTTCTGAAATCTTTCTCTCCTGCATCTCACCCAGAGGGTGTTGGAGCACCAGAACAGCTCCCCAGGGAAGCAGTCACAGCGCCAAGCTTGACGATATTTAAGACGCATTTGGACAGTGCCCTCAGACACACGGTGCAAGTGTTGGGGTTGTCCTGAGGAGTTGAACCTGATGTTCGTCATGGGTCACTTCCAACTCAAGCCATTCAATGATTCCATGATTTGCAGCCTTGCTGCCGGGTGCAAACAGGCTGTGCACAGCCCCAGAATCGCTCACCGCTCTAAAGACCCACATAGCAGCTTTTCCGTGTGAACTGTTTGTAAAGCAACTTGAATGCTTCTGGGATAAAAGATCCTACAAAATGCTTTCCTACTGTAAATAAACCAGGATGGTTTTCCTCCAAACGTCTCAGGAGAACATGTGGATGTTGGTCCAGGATTGGATGGGGAACATCAAAGGAGTAAAGCAGAGATATTCTGGATGTTGAATTTCAATGCATGAGTGGCATTTCCGGTTAATTGAAATTCACAAGCAGGCTGCTAATGTGAATGGCTTTTGTGACAGTGCCTGGATTTTTTACTTTCCTAGAGAAACCATGCATAGGCAGGCAAAGTTCCTTTAAAATAACATAATCATGGTTACAGAAGGTTAGTACAGCACTTTCAATGCCCTTTCCTGGGAATTTTCATATCTCTCCTCACATTACAGACCCCTCAAGAATAACAGAGTTGATTTATCACAAATATCTTCTTTTTGGTAAATGTTAGTACCAAAGCAGCAGCAAATGGAATTAGAAATTACTCACGAAGGTCAGTTCACCTTTTGAACCCCTTTAAAAAAAATTAAAATCAAGCATGCCAGACTAGTCCTGCTCTCACAGATGCCTGGATATGAAAAAGAAGAATTAGGTGATGTTGTTGTCACCATGCCTTAAACCACATCTTCTGGGGAGCCCTAGAAAAGCCAGAGGCTGCTGGGAGAGCTGGTAGAAACCAGGTCTTTGACAAAAGTAAACATTTAGGATCCAGGAGCTCCTCTTACCTTTCCTAGATCTGCCAAGGTCCCATTTTGTGACCTTGGGTAAGTCACTGGTCCCCTCTCTGCCTCAGTTTCCCATGCCAGCACAGAGATAATAAAGCATACCTGGCTGCATTTGTGAAATACCTTCTGATCATTCACAGACAGTGCCACATACATGGGACTCTGGGATTGATCTTCTTCAACACAAACACCGTGGTCTCAATTCTGCTTTCATGCCCAAGTAAACCCCTCCTGCTGGATTCAAGTAGGATGCACCAAGCCAGAGCTGAGACCACAAGTAAATCTATGACCCCAGTGTCTGCAGCGGAGCCTTGACATTAGATGATCCAAAAGGCCTTGCTGCCTGTCTCCAGCTCTGTTCCAGCCCCCAGTCCTGATCCCCTGCAGCAGCAGTAGCTCAAGTCATGGCAGGGCAATGGGACAGCAGGGCTCCTTCCCGCTGCTCCCCGCCACGCAGAGCACAGCCCGTTCCCTGGCCCTGGGACAGCGATGCTGTGCTGTTCATGGCACGGTCAGTTGGGAAAGAGAACTGCAGGGAACAATTTTCCCTTCATCATTCAGCCTGTCTTCGTTATGGCATGATGAGGAGCACCCATGCAGAACGAGAGTGCCCACCCTCAGAGCACAACTGGCATGGAATTGACCTGGGGAAGTAGGATGGTGACACAGCGCACCATCAGTGATGGCAGCTGCCAAGGCTGCACCTCTCTAGCCCAGCAGCCCTGAGATACTGGGCTAGGAGCCTTCCCAGTCTCATCGCTCTTCTCCTTAGCGGGGCTACGTTTTGCTCAGATGAGAAGGGAGACCTCACTGCCCTCCTGCTCCTCCTGGGGAACTGCTGCCCAGATTCAGGGGTGAAGCTAGAGGAGGGGAAGGCTCAGGCTTTGCCGTTATCCTCTCGATCTACAGAGCAAACAGGACGACATGACGTGCTAACAAATGTGCTTTATTGTACATTTTCCACAATCATTAAGGATTTTGTTGAAAATCAAGGATTTTGTCGAACTTGACTGATCAAAGTTCCACATTCAATTGGTTTTGGCAGTTTTGGTTCAACCCTTACAAGTCCCCACCTTCCATGTGACCCTAGGGTAATTCAGTGCAGCAGCAGCTGCGGCTGGTGAGCATCGCCCTGCCAGCTCTCCCACCTGGCTCTGGAGTTTATCAGGAGCGGAGAATGCGCTGGATCCCTACCCTGGGCCAGTCCTCTTTGCCAGCTCCACCAGTTTATATCATTAGAGAAATCTGTCCCAGCACAGGGATCCAGTCACTCACCTTCCCTAAACCAAGAATCATATCCTTCATCTTTCAATCTATCTATTTCAACGACTGATACTTTAAATTAAATATTTTAGATTCTTAAAGATAATTAAAAAAAAAAATTGGATAAAATGGTGATTAAAATCACGGTTAATTTGCAATGCTTTCATTGAAAGTACCCAAGCAATCTGATTTAAAAAGATGTTAAGAATCAAAGCCTATTTTTCAGAAATGTCAATAATATTCCAATGCAACCTGTCCACTGACCTGTGACTCAGCAGGTCGCTCATGACTGAGTCAACCTCACAAACCTAAGACTGGCTACATTCACCAGCAGTGTCCAAAGTCATGTCAGAAATAAATTTGGTTCCAAACCCCCATCTGTGTACTCAGTGCAAAGAACCAGGCAGCAATTATTGTTTCAGGTTTTCAAAACACTGAACATGTTTGGAAACAAACCGTTGCCTTCCTGTTTCCAAAGCATGGAGTAATGCAAGGAGTCCTACCGACACCTCCTGAATCATCCCTTCACACACAAACCTTCAAGCATTCATCCTCCATGAGAGAATTACTCATGAGATGGTAATCGGACCCCATCCTTCACATCCTGCTAGAAACACCCGCCCACGCCGCCTTCCCCCCATCAGATTCTGATACGCTCACTCACACTGGGTTGCATGTAAATATTCCAGTTGTCTCCACTCTGTTCCCAGGGCTGCTCTCCAAAATGAGGTAGGGTATCAGAAGCTAGAGCAGCAAAGTTCACTAGCTTTCATGTGGGGAGAGGCACCTACCCGAAGATGCTTCACGCTTACAGGGTTGTCCAGTTAACAACCACCTATGGCAGGCAGACTCCGGGAGAGTCTGATTGGTACCTGTGGAACGTGGAGAAAGATCTCCAGAGAAAATAACAAATGGATGTTGCAACACTGACCAGTATTTCTAAAAATAAAATTAAACCAGAGGGTCCAGTACAGTGTGAGCAGCCACATGGCTTTCCTCCTGTGCATACTCTGACGATTCCAGTGCCCAAGTCCTAAGTGAGTGAGTCCTTCCCTGCGGGTGGCTTTGTTCATATTTTATTCAGTGCACTTAAAGTGACATTTTCTACAGCTGTCAAGAGCGAGGTGGCATTTTCTGCATGGATGTTGGCCCATGTAGGGAAGGTCCCCAGCTGGAAGATGCTCTTGGCCCATGTATTCATAGCCAAGCTAAGAAGCAGAACTCCCATAAGATTCATGAGTAACCCAGTTCTCGCCTACAAAAGAAATACAAAGGCAACTGTTGAGTTTAGGCTGGATGTGTACAGCATGTGAAGCATGAAGCTATTTGAATATAAACATTATAAAAATGGAAGGCTTAATTGCCGTTAATATTAGCAACATCCTAAGCAGGCTTTCTTAAGCCGCAAAGGCCATTCTGCAGATGCTTATATCAAGCTTTGATCCATCAAAAACATTAACATCCGTTTAGCCTCAGGAATTTGAGCAAGAACAGGGACAGAGCCTAATTTTACTCATAAGCTTTATTTGTCTGCCTTGGAGAACATTTCCTGCACCCAGAAACCTATGAAAGTTGAGCTGCTGATACTGGCAGGAACAGCAACAGCAACAGGAACAGGGTCTGGGAGATGCTGGGCACATTCGAGACGAGCTTTGTCACCTTTTGGAGTCTCAGTTATTCCAAATTTCACAGGGCCAGAATTTATACAGGCTCCTTTGATATGTCTGTGCCTTCCAACTCTGTTAAGAAGAGTGTTAGACTTCTGTCTTTCACTCAGTACATGCTGAAATGGTAACACTGCAGAGGATTCCTTTATTTAAACTCTCCACTCAGACTGATTGTTTCACCACTTTCTGTATTTGAAAGAACTTACCATATCCTTGACCATCAAGTGTCCAGAAGAAAACGCAATTGAGTTAGGAGGTGTTGAGACTGGCAGCATGAATGCGTAGGAGCATCCTATTGTTCCTGGTATCATTAAATAGAGGGGATTTACTTTCAGACGAATGGCCTTGAAAAACAGAAAGGATCAGACATTGTACCTTGAGGATTTGGAGTCGCAGGCAAATATAATCCAAATATATCAAAGAATCCAAATAGTGCACTGTGCAGAGCCCTATCCCACACTCTGTGATAAACAATCGTGTATCTCACTAACAACATCTGAAGGATTATTGTCCTTCCATGTCCACGTTATGCTACAGGCACTTGCTTTGTTGCTCCCAAGGATTTCCAAATGCCTGAAGCCCAGGAGCAGGAAAATGATACGGTGCCTGTCCCAGCACAGACACAACACAGCCCTGTCCGTCCACGGGGCAGAACCACGAGGGGAGCACAGGAGTGGGTGGTCTTGCCATGGGACTACCTTACCAGCTCTGCCAAGACAGGCAGAAAGATGATAATAGTGGCTGTGTTGCTGGCAAACTCCGTGAATAAAGCGATGACAATGGTGATGAGGATGACAGCCACGGGCGGCGGTACGCCCTCCAGGGGATGCAGACGGCCTCCTATCCAGACAGACAAACCAGACTCCTGCAGAAGGGGAGAGCAAGCGAGCTGGAGAGGGGAGGTCCTCTGTCATGAACTGCAGATTACATACAACCTTCAGTGAGTCACACAGGCACCTGTGTGCAGTGTCCTCAGGGTTATTTAACAGCAAGCAGTTCGAAAGGGGTTGCGAGATCTCTTGACCTCTTTAGTTCTCAGCTGCACGTTGCTGTCACTCGGGGTTGAGAAACCCACCCTTCAAGTGTTGTCACCCCGGAGACGCAAATTTCCCAGAGTGAAATGAAAACCCCAAGTAACACCCCGATAAAACCCAGCTCTGCTGGGCAGGATGACTGCAATGTGGTATTTGTGGAGGGCCTCACCTCACAGCCCTTTGCCATGGCAAAGCCTCCTCCAAGCAGCAAGATGATGTTCCAGGGCACCGTCTCTTGGGCCTTCCTCCAAGTCAGCAAGGGCTGTGTCTCAGTGTTCGGTGCTAGATGAAGAGAAAACCCCCATGTCAAGCACCCACCCAAAGAGGAACACCTCAGTCACCATGTGACAGAATGATATCATGAGCCTGACATCAGTGCTGAAGCTCACTGACCATCGAGTTGCTGGTGGTTAAAATATACATATGGAGTCTCTTGAGCCAGACAAGTAAAAGATTGTTCAACTTAATATCAGATCTTAAAAAAAAAGGAAAATAAATTCTAGCACTTAAAGTTTTCTTTGAGGCTTTCTTGAGGGAACATTTAATACCATGTCAATTTTCTGTCTGTAACAGAGAAACATTGGCCTGAACAAATGGGAGTCTGTGAAAGGAAGAAATTTCTACCATTTGAATTATGAAGATGTTATTAATTTTCCATTTGCCATTCAACAGCCAGTGAGATTTAGAGCAAAGGTCTCATCGCCCCTAAAGGCCATCTCTTAATACATGATGAAGTGAGATCTGTCATATGGAAGGATGCACTAATGGGACTGTAATTTTCTGTTGAACAGGGGCACGCATATTTTATCTAGAGGAGACCTGATTAAACATCTTTCTGTTTATGTACAACACAACAAATGTGCATGCCTTAGAGCAGCTGGTATTTTGTTCCCATAGACCCCAGGCAATGCTGTACCATCCAGGAAGGGTCTTTGTCAGCTGCATCTCCACATTAAGGCCATCTCTTATAATAAGTGGCTTAGGAATTAAAATTTGTATCTCATTGCTACTCAAGAGGACAGACCCAAGATCTCAAAAGGCTCCTGGTACCAAAACCTGAAAGGAGGTTGTGACGGGGTGGGTGCTGGACTCTTCTCACAAAGGACAAGCAATAGGATGAGAGGAAATGGCCACAAGTTGTGCCAGGGGAGGTTTAGACTGGACATTAGGAAGAATTTCCTCACTGAGAGGGTGGTCAGGGATTGGAACAGCTGCCCAGGGAAGTGGTGGAGTCACCATCCCTGGAGATGTTTAAAAGATGGGTGGATGAGTTTCTTAGGGACAGGGTTTAATAAGGAGACAGGTACGGTTGGACTCGATCTCAAAGGTCTCTTTCAACCTTATGATTCTATGATTCTACTTAGAATTTAATTCTAAATCACTCTGGGAAATGAGGAAGGGCCTCTATTTTTGATAATGAACAAATTGTCAAGCTCTGTCCTCTCAGAGGCTCGCGCTTCCTCTGAGGAACAGAGGCTGTTTGGGAGTCAGCAACCAAACCTCTGTTTCACAATCAAGTCTCCTATGGTAAATTAACACTGATTTCAATTCGCTTCAACCCACCATGGCATCATCTCTGACAGCTACATGAGCAACTGAGTCATTCTTGCAATTGGCAGCAGGGCAGTGACTGCTAAACCTCTCCTGGCACTTTATTAAAAAAAAGCCTCTGTATGATCAAATTGCACCTTCCAACCACGCTGCTCCAGACAGGCAGTGCAGTTGCTGCGGGCTGGTGCAGGTCCAAGGGGGATATTCTTAGCTCTCACTCTGTGCCTGCTCTGCCAGAGCACAGTCAAGGGCAGAGTCCTTGCTTGGAGAGGTCTCCTACTCACCTTTCAAATCAAACCACCACTTTAAGGAAGGCTTTTGCGAAGGGAAGAAGAACAATATAATCACAATGGTGATTCCTGTAACTGCATCTGTGATAAACCTGTCCAAAAGCAGCAGAAACACTTGTAAGAAGCACAAGTTTGTACAATTACAAAGGTTATGAGAACAGGAATTTACCAAAGAAGATTACAAGTTTCCATCAGGTTTGAACAATGTTTGTTGTTCACAGTTCTTTTTAATTCCCTGTCGAGCTACATTTCTACAACGAGCTGAGAACCCCCTAGAAAAGCTGCCCTACAAACACGAAAACCAAGATCTAATCCCCATCGCACTGATGCTCTGGCTGTTCTGGTTCTGGAGTCACAGTCAGTCCATGAGGGGTTGTAAGGACAAGTTTTCTCAGCTCATTGCAGGGAGGAAAAGAGGCAGAGCCCAGACCATCTTATTTGTATGAGCTCTTTGTACCTATAAACAGTGTTCCCAATATTAAAACCCTAAGGACGGCCTCACATACATGTCAGCTTCCCACTAGGCTTCATGTATCTCCTCTGGGAGACAGAAACAATAAAGCTGGCTCTGCTACTTGAAGCTCAGTTTAATTTATTCCAGGAAACCTGAATAATAGTGTTAAGAAATGCAATCAGAAGCCCAGAAATCTCAGTGCCTTGGAAATGCTCTTGAAAACTGTGACAGTGGAATGAAAATAAAATCTTACCCTGGTGCAAACAAGCTTGCCCAACCTGGAATGAATTTGGGATCTCTGGAGAAAAGCATGAGTGCAAAGATGCAGAAGAAGAAAAAAATTGCCTGTTCTGCAAACCTAAAATGAAAAGAAATGCAGTTAAAATGCTGATGTGGTAAAGCGGTGGATCCAAGCTAGGACAAGTACTGAGCTCAGGCTGCAGCAGCTTGGGTGAGAAGTTAGGCTGGGTTTCTGAATATAACTACAGTGAAACATTGGCATAAATTGTAAATCTATTTGCAAATATTGATATTCACCAGCAATTATCTCTTATTGGAAGACATTAAGGAGAGGTAAGATGGGCATCAGTAATGCCCAGACCAGATGTCACAACAAGTGTACACAAGGTTGACCCTCTAGCTATGGCAGAGAGGAAGGGTCAAGCAGCTTCTCGTGGTCATTCCTCTCACCAGTACTCTCTGGGATATCCCTGAGGCACAGTCAGCCAGGGATGGTTTCATTCCAGTTCAAGCAATGTGAAAGGACAGCTAAGATTCAGATATGAGAAAGCAGGAACAAACTTCAAGGTTAAAACCTAAACAGTATCCCTTAGACACATGACAAACAGCAGGGTAAATGACAATATTCTTCACTAAGATTCTAGTGGAGACAAGATTTAACCAAGACAATGCCTCAAAACGCTGTTTAAAATCTTTCTGAGTACAAGGAAGAGCATTTAAACCGTTGGGCAGCGGCCACTTGCATTAATTTTAACTTATGGGGTTGTTAATCAAATTGGTAGAGCAGAGCTTAATGCACTTTCTCACTCCTAGACCTCAAAGTGGGACTTTGATTCTTTCAGAGACATTTTGCAGGCTGCTCGATAATGTACTGAATGGAACAAATAAACCAATTGCTTTCATTTACAACACAGGCACAGACAACTGTCTTTGAAGAACCACTCCATTTTCCACACAACAGCAATAATTACAATGTCAATAGCATGATACAAACATCGTTGAACCTTCACAGCATTGCCCTGAGTATGAAAATATTATTTTACAGATGGAGAAACATAGACCATTTCAGGGTAAGACCTATAGCTTCAGAAGCCTTCACTAGTCCTGGCTGCTCAGAATATCAGCGGCTGGTTGGACATACCCAGGGTTTGATTCTTGGAGACTCTCAACGCTTCTTGCTTCCTCCTTTTTTGGGCATTTCTCTTAAGTCTAAAACTCATGTTTCTTACTGCTGGTGCCTTTTTCCAAAATACTTTCCCCATCATTGCAATCTGCACCAAGCTTTTTCCAGAAGACAAGACCATTGATGTACTACAATAAGAAGTTAACAGAGTCTTGTTCTTTCTTCACCTGACTAAATACTGTTGCAGCAGATACTTAGAAAAAATCACGTATTCCGTGACATGCTATTAAGCTATTCAGTTTTCTTAAAGTACATCCACAATCCATATGATTCATATCTTTCATATGATTCAACAGCCTTCTTAGCAAACGCTCCCTGCTTCGCACAACAGGTGTGCACAAACCTTCAAACTCCAGCCTGTGTTGGTTGGTACCTAATGCTCATAGGATTGGTTTTGTCCGTGCAGTAGAAAAATTACAAACAGTAATTAAACAACCCAGCACGAATCCACTCTATAATACGAACTTTGTTCTTGAGAAGATTTGAATACAAGCCGCTATTTGCAACGATTCCTGTTAGTGAAGTGTTCAGCAGGCTACAAACACTCCAAGTGTTTTTCTTCTAACGCTTAAGGCAGGACATTTCCAACCCACTTGATTGCTTTTTCATTTCAATCCAGACTTTATGACTTACTTTGTTGGACCCAGCTTCTGATAGTCCTCCTTTATCACTTCCCTGGCTCGGGCTTCTGCATCCACTCTTATATTTGACTTTTTTGTTTTCCAGCCCCTGCCAAGAAACACAGTTACATCTTGACATGCCTCTAACACGACTCACACAGCAAATGCTGCATTTTCTAGTGTAGCGTACGCATGGCTGTGTACTTCTCCAGCAGGTGCTCCGCAGGTTTCAAAGAGCTGCACATCTCTGGTGGCTCAGTTTGTATTATCTTTGAATCATGAAGACCGATGATGAAAGTCTCTGCTGCAATATACAGGCAATATACATATACAGGCAATAAGGCCCTATCTTATATATCCTTGCTCTCTGCCTTCATACAAAGAAAGCTCTGCAGAGGTTAGCAAGTTTCCTCTCATTTATATTCTGAACTGTTTCCTCCAGCATGGGCTGTGATTGCCAAAAGGAAGTCCTAACATTGCAGGATTTCCTCATCTCTAGCTATTACCTACTTGGGCAGAACAGCTAGTGAGAGGGTGAGATGGAAAATCAATCTGTCCCTTCAATTCTCAAGACACTTGCAATTTCCTGGGTGATCCCAGCATGCTGCTGAGGATCAACAAAAATGTGAGGAATTTCTAACTGGCCGGGAATGTTAATGTGCTCCTGGCTAAGCCTCTTACCCAGCCGTGCTGACCGCACACACTGCTTGATCCGTTGCAATACGTGAATACAAATGACATATTCATATCTTGCACCCCATCTCCCATCCCATCCCATGCCACTGAACCCTATTTCTAACCTTGCCTGTGACCTTGATTAAACCTAAAAACCCCAACTTTCTCCACCAGATGCATCCATCTGCCCCTGTGGTGCCTGTGCTCCCTTAATTCATTCACTGTTGCAAAGAGATATCACAGCTTGATGTTCTGTGTGGATGAATGGTTAATAATGCAGAAATTCATGAACCTCAACTAGATACACTTGGCTCTTTCATTTCTTAATTTTGGGGGGAGGGGAATCTATTGACAGCAGCATTATGTCAGCTCAGCCAGCCTCTACTTAAGTTTTTTAGGGTGTTTTGGATTCAAACAAAGTCAAACTGCTATTGGAGCGATGTCCATCTGCCTGTACTGTGCTGCAGACACCAAGGTCTTGCACAGATAGGAAGCCCAGTCACTACCCTTGAGTTGCTAGAGTCAAAGCAGCCCAACAAACTCCTGCAGAACCTTGGCTGTACTTGTGTATCTTCCCAATGTCTCTTCCGAGGCTCCTTGCCACTGGGGAATACTGGTATCTGCGCTGGCCCAATAAAGCCGGGCTTTGTGCAGACAGGGACGAGCCAAACAAAACAAAAAGCATCACGTTCTCTGAGCACAAGAGCAATTTTGCGTTTCGCCAGGGGCTTTGGCCAGCACAGCTCCCTCTTCCCTCACCTGACGATCCGGGGCCGTGCCAGCAGGATGCCGAGGCTGTGTCCCAGCCCTCACTGTACGATGCAGGAATTCAGGCTCTGCATCACGCAAGCCCTAGGCACGCAATGCGAGTGATGCAGGTCTGAGCAGCTGCGAGCCAGCAGAGCAGCCCACAGCAGCCCACCGAGCCTCCCGTGAAGCCCCAGGAGACATTTAAGCCCTAGAGTTTGGCATTTTCTGCATTGAAACATTCCCATTGATTTTTTCCTGTGTCTGAGGCAATGTAAATATTTGGACATCTGGTCTTCCTCCTCCCCCCGTGTCTATTTGCATTTTTTAACTCAAAATAACAATTAAAGACTTCTCTAAATACTAGAAATTCTGTCTGGTCCCTGGAGGAAGCAGGACTGTGAGTTTGTTACTGTCACATGTAAGAGTGTGCAGGGGGAAAAAAGGCTCCAAGTGAACCAGTGTGGCAATGCCGCAACCATCTTAAGAAGTGTACATTAGGGGTTGCAAGTATCCTCCAAAGATTTACTAGAAAAAACATGTTTTTCCCAGTTACAGATTAACACATTGTTGTAAAATTAAGCCCTGTTGTGAAGTAATCTGTTCCAAACACAAGTTTCTGCCTCCAGAACAAATCCTGGCTCTTTTATGCTCTAGGAGATTTTTGCTACTAGTTCCAAGGGAACCACAATTTCATGCTGGTCTTCGAAGTTTGAGCGTGCTTTCCCTTCTGTCAATGAAAATCTGCCACTGACCTCCAGAGGTCCAGGTCAGGCAATAAAACAATCTTTAAAAATTGTATGTTCAACTGAACTAATACATAATACATACTCTGTATATGTATGTATTGCAGTTAGATAAAGTGTATGTAACTGTGAGATATCTTTAAAACCTTAATATCAGCTTCTTAGAAATAGATGACTTGTTATAATGTGAGAATTCTAAAGTTAGTTACAAACCCCTCCACCACCCTGCAGATGATCCTAGGTGATTGCATAAACTTAGACAAGAATCATGATGAAGATGTATTTCACGATGCTGGTACAGCTGGGCTACGTATATGTATTATGAATATAAACGTACCTTAGGTTAATTCCTCCGTACAGAATGGAGATCCAAAGCCATCCCAGGAGAAGAAACATCAGCATTAAAGGAAATGCAAACATAAACCAAGAACCAAAGTTCACCACATCACATTCTGGAAAATAACTAAGCAAATGGGAAAAATCAGGTTAATGCAAGAAGGGAAAACAATCCTCCAATTTAAGGGTAAAAAAATTTCCCAAATCAGCAGTAAAATATCCCACAGACTTGTTAGTGTGCATTTTAAAACTAGTCCTCTGTGTCTTAACAGTTATCTGGGCAGTAGGACGTCTGGTGAACGTGGTGTTGGGACAACCCCCCAGGCCCCCTGGCCACCCACAGCTCACCCAGCCCAGCCAGGCAAGCCTGCAAGGGAAGATCAAAAATCTCTCTGCAGATGGGCTGATGCTTTTGTACAACGATACTCCTGCACGCCCAGGATTAAACCCTGCTACAATAACTGCTGAGTCTGAACATGAACCTCACAGGGATGCCGTAAATTCTAGGAGAGCCTGAACATGCTACTCGTAGAGGCCAGCGAAATACCTGTGGGCACCTAGGAGGGCACAAATCTCTGCTCCTACACCCACAGGAGGCATCTCTCATGACTAAGAAAACAGACCAGAAGTAGTAGGTTCCTTGTTTTTCTTTCTACCATACAGTGACAGATATAATTGCTCACAAAACACTACATGGCTTGTTTCATCAAAACAGTGATGAGATTAACTCTAAGCGTGTAGTCAAGTCCTATTAAATTCAATGGGATTAAGAGCCTCAGTAAGGTGAAGGACACATGCGCCACTCTGGCTGACAGCCTGGCTGGGTATGCTGGAAACCTGCTTATTTCAGCAAAGGTTGATGCAACTACTCTCTGCTTCCATCTGCTCAAAATGTTTCCCCAAAATATTCTGAAAGAGCATAAATTTTCCAAACTAGTTCTCAGCACAGAGGGAGTTTCCTACAGGGATGGAGAATATGCTTCTGTTTTCCAGGATTTACAAGGCGGTCCAGGATAGCCTCCCATACCTCTTCAGCTGTCCCAGAAGGATGAGGTTTGGTGCAGTTCCTGTCAGCGTTGCTGTACCTCCTATGCTGGCTGCATATGGGATGGAGATGAGGAAACCTTTCCATATATTTGTTTTGTATTCCTCCTCCTTCTTTAAGTCTGATAGAGCATCACTGGTAACATCCTTCTCCTCCGTCAGATCTTTGCTTTAAAATAGTCCAAAAGAGAATCCGGTGAAAGCCCTGGTTTAAATACAGTGCAACCACTTCAGAGCCTTGACAGAAGGAAAATTCCCAGTTTTTAGAAAACCAAGCTAAAACTGTCCTCAAGGCCACCTAAGCAGCTCAGTGCAGCAGAGGGATCTGCTCGGTGAACCACCGCGTGGGACCAGCAGCCTTGCAGAGGGCAGAGCACCGTCAGCACCCAGCTATTGGAGCTGAGGGTGCACATGCCTTGCCCAGCCCTTCAGCAAATTGTAACACTTAGCATAAAGTCCACAGGACTGCTAAAAGGAAAAAAATCAAAATTTGATAGCACTGAGGGGAAAGAAACATCTGTTCCTGAAAAGATGCTCCCTCCCCATCGTTGTTATCAAAGCAGGAGCATCACCTGTGCGTGAATCCTGGTGGGTTTTATATCACTGACTTCACACATTTGATGTTCCTAAGAAAGCCAAGGCACAATTCCCCAGCAGGAGACACCTCTGGCTGCCATTTCTGAGTGGCTGGAAAATCTCTGCAATGATTTGGACATACAGAAGAATACTGGACACACAGAGGAGGGTTTCTATTGTAGGTTGCTAGTGATTGGGACACTTGGTACAATCAAAACATTTCAATGATTGAATTTCAAATTCCTATAACTTGGTCTAGCTCAGGGGATAACTTTCTCTCTCAACCCTCTAGTACAAACTTTATAGTTAACTTACTCCTCAGTACTTGCCAGAAACTGCATCTCAGTTGGTACAGTGTAAAGTTTATTCTGCTGTAAAGATGCTGAAAAAGAAAGATTAGGACTTTAAAACAGTTCAAAGCATCTAGAAAATTCTCCTTGAACCAAACAGAGGAATGGAAGGAACAACTGTCATTTACAGAGGAGACCTGTGCAACGAAGGGGATGAATGAGCCCAGCTCCTCCTGCCACCACTCCAGTCCCACCACAGCACCCAGCTTGTTCTCCAACACACAGAGGCGTGGATTCTGGGATCCTCTAACATCATCAGGAGTTTCAGGTTGACCCTTATCAAGAATTTCATCCACTGCAGACACCTAGTGCAAAGTCAAAGCAAAGCTTTAACTCACCCTTTAAAGATGAGAGTGGGATTTGAGGGGATTAAGCTTCATACCAGGTCCTCTGAAATCCTCCCCAACAGCAAGGACCTCTCCCAAGCCCATCATCCTCTCCACAGGTGACAGACCTTTCAGGCTGAGAGATGGTTTGCCAACACAAGTCTAGGGCCACCCCAGGGGAAACCCAATTGCCAGGAACCCTCCTGCATATATCACATGGGCTCAGTCTCACTGTCCTTCTTATCACCCACAGCACCCACAGGCAACACAAGGAGGACTCAAGAGCACTGGGGGAAAGCGTAGATTCTGACCAGAACAACCGGTGCCATCTTTGGCAGCAAACTGGGAGGCGCACACCACTCTACCACACATACAGAGACAGACAGGAGAATTCAGAAAATCAAGACAGAAATACAATGCACTCTTTTTTACCAGATCTAGCACTACAGTTCATGGCATTTGTAGTCCTGGCTCATGGGTTGACCTCCCAAGGTCGGGAGTAGACATGTGCCATTTTCCATGGTCCTCCTCAGGACTTGCGAGTTTTACCCATCTTTGGCCCGAGTGGCCCTTCCCCGTCACTGCTGGTTCTGCTGTCTTTCCTAGGGCTCTTTGTACATTTTTGGGTCTAGAGGTCTATGTCCCTGCACCGCCCCAAGTGCTGCAGATCACTGCGTGCAGAGCCTATTTCTGGCCACTGCCACCCTATCAGTCCCCAGATTTCCTTGCACTCCTCCTTAGTCTGAACCATGATCCTCTTCTACATGTGTACACACTGGAGACTGAAAGTAGTGGTTGGAGAGGGGCCAACGGTCAAAGTCACTGAACTCATTCATGTATGCGTTGAAGACACAGAGCTCAGTCCAGCTCAGTGAACCAAGATGTTTTGCAAAGTCATGTTTTACACATTGCTAATTTACCGAATTGGAGTTAATTGCCTTGGGCACACACATGCTGAGCTTTCATCCCAACGATGACGCATCGAAGGAATGTAATTAGAAGTACGAACACTAACCCTGGATGACTGCTGATTCCCCCAACTCATTTAGCCCAAGGCCTCTTCCTGCTGTCATCCCACTCAAGCCTCGTGCTGGCTCTGCAAAGACATGTTTCATTCTGCCTCTCCACATTTTTTCAATTTGTTTCCCTGCTAAGCCCAAACTTCCATCCCATCTTGTCAGGACCATCTGTGAGTGACCTCCAAAGGAAGGTCTGCAAAAGGCAACTGTGCAAAGGAAAGTCAGAGCAAACCTTTCCTATAAAACTTGAAAAAAGGAGTTGGGAATTGTTACAGGTGCCTAAATCAGAAGGCCACTGAGATAGGTCCTGGCTGCACACATCTCCCACAAAGCAGTATGAGAAAGATTCAGTGGCCATTTCACCCAAATAACCTCATATACCTTAGAGGCAGAAAGGCTCGTCCTAGAAAAGTGTAGCTTTAATGATGTTTTTATCACTTCTAGAAAGTGGAAAAGGCCTGAGAAGGAATATTTCCAGCCAATGAGCAGTGCAGGCAGCAGTGCTGGAGCCACACTCTGCCAGCATGGGCTGGGGTTATGCAACCACACCAGGCAGAGGTGTCCAAAAATGCACACTTCTCACCTGCCCCTTTAGAGGCATCATTTTCACATCTGCGACCAAAAAACACTTCAAGCACTGACTGCAGTTTACCTTAAAACTGCAGAAGATATCCTTTATGCAGGAAATAAAAGGCTGGAAATATTTTCTTGTTATTTTTAGCTGGAGATACTGAAATTGCTCAGAGAAATGAAATATCACCAACAACGGGTTAGTGGGCAGAGAGCAAGAGAGACGGTCAGGTTCACCTATCCCTGGAGATGACAGACAGAATTGTAGGGAATCTATAACCTACCTCTGAAAGAAAAATTCTGGAAGTCAAAAAAAGCTTGCTGGTGTTGAATTTATAAACCTGCTTTGATCCACCAGAACCAGCTGGGCCTTCAGCCACCAAAGTTCATCTGACTCCATGATTGCTTCAGTAGCCAATAGTGTCAAAACGAACAAAACACTACACCAAATTGTAGCCATCAACACCACAAACACACAAATATTTACTGTGCTACAACGTGCTACCCACATGTTTGAGCATGGATGTAGTGATGGCAACCTTGAGGTTCACTCATCAGCAAATTTTGACCAACTGATTAGAGACATCACTTCAATTAAAGCTCTGTGTGCGTAAGCAAAGGCCTTCACAAAGTTTGTTTTACACGTTTGTTGAGATCTCATCAGAAAATCAAATTCTTTTAAGTGCTACATATTCTTTAATATACATTTATTTATTTATTTTTAGCCACTCGGGTATTTTTCAGCCTCTTGGACACTACTACAGAGTTATTAACGCATATCCAAGCAGATTTGCAAATTGACCTTATCACATGCCACTGTGAAACTTTGCTTCTACATACAGTTTTGCAAATAAATCTGCCTGTCTTTTTTTGGAACACTAAGTGAAATTCAGTTAGATTATAAAAATTAAGTAAACTATGAAATTAATATATCTTTTTCCCAAACGCAAGCTTCTTACAGTCAGTCAAGTCTTATAAGGTCTGTGAAAAAACTGCAACAGCCCCACTGGAGACGTGCAACCAGCCCTGGCTGCAGATGACACCTGACCGACACAAACCCCCTGCAGAAAGCTCACCTTCACATCTCCGCTCCTAGGTGCAACATCAGAGTCATCGCTTTTGACTGACTTCAGGTTTAGGGCTTCCTTCAAGGAACTCAGCTTTTCTCATCCATTCAGAAAGATTACAGAAAGGGATGAGTCCACCTTGGGACACATGTTGAAATAAAAGAATCTACAAAAACTTCTGCATTTTGTTGTAGTACATTTCATAGATGACTCTTCCTTCACTTGTATTTATCACTTTTATATGTCTCTAGCTCAAAGGAAAAATACATCATCACTCCACCACGTGGCATTTGCAAAGCATCACTTTATTCATTCTTCTACTTGCATGCCTCTCCCTTTGTCTTTTCTGACTTTCTCATCACTGTAAGCGTTGTGAGCCAAGAACGTTAATTTTGTGCTTGCCAATATCCAGAACAATGGAGGTCTTGAGTTTATGTGTTCCCGGATTCTACTGTATTTGCAGCCACAACTACACATTCAAACAATTTCAGAGGATGGGGTCAAAATGGTTAAAAGCAGACTGACAAAACACAATGCTGCTACAAAAATAAGAAAGTATAGCAAGAAGGTGAATGGGCTTGATTTTGATAGATGTGAACAGTCAAAAATTCATAAAGCAAATGTGATAAAGCAACCTGAAGTGAAAATATCTCATTATTGCTAGACATTAATGATGAATGTTTAATTATATCTTTATTAGAGTGTGCGCATGTTTGAGTCTTCTTCTTGGGACTCATTTTTCTGCCTTAGGACTCAGTGGGAACCATTGCTTTTAAATCACAGGGGCAGAAGAATTACTAACTAGTGCAAGAAAGAGAAGTTGTGACTACTGCTCGAACTACAAGTAATAGCTGCAAAGGGGACTTTATGACTTCTGTTTTGCTATTTCTCATCACTGTCTGCCAGAAGCCCAGGCTCCTGGTAAATGACTTGTGAAGAGAGTGCTGGAGGAAAACCTTATCGGACTGCACGCCCCTGACCCAGCCCATCCTCAGCCCACTCAGGAACTACGCCAAGCAGTAGCATCAGGCTGGGAAATCACAAAGCATTTAACCTGCCAGACTTTCCTTTCATCCTCCCTTTCTCCTCCAGCTCAGGCTCCAGTTTCATGGGAGAACAAACAGGAAAATGGGAGGAGAACCCACCTGTTCACAAGCACATGGCAGCCCTGTGTGCTGCTACAGAGGGGCAGTTGTCTCCACCGTTGCCCTGCTCTGGCTGCCTGGCCTGTCCCTTGCCTGTCCCTGCAGCAATGCACCATTACACAGCACTCATCTGCCCAGGTGGTACCACCTCCAGCCCTCCCTGGCTCTGGCTATGCCCACAGCGAGGCATGCCTACGAATCTCATCAGCACTGCGCCCACAGAGCTGGACTTTAACGTGCACCAAAAGCACGTTTGTGGAGCAAGTTGGCTGGGCATCGCCACTTCTTGGTTTTTCCAGACAACTCAAAAGCATTGCCTCCTGTATGACATGAAGAAGGTCAGGATAAAAGGGAGATTTATGCCAATACTCTTCTACCGCAGCAATAAAGCATTTATTATAATGGGACCAGCACTGAGCTCCAGCTGCAGCTAAGAAACCTGGTACTTGTGCCAGCAGTCATTAAAATGGGGTGTTTGACAGCAGCAGGGCAGACTTCAGCTGGCTTACACTACTGCCCTATCTCAATTACCTTGGTTTTCTTCATTTCCCCTGTTCATATCCTTAGATGTGTCTTTCTCCCCAAAGAGGCTTTTTAAAATTGCATTTGCAATTGGAAGCATCATAGCAGTGGAGGCAGTATTACTTAACCACATGGACAGGAAAGACGTTGTCAACATCATCCCTAAAATTAATCTGGAAGAGAGAAAAAAGGGAAAAGCTGAATTTCCTCAGTTTGGCATGTTCTCTGATATATTATAGCTACAGGAAGAAAAGCTCATGTGCAAGGATAACAAAACTAATAGCAAAAAGGAATTCTTACTATCCTGTAACTGGATGGGGCATAAACAAGGAGCTGAACCAAACGATTCTCCTCAAGCTCTGCTTGGGTGTGGACTGCCCCCCCGGCATCATGGCCCGCCACAGCAGAGCTGCTCCTGGGTGCCTGCAGCTCATATCCCCCATGGAGATCCCCCTGCTCCCATAGTCACCTGGCTGGCTGGACTCCCACCAACATGAGGACCCGGAGTGCGATCCTGCGGTGTAAATTCCACTCCTCAATGGCTGAAGCCATGATTAAACCACTGAGAAAGAGGAAATTGGTGTCTAAAAAATATTGTGGGCAAACTTTGTTAGATGGGAGGATCCCCAGGAAGGGAAAAAGGACGATGGGAAGTAGGGCTGTCACGGCCAAGGGCAGCGCCTCCGTGCACCAATACAGGGCCATCAGCAGGATCACATACAGACATCTTCCTTCCTGCAAAATGAGCAGAGAGGAAAGGTAAGACACATGGCATTACACAGATGTCTTTTCATTTGGAGACACATAGACAAGAAAACGCACCAATAACTCCTTCAAGGATACAGTATTTCTACCAGATCGCCTCCATCAAGCGCAACACCTTCCCTTCTACATTGTGTAGGGGTTCAGGACTTAAACTGATCCTCTGAAACCACAGCAAAACCAGAAGCCTCCTCAATTGCCTGAGCTTCGAGTGTGCCACAGAGTGGCAATGCACTGGGGCATCATCAAGAAGGTCTTGGAGAGCAGGAACTGCCCATCCACGTTGAATTATGGTGCTAATCCTCAGCAGGTGCTGCTGCTAGAGCAAGTGCTGCTAACATCCTTAGGTGTCCCAATATCTGACCCTGCTACACTTAATGTGTGCTTTCTCTTCAGTTTCCACAGACTGTGCTTTGCACGTCTATGGTGAAACAGCTTTGAGATGCATGTATCGAGTCCCCTCATTTGCAATAGCAGGCACACAGAAAGGTTTCTTTTCTTGGATCAGAGTCTCCCAAGAGATCTGTGAGAAACCATTCCATGACAATCCACCCTAGTCCCTTCAGAAATCGATAAATCAAGTGCCCTGGGGTCACGCCGCTTCCTGAGGGCGAGGAGCTCACCCATGCCCAGCATCGCCTCAGCCGAGGCTGGCAGGAACCCAGTGCCCCCACACTGCTGCATGAATTCCTTCATCCACCTAGGAGCCACAAACTAGACCAAAGCCATTTGTCCTGACAGCCATGGCCAAGATAATGAGCAACAGGAAGAAGTCAGGAGAACAGCTCCAAGCTAGGAGGGGAGAGCCCCGGAGGGGCAGGGGGGAGGCCAGTGTGGAGCTGGGCTTGGTCACAGCATGGCTGAACGGGGATATTGTCAGCAACCATGGGGCAGAGTGCCCACAGCACTATAAATAACAGCTAGGACTCATTTGGAAGCCACAGAGCTATTTATTTTACCACTCTTTTCCAGCTTGTTGAACAGGTTGAATTGTTACTCAAAGGCACCTCTGTCCCTCTGCTTGGACCTTCCTCTCCAGCACCCGGGGCTGGACTTGCTGAGGCGCTTGCAAGCAAGATGATGGCTCTGCTGCCTGCCACAACCGGGTTGGGAACTGTGTGGGCTGGGAACTCTGTGGAGCTGCATTTTTGGGATAACGTGGTTTCAGCTGCAGTGTTTGAGGGTGCAGCAAGGGACCAGAGCAGGTACAGCAGAGCCCCAGCTTGCCTGGCCACCTACAAAAATGTCACCCCAGGCCTCACCTGACCATTCTTGTCCCCAAGCTCCTAGAGCAGAAACCAGCCCAGTAACACACCCACAAACTGAGGATAAAGAATAATCATAGTTATTGAGAAAGCCAAAGAGCAGGATCTACCTTGACATCCTGCTGAGTGTATAAAGTCAAGTGAATTTAAACTAATACGGACTTATTGTGCAACACATCTGTAGTGAGTGTGTGAAAAGCGGCAAGAATGACAGAATTTCTGAGATGCTTTTAGCATTCAAGCTTTGTATTTCACAAGCAGTTCTGCTGGTAAAGCTCCAGTGGAAACACGAGTATTGCAGAACTGAGAGTAATTTGCTTTGATTTAATACATTCACCACAGAAGATCCACCACTTCATGAGAGGTTCCCCAGATCTGAATTTAAAGACCATTTGCAGTCAAAGACATACAATATCCTGGGAGGTAAACCCTTCATGTTCCCAGGGCTCCCAGCACCTGACAGTTCCCATAAGTTCCCCATGGCTTCACTTCCTCCAAACCAGCACGAGCAGAGCAACAAACCTGGCAGTGCTAAATTTTGCAAAAATAAAGAATCAGGCTTTAAAGTGTTTGCACACTAGATTACTGATTTCATTCTCATGGCAACTAATAACTTTTCTTCATTCTGGTTCTTTTTATAAACCAAAGAAATAGCTTTGCTTTCATTAAGTCCTTTCCCATCTGATTAAAGGCCATATAAATATTTTTTTTCTCCCACTGGCAAAATATTCTCCAGTTTTCTGCAAGGAAAGCTGCACCACAGTCAACACCAAGATAAACACACTTTGCCTTTTACAAGGGTGAAGCTACTGAAAATATTTAATGACACCTTGCTATATGAGCGTATCAGAGAAGGCTTTAATTGACTTGATGAAATTGACAAAGTAAGATGTAGAAAACTAATTATTAGTAAGGAATATTTATTCTCTGGTGTATGGAAGGTGTTCTGGAAAACATTGCAATGAAACACACCATGAATCTAATAACTAATCCTCATTGCAAGATCAAAAGGCAAGATGTAAAACAAACAGGACACAAAACTACTGTATGGAGGGGTTTCCCAAAATTTTGAAATCTATATGGATCAACAGTAAATCACTTTAAAAGGAAAGCTGTAGTATTGTTTCTCCAACTTATTCTACCCCAAAAGAGGACAAACTGCACTTATATTACACAAGTTTTTCACTTAAGATACGACAAGCACTGAACAAAAAAGGAACAAGACCACTTCAGAATAATTTAGATTGGGAGCAAGCACTACTCAGAATAAAAATAAATAAATAAAACCACTAATAAAACCAAACCAAATTCTAAATAAAACTGAAATATTTTTGTTTTCAATGTATTTTGTAAATGTTAATTAATTAATGCTCCCAGTGCCCAGCAAGGTCAGTCAGTATGCAAACAATAAATATTAACATATGTCAGAAGAATGGTCTGGGCTGTGTTTACTGTTGCATGCAGCACCACAACCCTCCACATGATCTTTATCCTTCAGTCCCTCTGCTGTGTCCCTGTCAGACTGCTATGTCTCCTACCTCCCTGCAGTCTTGGGGTATTTTTTTTTTCCAAAGTAAGTCTATCAAAGTTCAGGGGGAAAATGATAGCATGTACAAACTTTAAAATGGGTCTTGTGATTGGGTTAATTTTATAACCATTTAATGATTTCCAGGGAAGTGCTCAGCGGCTCTGGGCAGCAGCAGCTCATCTTACTGTTGCTCAAGAGCCTTGGTAACAACCTCTGCCCCTCCAGACACAGCTCCTGCCTTTGCTGCACTGAAAGCACTGGGGATTTTCCATGGTGCAGGACCTGCTGAGCTGCAGCAGAGGAAGCCAAGCCACAGAGTAGTCTCCTCTGGGCAGGAGAGCTGGAGAGAGCAGGAGGTCTCCTGGAAGGGCAGATGAGGTACCTCAGGAAAAGGAGGTGCTGGCAGGGAACATGGGTCAGATAAGGCAAACGGGCTCACCCAGACTGGCACCGAGGCACAGGCATGCACAAGCTGCCAGTTCCCACTGCCAACCTGAAAGGGGACATCAGGAGCTTCAGCTGGACCTTGCTCTCCACCAGCCCCAGGCAGCTCCTGGGCAGTGCTGCAGCTTCCCCACCAGACTGACCGAGCACTAGAAGAAGCCCTACCCAGAGGCACTGCCAAGCTTTGCTTTCTTCTCCATCAACATCTGCACTCTGCATGGCCATCACAGCCTCACCACCTCCACAAAGCCCCCCATCACCCTTCCACCACATGCAAACGAGTGGCAAACAAGTGACAGGACTCCTCCAGGACCTCAATCCCAATACCAAGAGATATTTTGGCGGGAACTGGATCTTTGCGAGCCCTTTTATCCCACTACCATCACAAAGGAACATCCTGCCTGTGATACTCAGAACTACTCAGTACAAAAAAGTACCGGTGGGTTTTAGCATCTCACTCACTGTTCTGACGCTGCAGCTCTGACTGTGCTATTGGCTATCTTACTCACAACGCAATAGATAAGTGAATCTGATTTCTACCAACCCAGCTCCTGCAAACATTATGTAATCTGGACATAAACCAAGCCTTGTTTACCAGCCTTCCTGCCAGCAGAGTTGTTTTGCTCCCACTGGGTATTTGCAGAGTGGCTAGAAGAGAGCCAGTAACACAGCCACACAAGCTGTAAGAGCTGCAAGGGAAGACATTTTGCTCTGGAGTTATGCTAAGAAGACATAAAGCTTATCAAACATTTTTCTTTAAACTTCTTAAAGTAGTTGGCAGAGAACCAGGATAATTTTCTCTCTTTTACAAGCAGGATAGTTGAGTCTCAGAGAAAGTGAGCAGATCACATAGAAAACTAATGACAAATGAAATGAGCATCTCGGAGAAAAACTTCCCTGGCTCAGAGGTCTGAAGCTCGTGCCTTTTCTTGGAGGCAAACATATTTCAAACATTTGTGGACTGTGAAGCTAAAACAGGGGAGAGCGATGATTTGGCACCTTGAGTGAGGTTAGCAGGGCTCCCCTTTTGAATCTCCATTTCAGCATCAGGGTCTGGGTTTGGTTTTAAGATAGGTTGACCGTATTTGATTAGAAAAAAAAAAAAAAGAAATACTTTCAGTGATGATGAACCCACCACAAGCTTAGTACGCCTTTCTCATGATTAATTAAGCTCATTGTTAAAATTACATTGTGATAACCTGAATCTGCCAGCTTCAACTCTCTGCATATTCCTGTATGCTCCTCCTTTATGCCTTAACATGGATCGCCCCCATCCAAACTCTGCTTGTGATGGATGTGCCTTTAAGGTAGCAATCAACTTACTCCTTGCCTTTTTATTCTTTGAAAGATAAAGGCTGAGCTCCTGCAGCCTTTCATTACCTGGTCTCTTTTCTAGTCCTTTACTCATTTTGAGACTTTTCCAATTTGTCAAAGTCATTTCTGAGCTGTGGAAGCCAGATTGGAAGGGTGTTCTGGTGAAAGCCACAACCTCAGCAAACAGCAGCCTGGTAGATCCACACCACTCCTGCTCAAATTCCACATATTTTAATTTCCCTTTGGTTACTTTACAATAAAAATCTTTCATTATCAGACAACTTCTTATGATATAGGACGGTACTACAAACACTTTCCTGAGTACAGAACAAAAATACTTCATTGAATATGGCTTTTTCCTGCATTGTCCATCTGGCAATGGAATACCATGGGTCAGATTCCTTCTGTGCCACACACCTGAAACACTGCTCATTACCCTCAACATCCTGCCCAGGAATTTCCTCCTCAATTCTTTCACAACCCTTTTCATGTTTTCTATGGTTCTTAGCTTCCAATTAATATTTACTCCTGTCAGCTTCCCTGTTCTCCAAAGTACTACTGCTCTCAGTTCCCCTCTGTGCCAGCCTTCTCTTTGCCAGGGTTGCCCTTTCTGCAGACTGAAGCTAACAGTGCACATGACAAATTGTAGTCACCCTACTTTCAGTTATCACTCCCTTTTCCCCACTGAAGTTCTTCCTCTCATCTCTTTTAACCAATTATCTTTTAGTCTTGTGAAATTGTCCTTTCTAAATCACCATGCCTGTACACAGCTGAGATGGACTTCCTGCACGAACTGTATAATCAGGCTACAATCACTTGTTTCACCTGCCAGGCTGCTCTCCTGACCGCTACCTCTTTGCCCACCAACGCTCCTGCTGTGCTCTCCAGCCCAGCGCCCAGCTCCCCTCCACATCCCAGGACACCCTTCTCCCAGCCCACCATCCAGCTTGCCTACGTTTCCATCACCCTCTCTCTCCACAATGCCTTTGTTCATTGCTTTAGAGTGCAAGCAATGTCATCTTTCTTCTGGATGTTCTTACAGTCTCCTTGTTCTAATTGGGAAGACTCATTACATCCAAGTTAATTTTAAATTGCTCTATGGCCACCTAGGAAGTCAAGTCTGTTTTCTGAAGACACTGGGCCCCTATTTGCCTGCTCAGAGCTCCTTTTAGCAGATTTGGCTGCCTCAGCTGTTACCAAGCCAAGAGGCTGTAGACATTGAGTTCATTAGAAGCTGTTGGAACAAGCTCTTTGCACAGCTCATTAAAAGTGCCCCCCACGCCCCTTCCAGCAGAACAGTTCCTCCAGCCCCTTCTCCCCTGCCCGAGCTCTTTGCAATCATTCACAGCCCTTCGAGCAGGGGGGTCACAGGCATTTCCACTCACGGGACAAATATTCGGCCATTTCAGCAGCAACCAGAGCAGGAGGTGACACACACAACCTCGTGCAGAGAACTGGTTGCTGGGAAGTGGCTTCACCAGAGCATTTCCTTCTGCTCTTTTATCTGATGGACAGAAGTCACCATTCCAGCCACAGTTTGGGGAGCACGCCCTGAGGTCTCAGCAAATTCACTCACAAAGCAGAAATTTCATTTCTCTATTTAAGAGAAAAAGAGATTGCAGACAAAACCACTTGCACAAGCCTCCATCTCCACAACCGCAACCTACAAATGGCATCAAATAAAACCAAGGGCTATCAGTGTAATATCAGCACCAGTGTCTGCCCTGACACTGTCTGTCTGCAAAGGGACTCACACAGAGATCTGGAGAAGACCCATCACAAGGTGAGAGCTGACCAGAGCTTTAGTAGCAGCTTGCAGATATAGATGTTGGAGTTCATTAGCAACAAGGCCAGACTTGATGGATGATGTTTCTCAAAGGATTTTGTCTCCAGAGAGATATCACCTAAGGGCAGGTTTCACTGGAAAATCCGTTGCACCCAGACCACAGGCTATTACTCAAAAGTACACATTAATCCAAGAAGCCACATCCTATTTGTCATTCTCTGTTATGGTAACTTTAGATCATGATTTCTTGGTCTCCAAATCCAAGTGAAGCACTGCCCTTGAAGTCGAATCTCAAGTGGCTCCTTATGGCTCCAGTCTCTGGGGAGATTAAAATGGCTGAATATCCCAGTGAAGAGAAGGTAAATGCTGACATGATTGGGGAACACATTTTAGCATCCCCAGAGCAGGAAAGTTACTGCAGAGGTGTCTTACAGACAAGGGAAACCTTACCCTGAAATTAGCACGGGCTGAGCCTCGCTGCTTCTCATCTCCTGCCAGTTCCTATAACACCCCGCAGGGCAGCACACTGACCATTCCAGCAGGAACACGAAACTCTCCAGCCCATTCAGCTCTCCTGTGTCCCAGATATGCAAGTACTTAGTAGCATCAAGGTTGCCACGATGACTGTATCACACCCAGGAACAACTCCCGTCCCAGCCTGCTGTCTATAGGTGCCCTGGCTGGTGAAGCACCAGCAGCAGCCCAGTCAGGTGAATTCCTTCTGAAATGGATCTTGCTGAACACTCGAGGCAGCTCTTGCGACCTGGCTGCCCAGGAAAGCATGAGGCTGAACTCGAGTCCTGCGTTACAATAAACCATCTGACCCAATCAGTACAGCTGAGGGCACGCATTTTCTATCATGCGCCAGGATAACTTCCAAACTCCAACACCACCAAATCTCCTGCCTGCTGAGCCCTTGCTTGCTCCCCTGTGGTGTTTTTACACTGTGGTTAAAAGCATAACCCATTCCCTTCCTCTCCTGCAGCCCCCTGCAGTTCAGGCTGCACTGGACAGTCCAAGCAAGCTCCAGACGTCAGAACTTAATCCCCTGTTGATGCAACAGCAAGTTCCCTTTCTTGCTGAACGAGTGAGAGAAAACTTTGTGTAGAAACTGTAGATTAATCAGTGATCCCTGAACATGAACAGACACAATTTTCTATGGTAGCTCACATCTACAGTTCATCCCTATGTCAAACTGGGGAGAACTTCGTGAAGTTGCAGTTGGTCTTGCTTGAAATATTGTGCTGGTTAACAGCCACGCGAGCATCATCAGGGTTTTGACAGCGACCACTGCAGGTACCAGCCAGCCTCACTGCTACCAACTATAATGCGTTTAGTGCCCATGGAAAACGGAGCAACACAAACGGGCCAGTCCTCTTTGCCAAGGCCTCTCCTTCCCCAACCACAGCTGCCCTGCTGCTCCTTCACCCTCTCAGCTGCAAACACTTCCACCTTCCCATCACCAGTTTGTCTTTACTAAAGCAGCACTGATCAGATTGGAGTGAGCACGAGATCCTCCAAGGGTTGCAGCCAGGAGCATGCTACCAGCACACCGCAAGAGTGGGGCAGGGGTGAACAGCACCATTACACTAGCAGAGACCAGCATGAGAGCATATCTCATGATTTTACAAGTGCCAAAGTCAAAAAAGATACTATTAAATATAATTGAAGTCACTTGCTTAGCTACTGTAAATGAATGTACCAATACAATTATCTACTTACGAATCTGCAAAGGAATTAAGTGCCTGCTGTGCAATGTGCTTTCTGTTCTTTGAACAAACATCTAGCATATTCCTATTTAGAATTTACCCAAAAATGTAAAATAGAAAAAATGGAAATGGAATCCAAAGAATTTTCTAACAAATTGTGCCACTAAATAAAGCAATGGTCATTCTATTTTTTTTTTTTTTTTTTTTAATTTAGAAGATTTGTTTTGCTATCTTGAATATAAAGGTTCCACCTGAGGGGCACTATACAGGCAGAAGTAAATGCCACCTTTGTGTCCTTACAACATTTGAGTCATTCTATAATTACTAAGTACTGAACATTACTTATTTCTGATGTAAACAAAGTCATTCTCAAATGCATCTGAGTCAGAATTTGAATGAAATTCTGTGCATACTTAAGTCTAGGGCACAAAATTCCCAGTGACTTCACTGCCCCATGGACTTCCACCCAAGGCTCAGACCTCCTGGTGCACAAGAGCTGCATAGATGGGACAACTGCAAAAATCCTCAAGTCTCTAAAACTTTGCCACAGTTTGCTTAACGTGCAGTCTAACACACAACCCAAAGCCCAAAACCTACCAGAAGACCAGTTTATTTCACATCTAAAGAGCAATGCAAATACCTTACTTGCAAAGCCTTTTCAGATACAGCACCAAAAGTCCCCCCTGAGAACCACCCACAGTGGCACAGGTTGGCATTTCCCAGCCCTACAGCAATGACCCCTGTGCACATCACCTCCAGCCCTGCAGCATCCTTCTCTCCCTGCCTACACCACTACCCACTGCAATTCCCATAGCAAAGGGGATGGGACAGCAACACGGGACTGCCTCAGAGCCTGGATGATTGCCTGCCAGCTCTGCTCTGCAAACACCTCACTGGGCGATGCTGGCCATGGATCTGCTAAAAATTATAATAAAAAACTATAATAAAAAACTATAATAAAGCAGCTAGGCATCATCAAGAAGTACTAGTTAGCACCACATAGTGTGAGCTAATTCTGAACCATAGGTTCCCAACATCTAAACAAGCAACAAATATAGCTCACACTATCTATTCCTTCTTTGCCCTAACAACTTCAGATAACCCCAGGACGCCCGCTCTGTTTGCACTCTAAGGTGGCTGCAGAAGGATGAGGAGCCATGGGAGACCGTAGGCTTTGGCAGTCCTCTCCCTCCGTGGAGAAACCCTGGCAGGTGACAGTGCGACCCTCATGAGGGCCAAATACTGCTGGGGCTGAGGTGAGAGATGAGGAGTGAAGTGGGACAGAGCATTGAAGCTCTGCCCCTCAATTCACATCTGCAATATGTAACTGATCCATACACTCGGTCCATGTCCCGGGTCAGCATCCCGTACGGTTCGTGTCCCGGCTGCGCAACACTCATCCATGCACTTGGTCCACGCTCCGAGACAGCATCCCCTAAAGTTCGTGTCCTCATCGTGGAACTCTGATCCATACACTTGGTCCATGCCCTGAGACAGTGTCCCCAGTTGGTGCCCCCCGGCCCCTGGTTGCACCCCCGACCCCCGGGCAGTGTCCCCGAGCCGCTGTCCCCCGCACCCCGCCCCGCTCGGTGCCCCCGGGCGCGGGTACCTTGGGGGGCAGGCTGAGCAGCACGGGCACCAGCGCCAGCGGCGCGCACAGCAGCACCGCCAGCCGCCGCACGCTCCACGCCTTCTTCACCAGCGCCCCGAGCGCAGCCATCCCGCACCGGCACCGGCACCGCCGCCGCCCGGCTTTATCCCGCGGCAGCGCCGGGCGGCCGCCCCGCCTGCCAGGAGGGGCCCCGCTGGACCGCCCCGCCCCGCCCGGCCGCCCTTCGCCCCGCTCGGCCGCCCTTCACCCCGCTATAACGCCCCGCATCCCGCCATACCGCCCTTCGCCCCACCATACCACCCGTCGCCCCGCTATAATGCCCCGCATCCCACCATACCACCCCTCGCCCTGCTATACCGCCCCACATCCCACCATACCGCCCTTCGCCCCGCTATAACGCCCCGCATCCCACCATACCGCCCTTCACCCCGCTATAACGCCCCGCATCCCACCATACTGCCCTTTGCCCCACTATACCACCTTGCATCCCACCAAACCGCCCCTCGCCCCGCTATACTGCCCCGCATCCCACCATACCGCCCCTCGCCCCACTATACCACCTCGCATCTCACCATGCCACCCCTTCCCCTCACCATTTTCCACTAAGATTCAGCAGTGGAGACATCTCAAAACTGGTTCAAAAACTCTTGGCACCACGAGAGCTCATTGAGTTTGACCATCTGCACATTGCGGGCCATAAAACTGGTTATGTTAATTATGCAGGCTAAATATAAAGAAATGGTGAGAACAAGGGATCCCAAATCTGACACTTTAAATATCTGGTTTAGTTCTCAAACATATCAGGGAGTGTAGTGATAGGACAAGGGATAACAGCTTTAAGCTGAAAGATTTAGATTTAGATCAGACACTAGAAAGAAATGTGTTCCTGGGAGAGTAGTGAGGCACTGGAACAGGTTGTCCAGAGAAGTCGTACAACACCCTGGAGGTGTTCAAGGCCAGGTGGAATAAGGCTTTGAGCAACCTGATTGAGTGGGAGGGTCCCTGCTCATGGCAGGGGGTTGGGAACTGGATGAGCTTTAAGGTCCCTTCCAACCCAAACACAGGCACACACATCATTAAACACCCAAAAGCCTGAGAAAGACAGGGAGCTACAACTGCTTCTGACAATTCAGTTTAACCGGTGACTTGGATGTTCGACAAGTTGTTTGCAGTGCCATGTGAAACACTTCTTTTTTCCATTAAAAATAAGTGAACATGACCAAACAAAAGTCCAGTGGTGCGGAGCGGGATGGAGCCCTGGGAAATACCGGAAAAGCAGGAGGCAAGTCTTGGCTTACACAAGTGTCAGCCTCAGCAAGCAAGCGAGTAGCATATGACTGGCCTTAACATAATCAGGCCAGACCCACACAGTTAAGGATGCTTCAATCATGAGTCAGAAAGAAAACACAAAAGCTGCCCAGTTCTAACTCTGAGGGCAGATTTTCCTGCCCTGCATCAGGGTCATTGGAAAGAAAATGGGAGAGTATGCGGGGCTGGACAGGTTTCCCTCCCCCAGACCAAGGTAAATCTCAGCGAGCGCTACAGAGGTTACCGGTCTCTCTCTGACTGCAGGGAGCCCGAGCGAGAGGTAACATCACAGGAGATTGAGCTGATGCACTATCAGGTTGAACAAGAGATCAAAGTCAAGGGAACTGGATTTACTCTCTGCTTTTTGCATTGCCTGGATTCTCACAACTGGAGGCTAAATGAAGCTGAGTAGTGAGGAGCAAAAAAAGGAAAGCAAAATAACACCCTTAGTACTTCACCAGCATCCTGCAAGTGCTTTAAAACATATTCAAAATCCATGTGAGTTCATATATATGAAAGAGGTATAAATATTACATTGAGCAGAGAAAGCCTTCCCTTTTCACAATTAATCCGCTCTCCGGAGAATTATTACCTCCAGGCAGGTCACTCCTAGAGCATCAAAGAAGTAGGAGTCAAATGCATTGGATAAAAAAAAAGCAGACCCTGAGGAAAGCTCTGTCCAGCTTATAAAAAAAACATTAATTAATGGCACAGAGGAAACAAGAAATTAGAGAAGAGCAGCTAGGTGATTCAATCAGCATTAGATATGTGACTGTATTCCTGTCTGAACAGACTCTACTCCAGGTGTGGATTCACCTCCTCTATTCCCCTCTCTCTCCTTAAGGGTATATTTATAATTTTGCATAAATAGTAACAAATCAGTTATTCCCCACACCCATCCCAGACAGGGGCTAAAGGGTGATGGCATCACCACCATGGCTCTAGTGGAACGGACACAAAAGCTTTTGCCAGGCACTGCCAGGGGCCACTGGCAAAGCAAGGATCCAGCATTAGCCTGGCTCCCAGCCTCATGGCTGCCCAGCCCCACTGGCAAATGCACTTTCTCTTGGGGCCCAAAAGACAGCACAGAGCTTGCTGAGAGAAAACTTCAGGGATTTATATCTTGCTCTTCTTTAACAGCTCAAAAACATGAATAAAAAGTTATTGTGATAAAAAAAATGAGTAGGAGATTCCTGTGCCACCCTAACGCCACAATGGTGGGCTATGATGCATAAGTAGCTTCATCACTTGGGTAACAGAGATGGAGAGGATGGGCAGGCTGAGGACCTGAAAAGCAAAATGCAGGCGACCAAAATAACACAACTGCTTAAAACAGACTCAGCTTACCCAATACACCCAGCAGCCAGGAAATGAGTGCACACAGATGAGTGTGTGCCACAAGCTGGACCAAAGGAGCTCTACAAAGCTTTTTCTTTCAAGATCAACATTTTAAGTCAAAAAAAGCTTCAAAAGCATAATCAGCCATGAATGCTACAGTCCTGTTCTTTCTCTTACGAGGATACAGACTTCTGCCAGTGCAGTGGGTGAGGGGAATTGTAACACATTACCCCTTCGAGTCAAGAGTCACATCCCTGCCTGGACAGCCCCTTCTCCAATCCACCCAGCCCTCTTTGGCTTGATGGGGCAGATGCTAAACTCGGTCGCCAGCACTTCCCAGCTGAGCACAGTGTGGGAGTTACATGCTGGATCATTCAGCCTTTCAGGACTTCAGCTGGGACTTACATGTTTAAATAATTTGTTTCCTCATAAACCCCAACTCTACCACCCCTATTTCCAGCACCAGCACATCTGTCCTGACTTTGCCCTCTTTGTGCTTCGCAGCCATCACCAAGATCAGACCTCACTCCACTCCTGACCCATTACTTTCCGTTACTTACAGAGTAATTTTAGTTTATTTTAAAAGGAAGAATGCTCTGTAGTGCCCAAAGGGACCGCAGTGGGACACAGTTAGTGCTTGGGCCAGACAGAGGCTTTATTTATCTGTAGTGACCGTCACATAATGAACTCTGGGTTACAAATGAGCTTTTATGCTTTTATTGCACTAACTTGGTTTCCTATCAGCACTGATGGGAGAGGAGGGTTGCAAAAGGTTATCAATGTTTCACATCTTGCAAAACTGGAAAATATCAATTTCCTGCAGACATCAAGGCCTGGACTAAAAAGAGTTCACTAGAAAAATCCACAGCATATAGCTTATATGCACAGTTTTTACATATACGCACAGTAACTGCCGGCACAGAGCAGCCACTGTCCAAAAGTCATGGGAACAGTAACAGCATATCCATATTATGCAACCATATTTTAATTCCCATTTCTTGCCATACTTGTATGGGCTTTTTCACGTCTGTTTTCTCCTCTTAGTACTCCTATAGGTCTACAACTCACCTCTGCCTCCACAAATCCTCTTATTTCAGTTCTACACATACCAATGGGCAAAACAGAACTTGCCATTATTACTGCAAACTAACATCAGGCTGCTCGCATGCTGGCTCACCACTGCCATGAGAAAAATCACTGATGACGGTCCGACATCAAAATAAACAAAAAAGGCAACTCCATCAATAACCAGTGATTCCCTCTGAAATCCCAGTCTTGCAAATTCTGCTGATGAAACACCTCTATTTCCTTTTACTCCTCTTTTCACACCTTATTTGTGAACTCCTTGTGTTCATTACACTTTGGGTGATACTCAGGTGTGGAGCAAGATTGGGCTGGTGCCGAGAAGTCCCTGGAAACAAAGCTGTTTCTGGCAGGCCTGGAGGTGGTCCTGTGAGACAACAATTCATTCTTAGAAGCAGGAAGACTCAAGCAGGTCAAGTGATCAATAGCACACAGTTATTAACATTTCCTGTTGAAAGAAGATTTTTCTCAAATATAAAGATTTTTCCAGTGCTAGTGATGGTGGCAGAGAGACCTCCAGTGGCTGTGGGCAACATAAGTGATCACTCTTCACCCACCCACTGCCTCTCCATGCCCCACAGAAGGGTTTTGGGGGCATGAAGGCCAACACAGCCTTTAGACTGGCGGGAAGAGCCCCTCTGAGTAAGCCAGGGCAGGACACCACTGCTTCTGGCTGCACAGAGCTATGACCGTCCTTAGTGTCCAGACCCCTACTCGGAAGAGGGCGAGTCTGATCCCTGGGCTAGTTCGGCCAGAGGTGGAAATACAAAACAAGATAGTCACTCTGAGTTAAGAAGTTTGAGTTGCTTGCCTAAAGGATCATCTACCTCTTTCCAAAGATAATTGTTTCAATTTCACATAAAAAAACAGTTATTATTTTATTGGTTTTTCTTCTAAGCTTGATGGAGCTAAATTTGGTTGCAAAATATATAGGACTTTTTAAAAAAGTCAGACCACATTCTGAAAGAATATTGGTGGCTTGACACTAAATTTGTAGCAGATAAACTATTCATTTAGAAAAGGGAAAATAAGAGAAAACAGGAGTCTTATTTTCATTATGAGATGCATGCACAATGGAGATAAAGCCCAAGTATTAATAATGCAGTGTCTAATAATAACAATAACTTAATAATTCTTATTATTTAGGTGCCGCTTATGACCACGCAGGGGCACTGAAAGCTAACAAAGCAGCACGCCAAGGTCTCTTCAGTCAAACCAAGACTGGAAACTCCAACTGCCCGGCGAACCTGCAAGGGAATCAGTGGTTATCACCTAGGGAACTGCTCCCATAGGCACAACCAGTGATACAGCTGAGGCTGCAAGAAGATGTGGGGCAGATAGTCTGCAAGCCCAGAGGTCTGCTTTGCTGAACATGCACCTGCTGTGATTCTTCCACCGTCAAACAGCCGATAGCTCAGCATTTACTACAGCAACTCATACAGACACATCAGGATGATCAAGAGGAAATATCAACAAGCTGTAACCCAGATGTGCAAAAAGTAACACTTACATAACAAGGAGTTTTGTCATGCAGTGAAAAAGCAAAACATTTTGATTTTCATTACAGTACTGTCCTGCTTTGTTCTGATGCACCATTACAGAGCAGATTTCAACAGAGGCCAATTCAGGAGTCCCTGTTAGAAGGCCAGTCCCACGCACCAGCGCCCCGAGAGGGCTGGCCTCGCCGCAGGCTGCTGACCTCAGCTCCGCTGCGGGGCTTCATCTCAGAGCACCATGCTGGCCATAAAATCTTGCAGTTGATCAGCTTTGTTTCTTCTCCACAGTCCCGCAGGGAGAGCTGCATTTTAATAAACATACTGATAGTTAGAAACAGACTTCTTCAAAGGGCTTTACAAACATAACTCAATCCTGGCATCACCAGGAGACAGTCGAAGCGGTGTTTGCACAGATGGGGAATGGCAGGCGGGGAGGTTGGGTGCGCTGCCTCCCCTCAGAGGGTCCAGGGTTTGGGGCTCAGACAAGGTCTTCTTTAGGGGTCTCGTTAGCTCACATCCACCTGCTCCCACCATGTCATGAAGGCCCATGCCAGCAGCTGGCGGGCCACCCCAGGGAGCACCGTTTTAACTGAGCATGGGCTGCTCGGGCTGTTGCATTCGCTTTCCAAGCAGGCAGGAGACCCTCGTTCCCTGCAAGGAAACACGGCTCCTTCTTGTCCACAGCTCGGGCTGCGTATGCTCCACGCACAGTTGCGGCAACCATGAAATAAAACAGTAACATACGCGCTCTGTACTGGCTGGGCAGGGAGCAGGGGCCAAAGCTGTGGCTGAGCGGTGGAACCCGGGGCCCCACGGCGGGGCCGGGCACTCGCCCAGCGGCTCCTCTGGCAAGAGGTGAATGCGCGCCGGACACGGACAGCCCGCAGCGCTAGGACACTTGCGCGGCCGCGAACCCACGAGCTTATGATTCAAGCAGCCATGACGCTACCGCGGCGCCACCGCATGGAGTTCGTATTTTGTGGCCGCAGCGCCTTGTGCTTGGTAGTCCCGCCCCTGCTCCACTAATGCAACCCCAGACTCTCCACCCGACCTCCCCAGCACAGTCTGGGGGCTCCCACTCGCCTCATCTTTTCCAGTCTGTCGCAGGCAGGGGTGTGCTTTGCTCCAAGCGGGAAGAAACACTCCACTCTCTTCTCCCCTGCCAGGCCGAGGGCAGGGCTGAGCCCAACAAAACCCCCTTCGGTGGAAGGAGCCGTCCAGAATGGACATGTCCGTGGCCACAAGGGGCGAGGCACAACGCCGTGCGGGAGAGCGGGGTCCTGTAGGGTTTGCTCCCTCTTTTGCACAGGCTTTTTCAGCCAGAGCACCCAGGAAAGTATAAGGGAGCAGAGGTACTTTCTCGGACAGACAGAGGCTGCCCAGCAACAGCAAATCACTCCAGAAGTTCAGTTTCCTTTAAAAGTAAACAACAAAGCTCACATACTCAGCACACAACTCGCATCCCATTCTGCTCATAACTTGGAGGACTGATTATTGCCTGTAACGTTTTCCTCTAGGCCATCTGATATTCACACTATCTGATACAGTAACCCAAAAAATCAAGTAATATAGTGAAAATATTACTAAAGAAACAGTATTACTGCCTACCTTTGCTAACTGCCTACCTACACAGTACAAGCCGTCCCTCTTAAAAGGTTCAAAAATGGAAATTTACAGATTTCTTGCTTAAAGTGGAAGTTTCTCGGCAGAAAACTGTTGTTGATTAAAATATATATATATTTGCTTAAGGAAAGACTATTAACTGCAAGTTTAAAAAAGCCAAAATTACTACTAAAAGAAAATAAACCTATCTTACAGTTAGAGCTCTATTTCAGCCATTGCCCGTATCCGGGAATTCTGTCCTCCTAAAAAAATTCAGGATGTCCAGAGCCACTTATGGATTTAAACATCTCATAGTAAGTAATCTGATTAAAAAATAACAATTTGTTTTTCTTAACTACCTTTTGCTGATGCTGTAGTCCCCCTAGACCCCCCTGCTTTCGACAAATCCATGGTCCACAGGCAGAGAAAGATTAGTCAGGACACTTCTACAAGAAGCGTACAGGAAGTAAAAAGCAGGTGGAGTGACACTGTAAGCTACTTTTTGAAGGAACACCTCACATTTAGCAAAGAATTAACCTTTAGTTGTTTCCCTCTTCTCTGTGCTCACATCTCTCAATTACTTTGGTTACTTTATTACACAAACTCATTCAAATTTATTTTTTGAGGTCAGTTACCAAAATAATGATCTATGAAATAAAACCAAATGGAAGCATAAATAACCATATTTGCAGAACCTAAGTATCAATATTTCTCCCTCAGCCCACCCTCTCCTAACCAATCATGGATCTCTTTCTTCCCCTTAGTCGTACTTCATCCAGCTTTTTGATGACAGGACCAGATTTTTTTGATGTAGCTGCATAGCTCTTTAGCAGACCTTTAAACATAGTTTCATGATCCGGATGTGTGCTAAGGAAGGCTTTTTCCAGAACATACAAATCAACTCCCTTATCCTCTGCAAGACTTGAAATAAAACTCAGTCCAAAGTCTATCAGAACCAAGTCCAGCTTCTCCATGGGTGGTCGCAGAAGCATATTGGAAGTTGTGAGATCCCCATGTATAAGATCTTCATCGTGCATTCTTGCTAACAACTCACCCATCTTCTCTGCTAAGACAGAAAGGCTACTGGTATCGTTTCCACTCTGTTGTACAGAATTGATATGATCTTTAACAGTAACAGAGTCCACAATATCTTCAAGATATATGGAGTTGGTGACATAATCCACGAAGTAGACTGCTGGAGCTGAAATACCTGTTTAAAAGAAGAAGAAATGAAATGCTAGCAGTTAATTTACAGGGTTTTCCAAATTTATTTTAACAACAAAACACAACTGACACAAGCCTTATGCAGAAATGCCAGTTGAGATCACCCCTGGTCACTGACAGCCAACACCCAGGAGTGCCCCCTGTCAAGTCCTGTTTTCCAACCCACACTGCTCCAGCCTCCAGCCCTAAATCCAGATGGCAGCTGGAGCTTAGTAGAAGGACGCCCTCCTGGGGCAAAACTCCCGTAAAAAACACGCATGAGGGTTTTGGTCAGAGCACAAGCTGCCTTTTAGGAGGGCGCCCTGAAAAACCAAAGCAAGTTGCCCTGGCTGAGAAGAAACCACCTGCATCCCTCAGGATGAGGCACGAAGGCCGTCAAGCGCCTGTTTGCCCTGAGGGACGAGCAGAGCCGTGGGCGTCGGGGGCACGGAGACAGCCGGCGCCCAGGGCTGTGGATCCCGGCAGGGCCCCTCGCCCCACACCGCACCGGCCCCGCCGCTCCCGGGCCCCACCTGCCCGCCGGCACCGCAGCAGCGATCGCGCCTCCTGCGCCAAGCGCCGCCGGCTCAGCCGCTCATCCAGCGCCGGGTGCCGGTACCGCTTCGGGATGCGCACCTTGGCCACCGCCGCCCGCCCCAGGAACAGCCCCCGGTACACACGGGCCTCGGCGCCCTGCAGCACCAGCCGCAGCCCGGGCAGAGCCGGCGGCGGCGCCCCAGCCTCGGCGGGGCCCAGCTGCGCCTCAGGCTCCGCCATGGCAGGGCCCGCGGCCCCCACCTCTTCTATCTCATCGGCCGCGGCCGCCGCCTCGTTCACTGCAGCGGCCGCCGCCTCGTTCACTGCAACAGCCCCAGCGCCCGCCTTGCCCATCGCAGAGCCCAAAACCTCGGCCATGCCAGAACGCAACCCGCCCGCCTCGGCCCCTGCCGCCGCCATCACAGGCCCCACCGCACCACAGCGCATGCGCGCGGGGGCGGTGCTCCCCCCTCCCTGTCCGGCAATCTTCGGGAGCCGCTGACGGAAATCCACGAACCCCCAAGCTCCGCCCCCCCCCCGGTTCGGCAATCTTCGGGAGCCGCTGACGGAAGGTGACGAACTCTCCAAGCCCCGTCCCCTCCGCTCGCAGCGCTCCGGTAGCGCGTCCTGTCAGCTTCTCTTGTGGCTGTTCCTGGCGCTGCCTCTCCCCAAAACGCTCTTTGTGCTTCCCCCCCCCCCAAAGTCTCTGCCGTTCTGGGGGATGAAGGAGCTGGGGGTGTTTAGTCTGGAGAAGAAGAGGCCGAGGGGAGACCTCATCGCTCTCTGCAAATCCCTGAAAGGAGGGCAAGGTGGGTGCTTGTCTCTCCTCGCAAGTAACAAGGGACAGGACAAGAAGAAATGGCATGAAGTTGCACCAGGGAAAGTTTAGATTTGATATCAGAAAAAAACTCTTTACCGAAAAAATGGTGAAGCACTGGAACCGGCTGCCCAGGGCAGTGGTGGAGTCACCATCCCTGGAGGGGTTCAAAAATGTGTACACGTGGCACTTCAGGACATGGTTTAGTAGACATGGTGATGCTGGGCTGACGGTTGGACTGGATGATCTTAAAGGTCTTTTCCAACCTTAATGCACTTGTGGTTCTACGAGTAGCTGTAGGGTGGTAGGACTTGTGCCCGAGCCTTTCCCAGCCCGAGCTGGGGTGTTTGACTGTTTTTCTGCCAGTGCAAGAGTGAGACCCACAGTTGCCCCAGAGCCTGCAAGCAAGGTGCTGGATGTGCACATTCCCAAGGCAGCAAGTGGGGTCTTGTGTTCTCCCTGCAGTGATCTTAGCAGAATCTTGGAGCCACCTGCCAGAGCATCACCCCTGGGACACCAGCCCAGGGCATCATCACCATGATGCTCCACCACCAGGGCATCACTACCAGAAATTTGCCATGGGAACTCCACCACTGGGGCATCATTACCAGGCCTTCACCAAGGGAACTCCACCATTGAGGCATCACCACCAGGATGCTCCACTGGGGCATCACTACCAAGACTTCACTAAGGGGATTCCATCACTGGGGCACCACCAGGACATCACCACCAGACCTCCACCACTGCCTTTTGATGCTTCGTGTCCCAAAAGCCTTCAGTGAAGCCCATGCAGGTCCACTTCAGCTGCTCAGTTTGTGGTTGGGGAGGATAAGGGGTTTACCCATAGGCTACAGGGGCTCACCAGCCTGCAACAGGGCATGGTATGACCCGCATTCCTGTGCTGGGCAGTACCAAAGCTTCTGCCCCTAATGCTGGCACAGTGACTCAGGTGACCCCAGTTCCTCAAGCAGCCAAGGCCCACATCTCTGCATTAGTAAGAGGTGGACAAACCTCATTATCTTGGGAGCAATATTTGGGGTTTCATGGTACACTGATAACCCACTGCTCCACTGGGTGATCTGCACATACAGCAGTTTATGTTCCTCAGAAGATACAAGGGACTATGTGAAAAAAAAGGACCAAATCCATGTAAATATATTTTCAATTGTTGCCTTTGGAGGTGCCGCAAGTCCATTTTGTCCTTGTTTTCTCATCCAGACCATTTGTTTCCTTTTCCGACCATTTGTATTTTATTAACACATTCCATACAGCTTACTTGTCATTGCATGGTGGGATCATGCCTGGCAAATATTTATCTTGCTTCAGGAACAACTTTTAAACAACCTTCCCAAATTTTCAATGATAATCAGTAATCCATCCCACAATTCTACCCACTTGTGGCACCCTCTTTCAGTTGCCCTTGCTGTGGCAGGGCTGCAGGAGCCCCACAGCTTGGCCAGGGAGAGAAATGCATTTCAGGCAGGAATTTGCAAGTACCACGAACAATTATATAGACAAAGAGGTTTTCCCTGTGTTGTGGGCAGATTTTATCTAAGCATCCGTGCACAGGCCACGCAGACATACATAGATAACCTCTGAGCAAGTGCACACAGATGCTCTCGGTTCATTATTCTGGTAAATATGATGGTCTTCTCTCACGCTGGCCAAAAACATCCTCTGGAGCTTTCAAAATACAAATGAAAATATTTTTGCTTTATTCTTCCCATTAATTTATTTATTTAAATTTTGTCTTCCCTTTGATTTCACTTATTCTTTTCTCTCTGAATGCAATAAACAGTTGACATAGCCCTTGGAAACCATCTAGAGCCATTTACAATATTTATGGTATCACCCAGTATTTTTATTGGAATATCAAATCACCCCAGAGAATGGCACTGAAGCCAGAGACTTTCTGGTAAATTGTTTAATTATGTAACTTTGTTCTCCTGGTGACAAGCATTTATAAACTCTCATTTGACAAACAATGTAATTGAGTTAAAACTTGCAGTGCAGCAAACCAAGGCAGATCCCATGAGCTCCTGCTCGCTGTCCTGCCGAGCCCTTGGCATCAGGCAGGTTGCAGCGCTGCAGGCAGCTCTCACATCACACCCCAGCTTATTTAAGGATGGAGGCTGCCATCCTCAGAGCTAGATAGACTAGAAAAAGGCTGATTTTGGGCTACACCATGGCTCAGGTGGCTCCTCGTGCCCAGCTAAGGCCCTTGTTGGCTCTGAGGTTTTGTTGTCAACTTGCAAAGTGTTGGCACGGCGATAAACCCTCCCGTACGTGAATTCACAGCTCTGACTCTCACTGCAGCTCAGAATTATGAATCCTGGGCAATTCCTCCAGCAAGAGGATGCTACGAGCAGGGCTGACAGTGGCAGGAGGGCTGTAGAGACCAGCCACCCAACAGAGAGGCACGGGGATGCAGGGGAGCACCCCCAGTCACCACAGGCTGCCACACCAGGGGCATTCTTAAAACATGCCATAAATGGGAGCCAGGGGGCAGCCAGCAGCACTGACCAGCATTGCCAGTTAACCCCCTCAGGGTTAGGATATCATAAAAGAAAATGTGTGCAGCCTGGCATAATAACAAAGCTCCCTGGGCTGTAAATGAGCAGGCAATAAATGCAGGTGCCTGTCAAGCAGGGTGTGCCCCAGCCAGCTGTAACACTGGCATAATTTTCATCGATAACTGCATTGTCACTTTGGACACCTGAATCCCTCTCTACGGGTCAATTATAATTAAAGAAAATATGATGAGGGTTACTGAACACTCTGTCTTCATTTTTCCGGGACAGACTTCTTTCTCCTCTTATATTTGTATTTTAATTTTTGATTTTAAAGTCTCTTAGCTGCTCCAGCCCTGAGATAGAGAGTGACAGTTTCAGCAATTCGCAGCCGGGTTGCATTACCAAACGCAGGCAGACACCGAGCTCTTCAGGAAGTGCATTCCTGTGGCTCAGCCCTGGAGATGTGTTGTTGGGCTGCAAAGCAGGAACGCGCCTCACACCCCGCAAGTCCAGCAGCCAAGAGCAAGATAAGGATCAGATGGGGAAATGGCACCGCCAAGACACACAGTCTGGAGAGGAGGAAGAAAGTGTTGCAGGAGGGAGCAAGGCTAGAAACACGCTGGCAGACTTGAAGCATGAGCCAGTCCTGGTGCATCCAACCCCTCCACACTTTCTCATGTGGAGCTTGAGTGCAAAGCTCCTGACTTCAACAGGCCCAAAATACCCATTAACTACAAATGATATGATAAGAAAGATTTACTTTAAAAAACTCAAAGGAAGACTTATTTCCCAAATTATCCCTCCTGTACATCAGAGCAGATTTTTGCCTGTTTTTTTCAGAGGACCATAATCCCAGATGTGTGCAGCATTGACACAGCAGCTGCATTTCTGTATATACTGTTGTCATCTTTTTGTCCACCTTTTGTAAACATACCATAATGCTCTGCCTATCCTCTTCAGGCACTCGCCTCCTTGCTGTCTGTGCTAATAATGTTTATTGCCCTGCCAGAGAACAGGAAGGCAGAAAATGGTGGGGTGGCAGATAGATGAATGCAGAGCGACCATAGAGAAAAATATCATTTCTTCCTTCTCACACTGAAATCATTTGAGAAGGAAGGAATTGCTCAGGCAAATTGCAGAACACAGCCAAGAGTGGGTTTGCCCAGCAGCTGCTGAGGGCTGCAGCTCCCCTCTGGCTCTCTGCCTGGTGTGGTGGGGAACCACAGGTGGGTTACATCTCCTCCAGTTCATAACACAGCACACCCAAAATGTAAAGACTTGAGCTCCAGGGAGAACCTGTGGGGGCCAGAGATTACAGGCAAGATCATGCTGCAACTCCAGCATCCCCTTGTGTTCCCAAAGCATGAAATATGAGTCCAGCTGTGGTGCCTGCTGCCCACTGTGAACTGGCCTCGTATGCAGGGTCTTGGGGAAAAGAGAAAATTGCAGTCATTTCTCCCTCTGTCATGGGAGCTGGTTGTGATTTCAGAGCTGTTTAAACGACTTCAACATGAGTTACTTCAGCATGAATTACAAATCCTATAGTAACGCTCCTTCCATGAACACAGTTGGTTTCTGGTAGCTGGTGTTCATGTTGGAAGCCGTTCTTCCCCACGTGTGTGATCTCTGTGAAGCCACGTGTCTGTATCACATATCAGGTTTTAGAAGAGGTGTGTTTAAATACTGTAATTCCATTTAAATTACAGCATACGAATAAGAAGCATTTATTTAATCTATAAACTAGGTAGATGATTTGAAACACTTTTGATACTCAATATGACTTTGAGAAGAAACAAAATCACCTGCTGCCTAGTATTGCTGGCCAAATATCCAATAGACTAAAGCTGAAAGGATGTGCATGATCCAGTATTGCCTTATCAAGCATCCCAAAATCATGAGTAGGAGCAAAAAAAAAAGAGTTGGCACCGTGGGTGTCCAGAGCAGAGATATGATATATAATCCCCTACACAGAAGAATAATGAATCTTTAAATATTTTGTTCAAATGCCCCATTAAGGGCATTTGGAATGACTGAAAATGCTCTTTCAAAACAAATCACTATTTCCTCATTCTTCACCCAACCTGCTTACTTTGGCCTGTGTCAGAGGGCTGTGCCTGCACCACAGCCACCACTATCACTGATGTGACCTTCCCCATCTCAACCCTGTACTATAGCAAAAAATGTTACCAGTACAGACTGCACAGAGCATTGTGCTGGAGCTTGTGTTGTTATAACCATGTGATCAAATGGAATATTACCTACAGTCACATCCCAGCTCGCAGTGCAGGTTTATGGTCATCTGCAAGTGCCCTGCAGTGGCAGTGCTGTTGCACGGCTCGGGGAAGGCAGTGCCAGCCCACACCCAAGCCAGTTGCAGCACATCTTCCATGCATTGATCCCCACATCAGCTGGGTTACAGCAGCCTTCTGAACATCGCATGTACTTTTGCTGCACACAAATGTTAACTTCACCGCAGCGCAACACACCCAGCAACCGCAGTTGGCATGAACAGCATCGAGGGAGAATGCTTGCACTGTGTTAAGGAGTTCTGAAAGCACTGGTAGGCATATCGAGTTCTGTAAAATCATTGTTTTACAAACTGAACTTTGGGATACATGAATCTAGACTCAGACTCAGAAAAAATACCTTGCATCTAAGTGCAAGCCCCAGTGTCTTTTATGCAGCAGCCAGCAGGAAGGTTTCTGTTCCACTGAGCAGAAAAAGAATGTTAATTGCAGGGGAAGTTGAATACTGAAATGCTTTGCCTAATGAACTGCTGCTGGGGGAAGGAGATAAGCTTGAGAGGCTAATTGTTTTTTTACCATAAAAGAGAAAGCTCAGAGTGCAAACTCAGTCATGCTACTCTTTTTCTTCTAAGCTTTGAAATGGTCACTCCTTTCCTAGCAGGCTTTCCTTGGCTTTCCGGCTGAGCTACCTGAAAACGGTAATAAACCGTCCATCCCTTGTGGGCTTTTCAGAGGAGGGAAGCTCTGCGTCAGAGAGGTGACAAAAGGAGATTCTTTTCCTCACTCAAGTGAGACAGAACTGTCATTCCAGGAACCTAAGCCATACCCCTGCCACATCCTTGTTTCCAGAGCAGTTATGTGGAATGTCCTTGTCCACCCTGTGTGGGCAAACTTGAGCTGGATGGAGTCACACGCCTGGGTTATGATGTGGGGAGCGTGTCCCTCCAGATCCATCCATCTCTCCACACCCATCCATTCATCTGGACCCATCCATCCCTCCACACCCATTGATCTCTTTGGACCCATCCGTTCCTGTAGACCCACCCACGCCTCTGGACCCATCCATCCCCCCACACCCATCCATTCCTCTGCACCCATCCCTCTCCCCGGGAGCACAGAATGCCCTGAGTTGGAAGGAACCCACAAGGACCATCGAGCCCCACTCCTGGCCCTGCACAGGACCCGCGAGTTCCTCTCCTTCTCCCCAGCCCTTCGCATCATCTCCCCGGCACCCCGAGCAGCGCACCCCACCGAGGGCCCCCCCCCGCCCGGGATTCCGCCCCCCGCCGGCTCCCCGAGGGGCGGGCAGGGCGCCTACAAGCCCCAGGCTGCCCGGCCGGGGGGCAGGGCGAGAGCGACGTGGCGCTGCGGCCCCGGCCCCGCTCCGCCCCGCGGAGCGCCCGCGGAGCGCAGGGGCTCAGCCCCGCCGAGCCATGGGTGAGTGCCGGCCGGGGGGACGGGGGGCACGGGGGGGCTGGGATGTCCCTCTCGGGATGGGGCAGCCGGGCTGGGAACGGGCGCGTCCCACTCCAGGAAAAAGTTTTCCAAGAAAAAAAAGTTTTCTACTTTTCCCAAAGGCAGAGACTGCGTCTCCCCTCCCCTTCCTCCTCTCCAAAAAACCTCTTTTCTTTCTATTTTTTTAGCACTCCCAGCAGCAGATGGAGCAAACTTTAAGAAAGAGGTAGGGGGGGCGGCGAGCCCCTCTCGGGACGGGGCAGCCGGGCTGGGAACGGGCGGGTCCCATCCTGGGGTAAACGTTTTCCAAGGAAAAAAATGTTTTTAATTTTTCCTAAAGTCTAAGATTGAGTCTCCTCCCCCCACCCCCCTCCACCCCTCCTTTCTTTCTATTTTATTTTAGCCCTTCCAGCAGCAAATAGAGCAAACATAAAGAAAATAGTAATTTTATTTCAATTTTTTTGGTACACCCAGCAGCAGAGGTAGCAAACATAAAGAAATGATTTTCTGTGGCACAGCCGCCAGGGCCATCCCAGGGGCACAGCCGGAGGCTCTTCCCTCCTCTCCCTGTTGGGCTGCCTGCGGGAGCACAGACGCAGGGAACAGGGAGGGAGCATTCGGTTTTCTCAAAGGCAAAAGCGCCTTTTGCAGCTCCTGTTGGCACTGGTGTGTGCAAAGAGGGACTCCAGCAGTTCAAAAGTCAGCCCAGTCTCAGCCAGGTCGGTGGCACAGGTTACTGCCCGGTCCTGGACCACAGCCCTCTAACCAGAGTTTGCCATATGCAGGGAATCGCCTGGCACAGCTCCTTAGGAGACCCACCAGACTTTCTGTCCTCAAGTCAAGATCTGAAGAGTCCTCAAGTTCCCCAGCTACATCAGAATAGGCTATACACAGAGCTGGGTTTCAATCAGATGATTCTATAAAATATTATTGCTTATTAGGTTAACAAGAAATACAGCAAAATATGATGGAATGAGCTGTGGCATTTACAGCAGGGCTCTGTGTCTAATTGAGTTTGTGACTTGAAACTAATGGCATGCCCACTTTTTTTTCTCAGCAAGCAAATATTTTTTCTAATTATCTGCATAATGTGTACAAGGAGTGATAAAAGCAGTGTAGGTAGTTACACAGAGCATGGTGGGAGGGACTGGTGTGTAGCTGGGATGGTGCAAGTTAAACAAATGAAACACAGTGGTACAGAATAAATACAAATATAGCCATCACTGGGAAATAACCTTTGTTGCTAGTTTCAATTAAAGGCCAAATAGAGACACTTACAGCTTGTGAGGGGAAGAACGCCCTTAAGCAGTGTGAGGAAAGTTTTCCATGGTCTGGTGGTTGTGTCCCCACTCTACATAATCTCCTGAAATTGTGAGCATTTCTAATTAAACAAAACCAATGTGAGAATACAGCTAGTATTGTATGCTGGAAATGAACACAACCCTCCAAGCTTATGCACTTTACTTGTGCCTTCAAAATTGTAGCTGGGGGGGGAGGTCACTGTCACTGTTTTTCCCCAGAGATTCCTACATCAGTGCTGACTCGCACACCACATGCAATCCCCCCCTGCTGTAACATGACTAATGGTTCACGCATGGTCACCCTTTCATCTTTTCCCCAAGGGGAGAAGCACAAGCACCTTTTGTTTTTAGGGTTGTTTTTTTCTTGTTTTAACTAAACTTACATACTTTACTGAACTTGCATGCTCAGCTATATGGGACGGGCAAGGTCAAAGAATCACTTCTTGTGTTGGGACTGGCAACAGTGAGCTTTTCAGATCATGATGAAGTTTGTTCTGTAGTCCTGGACCAGCCTGAGAAGGTTGTGCCTGGCTTAGGGATTTTGGGCACTGTGTGCTGTAGAAGGTGACGTGAAGAAATCAGGGCCACCTCTACAAAATCAGGCTGAGAGTGCAAGATAAGCTAGGAGAAATAAACTTTGCAAGCAGCGTTTTTAGTAGGGATTGAGAATGCAGAGCCTGCAGTGAGAGCTGATGGTGCCACATGCACTGAAACATGAAAATGATAATGCAGAACAAATCAGAAGCAAAAAGCAGAAGCTGCATTTCCTGCCCAGAACAGGTTTTGTGAAGAATCATGGGAGACCACAGAGGATTCCCCCGTACAACGCCAGGCAGTACAAATCACTGTCGTCCACTTAAATACAAGTTCTACCTTTGTTAATGAATGCTGTTTTCACAGTTCTGCAGCCCAAATCAGTGCCTCTGCAGTTAGTGGATGTGTGTGCAGGCCTGGGAGGTTGTGTGAGTACACATGACCTTCTTCTGCCTTTTGGGGAAATTCAGTATCATGGTTTTGTAGATGGAAAATTTGAGTGTCCCAGGAGAAGTTTTTTTTCCAGCTTGTGCATGCTGATAGCTCGCCTGCTGGGGCCAGAAAACTGAACATAGTGTTGCTTGCTTGTTTTCCAGGTCGTGCCCTGCTGGTCCTCCTCTTGTCTGCAACAGTCTCTCTTCTGGGTGGGCTGATATTTGGATACGAGCTGGGGATTATCTCCGGTGCATTGCTGCAGTTGCAGATAGACTTTCACCTTAGCTGCTTTAAGCAAGAAGTTCTCGTGAGTGCCCTCCTTATCGGAGCTCTCCTCGCCTCTCTGGTTGGAGGGATCCTCATTGACCACCATGGACGGAGGAAAGCAATCCTGGTCAGCAACTTGATCCTTTTGGTTGGCAGCCTTATTCTCACATTGTCAAGGTCATTTGTTGGACTGGTCATTGGGCGCATCACTGTGGGCTTTGCCATCTCTCTCTCATCCATGGCCTGTTGCATCTACGTCTCAGAAATGGTGGCTGCTCACCAGCGAGGCTTGCTGGTGTCTCTCTACGAAGCAGGCATCACCGTAGGCATCCTGCTGTCCTATGCACTGAATTATGTCTTTGCGGCTGTGGATGAGGGATGGAGGTACATGTTTGGACTGGCCATTGCCCCGACAGCCATGCAGTTCCTCAGCATCCTTTTTCTCCCAGCGAACCCTGTTAAATTAAGCTCGTGGGACTCGGACTGCCAGAAGGGCCTCATTCAATTGCAGAACACCGAGGACAGAGAGATGGCAAAGCAGGAGTCCTGTAAGGAGAAGCATTACTTGTTTCTTGACCTTTTCAGGGCCAGAGACAACATGAGACGGCGGACTCTGGTGGGTCTGGGACTGGTGCTCTTCCAGCAGTTCACTGGGCAACCTAACGTGCTGGGCTACGCCTCCAAAATATTCAACTCAGTGGGGTTCCAGAGCAACTCCTCAGCGATCCTGGCCTCTGTCGGGCTGGGGGCGATAAAGGTGGTGGCCACGCTCATCGCGATGGCCTTTGCAGACAAGGCTGGCCGCAGAGCGCTACTCATGGCTGGTTGTGTGGTGATGGCCATCTCTGTCACCACCATTGGCCTCACGAGCTGCATCGCTCCGCTGGCCGTGCCCAGGGACTGCAAGGCAGCCGTAAACCCCAATGCATCCCACAGCTTCACCCAGTACCTCCTGACACCCGTATCCTCCCAGCCTGCTGTGTCACCCATCCCACCAGCATCAGGTGCTATGAAAAGTCAGGCTTTTCCTGATTTTGCTGCCACAAGGAGCCTTACAAAAGTTTTTGCCAATACTCAAAACAGAGAGGTTGTTCTTGATTCTTCCGTCACTCAGCAAAGGGCCTTGGTAGGTCTGTCCAAAAAAGAGACAGTGGAAAGCACTGGCCCTCCTTTCCATGCTGCTCCCTGGACAGAACATATGGTTTTAAATTGGGTTACACTGCTGAGCATGATGGCTTTCGTGAGCGCCTTCTCAATTGGATTTGGACCGAGTGAGTATGGTGTTTATATACCCTCGCGCTAACCTAAAGAATAAAACTAGGGCTGATCTTTATAGTCTGCTTGAAACATTCATTATGCATCTGCTTTACCAACTGGAAATATTTCGATGTGAACCCACTGAATAATTTCCTCGCATTGCAGCTCTGTCAGCTATAGTGCTGGTACAGCACTAGAATAATTCCTTTTCCATGCTATCACTACTCTTGAAGTTTGGGGGTTTTTTTCCTGTCATGCTCATTACAAAATCAGAGCATCCCACAAGCACTACCAAATCTTCACAGCACCCTGATGAGGAAGAAAATAGAAGGCTGAGGACAAAGGGCCTGAGTGGCTTCTCCTGTGTGATGAAGAAAGGCAGTTGCAGAACTGGAAGTGGAGCCTCCTCAATGTTTCTCAATATCAGTTGGTCTTTTCCTGAAATAATTAGTTATTCATCAGATAAGAATAGACATGAGTTCTTGCTTTTATATGAACTCTACTGTTTTCTGGGATTTATTGCTTTAAATGCTTTAATAGAAGAAATAACACCTGATCCAAGGAAAAACAGAAGTGCACAGCAAGTCTTATGGATTTGACAGTGACCCTGTAAATTATTTCAAGTAAAATAACCCTGGGACAGGAGAGACTACTTTAAGATATATAGGAGAGCAACGAGGATGGTGAAGGGGCTGGGGCACAGGCCCTATGAGGAGCGACTGAGGGAGCTGGGGTTGTTTAGCCTGGAGAAGAGGAGGCTCAGGGGAGACCTTATTGTTCTCTACAGCTACCTAAAGGGAGGTTGTGGTGAGGCAGGAGTTGGACTCTTCTCTCAGGCAACCAGTGACAGAACGAGAGGACACGGTCTCAAGCTTCGCCAGGGGAGGTTTAGGATTGACATTAGGAAGGAATTCTTCACTGAGAGGGTAATTGTTCATTGGAATGCGTTGCTTAGGGAGGTGGTCGAGTCACCATCCCTGGAGGTGTTCAAAGAGAATTTGGATGAGGCACTTAGTGCCATGGTGTAGTTGGCAAGTAGGAGTAGGTGTAGGTGTTGGGTCATAGGTTGGACTCAATGATCTCAAAGGTCTTTTCCAACCTTACGATACTGTGATACTGTGATACTTTAGCTCTGATTTTAGCCTAAGCACATCGTGTCCCTAATCCTACCCCTTTCTCATTTCTCTACAAAGAGAGTGTCCTGACAGCAGGTATGCCAGATCTTTTCCGTATTCTCTGAATGGAATGACCAGCTTGCTGGCTTTCTCCTTTGCTTCCTGGGCCCTTTCATTCCTCCATGGAGAGCTGACCGTGACAGTTTTGAAGTATTCTGCCATGACCTGACTGAGATTGATGAATGCTTGACACCTCCAGCAGCAGGTGCTAGGTGAAGCCAGAGCTTGAAACCCTGCTGAAATCTTTCTTGTCATTTCCCAAATAAATTTTTTAACCCCTGCAACTGTCTTTATGATCTCTTTAAATCCATGCAGTGACCTGGCTGGTGCTCAGTGAGATCTACCCTGCTGGAATAAGAGGAAGAGCCTTTGCCTTCTGTAACAGCTTTAACTGGGCTGCCAATTTACTGATCAGCCTCACCTTCCTGGATCTTATTGGTAAGTGTCCATCCACCATCCCTCCATCTCCCACAGCTGGTTATTGAAGGTGTCCCCCACAGACTCTTTGGATATAAGTGGTATTTTGAACTTGAGGCTGAAATAGATATATGACCCTGGTGCCTCTGAGAGCAGAAAAACTAAGCACCAGCAACGCTGGTCTAAGCCCCTCCACCACCCGTTTCATAAAAATCATCCATCGCCCACAGGGCTGTACTAGAGTACTGCTCTATCAGGAAACCATGGAGTTTGTAGCTTTCATGCCAGTAGCTTTACGATGTTTCTTGCTAGCATAGCTCTTGGCTGAGGCACCCAGTGGGCATTGCTGGGCCCTGGAGCTTGATGGCCTTCTGCTTTCCCTCTGTTACGCTGCTGGCAAAGCCTGGTGTGGACCATTCTTCTCCCTTGCTGATTCCTGGTCCACACCTTGCAGATAAGGAGCTTCCCTGCCCTTTTGAGGGTTTCTCAAAATAAGATGCCCCTGTCAGTCACCTGTGACAACCCTGCAGTAAGCAACCAGCTTCCTTTGTATCCCATGATGTGACCTACCTCCAGCGGATCCTTCACACATGTAAATCCCTCTGCAGATGCCATTGGTTTCTCCTGGATGTTTCTTCTCTATGGACTGATGGGAGTGATGGCTGTTATATTCATTTACCTTTTTGTTCCGGAAACAAAAGGACAATCCTTAGAGGAGATAGACCAGCAGTTCTCCAGGAAACGGTATGTGTGCTGTTGTACCAGTGTGAGTGCTGACCTTGGGTGCTTCCCACCACCAGTACCTGAGGTCTGTGGCAATGGGCAGCTCAGGGCTGTAGCAAAGGCTGGTCAGTGCTGCCGAGAATACCTCAAGTTTGTTGCGGGGCTGTGGGATGGGGTATGCAGCGTGGTTCAGCAGCAGGTCACTGCCCTGAGGGTTGCAGCCACACTGCTTGAGGACAGTAGTGACAGTTGGGAGGAAAACGACTAAAAACCAGGGCTTGTGAATGAGGGGAGGAGAACAGGACCAGACCATGGCACAGGCACATCAGGACACTGAGGTCCTTAGAGTAATCCTGGACCGAACCTTCTCCTCTGGGGCAGAGACATCACTTGGTGTAACACATGCCACGGCCTCTCACCCTGTAATTTCTGTGCCAAGCCTGTAATTCTGGCTGGGCCAGGGAAGATCAAGTGGTATTTGTGCAGTTCTGGTTGTGAAGGAGATGGCAGGGCAAGGATCACTGGAGCAGAGAGAGGTTGTGCAGCCGCACAATGCCAAGGGGCAGGAGCACACACCACATGGGGGTTGGTCAGGGAGGGGTGATTGCTGTAAACCCCTGCCTGGCTCCTGGCTCACTGCAGGCAGGGGCTGCTCCAGCTGACCTTTGCCATTGTCCAGCAGGGTGTGGGAAGGAAGCATGTTTAAGAAGAGACGAAGAGGAGTGAGCTGCACACATGCGGAGTACCAGAGAGTGGAGCACACCAGCAGCACATGAAACCAATGGCACAGGCGTAGCATCGCTCTGAGGAGAGAAGCAGGCTATGCAATCCGGACAGTTCTTTTCCACAGCCTTTAACTGTTGACCTCTACTTGGAGATGGTTCTCATCAGAGAGCTTTAGATCTTGGGACATGCTGATAGCTGTCCTCTGGGTCCTTGGAGGGTCGTAGGTCCCAGGCAGGGAATACCTTTTATTTTTCATGGTTTGTATGTCCTGTCCTTTAAAAGATTAATGGTTTTGTACACAGGAATTAAAGCACAACTTTTGCTGACAGTGCTTTCCATCTATGCAGTTCATTTGTGAGCAAGATGTATTATTTTCTAGTTCTTTGAAACACTTGATGCTTTACAGAGGAGACAGTAGTGCAGGAGGAATGTGTCAAGCACTCAGCAGCATATGTTAGTATTGCCACCCTTTGTAACACATTTAGGAGTCTGGACTCTGAAATGGGAGCTAATGCAGACAAATGCCCTGTTTCAGTGGAGGGAGGAGTTCCAGCTCACGAGCTGCTGTTCCCCACAGTGTCCAGGCCCAGCAGATCACCCAAGGCCCACACTAAATGATTGTAGCAGTACATCTCGTGCATGTTTGGCTGCTTTCCTACACAGAGGCTGCTTTGCATTCATGACCAGGCTTGGCATGGACAAAAATGCATGCAATATTCTGGTGCCTTCTACAAGTTTTCCACCTCCTACAATTGTACATTCTTTGATTAATTCAGTTCTCTTCTTGACACATATAAATTACAAAAACCCACCCTACTAATACCACACTCCCACTCCAAACGCTGTGAGAGAGGAGGAGCTGCTATCCTGCTGGACAGCCAGTCTTGCCTCTTTCGAACCCCTGAAGGAACTAAGTTCCAAAGCTTGGGGGTTTCCACTGAAAGTGTAACTCCTTGGGGACCAGTGACTGCTACACTGAGCTGCCTGGTTGGCACCACAGGGACAAACAAAGGATGTGGCCAGGTCACTCAACCCCCTGTCTCTAATAGAAGCCACAAAAACACTGGAAAATTTATCTGTCCATGGCTGTAATTCAGTCCATGGCTGCCAGGTATCTGCCATGGAAGCACTTTTGTCTTCCCACTGAGCAATGGGGCTTAACCATGGCCTTCTTCGTCTGCCTCAGCCTCTCCACCGCACCTCTGCTGCAGCTGGAAGTTGATGTTTCTAAAGTCCCTCATGCGCTGCAGATGCTGTTGCCTCAAGGCACACAAACACATCTGTAAAAGAGAAAATAGATGATCTCTTCCTGCTAAGAAGCCCGTAAACACTGAATTGTGTCAGAGGAAACTGATTTTCTGGAGGAAAAAGCACCAGGACAATCCTAGGAGTTCAGGTATGTGTCCAGAGAAGGGCAACGAAGCTGGTGACGGGTCTGGAGAACAAGTCGTATGAGGGGCGGCTGAGGGCCCTGGGGCTGTTCAACCTGGAGAGGAGGAGACCGAGGGGAGACCTCATCACTCTCTGCAGCTCCCTGAAATCAGGTTGTGGGGAGGTGGGTGCTGGTCTCTTCTCCCAAGTAACAAGTGACAGGACGAGAGGAAACGGCCTCAAGTTACACCAGGGGAGGTTTAGACTGGATATTAGGAAAAATGCCTTTACTGTAAGAGTGGTGAAGGCCTGGAACTGCTGCCCAGGGCAGGGGTGGAGTCTCCACACCTGGAGGGGTTCAGAAAACGTGTAGACGTGCTACTTGCTTGAGACATGGTTGAGCAGGGATGGTGGTGTTGGGCTGACAGTTGGACTTTGATGAGCTTAGAGGTCCTTTCCAACCTTGGTGCTTCTGCGATTCTATGGAAGCAGCCTCTAAATGAGGGCGGCTGTTCGCCCAGGGCTCCCTGGCCACGAGCGGCGGGGCACAGGGGGGATGCTTGCCTGCACTCCTGGGTATGTTTGGCTGGAGCAGGGGACCGCGAAGGGGCAGCAGTGTCCCAGTGCAGTTTTCCTCTCCGGGCTGTGGCCGTTTGCCACCACCGCTCCCCCCCGGCATCTCCTCGCTCCGCAGAGGGGCAGCGCCGCGCCTGCACCGCGCAGGCTCTGCCGCCAGAGGGCGCCCCTGCACCGCAGCGCCGCCCCGCGCCCTCGCTGCCAGCCCCGCGGGACAGGCGGACAAACAGACACGGCCAAAGCCTCAGCACACAGCACCCCTCGGACACAGCGTCTGAGCCTGAGGCACCACCCCCCCGCCCCGAGAGCAAGGGGGCTGCTGCCTCCCCCATGCTGCGCCTCTGAGGTCACAGAATTAGGGAAGGACCTGAGCTGGAAGGGACCCAGCGAGTCCAGCTCCTGTCACGGAATCACAGAAAGGCTTGGTTGGAAAGGACCTTCGAGATTGGGGCCAACCGTACCTGTCCACTACTAAACCAGACCCCTGAACACTTCATCTACCTGTGTTTTTAATCCCTCCAGGGATGGTGTCTCAGCCACCTCCCTGGGCAGCTGTTCCAGCGCCTGACAGCCCTTACAGTGAAGAATTTTTCCCTAATGTCTAATCTGAACCTGCTCAGGCACAACTTGAGGCCATTTCCTCTTGTCTTATCACTTGTCACTCGGGAGAAGAGACCACTGCAACCTCCTTTCATGGAGCTGTGATGAGGTCTGCATAGGACAACTCCAACATTCACACCGTGTCTGAAGGCATTGTCTGGATTCTTCTGGAATATAGTCAGGCTTGTCACCATGACTGCTTCCCTGGGGAGCTGTTCCAGTGCTCCACCAACCTCTGAGCTAAGAACCTTTTCCTAATGTCCAAGCTAACCCTCCCCTGGCACATCTTCCTGCCAGTCCCTTGGGTCCTGTCGTTGGTCACCAGCAAGAAGAGCTCAGTGCCTGCTCCTTCACTTGTGAGGAAGCAGTAAGGCTGCGATGCCCCCCCTCAGTCTCCTCTTCTCCAGGCTGAACAGGCCAAGTGATGTCAGCCACTTCTCATACAGCTTCCCCTCTAGACCCTTCACCAGCTTCGTGGCCTCCTCTGGACCCTTTCCAGTAGTTTGATGTCCTTTTCATACTGCCATGCTCAAACCAGTACACACAATGCTTAAATGGGGGCCACATCAGTGCAGAGCAGAGCAGAGCAGGACAATCACCTCCCTCGACCACCTGGTGATGCCATGCTGGATGCACCCCAGGACACTGCTGGCCCTCTTGGCTGTCAGGGCACGCTGTTGGCTCATGTTCAAATTTATGGAGACCATGGAATGGGAATGCAAGGGCAGAGCTGTCTGAGGGTGAGCAAGTAGCTGGGATGAGAGGGGAGGAGAAAGGAAAGGATGGAGACCCTTGAGCCTCACAATGAGGGAGAGTGAGCCCAGGTTGAGGGGCTGGCTGCTGGCGCAGCAAGCAGGGCTGGTGGGGTTGAGGGGGCTGAGTGAGCTCTAGGGGAAACACACAGAGGTACTGGCATTGCCAGGCTCTGGGGGTGATGGTACAGAAAGCTGTAAGCCAGCTTACCCAGGGCAAGAGGGCTGTCTTGCTTGCTTTCTTCAGAAAAGCATGATGCAACATTTCAAACCCACTGGGTCTGAAGGGGCCATGGGCTGAAACTGCCCATGAGACAGGAGGGACCTGCTAAGGGGCTGCCCAGCTCATCACACAGACTGCACCCTGTTAGGATGTCTGTGCTTGCACATAGTGCAAGGTGATGGGAAAAGAGGAGCTGGGAGAGCCTGGGGATGCTGCAGAGCACAGTCTACCTCCACTCTTGTAGACCCTTGAGAAGAGGGAGGCGTGTGCACCCAAGAAGAGCTTCCTGCGGGGGAGACCTCTCTGAACCTGCTGGCTGGTGTCACAGCATCCTCCACCTCCATCGCAGCAGAGCCGGACTGGTGGAACTGAAAAATGGAAAAGCCATAGAGAATTGTTTAATTGAGAGGCTGAAGGAAAGTCAGAAGCTATTCAAGCTTGCAGCACTTGAGAGGAGGATGTGGCCAGTATCCAGGGAAAGGGCAGCAGGGAAATAAATTATGCAGCTGCAATAAATAAGGTGTTTGACCTCGTATAGCACTGGCAGACCCACAGGAATAGTATTAAGCAACAAAGCAAGGGCAAAACTCAGGTGCTTCTGTCTCTATACCAGAAGCTCACAAAAAAAATAGATAACACCAGGTTTTCCCATTGCCCTGATTGACAAGCTCAGTTCAACTACAGATTTCTCGAGATGGGGGATCCCAGATTTCAATAAGAAAAATGTGGAGCCAGGACTGTTACTCACTCTGATCAGGATAAAGGTAATGATCAGCAAATGTAAAATGAGATTAGAGAAGCTTGTCAGCTCAGTGATCCAGCAGGGAGCAAAGAAAAGTATTTTGGGATACAGTAATGAGTTTCCTGGCCCAGACAGTGGCTGGAAGAGGTGAGGAGAGCTGCTGCTCCATGATTGGTAGAGAGCAATGCTCAGGACCTGCTTCACAAGGTGTTTGTGGGAGAGCTGCTCTCTGCTAGAGACCACAAAACAACCAATTTAATGCTGTAGCAGGAGAGAGCACACCAAATAAATCCAGCGTGTGGCTCTGCAATTTCAAGAAAGAGAACTATGAAAAAATTAGGTGATTAGTCAATAACAACAAAATGAAAGGAACAGAGAAAGCAAGGAGCCTGCAAGCAGTCTGGAGGTGATTAAAAATGCTCTATTAAAGCTCAAGTAGATCACGTGGCACAACTCTAAAAGAACTAAGAAGTCCTAAAAAACACCCTGCCTGACTCACTGCTAAGGTTAAAGAGGTATCACAGGGAGAAGGTCAGCATTTTAAAAATGAAAAGGTTTCCCACATGAGGAGAAAAGGAAAACCCATAAAACATAGCAAGTAAAGTGTAGACAGAAAATTAAAAGAGCTAAAAAAGAGCACGAAGATTTCCTTCCGAAGATTTTTTTTAAAAGTTTCTATAAATGTATCAGAAGTAAGGAGCTGGCTAGGGAGCCCTTGCTCAATACAAAGGTGCAATAGAGCACCAGGAGGATAAGGCATGACAAGGCAACTCAGGCACAACTTTGTGTTGGTCTTCACTGCTGCACGTATTCGAGAGATTCTTACATCCAGTTTATGCTTTGTATCCTGTAAATTAGAGGAATGAGATCAATGTGAGTTTACAAATGGCTCTATCAGAGGACTAGCAGGTCGCTAAAGTAGCTGCCACCTACAAACCAAAATCTGGAAGGGGGCCCTGGAAGCTAGAAGTGAGTTTCACTTCCATCCTTGCTGGGGTGATCGGGTCTGCACCGGCAGTGACGACGTGGACAGACAGGTAGGTGAGGGAGAGCCAGATATTCCTGTCTTGTCGGTAGCAAAGAGTAGGGTTTAACAGACAGTTTTTGAGTACAAATGAGATTCAGCAATGAAGCTGCCCAAGAGTCTCTGTTGGGTCTGGGCTTATTCAACATTTTCATCTGTAGTGTTGAGAAAGAAATGGACAGTAAAACCTCCAGGTTTGGGGATGATGCTAAGCTCCTTTGGGAACTGACATGTTTTGCCACTGACAAAGGTCTCCAGAAGAACCTTGCAAAAGTGAGTGGACAAAAAGGGCACCAAAGTAAGCTGCAGGCTGGTGCCAGGGACCTCTGAAAGCTGTCTGGGGTGAGCATGGACTGAAGGAGTCCTCAGCTGGGTGAGCTAGCTCCCTCAATCATCATCTAACTGGACAAAAGTATCCCCGACCTAAATTTGTGACCCATTAATGTAGCAACAGGTTGTTTCTCTTTTTCTCTCCCCTGAGGCTGAGACCTCATAAGACCAGAGGATACAGAAATGCTTGAGGCAGTGATAAATCTTCTTTAGTGGGCTTTTATTTCCTTTTCTTTCACAATATTTTCTTTAGTTTCCTAGCCAAATTTTTTCTAAGGAAAGATTTCTGACTTCCTTTGAGCCACAGCTCAACATCTGTCCACATTGGGGGCTGAAGTAATACACTGTTAAGGGGTTTTGATGTCAAGCCCAAAACCTCACCAGGGATTTACGCAGCTCTCCCCTTTCCTCCCTCCTCCTCTTCAAACAGCCTTTCATTTGCTCTCACTAATTGTGCTGTCATGCCTTTCTTTTTTCCCCTGGTTGTGCAGACAGCCTTTCATGCAGCCAGGTTTCGGTGACAGATGCCTGTGCCACGAGCTTTCCAAGAAGGCAGGTTGCGCTGCAGAGAGTGCGCATCATCTGAACGTGCCGAGCCACACTGAAATGATCCAAGCACCCATCCAGCCAAGGGATGGATTAGGCAGTGGCTTCCCTTGCCCTCCTCTGAGTTGCTGCTGGATAATCGCTGCCGGTTGGGAGAGCCCCGCCAGCCCCAGCCCACCCACACACACCACTTGCTCCTCTAAGTGGGCAGGAAAGGATTAGCTGAGTATCTCTTGGCAAAATGGAAGGGGAGAGGCTTCAGGAGGATTTGGGCTGGGGACAAGGACACTGCAAAGCCCGGTGTCCCAGGGAAGGTGGCTGTGGGCACGAGAAGCACAGCTAGGATTGGGGGGATTGTATGGGGTTGAACAGAGCTGTTCTGGACTGTGCCCCCTTCCTTGGGCACACACAGCCAGAGCCGTGTGGTGCATGTGAAGGTCAATGCTTTTGATTGTTTGCATGAAATTGTGAAACAGGGCTGGGGACTGTGGAAATCAACCTGCTCAAATGGAAACCTGCTCTCAGGCCTCACAAACAAAAGGAAAATGGCACTTTTGAGCAGCAGATCTGAAGGCATCTGGGACACAACCAGAAGCTAATCCTGGAGAGGCTCAAAGCTTGGCTTTCCTCAAAGTTCTGTTTGTGCCCAAGGAATACTTTGTTGTTGGAGGAAGACTGGGATATAGCAAGTGGGGTAATACACAACTCGAGTACTTAGGTGATCCTTATCCTCTTGTCTCTGTTTTCCAGCTCCTCTCTTGGTCAGAGGATACGGAGGACAGTAAGGGGCTGGCGCTGATTGTCAGCCAGCTCAAGAAGGCTCTTCAGAGGGGGCTGGGTGTCCAATTTGGGGACCTCTGCAGACCTGCCTGGGTCCTCTGTTGCCCCTTCCTCACAGGGTGCTTGTCAGGTGCTGCCATTGGCAGGAGGAGCCCTAGCAGCCCCACACCCATGAAGCCCTCCTGGTGCTCCCCTAAGTCCCCATCTCCTCCCAGCTGCAAAGGAAATAGCTGCAAAAGCCACTGCCTTGGGGTCTGTACTATGAGGTCAATACTAAGCCAGAGCCAAAGAGGGAAGTGAACTACGTGTTTATCCCTTTTTTATCTGATTAGGATTTTTTTCTTGTGTTTTGAATGCTTGTATGCAAAGATTTCCAAGAGAGATAGAGAAGCATTTTATTTGTCCCAGGATCTGCAGACCTGCACAGGGATGGACTGGGAGGTGGCACAGTCAGGGGCACTCAGCACTGATTGGCAGAAGGTTTTAAGTGAAGTTACAGTGGTAGGGTGGACTTTTAAAAACACTAACAAGTCACCTTCCCATTTAAATGTGCTCCTGTAGTGAGCCACAGTCAAAATATGAATTATGTAAGAGTTAAGTACAAACCTTGGCTTCTTATTGATGGTCCAGACTGACTTCAGAAACCAGCTTGTACACAGCCAATGTGAACTTTGAAGGGCAGCACGTACCATCACCAAGTCCTCAAGCTCCAGTCACGGTAACGTGATCAACTCAGAGAAATGTGGGGATGGGGGTTCACGTCGCTCTTGTGCCTGTGAAGGCAGCAGTCTCAGGGACTGGGTCCTGCTTAGTCTCTGCTCGGGGGGATACAGGGCTGGATGAAAGGAGCCAGGATACATGAAATATGATAACTGGAAAAAATACAAACCAGAAGATGGGCTGTTTAATGCACTACAGATCCAGCAAAACAACCAGAGCTGAAGAAAAAGCATCCCTTTTGCAAAAGCAAAGATATCAGCTCAACTCAGAGAGAACCTGGGAGGAGAACAGAAGGGTGTGTTGATGTGTGTCTTGTTAGCTTGTGTGTCTCCAGGCACTGCATGGATCAGACTCAAGACCAGGGAGTGGCATGGTTTTCTCCTTTCAGATCTTTCCTGTCCTCTCCAAAATGCTCCTTGCAGCACAAGCACTTCTAAGCTTCCCATGTTTGGTGCCTGGAGCTTGCAAATTTGTTCTTCTTGCTCCACCTGGCCTTCGTCCTACTGCTTCTGTCCCTGGCCTCAGCTCTCCCAGCCCAGAGGTCTTCCCTCTGCTGATTGAATTAGTTGGAGATCTGCTGTCACTTTTAGTCGTAGGAGTAAAGCAGGGACAGAAAAGTCCACACATGCACCAGGACACTGATGGTTTGCAGAAGGAGTTGCTCTAATAGGTCATCCACCTAGAAGAGCCAGTTGTCTGTATGGAGTCAAGATACCTTGGCATGATGGGCTGGGAGTGAGACCTCAGATGAGGTACTAACACTCATCACCTCTCTGCCCCTGGGCCTACCAGGGCAAATTCAGCCTCTGAATAAGCAGGAATCACATAATTGCTTTTGCTGGGGAGTTTTTCCAGTTGTCTGCCGGTACTGTTGACCTGCTGAGCTGAGCTCTCCCCGCTGGGAATAATTTTCTCTTTGCGACAGGGGCAGGAGCTGCAAGGAGCTGGCAGTTATCAGGATCCATTTCCACTTGGAAAGATCCTCTGCAAGGGACTGAGACAAACCATGCTTGGACACCATGGTTCCACCGTGACAATCCTGACACCACACCTATGACACATCTGTGTCCATCGACAGCTCCTGGGGGCAACAACCTTCCTTTTGTTCTCACTCAAAGTCACAGATGAGACCAAGTGCATGTTGTGACCTCCTGCAGCCATACAAATAAAAACATCAGTACTATGACTATTAATAGTGTTTCTATTCCTGCTGCCATTACGATTGCTTTTGCTACTATTAATAATAATATTTACATATGCAAAACCACAGATGCAAAACAGATGGTTTGGTTGGGACCTCTGAAAAAACTGGTCTCTGCCACACATATTTATGACAAAGACAGAGGGCAAACCACACAGAGTTCCACATAGAGAACAAATAGATGGGGAAAAAGAATGAAATAATTCCTTCCATATTCCCAACAGAGGCCAAAACTCATCCATCCCCTCTCTCTGCTTCTCTCCTTTCTAGCATTTGACAGTCTTTTCCAATACCAGGTCAGGGATGGTTTCCATATTTGTTCAGACTTGTCTAATTTTATTTTCCAGCTCAGCTATTATTTTTTTCAGATACAGCTTTTCCTGATGGATGGAAAATACAAAAGGAATTGCTCATCTGCTCCCTGCAAGCTTTTTCCTGACCACTGGGAAGCTCAGGCATTATTCCAGGTTTGGAGTAAACCTTGCCTTGTGGAGAAAACTTGATCCTTGTTTGCTGAGTTCGCAGGTCTGGGAATAATTTAGGCTAAGGGGGAAAGTAAAAGTGATAAAAACTATCAACATCCCTGAGCCCACCTCATTCTCTTCACCTTGCAGCCCTGCCTGGGATGGTGGCTGTGGTCATGCAAGATGAACAACCACACCTTCACAACCAGCCAATTCTGTAAAGCAAGAAAGAGGTGGCACAGAGCAGGGCAAGACTTCTGGCAGCTTCACTCAGGCTTGTTTCACAGAAACAGAAAGCAATGGAGAGTCTGCCAGCAGCACAGCATCCTCCTCTGCCATCGGTGGTGGCTTCTGTAGGGTTGGGCTGTCTCAGTGGAAGAGAGTGGAGGGACTTGGCTTAGACAGCCACCTTCCTCTTTGCTCCTGGTTTTCCTCCAAGGACGAGGAGAAGCAGAGGGACGAGGCTGAAATAAGGACCTCTCTTGCTGCATTGATAAGTAGCTTGGAATGGGAATTGTACAAGAGTCCCACCAGCCTGAATGGCTTCGCTGTGAGCATGCTTTGGTCTCTTGTCCATATATCTATGGTTATGGGAATACCAGAGGCTGCCCTGCACCCACAGGTGTCGTGTTTGTGGCCAGTGGGACTCCCCAGTCCCTTTCTGCTGACAAACACCTTTGAGGACACCCTGAGCAGCCCCAGGCCTGGCTGCCCTTTCCATGAGCAGGACGAGGAAGGGTCTGTATGCTCTGCCACAACACAGCAATGTTAAACAGACAAAGCCACTGGACAGTACGCTAACGAGTACAGCGCAGCATCCCCAAGCACTAGTGAGTAATAAAGAGCCCCACAAAGTAAAGAGCCCCCAAGTGCTACTGAGGACTAAGTGGTCCCCAAACACTCACATCTCTCTCATGTCAAATTCCACTCTTTAAACCAATCCCCATTACATTTTACACATCAGGCTGTAGAAGGCCTCGGAGGGGCTGTTAGGGTCTATTGTAGGGGAATAAAGCAAGTGTCAAAAAGACTTTTAATGCCCAGTTAAAAATGGCCAAAATGGAGCCTGCAGTTACCTGATAAGCTGCAGGATCTCTACTGGGAGAAATATTTTGGTTTTTAAATTGTCTCAGCCCTTGCACACTTACAAGATGCTGGCCTTGGCTCTGAACTAAAGCTTTATCAAGTATATTAAAACAATATTAAAAGCCTGGCTTTTGTTCCATAAAGACTTTTAATGCTTATTGGTTGTGGTTTGTTTTCTTATAATGGTTATGACCAGTAATTATTGAACATATCAGAGCACTGCAGGTCTCTGTAGCTCTGTGTGGTTTACAGTATCAATACTCCTCCCAGCACGGTGGCTGTCCCGTCAATGCTGTCCCCACCATGCGGGTGTGGGAGCCAAAGAGCTTGAGGGGAAATTCACATCTCCAGAGATATATAACAGGGCAGTTCTGGAGCCAGAGGACAGTGCCCGAGTTTCATGTCCATGGGCTTTGCTCATTTCAAGAAAAAATATTCCTGCTCTTCTCTCAGTGCAAATTATCCTCTTAGTCTTTATAGAGAAACTTGAGAGATTGCATCCATTTACTGGCTCAATTAACATTTTCTGAGAACAACTACCTAATGGCTATGGACAATATCTGGACTATAGCGTCCATCACCAGGGCTCTGTTGGTGTTTTTTCATGTAGATATTTGGACATCAAAAACTTAGCTATTTGAACAGCTGGAGAGTTTTTTCGAAGCAGATCTGTAATTCATTCAGAGATTCAGTCTCAGAGTGTCAACAGCCAAGGAAGCCAAAGTTTAAGCTACAACAGGGTGTTTCTTACTGTTCTGCATTGTTCCTCTGTGCTGTAAGGACCCTCCAGGGCAGATCAGCCTCGTGGTGCTGGTTTGCTGATATCGCTGTGCATTGGGAAGTGTGTTTGCATAGTAACAAGTGAGGCCAACACACAAAATTGATGGCATTTGAAGCTCATTGCAAGTCTTGACTGTCAGGAATGCAGCATTAAAAACAAAACCTAAAGCTTCCATATTGCAAAACCTATTAGCTGCTTTACCGTTTTTGCAGTCACGCCAGTTCAGTCATACTGGAGCTTTTACCAAAGCATGACAGCTCATATGTTTAGCTTGGGCCAGGCTTAAAGTTGTGATGAAGCCTAATCTTGTGACCTATATTTACTTTGGCCGGGGATGTCTTTTGCACAGACGACTTCCTATCCTCCCTAATCTTTCCCGCAGGAAAGAAGCTGGGAGTTACGAGTCAGGGGAGGAAGGCAAAGCCAAGTAGACATGGAGCAAAAGAGAAACAAGTGCTGCACATGTCAGAAAAGTGGGCCAGGTTCAGGGACCTTGTCTGTTAAGGGAAGAAATTAAAGGGGGAGTCAGCACCTCCGCTGTCATCATTTGAGATGTATCAAATCCATCATCGTTTCACTGGAATTTTCCCCATCTGGAAATATGGCTGGCTGCAACTGCGACAGCTTCACGGCTTAAGGATGGAAAGTGTCTGCTTGGCTTAAACTTGTCAAACCTCCTACTGAAACAGAGAAGAATTTTGTGAGTGTAAACCCCTGGCAGCCCCCTGGGATTTGTCACTGATGGGCTTCTCCCCAGTCCCAGCCACCAGTTCCCTATGGAGCAAGCTGGCTGTCGGCAGTGCTGCAATGCGCCCATGGAAGGAGCTGCTCTCTCCCGTGTGGCAACAGAGGGAGCATGGACCCTTTGTCAGGCAGCCTAGCTGGATGCCAACAATTAGATCACCTGGACTTCCTTGCTCCTTACCTCCATTTCTAAATTCTAAAACTAACTCAGAAGTGTGTGTAAACATCAGCCTTGGGCATCATTGCTTTTACCACCCCTCTAAAATCTGCCTTTTCACATCCCCTACAACCACAGGCCACTTTTAACATCATACTTCAATTTGCTGCACATTCTTTGAAAGAAATCAGGGAATCTGGAATCTGTTCCTTCACCTTCTGCTGTACCACAGAGGGCAATGCCGGGGTCTGTGGAGAAACCATACAGGGACCTTTTTGGTGTGATTAGAGCTTGAGCTGCACACAGGAAATACCCAGCCTTCCCCATGGAAGGGGAATTTACTTCACAACGCCTAAACAGTAGCTGTAAGATTAAAGACAGAGGCAAAAAAAAGGTGAGAGAAATACCCAGCACACACACTAGTTGCTTTCTAAGGGAAAGCCAGGACTCTGTGGTGGCATTTAGCCAGCTGAGGAAGCACAAGCCACCCAGGACATGACAGTTTTTCCACTGGAAGCCAGATGCATGAAGTACCAAACTGCTTTCTAAAAATGTCTTTCTTATCATATTTTGAAGCAATGTGCTAAGCACAAACTTACCTTTCTAGTGCAGCAATGAGACACTGTGCATCACGGTGGCACTGGAAGTGCTGGTGAGCTTCACAAAATCCCTGCTTTATATTCAGTAATAAGGCTGTGAATAAAGAGACACAACAATGTGGTGGAGGGAGTTTTCAGAAGACAAAAGGCCAGTCAGGTTTGGACTGTGTTTGATATCTTGGGTTTGACCAGTTCCCATGAGTTGAAATAAAAAATTCTGAACAGTTGGAAATATTCCACAGTTTCATTCCCACGGAAGAGAAAGTTCTTAAAAGCATTCTAAGGTTAATGGGAACGTGATGAAAGAGCCCTTTCTGTAGAGCAGCATTTTGAGTAAATACCTCCTTTAAATGCATTTTCCAAGCATTATAGCAGAGAAATGTGGGATACAGTTCAAATCTCTCTTCTGGTGAGGAAGCAATCTATTGCACGGCTGCAGACGTGCTCCAGCTCATGGCTCAGGGGCTCTGCAGTGGCCAAGCTGAGGCTGCCGGGAGCCAGTACCCACGTGAGCATGTCACCCACGGACAGGGAAATAGAGCACCCACATTCGCACTGATAAAAGCCCTGAAAGCCTGCACAACCACCTGAAAGGTTTATGTGCACTGTCTGCAGGGATTTGTCCCAGAATGACATCCTTCCAAAGCTGACTGACACTTTGTGTCCTAAAGCTTCCCTAATTAAGCAACTGGGGAACATGGGAGAGTGCTGCACCCCTGAGACCCATCCAACCATCAGGCCAAGAACCAGGGTTTGGAAACACGGTGAATTTGAGGGTACACTTTTCTCCTGATGTAAACCAGCCTATCCCAGATTTGCTTTACAAAGCCAGAAGTGTGGAGCATTGTGTGGTGCCCCACAGCAGCTCAGAAACTGTTCATTACTAAATGGGCGACAGGGACGAGTCTCCCTCACCACCAGTGTGCACTTACCTGCTCTAAGGGAGGGTGGGATTTGCAGAGGGGTCACAACAGCCGCATGTGCTCATCTGGTGCTTTCCCTGGTTTCACCCCTACCCCGTCTGCGTATGCGATGGCTGTGCAAAAGTTGGTAATGCAATTACACACGTACCGTGTTATTAATAGGTACCACTATTCTTTTTTACAAAAGATAAAAACTTCCTAGCATCATAATTAGTTAAATAATTACTAATTTATTATTATTGTATTTTTTGCTGTTTAAAAACACTTGGGTCAAAGCAGTTGCAAAGTTGTCAAACCCACTGGCAGTGTCAGGAGAAAGCCTGCAAAGGCTACTGGTTTCAAACTAAAGAGCAGCTTCATGTGCACTGTGTATTGAGTTTAGTTCTATAATAACTGCTTTGCAAGGCTACCTCTCAGCAAAACTGTGATCAGTAACAATAACCTTTAAAAAGGCTTCAGCACAGATATACATTTCAAACCTGATGGCTCCAGTGCAGCAGGGGATGTGTTTTATGCAGAACACATGCAGAAGTCTTGCAAGTGATTTGCTGAATCAGGACCTTAAAGTGGGAGCTATTTTCTACCACTGCGTAGTGCTTTGGTAAGGCATTGCATTTTAAATGACCCTGCTGAAAAATGAATGCTGATCTCGCCATTGATGCACTCTTGTCCCCTCTGCTCCCGTCCCACCCTGTCTGCATGTGTCCAAGCCCAGAGGTGAGGGCACAGCAGATCAAATCGATTGCACACTCCCGTGCTATGGATGTTAGTGAACAAGCTCCTCGTGACCCCTCACCTTTCTGCCATGGGAAAATGTTGGGAGACTCATTTCGCCTTTTGCAGGAACAAATAGCAGCAGCTTTACATCACAGAAAAGTGTTATATTAATGAGCACATTTCATGACATGAAATACCCTTTGCAGTGCAGTTAAGCTGTTATGCAAACCACTGAGCTGCCCCAGCAAAGTTCTCAGGAGTCATCGAATGACTGGGGAAATAAGAAGTTTTGCATTTCTATTGACTTAGTTTTAGTGCCACAGAAGGCTCTGGGAAGAACGGATGGAAAGAAAGGTTCTGGTGATAGACTGATCAAGATGAGTTGGCGAGAAGCAATCAGACCAAAGCAAAGCAAATAAGAAGGCTGCCTGCAGGCGGCCCGGCCAGGAGGCTGTGCTTGCCTTCCTGTTTGTGTTTACCAGGACACAGCTCCTACCATTAACTGCATTGTGCTTGCAGGGAGCAGCAGCTCCGGTGATGGATGGCTTCTGTGGAGATCCTTTGTACCTGCCAACAGGGCTGAGCCATAAACAGCCTGAGGCAGCACCCACTTCATTTCCTTTACACTTAAATGCGCTGTGCCCAGCACTCAGGTTATGCACAGGAGCCAGCTCGCAGTTGCACAGTGTACGTGCGTTCAGACAGTTACACACCAGCAAGTTCCCACAGCTCCCTCCACCTCAGGAGAGAGGTGTGGTACAAAGAGCTGGAAGCCAAAAGGAGAAGGCAATGGATGCTTCATCAATTACCAGTGGGTCACTGACCATTTGCCTGTACAGGGTGCATTCAGAGAAAGACAAGCCTCATCTCGCAGCTTATCAGTGTTCCCAGCATGTGCTTGTATTTAGTTGGGAAGCTGTGTTGATGTTTAGGCTTAGGATCATCTCTTAAAGCCACCAGCCAGTCTCCCTGGCCTGTGATGCCAGCACTGAGCGCCGCTGGCACTGCAAGTGTTCCCTGGAGGCAGGCACCACTTCGCAGCTCCGTGATCTTTGCAGCTCCAGGAGTCGTGTATCAGAGGAAGGACAGGAAAAGGGTTTAGATTAGCTGCACTGAAGCATTTAGTCCCAAATCAGCTTAATACAGTAAAGGGGAGAGGCAACTTAGCCCTGATTCTGGCATCTGCAGCCACCTTGCCTCTGTGAACCTGCCCCCAGTTTGCTCAGTCTGACGAGCACGATCTCTACAATCAGTATCCCATCGGTAGCCGGTACGGCTGGCTCTGTGCAGTAGCTCCTGATCTTTAATTTAGCCTTGACCTTGGCCTGCATAATATCTAGCAGAGAGTATGAAGGTGTGTGACCTCGGTGTGTCCTAATCCCTGAGCCACTCCAGCACTGGGACTGCTCCCAACACCAAGCAGCTCCAGCCTCAGCCCTGAGCGCTCCAACTCGCCAGCGTGTTTGCAGAGCAGAGTGTGTCATACTTCTAAAGAGTGACAAATTACCAGGAAGGGCTCCCCCCGCACCCCAGCTCCGCTGCGCACAGCTGAATTCCCCCGTGCCGCATTAACAGCTAATAAAACAATACAGCTTTTAGTGGTGGACTTCAAAGGGATCTCAGGCAGATGAATGAATTTAGCATTTCTTCACTTACTGTCAGCACTGGGGGAGAGAAGGGCAGACTGAGGTCGAAGGCTTCAGCAGGCAGCAGCAAACAAATACAGCCTGGTATTTGGGCTACTGCAGAAAAATGAGTGGTAAATCAGCTAAGCAGTTAGTAAGTACAAGTTTTTTCTTCTGCTTTATCACTGTTCGTCTGCTTCAGATGCCCTGTTTTCTTTTTTGTCGTTGTTTTCCTTTCTACATGACCACTACAAAAAATTACAAAAAACCTACCCATAGTTACACCTAAACCACAAGCCAAGACACCAACAGCTCATTTCAGTGTGGAGAATCTTTAGGTAGCCTGGCCCAAACTGAAGAAAATGTAATTATTTTCAGACATAGCAACACAATTGTACTTGGTAAATGTGCCTCGAGGTCCCACAGCTGATTTATAACTACATGTCCATCTACAAAATGATCTCTGCAAACCATTAGCTCATTGTCATGTGCAGTCACAGTAAGCATCGATATGAGTTAAGCATTGAATTGTGCACTTAAGAGTGGATTGAAGTTATTAAAAGGTATCTCCCTTTTAGGAGCTGGAGAAGGAAGTATGTGACAGCAGGAACAGTGGGGATAATACTCTTTGTCTCAGGCAGCATAGCTCAAATCATACCTCCTTGGCAGACCTTCCAGACCTCGACCAAGACCCTCGAGCAGCCTAGTCCCACATGGACTGAGGGAAACGCAGAGCGGGCCAACATAAATTGCAGCTACAACGGAGATGCTTGCTGGCGGAGAAGACAGTCAAGAGCTCCATAGCTCTCACCAACAAGGCTGTACCAGCCAAAACTTCATGAGGAATGGAGCCTACAGGGCAGTTTGGAAAGGTTTAGAGATGGAAGAGCTCTTAAACAGATGAAGTATCATTTTGTAGAACTATCACAAACAACTTGGCTTAGTTGCTTTCTTATATTTCTCCTCCATTTTCTGACCGGCTCTTGTTAAGTCACAATCTTTACTCCCACGCAGTATTTCAGAAAGAAAGAAAAACATCTCTGATTGTTCTGTGTGTGTTTCTTTTTATCCTTATGCAGTACACGATACCCAAAACAACAGGAAAAAATTATCCTAGTTTTTAGAGTTGGCATGTTTTAGCCTCTTGGATACCATCATCAATATTCTGCATCATTTCCAAGTCCAGCCCAAATGGCTTATTCTGGAAAATGACTTTAAAGGTCGCAATTATTTATGTCACATTCACATCTGCTGCCAAATTTTCAAAGCATTCTCTGTTTGGCTGTCCTACAAAACACTTCTGCAGGGGACACTTTCCAAGCATTCACTACTGCCATGCAGTGAGAGGATTTGCATGCAGTCAGCTCATGGGGAGCTGTGGCGCTGCTCAAAAGCAGTGGGCTGGCAAACCGGGAGGGGACAGCTTCCTGATAACTGAGCTGACAACTTCTAGGTTCTCTAAAACCAGACCCTGCCAAGAATACCCTTTGTTCCGCCGTTGCTCCATTCAGTCTCTCTCCCTGTTTGCTTGTAATTTATTCCTTCTAAAAGTCTTGCCCTAGGCTAGTAGAAAATTAAAACAAGGAGCCAGATTCTCTTTTTTTTTTTTCCCTCACTTTTGCTCTTTCATCAAGAACAGTGAAAATTTGGCACAGTTGAATATTTTGTTCAGCTCTTTCTTTCAGTCTTTGAAGTCCCCTAAAGCTTTGGTAGGAGTCTAGGCTTCCACTCACATCTGCTTTCCATGAAGCCATTTACCACACTTTATTTGTGCCATATTAGATTTTTCAGGACAGGGACAGAACTAACGAAGCATTTACATTCCTAGGAAAGTGACATATATACAACTACCACATTACTCTGATAGAAACAAACTACAACTGACATATTTCAAGTTCCCAAGCAAGCAGCCATGCTGCACCATGGGCAGCAAAGGGTCCAGAGCTGTTGGCTACTTCTTTTCATTTTAATGCTCACCTAAAATTAAACTCCCTCGGTGCAGTTTTAGTTTACACAGTTATCAAGAGATGCTCTAGCACCTCTAAAAAATATAAAGGAAAACATCTTATAAAAGGGAGAGCTTACATGAAAATGAATCATGGTTGAACAGCAGCTGCAGAGAAGACAGTATCGATGACACAGAGCACTGTCAACAAGATAATGGCATCATGCTGCTAACTAATTGCTTAGGCATTTCTTTTACAAGCAGAAGACTAATCCCTTGACAATGCTCCATTCCAAGGACTTTATTGCTATCAGAGGAGGGAAAGGGTGTTAACTGAATCTCTTTATCAGACAGATCCTGGTGAACCATAGGGATTATTGATTATCCTGCTGTTTTCTATTTTGTATTTCTCTCTTTAATAATAGTAACGCCCCCCAAGAAATATTCGTCCACTTCTTATATTGAGAATGTTACTGAGAATGTTCTAAGACAGAGACGATAAAGTAGCAACTAATAAAATATGCCTTGAAGTCAACATCAAAAGCCCAGCAAGCTCATTCTTTGAGCACGATCCCCAATGGCCCTCTGAGTTTAAAGAGGAAGAGTTTCTTAAAAAGTCGACTGGAGCTTGGAAAGTTCATCAGAGGACTGTCTAGCCAAGCTCAGCACAGCTCCAATCACTGAAGCTCATGGAAGAAACATTTTTTGGAATTAAGCCTTTGCCATCCAGGCAAAGGACCAAATCACAACCAAATGACAAAGTGTGAAACACGTGCTTGCATTCATTTAGGCTTGGGAGAAAATGTCACTGATTGAGCTTGATCACAGGGCTATGCATCAGACAGCAGGCAAAAGTCTTCATAATATTGCTTTACACTACTTAAGGCAGAAATGACCATATCAAGCTCTTATATGCTGTTTTGAGTAACCAAATACCAGACTCTAGATGTTTAAACAGACACAAAAATCACGCCCCCGTGTATTGCTGTAAACAGCTGCAAGGAAGGTGGTAGCACAGCCTCCTACCTTAGGTTCTCTTGTGATTTGAAAGTGAGAGAATAACATATCCATAATGGAAGTTATTTACTGCATCCTGTCACTGAGAGGTAGGATCACGGCTACATACAGGAGGATTATCCTGGATTTGGTGGAAAGTATGGAGAGGGAGCATACTCCCCGTCTGTAAAGCTTCATTCATTTTCCCCACCCTCAAGCTGAACATTGCAAGATTCATCACCTGGTTGCCCAGGGTTCCTTCCCTTCTTTCTGATACATCTCTTTTCCTTACGTCTCTGATTTTCTATGGTTTTCCATGAAAAACATCTCAAAGTCTGGAGGGTATTGAAAGAACCCAAAAGGCAATCATTGCAGTCCCCAAAAGACGACCAAGCCCGTATCTCCCATGTTACAAAAGGTATCATGTACTTATACAACACCTTCACTGCTATCATGTGTCTTGCTATCGCATTGCACATCCCCCACAGAAATACCGAGACACGCATCAGGTGTTTAAAAGTAGCATGGATCCTGAAGCGTTCCCTAACCTGGGCAGGAGATTAGGTGCCCCAACGCTGTTCAGGTCTCCCCCACCCACAGAGACACAGCTCTTGCTGGGAGGCACTGCAATCACTGGAACAGGGGCTGTGGTGGATGTCAGGAGGCAGGGGGGCCCAGAAAGGGATGCTTTTTCCTGCTGCTCTAGCAATTTGAATTATTTCATGATGGCAAAAACTAAGAGAGGAAAAAAGCACAGCACTGTGCTAAAAAAAGAAAAACATGATTTTAAAAAGTGCTGTGCCAGGTAAAACTCCTCTGCTTTGTTATTATGAGAGTTCCCAGTATTGGTAATTTCTCCTAGTTACTGGTTTGTAAGTTACTTCTGAGTAGAAAATTCAATTACATGGGCCAAGTCAACAATAATGTTTTTCCTGGCAACAGTTCATTTTGCCAGTGGAAACATTTTTCCCCCTTCTTTTCTGGATTCAGCTCTGCAAAGTTGCTAAATTCTTCCAGATCTCTGGTCTGATGTGATCATAAATATCTTGATTGTATTCCACTGATTGACAGACTGGGGATGGATTAAATGGGGATTACAGCCTGGAATGATCAAAATGTGCTTTCATGGTCAGTAACTCTGCAATAAGTCATAGTTCCAATGTACATTAACTATATAATCTAATTAACATGGCTGTTTATGTATTTAATATTATTCTTAAAACTTTTTAATAAAAGAGGCTTTAAGGAGAATTATATGTTGTTTAAAATATAAGAACCTATGCCTCAAATGTACAGTAGACTGGGGTTTGCACTGTCATTAATATTAAGATGACTAATAAAACTATCTCTATCAAAATGTGACTTGAGTGGTAAATGGGTCTAATTCTGCCCCCACTCATAGGGAGGTAAACTCAAGTTTTCTCTGTTCTGTTTAAAGTTGCTATGGGTTTACATTTTGCTAATTCAGGGCAGAATTAATCCGTTAGGATTAAACCCCTACTTTTTTAATAAACTGGGACTATTAAATCCATATAGGCACATAACTAAAAGCATCTGAGTTTTCCAAGGTCCTCAGGACTCACAGGTCTCAAAGTTGTCATTATTTACTGAGTGGGAGCTGCAGGAATTGGTCTTCTGGGTATAAAACTTGAATGTTTTACTTCACAGGCTGGCATACACACAATACATACCTAATGATATCAAACCAAATGAAACAATTAATCAAGGCAAAGCTCCAGACAACAGCAATGTGTTCAGCAGCTGCACTTGTGAACATAAAAAGAGCTTGCTAACTGACTGCAGGGTCAAGGAGTTATAGTGGAGAAGTTCTGTGGTTGTCCATAAAAACTGAAATCTGAAACAAGTGAATATTTTTCAGGACTATGGATTCTCTGCTGTCTTTAGTCCACTTGGCCTTGAAGTCAGCATCTCAGAGCTGTCACTCCTATTGCTCTGCAGCAAAACCTCTATTCCGAGTCTTCGGCTTTCTGAAGATTTTGCATTTTTACTTGCTGGAACTGTAGCTGAGCATCCCTGGACCTGCAGTGTTCTCTTGGCCCCGCTCTTACAGTGGATGGAGGTATCACAAACCATGTCCAGCACAGTTAGGGGCTGCAGTTTCTACTTAAATATTTCAGGTAGGTATTCAAGGTCCATCAAGTGTCTTAGGACTCTGCACTTGGTGGCCCAGGTGATGGGGTACAAGAAAGTTTAATACGGTGCATAAGTATTGCTTATACTGAGAACAGCCGGGGTGAGAGGGAGCAATCCAGCCATGGTCTCTCATTCATGTTAGCCTGCTCCTTCACTATCCTCTGGTCTATATTCTTACAGCTTCTTCTGACCTGGGACCTTTCAAAATAAAAAGGAGCTGGAAAGTTTCAGCACGTCCAGCTGTTGGCATCTGATGTCGCTGCTGCTCTCCTGATTAGAAAATATGCCCAGGGATTGCTTGTTCTGGTGCACGGACATCGCTAAACAAGGATCATGGTGGACACCACCTGACTCGGACTTAGGATCTGATCTGGGGATCAGAAGAGGGTTCATCTGCCTGCTCACTCAGCACTTGGGGTCCTGGCAGAGATCACGGCTCTGCTGGGCTGTCGCTGGAGATCGAGAGGTCTTACCTCGAGGCTGACCTTGTGCAGGAGTCAATCAATCAACCCCAGGGTGAAACGCACTTCATTGTACTGCTGATCCTCCAAGCCACACAGAAAGCTCTACCCAAAGCCCTTTGAAGGAAGTAGGAATGTTTCAATTTAAAAGAATTAGAAGCATCTTTAAAATGTGACAGTTCCCATCATGTGAAGTCCCTCCACAGAGCACTGCCCAAAAAGCCTGATTATTCCCCAGCCGTCCAGGGGCTTAGGAAATATGTCGAGCACTCAAATCATTTTAGGTCCTTCTGCACTGTACATACCCAGAATATAAGCAGGGTTCACATTTGAGGGCTTATAAAAACTTGAATACACTCCAATAACTTAAATCACTCAGTGAGGTTTATAGTGATTTAAAGCCATTGGAACTCTTTACGTTTGGTGCGCGAGGGCTCCAGCTTGGAAGGGAATCAAGGCATGTTCCAGCATGGCAGCTCCAGGCATATTGAATCAATTTCAGCATGTAAAAATAATTAGCAGTGATAAAAATACATTAATAATACTGTAATTATAAGGCCAGACCAAAGTTTCAGCCTGAAGAGGAAAAAAAAAAAATGGCTGCAGAAATTCAGCAAGGTTCGCGAACAGCTTGAACTGAGAGTAATGAGGGATTGCAGTGACAGGAAAATAAATGGAGGCAAATCAAGGGTAAGGAGCAAAGGAAGATCACATTTGTCAGTAGTTAAAAAGTGTTACTGGCCTGAGCTGCAGGACTTGCTAAATTCTCCCCTGGAGATGTGCCAGCGCAGCATTGCTAGGCCAAGGGATCAGAAACAATTCAAGGTCCAAGATCTTGCAAGCCATCAGGACTAGGATCACATGCTATATATCATGGAGTTGGCTCATAAATCTCTGCTTTCTAGTAGCATATAGTAGGAAGGCCAAATTTAGCACCTGTCTGGAAAGGATGCAACATCGTCTGAAGGATGCTTTTCCAGAGCTTCCCAGAACCATCTTCATCCCTGCAGGGTGATGTCAAGCCCCAGGGGACAACGGGCCTTTGACTTTTTCTACATGAGCTTTCCAGCACCGTGTGTATCAGCTTCCAGACTGGACCAGCATCAGGAAATGCCTGAGGCTACAGGAATGAACACAGACAGGGACAACATTAACCACCAGATGACTTTGTCACATTGAAGGACTGATATTTGTTTTGGTCGGCTGTTCAGGATAGTTCCTGTTTCATTGGGGCTGATTCACCCGTCCCAGTTCGCAGGGTACTCAGCCATCACGCAGGTGCCTCCCTGAGCCTTACAATAGTATCATCCCAGCCTGCAGAAAAGTTTGTAAAATAAGCTAAGGACACAAGACCTGTCCAAAGCTGTGGGGAAAGAACAGGCAAAATATAACACAATTTCCAGTGCATGTGGTGGTAAGAAGAGGGGTAGGTACAAACAGGTGATGTCCTTTTTTGTAGGGGAAAGGCAAATTCACTTTAATTTCCCTAGCAGAAGAAGGAGAGATGTTTTCTCATAGTTCAGGTTAAGGTGAGTTTCTGAGCACAAAAGATGGGGACTCTGCTTCCAGAGCTACCAACAGAAAAATAAAGCCTCATCTTATGCCATTATATTCACAATTCTACTGTGGTTTTGAAATGAACCCTTTGCTTTGGCATGAATTCCTGTCTCATTTTCTGTGAAATACAACAGAGCTCAGGACAACTGCAACCAGGAGAGATTTCTATGAAAAAAAGCCTGTAAACCCTTTACTATCTTTAATCATGAAAATAATTCAGTTGCTGCAAACCTGATATTCATGGCTGAGGCCCAAGGACCTTGCAATTCACAAAAGCACTGAAGGGATCCATAAAAAGTGGCTGGCCATGAGGAATTTACACTTGTTTTTTAAAGGGAGTAAAAATGTGTCTACAGTAATTTAGAAGAGTTTATGTGTTCAGGCCTTAGAGAGGTTTAAATCACTCAGTTAAGAAAGATGCATTGGTGCATTAGTGAGCCTTCAGGCAATGCAAAGAGCCAGAAGAAATTATATGACAGGAGCATTTCTTGGCAAGGGCTGTGAAGTTTTCTGTGCCCACAGGAAGAGTTCTTGACTCAGGTGTGTGGTGGACTCCGGCTCATTGTGCCTCACGTCCCTTCCACCCCACACTGCACCAGCTGGGGCCTCTCGCGGCCCACGCTCAGATCCCTCAGCTCCCCTTGGGCAGCCCCTTGCATCGCCCACTCTCTCTCGCCTCCAGGGAGGTCCCTTGCTCAGTGCAGTTGTGGTCCCCTGGGACAACCAGTGGCCTTGGGCCAACGGAAACCTCCAGGATGAGGAAGCCTGGGAGGAAAAGCACTTTCAAAGGGCTCAAGATAAGACGGGATCTTTGAGAGATAATGACAAGTCCTGGCCTCACAGCTTGCAAGACTAATTGCAAAGCCCATCTCCCTGACCCGGGTTTCCCACCCTAAGCCCTTCTCTGTTTACCATACTCGCTTGCTAATTCTGTTCAAGCATTTTAATCCCATCTACTACCAGGACAGAAAAGTTAGAACTTACTGTTTAGAAATAAAGCTAGTAAAAACACAAGCACACAGTGAGGGAAGAGCTGCTGGTGTGCAAGAACTGTGATCTCGGGTTTTAAGGGGTCTCACGGCCTCCGACCTGGACTCTCCGTGTACCTGAGGGAGATCCTGCCCCTTGCTGCAGTGCGGGGTCAACACCACAACTCTTCAAGCTGCCTTCCAGTGTCGCACGTCTGATGCAGCTGAAAAAGGTTTGCTGGCAGACTGCAGGAATCCGGAGCACTAGATTTCTGCTGTTTGCAGGGGACGGGGCTGTCACACGGCCACAGCGCTCCTCGCTGCGGCAGTACGGAACTGAAGACAAGAGGAACTGGGAAGAGGTGGCTAATGCCAAGAGCCTGAAGCAGGGACAACGCAACATTGACAGAGGCAGCTGGCTCTCAAGTGGCACATGTGCACAGCTCAAAGGGCCATAACTCCATCTCCACATCTCCGAACACTGCAATCCCAGGAAAAGCCAGTTGGCTTTGCTTGCTGGTCATGCTTCCTGTCTTGGAAGCAAGTATGGGGAAAGGCACTTTTCTTATTTTAGCTTTGGGTGTGCATTTTATTTTCCTTGCCTTGGTACCCTCAGGGTGGTTGTTGGCTGCAGTAGATGGTGGGTTTTATTTTTCTAGCCTGTTGTACCCCTCTCGGGAGAAGTTGTTACAGTTGTAGTTGTATTTTTCCAGCTTTTCCAAGCTTACCAACTCTCCAGGGTGCTGTTTGCCTGAGTGGTTTGGTACAGTTTTATTTTTACAAAAACTATTACACTTTTAAATTTTATTTTTGTATGTTAATTAAATACATTTTAATCACAATGCAGACGCAGTCACAGAGGCCAAGAAAAATACATAAACAAGAAGAGAATCCAAACATATATCTGCCCAGCATGGTACAGAAAAACTTTCCAAACCCAAGTTCAAGCTAGCCCAGTCCAGGATCACTGCATTAAAAATTTAACAACATAACTCAACCGCCAGCAGCCTACTCTTCAGTTCCCTGCAGATCTTCTGCTTAGATTATCAAGGTAAAATGCCCAGAGAGCTAGTGAGCACATGGAAGGGAAATACTGAGCCGTGGCACCAACTCTGCCCACCCCAGATACATAGCAGTCCTTAAATCAGAGAAAAACGTCCTGAAGTTATCTTTGGTGTTTGTCACATCATGCTGAAATTGTACAGCAAACAGAACAAAATCGTGCGGCTGGACACAGCTTAGGGTATCCAGCTCAGCCTGCTGCCCTGCGATTTCTCCTAGTCCAGGGAAACAGGTTACCCACCTATGCACACGCAGCAGAAGGGAAGGAGAGAGACTGTGGACATCTGGAGAGACATGTCCTTGCCTAGCATGGTCAAAGCCACCTCTTTGAAATGCCAGTGCTATAAAATTCTTGCCATGCCTGAGAAATAAAATGTGAGATTTAATTTGAGAGATATTAGAAGGGAGAGCTGCAGGTGATGAGGTGATGGCATTTCTTGGGCTCATGGCCAGGAGGGTAGGAAAAGAAAACAAGCTAGATGCGTTATATCCTACATACCTTGGCAGCTCAACAAAGTGACACTCATGTAGGGTTCATGAATGAGGCAATTAATGACAGGGAAGTGGCATTAGCTGCAGCATAAGGAGCACTGTAAAAAATCAGAGCTGAAGTTCATTCAAAGCACAGGAGAAACAAGGCCAATAAAAAAAAATCCAGCAGAGGTGTGTATGTGAAAAGTCAGCATGCTAGGCACGCAACGGAGGTAGAGAAAGTATGTCTTCTCAGAACCTGTGCATGGTCCTTGCACACCTGTCTTCTCTATTTTTTAAATATTTCACTAAGTGGTGATTTCTTTACTATGTCCATGTATCTGAATCATGTTAGTTAAAGGCTGGGAGTGGTGCAGGATGGGGCAGCTAAGTACGAGGATCCCTTGTCCTCAAAAAAAACCCAGGTTGTCTTCTGCAATGATCTCAAAAATTGCATGATGAAAACTGCAGCGATGGAGTAATCAGGATTCATACAAAAGCTAAATAATATTATTTGAGGTACCTCCCTGCCTTTCTGCTGCAAGCAGAACAAATGACCGTAATGATGAGGGGGCCATACTGGGCACAGGCACTAGGTGACTTCTCCTGTTCTGGGTTTGCTGGCATGAACTGTGGCTCTGGTAGTCCCTGGGCTGTGTGGCTGCACGTCATCCTCAGCAAGAGCCTTGCTAAGGATACCCACTGCTCTTTATATCTGTTGCAGGCCCAAGGACCATTCCAGTCACTTGGAGAACTTTTGGGACTGGGCCATATTTGAAGGATGTTTTCCTATTATGAATTATTATTATTACCACCAAAACTACTTCTGTTGTTTAATTTGAAAAGCTAATTCTAACAAATGTGTCCCATCTCTCAATTTAAACCTGGGCAGAAAAATCAAAGCAGTTTACCTTCATAAAACCCATTTTTATTAAAATAAATTGTTTCATGCTATTACAAAGAATACTCAAAGAACATTTGAAAGACAAGATTTTCTTGGAAATGTCTATTTTTAGTGTTTTCCCACAATCGAGTTTTTTTCGACATTTGTACTTATTTTCATATTGTGGGGAAAAATACAGCTGTGTCTGCTCCTTCAGCAGAGACTCTGAAGTCTGGCTAGCATGTGATGAACTTACTAGGTTTGTTGAAAATACTTTTTTAGTAATTTATAGCAATTTGATTAGAGCATTTCTGAGCAGGCAGCAGCTCTTCTGTTCTTGTAATTTGTCCAAAAAGACAACAACAAGGCTCAGCTGCTCGGCTGCCAAGCAGAAAGGTCAAATTACTGACCTCCATTTTCGGGTATCAGTTACAGCCACCTCAGCACTCCCCATTGCCGGCTGCAGTTGTCTGTCTTCTAAATATAGCTGCTCTTAGTCGCAAGATATTCTCTCCTTGTACACAATGGCAATATGCTTCATCACTCCCAAAAAAAGCATATCACAGGATACTGGCAGTATTTATCATTAAAAGTTACAGCCTGTGTGCTCTCGTATTTATTGAGTGTTGACAGAGACTTTGATGCTGCTCATACACACGAGTAAAGACAGCACTTTTTGAACTATTTAAGCTTAAAACAGAAAAGGTCACCTAAGTTGGCCCAAATAAAGCTAGCTCGGTGGCTCAACATAAAATCGCAAGTTATTTTGAACGGAAAAATTATGTTGGTAGATACATGCTACGTTGAATATTGTTTTACGTTCATTTCAATCACAAGAGCACAAGCTGACCAGAAATGCACGATTCAGACAGACAAGTCAAAGAAATTGAGGGCTAGGAAATAAGATCTAGTTAAGTCCCCATGGAAGCAAGTCAGGTCCCCATGAGTCTCCCTTCCTCTCCAGTGCAGTGGATGGCGGGGACAAAGCCAACCCTAGAGCTGCATTCTGGCTTGTCCTATTTTTAGACTCAAATATGCAATTCATAAGAAACCCTTGGGGCATCTATTGGCTTGGGAAGTCACAACACAACAGAAGACTGATCCATCTGCCTTCAGGGACAAAACAGTAGTGTTCTCCAGCATCCCACAGCCTGGGGCAATGGGTGTGAGCAATGTTCCTTCCCAGTGGCCTTCATTTCTTTCCTGCTACAGTAACACAAATATATAAAGCCTCTGTCCGTAGAGGATCCCTATCTTTGACTAATAACTAGAGGGATCCCTTAGTACCAACAGTCATCTACAGAGCTCACCCTGCAAGAAAAAACACAAACAGATTTCACTGCCCATCATCTGAGACCACAATTGGACTTGGGGAACAAAGATAAAAGTCTTTCAAAATATGCAAGGCATAAGTGAGAAAGTTTGGCTTGGACAAAGCATTTTTTACATTCCCACATGTCTCAAGTGTCCACAGCTTAAACACAAACAAAATCAGTGGAGATTAAAAGAACTTTGACCCTATATTCTTCTTGCTTTTCCTTTCAAAAAAAGAATCCAGAAGCCCCCCGTGCACACTTGCAGGCACACACACCCACCCAGCACCCAGGCTCAGGCTCCCTTTTCATCTCTTCCAGGGGGATGAAACTCCCCTCTGGAGCCTGGCCAGGCTGCCCAGGGCACGTTGTGCTTGTTTTCGTATCTGCAGTCTCAGCAGAGCAGTGAATAAGCACTGTCAGGAATGTTGAACAAACACCATGCTTGACTTTTCACTGGGCTCTTCTGGGCCCAGAACAAAAGCCTGGATCCCAACATGCTGCAACTTTGGGCCATTTGGAATCTGGATCCAGATCTGAAGCTTGTGGTTGGACTTGTATCTCTCAGGTTTCAGTTGGGAGTTCGGTTCATAAACTCCTCTGTCACGGGCTTTTTCTTCTCTACTGCACCACGAATTAGGAGTTACTGCTATGAAATTAAGTTAGATAGGACCACAAGTGGGAATAGAATGGATTTTACTCATATAACCAGCTACATCTTTTTGCTTTTTCATCCACAGTTAGGGACAGTGGCTCGTGTATATCTACCTGGAGCACAGGGTCCTGGGATAAATGGTAGAAGGAGGTGAAATTAAGCAGGACAAAGACTCAACAGAAGCCCACAAGCAGAAAGTGCTCAAAAGTGGATGGAAAAATTCATCTGCCTCTTCTACCAAATGATCATCAGCAACACAAGTGCAGCAAGCACACACTGCGGAAGAGTCCTCTGCCTGTTCAAACCCTACACACATCCCCCCAAAATGTTCTCACTCCTGAGCTCCTCACTGAAAATTCAGCTCCTGAGCTTTTCTTGTCACTCAGAGCAGACAGGAGTCACACATTTGAGATTTCACCAGGCAAAGTGCTTCTGTGCTGCCAATAAACTAATGAACAATTTAACATAAATTAAGAGAAGCTGCCTGTGGGCTTGTAATAGTAGAACTCCAAACCTGCACGTCCCAGCTCCAAGCATATTACTTTAAAATCTACTCTAAAGCTTCTCTGATGTTCATGAAGGAGAGAAGCTGAACTGGATGTGCCACTAAACTGCTGTGAAATGCTGAGCTCAGAGTACCAATGCACTGTCTCCTGGACCATGGGGGGCCCAGAGAGCCCAATGATGTTTTGGCGCAGGTTTCGGGAGGTGATGCTATCACTCCTCTTTCTCCCCCTGACTTTTTTTGTTGCTGGAGGCCCCATTTCTGCATTACAAATTCCTGAACCATCAAGGACTCCCTGGCAGAAGGTCGAACAAGGACTTTATCCTTTGCTCACTGTATTCATAGCATGATATCTTTTTAAAGTTAAGATCAGCTATGTAGACACTTCCTAAAGTTAATGGAACCAGCTTGTGACTTTCTGCTAGGGTCCAATCCATTCACTGCGTGCTTCACCGTGACTGTTAATTACCACAAGTGCAGAGTATCATGTTCTATTCACAGAGGGAAAAAGGAAAAAAGGGCTGATGGGAGGGGAAGCAATCAGATCTAAACCATCACCCAGTTCATCAGCAAACTTTTCACTGACGCTTTGCATATTCAGTGCTTTAGGGGTTAATAAAGTCTCTTAGAAAGCAAAAGGTTTCCATCTGTAATTGGATCCTTTGTATGTGCTTTCCGCTATAGGAATCAACTTAGCATTGACATACTCGTAAAAATTTCCATTAGATTGAGGACTGAATGCCCACTAAGGCTCTGTGTGGTTTTGCAATTGATTCACTGAATGAAATCTTATCTAAAATCTTTTTATTTTATGCTATTATGGGCACAGGGGAAAATAGTGATGTAAAAATTTTCACTGCTTAGTTAATGCACAGTGCCTCTTGGAAATGGCCTTTAGGTTACCTAAAAAGATTGCCATTTCTATTTCCCACTATTTTGTTTCATATTACCAGTAATTGAAAAATGTTTCATTTATTACAAAGTTACGTATTGACACTTTGAATTGAATTCAGAGCCTTTATCTTTAATCTTCTCATTAGACAACTTCAGACAGTGTTTCAAGCTATCAGGGTGGGGGGAGTGGGGAGGAATGGTTCATCAGCTCACATATTTTTCAGCAAGATATAATTTTCACAAGACATATGTAAAACTGTTCTTGTGCTTTAAAAATGTAAAGAGCAGGCTCGTCATCTAGAAGGTACAAATCAAACTTTACGTTGCTAATGTCCCTGTAGTGATGGTCCTCTCAGTGGATCTCCAGAGGAAATGCAAGGATAGGTCAGAATATTGCTTACAAAAACAAGAACAGGGAGAACTGAAGAGGAGGAACATTCTGTCTTTGCTTAAGATCTGCAGGCACGTATGGATTAGCTACTGCATCTTTTCCTCCTTTATATACTGTGAAAAATAATCTCCCAAACCAAATTCAGAAGTTGAAGCCACAATGAAGGCTGAGCTGAGGAATTATCAGAATTCTTTGTGAATATTTTACATCCTCCCAGCCATACAGATGGCCATTGCCTTCTATCCACCGCAGGCTCAAAGAGAACCGTACACTCACACCAGGTACTTCCAGCGTGCACAGCCGTAACCTCATAAACAGCCACACAAACCCAGGACAGAAGCATGTGTACAACACCTGCACACTCACACCCTGCGCACGAGCACTCAGAGATGTGCTAAATGCAAGCACATGGGTTGCACATAAATATATGAACTCAGATACAGCACACAGACATATGGTACGCATATGGTTCGCACCTACAAAATATGGATTTGAAACTAACAGGTTTATTTTCCTCTTTACTGGTGCTGGCCTGGGAACATAGAGTGTCCCAGAAGCAGTTGCAGTGTCCCTTACTCCAAACTGTAAAACATTTGGACCACTGGGTAACACTGTCTGGATTTAAGCAGGAGATCCTCTTGGTCTGCTCTTGTGCACATCACAAAGCAGAGAGTAATAATTGCAATAAAATTTGTTTGCCTTCATGCCTCTTATTTCAGTTGTGGGAGGTCTTTACAGTGCGTGGCAGCACGGTGCTAAAGAATCTGGGAGCAGTGTAAGACTGTGCCAGCCTGGAAAGCACCACACATCCCGGGATGCAGAACGTGCCCTGTCCCTGGGGCTGGAGGCGATCGAAGAAGGAAAGCAGCCCCAAGCTGTGTTCGTGATGTCTGGATGATCCCTGACTGCCCAAGCTTCTCCACAGGAGGAATCTCCACTCTCCATGATATATGGTTCTCTACGCTACACTCAACGATAATTTGGAAATATCAATCCAGTGTAGCTTAGCTATGTTCTATTGTCAGATTTCCAAGCATTTATTTCAAGCTGAGCTGGCTGGCAATTTTCTAAACTTCTCTTTCTGAGAAAGTCATTCTCCTAATATTTTTTAGGTAATCTTAAATTTAAAAAATCTTAAAAAATGATTTTAAAATCATAATTTCTCAGTTCAAAATTAAAATGCATATCTTTGAGTGTGATGAGCATTCTACCCTTTCCTCTTTCTTTCCTCATCTTTTCAGTGCAAAAACATAAGAACGTAGAGGTGTAAGATAGCCAGAAAGAAAGGATACAAAACCAATTAAAATCAGAACAAAAATATAATTTCAGAATTGCATTTCTTATTTTTATGTGTTTTGAAGATGCCAAACCAGTTCCTTTTCACACACACAAAAAATTAAAGTAATATTAATGAAAATAGTCATTTTTCCTAACAACCCACATTTGGCCTGGCTAATCCTGAAGGCACCTGACATTAGACGAGCCATGGGACTGTTGGCTCAGCAGTGATATTTGTCATTAGTCCAGGAAGAAACCTCGAACTGGCAGAATTTTCATTCTCTGCATACGCGAACACACACAGTGTGACCACAGCCTGGAAACTCCCCAAGACGACAAATGAGCTGAATCCCAGATTTCATTTCAAAGCCAACCTCAGAATTTCCATGGTGCATTGAACCCTCCAGCCTTACATCCAGAAACCAATGAGGTGACACTGGCATAGAATCGAAATAATGCAGTGACAAAACAGGGCCCTGAAGTACTTAGGAATGACATTTCAAAAACAAAATACCATGCAAAAAAAAAAAATAGATTAAGCCAAATGCCCTTTAATCTCCATGACCGTGTAGTGTCACGGTCTAATTAAACCTTCGGCCTTCTGCTGAAGAAGGATGCCCTGCGATAGACATTATGAGGTGACCTCTCCCACACCGACATCTGTATAACTGCCCTCAGTCCTAATGAATGCACGTGCTGGAAGAACGACGGGATTTCCTACAAGCTCAAATTCACCCCATAAACTGTAAAGCATTGCTAATGTTTCTGTCTGTCCTGCTAAAATCCTGTCCCTGGATCCGAAACGCAGAAGAAAAGAGCTAGATCCCTCGACTGAAGTTCCCTTAATATAAATCTAATACAGAAATAAAGGCAATTTATAACCCAGGCAGCCAGAAAGCAACGAAATGAAGCAAGCAGCCAGTTTATAGCCTCAGCAGCGCTTCTGAGACTGAAATTCAATTTCTGGCCCCAGAGGGTGGCTTAGGGAGAGCGATACCACCTTATACACATTCTTGCTCTGCACTGTTCCCAGCCCCAGCGTGCAGACCTGGCAAGCCTCGCGCTCTGAGCACAAAACTCTTTCCCTTGGCCATGGCCTCTTCCTCATCCACCTGCACAAACCCATTGTGCGTATTCGTGCTGTGCTGCCACTGCTGCCTCCTTTACTGGGACACCAGTGACAGCACATCTGATCACCCACCAGTTGCAGGGAGATGCTCAGGAGAGATGCAGTACAGCAGAGAACCACACTGCTAAATTTTCTGCAGCAGCTTCATCCAGTGCCCTCTCTTCCGTGGACTTCGTACGTTTGGGGATGCGCTTGTCACATAACTTGACACCATTCCCCTCTATCCCCATCGTTGTGTCTGTGCAGCTTAAGAGCTATGTGATACTACATATTAACAGATCAGTAGTACTAACAAGCTTACAACTAAAACTCCCATCTCTCTCCCAAAGAACCCCTTATCAGTCTTACTGGGCCCAATACCATCAGGAAACAACCCTACTTGTTTCAGGCAGAAAAAAATAATTACTGATTTGTCCTTCTCTCGTCTATTTACTTTGAACTCTGCATTCTCACTTCACTTTCAGACCACAAATACCCCACTTCGTGCTAGACACCATTCAAATACTTTGCATAGAAATCTTAGAAAGAATAAACAATAATAAAAGTGTGTTAAAGCACACTCCTGCTTCAGTAAAGATGCAAAATCACAGACCACCCCAACACCAAGATCTCGCAGTCCGGTCTGAGGTGTTTCTCAGATCATACAGCAACTTGACAATGGACTAGAGAAGGCCTGCGTCCTTCAAGTCAGTCCTACTACAACTACTTGCTCTTCCTGAGGCCAAGCTGCCTCTCCCAGGAGGTGAACACAACCAGCCAGTCCATTTTACTGACAGTTGTCAAAAAGTGAGGCTCCTTGCACATTTTCAAGGAAGAACTAGTCTGCCAGCAAGCAAAGATGCGGGCAACAAGACAGCAAAGAGGAAGCTGGGGGAAAGTTGCACACACAGATGGGATCATCAACAGGATGGTTTGTTGAGGGCACACCAAATGGATCTTTATCCTATGAATAGTTGTGAGTACAGACAGATTTTCAGCTCTGTTTTGGAGTCCTGAGCCCCAAGTCTCCTATTTAAAGTGAACCTCCACACCTGGCATGAAAATGTGAGTATGTGTTTCACAGGTAGGTGCTGCTGGCTTCCTTCTCTGTGCACCTTTTGTGGAGCTGCAGAAGGAAACAGCAGCCCGCAGCGCCCAGCCAGGTCACCTTATTGCCAGGAGCAGGGCATTGGGATGACGCCCTGTGGCTGGTAAGGTGGGAACCTGTAGTAAGAAAGCAGGAAAGACCAGGCAACTTCTGTGCTGGCACTACTTAAGGAAGACGAGAACACGTGTTCACAGCCCACATCACTCATGATTTACACTGACATGAATAAGATCAGAACCAGGCCCTTGCGCTTTGTTACAACAGTAAACGCAACAGGGAGCTTAGTCTCTCCTCCTCAGGGTATGTGCCTTCCCTACCCCTTTGTGGTACCAGCACAATAAATAATGCATTCCTGGAAAAGGAGATCCAAAGAGGTTTCCATAAACAATTCAGGACTTCTACTTTAAAATCCTCTGAAATATTTTCTTAACGGCTGAGCCATGTAAGTCATTAGGTTTCTGTCAGTGTGCTCAATACATATGTATGTGCCAGAGACCAGAATCCTGGTGGCGTCTGTACTGCAGGACATCCATAAAAGAAAATTGCAGTTTAAGTGTCCAAAACAATGATCTGCGGGTGGTCCTCTGGTTAGCAGATGGGTTACTACAGTGCACATATAGCTATTAGTAACAAACACCTCTGCATATGAAGAAGAGTTAGGGCACGAAGGATTCACTGCCTATAGGTTAGCAGTTCGCTGCATAGAGACTGCAGTCCTACCTAGGCAGGTCTGATTGTTCTGATGGTATTTTCACTCAAATTGGAGCTAATTGTAGACTTTTATCAGCTTAAAAAATTAAACAAACTGTCCCACTGCTCTCATGTTTTCCAGGTGAAGCCAAAGCAGAACAGGGTAGGGTGGAAAAGGTAGTTAAAATTAGTTTTCCTTTCGTATGTTGAGACACCCGTACAGCTGGTTGGATGTTGCCTGCTTGACTACCAGCTTTGACCACAGATAAGTGCAGACCCTCTTCAGTGTAAAGTTTCCTTCAAAAAGGCTATGAAATATCACCTTGAACTTCCCAGTTTCAGTTTAACGTGAACAATATTGCCCTTTTGATTTGGAGTGTAGCCCAAGGAACTATTGCATTCAGGCAGAAAGAAACCTAATGGGGCTGGGGACAGGGAAAGAGCTGTCAAGAAGGTCAGAAAAACCTTTTAAACAAGATTTGCACCTGCAGAAATTGCATTGTGGAACCATGGCCTGAAGGTAACCATGTGCCCTTGTCTTCCCATACCTGCGGGGAAATCTCAAGTTTGACTTCCCAACCTTGTTAATTAAAAGTGTTAATTCGAAGCCTTTTCACAAGTGTTTGGACTCTCAGGAGCAGCCCAGTAATTTAATAACACCATATACTGTTGAGGTGAGCAGTGATGTTTGTGTATGTTTAATACAGTATAATACAGACATTTGCAGAAACTAAAAAAGGAAACAAAAGTGTGGCTCAGGATATGCCACTTCTCAGTAAACATTTGGGAGATTTTAAGTGAGAAGGTCAGGATAAGTGAAGACCTGGAGCCACATGAGAGCATCAGTTTTAACGAAGCCACTGTGACTCTTGGTCCCAGGTTCTAAGAGGAAAGTCCCACTAACAGCAACAGCAGCAGTCATAGAAGAAAGCCAAAATTTTGGGGTTCTGACATCAGACCTTGCCCCATGAGTGGAGAAAACCAAACTGCATCCTTCAAAAAGGAGAAAAAAAGGATGCTAAGGCAGTAAAGGCCGGGAGGATGCACACAGCCTGGTCAGAGGGAGCGGATGCACAACTGCCACTTCCACCAGGAGCACAGTGATCTGTTGCCATTGATTATTTTGCCCTTGATCCCTCTAGCAGACACCCTGGGAACAGGGAAAGATTTGGGAGCAATTAAGATATAAAGGTGTACTCTTTGGAGAGATTAGCTAACATGGTCTAAGGCACACAGAGACGGTGTCTACGCACCAGATGGCCAGATGGCGCAAGGATACCGGCTTGCTTCAAGCAAGCAAGCTCAGGTTTCAGCAAGGGGCTGGCCATCACCAGCGTTGGGCTCAGCAGGGGCTGATGGATAAGCTGAAAGCCAGGATAAATTAGCCTCCGCTGAGCTCTCTGTTGTGCTAGCTAGACCACGACCAGCATCTGCATGGTTAACTGCCTGCGTTACTCTGCCTGCTCTGCCGTTACTGCTGTTTGGACGTGTTTACACCACAAAAAATCACGAGGCAGTGCAAAAGGTTTGTTGCTTGAAGCTCTGCAACCCCTCTGAGAAAGCACTGCTATCTTATAGCTTTTACCTAACGGTGTGAGTAGAGCACCTCTGGCCAACTCACAGAGCTGGGCACTTCCACATTCAGGAGCTGGCTGTGCTGTATCGCTTTTCTGACCATAATTACTCATTAAAGAGACTATAATGAAGGATACTTTGCAAAAGCTTCAAAAGTCAAGCAGATGACAGACTTCTGGAGGAAATGGAGCTGCCTGTCTATGAAGGCTCACACCTGCTGGGCAGATCCAGGAGGGAGGGAGAAGGCTTTAACCCATACATGCCCCCAACAAGTGGCACAGCGTCTCCCAAATCCACTGTGTGCCTGGGTAGAGCCAGGACTCCTCTGTGTCTGAACAGGGGTCAGAAGTGATAAAAAGATGGGGCAGAGAAACATCAAGTGGTGTTTTTCTGTGTTCCCAAAACCAAATGTTGGCTTTTGTGGGACTTTTGGAAATTCGGCTGAAATGACCAACTGACCTCTTGAAACTTTCTTTCCTGCCTCCATAGTTCTTTGAAGGGTGAAAATTAACTGATTCTAGTGTATCACTCACTGTATGGACTATCAGAGATGATTCCGTCTCCCCTGGCTTTAATCATTAACGAGGCCACAAGGACCATTATTGGAATGGGATATTTTGGGCAAAAAATATACTGAAATTGTGAAGGTCATAAAACACTTGCTCCAAAGTCAATCAGTTCATAACACTTTCAGGGCACAGGATGTTTCATCCTGCAGAGCATTTCTTAAATATTCCTTCTGGGAGTAAATCCTTGAAGAAGATGTCACCAGTCAGTTCTGAGAAAGTGAGGGTGTCATTAGCAAGTTGCTTTAATTGTGTTTTTAATATTATATTAAACAATTTTTTGTACATTTCCTAAGAAGAATCTTCTTTCATGAGGTGTCCCAAGTCTCATGTCAACTTACTGTGGCTCAGATGTGTATGTGAAATACAATTAGCACATTCCAAACTTCATTTCCACTGAAACACAATCAATTGTAACTTATTTTTGAATCACGCTGCTTTCTCTAATTGTGAGCTCCAGCCTCTGCTGAATAGGTGGTTAAGCAAATTATTCCATCTCACATATGAAAATTGTGCTATTTATGCTGGCAGTTTTCATGGTTACTGATGAGGTTTCTTGAGCTAATGAAATAATGAAAACACAAAACAGATTTACCTTTCTTAATAAGGAAAAAGATAATGAACTAAAATTAAAATTGAAACTCTGACTATATGCAGAGTTACTGTAATATCATTTTTGCTTTAAATTAATGCCTGTGTTTTTTATTTTATTTTTTACATGCCAGTGACAAAGCATTGTAAAGATGCTTTTACTTTATTACATTTTTATAATAGAATTATGGGACATACAGTTTTGGTGACTTTTCTCTTCTGTGTGATCAAGTACACATGAAAGGGCAACGCTTTGATTAGACTCTGTGCCACTTCAGGGAGATCCATCACTGAAGGGGAAAGGAGAGGAAGGAAGAAGGTGTCTTTTAGTCATCTTTGCATCCTTCTGTCTATACCTGAATGCCAGGCTGGCACCTTCCTGCTGGAATGTATCGCTGGAGCCCTGCAAAGAAAGCCAGGCTCCTCACTTGCCCATTGCCCTGCTCCGCTTGCCAGCCTGTGCCAGTGATAAGCATTCATGAGGAAGCTTTGCCAAGGAGAAAACACAGTTGCATTTTCCTTTAAATGTCCATCACCTCACCCCAGGGCCAAAGAGAGGAGGAAACTTCAACATGCTTCTGACATCTGTCTGGCAAAGCCTTCTTGCTTCTTCTAGCTGACACATACTGAGATCGAAATGGTCTAGCAATATTTTTTGCTCATTCACTCAAGGACCCACGAGGAGGCCGAGGACTGGGTCTGTGGGACTCCAGCTAACTCTGAGTCTGTGCTTGATTCCACACCGGGTCGAGTCAGGAAGGAGCCCAGTTGCAGCCAGACGGGCTGTAACAGGAGATAATCCCCTGGCACCACTTCAGCTGGTTTTTAAATATGTATTTCCAGAGCTGAGAGCCATCAGTTTTCAATGTGGCGAGATCCTGGCTGGGAATATAAAATCTGAGTAATTTAGTAGAGGGCAACTGTCAGGACACATTGATATATCTGTCAAATAACTGGGATGGCAGGTCCAGGAGATGCTGCATGTGTCCATCCCATGCAGGATGGAATTCCATAGGGTTACCTCAAGTTGTTCCTCAAACTCCTCTCAAAGCCAGTAAAGTTTGCTGGAAGAAGGGCAACAAAGAGGAACAACATTAGAGCCCATTGTGGAGAGACCTGGGTGCTCCCAGAGCTCCCAGTGCTGGCAGTGTCCCTGCTTTGCCGTATCTGGGAATTACTGCAAACCCCACCCAGGCTCCCGCTCTCTCACTGAGCTCTCAGCTCACACATCCCCTCTCCATGCTGCAGCACCCACAGTTTTCTCCTTACACATAAAGCAATTATACATTTCTGTCAATAAATACCATGCCATAAATTAGCAGCCTTGCTGGCTCTCTGCCTGCCACTGGAGGAGGAAATGGTCCCATAAATATTTGTGCAAGACATCAATAAATTTGAAGTGTTGACTTGAGTACTCAGCTCCCCTATCTGAGACCCGGAGCAGAGCTTCCGGAGTTCACGTGTTTCTGCCGCGAGAGGCCAGGGCTGGAGGCTAGCGATATCCCCAGGATGCTGAAACTGGAGCTGGAGAGAGAAAACCCTTAGAAATCCCTTCACAAGGTCCCTTCATGTTACTGATTCAGGTGGAAAAGCTGGGAAGGCTTTAGGAGGGAAGGCTTTAGGAAAGAAAGTGTTCCTCTGGCCAGCTACTGCTCTTCATTTTTACAGATTCTTTTGGTTCATCATTTTCTGCTGCTTCTTACAGCAAACCCAGCATTGCTGTAGTGCTTCATGTGGTTGGACAGCTGGACAACACCCTCCAGCAAAGCTGTTTTTGACTTCACACAAGATCCAGGGGAAAATCAGTCAATGCGATCCTGCCCTGTGCCACAGGACACAGGGACATTAATGTCAGGAGCACCCGTGTGCTTGAGATCAGTGCAATTTAATATGGGTTAAAACTACTATTTTGAACCAACTCTATGGTCACAGTGTTTGAATGGCATCACTTTAAACTGGAGACTGTTTTGCTGGAACTGCTTTATTATTTCCTATCTAGGCACATTTAGAAGCTTTTTGACTTCAGTACTGACTTCTCTGGGTTTGCAAACTCTCTTTTGGGAAGAATAACTCTATTCTGCAATGCTCACACATTTACATTAGTGCTGGATCACTTACATTGGTGTTGGATGCTCTTCTCCAGCTGAACTGTTTTGACCAAGAGCAGTAGATGTGACCCAGTCATCACATACTTTCTATTTTTCTTGCTGCTTTCTGTCGATGCATATATGGACCAATATGTACACATACAGACCAGTCCAGGTACCATGCAGGGGGAACAGCACCAGTCCATCGTCAGGAGATGGTCCAAGTGGTTTACCAGTCTTTTTCATCTTGTAAATTAAGTATTTGGGAGTCTTGTCTAGAAGTGTTCTCTTGTTAATTGTAAAATAGAAGAGTAAGGGGGGAAAAAATGAGTCTGAGGATCTGAGAAGAGGTGAGGATCAGGAGGTTCCCTGGCTCTGAGTGGGACTCCTCTCTTCTACCCCAAAAGATAAGCAGCAGCCAACAACACCATTCAAATGGACCGACATTAGCTATGAAAACAAAAGAGGTATTTTTGTTCCTATACAGGCAACACATTCTCCTAGTTCTCAGTGTAGGAGGCCTCAAGTTGTGAAAACTAATTATAAATAATTATAAGTAAAGCATATTTGCAAAACTTGGACTACAGGATGAAGTAGTGTATTAGCAAGGTACTCTCTCTGCCTTTCTTTCCCCAGTGTTCCCAGGTCACTGGCGAGACTCAGCTCTCCCGGGAAGAAAGAAGGCAAGAAGGCTCAAGGAAAAGAAGAAATAATGAAACTCAAGCCAGCAATTGTCAGATTTGTGATAATGCTAAATTCCATAATTATTATCCAGACTACTCAGGAAACCATTTTACAAGGCTTAGTAGACATCTGGGAGTGAAGGAAAAGAGATATTTATTAAGCCACTTACATTTCCAGGTTTGCTAAAACAATTGCTTTATCTCTTAATTTCCTATGTATTAAGACACGGTTACTGAAACACAGACCTGGAGACACTCCCCGTCAGCACCCCATCCCATCGGGGACCACAGATGAGCAGTTGCACAGCCCGGACACTATTCAAGACATCATTTGCTGGCGTCCAGGGTGGTCCATGGAGAAACCTGCTCCCTGCAGTGCCACGCAGCTTGCACCGGCGCTGCTCCCAACAACACGTCGCCGCTTCTCCTGCCAACAGAGAATTCCTGTGTAATGGGGGCCCTAGGTACTCACTGGCTCTGTGGTCACAGATTGTTCATGGTTCGGTGTTTTCCCCAGTCCAGCCTGGCATCCCCAGCTTCTGCACTGGAATTTGCCATTTCACTGCAGCCAGGAGCTCAACGTCGTGTTCCCTCTTCCCTGTTGGGACCTGGCTGCAGATTATTCTTTCCGTGTTGTTTTCAACCCAAGAAAGAGCACTTTTTTCCCACCCTACTACCCATAAAAGAGGAAACCAGGAAGCGGGGCAAGAATTCTTCTAAGTCTGGGGGGATTTTTTTGTTATTTTGTGACAGAGCAAGATGGCTGGAATGCAGCAATTGGGTTTGTTCCTCAAGTTACGTTTCACGACATGAATGTTTGAGAGAAAAGACAAAGCCCTGTTAGGGATCTGAGACCCCTGAAGAGACTGCAGAGCTCTGGTTGCATAGATGTGTGCACATCAGTTGGGTTCGCAGCTAGGATTTTACTATCAGTAACTTCACTCTCAGAATTTCCCCACCTTCATCAACAAGAGATTCCAGCTCAACCCCACCAGTCAGTCGTCCTGGCTACTACAACAGGAATACTTATCACCCGTGCCCAGATAAATGCTACAACAAATTGGAAAGCTACATTGAAATTACAACTATAGTAAAGTCAACCTAATACAACTACTTAAAGGAAAGAGAGATGAGTGAGAACTCCCAAAAATCATTTGCCATAAATCTGCAAACAATCATCAAGCTTCATCAAACTATTCAGAGAAGATGGCATTTGTTTTGTTTACAACCACATCTGCTCATCCTGGTTACCATCTACTACCTCCCTTACGTGGGTTTTCTATCTCTTGTGAAACATTTTTATTTTGTTTTCTTCAGAAAAACAGTGTTGCAGAAAAGTAAAATTAATGTATCGAAGGAGAACTGACGACTTAAGTGGATTTATCCTGGCAGCCTTATGTACAGAAGCTGCTTTTCAAAGGGAAACTTTTGTCAGATTTCCGTGGCTATCAGAGATCACTCAATTTAAAGAGAATTTTTTCAGCTAGGCTGATGGGGAAGATTCTCCTAATCAGCTCCTTGGAAGAGGTGCTGGCGCTGCACCTGCAGCGGCTTTCTGAGGTTCACAACTTGGAGGCCAGCTCCAGACCACAGACAAAAACCAGAAAAGGGCAAGAACAGCCAGACACTATGTCTAACTCTCGACTCACTGAGGCTCCTATTCTCAATTTACTGTGACCTTTAGAGCAGTGGAGCTGATACTGCGCAAACAATACAGCTCTGTCCTCTTTGGGAAGCCCCACTCCTTCCCTCCGCCTGTCTCCAAGCGGTTTGCTCAGCGCTGCCAGCCCCACACACTGCACAGCCTGGCTGGAGGAGTGGGGATGACGCACCAAGTCATTTTGATTTGTGGTGTCTCCCTGAGTAGGATGTGCAAAATAAAGACAGATGGTAACGGATGAACTCCAGCGACTGCGAAGCCGCCATTAGCAATAGCTCTCACGCTGGGCAGAGCGCCCTCAGATGAACTTCCCTGTGGCCCACAGTCTGTGGTGACACAGAGAGATACTGCAGCTTCTCTTCTAGTGAGAGCTGCTGGGCCTTTGACCATTTTACCGTTTTGGTTCGCTTTTTCAAAAATTTTTGTCAGCCTCCTGGTCTTCCTCTTGAAATCCACCATTTTCACATGCCTGTTCCTGCAGCCGTCCTGTCCAAGTCGACGGTCGTACCCTGGCAAAGCAGAGAGACCTTTCGCCTCTGGGATCTATGTGGGAAACCTTCCAAACCAGGGCTTCAAAATGCCCTGGGAGCCACACTGTTTTTCGTGTGTTCCCATCTCCAATCTAATTCCTCAGCACGCTTTTCTCCTTTGATTTCTGCAGGGCTGCCGAACCACGCTGAACTTCAGCAGAAAGACCCAGGAGATAATCCAGGCACCTTTTTGCCACAGGGGCAGCTTGCCTGCTCTCTTCTTCCTTCACATCCTTCACATCATCTCCAGATCTGATGTCTGCAGCTGACGTTTATGTCGTGTCGTTCCATCCACAACAAATGCAGGCAAATGAGTGAATTCTGATACGTTTTTCCTTAAGTCTATCAATAGAAATAGATTGCTGATAGTCTTCTCCAGAAACAAAAATAAGAAGCAAAAAGTAACCAAAAAGCAAAATATTTGGGGGTATAACATTTTTAAAAGGCATCTCTGTGGTTTCAGAGCCTACCCCCCATTTTCAAAAGTAATTTTTTCCACCATGGATTCAGGTCAATTTTGAAGAAGACTCCTACCTCACTTATATGCTTCTGCAGTTACTGCCTTTAGTTTTCAAAGGTGAGTTCGCTCTGCCTCCTGCACCTTGTTCCTGTTGCAGACAGCCAGAGCCAGCTGAAAAACCACTTCTGAACATGCATCGGAGCTTGACAAGCAGCATGTGCTGGTGGGGTCATGCTGCAAGCAAAAGTCTGTACTATCTTCCAGTAAATGTGTTCTCTGTTTGGCAAAGTCCACCCGAAGTGGTAGCGCAGTTATATGGCATGAGGAGAACTGTGAGGCAGTTTTGCATAAATTATAAAATCTGAGTCTTTTTGTGAAAAAAACCACAAGAATTAATGATACAATGAGCACATTGTGGGGTCCAGTCTGAATATTATTAGCATGGAAGAGCTGATAAAGGACATCCCACACAGCCTCTTCAAAGCCCAACTGAGAACAAACCAGTTCTCCACAAGTCAGCTCCCCAGTCCACCGGAGGCTCAAAGCTAAAGCCCCTAGCAGTCTCAATAGCAGATTTCCAAGCCACTCTAGTGAAAGCAAAGAATTTTCTCACATGTGCAAACATACCTGATGATTGGCATAATCCCAACAAACACACATTAGGTCAGTTAAAATATTCCAGCATATTGACATTAATTCCACAGCTCAGGCCCGAGATCATGTTCTCATTTGTCTGAATAACAGAGCATTTAAATATTTAGTTAAATATAAAGACTTGCAGCTTATATATAGGGGGTGGGGGGAGAAATCCAGGGGACAAAAATTTTCCTTGTAGCATGCACTGTGCTGATTTCCAAACCTTGGCAGCCGCGGGCACGACACAGCAATGGCAAAAGTCTGGCCAAGACAAATCTATAAAATTTGCACTGTATGTACCCCCCCTCCACACATGAAGGTCTAATAAGTCCAGTTACTCTCTGCTTCTCTGAACAGTTGAGCTACAGAGGTTTCCCCACGGATTCCAGCAGGGCCAAGAGCATGGAGAGTTTATTATGTAACAACCCACATTATTTAGTGAAAATCTGGAATATGCTTTATTAGCTCGGCCTTTGTTTGGTAAGGAAATACCTCCAGACAAATGTGATGACACAGACATTTTTAATTTGCCACTTCACGTTCATAGCAAATTAGGTGCTTTTACTTCTTATTCCCTCCATTAAAAACGACAGGCTGCAAGGTTAGCAGTTTCCCTCAGAAGCTCTTGATGACATTACAGACACACACAGAAAGCACGAGCACATCAGAATGAATTAAGATCACCTCCCTTGCCTATAATCTGAAACACTCCACTCTCTTAGCATCAGTCCCAAATGCCAATGTGCTGGAACAGCATGTGCAAGTGGTTGGAGGTAAGGGAAGGAGAGGTCAAATTGTGTGTGCTCTGTACGATCAAATTTGTGGTAGAAACCCAACAATTACCAGCAAAGCGGTGAGTGAAAAACAAACGTCCTATCTATTACCTAATTTCAGATGCCAATGCGATGCCCCCAGCACTCTCGATCTTCAGTTATTTTTTTGACATATTTGGTAATGCGTCAAGTCTTAATATCTACTCTTAAATGGAGATGGGTTTTTCCATTTTTGAGCTCAAAGTCTTTTTCGTTTCAGAACAGACACAGAAAAAGGCCGGCTAGGCTGCTGCTGAAGTATAATTTGAGAATGTATTCCTTTGTGAATTACACTTCTGCTTAGGATAAATAGGAAAAAATGCAGCAGAAATTATGTTAAGTGCAAAATATTTAATCTTGACTGAATATCTCTGAAGCAGCTCGATGCAGACCCAAAGGAAACACTGATAAAGAAAAGAAAAAAAAAAAGAAAGACAGGGAGAAAAATCCTAGCTTTCTGTACAGTGAGGATTAGAGACTGAAACGTGGCCAGCATAGGAACATGCACTTTTGCTGGACTTCAGTCCAGATAATATAAAAAAATTACAGATTATGTAGAGCTGGGTAATAAAAGAGGTAGCTGTGGTGAGTCTGCAACTGCACGTTTTTTGGCTGGAGGTTTAATGAATGAGGCTGTAGGTCTGCCAAATGGTGCTGAACGAGACTGACACAGCTCCTGGGGTTTGCTTAAAGAGAGGAAGCATCAGTGGAGGTCTGCAGGCTGGCCATGGCGAGTGGGTGGGGGTTTTACAGAGGATCTGCTGGTTGATCCATTAGCAGTGTGGGACACCTCACCTGCACACCAACGTCTTCTTGGGGAGCACCAGAGTTACGGCTGTTTGTGTAGGCTGGAGGACACTGTGTGATCCCTCCTCAGTTACACTGAGCTATTTTATGGCCAGGCAATGAGGTATGGCTGGGATTTTGAGGAATACCAGGTGTGTGCTGGAGAAACCAGTTTCCATGTCAGGAAAGCCTCCTGCTCTTGGGCCCTAAACCTGGCCAGCTGGGTGGGCGTCTGCCTGCCATCAGCATCCTCAGGAGAGCTCAAGTTCTCACCCGACTGCTCAACTGAGCCAAATGCCACCAACATGCTTTGATGGGCTGGTGCAGGGCGTGAGGAGGAGAATTGCAGAGCTCTATGTGCAAGTTGTGTCGTATGGAGCCCGTATATGACCTTTTTTTCCCCCAAATGATCTGAAATTAGGCACCTAAAACTGTCAGTGAAATTCAGGCTTCAATGCACAAGGAATAATCAGGCAGCTCTCTACACACCTACTTTTGAGAAGTACTTCCATGGTCAGTTCTGGGTGCATTTCCACACAATGGTCTTGTATGCTGTAATCACAAACACCCCTCTGTGTGACTGGGCAGACGAGAAAAGTTAAAGGGAACCTTTTTCCTTCAGGTGAAGTGCATTCGGGCTGTGTTTGTAATCACTACACGCAGCTTCCTGTTGCTGAAAAGTCACAAGCCGTAGCAAAGAAACTGTCCTTTCAGAATACATTCCAATCCCCTCCAAAAATCCATTCCAATCCCCAAAAAATAATCCTTAGAAGCCACCTCATCAGAAGAGACATGGTGGTTTGCAGTGAGGTGTGACTGCAACAGCGAGCGCTTGCTCCTCTTGCTTCTGCTGGACAAGGCTAAAATGCAGGAAATCCCATTCTTGCTTTTTTTTCCCCACCTCCAGATGAATCTCCTTTAATTTTAGGGCAAGGAGTGCCGGATGTATTTTCAGACATACCTGCCCTGTTGTCACCATGCTTCACCCTCTTGCCACCTCCACTCTGCTAACCAGCGTGCGTAAAGCATTCTCTGTTGACTTTGTCTGCCCTGCAGTGTTTTGAGCCTATGTGTAATTGCTGAGAAACCCTCTCTACCTAAGAGTCAGAGGAGACTCATTCTTTGTGTTTCTTTTTGCTCAGAAGGGGCTGAAGCAGCAATCTTGACTTAAAGGCTGACTCTGATTGGAAAATAAACAACTATAAAGTACAATAAATCCCATTGAAGAGTCCAGTCAAAACATCCCAATGAACAGCTAATGCTCTACTAACCAAATCCAGATGTCCCTGCCTTGTCTGGCACTAATTGGTTGACTGGAGAGTAAGTAACTGTGTAACCTGAAGGAAATCTCTACTTCTTGCACTTGGGATGAGTTGCTAAAGCAGAAAATGGTTTGGGTTTGTTGTGTTTCTTAATTTCCTAACTACAAAGGAGTTACAGGCACCTGCACTCGTTAGAACCTCTGCTCACATCCTCCCTCTGGCAGGACACACTCCTATTTTAGGCACCTTAAGGCACCTCACAAAAAGTTTCTCCAGAGCATGAAGCTGCCTTTGACATCTGATGTTCCCTCATTCCCAAACATTTCTGGGTTTATTTGTTTAACCAGAGGACGTGCCCTAGCAGATTGCAGCTAAGTTCTTAGATAAAGGTAGTTGCAAATTCCAGCTGGAAATGTTTGAAACACCAAAGAAGATACCAAAGAAAGAAATCACTTTCAAATGTAATAAAAAAAAGAAAATCAGAAGACTGTTTGGAAATAGATCAAAATAATTTTAGCCTGGTGCACCCTAATTCCTACAGCCTGGAAATTCCACATCTGACTGCACAACTCTACATTGGCTGAGGACCCACCAAGTGGCTAACAAGGATTTTCCAGTGATTCTTTTAGGTATGTTTGACAGGATCATATTATATATTCACTTTTTAGAAAGAGTTCTGCATAATACTGCAAAACAATGTATATGCCTGGAAGGATCTTCTCTGTTTTACCAGAATACTTCCCAGTGCCATAATTCTGCACACATTTACTTGCATTGTTTAACTTCAGCAAAGATGTCTCATTGGCTTCAGTAACATCCATGACATAAAGAATTGCTTTTCATAATTCATTTTTGGGGCTCTAGTCATATGCTGAGCACGCAGGGGGAGGTCCTGTGAATCACCTTGTTAGAAAGTTAGTTAATAAGATTCTTTAAAAAAAATTACTGTTCATATTCTTTTGCATTTTAGATTAGTAATACTAATTTTATCTTTAATTATTTTTAATTTTATCAATTAACTTACTAAGATGAATTTTAATACACATTTCCCTTAGTATCACCGACATGTTGTTCGTACTTTATAAGAGCATTTTAGAACTATGTAAATTTTCACGCCAAAACCTGATGCTGAGCTTCTGCTTACTTATATATATATATGATTTTTGAATGCTTGTAAAAAACCCGCAAGCCTATAACCTGATCCTCAACTGTCAAAGCCATTTTTTCAGTGGAGCAGTGTAGAGTGGAGCATCTGTCTCAACACATCCAGCCATACCTTTCACTCATGATCTGCAAATGGATAACACAGGATTTGAAATACAGTAGACAGTTGTGCAAAGCAGGAACAATGAAAATTATATCCAGTCTTTAATCCAGGGGATTCTGGGCTGAGTTCAGCCTCTGTGAATATACATATCCACTCTGCATTTAGTTCCACATATTCAAAAACCGAACGTTCCCCTGGAAGAGTCACATGGGATCAAAATCGGGATTAAGTAGCATTCTCTCCATGCTTGGTTATTAGTATTACACATGTAATATGCACTCACACAAGCAACTGTGCACAATCATCAGCAAAGAAATTAATTTCTTCCAAGATACCAGAAGGTTTCGCATTTCATATATCATCTTTATTTTGTTCTTGGCCTTGGGAGAGAAGGGATGGAAAAGAAGCAGGAGGTTATTCATACGCCATACATTTGGAATCAGAAAAAAATTGATAAATCTTCCACCTTCAAGTCTGAGGGAAGGACTGTTTCCTGCCAACAGGACTCTGAATGCAAAACCAGCTCCTTCACCAAACTCCTCTTTCCATCCTTGTAAAAATACCAGAAGTTGACCTGGCTTTGGTGATACAATGGAGGGTTTCTCTCCTGTGGATATTGGATATGCATCAACATAGATGAAACTATCACCTTGCTGGTACAAAGGGACACCCCTAAGCAACCACACAAAACAGGCTGAGGACAAAGTAGGGTCCTCCAAGGGCCATCTGCTCTACCTGGTTTTATAAATTTTGGCTTCTTGAAGGTCTCAGGCTGGTATCTCTCACCAGCAGGAATTAGATGTGTAGATTCAACATCAACAGGAATTTTTAAAAATGTGTAATGCATGGAAGTACCAAATATAAGTAGGCAGGTATTGAACTGCTCACCATAGGAGAATTGGATTTTCTGTTCAACTTTACCTCAAAACTTCCTACAGAGAAACTATGGGATGTTAGGAAGCAGATGCCTACAGGAGTTAAATTTGTTGAGCTGAGTTAATTAGATAAAATGGATACATTTTGAAACAGATTTCTTGCAGCAGTGCAGAGCATAAATGCTTACTGACATTTAACATTAAGTATCTCTCTTTGTCACCAACTACTTTAGAGTACTGAAACATATCTTTAAAAAGCAGTCTTTGACTTTGGCAGCAATGCTGGCTGCTAAAAGAAACTGTTAACATTCAGTTGAGTGGCATGTGGAAGAAAACTGGCAAAGTAAACTCAAGGGTTAATGAAAGTAAATGAGATAATCCTCATTGATCCCCCATAATCCCCACAGTCTGAGTGCAACTGTCAATCACTGAGAGAGACTTTCCTAATCTATCCCTCTGTGAATAGGTGATTCCAAACTGAATATACTTTATATACATACATATATTCAAACATACGAACACATGCTGAACACGTAACAAAAATCTTAGCAAGGTCAGTTCCAAAATTAAAGGGGAAAAAAGCATAGCTAAAAGTATGGCGTGCAAATCTAAAAAATATAAAGTTTCTTTTACAGTTGAAATATGTTCAAGCTGTCTGTTCATATTCCCTGCTTCCCATGTAAGCCAGTAGCAAGTAATGAATCTGTTAAATCCCTCCTCCATAAAGGAAGAAAGACTGTTCCCATAAAATTAAAACTTACTGTTTAACAGATTGACCTAAGCAAAACATGGTCTGGAACATAAAAGAAATTATTTCAGTTCTTTTCAGAGAACAACAGACATAAGAAATGCATTAAATCAATTGCCGGCGTATCTGAGGCTCACAAGACCCCAGCGTGCTGCTTTCTCTTCAGAGAACTGCACAGGTAGTCTGAGGCTCTGGTCTTTCTCTTTAACTCTTGTTTCACTTTGGTCCTGAGCTACCTGAGCAGTGCTGTGCTCCTCCTGCAGCAGCACAACCCAGGAGGGACACGTACAGACAGGCCCCACGTCTGCACGGCCAGGGATGGGGAAAGGGCTGGCTCAAGAGGCAGCGTGGGCCAGGGAAACAAACACATCTGGATTACGAGGGCATTGGCTCCGTAGTCCAGATTTGCTGCAAAATCTCAATTCTAAACCCATGGTTGTCTTTGTGAGAAATTCATCCAAGATGTCCAGTGCAGAGGGACACTGGTATTTACATCATTTATGGGTATCTGCTTATTCTGAGAAATTTCCATCTAATATTTTGCTTCTGGAATTCTTGATCTAATAGCAAACGCTTACAGAGAAAGTCTATGGGATTTAAGAGAAAGACAATCTTTCTACAGAGAGTTCAGAGCCACCTGTAATAATGTTATTGCATTCTGCAGCGGAAAAGGAAATTGTCTGTCAAAGCTTTGGGACCAAAATGCTTCACACCACCCAAAGGTACCACTTGATAACCCAGTGCAACCACCATTTTCCTCCTGTAAACACTGAGAGCAAACTTTGCTGCCTAAACCACTACTTCTAACCTGAGGCTGAGTTGGAAATAAATGCTCCACTCTCAGGTTTAAAGAAAAAACAGCTTAGTAGCCATTTGGCCTGCAGCCAGGATTAAAGTGTTAACTCCACGTCTGTCAACCTGTCACTTAAACATTTACCAAACTACTGACCACTTCTATTAAGAGACCATTAAACCAGGATTAAGCTTTTCCAGGGCTAAGCCAATGTAAAAATGCAAGGAATGTCACACCAAGAGCAGCTCATTTCATGTGTATTGTAAACAGGTAGAAGATGGAGGATAAAATGTTACATGTTTATTAAATACGAGGATATGTCCCTGCTTTGCATTTTCCCTTCTTTTAGCTTCCTAAACCCAGATCCCATCACTCAGTGCTCTGATAGCTGCAGAGCAGCACACGTTGAGCACAGAACCTCCAACTGCCTCAAAACCAGCACTGGTGGCTTTGCAGCAGATCGGGGTTGCCCTCCCTGGAGCAGGGATGCAGCACGGAGTCCGGCTGTTGTGGGGAGGAATAGTCATATAAACACAAAATTTGGTGAACCTGTGGCATAAGCAGAGACCGACTGTTAAAAAAGGACCGTCTCATCAAACCCAAGAGCTTATTTTCAAGATGCCGAAGACAGGAGATGTGTGCACAATCAGGGCATGGGTGCTGCTGCTCCTTTCAAATTGTTTTGTTATCTCAGGTGAAATAGGACCTATAGAAAAGGGCACAAAGCTCTACAAATCATCCTTTCATCCACTAGGAGAGAGTATTACTTTTGAAAAAGGCCAAAGGAAGATGAAAACAACCCATAACTCAAGCATACTCTCTCATTAATACCTTTTTCAGTTCCCACAACTCAACAATTTATCACCCAAGTACAAAATCCTGGAAGACTCCACTAGAGAAAGTCTGCCTACGGTCCAGATGGACGGTCTGGCCCTTTTGTTTCTGATGTCTGGGCTCACATCATGCTGTTCAACACTAGTGCAGGCTGGGTTACTCCATCCAGGTCAACAAGCACAACCATGCATGTAGTATCGGCAAGCACCTTTTGGACTGTACAAATCTAGTGGATTTGTAGATGACGGTTTCTTGAGAAACACATAGACTCCTAAGAGGTCCCCACAGATAACACTGGAGCTAAGTAACCAGGTCTATAGATAACTACAAAGTCAAAACCTTAACGAGGAGAATGAGGAAGTAATGCTAGTTGTCTTTGCTAACCACTGCGAAGAACACATCTTTCTTGTGAGTTAAGACTTACTTAATGCTCTGACTTTCATACAGTACTATACGTGCAAGCAATTAAGAAGCCTACCAAGAGATACCGAGCACCTCAGTGGAAATCCCTCCAGCTTAGGTCACCAGGCGCTGTGTCAGCACACATGAGGTTGCTCCTGTTGTCTTACATTCACCCACTACCAGCTCTTGGTAAAGACAGGATGCAAGGCTAGATGGATTTTGAGCCTGATTAGCTTTGGATGTTCGTGTCTGCCACCTAATTAATTTTCAATAAAAGCATGCTGGCCTGTATGAACATCAGTGCAGAGACATGACTCACAGAACTGTCGGTCTCTACAACTACTGACTACTATCATGCAGCTTTTCAGAATACGTCACTGAGCAATTCTGCCTACATAAAGACCACAGAAGTGGCCATCCCTAAACAGGGAGGCGCATATATTTAATGAGATTCCTTCCCTTCCTTTCCCCTCATCCCTTTCTCCTTCTCTAGCCTGTTAGCTATATTAAATATGATTTTGCTTTCAGGAAGTATAGGTCTTCCAGTATTTACGGATATCAAAGAACTAGTCTTAATTTCATCTGATACTTTAAGAAGCCTTTTATTCTAAAATAAATTATTGAAATGTGGCATTGGTAAAATAGTTGCTTCAGTAATGGATTTACTGTGATGGTGCAATCAATTTCAGAGATTGGATTTCAGGATAGAAACTATTCATCACTCTCCATGTCAATGCAAGGTTTACCTTCACACTGCGGTCACCCACTGCAGTTTATGGATACCAAGGGCAGAGGAGGATCTGCTGGAGGAAAACTCTTTCTGCCACTTTTTTTTCCATGGTTGCTGAGCATGGGGAGTTTTTACAGTTTCAGTAGCTCCACAACACTACGGTGTCTCCCCCCTGCATAACAGCAGGCATGCTTAGACACCCTACCCTGCCATAATCCAAATGCAGGCTTTGTTAGATGTGTTTTACCACCTCTCTGTTTTATTTCAGGATCAGTAAAGCCCTTCTGTAGGTAAAGGCCTTCAGAGGTAGGGACTACGATGGTTTTAACAGGAATGATGGGGAGAGACCCTGGAGCTGTACACTTCTTCCCATCCCGTAACATAAAGCAGCCAGCACCTAGGTGGTGCTAATAGGGGAAAAGAGGAGATAGGTAGGTAGATAGATAGATAGATAGATAGATAGATAGATAGATAGATAGATAGACAGACGCACAGACAGGCACCCTGCCTGTAGAGTCCCTGCAGTTCTGCGAGGGCCACAACTCATGGAGGCTCCATGAACCACCATAAAACACAGCTCATATGCAGCATCCTGAACTATCAGTGACAGGACCAAATGTAACGTCTAAGCTCTGTGACATGAAAAACATGAAGCTATTTTTCCATCCTCGTCCATAATGAATATTGTTCTTCATTCTTAGAAAGCAAAGTTAACTTCATAAATCAAGAAGCCTGTGGATTTGGGGTTTTACATTAACACCTTCATTCATGCTTTGCTATGACCTCTTGGATTGGGGTGAACTATTCTACTGTGCTGGGAAATGGCAGCTCCAGAGCCAAATTTAGCACCTAGAAAATTTCCCTTGGCTCTTAGGTGCCATAATTTTAAACCTGACTCCCTGCTTAAAGACAGAGTCATGTCTACATTTGATTTTAAAGTGTTACATACAATATTTCAAGAAGTTAAATGGGAAACTGGCAAGACTCTGACTATGGAGGGAGTTGGAAAATAGGATTTTGAGCCAGAAATGCAGCTTTCTTGGCTATGGTCTGTACTCTGTCTACCAGCCTCAGCTCTGCATTTAGTCTTTCACTGACTTTCTCAAGTATCACAAATAGTGAAGTTTCGCTCAGCTAGAGAATCACTCCAAGGACTCCAAGTACTCTCAATTAGAAAAAAATTTATTCCCAAGAAATAAAGGCCTGTTCCTGCAATTGTTTTGTGATTCTTAACTTAGGAATATCGATGGACAGAAAATGAATTAAACTCAGAATACTCTTGCAGTCTTCTTAACCAACTGTAAAAGGAAAAAGTGAAAAAAAACCCAACAAAACAACAAACCTAATATATAAAACCACATTCACCTGTAGAATCATAGTTAATGTCAGCTGGAGCGTGGGATAGCATGAAGTTATCAGTGCTAGGATTCTAGATGTACACATACCTGGGCAGAATCAAGCGTTATCCAAGGTAGCCTGAAGAGCCGTGAATCGAAGCTCACTGCCTCCAGTGTAGTGCCACAAACCATTCCCTGAGGTCCCACACACCATGTACCTGGTTCCTCTATAAAAACATGAAGTCCCGGACCTCAGACCTTCCCTCGATGAGACAGCAGTGCCTCCTGCTGCACTCCAGGCTGCAGTCACCCCCCAAACCTCCAGCTCGGCGTGGTTTCTGTTAACAGGGAAGCTATGGTTGGCATTTTGAGGAGAACCGAGATAAGTAATGGTAGATGCGTCTCACTGGCATCAACATCTCTGGAACCATCAGTGTGTGTGACAGAAGTACACCCTGCACAGTAGGGGAGTGTGCAGTTTGTGAGGCAGCCTGAACTACCCAAGAGACAGCCTGTTCATAACCCAGCTTTTCATAGGTTTCTGAGTATGTTTGAGACGCGCAGCACATCAGGGCTGATCTGTGGCACCCACAGGGTTTCAACTGACTCAGACACACTCCCCTCCTCTTGCTTTAACACACTTCAGCACTAATCTGCAGGAAGCCCTGCTGCAGCACCGTGACCTTCTCCTGAACAGACTTTCCCTTGTGCTGACCCATGACAAACTATCACAGTCGGGGAATGCTGGCTCAATCACAGCCCACGTCAATGCCAAGTCTGGCTTCATTCAAAAACATCAGAAAAAGGAACGTGGGGTCAATCTTCCTTAAGGAATGTGCAAAACTTCCTGGAGGTTACAGCAAGAGAATGAGGCCAATGTTTCACCTCTGAAACAGAGAGGTTTTAAATCCTTGAGCCATCAGCCTGTAAAGTAGGTAGACCAGTAAAATAAAACTGGGGCTTGTCTGTGCTCTGGGTCGTAGCTGGGAGCCTTCACTGGAGAGGGTTCTTCCTTCCCCTCGGGGTGGTTTTCTGCATATCAGGTAGAAAATCTCTTTGAAAAACAACAAGTCAAATCTTTCAAAACAATCATTATGATAACAAAGAATGATAATAATATTAAAGACTTCTCTGCCACCACGACTTCTACCCAAAAAAGTTTCTGAAGGCTTTTCAGACACTATGTAGGGATAGGAATTGGACTTGATGATCCTTTTGGGTCCCCTCCAACTCAGGTAATTCTATGATTCCATGATTCTATAATTTACCAAACCTCAGTTCTGGGCAGCCAGCTCTGGGGAAGAACATCAACAACAAGCACCTCCACGGCTTGGTGTGGTCATTTCTCGCTGCCCTCAGAAGAGCTCTGCTGGTGAGGCTGCTCCAGCTGGAGGACGAGGCTCAGGGCTCTGCTCAAAGCACACTGGCAGGCACTGGCAGCCCATCACCCTTCCCTCCCCAGGCTGTGCTATTCTCCATAACGTGCCCTCAGTACCTAACATCTAGTTCAGGTGATGATGCTGCTGAGATGGCTGGCTGGCTTCCCCACACACCATTTGAATGCATCTTGTTTGCCTGACTTCCATGCTTTGGGGCTATGTAATATTTGCAAAGCAGTTAGACCTTTGATTCAAAAGATGTCATGGGTGCAAAGATCAATCTTTTCATTTCTAGGTAAGTTTTAGATAACCAGAAAGTTTCACAGCACATCTGGGAGACATTTTATATTCGGAGAAACTGAGGCAGGAGGTTATATGGTTTCTAAAGATCACCAAATCAAACTGTGGCAGTGCCAGAAACTAGGCACAGATAACTGAAGCTCTCCAAGTGGCCTGTTCCATTAGATAAACATCTTTTCTATTCCTTTTCTATTACAGATCAAAAAACAAGTTTCAATAGAGTTCCAAAACAACCTTCTTGATACAGGTCCCAGCTCAGTGACAGGGTAGGAAGGGCTAATGGAGCTGGAAGCTGTGACATCTCCCTTGCCAGGACTGCCTGCAACTGCAGTGCTCCTGCCAGCCATGCTCTGGAGGTCTGTGCCAAGTCCAGCTCTGCTGCAGTAATCCTCTGTCATCAGCACGGCCAGCAAAAATGTAGTGTGCCAGCCGTGATGCCAATATCACTAGTGATGAGCCCTAGGAGGGAGCGCCAGCGTGAACGGTAGCTCTTCCATAACTAGAAGTTGCAGAAGTGGTAGCTAAAGACCTAACCGAGCCGTGGTGCAAAGTCTTGTGAGAATGGCCTCAGCTGAGGAGAAAGTCGAAAGAGCAAGGAGGGCCTTGTTTGGAGGCAGTAAGCTGCCTGTGAACACTGGTAGGGTCACTCCAGAGTTACTCTGGGATAAACGAGAGAGAAAACTTGATCTTACGCATGTGCACCCAAAAATGAACGTGTGCAAAACCTGAGTAGCACGAGGGAAGTACTTCTCCTCACCTCTTTCCCCCTTTAACCATTTCAGACCTCTGTTCTTCCTCATGCCATGTGAAAAGCCTGATCCAGCAGCTGACAGACAATCTGTATACAATTTCCAGTTTTCCTCAAACTCTCCTCAGAAACACTTTTCCTTAGAAAATTACCTGCTCCCTCTGCAGACCAAAGAGAGCATCATCTTCTGAGCATCTCTGCAAACCAAACCAAACTTCTACATCCTTGGCAGTTCAAAATTCACAGCATAAAACTGGGAGATTTCAGGAGTTCTTCATACCTCTGTTACTGAATTAGAATAGAGCAAGCACTGTCTTTGGGCAGCCAGACAAAAATATTAATTCGCATTACTGAGACAGTTTTCTTCAGCTTCATTGACTGTCTTCTTCCCAGAATTGTCCCTGAGAGTGAGCAGGAGTAACCCTTCTGACATCAATAGAAATGTGAGCATGTGCTGTCCTTTCTGAAATGAAAGAGTTGATGCTCATTGCCAACCAGAGGAAGGAAGATGTGACCACAGCACCTACCTGCTTTCTTATCACAGACATTTTGCGCACAGTAGCAAGAAATGTTCAAAGTGAAACGTTTTATAAGGGGAAGAGGCTTTTCTACTTCACACCCTATGATCTGTCAAAGAATATAAACAGAAAAGCAATTTTGAATTAATCCGGGCAGATTTTGAAAAGCATATCTAATGCTGAGATCAAGGAGAGTTCCCCCATGCCAGCCTAGTGCCAAACACAGTAAATTCATTGGTGAACTGCACCTACAAGTAATGGAAGCTGCAAGCCAGTTCAAGAGCACAACTTCAAATATGTTCATTGCTGTTAATTTTGTAATCTGCTTTATCTGTTCCACTGTCTTCTTGCTTAACTGTTGAAATTAAGCATCCCGGCGTCATTTCCCAGGTAACCAGTTAAAGGGACTTACCAGAGAAGGTTCCTTAATTCTGAACAGTGAGACAGGTCCAGGTATAACTGCAGAACTTCATTTATCCTGTCCAGCCAGCAATTAATCTGATGGACTTTCTGGCTGCCACAAGTTTTCTAGAGCCTCCTCATCTTAGCAGAGCAGCAGCTTCCATGCTAACCTGAAAATGCTCGGCCAAACAGCCGAGAACTCACACTTTCACAACTCTTGCATTTTTTTAGTCGAAATACCCTGGGTTTGGCTTTCTCTGCAGAAAAATACTTAGAAAATGTCTTTCTTTTTATTTTTTTAATGCATATTCACAGCTTTGTGCCAGAATCTAATGAGAATCTCAACCAAAGCTGACACAGTTGGTCTCAGAGAGAATAATCTCTTCTCACAGTGCACATAAGTACTTTTTGGACTGTTTTCCAACTATAGGTGATTTTAAATAGACAGATTCCTTCTTTGACTGATAGGCTTTTTTTTTTTTCCCACTACTTTTCTCTTTCCTTAATAATAATAAAAAAGTTGGCATTTGGTGGGGACTTCCCAAATTTCTGACCATGCTCACCACAAGGTTGCAGAAAATCCCAGCCATTTCCTGTTTTTCTGTTACAATTAGTAAACAAAGACCCCAAAAGATCAGCATTTATAGGAAAAAGTTGTGGTTAGCCTGCTGGCAAATGACTGCAGTTAAGTACAATTTTATATTTATGAACTCTCTTCTCGTGATAAAAGACAAAGACATTTTTCTCATTTAGTACACACTTAAGAACAACATCTAGCTGAGCATTTTATTACAATCTGATTGCCAGAAATATCCTTGGGGGGATAAAATTACCTATTACAATCCCTATGAAGAGCCTGGCAATTAGAAGTAATTAAGATCCCCGTTAGCATTTCGCAGCTCTCACCCAGCTGTTTGCTCCAGCGCCCTGACCATCTCAGTGGTCCTTCACTGGACTCCTTCTAGTTTATTAGTGTCTTAAACTGGGGAGACCAAAACCAGCATTTCACTCCAGGAGGGCTCACACATCTGTGGAGCAGAGGGGAATGACCAGTTTTCCCAATTAACTGGCTGAGCTTCATGGGCCTCCAACACCTTCGCATTCATTGTTCCTTCCTTCTTCATTCATTCCCTGTGAGGATCCAATTAAAATTTTCACATGTTCTTTATTTTTGCATTGTGCAAAAAAAGATTAATAAAATTAGGTGTTATTGGTTTTGCAGTAATCTCACAGTTTTTGCAGAACTTCACTCAATTCAGCCTACTTTGCAGCTATACTCTGGTTCTAGGAAAGCCTGAATGAATTGAAATGGGGTCCAAAATTAAGGGCTTGAGCAAATGCTAGACAGCTGCACGCATCTTTCCAAAGTAAAACAGATACTGAATGTAGCTGCTTGGAAATGAGGATTTTCTGCTTCTGCTATGCCTGTCATTTTGCAAGTTCTTGTTGTTTTATTTACCAGTTTGGATGCACCTGACCCTGTCTGTTCCATCTTGTGCAGAGACAGCAGCTGGGCATCCATCCCACTCACAGCCCTGAGCAGAGCAATCAAACAACCCAATAGGTTTGTAGACCTGTTTGTTTCAGAGACTGTACAAGCAAAAAGAGAGGGGGATGGAATTTAATGAGTTACCATCCGCTACCAGAACAGAGATGAAACACTGATGCAGAAGGAAACACCTCTGGGTTTCTCAACTCTGTTCCTGCTGCCCCATGGCAACCTCTGAACTGACCACTCTGTCTCCTTCCTTCCAGCTGCCCCTTCCAAAGTCCTCACCTAACTGAGACATCTGGGTAAAAATACACCCTACAGGAAAAGAGAAAAAAAAGTCACCCTTTGTACAAATTTCAGTCCTAATGATGAAAATGTCAAATGAAAACATATCTCCCCTCCAAAGGATGCGAAGATGTCGAGCATTTGGTGTCTTTTCCCCACCCCTGCTTTCTGCAGTGCCTGCAGGATGGTTTTTGGGAGGTCTCCCCTCCATACAGTCCAGACAATGTGGGCACTCCAGGGAGCCGTGGCTGTGCACCCTGTCCCTGCCTCAGAGAGCCCTCTCGCTGCTGACAAATATTCACCAGCGAACTCAGTGTCCTTTCAGTCTGCCTTCAGGGATTTAGATGGTATCTTCATTCTCTTTAAATGGGGATCAAAAATAAAAAGCCCATTGGATCCAAACGTACGTCATCGGCTGAGGAGTGTTGATCTGGCACTTCCTTCTGCCCCTGTTCTTCAACTTGGTGACACCATCCACCTATGAGCTACACCATGAGTGGTCCTTGTCTTGTGCACTGCCTGCCGTGTGTACTTGGACAGTAATATTAACAGGGACTTTACTTCCTCTGAAAGACAAGAGGTGGGTGCCCTGGTGCCCAGGTATAAGGTCAGACAAAGGCAGCCCACAGTGCTGATGGTGGCACCTAAAGCCCCTGTTCCTCCTGCTCAGGAGGGAGATCTGGCTCAGCTCAAGGTCTCTGGTCTCATCAAGATTGAAAATTGAGATTGGGCGACCCCTTGTGCCTTCCTGTCCCCAGCTGAGTGATAGACCAGGGTCACCCCAGCCCTGGAGCCCCTGAGGGCAAAGCCTGGCCTTGGCTGCAGCTCAAGCCCTGCGCCCTCCAGGGACTGCAACCACTAATCTCATTTTTGTCACCAGCTGGGACAGCATCGTCAGGGCCAGTTCTCAGCTGTACTGCAATGAGGGCAGGCTTTTACACTAGGGGATGGTGCCTGCAAAATGCCTTTAAATCAGATCCTCAAAAGCCCACATCCACTTTGCAGCAGGCAAATGAAAAGGTAAGCACTGAGAAAACCAAGGATCAGTCCTCTCGTGCACAGTAAACAATTTCTCAACCCCCAGGATCGTTCCTTAGCTCCTCTGGCTTTAAATCATTGGTGTCACAGTGGAAAAAAACAGAAGGACTCAGTCCCTTAAAGCTCTTTCCTTATTTTGCCTTCCATTTAATTAAATTATCCTATAATGAAATCTTTCCCTAATGAGTCAGTGTTTAATAATTTATTAGACACTGAAGCCCTGCTTTGGATTCTCATCAATTATGTATCACAGCACCAGCCACTTTCAAGCTCTCTTTTTTTCATTTCTCATTCACTTCATTAAAAGCCCCAGCCTTGCCTCTTCCAGGTTTCAATTCACTTGCCCAGACTTAGAGGTCAGTCCACTGATACTGATTTTGCCTGGCGGTCACCAGCAGCTGTGTGTGTGCATGTTAGCTGGTCTAAAATTGCAGGCGGCACCTGTGCACGTGTTTGCGCACACATGAACCAGAGCATGGGTACCCACCTTTCTGCCTGTGAACCAGACTGTGCATTTACCACAGATTTATACAGATTGTCATGTAGGTGTATGCATAGGTATGTTTGTAGATTTATAGAATCTGTCTATGTGTGTTTCTGATAGCACTTGCAAATCTATATCTATAAGGTTATATTATACTATATTGTCCCTGCTCGTGGCAGGGGGGTGGAACCGGATGATCTTTAAGGTCCCTTCCAACCCAAACCATTTTATGATTCTGTGATTTGCTTCTATACCCATGATGATACATATATACCTGCGTGGACGGAGATGTGAACAGGTTTGCCTTATTGCGTTTTTTTCTCCTTAAAACAATAGCACGTATAATCTATAGGAATCAGTGAGGAAATACTATACATGATCTTTAATAATAATGAGTTTGTATCTACTGAAGCAATCAGGAAAGGACTACCAAGTACACATTGCTGCAGTCCTGACCGTCACCACAAAGTAATTTTGGGAAGGAGCCCATTTTTCAGTGAGGCTCCCATCTCACTCCCCGTCAGCGCTCTGCAGTCTGTAGACCTCAAAGCCTGTACACAAGGCAAGCTCCCTGGAGTAGTTCTGGAGTCCATAACTCCACTGACTACTTGTCCTGGGAGCATTTTTCTATGAAGAGTGGTGTAAAGTACACTCCTATGAAAAGCTGAGTCTAGGGGAACAGTTTCCCCAAAGAGTTGTTGACCTTGAAAGAGAACTTCACCCATTCGCTCTACCTTGTTTCCTTAAGTCTGCTCAATTACCATAAAAACACAATTTGTTTAGTCTCCAGCTTGGGGGCAGAGAGCCAAGCTCTGTTTTTTCTAACTGAAGTGGTGTCCTTGGTAATCCTGGTGTGCAGGAGCTGAGAGGTCTGAGGTAGGTGAAGTGGCAGGCTCCACACGCCTGCATCGGGAGCACAGCTCAGCGTGATGACACTGGCAGGAGCAGAGCAGATCTGATGCTGAACCGATGCTGTTCTGTACAGAGTTTTATGGTTCCTTTCCCTGAGCAAAGCCTTTCTTAGCCCACATCCAGATTCTGGCACACTGAAGCACCACTGGTGTATTACAGCGTCTCAAGGTTTATTCCAAGAGAGAAACAGATCCATAGCACATGCACTGATCACCACGTGTTCCCAATGACCAGACTCTGACCGACCAGGTGGAACCTGGGGCACAGGCAATCTCTTCTCCTCTGAACAACCAACACAGACTTAACACAGCCTGGTGCTGCTCCATCTGACCACACCTCCAGTAGATCAGGGCTGTCCCCACCCCTGGTGACATGGGATGGGGATGGTGTCAGTCCATTCTGCCAGTCCTACAAAACAATGCTTCCAAGAATGGGAAAACCACAGTCACTCACATGTATGTGCATTTGCATTTTGAATACTTAATTAGACAGCTGTGCATGGGAAAGATCTTTTGATCAATTTATACCCCAAAGCACAAAATTTGATTTTCCCCTTAATTATCTTATCAAGCATTTCTAAAAGAGCCGTTAGCCGTAATGATCTCATCAGGCCTTTCAAAAAACCTACTGTGATTTTGGAGGGGTTTTCTTTACTGCAAATTATTTCTTTCAAAATAACACTTCCCCACAACAATAGTAAGAGAATCTGTAACAGACACCAATAAAGCGCATTTTACTAATTCAATGATAATGATCTTTTTTCAAAAAAAAGGATGCGGCCTTCCAAAACAACGCTGTACTGGTGTCACTGGAACCCTGTGTTGCTCATCAATAAATATTCTGTGTCAATAGGCCATTAACTATTAATCCCAGTGCTGGCCATTTGAGAACTTTACATCAACACTCTTGTTATTTTACACATTGCTTCTCATCTTATTAAGTGGCTTGCACATATGGACAAGAGCACAGCCTTGCAAATGAGCCCACGTCAATAACACACAGGACACCCCCTCTGATAAGGCTGGGAGAGAATCGCAAGAAAATGAATATGTCTGGGGCTATCGTGAGTATTTATTTACATTGAGAAGAAGGAGAATCCACTCTTGAAGAGCTTATTATATTACCTAAGCTGAACTTCCAACACATGTTCACTTTCAACAACATTCTGGCTTCATTTTCTTGCCCTTAAAGCAAATTTGGTGTTAGTGAAAGATGCCAGACTGACGAGCAGAGTTCACTGCTCACCATGCAGGCTGCTGCTCACATGAGCACCTCTCCAGGCTCAGCTCCCTGTTGCTACCTGATGCAGACATAAGATTTCCAGGGTGAGAAATGAGCTTGCTGACCCTGCCCTCTAATACTATCAAACAGTATCATCTCCAGGAATGTGTTCCCCAGAATAAGAGCGACAATAAGGGGAGATTTAAATAGTTTTGGTTCTCACCCTTTTATTTTCAACGGTATCTTGCAGCTAAAATGCATTACATGCAAAAAGCAGGAGTGACATTTTATTTTAATGGTGAAAAATGGTGCATCAATAAGCAGTGGTTTTTCAAATTAATTCAATATGCTGAACATTGTTCCTCCCAACGAATTCTCTCCAGGCATCTGATTTACGATCTCAAATCAAACACTGACCTGTTGATTTTAACCTTCTTCTTCTGTAAGTCACCCTAGAAATATTTAGATTCCCCAACTGGCTTTTCTCTTCCTTCCAAGTAACTGTTGTGCAAGTCCACAGAGCTACTCCAAGCAATTACTCAACTGGACAAACTAAGAAATACAATATCCTGTATCCAGCTACTAGACATGTCCCTACAGTATTCCTCAGGCTGTTACAGAAAGTGACTGACAAAGCTTTGAGAAGTCCTATTAGTGACGTATATGGTGAGACTGAAGGGGAAAAAATACTCACTTCTTGTTTTAACCCTAGCCAAGAAACAGAAGCAAGAAAGAAAGCAAAGAATAGAGATTTACTGTAGGTGTCAAGAGCATGTGGCAATGTGGCAGCCAGACAAACACACAAAGAGATAGAATTGAATAATATTGAAGTGGCAATTGCTGCTCTGCAATTGCATGGTTCTAATTCCCGACATTTAGTTGGCCAGAATTCAGCAGGAATTGGTGCGTCTTCGACGCAGAGAAATGATGACAGTGTGACAGCTGTGCTCTCTAGCAAACTGCATAATGATATTCAGGTTTTATGGCTCTTTGGTTTGATTCCCAACAGCAACTATCCTATTATCCATGGTCAAGACAGGTTAGCACCTGCTAAAAGCAATTTCTCATAAATTAGTTCGTGTCAGCTCTTGAATGGCTGCTACTTAAGCCTAAGGTCTGCCTGTACCCCGCCACAGCGGCTCTGCTTGTGCAGATGGCTGTCTCCCCGCAGCTGTGCGCCGGAGCAGGGCAGCCTGGGAGAACAATCAGGGCAGTGTGCAAGCTCTGCCAGGTTGTGCAGGGCGTTTGCATGGGGACCCACACCTGTGCTGTGCAGATGGTAAATGTGCTCCTTCCCTTTGGGGGATTGCAGAGGAGGAGCGCGCAGTGTTTCTGTTTGCATCTGAGCCTGCCTATCCCAGTGGTCGCATTTAGGAGAGGGGTCCGAAGGCCTGGCTTGCTGCAGGAGGCAGAGCCCACACCCTGCATCAGGTCCCCGAGCAGCCTAAAGGAACTATTTGTGTCCAGCCCTGGGAAATGCATCCTCTGTCAGGAATCAGCAGGTCCAGGGCTCAGACTTGCCTGATGCATAAAGTGGGGCTCGCTGAGCCAAACAGGATCTTTGATGAAGATTGGCCATTACCTTTCACAGTATCACAGTATCACAGTATCATAAGGTTGGAAAAGACCTTTGAGATCGAGTCCAACCTATGACCCAACACCAACACCTACTCCTACTTGTCGACTACACCATGGCACTAAGTGCCTCATCCAATCTCTCCTTAAACACCTCCAGGGATGGTGACTCCACCACCTCCCCAGGCAGCGCATTCCAATGGCCAATCACCCTCTCAGTGAAGAACTTCTTCCTAATGTCAAGCCTTTTTACAAAGCATATTTCCAACCCAACACTTGCAGAAAGATCCTCAACTCTCCTTTACTAAGGATCTGAGCCCAAATTCAGTCCTAAGTTAATGCCACTGTGAAGATAAGGATGGTCCCGGAGTTAAGAGCAAAATTTCAATCATTCAGCTGTTAAAAGCAGGTCTGCCTCCAGTTCTGCCTGCCCTTTGGCTGCTAGAGATTAACACGTGCTTCATGGTCTCTGCATGGACCCACACGCGTTTGTTTGTGCCCACTTTGTCTCCAGCTCTGGAGACAGCACGGTACAACGAGACCCGTGAGCAACAGCTCTGCAGGCTGAGCTGCCAGCATTGACCTTGGCAAGGATGAGCCATTTGCAGGACGGTGCACACAGATGGAACATTTCCTCGACACGGACAGTCCTTATATTACACAGAGTCCAGTAGGTCACTGTAAGTGCTTTGAATCAACGAGGCATCTCACGAGAGCCCGTGCAGGCCCCCGGACTGGGATGAAACCTGATCAGGCAGCTCAATGTGTTACAACAATTTTTCAACTGCATTGAAAACAAGGGGGCTGTGGGGCAAGCAGTTGTCTCTTGTGAGGAAATAGCCAGAAAAGGATGAGGTTTACAAAGGGCACGTTCAGGATCATCAAATTAGGATCTGAACAGACCAAAACGAAAAGTAGCAGTTGTGAACAGGGGGAAGAAAAACAACATGATGCCAGTCAGTTGATTGGCAGCAGACAAAGCATGAGTGATTAACGCAACACATTTGCCAGTTACGGAGATTTCATTAACCTGTCATTATAAAGCAGCATTTCCTGCAGATGCCACAGTTATCACACTGCAGACCAAAGAGCCTTGTTTCCATGTGTGCTTCTGGGCTCCAGTCCTTCCCTTCATTTGCGAGAAGTCCCATCCCAACCACTGACAGCTGCAGGAAGCCTGTGAAGCCCAAATGGTACTGCCTTCCCTACCTCCATGATCACACCTGTTTTTATTCATTTTATAACTCTAGACTTCCTTTTCTATTTCAGACAGTTTTGTTACCGCCTTTGTTTTCATTTCCAGAGGATACTGTCTCTACATTTTATCCCTTGCATCTGTTCTTCCTGCCTCTTCTTTCTTGTTTTTCTTTTCTGCTCAGTCCTACCACTACTCATGCTCTTGAAATCACACTTTTCCCCAGCTCCTTCTTCCTCTTTATTTGTAGACAGCCTTTATTTTTAACACAACAATTTCTTTAGCTGTTGGACAATGTATTAAACACTGCTCAAAGACTTAGGTTTCCACCTAAAGGGAGGCTGAGTGACTTTTTCCTTGAGGGTAATGAAAATGCAACATGCTCTTGAAGAAAAGCATGGACGACTCGCTAAGCACTTTCAAATTCATGTTAGCTAGCAACCAAACAGGACTGACACACCTTAATCCACAAAAATGGTAATGACTCTCATGAAAAACATTAAATGTCATATTTTACCCGGGAAAAAGTGACCATCAGAGCAGATCCTGAGTCCTGTGAAGGTGCTGTGGGTGCACACGGATGGAGAGCCCCAGGCAGGCATCGCATCTACAAAACAGTATTTTCACCATATGCAATGTCTCAACAACCAAACCCCAGCAACAGCAAACACCAGCAAGCGTGCAGCATGGGTACTCAGGAGTTACACAGACACAGGGTCGGTGCACTAATTGTGCAGGACAGCACTTGCCATCTAACACACTCAGCTGTCTGAACCACAAGAAGTGACCTGGAAAGGTGGAAAAAAGTGTAAGAGTCAGTGCAGGAAGGTCATGGTCAGCCAGAGCATAAAGATCTCCGTTTACAGCACCAGATGGGGGAAAAAATGAATAAATAAATAGAAAACTTTCTAGACGCAACTTCATCTGTCATAGGCAAGCTGATTACAATCAATAGACGCTTAATGGTCTCTCAGAGTCCCATCTGGGCAATTAGCAATAGCGTTAAGCACACGAAGATGTATTGTAAGTCTGTTTCTTCAGTGGAAGTGACAGAAAAGAGAAGCAAGAAACCAAATCATATTTTTAGATCCAAACTCTTCTCTTATTAATACTGCATTAAAACTACTGCTATTATCAAAAATGGAACAAATGTCCAAGTTTTTCTTTTATTTCTGCAATTTTCTGACCTTTTTTTGTGTTAAATTTTAAAAACTCAATCTCAAACTGTAATAAAAACTATTGGAGTCAGGAGGTAAATACGACTGCCAGTGAAGGAAAGAGTGGCCTTTGAGCTATTTCTTTTACAGCCAAATAAATAAAAAATAATGATTTTGAATGCCCCTGATTTCATTAAAACCGAAGATCAGCATTTACATTTTCACTTCCTCAACACTCAGATGCAGCAGGTATCAGCCCAAGCTTTCTAAGGACCAAAAATAGCATTAAAATTAACTGAAAAGATAAAAGTTTTCTGTACATCTTTTGTTTTGTTCATGGTGGACACTGAAGAATAATGTACTAATCGGGCGGAAGTACTTAATGCATTCGCTTTTTTATTAAATACAACTGCTGCATTATGAATGACAAAATTATGTATCTACATAATTAAATCACAGTGTCCACTGTGATCTGAGGACATTTTTCTTGAGAAATGGATTAGATCCAGTATCTTCCACAAGTTTAGTTGATTGTCCTAAATCTTCATCCTGCAATTCATCTGACCTGATGTTGTGCAAATTTTGACCTGTGATCTCACAGGAAGGAAAGACTAAGGTTTTTGTTGGATTGGGATAATATTTTCTATTGTAAGTTGTGTTCTTTTATTGTCTACCAATCCAGATCTTCCAAAAATATCAGAGAGAGTAAATTATTAGTATGGGAAGTTGCCGTGTGAGGTGTGCTTAATTGTTATCACACAGGGAAAATAGGAATCTTTGCACACAGCTGACAAAATGGGTTTACCTTTGCATTGAAAGTACTTACCTGTTTTGTGTGCTATCAGTGAACTTACACAGATGAGGTGAATTATCACACAGAAGTCAAGTCTATAATATTAAAAAAAATGAATTTCCAAAGCTTTTTTATCCGCTCAAGACTTCAGGGGGTCTGTCAGAGAGCACAGTGTTAGGCTTTATAAATTTTGGCAAGTTATTAGCACTTCTCTACGTCCAAGTGGGGCTACTAGAATTGAATTTGCAGCAGATGCTTTCAACTTAATTCATGGAATTTTGCAGACAAAACAGACAAATTGCACAAACGTCGTGTCAATTTGCCAACGGAAACCCATATCCTGTCTAAAAATCAGTTACGTTGAGCAATTACAAAGAACTGGTGAAATATGCATTCCTTATACATTTGCTGCGTGGCAAATCTATGAGTTGAAGACAATAACCCCAAAATGATAAAGCAAGAAAACACCACAGCTCTGAGCATGCCAAACCTGTATTATGGTAACTTACTGAGTTGCTTCCCCGTGTAACAGGAACTCCTTTGAGGTTAGTGTTGCCCCTCTAAGAATCAAATTACATTTTAAACCTGCAGTGCTACTACTGTTCTTATCTTTGATCTACTGTATGAAGCAATTATAAATCTGTCCTGAGCAAACCTGTTCTCGACAAACTTTTGAACTATTGTGCTGGTGGTGAGCTCTGAACACCAGGAGCAGCAACTTGCTCGTAAATACTCGGTAAGTCGCTTTATCTGAAATAGTTGTCAGTGGGATAGAGCCTGTATTTCTTTGCAAAATCTTACCTAAGATAGAGGCCTTTATAACAGCCTTATTAAATACTGTAGAAGACTGACAGTTCTGCAAACCGACAGCCGTAACAACTGAGCCACAGCCAGATGCCAAGAGTCAGGCCACGGTAGCAATTATATTTGGCAGGAAGGTTGCAGGAATGCTTCTAGTCATTGAATTTCTTCTTTAAAACTCCTTCCTTTCCTCTGCCATAATGAGTTTTGCAAACATATATAAAAGATGGCACTGAGACAGCTTCTGACATATTGACTGGGTTAACCAGGCTGCCTAGAAAGGTTTTAGGTATGAAAGTGATACTGAAAGCGATCCCGAATGTTGGCTGCTCGCTCCTAATTGATTTACATAAATGTTTATGTGACTCTGATTTGATAAACATTACATGCAATGTTAAGGGATTCGTAGGACAGATTTTTACAGCTTTCCATTTGGTCTCCATTTATGAGCAGAGACAGAGATCTGACAGAAAAAGGCCAGAAGGAGAAGCAGAGAAGCACCAGGAGATCTGGTGTCACAGGCACTAAACAGCACAGTGAGTTTATGATTGCTGATGCGTTAAGGGTTTCTGGGCTCCCTGGTAAACAGAGGCATGGACACACTGGAACAAGCCCAGCAAAAGGCAATAAAGGTGATTCAGGGACTGGAGCATCTGACATATGAGGAGAGGCTTAGAGGAAGGATTGATCAGCCTGGAGAAGCCTCCTGCGGGACAATGCGTTCAAATAGCTGACGAGGTGCAGATGAGAAGATGGATGAGTGGTATCCAGTAACAGGACAAGAGGCAACAGGCACAAAGCCCAACACAAAAAATTCCATTGAAAAGTATGAAAAAACATTTTTACAGTGAGGGCAGTCAGACATTGGGCCAGGCTGCCCAGGAACATTGTGTAGGTTCTTAAATCCCAACTGGACGTGGCCTTCAGAGATCCCTCCCAGCTCTCGGCACTTTTGCGATTCTGCTGTACAGGTGGGGTCCAAGGAGCAATAAACAGCCACGTCATCTTGATTTACACTATCTGAAAGGCTGGATCTAGAGCAAGATACTGAAGATAAACATGATTTTTGTTACATTCTAGATTCTGTAGATCAATTTGGTGGCACACAAAATGTTAATAATATAACATTTCTCACTGTCAAACACAGCAGCACCACGGTAGAGAATTAATTTTTTCTGAATATGCTGTGGGTGTTTGTATGCTAATGACAATATCCTACACCAGGGTATAATTGTCATTATTAATACCAATATAAATGAAATGTTAATTCTTGGTAATAGATTAAACTGTGAAATGCTTTAAGAGCAGAATTGTTACAGTAAAAGAAACTGGGTTGTTTCTTTGTAATTTGATGGCCCACAGAAGTGCAGAAACATATCTTATGGCTTTACAAATCTGTGATAATTTCCTTCAACTTTTACTTTTATTGGCTTGTCATTAAATTCACATTGAGTCCTGAAAACAAAAATGTTTAAAACAGATGTGGCTGTTAAAGTTACAATATGAATTTTACAACCCTAAATTTTATGACACTGAAAGAAATTTCAGCCATCAAAGTCAGAGTCAAGAATGGAAGTAGAAGGCAGCTCTAAGAATGACAGATTTCCATAATTATCAGAAACTTAAACTAATGCATACATTGTGTACTAATTGTTTAAGTCAGTGCTCAGAAAGAAAATAATCCAAAACCTCGTGAATTGTCAGGACAGAATAACAAACAAAAAGAAAAAGAATGACAGATAAAGCTTTAATGTCCTAGTTCCACTCTGTCCTTTATCAGTTTCTTCCATGGATTTAATTCACAGGTCCTAAATGTTCACTACACAGTGATCCACACAGCGTCTTTCAATCACTCCTAAGGCAAAGATCCATTCTAACAAAAATCAAAATTTTCATGCTGTTTTGGAGAGGAAATTCTACTTCTATTTAATCTGACTATAAAAAATTTGATATCCGATTTCACCAGAAGTTCCACTATGGGTAGACAGACAGACAGAAACGTAGACACGGTCTCTTTATGTCTTAAAATAATGCATAACAAGTGCAGGAATGACCTCTTGCAGTGTATTATCCCACACAATATGTTTTCTGATCTTTCATGTGAATGACTCCATGCTAATTCCTCATTTCCTGGATTTGAGTATGCGTGCCACAACCCTTCCCCAGTTTGTGCACATTTCCTTCACTCCCTTTCAGCAAGAAACAACTCCTGTTGAAATTCTTCTCGGATCAGGTACAGCAGGATTACATCATGATTATCCCAAGTGTGAAAGGTAAAAAACTGACGTCAGCCCTGCTACTTGTTTTTTCTTTCTCTCAATTTTTATTGCCTTTCCAGTTCAACACATCTCCAAAGCTTTGATCCTCTTAGCACCTGTATTTCGGTCTTTTCCAAGGCAATTCACATCAATGGTCATTTGCTAAAATTAAAGTCTACATATTTCAGATATGGACTGGCTGACTCTCTTTACAATAAAACATCCAAAAATTGATTTAAAGCTTTTCTCCTTTTTGTTGTTTATTTAGCTCTACACACCTGAGCTTTGTAATTGATTCAAACAGTTTTAGTGAGGGTTTAAATCTTACATTCAGGGAAAGTGGAAATAAATCTTATGTTCACGGAAAGTAGAAATTCAAGACCAAAATAATCATTAGTGTGACTGCATCATCGCCCTGTGTGCTGCGAGCCACTGCCTGCAAGAGTGCACTGTGAAGCTGTCCTGTTGGGTTTCAATGGGTGAGTTTTTAAATAGAGTGATATCACCTAATTAACCCATGCAATCAAGTTGCTACAAAGATTTTTTTTGTCCAGCACCCATTTTTAATTGGCTCAGTGCTGTTCTTTAATTTGGTCTCTCCCAGAAGATCATCTGAGCAGTGCTCCTGTCACCAGGGGCATCCCTGCACCACACTGCTCCCTCTTCCTTCTTTCCTCTGACTCTCCTGCAAGTGAGCTCCTGCTGAATTTTTCCTGTTCCCCAAGTCCTTGTTCTTTTTTATATTTTGCTAAGGACTGAGCAGAGACTTTCAGGTCTTGGGCTGGTCATTGATTTACTGCTTTTCCTCCCATGCACTTCACAATCTAAATTCCGTAACTTCCTCACGCTTGTTATTCCCACAATATCAAGCACATCCTAGAAAACGCAGCTCTGTCAGCCAGCCACGTTATGACGTATGCTTTTGGCTTCAGCAGAGAAAAACTTTTCCTCTTCTCATCCAGTCGTCCTGAGCTCCAGCTCTTCTTCACCAGCGGCCACATTACCTCACGATTTCGGCAGCCCTGCCTCTGATCTCCCCCTTCCCTCGTGACTGATCTCAACGCTGGCCAGGTAACTTTCCGTATTAGCAGCTAATCTCTCTGCTCCCATATGGTGGGGGTCAGTCATCATTTCCATGACTTATTTGTTTCAATATCCGTAAAAAGTGAGGAAGTCCTTGGCATCAAGTAGCTTTAAATGATGTCAGGGGTCAACCGCGTCTTTGTTCCAGCATCGTAAATGTTCCCCCATGCCTGTACTCACCTCCAAACGCTGCCCTGTAGAGAGCATGGAAGTAACACAGGTGTCCTTCCTTCTCACTTAATTTACTGCAGACATTATTATATCCGTAGCAGTTCAGTTAAAAATAATATGGGCCCTTTTCTGTCGGCCAAGTTGTAGGTGCCTGAGAAACATCTGCGTTAGGAGGGCAAGTCTGGGGCTTGTAGGGAAATCTGATAAAATACTGCCTGCCTTTCCAGTAACAACACATTGTCAGCAAGTCCCGCATCTCTCAAAATCTGTATCATCCATGCAAGGTCACAAAGGAAAAGAGGGGAAAATAGATATATAAAATCACCTTTAAAAAGAAAACAAAACAGTGATCTGAGCAAGCAGAAAGCAGAAGCTCCATTGCTTAAGGGAGCTCCGTTTGACAGCTATCGGTCCATTTTGCTCAGGTCTGTTAAACTTCATCCGTTTTTAAATTTTCTTGTAATTCCTCCCCCATTGCTGAGTAAGCTCTACAAGTAATGACGCTTTTACAAGTAAATCATATATATCTGCCAGCATCTTGGCTCTTCTGTCATCCAGACATGTTCAGAGTAGGATTGAATATCCCTTTGATGAATGCTAATGCTTGATTAGCGTACTAATGCTCTCATGAATGGGAGTAAGCTATCACATAGGAGAAAGCGTTACATGAAACATTTAGAGACTGGCAGGAGAAGATGATCTAACAGGCCCCTTAACATTTTAATTGTATAATTCATTGTAGGTAATTTATGTGCAACATGCATGCTATAGTATAGTGTTAACTTTATCTGAAAAGTCAGAAATCTCTGCTATTGAGACTCATGCCCATATATAAAGTCACATATATACTGAGATTCTTAAATAGACACCAAACATTTACAAGTCTGGCTATGTAGATTCAGAAAAGGTGATTCCTTGATGAAAGTATCACCAACAGTTTCCATTCACAAACACTTCGGGCAGGATATAATAGTGATGCTGCTTCAAACAAGGCAGCCCCCCAATTTCACAGCCGTGCTGTATACCTGGCTGCCACCCAAACAGCAACACATCCAGTCAGAGCAGCACAAAGAGATTTTACCCGGAAAGCGAGATCAGCTCCTCCCTAGGACTGCAGAAAGCACAGTACGAGCTGTTTGTCAGCACTGAGGTGCTTGTTTTCACCAGCAACAGAAATAGATGGGGCATTATCCATAAGTAATATCGGTTGGGGGACCTCTGAGACAGCATTGGGTTTCCTTCTGTGTTTAAGTAAAAAGTAATACACAAAAGAACGATGGAGATAAATTCCACCTGCTGTTTCAAGAGCTAATTAAGGTGTTGATCACACACATTTCACTGAGAATTTCTTGCCTCCTCCCTTCTTATTAGCAAGGACTTGACATTTGGTGTTGTGGGAATCAGCATGGTGTCGGGATCTTTTGCTGTCCCTAGTGTGACTACACCTTTGCCTGGGTCTGACTAATTCGGGCAGTTCAGAAATGCTGGTCTGCAAATACTCATCGGAGTCTCGTGGAAGCACTTTTCTCTACTTAGTAATATGATTGACTATTGCAGCATTGATGCAAAGGTGAAGTAATTGCTTTTGAGAAGCATTCAGATATGATGGTGATACCACCACGGAAATGTACACAAGTAAATTAACTTTCATATTCTGGCAGCATTTGAATAATGTGCAGTACAAAACATCTGGGACGATGTATTAAAAGGAGATGTAAAAGCCTTCAACAGCCACTGTGCATCCAGTGGATGAAGCAGTACAGGATAATGCAATTATAATTTAACTGAATCAAGTATAAGAAAAAAAAAAAAAAGGCTGCATGAAACTTACAACATTAATTCCTGGCTATCCTAGGTTTTGGGTGCTTGAATTAACAATTTCAACGTATTTAGTGAAATGTGTTATAAACAAGTTTTGTGCGTACCTCAGTGATTTTTCACTGGAAGTGCACATAGGTACTGCTAGACAGTACAACGTGTGCAGGACACTTTAGAACTGGGTCTGGCACATGAGAGAAAGCACAGATCATGAGTAATACAAAGACAAACAGGCATCCCTTTCTTGTACCAGCTATGGCATTGAAGAATACCTTGGCCCTCAGATTTGCTTCAAAGTTCCTGTTGAACGGCTTTCCAGCTTTTCACAACTTCCCTGATAAATGCACTCATAAAAAACGCTGGTAGGAAAACTTGGTATTTCATGAAACTAATCTGGTTTCACATTCTGTCATATCCTCCAAACCAAGTACCTCCCTGTTGAAAGATTTGTGTACTTGTTACCCATTCTTGTGTTGCTCTGAAAACTGAGCAAAGACAGGAGCAGATGGTTTAGACACACAAATGAGTTGATTACACCAGTTTAAGCTAAGCTTAACCTCTGGATTTGGGTCTCGTTGTACTCTGCAGCTGAGTGATAACCAGAGTAGGCAGTCAACATAAAAACCAAGAAACATTTTTGCAAAGTCCTGGGAGTTGTAAATGGAATCTTCCCAGATCCTCCCCAACATGGAGTTAACATCCCCAAAGCACAAACAGTCAAAACTCTGTTTGTACAAAGACTGTCAAACTGTACTTTGGGATGTGACCTCCTGAGCTGCTGAAATGGCTCTGCCTTTGCTATCTATGGGCATGCAAAAATAAAGTCGCGACTGCAGAAATTTCATCCTCATTCTTCCTGCTCCACACTTCCATGCAGTGCCCACCTGTACAACCCTTTCCTCCGTGCACACGTGGCAGCACTGCCAAACAATGTTCTTGTAATTCATCCCTGGCCCTGCTAGAAAAAGCACCTCCCTGGTGCATTGTCCCTTCTCTTGCTATCCCGTGGCAGAGCTGGGGACAAACACGTCACGTGTGCTTTCACATATGGAGCAGCTCACCCTGGGCCAAGACTGGACCAGTTTGATGGGGAAGAGGGATTTTTAAATTAATTTGCGCTTACTGTGGGATGTGCAAATGAAAACACATCAGTGCTGTGATGGAGGCAAAAGTATAGTTTGTCTTTGAAGAGCACCCTTGTAAAAAGACCATAATGGAGAATTTACTCCTTCTGACTTTGATTTCCATATAAAAATATATGTATATCACAAGTAAATATTGGTTAATAAGAGACAAATTACCAAGATCAAAGTCTGTTTTATGTGTGTGAGTTCTTTCAGCCCTATACTTTTTCATTTTGCGTTATTCTGTAGGTCAAATTAAAATCTCAATAATATTCATGGTACTCCACTGCCTTAATGAGTTTAGAAGAGTGAACTTGGATTTGTACAGTCGAATCCTCAGTTTGCTGTTTCTCCATTGTTTTGATTCTTTCAGACAAACAGAAGTAAAAATCAGTAAAATCTTATTTTTGGCACTAGAGACAGTGGATCTGACTGAATACACAAAAACAGCAGATCAACTGAAGCAGTTCCATTATTACATGGTCATTCTGAATGTTAAACTTCATTTTAAGCCAAAGAACACGCTAAAGAAAATAAAGATTGAATATATTGTTCCCACATTTGCAAACCAATAACACAGGAATATTTTGGGGCATCCTAAAATATTCACCATTTTTGGCTATAACATTATCTCAGTCACCATCTCCAATGCCAAGTTTATTTTTAAAGAGCAGTCCAGTTCCTGCTCCGTCAGGTTTATGCAGACAGCTGTTTTGTTTTGCTCTTCCAATGCTATGAAAAATCTGACATTCAGTATTTAATTCTAGCACCTAACTGGCTCTCTTGAGACAACAGAGGAGCCTCCAATAAATATGAACCCATCAAGATCCCCAAGTAGGATAAAAAACCCCAAAGCGAAGGCTAAAGCAAAACAGCAGGTCAGGAAGCTCAAAGGCTTGTAGTGTTGATTTTATTGGCACAAAAAGCACTGGGTTAGTCCAGTCCATACTCTGATTTAAATGGAATTATCCTGAGGTAAAAATAAAGGAATGCAGTGGTGAATCAGTCTCATTGTCTAGGTTTAGTACAAAGCTGAGATGAAGGCACTGGTCCGTGCGTGATGCAAGGTGTAAATGAACAACACGCGCAAGCAAGGATTGATCTATTTCTCACGGCGCCCGCTAAACTGTAACTCAGGTATTTGTCTGTACAGCTCCTTAGGCCACGCAAGACTCATCTGTTCTGTTATAAAAAGATTTGGCTGCTACATCAAGATCTTAAAAAACAATGGGAGCCAAATGGTACAATAAGACTCCACCATTTCTTTGTCAAAATTTGGAAGACACCACTTTTAACTGGGGAATGTTTAAGGCTGCAAGCTTGTATTTGTCAGTGTGTCCTTGGGAGCAATTTGCTGTCCTTGTTTCTCATCCTTTTACGTGGCTGCCCATCAAATGCATTTGATTTTTTCATCCCTTGTGAATTTTTTAGGACTGCACCTCCTCCTGCTCCTTCCCTCTTTGTTATCCAAAGCAATAGCTGTTCCCTGCTCTGAATAACCTGCAGAAAGCAGGGGTCTGGCTGCTCAGTCATCCACACTGCAAAGTTTCGGGCAGGGAGAGGCTGGGTAAGAGTGGAAGATCAGTAACTCATCAGACCCTCAACATGGCTTTCAACAAATACTGTTCTACTGTTTTATATCCTCCAGGAAAACCGGCAGCAGGCGACTGAGCCTGACTTCAGGCTTCTTTTAAACCCCACCCTGTGTGCATCAGGTATCAGCACGAGTAAGGGGCTCATCAGACCTCCTGGGTGTACTGAATCAGGATGGCTGCATACCCACAGTAACAAGGCTTGTCAATTAGACTCACATTTTTGTGAAATGCCATGCACATTGAACATTTTCAAGAGGGGCCCATCAGACCGACAGAGATAACCAGGGAAGCACCCACAGGAATATATAGAGCTTTTGCCCAAGGGTTCCAGCATTGGAAGTTAGTCCAGCATTTGTTGTTACTCAATAATGAGATATGGGCTCATGTGAAATAGGTGAATTATATTGAAAATCAGTTATGAGGACAATCTAAACTCTTAAAAGCTAAAAGAGCACATGATGATTGTTTAAGCATCAACTGACTTTTTCTTAAACCAGTGAAGGAACCTCCCTGTGATGCTGGAGCTGCAGGATTAGCAGTGCTGTCAGATTCGCAGGAACTACACTATGACCTGGGTATACACGAGACTCCCAGAGAGGCGAGCAACACTTCTTGAAGCAGCTTCCTGCCTTTACAGGATACCTCTTCTGGAGATTTTCATATCTCGCTATAATCTGGATGAATTTTAAACAGAAACCTAACTGAAAAAGGGCTTCTCACTGTGTTTCACAATACCTGGCACTGGCTGCTCCAACAGTAAGCACAAACGCCCTAAGAAAAACACCAGTTCAGCCATAACTTCCTGTCTTTCTCTTTCTGTTTTTCGGGGTTATGCATACCATTACCTAGAGTTTAGCAGTGTTGTGAAAGACACTAACCAAGTGTAATGACTCAGGGAATTCAGCTCACTTTAGAGGTTCCAGAAATTTTTCTCTCCCAAGAAGTTTTTCCAGCTATTTTATAGGCACCAGAAGGAAAAAGTTTACCCAGGCAGCAGCGATGTTTGCTATCTTTGGATTTGCACTGTCAAATACAGAAGGCATCTGCTGGGCAACTCTTGAAGTATGCATGCCACAAGATTTAATCAAGGAAACTCAAGTTCACGTCCTATTTTGCAAGAGGTATATTCCCCAAAAAGGGCTGGGCACACCTCCAGAGAAAACTCATGGCTGCTATGGAGCAAAACTGAGAGGGCAGATGATTTAAGTATCCCCATTTCTGCTCCTGCACTGCCTGGTGGACTCTGGCCTTACAAGCTGGAACCACAGTTTGTGCTTGGGCTTTTGCAGACTGTGTGGCACTGCAGTGGGGCACTGGTGCTGCTTTCAGCGTCGCGTGCCTGGCAAGCAGCCCATGCAAAGCCCCTTTGTGGATCTTCTAAATACTCAAGAAGGTCCCTCATAGTTGTTAAAAGTTGTGATAGGTGTTCTTAAGTTTTTTGTTCTTTTGTGAGACAGATAGCTTTGATTTGGAAATGCCTGTTTAACGAGGAGATAGACTGATGTAGGAAGCCCATTCAGTTCCATAAACAGCACTAGGATTATACCAGCCCAAATAGTAAAAACTATGAGCAATCAACATGGAGAAGAGACAGATTCTCTTGTCTTTGCTCACCTAAACTAGCACTTCTGTAAAAATAATTCCACGGAAGCTGACAGCTATTGAACAAGGAAAAGATCAGCATTAAAATAATATTCAAGCAGCATTAGAATCCTTCTTTTCATAATAATAAAAGAGAATGTCAAGGGTGATGATGATCAACACCAATAAGGAGCAAAGTACGCTTCTTTTTAAAAGGAAAACATCTGCTCTGTTTTGGTTTTTTTCCTGAACACTGTGAAAATTTTTGCCTCAGGAGGTAGAAACGGTTTCACTCCTCTAAGTAATGCCTTCATTTTTCTTCTGACTCCTTGAATCATTTAATTGGGCTCCTTCAAAGCCAGTATGTAGGTAAACTGCATGCACAGTTAGCCAGCTGGGTCCCGTGCCAAGAGTGTGTCATTTAGTATCTGTGAGTGCCAGCAGGGTCAGGCATGACACATGGTGCAGTTCTGAAAAGCAAACAACCTTAAGGTCTTGTCCATAAAACATGGAACACGCTCAGGGCTGTATCAGGCTCTTTCAGCAGCTTCTCATGCATGACCAGAGGTGTGGATTTTATGTACAACTCATAAAGAAAACTCTCCAATTTGCATGCCACAAGCACTAGCAGGTGATGGCTCAGGGTAGCAGAGGAGGTGAAAAAACTTTGGCAAAGACATTAAACTGCGTCTGCATTTAAAGAATACCCTTTTCCATTTAGTGCAGGCATCAGTTGCCATGTGATGGCTTAAGGAGCTAAGCAGCAAGTTTGAAACATGGTTGAGAATCATTGTTCATACCCCAGCAAGACAAGCTCAGCCTCTTTGGGAGGTGAACTTTGAGGAATCTAACTGTAAGTGCATTTTAACTTGCGTGAAATGCTCTGTCAGGGTCCGCTCTTCTCTTGCAGTGCAAACGTGGTGCTTTGCACAGCCACCTGAGAGTTAATGGTGTACTGGCTGTGCAGCCAGTGACACAGAATCCTGGGTGGATTTTGCAGAAGGGTGTGTGTAAACGAACTCCAGGCACCTCTGCAACCTCTTGTAAAGCACTTGTAGTACAAAAGCTGCATTAACGCAGTGACAATAGGGGCTGTAGAAATGAAACACGCTCAGATTTACCCAGAACTGATGAGCAAAAGATTGTTTCCTTACTGCAACAGAGTAATGTAATCATTGTTACACCATCATTTCCATCAAGTCACTCTCACCTGAAGTATCTGCCTGGTCTTTGATTCATTTCCTTCCAAAATCCAGATAAGACCCATATGTTTGATAAAGCGTTACCTGCTCACACACAGAGAGCAGCTGTCAGACATCATCTGCTTCAAGAGGCTCCTGTTTCATCAGTTACCTTTGCTCTTCCCCTGGGTCAGCTGTGACTCCGCCATCAGAGATTCATCTGTTCATTTGAGGGCACATTGCCGGGTCCGTTGTTGTTAAATAAATGATGAAGAGGACTTTCACACTGCATGTGGGAAAAAGAACATGGAAACACTCATAAAACCAGTGATTAAGATACATAGTGACGTTCACACCATGACTGTGACAGATCCAAAGCCAAGACCCAGACGTGCATCCCGGAAGTTCCATACGGGTCAAGCATTCCCATGGTACCTCCTCACTGCCTCACAGCCAGCTCTGTAAAACAACACCACCAAACATCTATGAATTTTAAAAAAAACACAGGCAAACATGGGCAGGGAATATTTGAAGGATGTCAGTACCCACATGACCTCTTACCGCCAGCATTTCTTTATTATGGACATTTTATAGGCCACTGCTTTTATTTGTTGAGGCATGGGCAAACTTCCAGGTTCAAAATGTAAAGAGCTGCCAGATCTGCAAAATCACAACCTGCTACTTCTTCATATTTCTTAATATTTTAATCTTTCAGAGTCTCACTTCTAAGCTTTTCTCCACAAGTAGGAAAACTAGTAGCTTGCCCTGTGTGCTTGCCTATGTAAGGTATGTGGAAATGCTGACAAATTCATCAATTCCAGAAGCTGGAGATTTAAGAAAAACTCTCAGTACTGTGAGACTCTTAACAGTCATAAGACTTTGATCTTTTGAATGATGGAGTTCCCACCACTTCCACTGGAGACTACTCTGTAACAGGTCCCTGTATACTCATGTTGCTGTTACTAAGCAGTTTTGTATTTTCAATACAAAACCACTCCTTTCATATCATTCTTGACATCCCATACAGAGGAGAGCCAAAATATGGAGGTTTCTCAATTTTTCTTAACCCTTAGGTATAATGAGATTAATACATTTATGTAGTCCGCTTCAGGTTATCACACGATTGTCCTCAGGAAATGAAAGGGGCCAGAGTTTTACACATTTTTAAGCATATATCAATAATAATTTTCTAAAAAACACCCTCTCCAGTCTTCTTATTTAACAAAGAAGATATTGTTTGGAAGATAGAAAATAAAGTAGTTTTCTAGTATGACCTCATTAAAATTGGATTTAAGTTCCAACCTAAAAGAATTTTAGAACAACATTAGTCTCTTGCCCTTAAATCTCCATCTATTGAAGCAGGTCTATTTATTAATTTCCCTGCCAGAAAGCATATTTTGACTGGTCTGCAAGCTAAGCAGACAGTCTCTCCCCAGAAGCTCATACATGAGGGCCATTTCCTTATTCATTTCTTCTCAGCAAAGAGGGTGTTTCCAACCATATCGTTTTTAATCAAAGCACTCTTGACTCAGACACAATTGTTCGCATTGACAGAGAGATGGGGATTTGATCCCAAACCAAGAAAACAAAAAAGCAGAAAGGGCAGCGCCTCTCTTATCTGCAATGAATGAATAAGATTAGCCATAACCTGTTTTCTTCTCACCATACAACAAATCCAGTGTGTGCTCCCAGCACAGCCATGGATTCTCATCTTGTAATTTTTAATACGAGACATATACAGCCTGAGGGAACAAATTGCTCTTCTGTATTCAAAATGCTCCAGTGCCTTCAGAGGATGGCGCTTGAGAAACACAGTTACTTTGCTTGGCAGGAAAAGCTTTTGAAAACAAAGGAGAGGACTCTGCAGTGAAACTCCAGTTCATCCCAAAAGCAACAAAAGAAAGCAGTTTGGGAAGTTGAACATGCTTTGGTGTAAAATTGTTTAAGACATAAGTTTACTTTCTAAGTGGCAGCGTACATCCAATTGTTTTTCTGTGCAACCTCAGAGTACGACTGTCTTAAAAAACCCCCAGCACTCTGAAATCAGCACTTCGGCTCTGTATCCTGCACATGAATTTTACTGCTGGGAACCTGGAGCTGAGCAGATAGGACAGGGGAGCCCTTCTCTCCCCTCTCCCCTTCCCCTCTGCTGTTGAAATCTCAGCTGCTCAGGACAGGCACTCTTTTCTCATGTGAAAGTGCGGGAAAATGGGATCTCAAATGTTACTGAAATAAAAATTCCAATGAGGGCTGAAAAAAGTGTGGATCTTTATAAATAAGATAGAGTGGGCTTGCTGTCAGACACCCTCCTGCAGCTGTGCCAGCCGCATGTGCACTAAATCATAACAGTGTCGTCCTCCACCCTCTATAGACTGACATTGATTTAAGAATCATGAGATTTTAAAAGTTACAAAGTCTGAGAGATCTTATTTGTTTCTTTCCGCATGAGTGAGTGGGCTTTGAGACTATGAAAGCAATAAAAACTGGAAACTTGATGAATCAGCAAATAAAACCAACCAAAAAGCAAAGAAGAAAGAAAAATAGAGATTTTTGTGTAATTGCGTATCTTTAGAAACAAGTGAATTTATTTTTATTGAGCTAGGAAATAGGGGTCTTTTTATATTGAAGATTTGACACATCACATCAAGTGTTCCATTTGAATTTCCTTTTCCCTATGCTTTGCTATGTGGAGATATCTATACCACTGCAAATGCCAAATACAGAACACGCCTCTAGTTCTCTGTGGTAGTTCACACTAACCAAGCTACTTTGCATAAGTACTCTCCATAAGAACCTTTTTCAAGAAAAATCCAAATATAAAAACTGCCTTTGATTTTGTTTTCCAGAAATGTTTTCAAATACGACATAATTCCATTTCCATTTTAAATGATTCAAATGAAGATCTCAAAATATCGCTGCTTTATACTACACCCATTCAGAACTGTTCAGTCTGTCCTGAAAATCCGAATTCACATACAGATAAATTCTATTGAGTAGTTTCCTAACTGACAGTTGTCATAACACAAAGAAAAAACCACGTACCAAAGTTTACGTATACAGTGCCTATTAACACAGTCTCAAAAACACTTGCAAAAATAGTACATACGCTCCCTGCCGTAAATTTGATTTTGTCTGGTATGTAACTAAATTCCCTTGATACTCTAGTTTTATGACAGTGTGATGTAGTGGTAAATCAGGGCCATACTGATGATCTAAATCAGAATAACCAGCATGTTTTCCATTTCAGAAGCAAAAGAAAAAAAAAAGTTTGGGAGAGAAAGTTTGCCAGTTTCAGCACTTCCTGCCGCCAAGAACATTTACTGAAAATCAATGGTCTGTCCAAAACCTAATGTGAGCAGGAGTCGTAGTGCAGCTGTTCAGCATCTATACAGCTTCCTAGGCAGAGTTTCTAAGCCCTTTCAGTCCTTTAGAATAATAAAAATGATTAATGGTCTTGAACACTCTGAACCAAGTGTTTTGAAGTGTAACTTGCTACTTGTAATGCACTCAATATTTCTGATCCATGTTGTACTGGCATACAAGGCCTCTGGAAGCTGATGTTAAAACGGACAACACTTGAAATGAATGAAGAGAGACTCCTGAAATCTGACGGCAAAATCATTTTCTCCCCAAACCAAGACATTATTTTCCATCAGTTCATAAAGGTAAAAAAGAAGTGGCTGTGAAGAGATATAAATATGTATCATTTTTTATAAACACATATTCTAAAAAAGCAATGCAGATACCACACAATATTTTATCAGCAAAACAATCCATCTCATTCAGTGCACAAGTTTGCTATAAAGGCACCTTAGCTTGCTTTGGAGAAACATAAAATTGTTGGGTGTTCTTGGAAAATGAGCTTCAGAAAGAGGCTCAAAAGCTTCATGGAACAACTTCTTCCACCCGAGCCTTCCATATTGCTGCCGCTTTCAGGTGCAGGCTCCATCGCAAGCACAACCCTTAGAGCCAGTTTGACCTATGTCAAGAGTTGGTAGGTTCACCTAAATAAAACCCAACAAGGCACAGTAGAACGCTGGTGACCAGGAGATACCAGACACTGCTGTGCACAATCACATGGGTCACCATGGGGCACTTTGGTTTGCACCATGCCCACCTCCAGCTGCCACACACCTGATCCCTGGGTCTGCTCACACTGAGGCTGCAGTTGCACAACCAACTCCAGAAAAACTGCACTCAAGCCAAAGCTGTCAGTTGGCTCCCTGTTTACCCCGACTTGTTTGTTCATGCCCTGTATCAAACTCAAGCAAACAAACTGATGAATTTGGACCTCACCTATTTCCAGATATGGTCAGGAACCTGAATGAACCAAGATGCCCTCATTGTCCCAACGAGCCTCAGCTGGGATCCCCACCAACAGCCCCTGCCCACAGCCCAGGAGCTCTCTTCGAGCTCAGCTGCAGAATAGCTAACCCCTGCCTGGGCTGTAGGTGTTTGTGTCTCCAGCCCCGACTCCTGTGTGGACCTTGGCCATGTGCTGTAGGTGGCTCAACTCTGATCTTCTCTTCAGCCCTTCCTGCTTTTGTACCTGACCGGGCTCCCTACATGGACCCAGGCTCCTTGCGTCTGAGGCTCTCAGTCGGCCCCATTGCCAGCATCCATCACTGCCTGCACTGGAGTCACCTTCCCTTAGGAAGCTTTTGGCATTTTCTGCTGCATGAAATCCAAACTTTAAGTGAAAAGTTGTTGGGAGTGGAAAAACAACAACAAATTACAATGAAGTCGGAGAAGGCTTGACCACTACATTGGATCTCCACCGCTGCTTCAACATCCCTGCTCCTGTACTCCCCATCCGCTTGTTGGGTGTAACAGAAGCTCAGAAAAGCATTATAAAAACCACTTAGTTAACGTTTATGGAGAGGTAATGTGCAAAGTTCTCTTGCGAAACTTTTTGCTCCAAACCTACAGGCCTTAAATACAATATTATTTTGAGGACCGCATATTGTATTCATTAGATATTTCAAATGGTATAAACAAGGCAGTAGAAGTACTCAAATTGCTGCAAGCCAGATGGAGATCTTATCATACTACCTCCCACAACTTAGAGTAACTTATTTTTCAGAGCCCCGAGTTATTTTGCTTATAGCGTAGCAGATGAGTGAATCTCCTGGGTCTGTGCTGAACTGTGCCATGTAGAGCAGACGTTTGCCTGTCCTTTCTCTCTGCTGAGGTTGGACACAAAGTGCAGCCTCCTGCCTGAGCACTTGCTGCCATAGTGTATGGTAGTAGAAGGTGTGTGTAGGCTTAACAAAAGCAAAGTAAAAATTAGATCATGAGAAGTCACATTTTTGGAGCATAAGGGAACATTTTAGTCTAATTATCTCCTTGAGCAGAGAAAGAAAAGGAAACATTTTAGCAGAGTCAGATTTTTTTAAAAGAATTATCCTAGGTAAATTGATCTGCAGAGAATTGCTCCCAAAACCATAAATCATATTGATTTACTTGCTTTACACTTCTAAAGGGTGACCAATGAGTTATCGAAAGGGTGCACAGAGCCCTTAGTCTCACAGATTGAGGATGTGCCTTATTCCTGCCTGTAATATGGATTAGCAAAATTAAATGATCTCTCTGTTGTAACAAATAGAAAGGGAATTATTATGTTTCTTCTTAACAAAAAATGAGATTAGACTATGATTTCCTAGCACTACCTGACTAGATGTGAGTTTCTTAAAAATATTTGCATGGCAGTCAGAGAGAAAACATTTATTCTGTTAACTTGAAGTGGATCTTTACAGCTTGTAATCACATGCATTTATTAAACACAGTAGAAGTTTCACTCGGGAAGCATATCTCCTTCGGTACTTGCCAGTTCTTCAGCATAAAACATTCTGCCCTTTCACTAGTTTGTAAAAGAAATTTACAAGTCCAGTGAACAGTAATGATGGGAAAATAGCAAAATCCTCTCATGCATCTATTGTATTCTCAGGGTTTTTTTCAAAATACGTAACAGCTGTGTTTTGGAGCAACTTTTAAAATATTATGCTAAATTTTCTAATTAAAGTTTTGAGGCAGCCAGATTGACACATCCAAATAGAACAATTAGTTTGGCAGAATTGACTCACGGTCATTCTACCTGACAGCATTCCCTTTTGTGGGAATGTAACTCTTACTGTGAAAATGTTGTACTGAGCAAACCTTAGTTCCGCTCGTAGATCACTTTGATGAAAGGTTTGAAAACCTGTTTCTACGGTGTAGTTAAACTACATTGAAAGCACAAATGAATTTGTCCCTAGTTTTGCATCAATTATAATGTGACTTAAAGAAAAAATCACTGAAGATAGAGTACATTTTGGAAAGCTAGTTGAGATTTCTTTAATAAAAGTAGATAGAATGTAGCTAAACATTCTCCAAGTTTAAAATAACACAGTGAAGCATTTAGTTTTTCTTATCAATTTGAACGTACATAATAATGAGGCTCTCTTCCCATGGAGACAGGCATATTTTAAAAAGTTTCAGAGTGTTTGCATTCAGATTCCTAAAATCAAACTCCTCCTTGCAGTCAAAATCTGATGTAAAGTTGGAAGGATGGCTTTTGATTTGTGTATGAAGTACCCAAATATTTGTCAATTCTAAAAGATAAATTAAATGGATCACTTCTGGAAGACCACTCATCCACCCTGTACCAGCGGTGCTGCTGAGCTGCTGACGCAGTCGTAGCATCAAAAGGTAACCAGTGCCTAATTTGGAGCCCACCTAAAATTCAGCGGGTTTTTTGGCTTATTATATCATCTACCTGGAGGCAGATGTGACATCATACGGGTCAGAAGCAACTTCAGTGATGTCCCTGAATTACATTTTGCCTCATGCGTGCTGCTCTAGTCATAAAGAAACAGAGCCAAATGTTGTAACTTATGAGTAGATCTGCCAGTCTACGGAATTCATAAGTCTTCCCTGAGGAGAAAGATGATACCTACAAAACTCTTCACCTGAAGTGTACAGAAAGGAGGAAAAAAAAAGCCAACAACCTAGGAAAAAACTGCACAAACACTTCGTGTTTTCCTTCAAAGCCACACGAGCGGACCACGTGTCTTCCTCTCAGACCATCCAAAAGGAATGTTTCTTTAGTAAAAATTAACACGTTTTCTTATTCTGAATTACGATGCACATATCAATTGGAATTGAAAAGTGGCCACTTTCCAACTATGCTCTGGTGTAAAAAACTCACAATCATGCACCTCCTCTCCAAAAGGATCAGTGTCCAAATTCTTCCTAGTGATTTTTTTATTACTAGTAATTGAAATAACATATAAAACCCTAACTCTAAAATACTGCTCTAGCTCTGCCTCAGGTCAGGTTTTCTAATCTCTCCTGCAGACCATCATTCCTTCCACCAGCAGAGCCACGGCTATTTCCTATACCCACAACAGGGTTCATAACTGCATGTGCCAAAGTGAGTCAGCAGGAAGCGTACACTTGTATATAATGCATCATCCCAAGCTAAGAAAGCAATGCAACGCAAGAATTTTGCTCTCACATTTTGTTATTAAAAGAACTCTTAAAAAGACTCATGGAGAAAAAAGATCAAAATGGTCACAAAACTTATTTTCCATTTTTCTACATTTCCACACAAAGTAATTGTTAGGCATTCATGCTCACGGGTGAAACTGAGTTTACTCCTATCATTAGAGATGGCTGTCTGCAGTAAAGAGTGGCAGCATCCCACCCTGCAACAAAGCATATTTTTTTTCTCTATGGATATTATTTGTGAAATTTCATTGTCTTCATAGTAAAAACATTTCTCTGCTAAAGCACGAGGAAACAGGAAAGATGGAGTAGAGGGATCTTTTGTTTCTACAGGAGAAATTCCAAGCAAAATAGTAGGAGGGTTTTAAAAAAAAAAATAAAAAGGTAAAAAAATCTGGTTTTTTTCATTTCAAGCCAGTAGTGGAAATTGATTAATGAAGCCCGTCTGTAGCTGGTACAAAGGGCCAAATCTTCAGTTAATATAAAATAGCAAGCTTCTACTTTTAAAAACCAGAAAGAGGAAGGGGATATAAAACTAAAAAACAAACAGGCATATTTGATCATTTAGTGGCGAAAAGACCAGGCACTCCTCAGTTGCAGGGTTTTATTTTTGTGCATTGTGTCAACAATTGGAAACCATATGTTTTAAGACCAGCTTCAATAGTATCAGTAGCTACAGTCCTCCTCTCAGATTACTTTTTACTGCCTGCCTAATTTTGAGCTTTAATAGCTAACATGCACTTTGTTTATCAGTTACGAATGTTCTGAATTTTGATGGAGCAAGCTAAACAACACATATTGGTGTATCATCAGTATGGAAGACCCAACGAACAATTCATTTCATATTGTGGCCTGTGACTTTGCAAATAAGTATTTCTCAGGAAAAAGAAGAGTAATCTCAAAATTGATGACTCTGGTTCCGAATGCTGAATGCGAGATGTTGGTACTGGGATCGTGACACAGCTCTTGCCACCCCTGGAAAAATTCATCCTACAAGGTGCTGAGCCTTTTGGCACCAAAAGTGCAATCAAGTATAGCATCGTTAAGTCTCCTCAGTTGGCACTCCTGTTAAATAGCCAGTCCAGTATTAAGTGCTTTATTGCACTGAGGTCAGTTTGGCAAGATTATAATTAAACATATGTTTAAAGTCTTTACAGAATCAGACCTTTAGTACTTTGCAGGACTGAACACTGATACATGAAATAGCTCTTTCTTTTAAGTAATTCTGTTTAGCTGTCCAACAAAGAAATTCAAGATAGTCTCTAGCTTGTGTTATTTATCCTCTAATTACTTGAGGAAAAAGTACCTCTCCTCTGTTTTTAAAGCACAGCCTAAATTAATGATGTTCTAACAAATAACAGCAGCAGAAATTCTGGACATTTACCAGAGAGGAAGCAACTTTCAGCCTTGCAAGTGAAACTTCACTGCAGTTCACAAAATAATGCGTTAGGAAATATTATAGCTGCCAAATTTCGCAATTCTGTTGAAAGTCTTCTAAAATGTGAGGGTTGGGGTGTTTTGGTAGCGTTTTTTTTCCACAAAGCTTGAGCTCTGGCATCATGTAAAAACAAGAAAATGAGAGATTCTCAGTTTTAATTTTAGAAGACAGGAGAAATTGAAAACATGAACCCAAGGGCCAGAGAACAATTAGTAAGAGCCTGAAATGCACTGCTCTCAAAATTGTACACTTTGTAAAGCAATTTCATGACACTCAGGGTCTGACTCGAGGTGTTTCTACACTTGGGGTTAACCACATTCAATACCCCAATAAATCCCATATACCCTTTATGACAGCTTCTCACCTTGGTTTGTACCAGAGGGTGGCATCGGATATTAATTGTCAGAGAGGATGCTAAAGTTAAACATCGGCTCATCTCTTGTTTTTAAAAATGGAACCAGTTGTTTGTACTGGTATAACTGTTCTTTTTGATGATGAGGTAGACAACAGAAACTGGAAATATTTCCTCAAGGGAAATACTCTTCCCACAGTAACAAAACTTTGCCATTTAGCTCCTTGTCTCCTCAGAGGAGAGGCTGAGGTGTAGCTGTGGGCTCTCCCACACTAAGAGATAAGCTCTCTGGATCGCAGACTCTGGCAGAATGTGGCTGCCCGTGTTCCCTAAGGAAAGGGTAGGGGCAGGCGGCTCAGGTTCCCCAGGGTGCCCCAGGAAGGGGACAGTTAGCTCCTCAATCTTTCCAGGAACTGTCACCCAGCCAAGTGATTGGAAGCATTTCCATTTGGTGCATACATCAAACTTTCCACACAGGTTCTCTTTATTCCTTAAATTTTTGGCACATGGGAATAGCACAGGGTACCAACTTGGGCGATTCCCATTCTAAACTTGTCTTGGTCTTTCGCAAAAAAATTCCAGCACTCTGATAAATCCCTGGCATTATATGGCTGACAATGATCCAGCCTGATGGAACAGACACTTTTATCGAGCCACTACTAGGACCTGCCCCTGCCTTCTCCTGTCTTGCAGCCTGATACTTCAAGCAGCTCTACGACCTGTGCGTCCCAACCCATAATCTCATCTATGGGGCAGAAACCATCTTGCTCCCTTGCCTTTCTAAATTGCTATTCAGATCTACAGGTATTTTGCTGGCTACTAACAATGACGAAAATGCTTAAAGTTCCTAATTGAAAAATATCCCTTATCTTCCTCTTTGCACTCTTTTTCCACTGTGCCCTTATCTACTTTTCTAAATATTGCATACAATGTTTTTAGTAAATAGAAAAGATATTAGAGTAGACAAATAATGTTTACCCACCAGCTCAAGAAAGGTGTTTCTGGCACTGATTCACAACTTACAAAAATTACTTATACTGAAAGGGACAAGGAGTGTCTTTTTGTGTGCAGGGTGCTATACAAACAATGAGGTCCTGGTCTCTGACTGGCTTTCAGTGGCATTACCACAAACAATACTAATTCTTAAATACCTGCCTGGCTTTAAGCACTTAAGTAAATAATTGTATTGATTGTTGTAGGACTATTCACATGCATAAAACTAAGCATATATTCAAATATGTTGTGAAATCAGGGGTTAAGTGAATTTTGCATGCAAGGCATTTTTAGATGATTAGTATATAGGAACTTACTTGTTAAAACCAGCTTCAAAAGGACCTAATGTGGCAATCAGTATTTTGGGCAGGGCATGGAGAGGAAGCAAAAGATTTTTTTCAAGGTGGATCTAAAGGCTTCCTTGTACTTCAGAGACTCCTCACTGGAACCACGACTGCAGGCAAGAAAGGCAGCAAGGGAGTGCCCCAAACCAGCGATCTCTCCAAGTTTAATGTGAGCGCGGTGTAAACTCAGAACTGCAGATAATCTACAGGGAAATCAGGGGGTTAGTGCTGAGAACTGATGGGGAATAACAACTGAAAGAGCTTTGGTTTTTCAAGGCCGGCGGGAGGTAGCTCATGCTAGGAAGCCTGCCAGCTCAGAACTGATGCTGGGAGCTTTGTCTCCTTTGGATTGTAGGAACACACTTTGCAGTCGAACTGATCTGAGAGATTTTGATAGTAAAACCAGCTGTCTCACTGCAATGATGTTTTTGTTCCATTGTCAAAATTTTGAGTTAAATCCATGAGTGGGCTGCAGCTTGTTCAAACCCTGAACTCAACACTCTTTGTGCTCCTTTGGCATTTCCACTGTGGTTCATGGGATATCCCCTTCCTGAGGAAAGGGCTAGGTGTAATAAAAGCCATTGGGCTGAGGACTTGCAGGTCTCCTCTGATGCCTCCCCAGTGCTGGAGAGGCAGACCTGGAGAGCTGCAACCTGCCTCAAACTGGTGAAAAGGGGAGACTGAAAAAAGAGAGCAGGGAGTGGAAACGGGACGCCCCAATGCCACTGTGGCCGGGCTGCATCCCCAGCGAGCAGGTACGCCGGTGGGAAGGGGCAGCAGTGTGGTACCCATGTCATGCATGGGTACAGGCGAGCATGGGCAAGGTGAAGCTGTGTGTGTGGTGTACAGCACAACGGGACGTATGGAGGGTGCGTGCGGTGGGAGGCCCCAGCCCCATCTCCCCAGCATGGGCCCTCTGAAGGTGCCTGTTGCCCCTCTCTTGAAGCAGACGATGTACCTGGTAGAGGCGTTCATCCTCAGGCAGGAGCAGAAGTGCCTCGGGATGGTGCCTCTGATTTTGTGCTGACATAGGAGATGGAGCCACAGCTCCACAAACCCATTCTGGTTCCCTTTAGGGCATGAGAGCTAGAAGCGAGATCGGCTGGAGGGCTTTCGCCCTCTGGGGAGCCAGGAGCCGTGTGACACTGTGAGTGCAGAGGGATGGCTTGCACGAGGGAAGCTATTCCTGCAGGACCTGTGGCTCCGTGGCACAGCTTACCTAAGAAAATGATGTCCACAAAAGCCCTCCTTTTTAAATCGACGTTTAAAAGTTGTCACTAGTGATCAATAATGCAGGGACTGTAGCGAGAATGATTATTTTCATGCAAGCAGAGTGTGGTATTCAAGTGTCCGAGCTTTAAACCATGCATCTCTCTTAAAAACTTGCAGCTGAGTGTACAGTGATAACACTGACAAAGACAAAACTGCGGCTGCAAAGGCAGAAAAGCGTGGCAGGGGAGAACCTGCTGTCAGTGCGAACGCGGAGTGGCTGTATCGGAGGAGGCGGGGGTGCGGCGGGGCCGGCTCTCCCCGAGCCACACGGGAGGTTGGGGACAACAGCGGGGACTGCCCGGGGCTCGCGGGCGGCTCCTCCTCCGGGCGCTGGGACCCCTCGTAGGGCGCGCGGTAGGTGCGGGGCAGGCGGCGCGGGAACAGCCTCGCAAGCGCGGGGACAGCCGGGGACAGCCCCGCCGGGGCGGGGGTTCGGGACTCGCCGCCGGCTGCAGGGTGGGGGGGAGCAACAGGTCAGAGGAACCGGGTCAAAATCCCCCGCGACGCCCCTCGTGCTGCGCGTGGCGGGCGCTGCGCTCCGCACCGCCGCGCGCCCCTTGCGGGAGGGGCAGCAGGGGGAGAGGAGGGGGGGTGTGGGCGCGCCCGGGGCGCAGCGCGGGGTGCGGAGCCGCCGCCCCGCTCCGCTCCGTTGCGCGGGCATGCGCGCACGCCTCGCACATGCTCACTGCGCCCGCGGCGGGCGCGCACACTCCGCAGCGCTGCGGCTCCGCGCTGCGCCTACGGTGAGTACCGGGGGGGGGGGGTGTACGGCCGCGGAGCTGCTTCTCCCCGCCGAACCCGAAGCGTGGAAGCGCCTCCGCGTTGTTGCGAGGGGCGCGGAACTGCCGCGGGGGAGCGAGGGGCGCGGGAGGTGCCGCGCGCGGGGCCGCGGCCAAGCCCGCACCGCGGTGGCGGGGAAGTGCGCAGCGCGGCGTTGGGTTTTACCTTAAACCCGGCTTCGCTCAGTGATTGCTTAAAAAAACCTGAAGGGCGCGTTTAAATAAAATGAGTTAACGCTCTTTTCCGCGTTGCTTGCGCGAGGAAAACTTCTGGAGTGGCTGATGCAGTTTAAGTAAACTTTGAGCGTTGCGTTCTGCTTGAGCGCAGGGAATGGTCGCTGACGGAAATCCTTCGTGGTGTACGGCTGCTGGGGTTCAGACGTTTCAAGTAAGGATGCAGCCTGTTCTATAAAACTGTAATTGCTAAAATGCATATGGTTAACCGATAAGCAGTTTATTGGTCTGTATCAAATGTATTACCAGGATTTTTGTTCAGTTTGATATCAAATTCATGCATCCTTCAGCGCTGTTAAAGGCAATGGCAGGAATGGTTTATTGTTTAGTCTTTAATTTAACTGAGAATTCCATATCTTTATAATACCTTCCACAGAGGGGTTCTTCCCCCCAGTATATTGAGAAAGCATGTCTGAATTCTTCCTGCCTGTCTGCATCTGGGTGTTAGGGCAGACTGGTCTCCAAAAAAAAATGGCATATATTTAAACGAATTGTTCTGTTTCTGAGCTGATGTTTTAGATCCTTTCATACATTCACGGTTGCATTGTTTTGTGCTACATGTCGTGACATACAGGATAAATTATTTCTTCGTGTTCTTTTTGACCTGAATAAACCATTTTTGTTCTTAAAACTGCATTTTTTATTTCTGCTTTGAAATTTAAGGCATCGTGTCGCCTCAGATGTTACGCATGGAAGTAGGAAAGACTTGCAGTACAAATACCTTGCACATAATCAATGCTTGCAGCTTTGGAATCATTCCAGAAACTTTTAAAGCATATTTTGAGAATTCACTTGAAATGACACAGAAGCGGATTATTTGATTTAGTTATTCTGACTTACATCTCTTAAAAAGTCTTAATGTGTGATGTGAAATTAAATTGTAACATTATTGACTCAGATACTGGGTCAAATTGTCCAGATGATTCTGGTGTGTCCTCTGCTCCCCCACCAGCAGGTCGAAACATTTGGCTAAATAACAAGCAGTATACTCTTGGTTTTAGGCTCATCGATTTGTTTTGCCTTGCTTTGTTTAGCCTGCTCCCCTCTGCTCATTTTCTTTTAAAATACTACATAGAGTCTTGATTCCCGTGACTCACTAATCTTATCACCATTATTTGGTTGAAATGTTCCAAGTATCTCACCACCTTGGCAGTCTTAAATTTCATTAGAAAAGTTTCATTAGGGAGAAATAAAAAAACGTTGATAATTTCCTCTCATAATTCCCATAATCAACTACATGATGTGTGTGGATACGCCTTGGTTATACAAAGGAATTAAACTCAGGTATTCATATGAAGAACTTGATCTCAGAATATCACTTAAAGAATCTGCGCTACTGTGTTGTTGTGCTTAGCTGGTTGATATACTAGATTTTTCTGAAAATTTAATAATGTAACTATTAATCCTGCAAAAATTAGTAGCATATTTAACTTCAAGCCTGTAAGGCATCCTGAAGTCAGCATGGCTGCGCTTGTGTGTCAGTGTGTGTATGGTACACACTGCTGACAAAGAAAACAATTAAAGAAGCTAGTAATTTTCTGCTGTCTTCCCAACGGTTATTTATGATGTGTAGCAGTAAAACAGCTATTCTGAAATCAGCTGTAATTCTCTTCAGTAAGATTTGTTTCTTCTGTGCCAGATTTTGCAGTAACCAGATGGTTTTAAGGTGTCTTCAGCTGGAGAACAAGCAAGAACAGTGCTGAAGACTAATTATTCCTTGCAGTAAATTCCTTCTCCAATAAATTCACAGGTTGTTAGACCTAATCTGTGGAAATGATTGTTAAGATTACTTGTGCAGTGAAAAATGCTTTTAACATTTTGTTCTTAGAGTGCAAAGAAGTATTTTTTAATTAATTTTGCCTGGCTGGAGTAACTTTTATTAGGGATGAACTGTTAAATGAAGTTGCAAATTCAAATCCTTTCCATAAACAATGGAACGCTGCATTTTAATATGAAGATTTCAAATATATCCCATAAGTGGAAGGGTCACTTTGTGGATCAAGTAGGGAAATCTTTGCCGTTTCCCATGTATAGTTACCCTGTGCATGTGCATTATTCGCAGCAATAGCAGTATCAACTTGATTAGTACATTTTGTAGTCTCCTGGACTAACAATCAGGTTGTTTTCAATAAATTTTACGTTATATTGCATGGAAGAGAAAAATAGTTATACAAAGAAGGAACAAAAAATACGTTCACAGCTATAAACAATGGCACGTACGAGAGTAAAGCCATGCAGGTTTTAGATAAATCCTCCTTTTCAGTGGCTTTATTTAGTGAAAAGTACAAGTTTGTCTGGGTTTTTTAAAGCGTATATCTACTTAAAAATAAAAGAAAGGTTTAACTACTCTGACCTCTTGGCATAATACTCACTTCGGTATGAGCAGGTAGAACGCAGGAAATCTTTCCCTCTCTCCCTTTTCTGCCTGATGGGAACTGTTTGTTAAGAGCTCTCATCAGAAAACCATTGTTGACGGCAGTCTGATTCTTAAAACAATACTTCATCTTTATTTGCAGATCTTAACTCAAGTAATGATGTTTAACAAACACCTCGCTTTAATCGGGTGAGGATAAGCCCCTCAATTAAGATGCAAATAATTGCTCCTTGTGGTGTGGCCATTTGGGGCCTGGAGGTGCTGCCATTTGCAGGCAGATTTGGTGCTACCGGAGTATTGAAGCAGGAGGGAGGAGAAGGCGGGAGTAAGGATTTAGGACTCTGCAGTCATCTTGCAAAATACTTTTTGATCACAGCATACAAAATCAGATCCAGTTCCATTTTTCGACAGGCTGTGCAGTTGCACTTGATTTACAGCTGCAAGAGGTGTGAGAGGAAAATTGGATCCAAAATAGTGGTGGCTGCGTAGATGATTCCAGTGAGTGTCACAGAGTGGATATTTAATTAAAAGTCATCAAACCTCTTTTCACTTACTCTTTCTACTTGGGCTTTAATTGTATATTTGAATTATTTCAAAGGTGTGTAAAATGAGAGAAGAAGGAATACGTGGGCGTAATCCTTCCCATTTAAAATTATTTGTCTGCAGCTGCTTGAGTCCCAGCATTAGGAGTCCCGTACAAACATGTTTATTTAACATCAGCGTTATCTGTTAGATTGTACATGGTTCATTAACACGGAGAGAATGCTTTTTGTTTAATAGTGTGTGGGGGCTGCCAGAGGTCAGAAGAGGTTGTTTGTCTGAAGTCGAGATGGCATCTTGGCTTTGCTCTCCTTCTGTTTGGCACCTCCATTCTGTGCGGGAAATACTTCAGTAGTGCCGTGCTAAGGTATTTTCCCTCGCGTTTTCATACTGAGGCTCTGTGGAAAGCCAGGAGGCTGCTGCAGGCTTGCGGTAAGGGTTACAGGGAATTTTAAGGAAGGTTTGTTGTAGTTTGTGGAGGATTGTTTTAGTTGGGGTTCAGTTAGAAAAAGTGGCTTGGAAAGAGAGGAGCAGCAGGGGAGAGGGCAGCCCAGAGCGTTGTTGTGGTGCCCACAAAGTGTGTGGCCGTAAATCATGGTATTTTACAGAATTGGAGAGATGGGGCTGCAGTGGCTTGGGAAGTGCGGAGCGTTTTGTGTGCCACTGAGTAATGTTTTGTCGCCGCCGATGTGGCTGGGTCACAGTCGACTCAAAACAGCTGTACCTGGTGGTGATGCTGAGCCGAGAGCCACAAGGAGAGGTGACACCTCCGTCTGCAGGGGATGGAGCTCTTCCGTCTCCTGCAGAGCTTGTGGGCTGCTCTCTGCTTTCTCCTGTTGATGAGAAATGCGCTTGGGTACGTGAAACAATATCAGACACTGGATATACTTTGTATACAAGTAACCACAGCCTCAAGTTTGAAAAGGTTACTTAAAATGTATTAATGTGACTTATGTGTACAATTAATAGCCAGAGACTGCACACGGTATTGACGGAGAGGTGTGTGCACACAAACCTATACACAATTTCATTTTTTATTTGAGTTTCTTGAAAATATTTATGAATGTTTCTGACAAGTCAGTGAATTTCCCCACTCTGATCTGGATGGTGGGGGCTGTTTGGCCCTTTTTTTTTTTTTTGCCTTGGAAGGAGAAGATAATTTAAATTTCCAGTAGAGGAAAATAGAAAGTTGGCTTCTATGATATTTATCAGCTAAGGACCCCTGGTAGATATAAGCAAAAGACATAGAGAGAAGTGAGCATTATTGTGGAGATCAAAGTGGCTGTGAAAGATGCAATGTGAATGAAGCATACCGCAAATGTGCAGTTTTTAAAAGCAAACCAGTAATAATAGAAGAGATTTTTAAAAAAATAAGCTGAACTTCTATGTTGATTATAAGTTGCCACTGAAGTACACTGAGGGCCTGAATATTGTTTGAAAAAAGCCAAAAAAACGGCTATTTCTAAAAAAATAGTAGGTTCCCTCAGAATGGTAGAGAGAGAACAAAAATCAGTGTTATGTTGGGGGGGAATGTCTGGTGTAGGATTTTTTTTTCCTTGAATTATTTTCAACAAGTACTTACTCTGTTCTGTATTTTTAAGAAATTATGTGGACAGCAATTTTGTTTCTTTACCAAGGCAGTGAAAACACCAAGAATCCTTTTTATAATTTGGAAAGAATGTCAAAAGAATGAAGTAGTTAAACCTGAGTGTATTAGATCATATGCCTTAAATGCATAAATAAGCATAACTGCAATCACAGAAACCAATGTTAAAACCACCAGGAAAACTCACCCACAAACCCTAATGACTTAAAGGGAATGACCTCAGCCATTGTGAAATTTGTGCCTATTTGTTGACTGACATTTTTTTGTAGAAGCAGAGTGTGTGTTTCATTGGTGTGTGGGATTTTGTTGTTTGAAAGACTGGTATTTTTTTGTTCTTGCTGCCAGCTTTGAATACAAAGAGTAAAAATGCTGGGAGAGCTTTCAAACGATTTGGGCCTTAGCGATTTGAAAAGCAGGTGAAGGGTTTGTTAGACAGAGACTGGCAGAAATTGAAGTTTGGTTTTCACATGTTAGAAACTTCCTTGATGGTAGCCTATTTAGAACTTATTCCCAGCTGGTTTGTTCTTAAGGAAATGAAGGTTTAAAGTGTTTTGTTACGAATCCGAGATTTCTTCGCGTCTGTGTCTTTGCATGAGTGCTGCATGAAACGCCGCTGTCGTTCATCTCCCCTCTGCTTTTTGGAGAGGTAATTGAGGCACAGCAGAACCTCAGCTTGCCTTTGCTGCAGCCCCACTTATTAATTTAAGGAAAGGGAAGTCTTGAATTATTTCACCAACAATAGCCCTCTTTAGGAATGTTTTTAAGTAAACCAGTGCTACAGATTGCAAGACTGGCCAGACGAAGTCACTCTGCAGACAGGTTCCTCTCTGCTGCCCATTCCTGGTAATGGGCTCCTACCTTCCTCGTTGCAGTAATTAAAGAAGGTCCAGATTTGATTTCTCCTTGTGCAGAAAGGTTGAAGAAAATTGGTATTTTATGCTGTTTGATGCTTGACTCTAATTCAGTCTGTTCAGTCTCATGGTGCAGAAATTCTCATTTGCCGTCCCTGCTTTTGAGAAGAAAACTATCCCACTAATAATAAATAACTAGAAAATATCCTAAATAAAAAGAACAATTTAATACTAATCAGCTCAGATAGTAACTAGTTAACCCACAGAGAGCTGATGCCTCACTCTGTTGGAAAGGGTAGATTTCACAGAGAAACTCAACTGGAAAAGGAAAGCCCGGTGCTTCCAAACAAAGAGAAGCGGACTTGGGGAAAATTTCTTAAACTCAGCAAATGCCTTAAAAACTGGAAATGCCTCTAAGATTACTCAGGCACCCACAAGAAACAGTGAGGGGAAAGTGGGACAGGCATCTGATTTTTTTATTATTATTATTTTTAAATAGGTTGAGTAAGTAGAGCTGGGGGTCCCTGTTATTTACAACTTAGTCTGTGCACCATGCAGAGAGGCTCATCTGCTGTCTTAAAGGCAAGTTATGTCTTTTGATGACATGTTTGATTCATTTTTTTCTGTGTAATTGTCCTACAGCTACTTTGAAATAACTTTGATCAGTTTAGAATGTAGATCTCTATCACCAGTTTGATTCCCTTTACAGCTGCTCTTCTGTGCTAAATTACCATCTTTAAAGTTTAATTGTAGCTATCTGATGATCTGAATATTTACAAAATACTTTACTTTCAGTAAATGTTGACGATGTGTACTGCTATGTAAATTTATTATTTTTTCCAATTTCTGTGGCTAAAACAACTCAATCTTGTTTAGAATTGAGCAATACTTTTTATTTGAAAAAGAAAGATTGTTTTTCTAACCTTTAACAAACCAAAAGGCACCATTTCTTATGAAACATGACACTTTTATAAGTAAAACATTTGACTCTTATATTGTCTGTCCAAATTTTCCCTTTTTTTTGTAGGCTAACTATTTTTTCAATTTATAAATGCATGATGTTTGCTAGCTTAGGTTTGGCAAGTCCTACGCTGATAATGCTCCTCTCCAGTGAGGTACAGAGTCAGGGGTAAGTCAGCCTTAATGCTTGTAGCAAAATAGATATATTTTCTCCTTGCTTATGTTTTGCTGTGGGTAAATACTTTGGGTCCAGTCCTGCTGCCATGCAGTTCCCAATCGTTGCGCTCAAATAAGGATTGGCGCCTTATTGCGAGGTAGCCTTTTTAAGTCTTTGGTATTTGTTTCACAAGTGCATTTTAGAAACATAATAAAAACATCGTAACTGCTGTCTGTGCAAGTCCAGTTGACTTCTTCAGTGCCTGAGCCTTGCAAAACAGGAGCAGGAGTCGCCATCTTCCTGTGATATCCCTGCTGATAGGCCTTGTTTGTGACTCAGCAAAGGTCTTGAGCAGTAGTTAGCAAAAGCTAGCGAATCCAGATCAGGTGGGGAGCCAGCACGGGCAGGCACCCATTTTCTTTTTATTTATTGAAATAAAATTATCAAGATCCTCATTCTGTTTAGCCTTGGTAGCCTGTTGTGTGGATATCTACGTTAGAAGGACCTTGTTTTTAATAAAGTTCAGTTCTCTCTGAATAAGAGGCAAGCTTAGGTCTCTGACCTAAAACGCGTAATCGTTCAGCAATGCTGTAAATGTGTGCGACCCTGTACAAGGCAATGTAAGATATGTTCTGTATGAAAACTTTGACAGATCTTTGCTGTCTCTCCTTAAAATGATTTTGACCTCCTCAGTATGTCTGCACCTGAAAATTTTAAGTTGTGGTTTGAAATAAGGCATATTCTGCCTGTTACGTACAAATATTGTTTGTTTGGCAACCATCCTTCCTGTTCACTGCAGCAGATGAATATAATTTGGGGAAGAGGAATGGGGTGGAGGACTAGGGAAGCAAACTGAGTTTTCTGTAAAATATTTGAGATCCAGCAGGACTTCTGGGTTAGATTAGTTTTGAAACACCACTTATGCCCCCCTGCAAAGTAGGAGAGGAGGATGGAGACAAGTGCTTGATTTGGAATTAGAAGTATTAAAGGATGCTGCTGCTAAAAGTCAGATGCATTGATGTTGGAGCCTGATGCTTTCCTTCTTAAAACCTAGTGCTTCTCCTTCCTCCAGCACCCCGTGCCACAAATCAGGATTATTCAATCACAACAGTGGTTTAACCGTATCTGTGGTCGTGTGCGATGGTTGCTTAACGATGCACGGAAGCGTTGTGCCCTGGTTTAGGACAGGAAGTGGAAAATGAATATTGTTTTGAACTTGAACTTTGTGAGCAGACAGAGAGTAATTATCTGAGCTGCAACTCCCCCGGGAGAAGCAAGGGAGTGATGCTCTGTGCTTGTAAGAAGCACTGTGGGATCTTAAATATCTATTCGTGTTTAATGCTTTGGTTTTACATTTCTGGTTTTTAATTGATCTTCTGCTCCTCCTTTTTTTCCTTGGCAAGTAGAGGAAGAAAAGACTGCATGCAGACTTCATGTACTCTGTGTGTTGATAGACGCCCTCCCGCGCCCCCGTTTGCTGGTGGGACAAGACTCTTAAATTTCTGCCTTGGTCCTAGTGTTACTTTCAGTTGTAAAATGAACTCTTTCACTGCCTGAGTTACTTAATGGGCCTATTATAACATGGAAAATTGACTTAACTGATGATTAAGAGCACATAATTGTATGTGAAGCCATTTAATCAGGAGCTATAAGCCACTTATGCATCATTTAGTATTAATTATAAACTATAGAAGTTTTTTAGCTGTCTTATAAAGTAGAAAACCCCACTGAAATGACAGTATGCTTAGTTTTGAAGTTAACATTTTGAGTATTAACTTTTTAATAGTGTTGCTATTAAAATATTACGGACCACTTTATGAAAAAAAAATAATGAAGGCAAAGGTCTGCCTTCACTGAATGCTTTGCTGTATTTCAAGGGTCTGTGATTTCAGTTTTGGGGGTTTTTTTGCTCTACTTTGGCTGCTACCTTTACAAGTTCTTCAACAAAGAATAGTCACTGGAAGACTTCAGTCTTTTCATAGAGACTGGTATCTTCTGTGGATTTTTAACATATTCTCTATTAAGTTATATAATAAAGAAGGGAAAGATTGTTTTGCTAACTTTTTGAAGGTGAAGCTTATGCCTATGGTAGGTACGTGGGGGTTTTTTGTTCTCAGGAAGGAATAATTTCAAATTTAAAATGTAACATTTTAAAAAGTAAGATTACATTAATTTTCAAAGTAAAATTAAATACATGTTATTTATGATCCCTCATCAAGTTCGTAAGACTATTTTAATCTTACTTTAACACAGCTGAGATTCTTTATTTGTGGTGAAGTTTTAAAGGCAGTAAAATTAAGTCACTTAAAAAGAAAACCATGTGATGATTTATTGTAGTGGAGTAGGCAAAATTCCTCTAGAGATTTTAATATCTTCCACCTGGTATAGAAGTGAAAAGAAAATATTCTTTAGCTGGTGACTAATTTGTCACTGATGCCCAGGGGTTCCTTCATTACAATGCAGAGATGTCAGTTCTAAGAGAAACGTACAGTGAAAAACCTGAGTGCAACTTCCTGTTGCAGACACTTACAAAAAGGAGAAAAATAAAGGTCTGGAAAGCAGCCGAAGCTGTGTGAAGGAAGGCTCTAAAGCTATCAATCAGGGCAAAATGGTTGGGGAAGGATTTTACCTGCAGGCTTCAGTGGAATTCATTAGGACATGTTCGAGGAGGAAAGTCACTCGATACGACTCCAGAGGAGAAGCTCTGACATGCAGTAATACCCAGGCTGGCGCTCTGTTCTCCAGACAGCACGTACTGCATCCTGGCAAGTGTTTGAGGAGGAACTGGATTGTGAAAAAAAAGTCACTCTGTTTACTGGTGGCTTTTATGCTTTATGACAATGTTAATGAATTGAGGCTAAGTTCAGATGAAAATGCTGCTAGAGAGCATCCGCAGCAACTGACAGCTCAAACCTGACAACAGAGATCCTCGTGCCACTTGGGTGTCTTGGTCACTCATTTTTCCTATTGGAGAACTGTTCCAGTGTCCAGACACTTGCATAGTGTCATCACTTTGCCTTTTGCTGCAATGACAGAACTCTAACTCTGCTCCTGTCCCAGTACTGCGGTTTCACAACAACTCGATATAAAGAGGGAGAGCGTAAGCTGTCACAATACCAGGAGGGGGTGGAATGAGGATATCAGTTTCTGTCTCTTAAGAAACAAACACTGCATCCAAGTCATATGCGAGTAGGCACAGTAAAACATGAATGTGAGTATTAGGTAGAAGATCTCTGGCTTATGACCAGTTTTAGAAGTGGGAAGTATGTGATTGGCAGTGACAGCAAGGTGTTGCAGATAATCTGCAAGCAGCCTCTAATGTCCCCTTTGCTGGTGCAGGAGTCGCAGCAACTGGTCTGGTCTCTGCTGTAGGAGTGGATGCTGTCAGGTGGAGCAGATATCACTATCCCGTGCCCATGCAGCAGCAGCAATCTGGTTTCTTGAGGGCTTTCTGGTTTACTCTTCCCCTGCTTTTTAGTACGACCCAAAAATCACTCAGGAAGCATGTTAGCAGTGGATGTCTATGACAGAAGTAATGATTAAGTGTTAGCACTGCAACGATGTTAAGAGATTTGGGAAGAAGTAGTCAGCACTGCACCAAACAAACGTACGTGTTAGAAACAACATGCCACACAACTTTGTGGTAGAAGTGTTTATGTAGTGAGGGAAAGCCCTGGCATGTTGCGCAGACTCCAGGCCGTGTTAACACAGTTCTGTTTCTCGATAGAGAGTGAAATTTAATCTCAGCCAGTCTGCTGTTAGTTGGAGAAAAGCGGATTATTGGAAAGGAAATTTATTGAGTTTGCTGTGTTTCTTTCAGTTTTAGTGTATTCTTCAATCGGAGCACTAAGGTAAATAAGAAATGTTTCTGTATATGTGGTGCTTTGATCTTGGCCAGTGCCAAGATGCCCACCCAGCTTCTGTCTCACTCCCCATCCTCAACAGGTCTGGGAGAGAAAATAAGGTGAAAAAGCTCATGGATCAAGATAAAAGGAGGAAGATTACTTAGCAGATATTATCACAGGCAAAACAGACTTGGGGAAAATTAATATATTGCCAATTAAAACAGCATTGGTTGGTGGGAAACAACTGTGCCTACCCCCTTTTCCCCTCTTCTAGGCTCAACTTTGCTCCTTCACTCCCAATTCCTGTACCTCCCCCAGAGCGGTGTGGCGGATGGGGAATGGGGGACTGCACTCACTTTACTTTTGCTTTCTAGTGCTCCTTCCTCCTCCTCACGCTTCTCTGCTGCTCCAGGGTGGGCTGTCACTGGGCTGCAGTTCCTGGCAGGAGAACTGGCTCCAGCCTGGTTTCCCCAGGAACTGCAGGGAAATCTGTTAGGGCACCTGCAACACCTCCTTTCTGCCTTTCTCTCAGGCCTTGGTGCTTTTCCTTTCCACTGTGACGAGTTTTGCCCTTTTACAGAGGTGCCATCAGCTTCTCCAGTGGGCTCAGTCGGGTCTTGCTGCAGTTCTGTTGCTGAGCCGTCGGGAAGGAGCACAGGGCAGACCCTCACCTCCTATCACAGAGCCCCTGCAGCCCCCCCTGCTTGCGACACCTGATACAGTGAAACAAAATCAGCGCTTTATTAATTCAGATTGAACTAGGATCTGGAGCAATCGCAGGTCCCATCCTGTGGGAATCGCTGCTGTTTTTAGAGGGCTATACAGGAGAAAAGGGAACAGTGACATAGATGGTCAGCTTTGCTTATCCAGCATCCCACCTGAGGTAAGAGACGAGTCCCATCATGAGGAGCAGTCCCTGGTCAGAAAGCTAAAGTCAGATCCACCTGTTCAGAAATCACCAAACTGATGCCAAAAGGCTATTTGGGCATCTTGTGGGGATGAGATCTTGCAAGGAGAAATTCAGCTTGTGCTTTAGTGGTGTTTAAGGACTGATTTTTTTCCAAAATAATCTAATCATACTTCTATGGTAACACATTGGCTGTGGAAATGTGTTGTCATCTTTTAAATTACTGCCTGGACTAGGGACATGTTTTTTTCCGTGTTGAAGATCTTATATTTGTTAGATGTGTTTTCTTGAGTGCTTTTTGGGTTTAAGTTGCTTGTGATTTCAAACACTATGAAGAAGGAAAGGTTTAATGTAGGAGACCTGACCCCATCCCTCTCTCTCCAGAGGCTGAACACACTTGGGGGTTTTTTGTGCTGTGTTCTGTTAATACTCATATCAAGAATCTAGAAACCGATGAGATGGTCTTGCCATCAAATGATGGCCATTCTCTGATTTTATCCATGGGTCCAGGGCTTAAATTACATGTAAAATTTCCTTCAGAAGTTAGGCTTCAGGGCTTTTCAAGCCATTAACCTGAGGCATGTATGGCATCGCTCTACCTGATATGTGCTACAGAGGAAGGTCTGTATTCAGTTCCTTATGAGCCGCTTGCCGTTCCTGTTGGGGATGGCAGCTCTGTGCCTAGAAAGAGCCTGCAGTGTGCAGGGCAGAGTTCATCTAAGGAGGGCAAAGGATCCTGCGGTTCACAGTGGAAGCAGGTTTACTTTGAGAGGGATCTGCCGAAGATTTAGCTGTAGGTTCCTAACTAGGTGGTAAGCGAAGATGACTACATGATGCTGGGGTTACATATTAATATGCCAGATGCTCTGTTGGCAAATTATTATTTTATTGGGCTTCTTTCTTATTCTCAAAAGAGCCTTACATTTATGCTTTTGTGCTGGGAAGCAAGTTAGAAAAGTTATTTGAATGGTAGTCGGCTCAGGAGAGAGCTCTGTGCAAGCATTTTTATGCTTAAACCACTAAGCCAAAGTCTTGCTCCAAAATATTGTCTGCTGCTCTACAAAGAAACTGTCAGTCTTTCATTAATCATTCAGTGGTCCTTTAACTATACGGTAAACAGCACCCACCCGGCCTGTGTTGTCCTGCTTTCAGCCAATTCTCTTTTGCTCAACACCTCATGCAGAACTTGGTTTGAAACCTAATCTAGTGAGGTGCTGCCTCCCCCAGCAGTCATATTAATGGCCCCAGATGTCTCCTTGATGAAAGGGTTTTGTGGTGCCAACACGATGCTCTCTGTCCTTCCTCAAATGGCTGCTCTCTGTGTTGATGCAGATGCCATTACCAGAAGTAGCAGTATGGAACCTGCAATCTTATGGTCACTGGAACTTAAAATTCTGTAATTATTCTTGGCATAGGCTCTTAAAGGTTGGTGCATACTGGGCTTCTTTCAGAATCGCTGAAATCAAGCTCTCAGTTCTGTCATGGGGTTTTTTTGTTGTGCCTCAAATGGTTGATAACCCTTGAGACCTCTGGAAGTGCTGTTTCAACTGTAATCCACAAATCAAATGTTAGTAAAGAAGAAATATCTGGGATATGACTTGTGGAGGAGTTTTTTAGGTGGTCCTCTGACAGTGAACAGCAAGTTGCTCGAGAAGCTGGGAGTATTAGTTATGCAAAAGGGAAGCCAGGGTTTAGTTGCAAAACGCGACTACCTGAATGTGCAAGTTGACTGAATATAGGTATGCTTTGCCGTGAAGTCTTAGCCTAGAAGTTACACAGCAGTTCCCGACACTGTAAATTTGATGATTTCCAGGCTCATTTAAGTGCTGTCAGCCAAGGCTTGTGTTCAGTCTTAAGCATTTTTCACTTCAGTTAAGAAAGCCTGAAATAATCAGTCCTTGGAAAGGAAGCTGTGTTATCCTGACACGAATTTAAAAGAAATATTTCTCCCAGATTGTAAATGTCCAAAATACACTGCTCAGATTTGTTCTGCTGAATGTTAACTTACAATTGTGAAGGTAAGTGATTGTAAAGTCAATTTTCATGTTTAATTAGTTGTATGCATGATTCATATGTTTTTTATTCTCATATTGATTTCTTGCCAGTCTTGTATTTTTATACTGCTGTGAATCTGTGAGCTTGTATTTTGAGGCAATACTTGCGATGACCACCAGCTCTCATCTTTCATGGACATTTTTGATCTGAGGATTCTGACTCTCTACATACTGAAAAGTCATGTGTGGGGAGGTTGATACAAAAGAGATGCGATCCAGTTGTCTTTAACAATGCGTGTAATCTCGGAAGAGTAAAACCTTAAGAAGCTCTTCAGAAAGAGAATTGCATGGAGGAAAGAATTTGCCAAGCCTTCTTCTGCTTAAAAACGCTTACAAGTACCCTGTAGCCAGCCACTATGTTCACAGATACTAAACACCAGTGAGTAATCTCCCACCAGTTCCTAAATGCTATTTAATTTTCTAGTTATCTAATACAGCTTTTTGGCTCTGTTTTTAACTGCAGTAAATGGCTGCCAAGGTACATGCCTGACATGAAGTAGACTCCCAAAGTAGAGTGATACCCCTGCAAACACTGCTGCAAATACCCAAAGTAGATGTCAAGTAAGAATTACTGATTCAAAGTCTGCACGTGAGCGTATTTTATGGATTAGGTGGGGTGGGCGTAGTGCTCAAAGCCATGTTAAATTAATCTGTTTGTCAGTTAATGTTAAAATAGTAAAAGTGGTGCCAACTTCAACTATATTGGGGTGTTTAATTGTAGTACTGTGTTTAAAGGGAAGTACAGGTAGCTGTCACCTAAGCAGTGGAGTAATTTGGGCAGACTTGGCATTAGAACTGCAGACGCCCTGCGAGCAATGGGACCCTCCTTACAGCAGTCCTGTTGATAGATTGCAGGTATGGTTTCAAGACTGGATTAAGCTGACTGAGAGCTGTGTTGACATCAGAAGAAGTGGCCTTCTCAGCCTGGCTGCGTGTTTCTGTCTCCTCCTCTGCGTTGGTGCTATTGGACATGCTACAAACTGGATCGACTTGCTGATCCAGCTGAGGAAAAAAAAAAAGAAAAAAAGAAAAAAAATCCAATTGCTGGTCTGGCTGTGAACAGACGTGTATCGCCGCAACAGTCTGCGGGAGCTTGGGGCTGCGCTGGGGAGAGGAAGGGATTGCGTCTTGTGTCAGAAGTAAGGGCTTTGAATTTTTACAGGCATTTGAAGCTTATCAAATCCTGAGATAGATGATGATAACGTTTTTGCTATTACCCTTGATAACTGAACTTCCAGGCAACAATCTGGGAAAGAAGTCAGTTTAGAAGGTGTAGTCAGCTTAGTTGTTGATGATTAATCAGCTGGATGCTTTTAGGCATTTTTTCGTGTTCTCTATTTTATTTATGCATTTCATATATAAAATCACATTCTTACCTGGCTTGGACTTCCAACAGCGTGTGCCAGGTTCTGTCCTACTCCTTCACCTGGTTCCCAAAGGCCCCTTTGGGTAGATATTTTTGAAATATTCATCTTGACCATATTCCAGAAGGAGATTGAGAGCAAGTTGTGAAGTTTACCCCTGCTTTCTTTTAAAACAGCCGGTGAAGCTGGAGGAAAATCATGATTGTGTATTGAATGATAAGAGTGCCTGTGCCAGTCATAGGAAACCCAGGATGATTTCCTCCAGGCATAGGCTGTGTGTGACATCCTCGGTGGATAATAGTAAGACACTGATCCTGATTTCATTCCCATTTGGCATCTTGTCAGAAGTGACTTGCCCAAAATATAATACCATGTTAGTAGGACAGTGATGAGAATCAGGAATTCTTAATTTCTGGGTTTCTGAAGTCATTAGCACATTGACTGCTTGAAGACCTCACTGAAATGGGCTGTAGCAATCCCAATTTTTTGGTTGCAATTTGTACAATTTGGAAATTGTATTTCAATGTAGCATTAATTTTCCCTTCAAGTGGGGTTGGTAGGATTGATTGACAGGCTATTTTAATTACTGGATGTACGTTACATATATACAAGAAAAACTCTCTGACAAAAGCGTATTATATCTTGGCCCTTAGTACTAACCAGCTCAACTTTAATTTCACAGCTTGCTGCCAACAGCTGCCTTACTAAGGCATAGAACTCATAATAACTGAGATTTCATGAAAAAAGACAAATGAAAACTTTGTTCCAGCTGGATTGAAAAGGCAGTTGGAGCATTTCTATCCTCCATATGAAGCTGCCATCCACATAAACATTTCAAATTACTTTTTCATTTTTAATAATCAAGATCAGACCTTTTCATAGTATTGAGGCAAATGAAAGATATTAGAAACATACAATTTCATTCAAAGTCCATTAGTTATTGAATCCTGTCCAAAGTTAAGTATTTAAAGTGTTTTGGGAGAAACTCACCTTTTAGTTTCAGGTTTTTGACAACCTACTTTGGATGAAAACCGTGGAACGAGCAGACAGCTCTAGTCTTGCCTGGTAGCACTCAGAGAGACGTTAGTTACATCATTTGCTCATGGAGCTGCTGCTTGTGTATTGTTGAAGGTCCTGCAGCTGATGAGCACTTGCCTGGACTACCAACAGGAATCTCAGTTAAATTATCACGCAGCCTCTCTGCACATGGAAGAGATTAATTCTCATAACCACAAACAGAATGAATGCTTTGTGCTTAGTACCATAATGTAAGGTCATGCTGAAATACAGTGCCAGTAACCAATTCCTTTACCAATAAATTCACAGTTCTAATAACCATGTGTTTTTACAGCATCCTGATCCCAAAGGATCAAAGAAACATTGATTTATTTAGCTTTGGGTCCCATCCCCCGTTGCTCCTTCCCCTTGCTCCCCATGAGCTCCAGAGAGCCATTTCTGAGATGAAACCCAACTGTTAATGTATAGCCCACAGCAGGGAGGGACACTTTGCAAAACCACAGAAAAGAACATTTTAGCCAGCAGAATTGACAGGAAGTGTTGTGGGCAGACAGAATGCAAACGCTAGAGCCTGCTTTGGCCAAGAGTTGCGATCAACCTGTGTCTAAACTACTGTGAAGTTCTTCATTGATGATAAATGGACTGAAGGTTAAAAATTCAACATCTTAAAAAATTATACTGTGCACGTGGCGTACAACTTTGCTTCTGTATAAAAGTGTTTGTTGAACAGCACCTGTTTTTCCAAAACTTGGTTGAGGATGCAACTAACACCATTAGTCCAGGACAGCAAAGTTGAGAAGTGCTGATACGAGTGTCTGATGAAGTGTCTGGCATCGCTCAGAGATGCCAGCAGCAGAAGCATTTTGTCCTTTATTTAGGAGAAGGTGCATAGTGCTCACAAGGAGCATTACTGCGCTGCAGCTGAGTTATTGGTAACATGATCATGTCCCCAAACTTCTGTGAAGGGCCCTTGTCCTGTTGCAAGCATGTGCTAAGACGTCCTGTAACATCTCTTGTAGGTAGTCCCTGGGGGGCTGCTGGGGTTTATACCTTGAGGGTTTCCAGAGTTGTAGGACTGGTTGATGTTCCTGATCAAAAGGCTAACCAATTACAGGAAGGTTTCTGAAAATTTAAGTGGACGAAACTATTTAGTGAACATTACTAAAATCACCTTACAGAAAGGTGCTTTATGGTTTAGACAGTATTTGGTGGCTTTTGTATTACAGCAGCAGGAAGAGGTCCCAGCCCAACTCTGTATGTAAGTGTAACTAAATTACTTCTTGCTTCAGATTATTTATTTCTCATGACCAGAGAAAAACCTTTGGAAAACCAGCATGGACACAAGATAGAAATTGCTGTGACCAGATCATTCTTTTGCTATGAAGTAAACCAAATATTTGGGGGTTGCCTCTGAATTATACAGCTTTGGGAGAGCTCAATAGTTCCTGATAGCTGAATGTTCTATTTCTAAGACTAGAAATCCTGCTTCCGACTACAAAAAAAATTCTTTTTACAAGAAGAATCTGAGGCTGAGTAGCTGCAGTTTTCACTGTTTTAAATGTTTTTTCAATCCCATCTTAGACTAATGCAATGAAATAGAAGCTATTGGTTGTGTGCAGGCCTATGCGTCTGTCAGAACTGGCGATTGTTCAGGCAACAAGAAATTGATAGACTGAACAGAAGCCCTGTCAGCAATTGGAGAAAATCTTTCTCTGGCATAATTCTCACTTTGAGATGTTTATGCTGCTGAAGTGTATTGTCACCTTGAGCTGTGCTCTGTGTGTTTGTTTATTGCTGCCTAGGGTCTATAAAGTAGTGATTGCAGCCAGTACTTGAAGCGGCATTAATTTTTGTTGCCAACAAGAGTCAGAAAGTGGTGTAGGGAGAGAGGGAAAGATGACACGTTCAAGATGACGTGTTCAAGAGCATGTTTCTTAGTTTTTTTGGAAAGGAAAGGTCCAAAAAGCATGTGCTGCAAAACACCATTATTTCGTGTCTTTGTAGATGGGAATGGCAGAATTAATACATGTGTCTATTCCTGTATAGGGAATGTATGTTGGAAATACTTAAAAATTAGAATGTTTGGATATCTAAAACTGTTCCAAACTCTAATGTTTTCTTCTGCATCCAACATACAGTGACATTTGATCTATACTGTTCTCAGGTCTTTTATATACACAGAGGGATTTACTGCTTTGTAATCAAGCTGCTGAAGAAAAACGTTGTCCTTTTATTCACTAGGGATGACTGTAATAAATTAAAATGGTTTCCCATTAGCTTTCCTTACTTGGTTGAACCACTTAAAATTACTTTGGACTTTGCCCTTGTCTGACCTCCTCACCTTTGTTCAAACATTTCTGCTTCCAGGAGTGCAGCAATGTTGGTTGTAGAGCCTTACTTCTGTGACTGAAGTTACAATTCATTTTAGGCTGGAAGCAGGATACCAAGGTGGAGCCCATTGGAGTTTAAAGTTTAGTAGTTTTAAAAGCCTAATGCACAGCCTGACTCACAGGTGATATCTGGCATCATAGATTGCTGTTAGTGTTAATAGCTGATTGTAGCTTGATTTCACACGTATTTTTCAGTAAGTGTGTGCATGCAGATGAGGATAGGTTGTTTTGGTTTTAGTGGTTTTTTTCTTTTTTATTGCTCCTGTGAGGTTTCTGAGGCAATAATGGCTTTACCAGCTTGTGGACAGAACTGTAGAGTTGACATAACCAAATCTCTATACAGAAGTACATTTAAACAAGTATATGTAAAGTTCTCTCTTTATTCTTCTTCCTGTTAAATGTGACCAAAATTACATTGATTTACAAAAAAGCCCTGCAGATTTAAAACTGCTTTTCTGTCAAACGTACAACTGCTGTTTTATAACTATTAGTGCCCTAATGTTAAATGCATACACGTTAACCAGTTGTGATAAAGTAAAAAGAAAGCCACGACAGTTAATAGACAGCATGTATATGTACGGTTCAATTCTGGAGTGATGTTTTTAGTTATAATGTGAGTGGAAGGGCTGAATTGCCAAATCTTGTGTCCTCTTGCCAGTTACTTCTCTTTGTATTCAGATTCTAAATTTGGGTTTTCTACATTTCACTGGCTTGGAATAGTAACTTGGAGGTGATTTGAGATGGTCTCAGCACAGTGTCAGAATCTGGAGAGCTTGAGAAAAGATGCCACACTTGTAACTGTGCAGAGAAATACTTGGCATTGCTGAATGGGATTCTTTGAGATGTTTCAGTGAAGTGAATGTGCATGAGGAATGGATAGCGGAATAGTAATAGTATTGTGGAGGGTTTTTAAGAATAGAAAAATCACTTATTTACACGTAGAAGTCTGGTAAGATTGACTCATTTCTATGCCAGGAAGGCGTGCAGGGCAGACCCAGAATGCCCCCATGTTCATGGCATACAAGGTGGTTCAAACGTCTGGCTTCAGGGGCCCCACTTGTGGAAAATCCCACCAGCTAACCTTAGGCGTGCATACCTTGGCAGATGGCTTGCTTATTAACACTTACAAATTAATGGCTTGTTTTATACACAATGAAACTGGGTAGAGCTCCAATTACGTCTCAGCACACCCATATTGGAGACAAGTAAATGCACCAGGGAGAAACATAACCACACCCTTCAGAAGAACTTGTGAAAAGGCAGCAACTGAAAACCAAGCGCAGATGGCATTCAGCAAAGGTATTTTGCAGTAGTGTACTTTTATACAAATTGGTAGCCAGTCTGTATGATTCCAGGTTCCAAAACTGTTCTGTCCATCCCTGCAATTTCAATTTTGAAATATTGTTACTCAAAGGGCTAACTTTTCTGATCAGAAAAAGCAGCCATAGGATTCTTGGCTGGTCATAGTGAAGATCTCACGTCTTAAATATTTTCAGCTATCTGTGATTATTCCACATAGGTAAAAATAACTGACAGTCTGCATAAATTTGAATAAACACAAGGAAACCACAAGCTGACTGCAAATGTTGCTTGAAGAAGAAAAACATATCCTGTGTGTCATTGATCGAAGTCATCAAATCACAGCTGAGGGCAATTTGGTATCATCAGTGTTTTCTGGTCAAGAGAGTGCTGGAGCTTGGGTAACTTCATGGGGTCGTGTTGTGGGTTTCAGGTGTGTTGTACGGCATAGGAAATACCTGCCCAAGAAATGTGAAAAACTACTGAAGTTTCTGAGACTCATGTAGCTTGGGCCGTTGGGGCGCCAAGGGCAATACTGTGAGCACTTGAGGAAAGGATACATTTCCTAGTTTTGCAATTGCTGGTGTGCCCTTGCGTCCTGGGAGGAGAGCAGACCAAGCAGAGAGTTTGCCCAGTGAGGCTTGTCTCTGTTCCAAAGCAAACTCTGGGATTTTTGCATATGAAAGTATGCAAGAATTCATAATCTGACCCTCTGTGTTATTTGTGTGTATGCATAACCTGCAATTCGTTAAAGGAGTCCTTGCTGCAGCTCTCTGCCTCTGCACTGTCTGGGAGCGATGCAGAGATGGGAATGGTCTTAGCAATTGCAAGAGGTTTTGTACAAAACCACCAACTTGAAAGAGCTGATTGCTCATGAGAGAATGATCTATGGCATTTCATAAATCACCAGCAGTACTAACATGTTGTTTGGAGATTTGTATCATTAGCAAATTAATCATGTTCAGGAACACTCCCGTAGCAATGCTGGATGAGATGCTGTGCAACGCCTTTCTGCCAAATAAACTGCAGGGAAGAGGGGCCTGTGGGACGGGAGGTGGAGAAGAGAAACCAGGCTCAGCTTTCTTATTACCTCAGTGTTGTTCTTGATAGCAGTATCTAAAAATATTTAAACAAAATGACAGTGAAAAGCTCCTTAGCAGCTTGACTTATGCTATTGGTAGAATTTGAGAAAGGAGTGATTTCTGGTTCTGACATCTTTAGTTTCCGTCCTCACCGAAAGCATCCAGAGAAGTTTACTCAATTGCCATCCAAGTGTAACATCTCTGCCATCCTTTAGCCCTGGAGTGCAAACGGTCATCAGGCAGCTCTAACGTAAGGAAGAGTAGAAGTCACAGGAGGTGCAGTATTTTTATAGCCCACAGGAAAACCCCATTTTGGAGTGAGAACTAAACCTCAAGTTCTGCCCACCTGAGTACTCCGGTGAAAACTAGAGAGCTTTTCTTGGCACGAACCCAAAGTTTTGGTGTAACTGGAGGTAATTTTGCCAGCCTTTCTAGAATTTCATTTATACACATGGTTATTCATAGATTCATGCGGTATTTGTATAGCTCTGTTTTTCTCTTGAATTCACCAAGCTTCAATTTTGAAATCTAAAACCAATTAACAGTATTTCCCATGCACTGCACTCTTGAATGCGTACTTTGATTTAAGTTTCCGTATAGCAAAGGATAATGTTTATACCACTGGTTCTCTGATGTTATCTCCCCTTCCCTTTAAAAAATAAACTTCAACACTTCTTTTCCATGGTATATGTTTGACTATTAAATCATTATTTTTTTGCAGTTGCTAGGTGTTGCCTCCAAATTCAGTTCTATAGCAATGCATAAGATCAGCACAACCATTCTGTATCTAGATATTTGATAAGCTGACTTGTATGTAGCCTTTATTTGGCTTTTTTGCTTTGACTACACTTATGTATTAACCAAAAATGAATGATTCCAATAAGAAGCAATACCACTAACTTCAGCAGCCTGGAGTCAGGAAAGTGTATCTCAGGTATTGCCATACACTACGTTAGTCCAGAGACCATCACGATTCATTTTGTGTTCTGGTATAAGTCAGATAACTAAAGTTAATGACTGAACCCATGATATAAATCTGCTGTGTTTCAAGACAGCTGTTAGATTAGTTCTCTTGGTTCTTCTGCCACAAGTTCCAAATGTAAATGCTTTGTACAGCACTGGACATGTTTTATAGAGCTGATATGCTGTATTATGCTTGATAGTTCTACTCTTTAAAATATCCATGATTCACCTGCTTGTATGGGAAAATGAATGCTTAGCTTGAAGAAAAATCCTTACTCATAGCTCTTAGCATCAAGCTACTGTTTTGAAACTTGGATTTTTGCTTAAGGTATGTGTACATTCTTTTCAAAGTATTTGTCCCACATATTTACTGGCAAAGTGGTATGTGACAGGACAAGGACAGGACAGATTTTCTCTTTCAATTAGATGTTGTTAAACCTTTTCCCCAACAAGCCAGAAAATTTTAGGCAATCCCACGATAGAGGAAAATTCTAGCCAAAACTCCTTTTGTATGTTTACAAATTTTACTGAAAGTTTTTGAGTTGGTTTTGGTTTTTTTCTCCAGTGCACGGGAAGGGTCGGGAAGGGTCAGAGATGGTGTTTTTCAGTATTCCTCCATAACATTTCAAAATGCTTTTCTCGGGCTCATGTACCGGGAGGTTTTTTTTACTTTTTTTGTCACACATTTTTGTGTCGTTTTCTCACTGATTTTTGTGTCTCAGCTTCCACTTTCCTGACACATGCACATGGACACTAAGGTTCCTAGACTAGTTTTAGAGGGAGAAGTTCTGGTACAGATTGTGCTCTCTTGTGAAAACTTAGTTTGGGATCTCTGTTGCACCTATTTACTCTGATATATCTGTTGCTGAAAATGCACACTATTAACTTTGAGGAACTACGTTAGAAGTGAAAGATGCAGGATTCTGAGATGTTAGGTGAGCCTCAATGCTTGTTTGTGGAAAGAAGCTAAACTAAGTGAAGCTGGCTCCCTGAATTGTGGCATTTCAATTCCATGCTTAAATGGAGCTGAACTGAATGAATCCAGTTGCTGGGTTCCTAAAGAATCAGAATCCTACAAGCAGACACACAGGCAGTCTTTGTGATGACAGCCTGTAAAACCAGCAGCTGTCTAGGGGTTAGGAGATTGGTTATGCTTAATGTGAACCATGGCAGGACATGGGCTAACAGAAGATGCACGGCATACCTAGCACCAATTGCTTGAAGGTAGTTACAGACCAACCAGGGCAGAGGAGTTACATACCCAAATGTGAATTGAAGGGATAATTTAGCCATGCAAAAGTTGGGTGTAGGAAGGAAAAGAGATGTTATGTAGTCTAGGAGGAAATAGGAACGTGAGACTCATGTTCTCTGTTAACAACTGCAAGCGATGACTGCTCTCTGCACTGGTGGAAGAGCAGAGAAAGGTTGTGAAGTAGTAAGGAAAAGTCAGAAATATGCCAGTTTCATGGCATTTTTAGTAAGTGTAGGGTTGCTTTTCTGTCTTCAGTGTTTGTGTACATTTCTCCCACATGCTCTTGTGCTGACTTACCTGAGCGCAACACATTATCTTCATGGCTTTGAGCCCAGTATGATCAGAAGTGGAAAAATGTAGTAATCCCTGCTTTACAGAGAAGGGAAATAGGGGCAAGCAGATTAAATATGAGTTGGCTTTGTAAAATACTTCAGTAAGAGGAACCAGGCTGACACAGAACTGAATCCAAGTCTCCCTGTTGAGCGCCCTAGGCCCTGGACTATGGCATCAAGTTTGCCATTTCTGACAATTCCACTTAAAAAAAAAGTGATTTTTTTTTTTCCTAATTGCGGATTTATTGATGTCAATATTTTAAGGTGGCTCTCTAGTAGTTCAGGGAAATTCATATAGTAGTGTAATACTGTAACTTGTCTGAGCTTGAACTGCTTTACTCCAATTTTTATTTTACTCCTGTATATGCAGTGATAAAAAAATTGCTGAAATTAGACACACTGTCCTTTTTCCCTTTTTTTTTCCTGTAGAATTACCAGGACTACTTTTTTGGGAAGAGAGAAAGAGGTGAGCTGCTCTATTTCCTCTGGAAGCTAAACAAAGGATTTTTAAGGAGTTTGTTTTGGTAGTGAGGGTAAGCAGGAGCATCTTTGCATGCTGCTTATGAGTGAATTGGTCACATCTGTGCCATCCATCCTGTAGTAGCCAGAGGGAGGAAATTATTTTGATTCTTTTGTCTGTTGTCGAAGTTTTTTTATAAAAGCGTCAGAGGGAAACTGTGCTGAAGGCGCTGAGCTGAAGTTAATCCAATGTCAGAAAACACATTAACTGTTGAACCAGGCTACTCTTTCGGGCTACTCTTCTGGCTGTGAAAGGGTGAGGGCCTTTGAAGTCCCATGTGTGCAAGAGAAATTTGCCTTTAAGCTAGGGATATTGCAGATCAAATCTGAGTTTTAAGTCTAAGGCAGTCACCTTCTTAATGGCACGTGTAAGCTTGTTCTCAAATATCCAAGAAGCTGAAGTTGGCTTTCACTTGCAGCTGTATTTCCTAATCTGTACAGATGATAACACTCTTTTCTTAGATTATGTGAATGAACTCTAGGTAGCTGCCATTTCCTGTACCCCCAAGAAATTTTCTGAGCTGCCTTGCAGTCCTGTAAATGAAGCAGTCATCTCTGTTGCTGTTCAGAATCCCAACGCTCTGGTGTTTACAGCAGTCCCCTGGCTCAGCTTTGTGCTTGAGCAGTTGCTGTTGACAGGCGGCCTCGGAGGTGATGAGCTGTATTGCAGAATAGCTTCTTGAGTTGGACTGGTGATCCCAAGGGTAAGTGGTATATAACATGATAGGAGGAAACTGCTCTTTAGCCAAACAAAGTGGGCTTCGAGATACTAGTTTTGTCATTGAAGCTGTAAACATCTTGCAGTGAAAGGTACTGTGGTTTGTGGTCATTTAGAGTTGTCCTCTTTTCAGATTTGACAGTTTTGTTTAAAGAACTTGAAGCCATCCGGGAAAAAGTTAGATCATAGTAATCAGATCCTATTTTTTCAGGTTTTGATTCTAGGGAACGGGGGAGGAAAAAAAAAGTCAAGTTTTCACCTTTAAACCAGTTCTTGCTTTTCATCTATGCCTAAGTAAGTTGCAACAGGAAGCTTTAACTTTTATATACCTCCACACACAGACACTGTGCTGGATATCCCATTGGGACTGCTTGTTGGTACTGCATATGGAAGTGCATGCTTACTGCTGAGGATCAGATAAATTGCTTGAAATCTGTTTTAAGTGTCCCTATGTGTTCTAGTGTGAACCAGATTGCCAAAAAGCTGTTATGCATCACATGTGCTTCTGACTTTTATCTGCCTGGTGAAGGTGCTCCCTGTGAGAGTTGGTGCTTGTACTGTTTTAAAATTTGGGGAAATTTGTGATGGAGAATGGAAATTTTCTGCTAGAGGTAGCGAGTTTAAAAGAAAATACAAACAGTAGTGGCAACTGAAAAATGCTGTTACATGGCTGTCTTGTTGCCTGTGTGAAATAAGCTGGTGGCATCTGTCCACTTGCAGGCAGATGTCTGCATCACAAATCATGAGACCTTTATATAGAGCAGAGAAAATTGGCCCGTGCATTTTTTAGTTCAAGCCAGGAGAAAAGAATACAGTGAAGAAAACTTGTGTTGCACTTCTCTGTTCCATCTGAATTTAAAAAAAGAAAAAAACCCACATACGTATCTCTTTCCAGAGCACTGCTCCAGCATTGTTGAGTAGGAGAAAATTCCTTCTCAGGAAAGCATAATAGAAAAATACTGGAAAGAGAGATTTGTTGAGACAGAAGTCTTCTTGTGTGGGTCAAGTAACTTTTTTAAACAATCTATTGGAACTTGCAGTTTTGCACAGAGATTCTTGTGGCGATAGCTGGCTGGAGGGGTTTGTAGGCTCAGTTTGGTACGACGCACATATGAAAGGCACTGCTATGTTACGCTTTGGTCCCTGCTACTGCCCTTACTTTTGAGATGCTGTTGTAAAACTCTTTAGTTTTCATATATAAGTAGGTGCTAGATTAAGTGGTTAGCTAATCGACATCTTTGTTCCAGTCACAAAACCATGGTCTCTTTCAGCACTTCTCCGTTTACTGCTCTGTGTGCCGTTTATGGCAGCAATGGCAAACCTTTTCAGTGTGTCTGCCAAATGTATTTTAAAGATCGTGGTGTTTGGTGCCAACCCTAATCTCTCTTGGTGCCAAACTTGGCTCCAGCAGTAATAGCTCTACATTGTTAGTCTTGTGCAACAGTTGCATTACATCATGGTGAAAGGAGGAAAAGGGATTTTAAAAATTCCAGTTATTCAAATGCAATAGTCACAGCGGGGAAAAACAAGACGGAAAACAAAACTCCTGCAGTTCAAATGTCAGCGTCCCTCTGTACTTTGGTAAGTCACTGGAGGCCTGTTTAATATCATAAAATGTCACTTTCAGGAAGTGTTTTTCTTTATCAGATCAGACTTTGCAAAGGAAAACATGAATGTGTATGGGGTTGGTGCATTTGTCATTAGGTATTTTCACTTCCGTACTGCCCGTGGTGTATCAGTGACTGCATAGCAGGATCTCTGCAAAGATACTCCGTAATTCATCCTTGTTCCATAACACCTCTTCACTCTGTCTTGAAAATAAACCTGATGCTAACAGCTTTGGGATCTTGGGCCCAGGTTAGCTTTCACCTGGACTTAAAGTAAAAGCTTTGGCCTGTTGGCGCACTGAAACTCTTGGGAAATCAGGCCTCATCCCATCTGATCCCACAAAGTGAATCAAACCATCCTATTTGTTATTTGTATGTTGTTATTTTAGCCTGACTTTCAAATATCCACAGAAACAAGATATTAAAGGAGTAAATATCAGGGAAAACACCATGTGAACATTTGCTCAGAGTAAATTTCTTCTCCCCATGGCTGTTTCCACATTATTAATTGCCATGAGTGACAAGTCAAAATGCAGTTACTGCTCAAGCATTGCTTTTGATTAGTTGTCTTTTTTTCCCCCTATTGGCCCCAAGATATGCAGCAATTAGATTGTGTTACTTTCCTCACTGCTATTGTACTGTAGCTCTTCAAAATAAGAAGTCTACTTCACTCAACTTTTGTCTATAAACTACCATCATCAGCCTGTTCCCTGTTTAAGAATATCCCTGTTGAACCATCCAGTTAGAGATACAGGAACAAAACAATTTACTATTTGTAGATCTTACTGATGAAGTAACCAAATTTCACTACAAAAGTAGTATTTACCAGCAGGCCCGTTCCTACACGTTTCATACAGATTCTTGAAGACCTTAACCTAAACAAAAACTTTTTCTTGTGTTTTTAAAAGCATTGGAGGAGCTCAGTGCTGTGAAAATGCATATCTGCTGTGCATATATAGTTGCTAGTAATGACAGCGCAAACCTTTCTGATTTTGTATGGGGAGATGAAAAACTAGCTCTTGCACTTGGAGGTACCCAAGTTCCAGTAACCAAGAATTACTGGTGTGCAGAACTGCTTGCTGTCAAGTTAGGCAAACAGCCCTGTGATAGGGAATGGGCAAAGGAGCCGTGCTGTGTATGGCCAGGGAGTTAATGTCAGAGCTGGCAATGAAAACCTTTGCCTTCCTGGCTCTAACCTCTAGAAAAGATTTCCTTCTTCACATACGTTATTTGAGATCAATAGTCATTATTAATAATGACATTTGATTTTTATTTCATGAGTCAGAAGGGGGGGGGAAGATGGTTTTAATTATATCGGTGAACAAGAGGAGGGAAGTATAACTTGTTCGAGTTTAGCTGAGTGGTAGCCTCTCATCTAAGACCACCCTCTGCTCTTTTCAAACAAAGAGAAAGGATTGTGACTAAGTGAATGTTAGAAGTTTGTAAATTGGGTTTATTTAACCACAACATTTACTAAATCCAGATTGGTAACCTGACTGACTTCAAATCAAAACAGGAAAAGTGTATCAGAGTACATTTGGATTTTATAATTCAGGAGCAAATCAGCTGTACATTTGGGCCCTGCACTTAGAAAGCAACTTCAGGGTTAAGTGGTAGTGAACAAGCACCTGTATACATAGTACTCTTCATAGCAACTGCGTTAATGCTATTCAAGCTTTGCCTACAGCATTTGCGAAGAAGAGGGTATTAAGCAGGATCAAAAGGAGGAAAGCAGCTCTTTTAACATTAGTAGGCTTAACTAGTTTGATTCAACATGTTTGAAGATGATCCAGCCAGAAAGCCACTCTTGATAACAAAATGGTCTAAACTTTGTGAATCTCATATTTCCCTTAACCTTAGCACTAATAGAGGGGTTTTATTAAGAATTCCCGTAGGCTTATCACCCTTGTTCCTGTTTCATCAATAAGGAGAGCAAGAGGGTTGAAGGGTGGCTTTCCCTAGCGAGAGCAGATGGGCCTCCTGACTTTGGTATTAAATATGCTGTTCCAGTTTTGCAGAAAGAGAAGAGAGCCCTTCCCATCTGCACAGTGTTCAGCCTCAGGGTAAATCCATTGCCCTGACAGGCAAACTGCCCTCGGATCAGGTAGGAGGGTTTGCATCCCACTGCTGCCACAGACGTGCTCAATCAGCAGTTATTTGGGAACCACAAGTTCTGATTTAGTGATGCTTTAATTAAGACCACAGCAAGGAAAATCCAAAATGAAAAAGAAAAACCCATCCCCTTCCCCCTGCCCTGAAAACCTTAACCAAAACATCAATCTCGTGAAGTGAAGCAATTAGGGAATCCAAGTTTGGAGGGGAGAAGGGGGTGTTAGAATTTTTATTCTCCCTTGTGTGGTGTTGAACTACCACAAACTTTTTTGGGGGTTGTTGGGGTTGGGAGTTGTTGGGAGTGTTTGGGAGGCTGCTTAAATTCCAGACTATCAGACTAAGCCAAACCAGTACGGGGCTTTTAGGCATATTGTTAAATTGTATTATACTTCCAGTGTCTTAAAGTGTCTTCATTTTTAGAGCCACCACAAACTTTGTCACATTTCTGTCTGGTATGTAGGGTATCAGTTGCATTTAGGGCAATGAGGTCGGTATTTCTGCTTTCCTTCTCAAGATACTTCATCAACAGATGAAACAGTGAACTAAAGATATAAAACACAAGGCATTTGTTGTTTCTCCATCCTTGAATATTCTTCCTTGGTTTGTTCCTGTGGACAGATGAGTGAGTCTTCCTTTTCCTTCACCAAGGGCAGCAGAAGAGGGGACAGAGGAAATCCCAATCAAAGAAAGATGCTTTCAACCTTCTATGTGTACTTCAGATCATCCTCTTTGCTGTCTTCTCTGGTCAGAGAAAGCCTGACTTGGGGGATTTAAGCAAGGAGAGGGTACGTCATTCTCACTCCAGCTTCACCTGTACTGTTATGCTAGACTTTCCCCCACGTCCAAGGTCCTTTTACTAACTTGCATTTCATAGTTATTTTCCCATAGCTCTTTTTGAATTATTATTCCCTGAATGCCAGTCCTTTACAGGCTGAGAATGGAGGTGCTGACACAGGCCTGTTATAAAGGGGCAGCCTTACCTTTGTTGTTGGGTTGTTGGAGCCATTGCAGGAATCTGACAGGTTTAAGAAGTAAATCAAAATGGTGAAGAAATTCTCATAGTCTGGGAATGGAAAGCTCTTGGATCAAAAATGAGTGAGAGAACATGACCTGAAGGACAGCTCTCGTGCCTCACCTCCTTCTTGGCTGTCTCATATTCAGAATGGTCATTATTCATCTGCATGACTACTGATACTGCACTAGTGTAAGAGGTTTCACCTAAAGATTTCAGAGCACTTTCTAGCCACTAAAAAGAGCTTAATTGGCAATTTATACTGTAATTCCCAGTTTTACAGAGACCTTAATGTAGTCCTAAGGAACTTGCCCAATATGTTATTGATGGAGCTTTGGAGCAAAGCTAGACTTGCAATTCTCAGTTTTCTCCCTCATCAGCCATGCGCAGCTCTCTCTAGTTGGTGTCAGACTCAGCCTTGTGACAACGTGTACCTTTGTCCTGCATCACGTTCCTGTTTGCAAGGGCAGCTGCCAGCCCTGCAGCATCTGAGGCCCCAGCGCACATGGGCAGCTGCGGCTGCCTACGACACCCTCAGGCAGGAGTTGGTCGGGGCCTTTTAAGAAAGTCTGGATTATTCAGTCCATCTTCTCTGCAAAAGTAGCTGCAAAAGTAAATATGACTGGTGAAGGTATGCGGGCCAGTACAAACCGTGGGCCGCTGCATGCTTGGCTCACACCAGCATTAGCACAGGTCCATGTCTCCTCCTAGCTGAATACAAAAGGATACTTTTGTGGGACAATGTTGAGTAGTATCTTGCCCGTGAACAATGTGGATGCTAATGTGCTCAAGATGCCCAAGCACATTTTTCTCAAATCTCCTGCTATTGGTGCAGTGGTGGTAGCAGTGTTGAGTCTCACGTGGTCCAGCCACAAAGTGCTTCCCATATTGGAAGAAGTTAGTAGAAGTTTCTTTGTGTTACTTAAAGATAAACTGCAGCACTATAGAAATTTGTGTATATATGAAACATTATTGCTGTTTATGTAGTGCAGCAGTACCTGGAGGTCCCACTGAGAGCAGGACACCATTGTACTGGTTGATGTTTCACATACACAGAAGAAGAACAATTGTCCTGCTGCCTTTGTAGGGAAGGCACTCAAAGGCCAGAAAGCACAGTGGTGACCCGAAAGACTTGCCTAGGGATTGGCTGAGTTACTGGGGTAGAGTGGGGTTTTCTGAGTCTTGGACTAGGGCTTTATCTGCTGTTTCTCTGTAGCAGAACTAATTTGTTCTCACTGTGTCCTCCGTGAGAACTTTTCCTGTGAGCACCACCCTTTCCCACACACAATTACCTGTAGACTTTGAGAGTGTTACCTCTCAGCTATTCTGGGTAAATACTTTCTGGTACATTTGTTTTTCTGTGGAAACTTCGCAAATGATGCATTGCTGCCCTTTGAATCCAGAGTTCTTCCTTAGCATCTGGCTGGTATACATGTTTATGGGTAACCATGCACGTCGAAATCCACAACAATGTGAAGGCATCCATCTGCAGAAAAAGACAGCTGCCAGCGCTCCTTTCCCCAAGGTAAAGCTGTCCAGCACTAAACTGCCTGGAAAATGTTTCACTTTGATGCTTCTTCCAGCTAATGGCCAACTTTCACTGTGTGAAACCATCTTCATTTCTCTTGGTGGTAAAAAGCTATGCAGCTTCTCGCTTCCTTCCCTTGACTGCTGAGTAGCAGAAGGAAAAATGAAGTTGCTACCAATGTTCAGCTCCAACTGAAAGGCTCCTGAGTGGGACAAATGGCTTGAAATCAGCTGTGTTTGCTGTGAGAGAGTTGTTGCCCGGTAATTCATGTGTGTGTTCAGCCAGTGGTCATAGCTGTCACAGCAGCTCTCTGCTACTTCAGGCCTGTGTGGTGATGGCGTTTGTGTGTTTGCACGGTGCTTTCCTTCCTGATCCCTCTCTGACTTTTGGTGATTTGTTTGACTTGTGTGGCTGCATTGACCATAGTTTTGCTGAAATTGTTACCTGCTGCTTTACACCTGAAAGCAGGTTCTCTCATGCCACGCTGCATCTTGGCCTCTGGAGTCTGGGTAGTACCAAAGGCTCCACAGGTGGGAAAGGAAAGCTTAGCCATGTGCCTGCTAAAGGCCCTGCAAAAAAACATATTTATTCCAGTTTTTCCTTATTCTGTGTCAGAATAGTTCTGGTTTTAGCAGAGTTAAAACTGTAGTTATTTTGCAGTTGCATGTGGATGGCTGCTGCAGTAGCAGCAGGCAGGGTGAGCGCTCTCTGTTCTTGCATGGAGCGTGAGGTGCAAGGGGGAGTACACTGCTGCCCACATCCATCCTTTTGTGGTCCCATCCCACAAGCCCCACTGCTCTGCTGGTTCTGAGCACTGCAGGATTTGTGGAAGGAGTTATTTTACTTGTTTTTGTTTGATTTTCTTCTCTGTGGAAGTTACTGTTCAAGAATTGTAGATGACTTAGTTTCTCAGAGCTGCTTTTCCTAGAAATTTCGAAGCTAGATGAAATCAGTGACTTGACATAAAAGTAACAAGTAGGCTACAAGACTAAACACGTTCTTGCACACTCCTGTAACAAAAGTCTAAGTTATCAGCTGTTATTTCAGTATTAAAAATCTCATTGTTTTTCTTAAATTATATTTCTATGATTTATGTTTAGATGATTCCTTGTGATTCTAAAGAGAAGGGCTAAAAAGCATAGTTCTTAAGAGTGAGAAGAGATACCTGAGCAGTGACAAATAAACCTCATGCATGGGCTGTACCCTACAGTACCTGCTTTTGTGAAGCCCCATCTTTGGAGGCAGTTGGTTTGCATTATGGGCCATGGCATGCAGCCCTGGTAGGATTGTGTTTGTGTGGATGCACGTGTATGAATGTATACACGTACCGTTTTATTTTTCAAATGACTGTAGGCTATAAACTCGTAGCCTTTCTTTACCACCTTAGTCTGTTCTCTGTGGTACTTGATCGTCCACAGCAGGACAGCTACGTAATTTTATTCCTTGGCAAATGATAAAATCTTCTGCAAATGTTGCTCCATTTAGCAAACAGGTTCAATAGCCAAAAAATACTTTCTGAAAAATTCAGCTTTCTCATTCAGACTTATTCTGAGTGAAATACTAGTTTTGAAATTAATTTTTAAAAACCTGGTGACTCAAAGCATTCTAAGATGTATTTCCTGATTAGGCTGCCAGATTGAAAGTCCGTGACGTGCGTCCCATCATTATCTCAGTTTGAATTCTCAAGGTACCTTTCAGGCTGTGCCTTCATAACAAACAGCAAAGGTAGCTCGGCTTGTTTGTTTTTCTATGCACTGAACCCCCTTTACCTTGGACGGCTCAACCAGAAAATGCTGATGCTTCCCCTGGTCTATCTTCCTTCAATCTCTTCCCGAGTTAATTGCAGGAAGTGCAGAGGGGGATCACAGCCTAGCCTGGCCCCTCTCTTTCTTCTTAGTATTGCTCTGTGTCTGCAGCGTGGGATCAGGGAAAGAGCACCTGGAGAATGGAGTAGTGAAGCTTTGCTAGGAGCAGGAAGAACATTTATTTATAAGAACACAGTCTGCTTTTCTTAAATCAACAGATCTCAGACAAGAAAGAAATAGTGCGTTTAAAAATATATATATCATTGAAAAGCAGTCTAGAATAGCAGGTGATGAAGCCTGGTGAAGCAAGCCAATGCTTCTGGAAATTCAGGACTTCCAGGGAAACAAGGCATGCAATTATTTTTGCCAGTCCCAAGCACTCAAAAATCTTCAGGCAAGCTTTCCTCAAAAATAAAAAGGTGAAGCTGGCTCAAAAAATTCATGAGACAGGATTTTTCATCTGGTTTTTACTTGCTGGTCTGTGGGTTAGAGCAAGACAGAAGACTTCCAGTGAAAGTCAAATTTTGGTCAAAAAGACTGTCTCATTTGAAACAAAACAAAAAAATCATGTGGGGAAGGATTTTAAAGCTGTTGGAATACTTTGGGTATTTTTAAACAATAGTGGTTTCAGAAGTGTGAGAGACGATCTGTTTTGTTATTTTTCTCAGTTGTTTTTATTAAAATTGTTTAGAATTAACACATTTTAAAATTAAAAAGAAATTTGAAAATCTTAATATAAACTCAAACTGATTTTTTTTTTCATGTGAAGCCAATCATTTCAGAGGTAATATGGAGAAGGAGGAGCTGTTTTTCTTTGTTAAATGTTTTCCATTTGACCATTGGATTAACAAACCTAATTGTGATCCAAGTCTTACTTGGGTGCTTGTGCTCTTTTTTCAGAGTTTGGGGTGTTTGTTTTAAAGCTCTGTGTGTGTATCTCTTTTACTTTGCTAGAGTTGTAGCTTTTTTTAACATAACCTATGGCCAATTGTGCCATTGCTGGACTAAACCAAAGATGAATGATTTGGAAGACCAACAGTAAGATGTAAAAACTGAGCAACAGTGTGTACACAGGGGAGTGACGAGGGGACGTAAACAAGCAGAGCTTGAGACCGCTGTGCTCTGTGCGTGCTCCATGTGCAGCCTCTGCCCGCCTTTCTCTGAGCCACAAGGGCACAGCTCAGATGGGGCATCCTCCCCGGCTCTTTCAGAAACCAAGCAGCATCCTACTTAAGTTGAAATGGAGATTTTCCTTGTGTGGGCTTGAGTTTAGCAAACACACACCCCAGCTCTTTCTTTGTCTCACTCTATTTTTTTCTCATCTCTCATACTTGACTCAATCCAATCAGTGGCTGTAAGAAGGATTAGCGGTGTGTGCCTCTCATCTGGAGCAACCTCATGACTGCCTTATTTAATTTTTTATTTCAGTCTGATGTGCTTTGTCCCTTACCTATCTATCACAACTTTTGTCTTGTTCCCCTTGGTTTAATCCTTAGCCTGAGACACTCTGTACTGGAGAGTAATGCAACTGTGTACGCCCACCTGCAGATGCTGGTGCTACAAGCTGTACTGCTGTGAGTCTTCTTACTTTTTGTGTCTGGAATGGGCTGGGCAATGATAAATCTGGGCAAATACTGCTGCTTTTATTGTCTGATTACGTCAGTGGAAGGCAGCTCTCTCAGGAATATAAACAGCCTGGGGCACGCTGCCCTTCAGGTCATCTTGAAAGGATATCTTGTCATCGCGGCTGTACTGTCAGCCTTGTACATGAGCATTTATGCCAGCTCAGGTTTAACTTTGTGCCTGTGCAGGCCTTTCCTGCATGCACCTATCAGATGTACTTGTGGATGAGCTAAGATTCATTATAAAAGAGGAAATAGCGTAGTGGTTTTCACCTACTGAAGCATCTTTGAGTTCTTGAAATGGAAGGAACAAAGGATCTATTATAGATGGAGAAAAAATGTCCTAACAGTGTGAAGAGGAGAAGGTACTGACAGAGGAAATGAGGTTACTTTCCTTTGCTTTTTGAAACGCATGGATAGAAGTAGCCAAAATTTTCAGTATGGGAGATTCCCTATTATTATAGCACCTGGAAAGTGGCTGCAAGATAATAGTGTTTTCCCAGCTTGTAAAGGATTCCCTTTTTGTGCAAGAGTGGAATGAAATGAAGAGCGTGATGTTACAAGTAGTTAGTCCTGGCAGAACTGGCTAAGCTGCCATGCTTCCCAAGGAATTAAAACAGTAGAAGTCTTAATTCCCACTGAAAATTAATAAGACATAGCAGGTGCTTCTGAAAATTGTACCAGCATGGGAAAAATTACACCTAATCTCTTTTTTCCTAGGAATGAAGAAAAGACAAACTTTTTAGGTCTGGGATTTTGTTTGTTTTTTTTTTTCTTTGAAGCAGAGATTGAGAAAGCAATCTTCACACTTTTTTTTGCAGTTACCTTTTAGTAATTTATTTCTGAAACAAAGTGGGGAATCAGGACTGTCTTCTTTTTTATGGTGAGTAGCACCGGAGTCACAAAGTTGCAGATTTCTACTTAGTAGTCTACACTATTTTTTCAGGAGAATAAAGGTGAAGGGAGTTGATCAAGAAATTAAAACCAGATAAAGTCATGGAAGCAAGACAAAAACGTTACTCTTGCAATTAGGCTGCAGTCTCTGTCTCTACTCCTTCCCTTCCCAGCAAAGCTAAAAGCAGAGGACTTGGCTTGTACCACTCCTGCCTAGGGCTCTGTGTTGGCATAGGCATATGTTTAGGAAGATCTAGTGGTTTAAGCTTGTATTTGGCCTCTAGCCAGATACAAGTAAAAATTCTTGAGAAGATCCTCACATGGGGTTGTTGGAAGGAAAGTAACTTCTAGATTTGCCTCTCCCTTCGTGAACAAACTTTCCTTACAATTTCTTGCTTTCTTAAACTATCTTGTCTTTCCATTGTAGGATCTGATAGGTTTTTCTCAAGGGCAGGAGACCTGTCTTTCGTTTCATTCTGTGGGGCTCTTAAATCCTCAGTTCCTGCACTGATGACAGATGCGGAGCTCATTATCTTTTCCAGAACTTTTTGCCCCTGTAGTGTCTTTTACTCCTGATGTGTCCTGTCTGAATTGTACCATAAACCTCCCGTTGCTCAAATACTCTCCTACAGACAGCTGTGACTAAGGGGCAAATGCTTTTTGTTGCATGCATTTCCTCTGAAATCTCTTCTTCACTTGGCCATTGACTTTACCACGTAACTACGTGCTGCTCAGATGTCTTATTTCCTGGAAATGCCCTGGAAGTGCTCTTTTGAGCATTTTTTCCACTTCATGTACTATCATGTACTGAAGCCAGAATACTATCTTCGCAGACCAGAAATGGAGTGTACAGGTGAAATCTCCACAGCGTGGGCGGAAATGCCCATTTAGTGTGTTGTGGGGAGGATGTTAAAAGCAAGTTAGCGATGCTGTAAATTATGCCTGAGCAGCAGAGGCCCAGGCTTTGGAAGGAGTCTCCTTCATCTTTTGTTGGTGTCTCCTGGCCTTTCAGCTGTGCTAAGTAGAGCTGTGGTGTGGTTGCATCTGCCCACAACACCATGGTGGCTTCTTGTTTCATCCTTTCAAAACATTACCCATCAAATTCTCTTCACCATTGTTATCCAGAGCACTTTGCTGACTTGGTCTACATACTGGGTCTAACTTAGACCTGTCTTTGAGTGCTTTGCTGGAGAGAGATGAAATTGCTCAGTAGTTCAGTCATCAGCATGTGTTTGAGTGCTCTGAGTTAGGGTCTGTAATCACTGCCTTCAGAACATCATTGTAAAAGAAAATGTGATTTGTAGGATACCCCCAACATCTCAAACCCAAATTGAAACCTTAAAATGTTTAATTTGGCATTCGTAGCTTCAAAATGACTAAAAAAGAGTTTTATTTTTCTCTTTTTCCTTCCTAAACATTAGTAAAGAGACAAGTTTCTGTTCTTGGCAGAGATTTTGTGGGCCAACTTTCAGGGCAAAATAATGGGTTTTGAGTAGGGGATTCTAATGGAAAAGCTGAGCACCAAATTCACACAAGGTTCTTCTTAATTATAGAAGCCAAAAGCTCTTCCAGATGTCTGTCAGCCCAACATGCTAGATGCTGCCGTCACTGGTTTCAATAAAAGCTCATATTCAGCAAACTTTATTACCAATTTACTGTACATTACTTAAGCCAGAAAATGTTTTTGCTCTGAAAAGCAAGCAAAGAAAGACGTGATGTTTTTATCGGTTGCACTCCAGCATGTTAAATGTGTTAAATACCATCCCACTTCTATTCTTCTACTGAAGATTTTCTGTAGACTGCCATTGCTAAAACTGGAATTTCAGAAACTGTCATGTAGAAGTACATAAGCAAGAAATGCATGTGAACAAATTGGTAAATGGTGCGTGCAAAACAGGCAAAGCCACTAATAATGCAAACACATACGTGACATGCACAACCAGACAGGCATTTCCGTGAAAGGTTACTTGTTTGTACATGCAACTGATACATACTCTGGAGAAAATGGAAGCTGAAAAAACCCCTGAGAAAATGTTATAGAACAAATACAGAATAATGCAATGTGACTTTGTTAGTACAAAAATGAAGAGAACAAAACCAGTAGAAAAATCATCAGTCAGAGTAGTTAATGAAATCTCTGAACAATGATGTAATTAAAGTGCATTAATCATTTATAAAAGATTGTTTCCCTTTAAACATCTGCTCCCTTTCACTTGGCAACAGTCTGGCCAGTGTCATGAGTGGTGGGGTTTAGGATATGCTGAAGGGCATGTGTTATCTGAGAAACAACGTAGAACGTCCCCAGCTTGACAGGATCTGGGACAGCAGTGCTTTTGCTCAATTCAGGTATAGCATTAAGGAAGTAAAGGAAAAACTGGCCATTGCTTACAGTGGAAAGGAAAACTTGGTGTAAAACTGAACCCTGCCTTCTCAGCCACCCAAACAAAATTTAATTTTGTGCCAATGGATTTGAATAAAGTAATCCCTCTGGGAAAAGAGCCCTCATCCAGCCTGCTGCTTTTACAAGAGCCTTAGGAGCCGTAGTTGCTTGTAGGAGAGACCTTGTTCCTCCCTGCTGAGAAGTAAGCACCACAAAAGCCTTCCTGACCCCTTTCTCTGCAGCAGCCTGGCTGTACCAGCAGGAATGCGAGACTAGCAGTTTCAGGAGAGAAGTCTCTTTTTCCTCTGGCAGAAGCAGGGTGTGCAGAAGGGCCATGACCACCCCTCACTGCCTGACAGTCTGTGGCTCCGAGGCATCAGTCTGCCTCCCCTGTGCCTGAGGCTGCCTGTGAAGCAGATGCACATGTGCTGCTGTAAAGCCTCTGTCTGCAGATACCAGTTTGGAGCGTAACTCACTCCAGTGGTGTCATAGAATCATAGAATCATAAGGTTGGAAGAGATCAAGTCCAACCGTGCCTGTCTCCCCACTAAACCACGTCCCTAAGGAACTTATCCACCATCTTTTAAACGCCTCCAGGGATGGCGACTCCACCACCTCCCTGGGCAGCTGTTCCAATCCCTGACCACTCTCTCAGTGAAATAATTCTTCCTAATGTCCAGTCTAAACCTGCCCTGGCGCAGCTTGCCAGGACTGAGTGAAGTTTCTCATGGGCTGTGTTTTGGTTTAGGTCAGGAGTCGTAGACTGCCATTTGTCTCTGCCATTAGATTGAGTCACTTAGAGAGAAACTTTTACAGCTAAGGGCTACTTTTTATCCTTTTATGAATCTGATTCCTTGTTGCATTTCCATATAGTTGGTAGCCTGGGCACTGGTTGTGGGCATAATCAGTGGCCTCTGTGCACCTGCATTTTCCCTTCTGTCTTGCTGTGCTTTAGTGCCTGGATCTAAGGCAGGAGGCAGGAGTTGTGCTTTTCTTACAGGGATACATCTGAAGGTGGAGCAACACTGATTTTAATGCTAGTCTAGTTTTCTTAGTAAATCTATAAGGGATAGCAGTTAGGGAGGATGGATCTCACGAGCATAGGATTCAGAGTACTGTTTCTATCCCATTGGTCGTTCGCTGCTGGCTTAAGTTCTCCTTCATGGCACTTAATCACCTGGACTTGAGGCTGCATTGCTGGAGAAAATGCATGTGCCCACATGGATTTCCAAGGGAGGCAGACCAGAGGGGCCCATGTCCCACTTAGAGAAATGAGGGCTAGGGCGATTAATATTGTTTATGCTACTTCATACCCATTTTTGGCAGTTCTGCAAATTCTCTGAGGGTGGATGCTTTTTCTGCCTGGGCAGAGTGCCCTCCCAGCTGTTAGGTGGGGAAAGTGAAAATTAATTCATCTTTGGTCTTTGCTGTTCAGTTACAGGTAAAATAATTCATCTGGTTTAAGCCTGTTCATAACAATACTTTCCCTCCCTCAGAATGCCTTGCAGGATTTGTAAAAGTGATTGGAGAGGTTCAGATAAAAAGTATGTGGTTTATTGTTCTCTGTTTCTCAAAGCTGGTAAAGTCATACAGTGGTATTTAAACAGAAAATCAAAACAAACCTCTGCTTTTCACAGCAGTGCGTAGATGAGTATTGCAGAAGCCCAGTGTTGAGATTTCAGCCTTAAGTGCTGTTTTCTTTAACTTCACGATGTTTTAGGTGTGCTATGGATTGCTACCAGCCTGCTGCTGCCATCCCATCTACTGCCTTTATAGTCCAGCTCAGATGGGTCCCAGCCAGAGAGCAGGGACGTGCCAGCTGCCTGTGCAGGCAGCATGTTCAGTGCTGAAGAAAGGGGAGCCCAGCCAGATGCCTCAGATCCACTCACCACTATATACCCTCTCTCCCATCTGCTCTTGCCTGGGCGCTGCTCCATCCAAGAGCACAGTAATGCTTTTCCCTAAAAGCCCTAATTCCCCTCAGTAGCCTCCAGGGGACTGAAGTGAGGATGCACGCTATGTGGCTGCAGAAAGCCAAGAAGGCCACGGCATCTTTGACTGTTCCTCTTTTCATGATTTGTTCTGGACCTGAACCAAAAGCTGCAAAATATATCGGTGTAGTCTTAGAAAAGTCAAATACATTTCCATGGCATTGTGCATATTTAAAAAAAAAATTAAATACAATTCATTGTCAAATTTAGCTTCATATTTTCTTGGGCCACTGGGTTATTCACAGTTCCAGCTGCAGGCGTTCGTTGCACAGGAAACAGGGGCAGAACGTTATGGGGGTAAAAGTCTCCAGGAAACCTGCCTTACATAAAAGGCGTTGTGCAGATATTTGATGTAACACAATTTTCTTACTACACTCATCCCATTTCCTTCCAAACTTGCAAGCATAGGTATACGAATCTACATCCTTCATGCCTTGTTTTATGCCCATCCAGAACGTCCAACACTTGCAAGGGAAGCAAACAGCTATTTCAAGTGTTTTGAAGCCCACTTCTGAAAAGGCATATAGCTAGAGTTAGATACGTGTGTTGAAAATGGTGATATTTAGATGAATACTCCTATTCATGTTGAGCATAGGGTCTGAAATAATGGTTTAGTCATTCTCTTTTCCAAACTGTTTGTGTCACTTCATTCTAGCGTAGGTCGTGTGCTGCGCACACAGTTATGTTTCTTTGCAGACTGAAGTCCTGTATATTGTTCATATGAAATTTTTGGTTGAATTAGATGAGGTCATTTAAGTGAGTGTCCTTGTGTCACTGCCACCTAATGGTCAGGACATTGCAGTTAGGTGTCTGGTTTAGGTGCCCCTGGTAAACTGATCCTGTCGCCAGTACTAACCTTATTATCTTGTCAGACTAAATAATGCTGTTAACTGCCTTCAGCTTCATTTTCAGCCCTTAATTGTCTGTTCTGGAGCCTCACTGGGTATCGGTGTGTACATCCTTGCTCTGATGTTATATGAGAGATAAGGAGATGTAGTTTTCATATGGCAAAATCCAGGAAGAAAGGGAAGACGTTAATCAGATGGGTGTAATCTCCAAGGGAGCAAGTACTTCATTTTAATTCAACATTTCCCTTTGATGAAAACTTTTGTGAGTGTTATTATGTGGAATTTATATGAAGCTTGGGTTTAGGTAATCAGCTTTAATATTTATACTCTTAGGGAAAAAAATTAATTCATTAGTAAGCATGCATAATTAATGAATAAATTATATTTTTCCTTTGTTTTCCTTCAGGTATAAGGAAATGCTAGATCTAGTGATATCACCCAGCCTGACTGTAAATAGAGAGTGCCCTGACAGACTGAAGCTTAACCTTTCTAACATTTATGCCACGGCTCCAGATGACATAGAAGGTAGGCTGCCTCTTTTGCTTACTGTTTACTGACTTTAACATAATGTGTGTATATATATGTAACCAAAGGGAACAGGACACATGCAGGCCTCTGCTTCTGAGAGTTAGTTCTGCAGTATAGTGAGCATCTGAGATTTTTGAGTATTTTTTTGGTAGACCTCTCCAGTTGTGGTTGAATCCTTTAGTTCAGCAATGCTGTGAAGGCAAGCAGAATTGAAATGCTTTGTATGTGGCTGTACATCTGTGTATAGTAGATGCGTACATATGCATGCGTGCATGTGTATGTTTGCTCCACTGGAGTAATTACAGGTACAAAACAGAGTTTATGTAGAGCTGGTAGGTTTGTTTGGGGCTCCAGCGGGGTCCAGTGGTGGCTTCAGTGAGAGCCCTGTGCTTCAGTGACTGTGCTGCTGCTGCTGAGGTGGGGAGCCCGGGGGGTCCCAGGCCCAGCAACGTGTTGTGCAGCCCACAAACATTTTGCCAAAGCAGCCTCATACCCCACTTTGCCTCGCTCTGAGATCTTCGGTATTGTCTCCAAAGAGTTAGCCCTGCTGGCCTCTGGTCTGAAGTTTCACATTTGGCAGGTACCGAAGGACAAATTCCTTTAGTGGTTGAGGCTCTGATGGAAAGTTATCTGCTCTTCTCCTCCTCCTTCTCCCCCATCATGCTGTTCAAGTGAAGGAAACAGAAGAATGTTAAATCTGCTAAAAAAATTATTGGCAAGTGATGCAGCTGAACTAGTTCTTGCTAGTACAATCCCAGCTATTGTTTGCTGCGGTCAGGTTCTGTTAGCCTTCCTGTTGGAGGGGAGTTAGCAAAAGGCACTGGTTATTATGTCTTAGTAGTATGTTTAACCCTTCATTTATGGGCTCTTAGAAGCCAAGAAGGTGTTTTGCTTGCATGTTTGCTGAGGCATTAGAAATTGCGTGATTCAATCACGTACATCATGAGTGTATATTTACAAGAGCAGTCAAAGGGATAACAATCTAAAGGAAACATCCTTTACATGTACGTGTTTGCAGAAAAGATTAGAGCTAGAAATGATTTTTAAATACATAATTTTGTAAACTTCTTGGTGCAGGAACTATTTGTTATTATGTGACACAAATAAGAGCCAACGCAGTGCTTGTATGGACACCACTTTGCTTGTGACAGCTCGTGTTGATATGTTTTTTATGGAAATACTATGGTTATTTTTCTACAGAGCCATCTCCTCTGCTACCAAGATTACGCTCTTTCCCTTGAAAGTACTTATTAATTTGAAGAATAGCAAAACACTTCTGTGTTTGTCAAGCCTCAGATTTCCAGAGCTTTTAATGCAATTAATGCACACAAATACATGCTCTGTATTATACCTGTAGTTTCAATTTTAGCAAGTCTAGTCACAGTACTTATTTACGTAGATGTCCAGATAGACGTCTGGACTGCTTTTTTCATGGATGGTTATCATGAGATGTGCACTTACATCAATATAATTTTTTGATACATATTTTGCCTATAGTCTTGCACTTTGGGGTAGAAACACGTGTAGGTTTTGCTTGTCCTTTTTTGGCAGTGATGGTACCTTATTACAGAATCACAGAATCATCAGGTTGGAAGAGACCTCTGCGATCATTGAGTCCAGCCATACCTATCTCCTAACTAAGCCATGGCCTTGAGAAACTCGTTTATCTGTCTTTTAAACACATATTCACATGCAGTAAATCCCCACTTGGTATTCTTGAGAAAGGTATTTACTCTGTATTTACCTTTTTCAAAAAGAAAAATTGGAAGGTGTAGTGCCTTTCAAATACAAAAGAAATGAATGAAAGCTGAAAAAGTGTATTTCTTCAATGCAATTTTGTTTGTCCGGTTTTGTGTGGACCAGCATGATGGAAATGGTATAGGTTTTGTTTTCACAATCTAAAAATCTGATTTTCTAAACTGTTTTCTTTCAGGTAAGTCAAAGCAAATTTTTAATACTGAGTTTGAAGGTGTGTCAGGTAAGCCCAGATTTTAAACCAGTCTTTTTTCCTAGATCTGTATGTGTAACTGAATATGTACTTCTTGTGTAACACTGTCAATTTTTTGTGTCTGTTGCTTGGGAAGTAAGTTACTGTTATCCACATTTTACAGGTAGAAGTAAGACAGGGTTCCTAGTGGGTTTTACTTCTGTAAGGTTTTACAGGCTTATTAGAGTGTGAAGTACTCTTTGTAGGGGTTGTAGCTGTGTTACTTGACCCTCTGCAGTGTTTTGGGGGTGTGCTCAGCCAGGGGGAGAGCTCTGGCAGAACTGGGGGAACAGCTTAGGAGAGGTGGGACCAGAAAGGGCACGAGGATTGAATTTGTGGTGGAGGAAGGTACAATGAGAGAGATGTGGCACAGGAAAGTACTTCGAAGGAGGAGGAGTGAATAGTGGGTGATAGAAGTGCCTTTGAACACTGTGGTTGTATTTGGGTGAGTTTGTTCTGCTGCTGCTTCATACCCAGAGAAGACAGGAATGCGATAGAAGAGACATCCAGCATGGTGTGAGGAATGTCCAGCACGTAGGCTTGTGGAGAGATGACTGCTGGGGTCTGCTGCCGCACAGATAAATGTACCCAAACCATTTTTTTCTCTTCATAATAAGCTACAGTGTCAATGCAGTCATGGCCAGCTCACTCTGAACTCTGTTCCTCTCAGTCTTCACTGTCTTTGTTACCGGAGCCACCTTCCCTAAAGCAGCAATGCTGCGTTGACGCTACTCTGATCCTGATGTGAAACAGTTGGGAGACTCTTAAAGGTATCCATGGGGCAAGAAAGAGGTTGCAGCTGGGTGTAGGCACTCAGCTGGGTGACAGGTTTCTGAGGAGAGAGCTGAGAGGCTCAGGAATGTAACCGACAGCACTGCAGATGTTTGCTGCCCGGCAGTAGCAATGTGCAGGCATTGGGGGCACTGCAGCAATCCCCCTTTCCACCCAGCACATGCACCTGCAGTTATGAGATCATCTGCATCGGACTGGGTGATGTTTCCTATTCAGTGTAACAAATTACACTGTAGATGCCAACAGCCAGTGTCATGGGTGGTAATGCTGCTGTCAGCAAACAATGTGATGCTTGATGTTCTCCCTGCGTGGAGAATCTGTGTGCAGTTCGTCTGGTGTGCTCATTGATGCAGCCAGCAGATAGACAGGCTGAATCTGTTGTACCTAATTTTATTATTGATGATTGTGAGGGTGTTTTGGCATTTAGAGTGCTGTAGTAACATCTAACAGCTCCAGCCAGGAGTAGAGAAGCAAAATTTGGAAGGCATTATGGAGGCAACCTGCATGATATTCATGGTAGCATTTAGGTATGATGTTTTCAGTACAACTTGCAGGCAACTTGAAGGTTTCAATTTATATTTTTTAAATTTTTAATTAAAGAAACCTAAATTTATCTTAAAGATGGTGGCACGTTTTTCTTTGGTGGTGTTGCAGGACACAACTGTTTAGGTCATTGGAAGACATCTTGTGCATGTAACCTGTGTGACACATCTACTGCTTTAATGTTTTGATGGCTGATAGGTCGGTGAGGTAGGTTATGGCTAGCTCAAAAAATTCAAGAGTAAGGAGATTTAGTGTTGCATTTTTAATGCTTATTTTGATTTGATGTACTTTAATGAACATGAAAGAAGGCAAGTCATGGTCTAGGAAAGCACCAAAAAACACAAAAAAGCAAAAAGGGCAGTGAGCTTAAATCACTTCAGTAACCGTACCAGTTGTTTTTATAGCTTTAAGTGTATGAGTCATCCCACTAAAGACCAGTTTCATGCTTAATATGAGTCAGAAAGAAGAAACAGGTAGCTCAATCAATCAGTATCATTCCCAGGTAAAAACTAAAACTGTATTTATTTGTTATTAAGTGGAGAAAAACTTTGTGTCCTAATTCAGTTCGTGGAGCTTCATTAAAATGAAGTTTTCTAGTTCCTATGTATTTTTCTTAAATTAGCAATGGTAAAAACAGTGTTATCAACTTGGCCATAGGACATGATGAAAATCTAAGACACTTTAATTTTGTTTTCCAGGTAGCAGCAAAGGAGCACCACAGTGTCCTCTCCATCTGTACTCCACAAAGTGAGTGCTTGTGCCAAGTGCTGTAATTTAAAAACCGTGTTTTGCTGAACAGCCATTTTGTGCAGACTTCTGTCACCTTACAAAGCATTCGCCTTAAGCCCGTCCACCTGTTTCCCTGCACGTCTCTGGCCCAGTGAAGTAACTGGTTCATAATCTTGTTAGATACGGAGGGAAAGAAGGGTTGAGGTACTGTGCGCTATACTTTTGTACCCCTGGGAATCCAAACCTTATCAGTTTTGAATATTGTGTTTATGAGTGACCACAGAGGAATATGCTGAAATGTCAGAGATTTCCTGTGACTCAAAATGAAACATGAAAAATCAGACTGTTGATTTTATTTTTTTTTTTTTAACTTGCTCATATTTTGCACAGTCTGAAAGTCCCCATTTAGGTAGCTTAATCTCAATAGCTCATATCAGGAGCTGTATGTTGAAACAAACTTTTGCCCTAGTCTAGTAAATTCCGAGTTGCCCAAATATTCAGCATCGTGCTTTGGATATTATTTTATCAAAATGTCTACCAATGTTCTACATATGCTCTAGAAGATCATGTACAGTAACTTAGACCTTCTGTTTTCTTGTTCTGAATAGACATTATCCTCATATAGTGACAGTTCCATCTTTCCCAACAATGGCAACGTATGGACAGACTCATTACAGCGCGGGAATCCAGCAGGCTGCTGCATACACTGCTTATCCTCCTCCAGGGCAGCCCTACGGCATACCCTCCTACAGTGAGTACTCTGACATCATGTTACCTTGGAGGACATCCTCTTGCTCCTAGAAAAATATATTTGAAGTCTTAATCTTTAGTCTGTCTTGGCAATATTCTCTTTTTAGGCTTGGAAGAACGTCTGGCTTTGTTAAAATTGTTAGGATTACTTTGAACTATCTAGCAGCTCTTAATATCCTGGGTTATGGTCTTACAAACCAGGTAAGTTTGGAGCCCATCAACAGCAGGATATGAGGCAGCATGGGAGATGCAGATTCGGTAGGATGTGCAACTTCAGAGTAGTAACTGCTGAGTGTTCTTGTGACTTACTGTCAAGACAAAGTCTCTTGCAGTAAATGTGATATTTAGGTAAACTACACTTTCTCTTCCTTGATTCTTCCTGAGGTTTCAATGATAGAAGCTACTTTTAAGAAAAACGTTTTGTGTATTATTACTGAAGGACCAAGATGTAGAGCAGAATAAGACATGAAGGAAATGATGCAGACTGCCTTGGTTTTGGAAGACAGTTCCTGTTCAAAGGGACAGTTGTCAGCTGTAGGTGCAGTAAACATTTCTAACCCCAGTCAGCTTTGTTCCCTGCTTTCCTGCCAGAGCCTGATCAGCAGCTGTGGGGAGGTGGTGCTGGGCGGGAGCAGCTGAGGGATTCAGGCAGGGGACTAATTAAGGAAGATATATTTAAGGAGAACTTATAGCAGCCTTATAGTACTTGTAGGGGGCCTATAAGAAAGCTGGGGAGGGGCTCTTTCTCCAGGAGTGGAGGAATGGGACAATGTGCAATGGTTTTAAGCTGAAAGAAGCAGATTTAGATTAGATACTGGGAAGAAATGTTTTCCTGTGAGGGTGGTGAGGCACTGGCGAAGGTTACCCAAAGAAGTCATGGATGCCCTGTGCTTGGAGATGTTCAAGGCCAGGCAACCTGATCCAGTGGGAGGTGTCCCTGCCCATGGCAGGGGGTTGGAACTGGATGATCTTTAAGGTCCAACCCAAACCATTCCATGATTCTATGATAAACCTGCACTCCTGACGGGAGAATGCCTGGTAAACCAAATGTTAAGCATCCTCAAGCTCTGCATGGGCATACTGAGCTCTTGAGAGAGCTGGGAAGTTCTTACTACCCCTAAAGACCAAAGAGATACTGCTCTTGCTTAGGTACAACTCTTTTAGCTTTGGGTCCCTTATTCCCAGCCGATCCTGGAAGTGCTGAGTCTTGCAGCATTAAAATGGCTTCATTTTAAGTTTCCATTCCTGATTTCTCTTATGCTCTTAAAGGAAAATGCAATGTCCCTTCCCAACAAGAAGCTTTTATACAGCCATTGACAAGGCTTTTAGTGAAGGGAAATTCAATGCAGTGGTCTGGAAGGCCAGGGAAGTGGGCTTTGCAGAGCTGAAGCTCTCCCAGGATGATGAGAGGAATGTTTTGAGACCCTTTCATAGAGCTACTTGTGTGTTTGCATCAACTGGCTGATTTCCAAGGCAAACTCTGAACAGTTGTCCTGTTAGAACAGGTGAAAGTAGAGCCATTTGCTACTGCCTAGAATCTTTAGGGCATACATGTGTCAGGCCCATATGCTGCTTATAAATCCTGCAGATGACCTCTTAGCATCCTTGAACAGTGATTTCCCTCCCCCAGCCCATATACCCTCTCTAAGATACTCGACACAGCATATGAAAAACTCCACCTGGCTGACAACCAAGAACAATGAAGCAGTATTGGTTTTAGGCACAAAAATAAAACTGGGCCAGTTTCTAGACAAAACAGAACATTGTGTGGAAATTAATTTGGTGCTAAGTTATTATGCTGTCTGACAACAGTTTTCAGACTTCCAAAAAGGCCCATTCTCTGAAGATTAATTGTAGCTGGGGTAGGTTGAGTGCTCGCATGAGGAGCACTGATGTAATTGAAAAGCTTGGGATGTTATGAAAAGCGACTTCTCTGCGCACACTCGCAAATCCCTTTGCTTCCCCAGCAGTAATGGAGCTGGATGCTTGCACCAACACATGCTCATTCACTGTCCAAATAAACTTCCTGCGTTTCACAATGCAGCATTGTCATCTTGTTGCTAACTTGTACTCAAATTGCATTGCAGCTATTCTCACCTAAAGCTAAAAGATAGGATTTTTGTTTCAGAAAACATTATCTAGGAGAACTTATTCCCAAGCTGAGCAAATGCAGACTTACTGCTTTTAAAAGAAAGCAGCATATTTGGTGAAAGCCATGTGAATTCGTCTTGCCTTTTGGCAAGTTTGCCTACAAGTGCTAAAAGATGACAACAGGCAGGGAAGTGTATAAATCCAGGGCCAGAACATCAACAGGGTCTTTGTTCAGTCCCAACACTCAGGGTGTGTCCAGTGGCCATTTTCTGTTTTGTGCAAACAGGCATGCAAAGACGGGAAGGATCACGCCCAAAGGGTTTATAATAAGATGCACCTTTCAGCTGTTTATTTTAATAATACAGCTGTACAATCTCAGCAGCATCTTGGAATAAAATATCAACCCCTTTCACTACCAACAAAGGTTTCATCTTGCAATGTTTAATTCAACTATTGCTGTTGCCCCTGTAAACTGTCAGTTTAATTGCCTGATTTTAGTAATGAACAGATTTTTGGGGCTTCAGGGGTTACCTATGGTTCCTGAACTGTATATCTAACTAAGTAGATGATAACCCTCCTGTATGGCTTGCCAATAAATATTTTGCTGCCAAAGTTGAAAATATAATGCAGATAAGAGATAACTCCGATGAGAACAGAAGTCTGGAGGTTATTTTGCTGAAGTTCCTATTGCTTTGTTAATCATTGCTTGCATCTGATAACTGTTCAGAAAGTTCATGAGTCAATGCATTTGTTTAATGCTAAAGCAAAACTATTTGTTCAGAAATTGTTTTCTGGAACAATATTATTCATGGTTGTTTACCCTTCTCAGCAGAAATTCGTTCAGGTATAAATACAGGATGTAGCTGACTCAGATATTTGTGATGAATTTACATGACTGTATTATTTCAGAGACCTGTTTGGGTAAAGCAGATAATTAAAAAAATATATTAAAAATGTAGGAAAAAAGAGTTTATAGGTTAAAATCTAGCTGAAAAATTGTTAATTTCTACACTTGCTTTTTTACAGTTTTGTATGACAAACACTTGTGTCCTGCTCTTGTTTCCTACTGTATTTCCCAAAGGCATCAAAACAGAGGACAGCCTGAGCCATTCTCCAGGACAGAGTGGGTTTCTTAGCTATGGATCCAGCTTCAGTGCCCCAGCTGCTGGACAAGCACCGTACACATACCAGATGCATGGTGAGTACAGCTTGATGCCCTGCAGAATGTGCTATGAGAAATCAGAATCCTGTACGCCCGTGTTAGACCAGTTCTTCTTTTGCAATTACAATGGAAAGCTTAGGTATGGGCAGTGGGGACAGAGAAGGAGGTAAGTCTTCATAGATCTGTTTTGCTCATCAAGGAATTAATTTCTGGCTGAGGTATTGTATTTGACAGTAGTATACAGTAGTATACCCTACACATATGATCAATATAAGCGTTTCCTTTGTGCAGAAGCTGTGGTTTCTTTTTTTATTTAATTTTGTGACTGCATACCTGAGATTGTAGTGTTAGTGTGAATTCCTAGATTCTGAGCAGAAGCAAAACAAAGGTGGTTTTGTGCTTAAAGCAAGCAGTACTGTTAGTATTGTGCTTCTGCCTTATGCTGTCCTGAACAAGCTGCTCTGTGGTTAAAGTGCTGTATATTCTCTCCACTGGTATTTTTTTAAAAGCTGATAGCTTGATAGTAAAAACATTTTTTTTATTGTTAAGACATAACTGATACGTACTAAGATACATCTGCCTATTTTAACTCCCAGAGTACCAACATCATTAATTACCTACAGACTATTGGTAAGGGACAGAAGAGCAGAGCTGAAAGCAGCTGGTTTTCTCTCAGGGTTACTGAACTAAGATTTAGTAAGTTTAGAATAACTGTTTTATTGTTGTCAGAACAATAACTGATTATAAAAATAATCAGTTGGATTCCCTTAAGGTTTCAAAGACGATGCCTTGTGCTTGTAGCTTTATAACATTTTGGTTTGTTGTACAACCAGGAAGGCCAAAATATATTTCTGTTTCTAAAAATAAAACTAAGTTATTTTCTGGTCGTTCCACTTGAGAAGGTGTATGAAACACCAACCTCTCAGGAGACTGAATGTTGATTTGCCAACTCCAAGAAAGTTGTGAAGGGGTTTATACTTCTTGGCAATTCAGATTTAAGGTAAATAAAAATGGTGGGATTTCATTTGTGATTTCCTTTAGCCAATTTCTAGTATGGTGTTTGATTTCTTTGAACATTTTGGCCATGTTGGTCAGAAGCCTCAAATGTATGTGGCAGGTTTTCATTATTTGACTCGTATTCCACGTGCTTTTTGCTGCAGTATGTACTGTTCCTGATCTTTGTGAATGATGGGTTTTTTTATTTATTTGTGTGTTTGTTTTCCTGGAACTTGCTGAGACATTAAGTGTGAATTGGAGGACGAGTACTGACGTTCAGATGTACTCTGTAATATAAATTTAAAAACACCTGTCCAGGCAATCCTGCAGAGAATGATGATGAATTCTAACAAAACAATAGCAAATGAGAGGAACCAAAGTATAACCATTTCAGCTTTATGTACAGGTTATACATATCTTGATTTACATACAAGAATAATAATGAGTATATTCTGAGAAATAGATTATGTTCTTAAAATGTCACTCCATCTCTGTGCCTCTACCTTGCATCCTCTGGTAGTGCAGTTTCATCCCGTACCTGTGGGCCTCGTATTCTGAGTCCACTTTGGTGTTTGTATGGAATTTGACAAGTTAAAAAATAAAGATGATATTTTGTCCTCTGCTAAACCTCAGCACACCTGCATTTCAAAGTGCTTTGTGTTAGCCTAGAATAATCGGAGCAGTTTGAGACTGCAAACTCTTGATTTACTTGGGACTGAAGTTTTTGAGATGGCCCCTTTGTTGAACCAAGAGGCATAGACAGGCGAATTTTGTGCATCAGCACTTGGAAATGTTACATTTTCAAACAATTATGACACAACTGTGTTGCATCAAAACAGGCTGGGAGGAACTTTGTACGTATGTATATGAGCACAAATGTGCCCAAAGTGCTTTCAGATAATGTTGCCTAGGGCGATGCTGTAGTATTAGGTGAAAGCGCTTCTTTTCAGATTTTTATGCCAGGAAGATCATTTCAGCCAATTCACTAAGCCTTTTTTGCAAAAGAAAACAGAGAAATACCATTTCTGCGAGTGGCAAGTGCTTACTACAAGGCAAAGGGAGCAGGAGTAAATGTATCTTCCTGTTGTAAACAAATATTTCCACATTTCTTCTCCTTCCTCATGAGAGGACGGTCTGAAGCTCTCTGACTGTATGGTTTATTTACCTTGCTGAGTGCTAGTGAAAGGTTTGAGTGAGAAGCCAGGAGCCTTCCTGTGCTGAGTGCTACCGAGGAATGTGTGCTCAGTGCTTTCCCACGCCGCAGCACTTGGGGGTGGGGACGTGATCGCTCTGTCTCCCTAAAGTGAGCAAGGAAATCTCAGTGATTTTGGAGCTGGGCACATGGAGACTTTTGCTAAGTTCACGAGTCCTTTTGGTCACCCCATTGCTGACCCAGGCAGGGACTGTGGGTGATGGGCTAAACCAGATGAAAAGGGCAATTTTTTATTTACATACTTTTATAATATCAAATTTAAGAACTCTAAGATTCATGCTGTTAACCCTCACTTGAAGGACAAAATGTTGAAAGAGAGCTCTTGAAGACAGTGACGTGCAGGGAATCAGCAAAGAAAGGTATCTCCAGGAGTCCGTGCAACTCAGTTGTATATTTTGAAGTGTGAGGGGAAAAAATCCTTTTCTTAAGCTAAGCTCTGCAGGTATTGCAAGTCAGCATGGGTGGTTGGACTGTGAATCTTGAGCAGATTGTGCAACCTGTGTGATTTCTCCTCACTGTCCCCTCCTTAGTTAGGTGGTCTAACCAGCAAATAGGCACCCATCTGCAAGGAATAAATGACCTCTTGGGTGAAAAACACTTTGTCTTACATGGCTTTAGGACACACATTCTTCAATAAGGGCCAACATAGCTGTTGCTGGTTTGTTTACTGTCGTGTTTCTTTGGTACCAGCAGTAACTCTGGCTCAGATATGTGTGTCAGGTTGCAGCCTCACCTCCCTGGTGGCTGTTGTCAGTAACATTGTCCTTCTGAAGCCAAATTCTGCTCTCACATCGTTTTGTTTTCATTACAAACACAGATGATGCAGGTGTAATAGGGTAACATTCAGCTTTTCAGCTTGAACTCCAGTTACCAAGTGTATCCTGGTTCTTGAGTGAGAGCAGAATCCACTAAAAGCAAGAATAAAGATATAACATTTTCTTGGTCATTAGAAGGTAAAGAAAAAAAACTATTTTACAGCCAGCCAGAAGGGGAAATCTATTTTCATGCTTCCCTGGGTTGCAAGGTATCATAGGTTGAAATAATGTTTTTAATTGGCATGCAGTGGTGGACATGATAGCATATTGTCAGACTTTGTGTAACATTCAAATAACCGAAATCCGGTATTCACTTGTTTACTCTGAAGGAGTGACTTTTTTTCTCTTGCTTTTTTAACCAGTGCTTTATACAGTGTTGTTTCGTGCCATTATTGTAATTACGAAACTACTTTGTTTCATAATGAAACGATATTTCTCCTTCTCTGGAAGTATTCAAAACCCATCTGTGTGCGCTTCTGTGCAATCTGCTGTTGTTGACCCTGCTTTAGCAAGGAGGTTGGACTGGATAAACTCTAGAGGGCCCTTTCAACCCAGACCATTCTGTGATTCTGTGAAACGTGCACGTGACAAATCTGAGGATTGCACTGATTTTTAGAGTCATGAATCAAGAGGAGGTAACAGCTTACATTACATTTTTGTCTTTAAAGTGATGGACTTGTAATGCTGGTAAAGAAATGCTGTTTCAAGGTCTATGCAATTTCTTAATAAATCCTCATGTAAGTGTACAATTACACCACCAGATTCCCAAGCAACATCCTAGGCTAGATATTAGAAGTATATTGTGATTTTTAGCACACATTTTTCTATGTTAACATCTTCAGACAATTTAGCAATTCAGTGATTTGCTCAGACTTTTGGTAAAATTATTATTCAGTTGTAGATATTGAACATAACACACAAAGATTGTGTTCAACTTCTGCCCTAAAGAGCTTGCCAACTTAACTGGCACTTGAGGAAACTGCTTGTTGTTGCTGAGGATAAAGGAGAAATCTTTGGAATATAAGAATCTTATAGTTTAATGAGCTATGTAAAATACAAAGAGGAAACTGTGCCAGCACGTTAGCTAACATAGAAAACCATCAGCTATGGAGAGCGAGCAATAGCAGCCAGCTTATACGGCATTTCCTGTGGTCGCATGAGCATGTGTTACCCCTTTATTGCACATCAGGCCATCTCTTCTCAGCTTGTCATTAATTCCTAGACAATGCGTTGCTCTTCGGTTATTACTGCTAAAATGACAGTTGGTATGAAACTATGAAGTTGCAAAACAGTTAAAACTGTAGCCAAAGACCACTGTGGATACTGTCGTTGGGCAGGAAAAGATGTGACTGCTTTTTTTTTTTTTTAATATCCAAATCTCTCTACCCACAAAATACTTTTTACATTACAAAGGAAAATGCAGTTATGTAACTGAGATTGCTTTCCTTTGCCAAGAAATTGCAAAGCAGTATTGAGTTCGGTACAGACATAAATTTTGGGCCAAAGACCTACGCAGTGAAATTCTTTGCTACTGCTGAGCATTTGTTTTCTTTGTAGAGTCCATTCTGATCAGCTGTCAAACAATGAATGAATAGAAAGAAGCATTTCTTCCGTGCAACGCTGATTTGAAATGGACTAATTATATATGTTGCTGATGTTTGTGGAATGAATTACTTACAAATGTTCTCCTGGCCTGAGACCAAGTAAAATCTGAATATTTAATCAATTGAATTTTTTTCTTATGCTGTAAGCATTTTGGCTTTTGTTAATATCTGGACAAATCTTTTTTGCAAGAGGTGCCTGAATTTCTTGCAATTGTGTGCTAGTTTGTGCGTTACATATTTAATATAAGGCCATATATATCTACTTGGCATGAATTGTTCACTTTGCATGCATGAATCTTGCAAAGAAAGAGGCATGTTTAATTTTAAGCTTGATTCTTTAAATACTTAGCAATTAAATGTGTGAGAAGGGGAAGTTTCAATTTACACTTGAGAAAAGTGGATTGCACTTCAGCACACACATAGTGAGTCCATGTGAAGTCCCAGGAAATAAGGGAGAGCAATAGCATATTCCCAGCAAACTGTCACTCACATGCCTTAGATTCATAAAATTAAAACCTCAGTAGAAAATGTGTAATCTCTTTCAAAAGCTACTGCTTCACAGCTGGTTTGCATTAGTTGCAGTCTAAAACTGTGGCAGTAGGGCTGTACTCCACTCCATGGTGAGTTCAGCAGGGAGAGGCCTCTCTTCAGGAGGGGTCAGACCTCACTTTTTACAGTGTAAATACAAGGTTCCCCAGAATAACAGCACAGTCTCCCTTTCAAAGATTTTTAAACACCAGGGGCTGACCATGCTACATTTACTTTGTTTTAAAGTGAACTGTCTTACAAGCGAGGGAAGTCAAGGGGAGAGGCAAAGGTGTTGACAGTGATGCACTGTAAGCTCCAAGGATCTGTGCTACTGCTACTCAAGGAGAAAGCCCTGCATTAAATTTTTGCATTTACTGCTTTTTTGAGGTTCCATTTAGAAATCAGTCCTTGGTAATTTTTAAACAAGGAGGCACTTGGGAAGGGGCTGTGCTATTGGAAGGAATAGACACCAGTGGATGGTCTTGCAGCAAGGGGAGTAAATGTGTGTTTGTAAGAGAGAAACGGGCTGACAGATCGTCTGTAACCTAGGCTCTGTCCGGGCTCATCAGGAGTTTAGTAGATCAGTGTCTTTGTCCCTGAGGAACAGGCTTAAAACCTGGTAAGGCTTAAAGCTTGTGTGGGGACACAGGTTCCTAGGGCTGAATAGCGCTCATGGAAATGCAGAAGTAATGGCAAAATGATGTTTCACCAGAGGGGTATGTGGAAGAGGGCTCTGCCCACACCCACTTGCCTGCTCTGAAGAGCTGACTTGCACTTCACAAGGCTTCATTCTTCTAGCTTGTTTCCTAAGTCTCAAAGTATTAGTCCAAATCTCTGTGCGTAAGAACTACTACAGGGAGAATCGTAGAATGACCTGAGTTGGAAGGGCCCCACAAGTCCAACTCCTGTCCCTGCACAGGACAACCCCGACATTCACATCATGTGTCTGAGGGCACTGTCCAAACGCGTCTTGACTATCGTCAAGCTTGGCGCTGTGACTGCTTCCCTGGGGAGCTGTTCTGGTGCTCCTCCCACCCTCTGGGTGAAGAACCTTTTCCGAATATCTAACCAAAACCTCACCTGGCACATCTTCCTCCCACAGTAGTAGTTTCAGAAGGATAGTAGTTTCAGTAGGTAGTCTCAGAAGGGTATCTTTGAGTGTAAGATAAGCCATTGGTTCACTGTAGGAAGCGCTGGGTAAAATTCTGTGGTTGTCCTGTACTAAAGATCAGACCTGATATCTGTAAAGTCTAGCTGGCTGGCTGGGTGTTCACACTGAAAACAAAATATATGAGTGCTGCCCATTGGTGGTGGTGATGCTGTTTGTACATCATTGCTGCAACTCTGAGCCTTGCTTATGGTTTAGAGTAGATAAAGAGTTAGAAAAAGTATAAAGGAAGGATACTACTACTAGTCTGCATTAAAAGCAGAGACTTGAGCATCTTGGCCTCCTACCCAGTGTCAGAAATTTTGGTGGAATTGCGGAAAATGACTGGTTTGAAACATTAGTTCTGCAGATACTTAGGAGGAACTGTTCCCTCAGTGTGAAGAGCAGTGTGGGAGGAAGCTTGAGAGTTTTGTTTCGCTGTCTGTCACCAGGCTGACAGAGGATGGCATCAGGGAGATAGGAGCAGGCATGACCGTCAAGAATAAGAGAGAAGCAATAATGTAGGGGATAAAGAAAACATGGTTTGTGTGTGGTCTGATGAGGAAGTGGGAGCCAACAGGGAAGAAAGGGTGACATTTCCCTAAGCTGCTGCTTAACTATCTTGGAAGCATTTCTGGAGGTCAGTTAAATATTCAAAACGTGGGTTAATGGGCAAAATCAGCATAGAAAACAGTCATCAAGTTTGGATGTCACAGAGACTTCTGCTTGTGGGTTTAATATTCATCACTTCTCTAGGATGTTATTAAAAAAAAAGCATAGGATAGTAACAGCGTTAGAAATTATGAACTTGGCCTTGAGAATTCAGCTTACAGTGCAGTTGGCGTAGAATATGCTAAAATGTTATAGGAGCTTCACTAAATAATTTATCCAGTATATCTCATAGTGTTTTCTGGAAAACATCTAGAAGGCAATAGAAGAGCTAGTGTAAAATTACATGTAAAAATCTGCATTAACATCATACCTGCATAGTCAAGGACTTGCAAGGTAGGAAAGATCAGATTCATGATGCTGGTGCAGTCTTGATACTGCTTTCTGTTGTATCTCATTTCCAGGCAGTGTGTGAGGTAATGCTCTGGTGGAAAAAAGAGAATGCAGTCATACGGTCAAAAACTGTGATGATGTTGGTGAAAAAATAATCTATGACCCTGCTTCAGTTAGCACTGCTGTGCTGTCATTGGGTAAAGCTCTTGCATGGGATTTTTTTATGTAGTTTGGATGCACTTTCTGTTTATATTGGCAGGGTTTAAACACTGAAACTTCTGCACTACGATACTGTGACCTCTAGAACCACAAGAATACCTGCACTGTCTGAAGAAGAGTCCATTAACAGTTACTAAAGATAAAATAGAATTAAAAATTGGCTTAGAAAGTTTGTAAGTGGCAGATTATTTGAAGCCGACAAGGCAATACCAGTGCAAAGATCACTCTGCTTTTGTCACGTTTCTTACACGTTTCTGTGAGCATCCACTCTTGGCCGCTGTTGTGGTGTTTTTCCTGGAGGCACTGCAGTACTGAAGCCGTGCGTGGAGGGGCTGGAAAAGCCTTGGGGCAGACACCTGGCTCTAGAGTGTTCAGTAGAGAGTTACCATGATTCTTAGTGATGCATCACAAAGTGGAGCCATACTGCCCAGATCTCCCTCTTCTTTTCCATTGCTATTTAGAGAGTCACCTTGCTCAAGGGGAGGGGAATCACTAAACATGTGGCTGTGCTTGCACGCCAGATTTTTATTCCCGCTTGCATGCCTGTAGAAGTTATAGTGCTAGTTAGATTTTAATGCTGACCTGGGAACTGGAATCTTGTAGCCACTAAATAGCATAGGAGGTGGCAAATCCAGCTTTCCTTTGTCATACCTTGTTATCTGTCAGTGGAGGATTGCATCCAGGATGGAACTGCAGCTGGAGGAATCTTTAATCTTTGGTGTCCATGGAGTCAAATCAAATAAAGTCAGTTTTGCCGATTGTTTTTTCAGCAAGGGATTGCACAGAAACAGCTATATTGTTGTTGTAAGAAAGTTCACTTTTTGGCTCTAAACATTTATTTGTGATTTGGTTTTTAAGGCAATCCAGTGTGATTTCCATCTGTAGCTGCAGCATCATTCGATAGGAGTGGTTAAAAGGAACACTTTCTCCAAATCTAATAAAATTTTATTGCTTTCCCATGGTTCACATCCTGAGAGTAAATATAAACCATCCCAGCACTTTCAACACCATTGTTGAGCTGGATTGAGCTATACAGGTGACCAGGCTCAAAAGGATGGTAAAAGCCAGGCTTTTAAAACTGCTCTGGTCATCTCTTGTTAAAGCTCTTTGAGGCTTTGTGGGCTGAGTACTCCCAGAAGCAGGCAGTGCGACAAGAGCTTTGACTCAGAAAAACAGTACTGTAAAATGTGTTTTATATCCCAATTGGAAGTGCCCTCAAACACCTGGTCAGGTTAGCAGAACTGAGTGGGATTGTAGAGAGAGACAAATGGACATCTTTTAAATGGGTTGGTCATCAGAGAGTATTATCTGCAGGAGGTGTTCGTACACACCTCTGGGAGCAATGCCCTTTAATAGACATTGCTGATGGCAAGTGCTGTAATGTAGAATCACACTTTTCATCTAAGTTAAAATGGTTTGCTCTTCCCTATACTGTCTGGACCCTTCCAGACAGAAATACAAGACTGTTTTTTGTGAAGGGGTCTTTATGCCTAATGGCAAACAGTTGAGCAATATGCTGCGAAGTACATATGGGTTGAGTTTTACTTCTGCTTTAACAGGTAAGATAGTCTTGAAATACCTTCATAGCTGACAGCCATGCAACGTTTTATGAGTTTTCTTGCCCAGTAAATGCAGGCAGATGTTGTAGGATTTGGAAGCTTACAAGGCACTGGAGTGTAGCTGGTGGGAGGTAGTTTTGATGAGCGCTTAACCTCTCACTGAAAAAGTAGCAGCTTGAAGAAAGCAATATTTACTGCAGGAAACATTAGCTTGTCAGAGAGCTAAAGCACTGCAAAGAACCTTTCTGAATGACCATGCAAGTCTTCAGCCAGATGTTCTTCATAGCATAAAGTAATGCACACTGCTGGGAGTTAGACTAAGGCCTTTCCTTGCATCACTTACAGTCAGTGTTGTTTCCTGTAGGAAAACAGCTTGCTAACATAAGAATACACAAGCCATTACATGCAAGCTTGTAAAATACCATGCAATTGAGCTGAACCCTGTAGGCATTTGTTTTATTAGTGCTAAGTGATCAAATAATCCTTTGAGAGAACTCTCCTTCCAACCGCTGTGCAATTCATCTATACATTAGCGGAAACACTTGGATCTAAGCTTTGTTGTTCTATTTCAAGTATATTCAGAAGTGCTCATGGTAGCCACCATCTGAACACCCTCATCTCAGTCCAGTGTTCCATCTTTTGAGTGTTTGTAGACTCATAATTGCTGCTGGTTACCCAGGGAGCTGTGATAAATTCCCTGCTGTGCAACCATGTTGAACCTGGCTATCTCCTCCTCCTACTGCTGAGTATTTTATTTAATATTGGAAGTGTAAACCATCTTTCTTTGTAAGTTATCTGTTCTTCTAAATATAGGAGCTTTTTCTCTTTTGAGCAATACAGGAGACTTGGAGAACATCTCCCTGATGTCAGGGCCTCTCTGATGTGTGAAATGCAAGGACAAAACCTGATTTTGAAGGCTTGCTGGGATATCAGTCTGAACTATACCACAGGCCCAGCCTGTCTCAGTAATCACAACTCCCTAAGACACCATACCAAGTATTTATTCATAAACTGAAAGAAACCCCTTTTCTAGCAATGCCAGAGCTTAATTGTGAAGATACTGAAAATAACTGTGAACATTCCCTTATTTTCTTTACTTATTCTTAGACAGAAAGGAGAGGAAGAAATGGAGCCTGTGATGGCAGTGACTGAAAGACAAAAAGGGAGAAACCGAGAGGAAGGAGAAGCTGGCATGACAGTTTTTGCAGGAGCACAGTCCAGATCGCACACCACTGAAATTATCATTGACCATGGCATAGATTAAAATACTTGAATTGAAAAGGGAATAAGGGGAAAATAGCAAATTAGATCCATCTGTATGAGAACAGAAATATTCCATCAATCAGCTCACAAAGAGTTTCTCTATACACCCATATGGAGAAGGGCCACATCTACTTATCAAGGAAAAGTCATGGTACTGAATATGTATGGCATATGCATGCCTTTTATGCGGTGTCTTTTCATGCGTGTTTGTGATATACATACTTTACAGGAACATTTACAATACCATACATCTGAAGAGCTATCCTTCTATAGAGTCCAGATTGTTTTATTACCAGCTAAATGTTCTTTAAGCTACCTGTGAATGAGGGCATTGTGACATTTAGCAACTGATTTGATTGAACACAGATGTGAACCATATTCCATATGGAGAAGGTCCAAAGGGAGAGATCCTGGGCTTGTTTCTGATTTGCAAGTAGGCATTGAATGCACTTACTTCACATTGAGCTACCAAGATAGGTGGAAACAAATCGCTTGCTTGCACATCTGCAGTATTGCAACTGTAAAATCAGCTGCAGTTTGAGATAGTGTGCTGTCTTCAGAGGTCAGGAAAAAAGCCACTTTATGTGAAAACAGAAGTCCTGTGGAAATGGGCAGTGTTCACTCAGAAATGGGAGAGTGACCATTTATATACATGGCTTGCCAGAGCCTTCATAGCTGTGCCACATTCCACATAAGCATCTTACTCTAATGTCATTCCAGTTTATCTCTGAATATTACAAGAAGTGCTATTACCTGACAAAGAACTTGAAAAAAATAATTACATGGGGAACGGGGCCAATATGCCAGGTTTGTTGATAATTTTCCAGTGTTTCTTGAGAGTGAAATTTACTGATGCAGAACTGAAATTGCATATGGCAAAATTCATTTCATTACGGAAATATTTATTTCTTGTCAACAAATTAAGAGGAAAAGCAAATATTTGGGGCCAGTTCTGATATTCATTCTGAACTGCTGAATTCTGCAAGGCTGCTCAGAGAAACTGTAACTAGCAAGCCTTGTTCTCTGCTCCTGAAGAGAGAGGGTTTATCCTTCTTTTCATTGCCTGTTGTACTTGTTTGTGTTGTTTGGGGGTTGAATTTTATCTCCATTTAGACAAACTATGCTCAAATGATAGTTCTGCTTGGTCAGTATACAAAGACAGAAGGCAGAATAAGTGAAAAACCCAAGTTGCCAAAATCTGTCCTCAGGTCTGATGAACTTCGGGTTATAGGAAATATCAGTCTTAAGCACTTTCACAAGTATTTAAATATGCAAGTAAAAAATTAGGAAGCTTACTTTCTGTCTCTGCACTGACGCCCTTCGTTTCGAAAACTCCCTGGGCACAGGGAGCAAGACTGCAGCAGCCTGCAGGGACACCTGGACTTGGACCTGGGTAGCTCACCTAAAATGGCAAAAACATATCTACAAAACGACAGTGTAAAATCCACCACATAGGGTCCAGTCATAGTGTACTGTGGGAAGCTGTGGAGCAAGAGTCATCCCCCAACCACTCATACCTGTGTTTCTGCCAGCTTCTCGCTGCTCAGATATTCACCTTGCGTGTGCATGGACACATTCGCTTTGCACAGATGGTGCAAAGTTCATTCCAGTCCTGCAGATCTCCTTCTTTTTATAATTCTCTTTGTTTGGAAACCAGGAAGCTATGGTATCATGTGCAGGTAGCACAGCAATAAACATGTTCTCATCACAATTTACACATAAAGCGTGAGTCCCTCGAGGTAACTCATCCCTCTCTTGACAGCTTTAATAAAGAATGATGGATTGTTTCTAAATGACAGTTTAGGAGGATCAAAAATTCCCCCCTGTATTGTTTTGAGCTCTGGTGTACAAGAGATGTTTTGTGTTCTGTGAAAGTTGTTTTTGCCTGTAAGCGCTGGGGCTCTATTACTCCCCTTCACAGTGGTGAGAAATGCTTAGTTACCACAGGAATATATTCATCCTGCTTCATACTCGTGGCTTTTTTAAAACCTCAGCAGAAAAGCAAAGCCTAGTGTGGGTGGGAGGTGGGAAATGCCAATAGCTGAATGAGTTATCACCTTCAGCGTGCTGCTCTGGGCAGTCTCCCCATGTGGGTTGTGGGGAGGAGGGAGGATTGGATACTGATCCACCCAGAGTTGCATCTGAGGGATAAATGCCACAAGGAGGCATCACCTGAACCCACCTGCATGTGCAGGGGGCTTGGGGAGACTCAGGCCTCCGTATACCTGGCAGTCAACTGCACATGCCTTTTTTTCTCCTCTATGCCCTTTTCTCTTTGCAGACTACATGTGGCAGCACATTAGTTCTGGAGGACACAGTCTTCCCTCTTGTTTCTTTTTGGCTTGAGATTTATTTCTCAGTGCTTGTGCTTCGTAGCTGCACTTGGCAGAGTGGAGTTTGTTCAGCTGTCCATTCCCTAGCTAATCTGGCGTCTTAAAATAAAAACAAGCAAGTGGATCTTTAGAGAGAGTTTGCCACGTGAAGATGTGCGGAGTGTCATGTGGTTAAAGCAGCACTGCTCAAAGTCATTCACATGGTAAGAAACCAGATGAGAAAAAAGGCCAAGTGCCTAATTAGGGCTTTGTCTGATGGTATGTGGAGGTGACAAAATGAAGCCCAGACAAGAGCCCAAAAAGATTTCAGGCCACACAGCACCAGTCATACCTCTTTCACTGTGGAAGTAATGGGTCTGGGTGCTCTGAGGCCTGTGGTCTTCCGTTGGGATGGAATACGGCCTAGTCCAGCTTCGGCTTCCTGTACGTGAACAGCCAGCGCTTGGAGTGAGCACTGTTGCAAAACACTGGAAGAAGATTTTTAGTATAGACTCTCATCAGACCACACAAATTCAGGAGGAACTTCTCCACCCATGTGAAATGGAAAATTTTGAAACAGAAACAGCATAGACTGGAGTTAAATCAAGGCTCGAACTTGCCAGGGGTGCAGGATTGAGAGGATGGGAAGCTTGCAGCACTCAGCCTTGATGGGAGGCGAAGGAGCACTGTTCCCTAAGCATCCCTTCTGAACATTTACTTCTCCACCCATAAAATGTTTGCCGTAATGCCTCCTCCAGCTAAGGAGGCCTGACTGGACATCAGCTGCTTCATTTCGGACAGAAGCACATCAGACTCACCGGGCCATCCTTTCTTTTCCTAGCGGCCCAGGATGAAGCAGCAGTTTTGCTCTCTGCTGTCTCAGAAATCTCAACAATATTGTTCTTATGTGTGGAATATCAACACCAGGGAACAAATTTTTTAGTGTCTTCTGAAAATTCTGAGGTACCTGATCCGTAAGGGCAGATTCCAAGACATACCATGCATGTGCATGTGGTTGTATACGTAGTCTGACAGGGTTTCCTACAGGAGAAGATGATTACAAACGCTATTTATTTATTTATTTATTTGAAAAAAAAAAAAAACCCACCTGAATTTTAAATTGGGGTTGAGTCTTTATTTTCTAGCTTTGTTTCCTAGCTCCATAAGTGTTTCAGTGTATGTAATGCCTTTCTGTAAGGGGACCTCAGTAACAGCCATAAGTCTTTGCAGCCTACATTTATCAAGATTTGTGATACGCTTTTTTCTAGTGAGCCAGTACTTTACTTCCTGTTAGAAATTATTTCAGTTAATAGATCCTGTTATTTTGATTACTGGTGTGTTTCATGATCATTATACTTTTTCCCTTAGGCACAACAGGGATTTACCAGGGAACCAATGGCCTGGCAAATTCTGCAGGATTCAGTGCTGTGCATCAGGTATGGTTCAGCGTTTATTATCGGTAACCTTGTCACTTATTTTAAACACTTTGAAGATCGGTAGATCAGAGAGTTTATTCTGGTGTTTACAGATACTTAAGGAAGGTACTGCCATGTGTTTTGCTGAACGCCCTTCTGCTCGACTCCTGTGCCCTGTCTCTTTTCTGGGCTTCTGGATGTCTTGATGAATTGTAAGATGTTTGTATCAATACACGCACTTGCACAGAGTGCAGTCCTTGCAACAGGAGGGTGCCCCAGCAGTCACTGCTGTGCTGCTGTAGCAGTGCCAAGAGTCTCATCATTCCTCTGCCATCTTACAACTTTCAGACACGTTTTCACCCTCTACAGAGAGCTCTACTTCTAGGATCCTGTTGTCTGCTGTCTTGGCCTGTGTAATAAATATGAATGATTTGAAAGAAGCGTTGGCAGGCTCTGATGAATATTGAGCCATCTGAGCTGTGTGTGTGCTTCCTTCTTTGGGAATACACCTGTTTGTGGGCTTCATGCTTCAGATACTGTGATAGATGCGTGTGTATAAATAAACAGCGTGCATATGTACACAAGACAGATGTTTCTTGGTAGCAAATGGTTCTCCTTGATTGGAGCAAACAAATGAGTACGCTGTCCCAGAAAATGTGTTTTGTTTCACCATTAATTTCAGTTCCTTGTTTGTAAGGTGATTGCTGGCTTGTATTTTTAATGACAACAGTGGGAAATTTCTTTATTACTTCAGTTTTGGCTAAAAATGTTGATATTTACTGGTAGAAGTGTGTTTGATTGAAGTATGGAGGTTACCTAGAAAGAGGAATAATAATGGGGCTGTTTTCATTATTTCATTATATTCTTTAAGAGAAAATAATGAAATTCTCTCATTTGTTTTTTAGTTTAATTGTTATTATGACAACTTGAGTCTTTGTTCTTAAGAGCTCCCTGCTGATTGAAAATTAATGAAATAGCCGTGTCACAAAGATGTAAGCTGTTAAGGAGGAAATTGCTTTTAGTCCTTCTAAAGACTATTTATTATTTGGTTTTATTTAATACCAAAGACTAATTTGCGTTTCTGAAGAAATAAAAACCTTTTGCTGAAAGGCAATCCTCAGGGCATGAATACAGTTAACGATCTGAAAAAGCAAGTAGGTGGACAAGAGTAGCAGTTGCAATTGAAACAAAATGAAACAAATTAAACCTTTTGTTTTAATTGTCCAGAGAGACATTTTCTAGTCTATTGCAATATAGTGCTTCTCACAAAAAAAGTTATATGAGGATAATGGTATGAAGTTTGTTTGAGAGCCTTAAAATCAAGACGGATGATTTTGTGATACCTCAGCTCCCCAAGGTCACTTGCACCTTGTATATTTAGTTCATTTTGCTTGTAGGTAGGGAAGATCACTCAGGCATTTAGTTATTTCTGAGATAGCTGGACAGTTTCAACTGTGAACATTGCTGCAAAATAATTGCTAGGATTTTTCATGATTTTTCTGACCTATTCTAAGAGCTGATCAGAAAATGTTGCTGGTCATGGGAAAATGCAGCCTGTTTTTCTCCTTCCCTCACCCAAGTTTTCATTCTGTTCTTCTGATTTCTTATGTTACAGAGACTAGGTGTTCCATCACAGCCCTCATCAAAAAACTGTTCTACTTCACTCCAGTATAAAGTCATTGAACTCTAATAATAGAAAATGCGTCAGCACCGATAATTAAAATCCTATAGAAAAAGTGCAGCTGGCCTTGTTTCTGACCTCACCTTGGTTAGGTGGTTGTAATAAAACAGGAGTATATTTAGGAGAAGCAGAAATGTAATTTCATAAGTGAATGATAAATGGTTCTTTAGTGGAAAATTCCTGAGCCATGACTTGCTGCATGCGAGGATAACACTGCATTTGTGGTTCCTTACTCATTTATCAGACAAAACCAGATACAAAGAAGTTAAATGTTTCTTTTTTCTTCCAAGGAATATTCATCATATCCAAGCTTTCCTCAAAGCCAGTACTCACAGTATTACAGCTCCTCCTACAACTCCCCATATGTGTCTGCAAACAGCATCAGCCCCTCAGCCATCCCAACCTCCACTTATTCTCTGCAGGAGTCTTCTCACAATATCACCAGTCAGAGCACAGAATCACTGTCTGGTAGGTGCATCTCTTCTGTTTTCAGTGTGGCAGTCTCAGCCACCAGTAGACATAAACACTATAACCTTATTGTCAGAATTTTTTAAAATCCATATATTTACGTGGATAAATCAGATTTCCTAGCACTTAACAGTTCCGCTTACTTGGTGCAACACAGTGTTTGGGGAGGAGATTAGAACATTCAAGCTGTCTGAAACCATTTTGTGTCATTTTCATGAGTATGCAAGATTTGGTCTCCTCTACAGGTGGTACAGAAAGATAAAACAATTATATGCAACCCCCAGATCAGTACTGAGGGCTAACATGGGTAGCAATGAGTCCAAAACAAGCAGCCAGACTCTGAAAAATCCCCAGAGTCTCCTGATTGATGACATTTTAGTCCATGTCTTTGTTAAGTTTTATAGTGACCTCTTACAACAACATGTAATATATGCATTCGTAAATAAGTACATCAAGAGGAAGTCCCTCTTTAAAGAATCAACACAAACTGTTTGTCTAAGTTGAAAGTTCAAAATTAATTCCATGCAAAAAGGCTTCAAAATTTGTGGCCTCTCTTTGAGTGCCTAATTTTTAAAGTCTGAAAGCTTAAATGGTTTGTGGAATTACTGACGGATTATGATCCTCCAATGTTCTGTTCAAGCACAATCTTCAGATATCACTTCCCTGCTAAAGTTTTCATTGGCATGCGATAACATTTACATAAAACACCACATAATTTGTGGATGATCACAGTACACGCCCATTGTAGGTCTGCTGCCTTATGAAATAAATCTGAACATCTGCCGTTGCTCTAAAAGAAAAATAAACTAATATTGGTTTTTAAAAAGAAGTGATCACAGATTGCTCTAAAAGCAGTTGGAGGATTTTCTGTTCCTTAGATCTTATCTCAGCCTTTTTGAGAAAGGGTGATTTCAAAAAGGCTTGTTAAGCACAATTCAGGCTTCTCTGAAGAAGAATATGGTTATTCTAGGAAGCTGGGAAGGCCACAACTTAGCAAGGTGAAAAGAAAAATATGTTTGGAAAGGATTTGTAATGTAAGGTAAGTGAAATCCGGACAGGTTTATGAAACTCAAGCCAACCAAAACAGATACTTTATACAAAGGGAGTTCACCTTTGACTGTCTCTTCTCAGTTATTTCTAAAATACTATACTCTGTAAAATGGAATATGGCTAAACAGTCTAGTTCTCTAATTTTAAATAAAAGTTGATGTTGAAAGTATAATTTTAATCATAAGCATTCATCAAATTTTTAAAAATAAACAAATTTTATTTCAGAAATTGAGTTGATCTCGGTTTCCTTTTCCATCACCATTCTAATTTTTCTATTGAAAAGTGAGAGGAGTAAAACTCAAAAAGCTATTTTTTTCAGTGAAAAGGTTTTTGAAGTGGCGCATCTATTTTAAAATATTTTATGTACAGTTTTGGTGATTTTTGACCTTGTTTTGACAAATCTTAAGAGTTAAAAGTTATTTCTCTAACAATGTCAGCTGTTGAAATGAAAAGAGAAATATTTTCTGGTGGTGTTTTCACCGTGTTTCAGGTGCTCTCCGTTAAAAGGTTTCCTGCTTTAATTTAAATCATACAGTGCAAAATAGGTTTACGATAAAATTTCTTTTTTTATAATTAGGGGAATATTCAACAACACCAGCAAAAGATACAGAAACAGACAGACATCACAGAGGGTCAGATGGCAAGGTACGCGCCCGTTCAAAAAGAAGCAACGATCCTTCCCCTACTGCTGACAGTGAGATTGAGGTAATAACTTTAATTTCTATTCCCATAGTAAATCCAGCAAAGATAAATATTTGCATCTATTAGCAAATCCCACCATCAGACTAGTGAGTGGTAAGAGCCAGAATAAAATCGGTAATAAAACTGAAGCCTGCAGACAATGGTAGTCAAAATAATTGCTCAATTTCTATGTTATCAGCATCTCCAATGTTCTTCATATGTACTTTTATTTTTTAACTGTGCGCTGTTTATGAGGCTGCTGTTTTGTTCCCCTGACTTGATATGCAACAGGGGATTTGTGTGGTTGTTAGGAGAGCAGACTCCTAGGATGACCAGCACACATGTAGTTCCAAAATTCCTAATGTTTCATTTTGCCTGTTTTCACAAAGCATTTAGAGTCAGTGCTCCAAGTGGGTTTGAGATCTTAGAAAGCTCTAGTCCAACAGGACATATTTCCTGACTGAACGAATTCTTGAAGTTGCTTAATATGTAACCATATTTCTTCTTTCCACCCCGTCTGTCATCACAGCGTGTGTTTGTGTGGGATTTGGATGAGACGATAATTATTTTTCACTCCTTACTCACGGGAACCTTTGCATCCAGATATGGGAAGGTAAAATTTAATTTTTTTAGCATTACTGCTTGTCCAGCCAAATTGCATCGGGAACTGTGGGGGCAGCTAATGAGACAGCTTTTCAAACAGATGCTGCAGATTTTATTCAGACACATTTGTATAAATATGTCCTGTGGTATTTCCTTCTAACATGTGAAAATTTAATTTACCTCCCCTTTCATGTAGCAAGTAGCCTCTTGTTTTTCAAAAGCTTGTGTTGTTCAGCTGCTGCTAGGTAGGACATCAGGATGTTCTTTCAATGTCTGTCTTCTGCGAGAGAGAGCCCATCAAGCAGCCAGATAGACTTTAGTTTGAATGAGGTAACATATTTTTTGTTGAACTGGTGTTTTGACAATTTCTAAGAGTGATTTTGTGTTTGTTAGTCTAGGTTGCCATGAATGCTGCCCACATGGCTGCTGAAGCTCACATTTTTAAAGGGTTTTAGGAACCATATCTTTAGCTATCCCTACTTGAGAAAACCTTTGAAACTGCAGGCAATTCCGTTTTTTTAGGTAACTCTGAACAGACTGAACTTGGCTGTTCAGGAGAGGAGCTGGCTCTTGGATTCAGTAACATGTGCTTCAATTTCTTCCTAAGGCAGCTTTTTATGATAAACACTTAAGTCACTTGGAGTTACTGAATGTCAAACACTTTTAAATGGGTAGCAGAAAAGACAATATCATTACCTAATTAAAGGTGGATGACCTAGTTGGCAGCTGTTTCCACACATGGCTTTGAACAGTCAGTCAGCTTCATCAGGAGACTGGAAAATAACCCTGCTTCTCTCTAGAAAGCAGAAATATGATTTGACATCATTTCATGACTTTAGCAGCTGTACTTTTTTTACGATGGTTATAACAAGCTGAATGCGTAATTAGTAAGATAGATTTATTGTTTGCTGTTAGATGTGCACAGTTGTAAAGGATATAAAATGGTGTTTGTGGTGTGGAAGTCTACTGCAGCACTTGGAATGCTGCTAACACTTCTAACAGCACCCTCTGAAAACCAAGCACGTGTTTCCAAGCAGGGATTTATTCAGACCTGTGTTGTACAAGGTAATTGAAGCGGTTACTTTTCCCAGGGAACATAACGAACGAGGCCGAGGTATACGTGTCTAAGCTCAAACTTGCTGCCTGCAAAAACCAGAAAGAATTAAGCAGGATCAGGAAATATAAACTTACTCTGTGTGGATCTGCTATGTGGTCGTGCTTAGTATTGGGTAGGGGCTGCAGTGAGCATATGGACAGTTCCCTTAATGGTCTTTGTCCTAGCATAAAACCTGCAGAGTAGATGTCTTCATCTGCTGCCTTCTGCACAAGTTTAGAGAGTGTGGGTTTGGGATCTGCTGCATGGGGGCAGATGGTGATGTACCAAGGGGTGTGAGGGACCTGTGGAGGTGAGCAGCCCTGCCACTACAGTACATGTGAGCTCTTGCTGGTGGGCTGCCACAAAGGCAGAAGCTGCCATCTCTAGAGCAGCCGGTGTAAGGATGAAATGGGGTCAGGGAGTGGAGCCAGCAATGGTTCGTCAAACCGGTCACCAGTGGCCAAGTTGTTACTGTCTGCCATGGGAGCAGAGTTAGGCCAAGACAGGGCACTCGTGAGCAGCAGCCTGCAAAAGGGAGTAGGGAGAGAGGAATCAGCAAAGTGGAAACTCAGGATTATCTGCTTTGGAAGGCCTAAAGGTACAAAATAACAAACTTCTGTGGGCTGTTTCCTTTATACAAATGTAAAAAATATACAAACAGTAATATACAACAGGCTCTTTGAGAAGCTTCTCTAGAACCATTTTTTTTTCCTAGTTCTTCATTGGTTTCATCAATATTAAATTCCTCAGGGCTTTCCTACAAGGGAAATGGTTGTGTTATAAAAGTATTATAGGCTAACAGCTTGATCCAAAGACAACTAGAGGCTTTGGTGGGCTTTGGAACAGACCTTAAACCAAGAGGGAAATACAGCACACTCAGGCTGTCCTGGGAACCATTAAATAGTAACACAATTCAAAAATGTTTAAGTGAGCTGAATGATCAAGTAGAAATGAAGCAGTGAGCCAGAGGTTAATAGAGTTTCAGAATCTCTTACTTGAATAATATAGGAAGTGTTAATCTCAAAGTAAATTAAGTATCAAGGCCTAAAATTCTTATTTTTGCCCATAATTGATCATAAAAGATTCACGTGCCTGTAATTGGACATGCATGTGCTTTGAATTAAATCTCACATGTGGAGGTCTTGGTTCTATATGTCTTCCTCCAGAAAAAATGTCAGCTTATATGATCTTCAGCATTTCCCTAACCAACATTAACGTCCCAGTATCTTACCATCAGTTGCACTGGTAGATCTGTTCTGCAGCCACTCAAAGAATTAGTCTATGAAGTTGATTAGGCTGAGGAATAGCACCTCTGTGTGGGATGGTTTTTCTGGGAAGATAGAAGGGGAAACATCAACCATAGCTTCAGAGAATTGGGTCTGAACTCGTGTTCTTTAGCTACAAGATCTCAAATTGTTGTGGGTGTTGCACCTTCCTTGCTGGTGGCAACAATAAGGAGCTGTCCAAACTAATCTGATTTTGAAAAAAAAAAAAAGAGGAGGAAGAGTTCATAGAAAGGATTATCAATTGTAGTTGTATTATTAATCTTTAATGCTTCAGCGTGTGTTTTCTGTTCTGATTTCGTGTGTACGTACTCTTTGGTTTCTGAAGGAGACCTCTGTGGTCCTTGCCATGAATATGGGCTCTGCAGAGCATGGACAGTTCATCTCAGGTGTTGAGAAAATAATTTGCTCACAGTGTTAATAGAAGTTAAAACACAATATTTATTCAAGGTGAAAGCATGAAAGAATAGCCCAGCCTAGGTTGCTCCTTTTTTGTCCTCTCGTTGCTCTATCCCATAGGTCAGACAGTCTTCAGACATTTGTTCGTAATGTCTTTCCCATACGATCACTGCAGTATAGCATTTATAGTGGCAGACAGAGTGGCCTGCAAATTCACATCTCCTTTTGCTTTCTTGCCCACGGTTGAATGAATGCATACCTGCACAAACATACAGAGTCACGGCTGTCAAACCCGAGGAAATCTCTCCACCCTTTGGTTTCTCAGCAGGAGGCCCTCTGACAAGAAAAGACAAAAAGAAAAAAAGGTCCATAGGCAGTTAACCCTCAATAATATGTTCTGGAGGGTTTAGAAACCTGTTCTGCAGGCTTCTGCTCACCCTATGGGTGCAGAATATTTACTGTGTGCCTAGAGACCACAACAGAGGTAGATCATCATTATAGCTTAATGTTCTGTCCACCCAACCCTTCTACCCTTCAGGCATGTATAATAGAACTCCCATTCAACAGGAAGGTGGCTGCAGTCTTTACTATCTACCTGCCAAATCACTGACTAATCACAGTGGGGAAAACGGTTCAAAATCCGTAGCAGTGCTGCTGGGGTTTCACATGAGCTGGGTAAAAGTCAAGGGGCTTTGGCCATTTGTTTGAAGTGGCGAGACGCAATACAGAGCCTCTTTTGGTGGTATTAATTCAGACACAATAAAAAGAGATTGCAAGCAATCCCGTGCCAAAAAAAATCATGAGTCTATTCCCCTTTCCCCGACTGAGATATTTCCAGGTTTGTTCCATAATCTGTTTTGTCAAAAGCATTAAAAAAAAATCTGCACCTCTTTCAGTCTGAGAAATATAAGTATCATATTGCAGATTTGTTCTCATGCTTTTCAAAGGACCAGTGTCAAGAGAAAGGGGGCACTGGGCGTATTGTTTTCCCTAGTTGAGGGGTACATGTGAAGCCAATATCTTTTCTCGGTATTTTGTATTGTTCCCAAAATGTGTGTTCTTGTCCTGTGCTGGTAAGTTCCTTGGGATTTTAGTTTCAAAATGAATTGTGATTAAAGTAGCATCTGGAGTTAAAATTCATCTTTACATGCAAGTTACTCTGAAATCTTCAAACCAAACAGACAAGGTTTTATTTTAGCACTGACTTAAAGAACTGAATACTTAGGACAATCGAAATTCTTGAATTGTGTTGGATCTCTACCAGTGCTTTGACAACATCTGCTGATACTTGTGAGTTACGATCTATAAAATTCCCTGTAAGATGCATAGCAGTTTCTGAGATTGCTTGGCATCTTGAATTGGCTCAAATTAAGAAAAACATACTGCAAAAAATAATAGACCCCATTGTGTCCCAGTTTTAATCAGTCATGAGAAGTCATGTTCTAGATTTTTGTTAATCTTAACTGAAAGATGTTCAGATTGCCTGTGTCCCTGTGAGCCCAGACTATGCGATCACATTGCCTGGAGTGGCCACTCTGGCTGCTTTCAGTGGAGACTTGCAGTTTGCCTCACGGTTGATTGATACAGAGGCTGGAGTTTAGCCATATTGTTTTATTGCTTCTGCATTTCAGAAATGGCAGCGTTAGATTTATCCAAGTTGTAAGCAGACCGGTATCGGTGTGATAGAGACAGGGCAGGCACTGGAGTTTCCAGCCCATGTGAACATGGGTTCTGCCTCTCCGATGAGGGACTTAGCAGTGGCACAGGCATGCGAAGAATTAGGAGAGGGTCCTCCGATGGTACTGAGACCTCAGGTCCTTGAGACGGAGTAGCTAAAGTTGCTGCTTGATGACAGGACACAACTGGGTCTTTCTGGCATTTCAAGCAAATGTCACAGCTGCTCTTTGTGGGCTGTCTGTGAACTGGACTGTCTTGTTCTCATCAGAAATGATGTGGTGGATCTAAGAAACCTTATTCCTCAAAAATTTCACTGGCAGCTATATGTTCTTACAAAAAATTTCCAATCTAAATAAAAATAAGTCATTGAAAAGATCCTGCTTGGCTCTACTCGAGATCCATGTAAAACCCTATTGTTGATTTTATTTTTTGCTCTTTTTTTCCTGCTTTCATTGATTGCTTCAAGGAGCTTGTGCATTGCCCTGCTTTGTTGTGTCGCAGGACCCTAAAGCCAGGACCCAATTGAAACACCATAGGGATTTAATCAAATCTGATGGTGATTCATGCTTGTAATGGCTGAATCTGTCCTTTACTACTTTACAAACTGAGAAGGAATAAAACCCCATTTTATTGCTTGACTGTTAAAAACTATTTGTAGAAGTTGCTAAGGTTCAAATCAAAAGCACCCTCCCTTGAGAACTATTAGTTAATTCTAAGTGCCACGGCATTGCTTTTTTTTCTTCTCCCCTTGCTTGAGATGTGGCCTTATATCACTACTGCTGTTCAAACATCTGAGAGTTTTCCATTCCTTTGACAAACATGAGCCAAAGTGCTTAAGGACATCTGTTTATTTTATTTCTTTAATGAGAAAACCTTCCAATTTCTTACTGGCTCAGCTGTGTTTATTTACATTTTGTTAGTCATATGTGTGGGGCACCTTGGGACGTTAAAAACCTGCAGAGGCCTATGCTGAGGGCTGCTAGCAGGCATCCTGGTCAGAAAGGCAGAATAAGCCCTTCCTAAGGAAAACACAGTCCTTGGAACTCCATAAAATAGATTTTCAAAACAAATAGAGCCTAATTCACTCAGTAGATCATGGATTAAGTCAAGATGAATACAATTTGGAAAGGATTTTCTGAGGAAGTTGGAGATTTTTTTACCCACTGGAGGCTAAACCTTGTATTTAATGCCTTTTTAAGTTAAATTAAAAAAGCATTCAATCACTGCAGGTAATAAAAAAGTCTGTTGCTTTAGACATGCTGCTATATCAATTATTAGTTCATTATTGGAGAGAAGGGAGTAAATAATTCCAGCCATTTGATTATTTCAAATGTGTATTTCGGGAGCAAACATCTGTGTTTATCATCTGTACTGGCTGATGAGAAGCAGCAGCAGAAACAGCAAAACCAGATCTACAACAGCTTAGATGGTGGGCATGGGAGATGCTCTGAGCTCGTGTAGATGTAACCTCTTGTACAAGAGCTTAGGTGAGCAGAGGGTTTTCTAAGCAAAGTTCATGTGTGGCATTTGAAAGTGTTAAAGGATTATTTTTGACATAAAATATATAGCAGAAGCAATGCTGGATTGTCAAACAAGCATCGGTAAAGAGAACCTGCTTTCCAGTATTGCTGAATTATGATTTTAAGGGAAAAATAATTTTAAAAAAAAACAGAGGCTCATAATGTGTTGGGAAGTTTCATATGCAAAATACAGTTGTGCTGAGGATTACGCACTGTCATGTTTCAACCAAGCTTTTCAGGAGTTTTCTGTTTTTCACCAAACTATCAAGGGTTTACATAAAGAAATAGTGATGGAATGAAGAACATTTGGTTCAAGTTCCACTCTCTGTTTTGACATTTATGCCCTGTGTAGTCAAAAAAAATTATTTGTAGATTTTTGATCATGAAACTTTTGTGTTAATAGATAAAAATAATTTCCATTTGTCCTCTAGCATGATGGCCCAGCTTTTAACCTGTAATTAAGTACAGTATTCTCACAGGACGGGACTCTATTTCAGAACTCATGGATTCAGACACTGGATGAATTAGTGTAGTCATTACAGCTTGTCTCTAAGCGTAGTTCATTTAGAGAGGGAAGAGAACCTTTTCAACCTCTGTGAAGGTTGAATTTGAAGGTTTAATGACTGACATGCCCATTTGCTTCTTGAAATAATTTCCAAGGAATACTCCCCAACCATTTCTGAACAGATACGTGTCAGGAAAAAGAGAGCCCTTCAGTAAATAATAAGCAGTTCTTCGGAAATAGCTATCAAGTCACAGTAAGGGTGAATATGAAACAGTATCCGAAGGAAAGGGATTAAATTATATTTGCTCTCCATCTAGCATGGACTTTTACAAGGTCACATTATGATGACTGTAGACGTTATGGTTTTAAATTCAGTAGATTGTCTAATAAACCTGGATATTTTTTAGTTAAAACAATGTCTTCATTTAAGGGAGGGATGTTTAGAGTCTGAAAAGCTGAGTGATTCTATTTGAAAAAAGACAATCCTTTTTAAAAAAATCTGAAGTGTAGTCACTTAGGTAAGTCACTTCTGAAAATGGGTTTCAGCTCCTGAGCTAATTTGGTTATGTAAAACAACTTTTCTTCACAAATACTCACTCTCTCACATGAAAAGCTCTGAGAAGCAAGGTCTGGCTATAGCCAGGGTCTATTAAAAAGACGGAATTGCAAGTTAAGCTACCTAAGTGTAGTAAAAGAGCTAAATGTGTTCTTTTCTTCAAAAAGACATAGACTTACTTGAATTAGAACTGGTGCACATGGTTAGTCTCCCATTACTATGGGAAAGCCTTGTTCATGTCTCAAATTTTGATCAAGGTATAAAATGTTACAGCCAAAGAATGATTATTCTTACAGGCTGGTTTTGTTCAAACATGTGGCCCAGACTTTTGTATCTTTGCTTTTTTGTTGGTTTTTTTATTAGCACTACTATTATTTTTATACTACAACCAAGCCAGTCCATTTTCCAAGAGTTTCCAAGTAATTAAACCTAATTAAAACTATTAAATTCTTTTTTTTTGGTGACAACTTCATTATTAACAGCTAACCACAAGGAGGAGACTTAACTTAGAAAGCCCTTGATTGTATACTAATCCGTCTCTCACCTCTGGCTGACACCTGTGGCAGATAAACCCCATAGAATAGGAGTTTGATGAATACACTTAATTAATACTTTCTTCCTTGTAGAAAAGTAATTATTTGCTCATGGCATAAACAGGTATTTGGCAGGGATTTAAAGAGACTGATTAGTTTTAAATACTAGGGCTTTATTTTGTTATTTTTAAGGCTGGGGGCGAGGTCTGAATCCAAGATCCACGCTCAGAATGACTTTGTCCTAACATTTTGAATGTCGGGTTAATTGGCACGTTGCTAAATAGAAGCACAGTCAGACAACAAGCTGATTTGTTATCTGTCTCAAAGGAGCCAGCTTTGCCCCTTTGCTAATGGTCTGCAAGTCTGAACAGGGTACCTGTAAGGCAGAGGCTTGGAATGGGCTTTGGAACCAGGATTGGCAGCAAGAGTGACTTGCACTTGAGCGATTGCCAGAGATAAGTCTGCTTCTCTGTTCCTTTCGAAATTACAGTGTACAAGAGGGGAGAGCTGGCTGTGGACATCCAGCCAAGCGGATTAGTAGTAGCTGCAGGTGTTAACAAATAGATATCTTTTTAATGCATACTCTAGGGCAAGTATAAGCAGTTTATGAAAAATCAATCTCGGTGTTTCAGGAGAGCGGTGGTAAGAAGGTTTCAATGCAGAACCATTTGGGAGAATGCTGATGGTGCAGTTTGAAGTGTGCCTGCAATGCATGTGGGCTTTTGTATAGGTAATGCCAGAATCTTTAGTAGCAAAGATAGGGCAGTGCAGGCTTCAGGTTAGCTCCTGAAGAAGGTCTAGGGACCTGCTCAGTACGTGCTGCAATGTACTTGCAGCTATTTGTACCGACATTTGGCAACTTAAAGCTAATCTGGGTATGGCTACACATCCTGCATTCCCTTTGCTTTGCTAAAACACAGACTAGTCGAAGTCTCACGTGGACTGAGCAGACCTAATTTCCCACTTTAACCCACTTCTGTAATAGATATTTGTTCTTTGCTCACCCACCTATTTGTGGAAATAATCTGTAAGCAAAAAGTCAGGGGTGCCTGGTCTGTCGTCTCTGAGCACCAGAGGGAAGCACCAAAAGTAATTTGTGGGGCTGTTTAGTTTTGACCCTGAAGGAAGCTCCACAATGGTGCCTGGCAGAGGTGAGCCCTGTTGGGTTATGCTATGATGCTGGAGGGGTTTTTTACAAAGAGTTTATTACCTGTTTTCTGTCTTGGCCTCTCATTGTCCTTGTTTGTGAAACCATGACTCGTAGATAAGTAGAGGGGAAGGACCTTGCCCTTCTAAAGTTACAAAACAAGCATTTAACATTGAGTTTGTAGATTAATCTGTTTTCACTGTAAAAAATGGTTCCTGGAGGAGATTTCATTTCAGGGTATCCGTGGTCCATTTTTCCTTGGCCTTCATATGCACTGGAAAACATTGGCTAGATCTGTTACCCAGGAAGCTTGTTCCCAGGGCTCCAGGGTGCACTTTTCCTATGGAAGGACTTGTTGGCAGGGGTCATCAGTCTGAAATCAGCAACTTTACATTGCTCTGCTAAACTCACACTGCTCCAACATAGTTGATAGCATAGAGATATCCTTTAGTGCTATGGGATTTCTATGCTTGAGAAGAGCTCTCCATCAACATCTTCAGATGTTTTCTTTCAGATTTGGATGACCCGTTGATTGATGTACCTGTCTCCTTTTGGTACTTTCCCATCAGTCTGATTTTCCTGTTTATTCATACTTGAATTGAAAGCTGTAGCGACTGTCTTTCCTCTGCGCGGGTACAACCTCTAGCACAGTGGGGTTCAAGTCTGGGAGTAGTGCTTCTAGATTCTACAGTAATGCAAATAAATAACTGCCAGTGGAACCCTGGCCTAGGACCTCTAGACACCCAGATCATACTGGGAGTGCTGATTTGCCTTTTAACTTTATCAGCCTCTTTTAAGACTTGGAAGCATGCCTTGCTGTAGAGGAAATGTCCATACTGTGAAAGCAGTGATGCCAAATCGTTTCCCTAAATGACTTCCCCTCTGCATGGTAAAGTGCATTTTTCTGTTTTATTTTCATTCTATCATATTCTCTATCTCAAGAGAAAGATTTTTTTTTTCCTCTCATCTACAGTTTAATTTCCATATTGTTTAGTTTAAGAGAAGGTAACTTCATGCACTGTGGAAATGTTTCTTACTCCCCATTAGTGATTAATACCAATAAAGCTAAAGACAAAACTTGGAGGATAAATGACAGGTACCAACCAATGAGATTTCCTGAAAGAGTTTTAAAGGCTAATGGTCCTTGAAATGTGTAAAAATAAATTGCTTCATTAAAAACTATTTTACAAAATAGTTTCTTCCTAGCAGCATATTTGCTTCAAAACAGTTCCCCTGAGTAACTACACCTGGGTAGTAAAATTTGATTCAGCAGTGTTCACATGAGGCCACAGTCGGATGCCCTGATTGTGCCTGTGTCCCTGTGCCTCATCAGAGGAACAGGTTTGGGGCTTAAAATTAGAGACACGTTCAGGGCAAGTCCATTGCAGTTTACTTTTTTGCCCAGAGGAGAAAGTGCCCTTCTTTCTAGGACAGCAAGAAGCATGTTTAAACATGAATGACAGAGCTTTTCTTTAGATGGGCACAATGCTTATGAGTCACACACATGGCTGAAACCACAGCCATTCTGCTCTAATTAAAGAGAACTACACCAAGAATGCGTAATAATTAGGTTAGCGTGTAATACACCATCCATGTCAACAGCATCTGCCGCAAAGGTTGATTGAAATGTACTCATCCTCCCAACATTGTGCTCCTTGTTAGAGCTCCTCAACTAATTCATTACTGTCCTCTCATACAATAACATGACTCCACAGAAATCTGCAGAAAATTAGAGCAAAGACTACATATAAATCTGCCCTGGTTTAGCATGGCTTGTAACATCAGTGGAGGAAAACCACCCACATAAACATAAAGATGAGAGATCTCTGTCCTAATGAAGATGAATTACAAATAAAAGGCTGTTGTGGGAATGCTGGAGTGGGTTGTGGGGTTTTTTTCCAAGTTGTCTGCTGTTGTTTAGTTTAAACAGGCACAATGCTTTTGAGCTGTGAGTGTTTATCAAATTAACCGCAGATTACTTTTGCTTATGTTTTTGAAGTGCTTAATGAATAAGAAAATGTTCTGCTGGCAACCTTGTGTGCATCATTGTGTTTCTGCGCTTTTTGCTGTGGGTTTAGGAATAAGATCGGTTATTTGAGGGTGGGAGAGCTGATTGACTTTATGAATGAGAGAGATGGAAAAGTGACTGAGGCTCATTTAATATTGCAGTGGAGCAGGCTGGGTACAGCAGGTCACTTGATGGTGTTTCAGAGCAGCAAATCTGAAGAGGCTTTATCCTGTGCCCACTGGGGAAACAGTAAGCCAAGAGCTGTAGGAGCCCTGCAGCCACCATCCCCTATCCAAGGGGCAGCTCAGAGAACCAAGTAGATCTGGTGTGCACATGCAGTCAGCTGTTAGTGTAGCCCTCCAAGCCAGAAGAAAAGGAAATGGCCCAGCCAAAAGCATCAGTCACTTTGGCCACGCGGGATTGTCTGTGGCTGGCTTCTGTGGCCAAGCAGAGTCAGCCCCCATCAGCCTGGGCAGATTAAAGCTTGAGCTTGCTGACTTGGCCAGGAAATTGAAGTGACAGCCTTCTCACAGGCAGTTGTGGTGTCTCGTCTGGGTAGCAAGGGGCAGGGAAAACCATTAATTTTCTAAAATCCATCAACTAAACACACTAAATTAGAGCTGAAGGTAGTATAGTCCTTCAGGGGAATTTGCTTAAGGTTTCACCACCGATGTTGGTAGGAACAGGATCTGGATGTGAGAAAGTTCACACATGCTTAAGAATGTGTAGAAACCGTTTTAGAGCTGCTGGCATGTGCATTTTCACAATCTCTTAATGTTTAAAGAAGTGTGGTATAAAATGCTGCAGGCAGCCAGAGCTTCTGCATCATGTCCTTCCTTTTCAAGATGTAGTTTGGGACCCTCTCAGGGAAGGGCCAAGTGAGACTCGCACCTGGCAGCACAGGGGCTGCTGAGACAGGAAAATGGCAGAATGAGCAAACCACCAGTCAGCCAGTGCAGCCAGAGAGGAGCACTGGCTGTGTGTCACTGTTTCTAACACTAGCTAGAATGAACGATGAATACATCCAGCATTTTAGGGTGCTGTGCTGTGCCTTGTCTTATTTTGTCTTTTCAATCAGTGTAGTTATTTGGATGTAACAGCCATTATGGCTACAGTTCTGGTTCTGCAAGCATGCTTTATACCACTGAGTGTGCTCTGTCCTGAGCAGGAATAGTCTTACTTGGACAAGCATTTTATTGTGCTGTAATTGGGTTTGCATGGTAGGGTGGGATTGTTTTAACTCTGCTGATGCTGTTAAATTAGTAGGCAGTGTCCGTGGGGATGGAAGAGCTTTGCAGGGGTGTGGCTGCTCTGGCACCTTCTGCCCAGGTGCACGTGTGCAGCCGAGGACAGTAGAATCTGTATCACACACTGGGCTCTGAGATGGGAACAACACATCTGTCTTTCTGTCCTCTTCTATGTTTATCACCTGAGTTAGCGTGGCAGTAAAGACCTAAACCAAGTGCACTGAGACACAGGGATTGCACCTTTTAGAGAAAGAGACTTCATTTATGTTTGAGCTCCTCGTTCTGTTTTCAGATTTTGCTAGCTGATTGCTGTTTGACATTAAAAGAGAATAATGCTGATCTATGGCTGATTTGAAGGGTGGACTAAGGAAAGGATCACCCTCTCTGTGTTCTGTCACTCGTGACTATCCCCTAACCATTCACCAACGATGCTATTGGAAATCAATATTTGGTCTAACCTACTGAAGCAATTCTTATATAGTCCCAGGTGTTTAAAGTTTCCTGTTGTATCATCTGAAGTGTGTGGGCTGGTACTGGTCAAAGAGAGCCATAAACATCCTGCTAAGAACAGAATCTGATTATCTAGGAAAGCAAAAGAAAGAATGGGAAAATCATGTTAAGATACACTTGGGAAATAAAATTAAGGAATCTTCGAACAATAATGTGTAGGTCCTATGTTTGCTCTAAGATCTCCCACCCCTCCACCTGGCCTCAAAAAAAGGAAAAGAAAATCAGAGTGAATGGAAAAAAACCCTGATTTTCCCCCAACAGGACACTACAACGTCTGTGCGGATAGGTCTTATGATGGAAGAAATGATCTTCAACCTTGCAGATACACATCTGTTCTTTAATGACCTGGAGGTATGTAGCTGCTTATTTTATTTAACATCTCTCTTTCTAATTATTTTCATGTGGTCTAAAGACTTGTTTTTCTGGCCAAGAAACTATCATTTTTGACCCCAAAGAAATGGGCCTTAGATGGCTTATTGGAAGCATACTTTACTCTGTCCCTTTGACATCTTCATTGTGTTAAGGAATTTTTTCTAAATATGCAGTAACAATGATGGCTCTTGGCAATTTTACCAAATCTAATAATGAGGACATTGCTACCGCTTCTCCTGAAATTTGCTATTTAATAACTTCATTAAGCTAAATTAGCATAGATCCTATGGGACAGGTAGCAATTAGCTATGAGCCAATGCAGAGATTTTAAAGTGATCTCTGTTCTTGAGGAAGTTCTGTTTGCACACACAGACAGAATGGGAGGTCTGCCTAAGCTAAGAAACGCTGCAGGATGAAACTGTGGGAGTTTCAAGGAAAAGACCAACAGGAAAAAATCCTTCCTGTTTGTAGCACGGTTAGAACTGACGATGCCTTATACAAAGTGAAAATCTGTTTGAATATACAGTAAAATTTAAGCAAAGGGATGCTGGCAGAACTCTGCCATCAGCTGAGAAAAAGCCATACAGCACTAATGAAAATTTGTTTGCTTTTGCAATCAGTAGAAATCGTCTGAATGAGTCACATACAGAGTGAGTAAGATGAGGTTTGTGCTGTGGGCACCTTGGAGCCAGAATGCTGCTTGGAGGTGTTTGGAGGAAAAAATCCTGGCATCCTTTTTCTTGCCTTGAAAAAGGAAGAATTTATTTCTGTGCCAGATGAAATGCGAGAACTTTTTCAGTGCCTGAGGAGTTCATTGAGAACTTCTGGTTCCTTCACTGCTTAATTGCACTGTGGTCCTCGGCATGACAGGAGGTACATCCTTTGCTGCCACCTGCCTCTTTACAGTCTGAGGTTTCACTTGCTGAGAACTTTCATTTCCTTTCAAAGACAAGTCGTGGGTAGCGCCTGAACTGACAGATTTTTCCACTTTCAGCTTTTTTTAAAAGGAGTTGGTGATGAGGTTGCTGGAGGTGCATAGTGAAAAAATCCATCTTACTGAAAAAAAGAGGAGAGCTGCCCTCTGGGAGTCCAGGGCACTATATAAGTGGTGATAATATTTAATAAGCAACCTCCACTTTTCACCCATCAAATCTCAACATGTGCTGCAATAAAGCTCCATGTCCTGGACAAAGCCACCCTCCAGAAACCCTCTGCCTATCTAGACTTGCAAGAATATAACTTGGCAAATCATGTTAAAACAAGTTTTTTCCTTGCTTCACTTAACCACTCTTAAGACATGAAATGAAGTAGCAAATTGTCTGGCTTCAGTCAGATTCTGTGCGTTTATCAGTCAGTAACAGCTTTGGCTGCGAGAAGCAGAGTCCTTAGGTCAATTTTGTCTCACATGACCTCTCAAGTTCTTCTTCAGCCACCACAGCAGAGCAAAATTTTCAATTATAAGAAGTTAATATGTCCTGGATTTTTTTCTTTTGTGGTTTCTAGATGTTGAGGAAGCAAAAGCTAAACAAAAATCCCTCAGATACAGGACTCTGTCATTGCAGAAGGACATGTAACTCAGTAAGAACTAGTCTAGTGAAGAGGTAAAGTTTAGCAGTGTCTCTCCAAATCAGAATAAGGACCTTCTGCAAAATACCTGATCTCCATCTCCAACACACAGAGAGATACAGGTGCTACAGGACACATCTGTTCAGCAACATATTAAGGGAGGGTGTTTTTAAGTAGTACGGGCTAAACGTTCTAAAGGGTAATTCACAGCCCAAGTAGCTGAAAAGAGAAGACCAAGTTCTACTAAAAAATTTAAATTTTCCCTTTTCACACATGCTTTGTAAGTGGAACAAACAGAAGGTTTTTTTAAACCAAACCAAAGTGGTTTAATTTTAGCTAAGACTTTTCTATGAGAAAAATGAGGGATGAGTAGAATTCCAGAGAAGTAAATGTTCTTTACAAAATTTCACTTTCCAAAATAAAACCAGTTTAGTTTGGAAGAATTTGCCACAGAATCCTCCATCTTTGTTCTTCAGCCACCCTACTTCTTCATTTAGGATGGTAAATAAATGTCAGTTTTAGGTATTCACAGAGTGGTATTTAAGGATCATACATCACCAAGTGTTAGGCTTTAAAAAAATGCAGTGAGTGATATTCTTAAAAAAGGAATTGGTAAAAAACAAGCACAGAAGCTGATTCAATTCTAGACCTGAAAACATTACCATATACATTAGCACCATCATGTGGTATAACACTGGCCTGTAAAGACAAAATAAGCTAAAACCACACGGGGCTGAAACCGTTTCTGTCCATCTTCTGTGTTGGGGCAGGGTGAAAGAAGCTGTAAGACATAAAGCAGTGGGTAGTTGCCCCATTTGAGATAAAAGCAAGAGTAGTCTTACTAGAGAATGCTAAATACAGCAAAACCTTTCGCTGGCACAAGTCTGTAGCCAAGTTCAGGTGTTTTAGGGGCGGAGGGCAGCAGTCTGAACCAGCCGGAGTGTGGCTGGCCTTGGTCCTAACAGGTGGAGGCTGGCGGAGAAGTGGAGAACATGTGGCCCAGCCTCGCCAGAGAGGGAGATTGGGCAAGGAAATGAGATATTACCTTGCTTTAGCACAGGGGAATGGTTTATTTTGCTAGCTGCAGCTTGCAGTACTGTGCAGAGCAGAAGGTGCTGCCAGGGTGTAAAGCCCTTTTGAAGCATTCCTAGAAGGTGCCTAATGGGGTTGAAATATTTGTCCATAGATACAGGAAGGTTTGCACAGCCTTTACTAGCATTTGTGTGATCCTCTTTAGTCTGGTAAGGTTTTCTTCACATCATAGCAGAAAACTGGCTTCAAAGTTTGAGTGAGTAGCCTCAGCTGGAATACTCCCTTTTCCTATCAAAAAATTATTCTGAGCCTCTGTGTTATCCAGAGCTTTATGTGTTTTCAGAGTTTATCCAGAAGGGATTCGGGCAACTGTTTGCTGGTTGCATTGTCTGTATGTATTTTTCCCTGCTGTGCTCAGGAGTGGGAATTTAGGATGTGTGATTGGAGAATTGGATTAGACCTAAACTCCTACCAAACTCATGTAGCACTTACATGCCTGTCAGCCACATCATCTCTGCTTGTAGTTGCAACAGGTTACACCCTTACTGTCTGCACATATAGACCATACAAGGTGTTGTGTACAAAGGGCTCTGATCACACTGCAGAATGCATGAGCAAATATTTACCTGAAAGGCAGTATTCTCACTCTGTGTTCCCTTTTCGGGAAGTCAGGGAGAGAAGGGGTTGCCCAAGGTTACAGATCACAGTGAAATTAAAATATGAACTCTGGGCTTTCCAAGGTTGTACTTATGCCGAGCTTGTACTTTTTCTCCTGGATACCTGTTGTTCACAACGCAATGCTGGCTGAAAAATAGTACCTTCCACCCCCTGTCCCTCTGGACATATTATTGTCTGGCACTCTGGAAAACAGGTATTAAGGACATGGGGACTGACAAGGAGATGAGGAATTAACAAATAAGGGGATTGGTGTATTCAGAAGTTACAGCCTTTCAGAGCCATCCCTGGAAGTGTTCTCGTCTGGAGACCATTAACCCTATTCCTAATGAGGGATGCAAGCTCAGTTAGTCCATGAATCTGTGAAATGGTTAAAATCTCTTAACATAGTCCTGATACACAGACAACCTGTGTTCATAAGTTGTTTTAATATGTGCACAAGGCATACCTTGGGAGTATTCAGAGGGAGCATAAGTGATAACAGGAGTTTCTCCCTGTATCTCAGGGACAGCTTCTGTTTCACCAGGAGGCAGCAGAGGCTTTCTCCAAACCTGCAGTACCATTGCAAAGCTGTGCCCTAGCTCAGGCTCCTTGCCATGTGGGTACAAGTGTCTGATCTCACCTGGAGGCAGGTCCTGTAGCACAGACTGACCTAGAGATATCACAACAGTAAAAACAGTTCAGTTCCCAGAGGTGTGAGGGCTCACTGAGTTTGACTCAGTTACAGGCTGTACGTGCCACACATCATATACCTCTGAGATGCTAAAGTATCATTTTCAAAGTCAGCAGATGTGAAAACTGGGATAAGTTGCCATTGCAGATTTTCATTTGAGCAATCTAGACCTTCTTTTCAGGAGCCCAGATATCCTGCCTTGATTCCCTACTCACTACAATTTCAAGGAAATTCTGCAAGAATGAAAAATTAGTCTCGTAACCAAGTAGTAAAACATGGTCCACATTCTTGCTTTAACCGGCTTCTCTGTGTTTCTCCCAGTAACACGATAGGCTCAGCCGGCGGACTATGAGGTAGCGTCTCACCAAGTGTCATGGTATTTTATTAAGTTAGAAATGTGATAGCTACTGTTGTCACACTTCAGTGTACAGAACAATTCATTCACAAATGAGAAAAGCAGACCCTTCCACAAATACCTTTCCCCTGACTTAATGCCCTGTATCATACAACTGGAGTGGGCTGCATCAATATTATCCCAGCATGGCTCACAACAGCTACTGGGAGGGGGGGGTAAAAAATTATGGAGGTGGAAGAGAGAGCAGTGCCAGCAGAAGTCTGTTATCCAGCTGCTTGGCTTCAGCTATATACAGAAATACACACCCCATTGATAGGTTGATAAGAGGACTGATGAAATGAAAACAAGATAAAATTGTGTGTCTTTTTGAGAATTGTCTAAAGTAAATGCTGCAGAAAATCTCATTGTAAAGTCAAGAACTATCTATGACATTTTGCCACTGAGAGCAAATTTGGTTTCTTGTTTGGGGATTTTTTTCTTTTTGAAAGGGACTATTTTATAGTAATTCATAAATTCCATCATTGTGTAAGGAAGGTCAGACTAATTCTGAGGTTTACAGAATACTGAAGTGGTGAAGAACAACTGGACCTTGGTCAGCTGCAGTTGTTCTAACTTCAGAGTCCTGTTGTATCAAGTACTTTTACCTCTGTTGAAAAATCAACCAGAACAAGAGATAGGGTTCATCAGCTTGAAGGCTTTCTGTTTTGTTCTTACCTGCGAGGGCCAGGGAGAAATGAGATTAAAGGTGATGGGAGAAGCTTCCTGTGTTTTCTGTTTCTCATTTTAATGCTAAGACTAGGAAAGAAACCAAAAAAAATAACATTACTCACATTTTTGGGGTATGGCCTGCACCATTCAAACAATGAAGATTTTTGGAAGATAAAATCTAGAGTACATACTTCATGCAGGCTGAGCTCCAAGTATATATCCTGGTTAAATTTCCTGTGCATAGATTTTCTCTTTACTGACACACTTTATTCCTTACCTCAGCCTGTGGCTGGGGCTGTGAAAGGGTGCCGCCTTCATTGCTAGAGCCCAGCTTCCCTGCACATCAAAGGCAGCTCAGCCCCCTCAGGACAAACTGGGAAAACACCACAAGACAGTTGTCTCTGGAAATTTCTTTGGGACCGATCTTCTCCCCTTGTAATTACGTGGGCATACGCCTCCTGTCCAAACAGTATTCTCACAGGAGGAGAGGCTGCCAAATCTCTGCCTTATCATGCATACAAAGTTTAGAAAACACGGTTTTCCTGGCTAAAACACAACCATCTTTCTCCCTCTTGTCTGCAAAGGAAGGAGTTTCACTTACTGTATTATTCAAGAAGTTGTTGTGCCTTTAGATAAACAGCAGATCACATACACCAACCCCCCCTTGTCTATTCATATTTTATGCAAGTGCTATGCGATACTTGTTCCTAGCAATTAACTGGCTAGACTATGCCAGACAATACTAGCAACATGTAAGATTGTAGCTCTTTAATATTACCCTTAAAGTAATTTTTCATTAGGTTCTTTGAAAATTTTTTTTAAAGCATTTACTTACTGCTGTGTTTTCTTCCATATATTTCTCAGGACTGTGACCAGATCCACATAGACGATGTATCATCAGATGATAATGGTCAAGATCTAAGGTATGGGATCTCCAGGCTGGAAGCTGCAGGTCATGTAGTGCTCAGCTGTTTGAAAATAGAGGGGGCCTGGTCAGCGATGTAACTTGCTTAACCACGTGTCATCTCCTCTCTATTGCTCTGTGCTGTCTGCATTTATTAAGCACACAGAAGCACAGAGTCCCCTTTCTCACATTAATACACTTGTGCCTACTGTCAAGCCCTGACTGTACTAAGCTTTGGACCATTCTGGGAAATATATCTCAAATTAGGTTGACTGTGCTAGTTTCTGATATGATTTGGCCAGGCACTTGGCACAGGTGTGGCCAAACCTCTTAAAAACCAGACCAAAAAGTTTCCCACTGCCCAGTCTGCAATGAATGGGTTTAGTAGTGAGGACTGGGGTGGGTCTTGGCCAGTACTTTATCACCAGTAGAACTGTATCAAAACTGTACCAAAGATTATTATTATTATCTGTATAAATTAGATCATCAAGTACATAAGAACTTCTTCTGTACAATTACTTCTCCCTTTGCCAAAGCGTTGCCTGCAGAGTCATGGTAACTGGCACAGGAATGAAATGTGCAAAGCTCATACAGAGCTTTAGAATTTGTGTTTTTACAGCTGTTTATTGTGAGAAATTGGTGCAGAAACAGCACAGAAAACAGTTAAGTGTTTGGGGGGGAGAGGCTTTTCCTTCTGCGGAGAACATTTCAAAGGTTTTTTGCTGTAACTGAAAAGCAGGTTTGTGCTTTTGCAGTGCCCTGAAATGGCACATGTGTATTTAGGTCCTTTGGCTCCAGTGGCCTGTAAGCAGGTTAGTCTGGGTACTTGTTCAGGTATTGATTGAAACATTAATTTGGGTTTCATCTCAGTCAGTGCACTTACTTTAAGAGAATGAAAAAAATTCATAGCATGTCTTGAATTGTGTGAAAAGTCCCTGCCTGAATGGTTTCAGTTGTTTCAAAAATACTGCTCAGCTGCTCATAGCTTGTCTATGTGGGAAACAAAGCTGAGCTGTCCAAAATATGTTAAGCATGTTAAACTCCTATCCGGACATTCTAATACGGAAATAAAATGGCAAGCTTCTCCTCCAGTGAGGTGTCAGAAACTCTGTGAGCTCAGCTAACTTCAATCTGCAGATGAGAAGGGTAAGTCTGTGTCGCTGAGCCTTTCTGTCCCTTTCCTTGCTCTGGTTCAAACTGAGTTTGTCCAAATCCACTGAGTCTGTGACCTGGTCCAGCCAGCTGCCCCATGAGCGGCAGCTGCCTCTTCCATCACAGCTCAGTCTGAGAATGGCTCAGACCATGAAACCTACCCTGATCCTATCATCCAGCAAGCATTTTAAGAGGACATGAGCTGGTATTGCCTCTTTACCTGCTCCTCCTGCTCTCCCAAACAAGGAAACTGATCCAGCTGAAAAGCGAATTGTGGTTTTAAAGCTGTATTATTTTTTAACTGGAACAGTTCCCTGACCTGGTTCATCTCAGTGCTAAAGAAATGCTTGTGCTGGTACAAGGAGAGAGACATTGAGGTGGGCTGAAGACGGGAACAAATGCTTGGTAGAAGGCAGGATTGCTTTCTTCAGAGAAACTGTCTACTGTCACTTGCCCCCAGTTCATTGTGGTAATTACTCTGGAGTTGCTTTGAAATATTAACACAGTGCAATAAAAAATTGAATTCACATGTTGCCAAAAGTTAAGGCTCCTTTAGTTAATTGGGGTTTTTTTCCTTGATCTAATGTGTGTTCAGAGCTTGGTTAGCAAAATAGCCAAGCAGTCAGAAAGGTAACTGCAGAATTTTCTCCATTAGGATTGAGTATTTTTGCAGTTACATTAGCTGCCTGGATGAGAGGCAGGTGAGGAATTTCAGTGACCTGGAGGCAGTTGGATGTTTTGTAGTAGAGAACCTGAGAACTGGCAAGGAGTGCCAAGTAACGTTTGTTGTGTTTACAGTAAGAGCATCTTTTAGATCTGTGCTACTAACCGTGCTAGAGATGAACAACTGTTCTGTACAGCCTGTCCTACATATGCCTCGTGATGCCCCTTGTCTCCACATTTCTTTTCAATTGTTTCCACTCCCTGCTGGATCTGTATAGATTGTAATTATACTGACCTCTCCCCTTCTCTCCTCCCTTTCCCAGCACATACAACTTCTCTGCAGATGGCTTTCACAGTTCAACTGCCAGTGCAAATCTGTGTCTGGGCTCAGGTGTTCATGGAGGAGTTGACTGGATGAGGAAATTAGCATTCCGCTACCGTCGGGTGAAAGAGATGTACAACACCTACAAAAACAACGTAGGGGGTAAGTGTGTGTGGCCAGGCAACAAGCGTGCTTTTCGGCTTCCCAAATACTCTGACCCCGCTAGAGACACCTATGGAGGAGGTGTAGGGAGCATCGTGATAAAAATACTTCACAGTGAGCTGAGGAAGTGCTTCAGCAATCACCCTTAAGTGATGTTCTGTACAGGATTTGCAGGAGATACACTAAAATACCTGGTTTAGGGGTTTGAGAAGGACTCAAATGCAGGTACGGGGCTTTATTTTGTTATTTCTCTGACAGGAAAGCAACCTTCTCCAATTTTCCACGATGTTTAGTAAGCTGGCAAACGGTTCAAAATTCAATATGTTCTTTTCCCCACGGAACATATGGCTGATTTCTGTCTGAAGGCATTCTTGTATCATAACTACTTGTTTTTAACTCTCCCAAAACTACCACCAGATATCAGGATGCCCTGAGTTCCTTTCTCTCAGCTAGTTCCAGACAGTTCTTCAGTGGGCTGCTCTGCTTCTCTTTTAGAACATCAGTGCCAGGTCTCTGACTAGAAAGAGAAAGAAGCAAAACTCAGAGTATCACCACAACCCTTAATTTTGGTTGGAGGAGTAGCCTTGTACCCACATGTACTGGAAATGGTGCTTAGCTTTTCAGGAGAAGCAAAGCCATCCTGGCTTCAGATGTCTCTCAGCTCAGGCCATTACCTGCTATACGCAGATTTTCATCCTCTTGCACACTTCCCATGCAAGCTCTGTACTAACTCCGGGAAAGATGTTTTGACACGGTCCTGCAGCCTGCGTGTGACTGATACTGTTCTGCCGGAGAGGAGGGAAGCTGAGCTGCAGTAGCATAGGAGGGTGCTGCAGTTTGGCCTCATGTAGAGCCTTGGGGTGACTTGGCAGTGGGCAGAGAGAAGCAGCGTGCAGCAGGGCCAGAAGGAAGGCAGAGACAGGGTTCAGAACACGCTCAGGAGCCCTTTGGCGTTCTACACGCAAAGCCACACAACTCGCTTTCTGTGCTTCTGCAAAGATGCTTTCCCTGCTTACAGGTTTAATAGGAGCTCCTAAGAGGGAAACCTGGCTGCAGTTAAGAGCAGAACTTGAAGCGCTGACTGATCTCTGGCTCACACATGCTCTGAAGGCGCTGAATTTGATACATTCCCGGTAAGAACAGCTTAAAGAATTGCCTACAGGTTTCATCCAGGATCTCCTTTTCTCCCTTTTTTTCCCCTCTAAACAAACCAAAACACATTTACAGGACTTTGTTGGCCAAACCTGTGTGAGGCCAGTCTGCATGTGTTTGCCAGACTTGAATTATCGAGGTTTGGGGTGGCCTTGAGTTCATGAACTGAGGAAAAGAAAAACCAGTTGTTTTTCTTGCTTTTCCTTAGATTCCTCATCTGTGTCACACTTTTCACATGAGCAGATTTACAGAAGGGTAGGAAAGTGAGAAAATGGCCCTTCTATCCCTGAACATGTTCACTCAAAGAATCCGGCACAGACATGATTACACAGTGTTTCAGTTCCCACAAGTTAGATCCTGGCATGCAAGCAGTAAGGCTGCATCACTACTGCTAGGTTGGTTTATGTTTTTTTCATTCTACTAAGTTAATAAAAAGGCATTTCAGTACTCAGTATCTGGCTCTAGCTGCATAATCTCCCAGTGGCTTGGGAACTTCCAGTTGCAAGAGAGGTTTGCTTTCTGCCATCTTTCAGTCTAGAGCAAAAGAGAGAAACATGGATTGCCAACTCTACTGACTTCTGTTCTCTAGGCCTAACTGTGTGAATGTGTTGGTCACCACAACTCAGCTTATACCCGCTCTCGCTAAAGTGCTTCTCTATGGGCTGGGCGCTGTCTTCCCCATTGAAAATATTTACAGTGCAACAAAAACAGGTAAGAGCAAACTAACTTAGCCCTCACCAAAGATAGATTGAAGTTTTGTCTCTAAGTCAGGCACGTCCATCCAACCTGATCGCAACAAGTGATGTATGAGCTTTGCTTTTAGATCCATGTTTACACCTCTCTAATTCACGTCATGACTGCCCACACTTAAGCTAATATAGACTGAAAAGAAAAAGAAAAGAAATTAAAGTCTTCCCAGGTGTTTCCATGGAGGAATGAGCTTGAAAAATACCCACCCCATGGAGCATCCACTGCATGTGGGTTGTTCAGCTGGACCCAGCTAGGAGGAAGACAGTCTGGTTGGACCTGCTTCATACAGAAATTCTGTTTGGGTCCTGTTATTCTTGCAGAGTTGTCAAGAGTGCTGAATGAGCTTTATGAAGCTGTGTGCATACTAAATATTGATAGGGTTGGCTTGGGGCTTTTTTTTGTGTTCTGTCCTTTCTGGTGTAAGTATTTGAACCTCTGAGGTTGGTATTTTTGTGTTTTTACATAACCAGAAAGAAGAGAACAGGACTCTTGAAACTGAGTGCTGTGAGTGTCACAACAGTCTGCCAACTGCTGGTCTAAGCAGTGCATAATAGTCAAAAAGCTTACGAAAAACTGGCAGCACTTGGAAGTCCTTAGCTGATAAAGAAAATGCTAGTAGCTGTCATGAGATAGACAGAATCCAGCTCACATTATGATTCAGTTAGGTCCTAATTTCAAAAGAAAACTAGGAATGTAGCAGCAAGTTCAGTTAGGTCCCAACTCCACTTTCAGTACCTGAATGTCAGCCCTACATGATGTACATATACAGATAAAAAACGTATTTTTTCTTCTCTTGCTTAGGGAAAGAGAGCTGTTTTGAAAGAATAATGCAAAGGTTTGGAAGGAAAGCCGTGTACATTGTAATAGGAGATGGTGTTGAAGAGGAACAGGGAGCAAAAAAGGTACAGTTTGTGGATGCCATGCTGCAGTCTTGCAAGTTTTCATTTCAATGACCTTTTGTTTACTTAAGCATTTAATCAAGTTCCCTCCATTTGAAACATTGGTCTAATTTCTTAATATGCAAAATACTCAACAAACCTGGGAGAAATTTCCTGCTGTAAATTGCCCACAGCCTGGCAGCCAGTACAATTTTTTAGGTAGGTAGTGTGTCGTGTGTTCCAGGGATCATTCTTGCTTAATAAGATGGCTCAAACAAATGGAAAGGGAAACTCCAGTGTGTGAACTCAGATGAGCAAGCAGGGGGAATTTCTGACCTACACATGTTGCTTTTATAAATTTCAAATTCCTGGACTTAGTTTTGAATTGCTTATTAGAATATGCATATAACGCATGTATTTATACTTACAATTCCTTGAGATCAGAGTGTAATATCTCTAGAGTGAATACCAAAGGGACTAGTACAGAGTTGATGCCTTTATCGATGATTTATGGATCACGGTGATTAATTTTTCAAGCAAAATGAAATCAGGAAGATGTAATGAATGCCAAGTAGAACCAAAACTGTGAAAGCAGTATGGTCAGGAATAACAAGCCCTTGGTAATGTTTCCTGCTCGCCGCATAGATATGGCTCACTGACAGTGGTAGCCTTAGCATTAAGTGCACTAACCTGCGCGTTCAGTTGAGTCCTCCAGTCATTAGTGTCCACAGTCTACTCATGGAAAAACAAGAAGGGGAGTTTTGGGAACGAGTTGAAGCTTCTTTTGTTTTGGGTAGACTGTAAGAGGAGCCAAAATCCCAGAACTTAGAAGAGATAAAAGCAAAATTTGAGAAGACCAAAGCCCACATTCTGCTTACACTGATTTAGTGGGGTAAGAAAAGATTGGGACATCCAGCAAGAACTACCTTCTGCCGTAATATAAGGATGCCAGTGTATTAGAGAAACTCAGGAACGGTAGAAACAGAGCAACAAACAAAATCCTGAAGAAAAGCTGTCAGGTACATCAACTAAATTCTACAACAGGAGAATTGAACAGCTGAAGTTTTCATTTCCTAAACTTTAGAACAGAAACCTGCCTGGAATCTCCTGTTTATTTGGCTTTACAGGGACAGGAATACAATTTGTTAATGGCAGGCATTGTTTGCAAGATGTCTTTGTGCATCCTGGGTCTTGTGCTCCTGATGTGAATGCAGGAATGTAGTTCAGTTGCTTTGCCATCAGGAGCATTGCACATGAGTTGAGATGCAGGAACTGACTGCATGAGTCCCCTCCTCAGCAAACTCTTATAGTTATTTTTTTAATAGGCACATAGATGGCTGTTGTAGCTCAGGTGGTACAGAATACTGCATCACAGGAACTCAGCCATACAGCTGAACCTTGATCTGGAAAACCTGGTTGCTCATTCTGAATGAAGATCCTGCAGAGACTTTCCAACCAAATTTGCACTCATTGGGTACACAAGCCCAGGAACAAAGATCACAGCAAATAGGGTGATGAGCACATGTTCTACCCCAGCAGAAAAGCAGCAGAAACCTTCATTTTTCCATTCTGCTGCTTCTGACCAACAGAAGCAACAATACCTGCACCTTGGAAAAGTAGCTGAATCTGTAGATGATTCTCCAGTTCATGAAGGGTTAAGGAGTTGTCAAGGGAAGAATCCAAAATGCGTGACTGGGACTGGAGTGATAATAGCCTGCTGCTTCTGACAGCCCAGTGCCATACTTCAAAGGTAGTGGGTCAGTGAACATGACTGCATCAAAGGCTGCAAGGGCTCTCTGGCTGTATGAAGAGGAGGGAAGGTTCAACAATCTTCTATAGGCAGGATTTCAAGAGCCCTCTTGCTTGTGTCTCCTGGCCTAAGCAGCTCTCCCATTAGTAGAGCACATTCTTTGCTGGGCTGTCGCCTCCTTTGATTGATGACAATCATTAGGCAAGGCTTCTACACACCTGAGCTTTATAAAAAAAGGGTGAGGGGGCAGGCAGAGAGCCTTTTGCTGTTTTGCCGACAGCACTGATAATATCTCCATTTTAGTGGGTCATTTTTCTTCACCTGTCTGACGAGCGATAAATCTGTAAATGTTGAACAACAGGAGTGGCTGGGAGACCAAGTTTTCTTCTCATTTAGGAAGGAAAAATAGATAATTTAATGGAAGGGGTTTAATAACAGCCAGGGGATGGGGAAGGCAAAGGAAATAACTTTTCCCCTTCAAGTGAAATTGCGGAGCATTGGATTCCAGTCACTTTAGATATTTGTGTTTGCTTGCTGTCTCTGCACACACTGATAAATAGCTTGAAGGAAACAGTTGTTTACCAATAGACAACATACCAGAGGGAAGCTTGAGTTGTATTTAAACATCTGAGGTACGTAAATAGACACTGTAAAACAAACATCTGGAACTACTGGAGTTTTCTTACACAGGTAGTTACACTTGGAAAAGGAACATCTCTCTTCAACAGAGTCATCTACCTAGGAAGTGTATATTCGTTGAAGCTCTGTCTAAGCTATTTATCTATAAGCAGTATTTACCATTGAATTTACAGTGATAAAATACTCAGAAATGTTATTCCTGTGCTGGAAGGGCAATAAGCTCTGTCATATGTACTCAGTACACATTGTTACTGTACAGGGACCGGTATTTGGGGAGGAAGCTAAGAAAATCACAATCCCAAATGTTGTTATGAAGTGTAAGTGCAGGAATGAGCTGTGTCTTTGTTCTAAAGTTCTAAAGTGCTTTAATTGTTTTGGAGAAGAAACAAATCCAGCTCAAAGCCCAGGCGCATCAGAACATGCCAAGAAAAGTTGTAATTAACATCCAAAAGCAAATTCTAATTATTTCGAGATTATCTCTTTGAAAGCAACCACCAGGATTGTAACTATTGCTAATGATTGCAGAACTGTGTTGTAATGATGCTTTCAGAGTCCTGTTTGTACCTTACCAGATTACAGTTTCCATCTCAGGTCTCCTGCTTTAGTGAACTGCACTTGTTTCACAGTACTTCAATAAGCTGATACTTAGTCATCTTTTAGATGCACATCTTGCTTTCCCAGAGTATATTAACAATTTAAAGAGATGAATTAAGATAATATAAAGAAGATACAGTCGGTCAGAGGTAACTGTCCTTTCCAGATTTTGTCCTGATGCAAAGATTTCAAGTGTAACTGGTTGGTTGGAACTTGGACATTGTTATATGTGATTTCAGATTTATTACAGTCAATATAAATTGAAAAACAGAGAGGCAGGCGAAGAATATAAGGTAGTCTCTCAAAAACAGGAGGGATTTTGGGGGACAGGCTGTCATATAAGCCTATTGCACGTTTCTCTGAGTTAGAAGCATTACACTAAATGAATAATTGATCTGAGCAGTGGTACCAGTCATGTCCAGAAAATGCAATATGACCTACTCTTCCAGGTAACTATGAGAGGGAATTGTCTGAAAGCATTTTGACTCTGTGTGGTATTATATTTTGTTTATATTTTTTTAAGTTTTAGTAAATTCATTTTACAATAGATATCGCTTACTCATCTTACGAAGCACTGGCAACAGCTTTCACTAGTAGCAAGTAGACATCGTCATAATTGGTGTTACAGGACAGGATTAGGATGCTTTCTGGAGAGTCTAAGATCTTGTATAGCTTTTTACAGCATGTGAGCATCACTAAGTGGCCAGATGATTGTTTCTAGGAGTACTGCGATTCTAGAAACATTCCTAATTAATCCATGAAAAAAATAGGAGACTAAAACTTAGTAGCTAACGCATTCAGAAAGTCAGCCCACGTCCTCTGTCACCTCTGAAGCAGGACTCTCCCAAATTGTAGAGGATCCATCTTCCTCCCTGCACAGGAGAAACCCCCAAGATGAGCCTCCTTGCTGGGATACCATGACGACCTGGTGTCCCAAGTGCAAAGCTCTGTTCCTGAGGGCGCAAACTAAGAAAGTTGTTTTGATCTCAGTATTAAACAAAAACCAAAAAATACCCTCTTTTGGTTTCACTCTAGCACAACATGCCATTCTGGAGAATCTCTTGTCACGCTGACCTGGAAGCTCTTCGGCACGCCTTGGAACTTGAATATTTGTAGCAGACCCCAACATCTTAGCACTGTGTGGGCTTCACTCAAACTGTTACATCGGTTCCACCTATTCCTCAACATTTTCTTACTAAAAAAAAAATCCCACAGCAACTGCAGTTTTTCTTTTTTTTGAAGGAGAACCCTTTCAGTGGAAGCCTTTAAGAACTTGCAGCCAAAGAACATTGTATCAAGTCCTTCTTCCTTTGAACAGAGGAATAGCCTTCAGCTAACTCGCTGGGGATCCTACAGTTACACGGCTAAGCCGGATGCATAGAGCTATAGCGGCCTTTTTGCCACCTACAACAAACACTAGAAGTCGGGTCTACTTGTCAGTTTTCTTGCTTTTTGAAGGGGAAGAGGACGTAGCAAGGAGTCTCTGCACAGTGCGTCACGTCACATGGGACCTTCTGAAAATAAGAGTGAAACTGTTGATTTTTTTTTATTACTTTTTTTAATTTATGAACTAATCTCATTATTCTGGTATTAAGCTCTGTACCTGTGTTTTTAATCTGGCTTTTTTGAGGGGGAGGGGGTGGGTGGGGAAAGTCTTACCATTCTAAATTAATAGTTCATTTCTCCAGCACAAACTCTGGGGAAAATCATATTGTGTACATTAATAGTAAGGACACATGGTACTGTTGGTAAGAACTATAGCTGTGTTTTTCAGTCTTACAGAGATAGTATGTGGACTGTGCATGTGTCTACACGGTGCCTTATGCTGCCATCATGGGGCCGGGGGTGGGGAAAAAAGTACCTTGTGATGAGTGAAAGGCATTAAATAAAAACATGTTTACATTTTGGGGGACTAGATTACCTGCCTTCTCTCCAGCCACTCTGGGATCTAGAGGTATGTGTACAATAGATATTCCCCATTTCAAGGTGAGGTGAGGCCGGAAGGACTCTGAACAGAGCCACTCGAGTGCAACATGCAGTCGGTAGCCAGCAAATCTGTCTGTTAGGGGGCACAGACTGCAGACAGTCGGCAACTGCGTCTGCTGTGAGAGAACATGGGCACTTGGCAAATCTAATTTGTCCTGCAAAGGAAGATACAGGGCAAGCAAATACTGCAGCTGTGCATATTTATTTTTATGTAAATAAATGCATCTACAAGTAAGCTTCAGCTTTAGGATTTCTGCTGAGATGGCCTGTTAATTCTTGCTGTCAAAATGTTTCAGTTCACTTGGCCTGGATGAATCTCTAATTCACTTCCAAAACTGCTCTTTCTTGCTTGCTGTGGCACCAAGTAACCTCTGAAGGGTCAGAGCCTCACTGGAACAAAGTGCTAGACATGCAGCAAGTAATACAATCCCCTGATCTATCATGTGCGAATCGAGATCAAACAAGTAAGGGTTACACAAGTTACAAGTGTGACACAAGTGCTACACAAGCCAGAGTGATATCCTGACATCTAAAAACATTTACCTCAGGGAACAGATTCATTGCTAGATCTGAGAGATTTTCTGCCGGACTGAAACAGAAAATCTGATCTCCAAAGAATCTGATCTCAGTCTTTGGCTCAAGAGGAGGCAGCCAAGCAGCAGCTGTAAAACCTGTCAGCTCTACTTGTCAGCAGCAGCCATGAACAAAACCAGCCCCTAAGTACCTACTTTGAAGACATTCACAAAGAGCTGCTCTCTGGGCCGAGTCCAGCACACAACAAAATCAAAGGTGATTTTGCTAGCAGAGGCATTGCTTGTCTCAGGGCCTGCTGAGAAGAACGTTTGGAAGATGTCTGGGAGAACGTTTCCCTCTAGGTTCTCCAGCTGTAAGACTGTCACAAATAGGAAGTTTTATCATAAGGCAAGGAAATCAAACTCAATGGAGAATTAGCAGATGCTCACAAGATAAGCACACCTGTAATTAAAACCTTTGGAAGAGAAACAAATGCCAGGGATGACAGAATCCTAAGGAAGTGCAACTTCAGCTTTAACACCTTGTCAATTAGCTTTTTGCTGTTCCTTGAAATCCTAAATTTAACACCTGCCTCATTTCAGTCAGTTGTTGGAGTACTGATTTTTTTTCCCTAAAGCTTCTTAGGAAGATTTTGTTCTCTGCCTGCATTTAAAGATTCTCAGGCTCTCGTTTCTGCTCTTGGCAGAGGCCTGTGCTCTATTAGTGCCTGCTTGTACTCCACGTACCGTTGCTGTGATTTCTCCATATTCCTCCCAGCTCATAATTTTTGCCTCCCATAGGTCATGTGGCCAATGGGGATTGCACACCAGCATTAGGAACATTTATTTGTCACACAGGAGCGCCTATTCCTTCCAGTCACTCTGACTAATGTTCATTCCTAACTACAGTGGGAGTACCAGGACTTACTGTTTGCAGGGAAGCTGTGAGGGAGAGAAGAGGGGATCTATAATAACTTCTTACTCATGGACATGCAAAAGGCATGGGACGCATTCACACACGTACAGGCCTTGCTCAGCTCTTTCACATGTGTTTTTATGTATTTGTACATTGTTACAACATAAAATCCCTGCTGAGTCACATCACTAACCAGACAGTGTGCAATGATGTGACAAGGTTTCCAAAGCAGTTGCAGGACAGCTGATGCTGAGGTGAACGTACCAAGCGAGTCGTGTTGGTGCAATCATTACAATGTATGGCTGCTGCCAAGATCTCTTCTCTCAAAAAATGTTTGTTAGTACATGGCTGAACCTCTGTATACAGAAAAGAGGATGTGAAACAGAACTGCCACATCTGTATGAGGGTGAAAAACTCCAGCCGGAGTGTGGTCCTCTTGGCTGCTCTGTGTTCCTCTGCAATAAAAGCACTTACATTTATATGATGTAAGCACTGAAAAGCTAATTCAGTGAGCACCAGCACCAGAAGGTGACAACACAACCGACGGCAAATTCTCAACACCTGCATCCATAGCCAGGCCACAAAGTTCCAGTTTGAACGTAACGGCATTGCCAGGCAGGCTGTGGCTACTGAGCACTTACAACCATCTGCCAGTGACCCAGCTGGCTGCTCCTCACATCCATGCACCGGCACTGGGTTTCTTGCTATGGTAAACTCCATTCTGGGGGTTGAACCAAAACCTCAGAGCATCCTGAATGCAGAAGTAGCCCCTACTTTCCAAACAGTGTAGTATTTCCGCAGTAACACTAAAGCTAGGAAAACACTGCCACCCCTTGGTAAAGCTTTGGAGTTGGCTGGTCCTAATAACGAACACCAGCATCAGATCTTCCCTCCTTCCTAATTGAAGGCCCATGTGATAAGGTAAGATAATGATGTCAAGCTTTTAAGCTGGAACTCCATGAGAACTTAATTTTATCCTCAAAACCAGAGGAACTGGCAGTAACATGTCCGTGCCTTTCAATAGGTTATAACAGAGGATGGCAAACCTGAGGGATACCCAGTGCCTGTAGCTGAAGGGTGAAAACAAGTTTTCCCAGGATGGTGTATGGTTAAAGAGGCTTTTCATTATTTACACTTTACCCCCAACACCTGAGCACTGGCATCACCCTTTGCAGTGAGACAATGAAAGCACAGCACTCCTGACTGCCATCAATCCAGGACTGAACCAGGTACCACAACCACTAAACCTTTACCATCAGAAAGAGGTAAAAATTCCCGACCCAGCACAGTAATTTTTCCCACAATACCTGGATCCAAAATAAAGCAGGGATATGCTACACAGGGCAGATACTCTACACAAGCAATGGATGCAGCTTATGCCTAGTCATGGTGTTGAATCATACATTAAACAGTCACAGCCTATCTTTTTAAATTCTATCACAGTGTGCTTGCCTCCCACACTGCCCAAGCCAGAGACGTGTTCTTCCTTCGCATTAGTCAACATAAAATAATCTTCAGAAAACAATGAGCATCATACTGTAACTGGCTGAAGTGTCAAAAAAACAACAGTCACCAGAACATCCAAGACATACTTTGAGCTTAACAGATTAGTCTTTCTGGGACTTAAATCATTTCAAGCTTTCAAGATTTGTGCTTTTTTTAAATGGTAGCACTGGGAACATTAACTTTAGTTTTACAAATGCAAGTAACAAGGTTACTACAGGAGGAGGACTGTTCAGATAATATTCACAGTACGACTTTACAGTGAGCTATGCCATTATCTCCCCACTCCTTTTAGCAGATGATGAAGACGCACACAGCAGTCTCACCCACTTCATGCCTCCTTAGAGGGCTGCAGCTGTACTCATCATGACAGTCCCTATTTCTAACCCCCAAATAAACCTAACGACTACGCATATCAGTCCAACCAATGCATAACTCTTACACAACAAGCAATGGAGCTTTGCTGCAGTTAAAAGCTGAGGGGAAAATGGATGCTGCTGAGTTTTACACATGAATGGCTTCTTATTTACAGACTGCCAGTGCTGCTTTGTTTTTCCTCAAATTTGATTTCTGAGATAGAAGATCCCAATGTAAGTGAATTCACCTGTGATCTGGAGACTTTGCAGAAATGCACATTCATCCAGATTGAAACGAAACTGGAAATCCAGGAACACAGAACATTTTTCTAAAACAGTTTAATTAAAAAATTGTGAAGTTTTTTGAAAAACTGGAGAAACCCAAAGCATATTGTGTGTGTCACCTGCCTTAATCACAAAGAAACACAATTGTCAAAAAAGATATTTAAGTTTAATACAAATTTTATACAAAGAAAATGTGAAAAAATACTTCCATATGCTAAAAGCAATTATGCTTCACAAATAAGGCCAGCTAGGCTATTTTTGACACAACTGCAATTCACGAATATTCTGTTCTCGCTTTTTTCTTCTAATACTTCTTTCCTTCTAATACGGTACTAGCTGGAGACTGTACAAACCGCATTCTTTTATAAACAATGGGAGAAATCAACATGACTAAAATGTACAACAGAAGGTACTGGAATGATATCATACAGTTAATTTTCTCATATACATACATCACCTTTGCTTTGTTCAATGCTTTCGTTTTACACAACATACAAAATGATACTACAGTATAAGTGTAACAGACAGCATTTTCAGGGGTTACTTTCTCTCATACTGTACTGTTTCATGCTTACATAAAAACATAAATTCCATCATATAAATAATACATGCTCTGGCCCAGCATCAAAGTCCTTTGCCCACATTCCCCAGTCCATGGTTTTCTCCACACCTAGTTTTTGTTCCGTTCAAAAAGCTTTTCAAAGTCCTTTTTGGAGGATTTTAAAAACCTCAAACCGAACTGTGAAGCATAGGAAAAAACATTACTTTTCTCAGTCTCTGATACCGGTGATCAGAAATCACCACACTCGGCTGGTATTACACCTCCCAACTTTCTGATATTAGACTTAAGGAAATTTTAACTTAGTTGTAACCTGTAAACAATATGAATTTGAACAGTCTGGTCACTGTAAAAAAAACAATGTAAATCTTAAGTATTTCAGATCCACAGATTGGAAATGCCATAATCTGCCTAAAACAATTAAGTGAAAAAAGATACCCTTCATCATTTGGTTGCTCAAAGAAATTCTACAAGAGTTTCAAAGTGCAGAAATTTTTTTCAATCCAAATGCAAATAAAGTTGTTCAGGTTCTCACGATTATATTATCTGACGACCATATTATCAAGACCAGTTTTCAGTGTTAGCTTGTGATAAGGCTGTTTTAAACCTTCCTTCTCCAACTTCAAACACTCTTTATAAGTTAAAGTCAATACAAATATAAAAAGGAGATGGTACTCTAACTTTAATGACATCCACAAATTGTACATTATTTACAAAAGAAGCATAGATTTAATATGGATCTTACCTGTCCTCAGCTTTTCTAAGCCAGCACTAATGCTTTACATTAATGTAGTGTAGTTAATGCTTTGTACACATAACCAAAGCTAAAGTCTGAACCTTTGAGGTTAATCCAAAGAACTGTGTTTATTTTTCACATTACTATTAGATTTATTAATCCCAACAATTGTATGGACTTCTTGTTAGCAGTTAGACTCTTCGTACTTGGACTGGCACTGTGGTCTGAACATACTGAACTCCAGTTCTCATTGCCACTGTCCCAGCAGAAGGACTTACCACTACAGGAATGGTCTGTGGATTAAAACCAAGAGAAACATATTGTTATGTTAAAGGTCACATAAACATGACCACAGAAATAAAGATTTATTTTCCAGGGAAAATCCAGAACAAGTTCCAATTTTGTGCAAGAATTAATACCTTTATTACTGTAGTATTACCTCATTCCAGGGACGAAAGTAGTGTATTACTTTCCTAGAGCCAGGAGGTTTTCCATATTATTACTACTACCATATCATTATAGGGACAGGTGGTCCTATAGGTACTGTACACACTCTGTCTGTGCTTGGAGAGCTAGGTTTTCATAGTTACATCCAGTTACGTATTTTCTCCAAACTAATACATGGGAAGAGGAAAAAGGGCTAAGAAAATCTTTTGTCATTTGAAAAAGTTTTGACAAATCAAACTGGAGTACAAAAATACCCTTGGTTTATAAGTATATTCTTGTTACACTTTACTTAAATCTTTTTTCCCAAAAGGAACTCCCCCATGCATTCAGTCGACACAGAAGAGAACAAAGAACATCCACTTGAACAAAAAAAGTACTTAAGTTAACTTTTGCACAAATCAATAACAAAAACATCAGCATTACTGGGAACTGTCTTACACACCCTGTAAAAATATTAATATAGAATAAACTTTTCCCTTCCATCATAAGATCATGATTTATAAATCTCAACAGATGAAGTTTCAGGACATCTCTATAGGTGGTAATTGATTCTACAGATGCAGAGACAAAGGCACAAGAATGTTCAACAATCCGGTCAAGGTCACATCATTCTGGAAGATCTGGAAAAGGATTTATTGAATCTTAAAGTCTGTATCTTAATCTTCCTCCAAAAATGTGAGAAAGTCTAGAAATGCCTTTACCATACAAACTGCAAGTATGTTTTGGTACAATTCCAGTGATGCATGACTGGTGAGCAAACAAATGCATCCATTTCAGATCACAACATTTTGCGGAAGAAACAGGAAGTGAGATTTTGAGGGATCTGAAAGGGATGCACAGATCTTCCCTCCGATGGTAGTGTGACATTCCAAAGAGAACACAGAAGAAGAAATACAAGTTCACTGAAGCCCAATGTTTCCCCACACTGTTTTAAGAAACCACATTAGTGTCTTAATGGTACTCAACAAAGATGGCGAGTATCCCTACTGCAATGGTTTACAGCCTAGAGTGTTCATCAGCTCCCTTGTGACAAAGTCTATGCCTTCCAGAAGCTTAATCATTCAATTCCCTGGAATGCAAAGACGATGAGTTGACATTTTTACATTATTTTAACTGCTGAAAGAATAAAAATAAAACAAAACATAGAACCAATTCAATACATAAATGGAAAACTACTATCGTTTTGTAACAATTTCAGATGTGCGCAGAGGCTTCAATGGAAATGGTACCCATAAGATATACTGGAAGTTGTTCATAAGAAGGAACTCCTAGTTGGAAACAAAGTGCAAACTGAACCCTAAAGAAGGCATTATCTAAGTCACTGTTAGTACTACAGGTGGGGAAATCACGGTTGCCACGGTCACCTTTTAAATACACACACACATATGAAAAAAATAAGTTTCAGTTCTTATAGCTATCTGGATATGGAATGTGTGAGACTCCTTAAATGTGTTAAGATCATTCCCTGAGAGGTAAATTTTCCACCTCTGCCAGTTTTACCCATATGTACATTTTGCATACATACTAAACATGCACTAAGGTTTAAAATTAGTTAAATTGCACGTGCAGTCATTAGAATACAGAGGTGTCTGTAGCTGTGCAAGACTAATGCAAATGTGTACAAAGTTTTAAACATGCACAAATAAAGGTTGAAACCTTTCAGAAGTTCCAATTATGCTTTACAGAACTCAATACACTTTGTATTACAGAAAACGGATGAAGGTACTGCCATTTTTCTGGATATTACACAAAACCACCTTACGATCTTACAGCCTCTCAGTTATCCACAAAAGAGCCCAACATCTTTGATGTTTGCTGTTTGATTTTAAAACGTATAGAAAACCTTGTTGTTACAGTCATTCAGTCCAGACTCAGGGCCAATGCTGCAAAGGTGCACAGTGCTCTCAGTTGAGACAAAATGAGTTACAATGCCGCTAGGAATGTGAAAAGTCATGATCCCCACTAAGAGCAATAAAATTCACATGGAATACAATGGCTATGAAATACTGTACGTATGAGTGCCTGTATTCACAGACAAACACATGTGTGCATGTATCCTGCAGCTGGGGGAGGGGGGGAACACGCACCTGTGGGGGTGTGTACACAAGGAGAGAGAAGGGCAGAGTAACTTCTGTAGCAAATCAGGCCTCACAATCACAGCATGTTTAAGGTACACTATTAGTACATAGGTATTATAAATTACCTAACTTCAGGCAGAAAATGAACAGAAGTTTCCCAGAGGGGAGGCTTCTCTGTTGAACCCACCACTGAGACAGAGCACGCTGCTCAGATCCCAGTGCAGTATCAGCACCTTTCCGTTTGGTACAGAGAACATTAGCTCAGGTGCTGTGCTGACTCAAGTGAGCACTGCAGAACACGACAGGTTGCATGAATGGGGCATTATGCTGCATAACTCACTTCTGTCCCACCTCCTGTGACTGGCACTAGGGAATTCGAGTGTCCTTGGTAAAGTCTTTGCTGGAAAAAACCCAGGTCTGATTCCACTGCTGTTTCTCATGATTTCATAATGCTCATGTGCAAGACCGCACAGGAGACCAATGCTCATGAATGCCTATTTTCTTTCATAGTTACTGAGATGTCACAGGAGTATCAAGCATAGCTCAGAATTAAATCTCTTTAGGATACCATAGACAAAAAGGTATTGAAAAGATATTTAAAATGAATTCTATATATTTACATTTATGTTGTGGTCAAGTATATACATGAAATGGACAAATAACCAACATAATAATGTGAAATGGAAGTCCCAACTGTCCTCAGTGCCTTCGCTACACTTAATGACAATTCCTGAATCCTTGTAGTAATGAATGATGACATTAAAGGGTGGAATGTTGCACAGCAAAATAAGACATTTTGCATTGCAAGTTCAAACTATACCAGTGAATTCATATTTTGATAGAACAGCAGACGGAGACAACCCCCCAGAAATACTGAGCAATTTTAATGCCAGGAACAGTACTACTGCAGACTTTAAATGATGATATTGTACTTACAATTGTGGGTTGAGTAGTTGGAATATAGGTGGTGGTCTGCGGTACCTGGACCAGATTTATAGGCTGGTTGCTTGTCACACCTGTTGCTATCTGCAGAGACAGCACAGGCAACCTCAGTAGAAGTCTCAGCTCTTACATAAATTCCACCTAGTTGTTATTATTCTCATAATATGAAATTTATGTTGGATGTTTTGTTTGTGTTACAAATTTGCATCTTAATGAATTCACGGGTGACTTCTTTGTTAATAAAACAAAATTTAAATTATGAACATGATCAATGTATACAGCATGATGTTTCAAGTAGAACATCTATGTGAAAGCAATTCCAGATTTGTATAACCGGAATATTCCCTGGCAAAAATTTTAGGCAACTGTTTTTCTCCCATCCCTTACTACCCCAGTAAAACAAAGGTTGTGCTGCCACAGACAATGCATGTGAACATCGACTGAGCAAGAGTTTAACTAAACTTCACCCAAGCATTCAGGTGGAACAGCACATCCTTTTTCCCTCTTCAGATCTGTTTCCCAAGTGACTCCCTTCGATGACATGCCAAGCCCAGAGATCTAACACCAGACAGTAGCAAAAGTGTCAAGAAATGAACACAGCTCTCTAGTTTACTATGCTTCCCAATTCTATAGGACTATCTCAATGAGACATCATGCTGGAATCACAATACTACAAAATTAGTTTGCTTTTAATATTTTAAAATACAACAAGGCTTCTACTGATGTGGGGGATCACGTGTAAGTGTTTGAAGGGTCAGCCTCCCCCCATAAAATTTTTCATTTAATAAATCTTGCAAGGGCAGAAGAAAAATGATGCTGAAATTGCTAATAGTCAAGCCCTACCTATAAAGCAGAAACTTCTCTATAAACATTTTCTATATATGCAACGTTAAGTCCCTTTTATTAGAGCATTTGCTCATCCTTGCCTACTGAATACTATCAGAGTAGATGCTATGGAGGATTTCGTAACTGCACACTGCTCCGTTTACTGTAGATCCAGGTGAATTGTTGTATCAGTGTTATGGAACATTGTGGCACCCTAGTGGCAGTCTGTTGTGATAAAGTAAGTTGATTTGAACGCAGGTCTTGAGCTTGGCCTCTGAACCCCCAGGCAAGAAGGGCTTGGAAGTGCTGCAGTCAGTATTGCTTATCAGAAGGCAACTTGTATCGAAAGATCCAGACCAGAAGCTACACTGATGGGTCCTGGAGAGAGAGAGAGAAAGAAGTCCAGTCCCCTTTGGCTGGAAGGATGAGTCAAGCCAACACAGGTTTTATTGGGAATGAGTGAAGGGGAAAGGGTGTTCCCAGAGGAGAGGAGATATTTTTAGTCAAGATGAAGGAAAAAACACAACTCCCTGTCTCACTCCCCAAATCACATTCTTTGAAATATGCAAACAGTGAAAAATTCCTGGTTGATCCAGGGAAGCCTTAAGGGGTAGGTTGCAGAGAAATCTTACATATTATTTTTGTTTGAATTGACCCCAATGATACTCACTGTAACACTCTCTTTGCTTTTATCAGCTGAACCTTCCTTTTCCTTAGGGGTGCTGGCTGTTTCTATGGGTGTAGGCTGCACGCTTGAACTGGGCTGGGATGATTTATTTAATGTCTCTGTGCTAATTTCCGTATCTGTTTCTTGCTGTGTTGCAGTAGCTAAAATAAAGGAAAAAAAAGAGAAAGTAGCCACCACTCGTGCACCAGTCCCAAGTCACCCTTCACAGGCACATCTGCACCCACGCCAAAGGAGAATACTGAGTCACTGTGTATCCCACGTGCCCTAATCCCCTCACCTGTGAGACTGGCAACCCAGAGCAAGATTACCTGACTGTGTGCAAGATTTCATATGCTCAGGCCAGTGAGCTTGTTGGCAGGGATAATCACAGTAGCTAGTATTCCAACAGCAATAAAAAATGGCCTCTTTCTTGCAGTTGGCACACCACTGCTTCTTTTTAGTTTCATCAACTGCTTGCTGCTTTTCCAGTTCCAGCTGCTTCTTCACCTCAGCAATCAAGCGGTCTCGTTCTTGTTCTAGACTCTGACGCATTTCAGCCATTGTCAGTTCTACTCAAAATGCAAAGGAAGATGAGTTTTGCATTTTCCACCCCCTAACAGCAAGGCGCAAACCAATAATTTTCATGAGTTTAAAAGACAATGAAATTAAAACTAACATTCAGAGTATTCCTTGAGTTTTGGCATCTCTGTTTCATATCCAGTCGACAAATGTAAGTCTTCAATCCTCTTTTCTTATTCTGGCACCAAGATTTTTACCCTTAACTATTACCTTCCATTAAACACCTTAGTTCTAGATGTCCCAGAAACAATCAGAATCCAGGTCTCCTCAGTGCAGCATAAACACAAGAAGATGTATGCAGCTGCTGCTGCCATGTTCTGTCTTTACAAGCCCAAACTTTTGTTCTGCTCCAATATTCAGAAAATACAAAGAATTACATTTCTTCTCTTTTCTCATAAATAACAGCAAATAAAACCAAAATGTGAGCTACAATCTCCAAAGACACCAGAGGAAACCGGTTCAACCCAGTGGCTATATTAAAAGAACCTGGTTCATATGAGAATTAGAATGAAACAATCAGCATAAAATATCTCATGAAGAGGGATTATCCAGTGATGCATAAAATAGTTACTCTGTCCTATCAAAAGCTCTCTTCAGCTTGAATTTATCTTAGAAAACTGAACTTACTATGTTGCTTACTATGCTTGCACAGATAGAAGTAACTTTGTGTACATACTGAAAAGGTATCTGCTAACATCAGCATTATATAATGTTTCATATCCTTCACTTAGCCAGTCTGAGGTGTCATGTGATGAAGGCAATAAATACTACACACTACAGGCATTTGGACTGATACACGGGTTTGGGGTGCCGTTTTCATACCTAGGTTATGCTTCATTTCTGAGAGCTCCTGTTGATGTAACCATTGAAGTTTTTCTATCTCAATCCTCAAACGCCGAATCTAAATATTAAAAATTTAATCATAATATTAAACAGAGTGCAGTGTACAATGCCTAATTATAGAGAAAAACATGCCCAAAGCAAAAAGTGTAATCATCATTCACATCAAGGTTCCTTTGTGTTAACAACAAGACAAGATCACAGTAAATGTCAAACCGAAGTCTGAAGTACTCTCAATAATTGATTTTAAGATTTGTCTACCATAACAAGACTTAAACCAAAAAGCATTTCCATTAAACTTGCTTTTGCTTCCTCTGAAATTAGTTGAGTCTTAAATTTCTCTGACTGGAATCACAAACTTGTTCCTCAGTTTTGCTTGCATTTATTACTACGTGGGGGGGTTTTTTTGAGGCTGAGGAAAGCATTTTTTTTCATTCACTGGGAATACAAATATCATTGCTCAAAATGACTTCATTATTTTGGTTAAAACAAGCAAAGCAACCATCACACTTTGAGCTTTATTTGTTCACATTTGTACTTAGTTTACTCTGCTTAATCTGCTTTTTCAAGTTTAAAGAAAACATTTAAAAGATACTAAGAACTACCTTTGGAGACAATTAAAAGCAATGTATAGCATTTCATCAAAAATGGAAAAAGTATTAGAAGCACTTCTAAACAGTACTAAAAACGTCATAATCACAGAACTGGAATAAGCTACTGCAATACAAGTAAATTAGAATCTTGTGGACAAAGACATGATTTAAAAAATGATACTTTCAAAAAAACTACTTTGTTTGTGATTTTAAACAAGGTGACAAAGTTACATCTTTAACAAACACTTTTAAAGATCAAGGATCGATGGTTTACTGTTCTCGCTGCTTGTGTTACCAAAGCCCATCTGATATTTTTTCAGTGTTTTCCTCTACAACTAATTATTACTTCTGAAACAGGATAGAAATTAGGATTTCCTGACAGTCTCAATTTAGAATACATTGTAGATATAGCTATATGGTACTTCTGTATACACAAATACTATTTTGCAACTTGTAAAGTTAAAATCTAAGCAGTATGATTTCTTTTATCATACACTAACCTCAGCTATTGTACTTCCAGTAGTATTTTTTGAAAGATCATTATATATTTCGGTCATTGTTCCTTTGATGGCATCCATCATCTGAAAGACAAAACGAAAAAAATTCTTTGCTATCTATTTTTAATAGATACCCAGTTTGACTTCCTTTCAATAACTTACATTATTATCAGCAATGTCCCATATCTCTCTCTATATGAATCCGGGTCTACTTTTAGAAGACTACTTAGAAAGCAGGCAGAACACAATATTTTTGATCAGGACTCTGAATTTTTCAGTATCCTGAACTGGTGAACTACTTAACCTTCTACTTCTCCAACAAACTGCTATTGACAAAATTTACAAATAAAAAATATAACCATTAGTTTGGGGAAGAACCTCCAAAAAAAAAAAAAAAAAAAAAAAAAAGAAAAAAAGACACTTACTGACAGTGCTGACCACTGACAATACTGCCATGACCACGTGGCTGAGCGAGAACACTGAATGCTAATAGTCAAGATGAATTCTGGTCCTTTTAATGCCCGAGTACTCATCTATTTCCTTATATAGTATTCACTTTTAATTTTGAATTTAAATATCTGAAAGAGTATATGAAAAGCTAACATCCCATTCCTCACTGTCACTCCTGCTACAAACATTACACCACATCTTCTCTTTACAAGTTTCACTTCTTTTTAACAGATGAAGCTACACTGATGACAAGTTATCACCTGATGAAGCTGTACAGTGTTTCAAAACAAAACTATGTCTTTGTATATGTATTACTGAACACAGATGAAGAAAAATTCATGTTCACTGTAAATATGATGCAGAAGGAATATCTGTATTTTTAGGAAAAAACAGAAAATAGTCCAAACCACAATGCAATGGAAATAGGAAGAAGCAATGGGGGAACATGAGAAGGACAGGCTCTAAAGTGCCTGAGCAGCTGAAGCCCATCAGATACACACTCTGGCTTGGAATGGCAGCATTCAGCTAGCTCTGAAAAGATGGTGCAGCACTTGCATTAAGATTTAGCTGTTCCTACCTATTAGAATGAATTTGCAACATGTGATAATGAGAAAATAAAGTTATTTCAGAATTTGAAATGTCAAAAATGTTCAAGTTCACAATAAAATTTCAAGAAAAACTTGCTAAAGAACTTACTTTGCTGGTGTATTTAGCAATATCTGCAGCCACATCAGCTGAAGCGGTTGCAATTGGCAAGTCTGCATTAACTGAGGAAGAAAGTGTACTTGCAGATCCAGAACTGGTAACCATAGAAATAGGCTGAGTACTTGTAACCAAGGTTATAGTGGATGTGGAAGTGCTCTGGGTGATCTCTTTTTGCTGCACAGCTAAGAAAAGAGAACATACAGCAGATCAATCACATAAACAATTATCAAAATAAACAGGCAAACTTCTGACTCCAATGTCTAACTTACCTAATTATTTCAAACACATAATTTATACCATGCTGCCATTTAGTCAATTATAGTGCTGAGGCACTGAACCTGTATATAATTGTAAGATTTAAAGGTAATGAGGTAAATATACCTTTAAATCTTATTTTAGACTGGCCAATGCAAAAGTCTCCCTCAGATCCAGATTGCTCCCCTTTTGGGACTTTTCCACCCCACTTCCTAGGGATCCACTCCCTAATCTCTCAGTATGGAGAACTCCCACCTGATACCATACGTATGACCATAAGTTAGACTTTGATGTTTTCATTTGGCATAATTTGAAACATATTATTGAATTTCTTTTCATTTTGAAACAAGGTTTAGTGAGCCATTGAAGAAAGCCTACTTTAGTAATATTTCCTGGTGTTACTTCCTTTCTTTTGCTATTAATGCTACTAATTATGATTAGAGTTGCAACATGTTTAATATACATATATCCAGAACAACATTAGCATTTGGTTGGCTGCAAAGCAAGGAATGCAACATTAGATTAACTTGTTAAAGCAAAGAAGTATTCATAGGGAAAGAAAAGTTTTCTCATCTTTGGTAAATATTTCAATCTTAAAACAGAGGGTAATTAAAAAATGAGAGCACAAATCAAAATGCAAAGACCCTTCATCTTTTTAACCCAAATGACTTATCTGCCTTAAATATTTAAATATTTTTTGGACAATATTTTTCAATCACTTTTTATTCATTCATATTACAAAAGATGTCTTCATTGCCAATATCCTCAAAACAGGAATTACTGAAATAAAAAATATTCTATTTATCTCTATATACTATATTTTTGTTTATGCCAATTCACTATAAGAAACTGACAGATTTTATAATTTTCACTTAATGTATTTCTAGCATACAGTATTTAACATTGCTAAACTGCATTCAATAGTAAACACACTGATACAGAAAGCTCATTGGCTGCACATTTAAAGTTCAATCCATATGATTAAGCCCTTATATTACTGTATCACTATTAAGACCTCACCAAGTTTCACATTTATTTTTCTCCCTGTATTTCTCACTGTATTTCCGTATCAAACTGCACAGTCTACAAGTAGAAAGATACTGCTTCTTCAATACTTCTGAAACAACAGTCACAAAAGCAGTTTGGGACCAGGGAAACGTGCCTCTGATAAATGTCTGTATGCCACCCACTACGTAAACCTCTCTTCTATATGGAATTACTGGCTTGCCAGCTCTGTTTGCAGAACGGAGAATATAAGGCATGACTGTGAACACTTCAGTTTATAAACCTGACATATGAAGCTAGATTTGCATGAAGTTGCTGTTCTGTGAAGTGAAGCAATAGCAGCATGGGCTTACATTACCAGGTGTTACCACTAGCAAAACCTCTGGCAACGGGATGGTAAGAAAACAGTTATGCAAACAAACATTCTAAAATGCTGTATGTTTGCTCAGTAAACAAGCATCAGTCTTGTTAAGAGTTAAGCAAGAGGGATATCAAAGACATATGGAGCCTAGATAATTTCACTGTTACCAAATTATACTCTGAAAACCCATGTAAATAAGCTTCTGGTCAGATAAAACTGGATCCAGTTTGTTGATATTGAGGTGATAGTGGTAATCAAAGCAAATGGAATAGAGTTAGTGGTTTTATCATATAATCCGGAAAATACTTCACTCTCCCAAATCTGCGATGGCTAAGAATGGCAAAAATATTTATACAGATACACACACACACAACCTTTTTTGTCATTAAAATAAGGAGACATGACTCGATATACACACCAGAAAAAGCAGGTATGGTGAGTGAGTTGTTGTATTTTAAAGTCACTTATCAGAGTAGAACCACACTTTGAGATTTTGTTTAAATGGAAGAACTTCTGGTTGGGCAGCCTTGGAGCACTGAGATCACTACTGGGGAATTATGGCATCACAGGCACATTGAGTTAGAAAGTGTATACCTTTAACTGCTTGTCTTGTCTGATATCTTGTCCCTTGAGAGGACTGAGGTTGCTGTGACTGAGAGTGCTGGCTCTGCTGCTGCTGCTGTCTCTGTACCTTCTGCATGTGCCACTTCTGAGAAGAGGTCTGAAATTTATTTGACGAATTCCACACTACACGCTGCACAGCAGGGGCGGTTTCCTTAGGCAGCAGAGGCCTCTGTTTTTTCACAGGGCTTCCAGTGGCTGCAGAAGGAGCACTAACAGTAGAAGAAGCACTAGTAGTTGCTGTCACGCCAGCTGGTGGAGTCTGGGATGAAGAGCGGGTAAGTACTGGAGTTTCTGGTAGAGGCTGGGTGCTTGCACTGGAGGAAGGCGGAGTTTTACCTGCAACTAATTAAACATAAAATGTGTTGGTGAAAAGCTGGCATTACATCTGATTCATAATTTTCCATCTTATTTTTCAGAAGAGCCATACGCACCTTCCGGTCTACTTTGAATTATTTTCCTGAAAAGGAATTTGATATTTTAGCAGTGAACTCATTTCAGCCGAGCTGAAGTTGGTGGAAATTCAGAAGCACCAGCCATTAAGCAAAATAAAACAATAAGTACAAAGCCCAGAAAATCAGCCTGACCTCCTTCAGAAGATATGTGAGAGGTTCGCTTCTGTTAGGATATTTCTGGTTTATCACTCACACCTCTTTCTCATCCCTATTTCTTTCAGGAGAAAAATACATTCAAAAGGAAAAATGACTGAACAGTAACTGAAGGAACAGCATACTAAAAGCTTTCTAAACAAAGGTTAATTGGCACTGACAAAGAAATGTACAGTGTATTTGAGATATCAATGTACACTCAAAAATCCCAGAGTTTATAGCTGACTCTTCCAAATAATCTGATCAATTTAGGAACTGGACGATTCTTCCAAAGCTGTGGCCAGGAAAAACATCTGAAAGAGAAGCCTCCTGAATTGACAAGTTTCAATGAAAGAGGCAAAGACCTCCAGTTTTGCATGCATCAAATCTCTTTTCTGGACCAAGGCATTTTAGTATCTGATAGCCACAAGTAAAGGTAGGGGCCTAGGAATCACAGACAGGACACAAACTATGTCTAGAATAAATTCATATGGGTGCCTCTAGATGAAAATCTAAATCTACTTTTAATTTCTCTCAGAATAAATATTACTCTTTTTCCTCTATATCAAAGTAAAATTTTAGGATTATTTATTATTTCAACCATCACTGGTTTAGGCCACTCATAATACATGAATCAGTGGTCTTAAAATTCATAAAGCTGCCCTGCTTAATAGATTTTTAAATAAAACAAGGATCAGTCAAAATAAACTCCCCAAAATTACAATTGTTTTTAGTTTATAAACCTACTTTCTTGATTATCTCATAACATTTATCCATTAAATACTATTTTAAGGCTCAAAATTTAGAAGCATTAAAGTTGTCTTCTAAAGTATGCTTAGTTAACTGATTGAAAACATTGTTTTAAGTAAAAGGATTGGGCCAACATACTACTAAACATAGACAAGAAAATAAAGATACGAAGAATAAAATAGTTTAGATTGAAAACATTTAAATCCGGTTTCTTTTTTTTTTTTACCGAAAATCGAACACACAGAACAAGCTTAGCAAGTCTTTACCCATTAATTGAGATTGCATTCCTCTTTTAGCAACAAATAGAAGCAAGGGATAATATCTCAGGAACAACATGTGTTCTTTTGATTATTACTGATAGCATTTACATTTATTTCAATGGAATCTTGTGCAATCTGTGTGTTTGACAGGTTCCAGCTTTTTCTATACCTGCTATTTTAGGAGGTCTACAGAAATGTAGATTCCACTGAAAGTCATAATAATTGCAAAGCAAATTCTACAGCTGTTGCAGAACAAATTCTACAACTGTTGCAGAACAAATACATTCTACACTCCTGAAAGGAAACTAACGAAACATGGTTTATTTAAACCAGAAACTATAATGGGGACTGAAAACCATTTTCATAGTCACAAAAAATGAAAAAGCATTCCTAAAAATTGTTTTAGTACAGATGCAAAAATAAAGGTAAAAACTCTGGCTTTGACAACAGCCCTACAGAGCAGAAGAGAAAAAGGAAGACAGTTCATCCTACCATCTTGTTTAGGAGGAGTTTCTTTAGATTCTTTCTTGGTTTTCCTCCCTTCACGGCTACAATGATCTTCTCCCAGATCAATGACAAGTTCGCTCTCAGAATCAGAGTCCAGTCCTAGATGCACTGTTGGAGAGTCTGTCTCATCTTTACCTTTCAGTTTTTCTTTTGCAGGGTGCTGTAAACTTTTTCCCTTTTCAGAAAACTCTTTTTCAGTGTCTGTAATTGCCTTTTCTTTGACTGGGTCATCTGTTTTCTCCACTTCCGGACTTGTGCTTTTAAGTTCCTCCTTGTCTTCATTCTGTGCTGGGGGCTTAGGCTTTTTTTTCAAGCTCAATGATTCTTTGTCACTTCTCGTACCTTCCTTGTCCTCTCCATCATCTTGATCATTCTTTGATTTCTGATCCTCATCACTATATTCACTGTCACTGGTGTCAGATTTTTCAGAATCTTCAGAATCACTGTGTTCTACTGCAGTATAAACAGCTTCAGATATTTCATTTATTCCTAATTGTGGGGAGGAAAGTACATTCCATGCTGACATCAGACTGACTGACATCACCCAAAAAACCCCTCTATATACTGGAATAAAGTGCATACATACCATTATCTTAACTGTCGGTCCTTAAGCTATAAACATTTCCCTATCTCAGTACCAGAATGTGTAAGAATTACCAATTCATACTTTCATTTGATTCCATGTCCTTCCTTTCAGTGCTTTTTTTCCCACTACCTGCAAGCTGTTTTGTTTGACCACCTTAAAATCGGTAACACTATTCATATGATTACTTACAGGCATGTTTGTAGCATCAATTTGGCACTGCATTTTTTTTTGTTTGGTTTTTTTTTTGCAAAGTTTTGCAAAGAGAATATCTCTTTTTTTTTTAGTGCCTAGAAAGTCTTTAATTAAGTGCTAGACAACATTAATGTTTTCAAGACCATTCAGCTCCTGTGTGACTGGATACACTAATTAGCGCATCTGACATAAGTTACATACAATTCTTGAATTTTTCAGTTTACAAAGCAAATATTAAGACTATGATTCTGTCATACTATCTCTGTCAGAATGGTACAAAAACAAATTAAAAGAAGAAAACTTTTTTTAAACTCAAATTCAAAATTTCCTTGTGCATCCTTTAGATGTCCACTGTATTCTTGAGGTATACTTACCCAGCTGTGCTTTACAACTCTCAATTGTCTTGTCAAGATTAAGCTGGAACCTACTACGTATCTGTCGTTTTGGTGAAATGAGTTGCACGGGAGTGGTCTGCTGTTGGACTGACTCACTCAACTCTTTCAGATCCATCTCAGCTTTGCTACGATCTAGAAAAAGAAAAGGGAACTAAGAACAATATTTTACAAAAAAAGAGAGCAATCCAGATAAGACAAATTTCACTGAGTAACAGTGCAGACAATATGAAACATATTTCACTTCTTTTATAATTTCTGGGCTAAATAACAGTTCTAAAATTACTTTACTACAAACAGTGGGTACTCTGCTCAAGGTACAGAACAGTCTTCGTTTTCTGGACTTAGAAACCTTCTTCACATCACAATAAGCCATATCTGAAACCCACAGGTTCACAGATGAATCTATGTCTGGCACAGCTGCCGCTATTAAATGAAGAAAGGTTGTCACTTTCATTCCTACCGCTAAAGAGTATATCTAGCAAAGAAAACTCCCCTAAAGCTGAAAAAATAACTGATATTCTACTTGAAAACATACTAGCTGTTCTTTTATGGACCATAACACCAGCTTTTCCAATCCACACTATTTACTCAACATATTTTATGCTCCAGCTGATGTCTCCTGCCTGTGGCTCAAACTACTGCAGCACTGCAGATTTCTTAACACTTTTCCAAAAGCACTGTCACCTCAGATATGATGACAAACAGCTGCAGTGCAGCAGAAGAAATTAATTCTATGGTTATGTCCACACAGATAGATTACACACTGAAAAAAACTTTTGAGCTCATATCCAGAATCAGAATATCTGTAACTCACTGAAAACATTAAATTCATCATTTGAGTTCAAGCCTTCGAGGAGTATTTGCCTTATGTCAAGGGGGAGGATCCCGTTTCTCCACGTAATATCATGTGGAGCTAAATAGCAGCCAGAACTGAATCAGAATACTCACAGGAACAAAGCATGACAGAGGAAACTGATTTACATCTGTTTGACTTTCAGAACTGCTTTGCCAACTTAGTACTTACCTACTCCATCTTTCAAAATTTCAGAAACTCAAAATTTATGTCTAGGTATTTTCAAAAGTTCTGCTAATTCCTTTCATCCTTCCATCTATCTCCCTAGAGAGGGATGGTCAGTGAGGAGGTGATATGAAGGCGGCAAGACAGAAGAAGCCCTAGTAAATCCTAAATTCTGAAGACACAAGAAAACCTTGCCAGCGATTCACTTGAGAGGCTGAGGAGTGAAGAGCAGCAATGTTCATGTAACTACAACGTTTAGAAACCTATCTACTGTTTATAACATTCATTTGTACATTTCTGCTGAAACAAATCATCCTTAACTACTTCCTTTCATCAACAAGAAGAAACAATAACAGGAACTTTCATTTATAAAACAAAAAAGAACAGCATGGCTGATGAAACAATAATTACTCATTTAAAGCCCTCTGTTCATTTAAAGTCACATACAAGCAAGTTTGTTCATATTATGTTGCATCGACTGTCATTTATTCAGCCATAACAGCATGAAATTTTCAAAGTTAAGACTAACCAAGATTAAGATTCAGAATGCTTCCTGGAGTAGAAGTTCTTTCTTGCTTAGAGGAAATTGGTGTTGATGCTTGAGGAGAGAAAGGTTTGGGGCTGCCTGACAAGCTCCCTGCTTGACCCGTTCTGGTTGGTGCTGGAGAAGCTGAAAAAGTACAAAATTAATAAAGAGAGATTTAAAAATAATCACAATAAAGGCACATTCACTGGGACAAAACAGTTTTTAAACCTACAAACGCAGGGGAAGGATTTTAGTTTAATAACTTGAATACTGTATTATACCTCCATTGTAAGTTACAACTATCACTTTTAGTTTAATAAATAAAGAAATTGTAAGGAAAATAATTTTATTGCAGCTATATAGTTGGGCCAACTGCTGTTTCAGTAATTTTTTCCAAGTTATTTTCTACACATCACTGAAAATACAAAACAGAAGCATCCAAATAAAATCGTTCTTGTCTAAGGACAGCGTAATCATACTACTTAAATTACTTTCTACAGCAAACGAGTAATTTAATTTACATTTGAATGGAAACACACAGATTCCAATAATAGGACAGCTAAGTTTATACATAAATTAAATATTACAAAAGTTAGCATTTGTAACAATATACAGGTAGACAAGCCAGGTGAGGAAATTAATATTCTAGTTTAACTGCTGCTAAGTCCAATCTAGCATTTCTGTGCTAGGAGAGAAGACAGTAAGGTCTGAGGAAAAGTTAGAAAAACTCCCTAGAATTGCTATGATAATCAAGAGCCCAAAATCATAGAATCATAAGGTTGGACGAGACCTCTCAGATCACCGAGTCCAACCGTGCCTGTCTCCCCACTAAACTACGTCCCTAAGTAACTCATCTACCCATTTTTTAAACACCTCCAGGGATGGCAACTCCACCACCTCCCTGGGCAGCTGTGCCAGTGCCTGACCACTCTTTCAGTAAAGAAATTCTTCCTACTGTCCAGTCTAAACTTCCCCTGGCACAACTTGTGGCCATTTCCTCTCACTTCCTATCGCTGTCACTTGTGAGAAGAGCCCAGCACCCACCCCGTCACAACCTCCTTTCAGGTAGCTGTAGACAGTGATGAGGTCTCCCCTCAGCCTCCTCTTCTCTAAGCTAAACAACCCTAATTCCCTCAGTCTCTCCTCGTAGGGCTTATTCTCCAGCCCCCTCACCAGCCTCACTGCCCTCCTCTGGACACGCTCCAGCCCCTCAATGTCCTTCTTGGAGTGAGGGGCCCAGAACTGAACACAGTACTCGAGATGCGGCCTCACCAGTGCTGAGTACAGGGGCACAATAACAGGATAACATCTCTCATCCTCTTTATCTTCATCTGACAAAATAGCTTTAATGTGACTTCGCATTAATAGCTCCACTACTATAAAGAAATAATAACGTGGTATAACAAAAGTTCTATATTTTAAGACACAAAACAGTATCTGTTAGCAACATCTTATGTGTAAGAGCTGTACACACATATATACACGTTAATGTAAAAAATTAATTAGTCCTTTCAACGCATTACTATCTTGAAAATTCTAAGTATTTTCATATATTTAAATTCATACAGTTACTTTGCCATCACGTTCTTAAGATGGACAGGATGATACCACAAGACATTGTTGTACTCAAAGGTAGTTTCACAGCCTAGCTTTTCTTGGCTAGAAATAAGATTATAACGAATAAATAATAGCATTGTATCTACAAATTGCGATAGAACATATTGTTTTAGTTTTCTACACAAAGATATCCTTTCACAAAAAAACCCCAAACTTTTGAACCACTCACATTAATCTACTGCATCATTTCTTTCAGATAGTGGTGAACTTTCTTCTAGGGATGAAAAAAATAACAAAGTAATTTGCCTGACTGGCCAAAAATTAGATAGCATTTGGTCTTTGACTACACTATAAGTCTGAGAGGCTCAAATTTTGTATTCTGTGCCCCTTTTTCCCTTTATCCACCCTGCCTATGGAATTGTAGTTTTATCATATTTTAGCTACTCAGTTGCAAACACTGTAAATTTAACTCACTGCCTTGAAAAGCAGCTATCATTTTAAATAGAATACTTCCTAATCATGACACTTCTAAGTCTTTTTGTATTTACTTCCACTCTCCATTCATCCTGATAGTTACAACTATTTCGTTCTATTTAAATGGAAGGGTTTTAGCCACTTATCAAGATTATTTATTCTTTCTCAATGTGACAGAAAGGACTGTTATTTCTCATCTGTGATACTGAAAGTTAAATCCATAACTCTAAAATTTCTTCAAAAAATGAGTCATAATATATTCTGTCTTTAAAAAGTACATGGAATAAAACTAGTCAATTAACCAAATGCAAAGTCCTGCACCCCCTTTTGTTTTACCTGTATTTTTTTCAATAAAGTCCATGGATTCTTCACTGGCACTAAAATGACTGGAAGTTGCTTTTTTCTCTGCATCCTGTTCAACATCAGATCCAGTGTGAACTGATGAGTTCGTACTCATTGGTGACCGTGGCATATCCGTCAATGAAATCCTACGACCAGTACTACTGCTCAGCATAGACTTGCTCATTAGAATCTTGGGTGATGCTGTCATATCAAAGTTCAGTTTGATTTTCTCCTGTTTGTCTGTCTTTGCAGTTCCAGCAGTTGGGTTTGCAGGGTCTAACAACATTTGGTATTGATTGTTGGGGGTATATGGTGTCCGGAAAGGTGCGTAATTAAATACTCCAAATTTTCTACGAATGTTATCAACATAAACCTCCATTTCTTGCATTGCACTATTGAAGATGCTTTTAGTCTTTTTCACAGAAAAAGGAATTTCTTTAGACATGAGGTAGCAATTATTTATTGGAACCCAGGCCCTATATGTAAAACAGAAAAATGAAAGATAACATAACTACTTTTCACACCGTGGATTGACACTGGCAACTTTTGTGAACATACAAATTTATTTCAGCCTAATCATAGATAGCACACCTCAGGTCATTTCAAAGGACTATCTCTACCTTTTTTTAATAGTTTTATGCTCAGTTTTGCTAAGTAAGTAAATGGTATATTGTAGAATATCACTAACTTATTTTCCTCTACGCAATAACACGTATAATACAAATAAACACTAGTAAAATATGAGAATATATTCCTAAAAAGAATAGTCTAGCAACTGTAAGACGACCATAACTAAACAGTCTTTCCACCTATCATAGTTATCATAGAAACACAAAACGTAGGACAGGGAAAAAAGGTTTTGTAAGCACATTCTTAAAAAAATAATATTCTATTTTACATCCCATGTCAGGGTGATCAAACTCCTCAATGCCAGGAAAAATCACATCAACAAGTATTGGACAGATTTTATTTATAATGAAACAAGGCAGACTCTAAACCCATCCTTTCTAAGATACTAAAATACAGGAACTTTGACTTCACTATTTCATGGCCCTGCACAGGTTTTTTTTAATAGTACATGTTTTTATAATGGTGTAGATTTATATTTTCAGTTCGTGACAAATCAACTTATATTCATCATAGCTTTCTTTCACGCAGAGACTTCATAAATACAGAAAACTCCTTTCAGAGCAAAACTGGCATTTTCAACGACTGTATTTTCTGTATTTTTTCAGTCTACTCCCATAGTGTTTAGACAACGTACGTAACTCTATTGGCCTCTTCCACCTCTAAGAACTAGAGTCCTCTGCAGCACAAAACCAGACACAGGAATTAACTGGCATACTCACTGAGATTATGCATGTATTAATCTTACAAAAACATGACTTACATTCTGCAGACATCATGTTAAAAACTAAGATTGTATATGCTACAGTGTTATATAGTTTATTACGGTCAAGGTTCAAAAGACAGGATCCAAAAACTCTAAGAGCACTAAATTACAAGAATTTTGTAAGTACAACCCAAGATACCCTTTGGTTAAATTCCCACCTGTCGTGTTGGCCAAAGAAACGGGCATCAACTTGACCATCTTTATCCCTCAGTGCTTTAGCAGGCCAGAATGGAAAGCCTTTGAGTTTAGCCCAGACCAAAGGGTGAGGATTGCTCTAGAGGAAGAGGCAAAACACACAGTAAGAAAATACAAGTAGTATTACCTTCAAATCTGATTAACATCATGACCTTTTGATTTTAAAATTGCATGTGTTACTTAGATTCAATAAAGATCCAATATGCACAAGGCAGTTGCCAAATAAAAGATTCCATTTTGCAATATAATTGATATATATATATAAAATAAATCTTGAGAGGACAAAATACTAACTTCTTTTTAAAAAAGCCATAAACTAAGTATCTCAATTAAACACATTATAATTTAATAATGATGATGATGATAATAATAATAATAATAATCCTCTCCGTATATAGCATAACATTAAGTTAGGTTAGTGCCAATCTTTCAAATTCTGTTATTTTCACTTAAGTCTAAGAGAAAACTTATTTGATTATACACTTCTACTTAAGAACCTTACGGCATCATCCCGAGTTTACAGCAGTATTAAACAAAACCAGAAGACAGACAACCTATTAATAGGTCATGAAATAAAAATCAAATCTAAATTCTCAGATCGATATCTGCAGAGACATTCACAATTCAGAAATCTTATCCTGAGTTCAAGTACTACATGCAAGCACTGATGACACGCAAGCAGATATTTTATATCTGAGGACAGAGGAGTTGCTAACTGGTTGCTGGTGCCCTTTGTAGTTATTTCTGACTGAATCAATCCTTTTGTGAAAGCATGCAATCTTAGACCTAAACATCTTGAGACTCCACAAAGACTCCACAAAGAGCATGATGCGCAAGCACAAACTACTTGGAAACTACAGCAGATTTCCTTGACAGGTTTAAAACAAAGAGGGGACAACAAGCAACAGTCAAATAATAACTACTAGTTTAATGTATTAGCTAGACTAGCATAAACCTTAACTTACACAAGGCTCGCAAAACCAATTTTCTCGTTTTTGGCAAGCAGCTAAATAACATTCCGGACATACTTCAATTTCATTCATCTGAAAAGAAATAGTAAGCAGTCATCAAAAAGCTTAAAGAGTCAAAAATGATCAGTATTATTACATTGGCCTGTCTAGTTTGCTAGCACTATTTTCTCACAAATTTTTGGTCATAAATCAATATTTACTTATTTACTTGCTGTGAAATCGACACTGTATTGGCAGAGACACATCTTTTTCTACACCAGTAACATATGCATTCCAGGTAATAAATGTCACATTTTCCCATCCCTTTTTAGATTGCATGCAACTATCATTTACTCCAGCCAAAAAAAATATATCCTTTTTTCAGTTTTTTTCCAGTGATAAAGAATTATTTATCATAATTTCTTCCAATGGCAAAAATCTAACCTCATTTGGGCATTTAATTTCATAATTTATGCAGAACCAAACAATAAAATACTTTACTCCTTATGTTCATATTACATAAACTATTTAAGACATCAGGCCAGGTTATACATGTATTTGGTTCTATTAAGAATTGGTGAATTCTCAGAATGTATGTGAATCATGGATATCATTGTGTCAACCTGGGGATGGAGAAAGTACTCCTTTAAATAGAAAGGGTCGAGACATCAGATAGTGTATATCAGAGAAATATTGTTCAACTATATTACATTTAGAATAGCAAGGTTTCATAATACTTTACATTATGGTTTGCTACTGAAATAAAATTAGTGCAAATGATGAGTTACGAATGCACACAGTCATTTTCGTATTTATTTAGATGAATTTCATATTGTTAAAGCAGAAGGACCACCAAAAAGTAACTGAATCAGAAGAAGTAGGTCTCCTTTTTCAACTCCAAATAGTCATTCAGAAAACAGGTGTCTTCATGCAGAATCCACATGTTCATTTTCTTCTATTCCCTCCCTCCTGGCAAGTTATAATTATATATAGTAATATCTTAATGGAAGACACATTAGCCCTGCCATTGCCAAAAGTCATTCTGTAGGCCATGAACATGCATATCTAAATATAAGAAAGCCTACAAAAATTATAGTTATTCAATAGAAACACTAGAAAACATGTATTATTTCATTCACAAATAGATGAAATGGAACACTTTAAAAATACAAAACAAGTTAATCGGAGCACACGTACCTCATGCTCACAGATTTTGATGATGACTTTTGCTGTTTGTGTCAATTTGTGATTTCCTGAGGAAACAATAAAATACTTCAACCAAGAAAACTGTTATGCTAGAATTATGATAAAATCAGCAGGTTTTAGTTTTAAAAGACAAAAGATAACATCTAAAGAAACCATGTAAAACACCTATGTATGAACTACATGCCTGCAAAAGCAGAAGGCAGGCGCTTTTCTTCACAACCTAACACTGCAACCATCTTTAAAGGTTCCTTTTTCAAGCCTATTGCAGCCTGGCCACCACTGCCAACTCTCTTTCAGTGATGGCCATGCTACATCATCTCCTCAGTTAAGTCTCCTTTACAGTGCCAGACAAGACAAAAAGCAAATTAACCATTGGAACCAGATGATCTTCAAGATCCCTTACAACCCAAACCATTCTGTAATTCCAACTTATTTGAAATCTTTTTAAAGGGAGAATGAGGAAGTGACAGCTTGGGCTGTGTTTGGTCCTATGTACGCCAGTTGTTAAAAAAAAATCTGGTTTGTTAAGGAACTATGGTAATTAAAGGAAAACACCTTCAGCATTTGCCATCTAGAAGTCTACAAATTGGTCTATGACTTTAACTATTTCAAATCATAGAATCATAGATTCATAAGGTTTGAAGAGACCTCTGAGACCATCAAGTCCAACCGTACCTGTCTCCCTGCTAAACCATATGCCTAAGGAACTCATCTACCCACTCATATTTGAGGACATAAGTACATATTAATACTTACCCCCATTGTAAATAATGCAGTTGTGCAAAATCCATTTGGCATCAGCCAAAAATGCTTCAGTGCAACCGTACATTTTCTTTTTAACATTCTGTAATCAGGAAATAAACATTACTAAAGTGACAATTTCTTCCTGAACACTGCTTCCTATCAGTCCTACAATTAATAATATTGACTACTTATTTTCTGTAAGACTTATGATTCAGAGTATCTTTTGACTGCACTGAAAATGTATGAACTGACTAAACTAACCCTAAATAATGAATCATTTAGATCGGCATCTTTAGCATTTAAAAAAAGTGGTCATTTCCTGAAACAGTGTTCCTTGAGTCCTTGATTTCTCGTACAGACATATCACTCCAAAGCATGTTTATTTTTAAATTTTTACAAGACGTAGAAAATATTATTGGTCATGACACATAAGACACTATGTTTGATATTTCAGTCTACCCACTGGGTAAAGTAATTTGATTATATAAGATCAGTCACATGGATTTGTTACACCTTTATACCATAAAGATATCAGCCTCCACTGTATAATGTCATGGAGAATGAACACTTGTCTTTTCACCAGGTCCTAGCAGAACAAAGCTCTGCAATGATTCTCTCTTCATTAAGCAGTGGAGGATGGAGAACTTCTTCATGATTTTAAACTACTACTGAATTGACAACGAAAGTCCCATTATCCAGCTCTTAACCATTCCTTTTTCCTCCACACCTCAGGTGCAATGGAGATTACAGTATTTGTTGAATGATCAGTAAAATGAACCTGGAATGACCTCTGGATATACACTCAAATGGTCCCAAAATAATGGACAAGTGATCCATCCACAGCTTACAAGCATGATGATCAAATATAAACTCCAGTTATTGAAGTCTCCTCCCAGGATCCATCCTGGAATCAGATGAATTTATACATGAGGAAGTCATCAGTGTAAGCTTGTCTTTCTCATACTGTTTTTCCTGAGCATTTGTTACTGGTTCAGACAAAACAGAGGATTTGTTCCATTGGCATATATTGTGTTTAAGCTGTAGCTGAAATGGCATTCACAATAACCAAAAAAAAGCATCAAAATAACTTCAAGCAACCTCTCTCACCCTTCCATCAAACACTCTAGAAATCTTAATGATAGCAATCAAACTCAAGGAGTCTTCTTCCCTTAGCTTCATACAAACCTTCTCTAATGTACAAAGGTCCATTGGATGAAAGATGTATTCTGCATAATCTGGGTGTTGATCCAGTGAAACTGGCTTTTGAAATGGCTCTGTCTGTTTAGAAAAAAGAAATCAAAATCACACTGCTTATTAATACTGAACAATTTCATCAATGACACAGTACTCATTCTTTTTCTAATACTACTTTCAACTGTCATGTCGAAACTTCTTTAAAGATAATGATGAAATTTTGTGAAGTAATTAAATATTGGCAGAACAAGAGGAACTAAAAGGTCTCATTTAAGTGATTTTTCACATGCTGGAAGTAACGAATTGCAGACATTAGAGGGTTTTGTCAAACAGACTGTTATTTACAGTAGGGCTTTTTTTTGTGAGGAGTATCAGATGAGGCTCAACAGAGTTTTTAGCAGAACAAAGATACTAAATTTCCAATTCACCAGACTCACAAGTAATTCTTTTTCAGACTCTCATTAGAATCATAACTTTCAAAACAATGGTGGCTTGCTAATGCAAACACATTCAAACTTTTATCAGTGGGACTTAGGCATCTGTTAATGTGGAGGGACTGCAGTTCTTCAAACACAACTACAGTACCGAGAACAACAGGTTTTTAAACAACCAAAACAACAGGTTACTAGTAAAATGCCTAAAAGGTAAAATACCTCAGTAATGTCCATTAAACATTATGTTTCTAACCACATTTTCAAAACACTGTGAATTCAATATAAACAAACACTAACACTTCGCTTCTGAAAAGCTGCACTTAAAGCTTCTAATGGCTCCAGAGGATAGTATTACCACTCCAGAGTAAAACCACTCCAGTAGCCAAAACCTGTCATTACTTAAGAGTAATCTTTCCAGAAATTACCACTATTGTTCTACTAGAATACTTATCATAGAGAGATCAAAGTTGCAGGGATTCCTTGATTCTGCATATGTGGTTTTCCCAACATATTTTACTATAACACTGCAGGCATAGAGACACTCTCCCTGTGCCTTATGTACAGGAACAAGAAGGCAACAGGAGTTAAGACAACCCCTGGTAATTCATCATGTTGTATTTTGATTTACTGTTTTCTTCATACATATGAAAACTAGGAAGTACTTGCATAGCGAAGAACAACTGTCCAGAACTGTTGAAACTTATAAGGAAGACTGAATGACTGGGACAGCCGAAACTTCAAGGCATGGTGATTTTGAGAAGCGAGTCTAAGACAGACACACAGAGATAGGTACAAGCTGGAGGAAAGCCAACTTTGCCTCCATGATAAAAATTCATAGAACAACAGCCTCCTATTGCACAGGAGTTCACGTCACAGGTTTTCACCACACTGAAGAACAGTTCTTCAGCAGTTTAGAAGCATACAATTCAATCAATTTTTGTGTTAACAATTTCTCATAAAAGAAAGAAGCTAGGTGTTCAGTATGTATAATCAATCACAGAACAGCATCTGTGCCTAAGGTTCCTGCCCACATAACTATATTGGTAAAGGACCATGTTTCCTTGTTCCACTTAGATCTTGGCAGCACGGCCCACTTTTGGTGAGTGAGAACCCCCCACAGCCAACTGGAAAGCCACATCATATTTCCACTACACTTGCTGAAACTACATCCAGAAGTTATATCAAGATATTACACTTTAATTGCACTCTAAAGCAGTATATACAGCCTAAACTAATCTGTCGGTACTACACAGGTGGCAGACAGCACAGAAGCCATGAAATACAATCAGAATCCACAAAAGGAAGCAAACTCCAGGATTAGGACTAACATAGGATCCAAGCATTAAATAAATAAACAAATAAGGAAATAAGGATATCTTCCTTACCCCTGGCTGTTTCATTTTCTGTAGTGCAAACTTCAGTAAATATGAGAGCTGTTCAATGGTGAGCATTGTCATAGCTTTACTCTGTGTTTCTATGCATTCTGCGACTGTGATTTTCTAAAAGTAAAGATTTTTTGTAAAAATATTTTGTCAGCAAACATTTCTAGAAAATTCCTCTCATTGAAATAAAAGATAATAACTATCTTACAAAACACAAAAAAATTCTGATGATGCAGTAGAAGTACTTCAGAAGCTTGTTTTACCGCTTGTTTCACTTGGGTTTTTTACAGATGTTAATTAAAGAAAGAAAAAGAAAAAAGACAGACAGACAAAAAATGGGAAAAGATCAGAAAATTATCCATCACCTTCAAAAAGCGAATGTTTAAATACATAAATTTCCCACATACAATGCAGGTTCACAGCAATGAACAAGTGAAAATGTCATCTGGGCTCTAAAACAATAAATGATCAAAGATTGCTGATAAAGCAATTTGCTTTCATTAAAGATACTTTGATGCTAAGTACTCTTTCCCCAGGAACAACTGGAGAGCAAAGATTAAATTCTTCCCCAGCTCTGCAGGAAAAAAATAGCAATAAAATACCCGCTTGTTCCTGTAGACCATACAGTACATTTTTTTCTACAGTGTTGCAGAGCTGGTAAGCCCAGTATGAAAAGCACAAGTTACTCAAAACTGCAGAATGTTTTCAGCAGCAACGGATGCTTCCTCTTCTGTACAAATTTTACTGGTATCTTTACCAAGAGACAATACAGGAATAAACCAGAAATATTTCAGAACACAAAAATAAAAAAGCTTACATCTCAACAAACAAGAAAGAAATATGCTCCTTATATCAAAACTAACCTCACATTCTGGGCAAAACCAATCCCCCTCTGGTTCCGCTGTCAGTTTCAGACACTTAGCATGATAAACCCGAGGACAGAGTTCGCAGCAGAGGACTTGGCCTTCCCGATGACAAACCCAGCAATAGAAATCATTCCGTCCATCCTGTGGTACAACATCAACAGGGTCTGTGGTGAGTGGCTGCTTCATATAGTAAAACGGACCATGTCTTAGTTCTGACTGAAATGTAGGCAAGAAAAACAGGTTTGGTTTCAAAACAAATTTGCATTTTTTTCAAATAATAATATTCATAATATATAAACAAACAGCAGTTCACAGAGTTTGATTAACATTTATGCAAGCACAGTATCTTATTCATCACACAAAATCTTTCATAAAGAGGTTTACTTTTCACTCAGACATCAAATGCCATTTTACACTCAAAACTGAAAATAAACTTTTGTGACAAGTGAGGGCACGGAGTGCAAGACATGCAATCCAACAAAAGTCAGTAAATGCTTTTATCTTCAAGAAAGAAGTAATGCTATAGAAGTTGTTAGGTCCTCTAAACTCAGAATTCCACAGGGCTGTGCAAGCTATATATGGAAATGTTTAGAGGTAGCTAAAGCTGGGACAACTGAAGTTAGTCCTGAAACAAGAAGCTGAATGCCATGCAAATTTGTCCTAAGTTGCAGTAGTTCACAGCTTTGTACAATAAAGCAAATCAGTGATGATTTTCATTAATAAGGCAAACTCTACAGTAGGATGACAAAAGGAGCAAATTCACATCCTGAACAGCCACCTCTACTAAGGAGCAGGAACACTGGGAGACATTTAAATTTCAATCCACCATATGCGTATCAGAATTTAAGCCTCACAATCTCCGTTGGTTTGCCTGCACTAGAAAACAGTGTTAATTTGTAAACTGCATGAACTAGTCTTCCACTTGAGCCCCAGACAGCTCAAAGATGACATAGCTGATGCCAAAACACAAGAAATGAAGAGCCTGTGATGGCTGAAATGGGTCTCCAGACACGTATAATTTTGAAAAGCAGCTAGCATTTACTGGAAAACTACGTTCTATTTATTAATGACGAGGGAACTTAAGTTTTCTTTCTGTATTAATTGTAAGATTGTTCGCTGAGGGAAATTCCTAATCTTGAGTTTTAGGCAGTTCATTTACTGTGAATTTTTGTTTGATGTAACCCCTTTTGCTCATGACATTACTTGTAACTATCCAAACACTTGTTGCTGACAGAACCATTTTGTTTGGTTCTCAGGTAATTTTGCAACTGTCCTACAACATTTACACACCTGCAAGTTCTCAGACCCTTGAGCTGTCACACGTTCATGACTCACAGAACAGTGCAAGCACAGATATGTTCCATAACTTGGCAGCATGCTGCACAAAATCAGTCATACAGGGCATAGATGAACGTCACCAAAATCACCAGTTTGCCAGTTTGGACCGTGATATTTCTAGATTTCTAAAGTTACAAAGGATAAGGTCCAATTATTTGCATGAACAGAGGACCTTCAAGGTCAAATTAGATGATGCAGAAGTGACAACCCAGCTGAAGATGTTACATCTCAAAAGTTACACTACAAGAGATATCATCTGCAATTACCTAACACTGTATAACACTTTAGGCAAAGAAAGGATCTTACCCACAAACATTCTCAAAACATTCTGCTACCTAAAATTTCATTCAAATTTCTATCAGATTTCATGTTTTTCATTTTCGTTCTACAGATGATACAGCTTTTAAAAAGATACTTTTTCCAACCACAGAAAGGGACAAAGTGTTACTTTCTTTACTTTCTCTGTATGTATTTCATCACATAATGTGACAAGACTTTCAGAAGGAAGATTCTAGGAGATCCTGTGGAGCAAGAGGGACAGCACAAGGCTTTAACTGTTTTAAATTTATTACTACTACAATCATTCAAACAGGTATAAAGGCACATGGAAATGTAGAGTGAAGAAGGGAAAGCTGCAATTTACTGTGCAGAAACAGGTTTTGTTTGCACAACAGGTGCGAGACAAAATCTCACACAAAATCAAAAATATTAAAATCTTATACGTGGAGATGCAGCTATTTGGCATTTCCTCAACTGCAGACAAAGGAAATTACCAGAAGAATCTAACACATATTGACTTCGAAGTGAGCATAAGCGGCATATTCACAACAACTTCCAAAGAATCTAAGATGCTGCTTTAAGACAAATATAAACCTGTGAAACTATTCCACAGCAATCTGCTCATAACACTCAAACTGAAGTCAGTTTTTGCTAGAGGATGAGTGGAATTCATTTTCTGTTCAAGGATGCTTATGTCTTTTAGACACCTATCGCCTTATTTTGTCCAAGCCAAGTTTAAGGACCAAAACAACAACAAAAACATTCTGAAACTCAAAAAAGACCAAACCCACAAAACTAAAGAACTGAAAACAAATGATGCACCTGCATCAAAGGGCCCTTCCACTTGTTCTGATCAGAGTAAAATGTTTTAAGAGTTTAAATTTTAAGAGTTACAAAAGAAAAGCCTTGTTTTCTCAACTTTTTCACAGCTAGCCAATTCAAGCTCAAATATGTAGTAACTTGTTTTAAAGTCTCTATTAAAGTTATTGAGACCTTTAGAATGACATAGCAAAATGAAGAAAAAAACAGTATTTTAGTGCTGTTTTGGGGACAGAAGAATCACTGCTTATGTTCAGTTTGAATTACTACAGAAATTAGTAGCAGAACAAGCTGACAACTTCAATTATATTATAACTGACCAACTAAGTGTCAGAAGTTCCTGATTTTTGACCTATCTTAGCTACATTCCACAATTCCATACTTCTTTGCTTGTATTTCAACAGTTTAAATACCTGTTGGCACCACTCTGAAGATCTCTTACGGCATCCACAACATGTAATACAAAGCTCCATGCAACTATAACTTCAGTAACAGCATCTTGAAATACTCAAATATTACACAACACTTTTTAATGTAGAATACTAAGATAGAGGTTGCCAGTAATGCTGTCATACCTCAACATGGATTTATCAGCCAATCAGAACCACTGCTATAAGCTACATTATGCTTAAAACTTAACCCGAGAGCAAATCAAGTAACTGTATGCTTAGCTCACATCTGTTTTGCACCTACTTTAGAAACAATAATCTTTAGGCATGCCCATTTCAAATTTGATGTGCAAGACAATATTAAATTAAAAACAACTTGTAAAAGTTAAGGAGAACTAAACTGATTTTGTTTTCTTGCTAAACTTTAACAAATACAGCAAAATAAACAAGTCTGCTTTTCTTCATTAGAAATGTGACTTTATTCTATCCTGCAATATTTCAGGTCTGAGATACCTAGAAAAAAAAAAGGCAATGGCAATGTATCAAGTTCAACAACTTCAACTGTGTTTTCACATATGTTTTTAAATGCATGAAGAAAAAATGGAAATTAATACTGCAAATATTGAATTCCACGATGCGGGAATTCAAGTCTACATTGCACAGTTAGAAGCTCAGACTTCAGTGGGGCAACATCTCCCCAGTAAATGCCCAGGATGTAGAGGAATTTATACAGCCTGCAGTGAAGTTCAGTAGCAGCCAAAGTGACCACTAAACTCCTGCAAGTATGCCTACACTTGCTATTACTAGGCCTCCCAATTATCCTTAAATAAAATTCACTTGATGCTGCAAGACTGTTCCCTAGCAAGGCCTGATTTATTCACAGGCTTTGTTCCAGGACAACTACAGTGACAAGAAATTTAATTTCCTTTATTCAGCAGTGCAACTGTACCAGAATAATATTTAATGTGGATGCTGGAAAAAATGTTTTAAACCCTCAGAACTTAATCCTGCGTTTATATGATCCTGGCAAAATACACTGATGCACAAAGGCACTTTGAAAAATACACAGACTTGTAATTATTAAACTAGACGAGAAATAATTTCAGTAAGGCTAAAGACTGCTTTCATGTAATCTCCTTCAAGATGATGCAGATGCTTTACAGGGTTTGCTATTCAATATACCTTGTACAATTCTTTCATTTGCATCATACAATGAATCAGAAATTGCTAAAGTCTTGTGGAGTCAAGTTCTTCAAGCTACAATAAATGCTATAAATTCAGTATTCAGAAGACACTGAAAATAAGGTTTCAAGCAATGAAGACCAAAAAGCACTACCAGTGTAATGTCTTCATTTAGCTAGTTTGGCAGGAGTGTACACTGCCCATTAATTTAAAGGAAGGGGAGGGAATCTGCATGGTACCAAAGAAGGACCTGGGCTTTTGTTAATAATTGGCGGTAGGATTGAAAGCAGATGAGAGACTTTCACTGACATTGTGAGATCTTCCTTAGTCTAGGATATCATGTCCCTGAACCTTTCTTTTTAATAGTTTTCCTTAGTAATAGCTCATTGTTATTGTTGCTATTGTTATTATACTCCTTCACAAACCTTTTGATCAAAATTTCGTTCATTGGTTAAACATTTTACTAGCTTTAGGAAATAAAAAAACAGGACACAGGTGGCCTTTCTCATAAAGATGTAAAAAAATACTTTTATATAAAAGAACACCCAAATCCAACTCGTAATGCCAACTGCAACCGCCACTGCATTCAAAAATTAATATCCACTTCTTATAGAACAAAAATGGAGTTTCCTAAAGAGAAGACATCCTGATCAGCTGCCTCTACATCCTTCATTGTTTCGTATTCTAGCACACGACATTTGAGTAGTATAGTGGGCCAGTTACTAAATACATATACACTATAATAAGACCATGACTTCTCGTACCTGTTCTTTATTATTACTGTTCAATAGACCAGGTTTCTTTTTCTTTTTTATAGGACTTGTTGATGCGTCTTGTGGTGAGTGGCCATTAGAGGAATGTGGAGGGCTAGGAAACTTCCTTTTTTGTGCTGTGCGTTCGGCAGAGCCAGGATCTGTAAGAGATATAAGCAATATGGCTGAAGAGCGCATATCAATGAAAAAAACTTCAAATAATTTTACAGTTAGTCATTCATGCACCTCTGAACACAATAAAAATTCTCAGTTCTTTTTCATCACTGACAAAACTGGAAGCACAGACTTGCTAAGCAATGCAAGTCAAGTGAATTCTCATCACAGTAATTCATATTAACATTAAATATTTTTTTTCTTTTCCCATAGCATTCTGGCCATCCATCTGTTTTCAAAATTCAGTATCTTTTAAAGAATAACAATTATATTCTGTAGTTCAGCAGAGTGCTATGCTAGTTTATGTCATATGTTTTAAAAGCAGAAAAAACAATAACAGTTCCTGACAGCTACGCTCATGTAATTTACGAATATAAGCAACAGAAGTTAAAACATGGTAATAGGAAAGTCAGTCCTTGTCATTCTCACATTTAAATAAAACTTCTGAAATATGTCAATAGAAAAAATGAAGTTGTCCTATAATCTGAAAATAAATATGGTACCCCAAATACTTAGTCATTTGTAGCATCTTCTGAATTGGATTGTACAAAGATAACATTAAGACAAGACTCCCAGTCAAGGAGTAACTGTTGACAGTAAGACAACACAACAATGTGAAATAACCTTGCAGCGCTTCTCACTGCCAGAGCTCTTGCATTCAATGAAGCAAATCACAAGAACTGCATTTTACAAAACATGTGCAAAAGTCTTCAAAAAATAAGGATATCAAGACATAGCTCTATCAAATGAACGTCTGTTATGATGATTCATGTCTGCTACACTCCTCCAATTATGCTAAATTATCTGAATTCTTAAAGATTTTTAATTAATCTTTTTTTTACTTGGTCACTATTTCATTTTCATTAAAATACTCTGAATTATTTACAGCCGTAAGAAGGTTAATATACTTCAAAGAAAAAATCACTGACAAGCTCATCAGAAATATCCTAAGTAAAAATAAGAGCATTCGCAACCTCTTTTTCTCAGAACAAAATTTAAATGACTCCTAATGAATATGTAATGCTAAGCTCGATTACAAACAACTTATTGACACTTCTCAAAATAAACAAGTATGCAATCACCTCTAATAGACCATCATAAACTAGTGAAAAGATCTTGAGAAAATACAAGTGAAAGTTCAATAGAGTTGGTTTAACATGTTTAATTTTTCCTTAAGCTTTTAATGCATGCAACAAAACAACAGATAAAACCACAGGGGTCAGAAGTCATCAATATCATGAAGAAAAACAACTGAACCCTCCCCAAAGTCATTCTGATACTTTCAATCCCCTGCTCACATGTGCTAGAGCAAAGGTTTAGTGGCTGTACACTAAACAACTGAGGAATAAAAGCTGTCTAAAGAATAACTTTCTTTCCTTATGACTCCACTCACTGCACAGCCATAAATGCTTTTAATGCATTCAGCGAAGTGTTTATACTGGAGGGAAACATACATAGAAGAGGAGAAACGCTGCTTCTGGTATTAATGCCACCCTAAAGTTGTTTCTTTCCAAACAGTTTTTGGCAGCTATTTGACAGATGCCAGAGGCAACCCAGCTGCTGGTTGGCATGATCCCATATCCTTTCCCTCCTGGATCTGTATTCTTGCCTTCCAGGCCTAACTGGGTGATGGGCTGAGCTGTCTCAGGTTGCTAAGTCACCAAAACCTCATTGAAATCCTTCACATGAAATCTCCAATGAACACCATAGAGAACAGAACCACAACCAGTAACTAGTTCGACTTATCAGATTATGTCCAATGTCAACAGATTTAAATTAACTGTAAAAAAATCCACCAAAAGCTCCCCAACATGACCAATTTTCAGTTCCTGAACCTTTTAACATTTTTTCCCCAAATATATACACACAAAAAGTCATAGTTTTGATGTCTTTATATACAATTCTACAGAAAGCATGGTGCTATATGGTGACTTCTGATTGACCAAAGCTTGGTAACATGTGCCAAGATAACAATTAAGAATAAAAAAAATTATAAAAAAATATGAAAAACAGATAGATGGAAGAAGATATAAGTGAGGGAGCGAAGATAAATGTAGAAACATTTGCCCATCCTGAGTTTTACTGATCTAGAATAGCTGCAGCAGACACAACACACGTAATTTCAACAGCCCTGGGAAAACTGACTGTCACTAGAGTCATGTAGGCACAGCTCTTCAGAAGCTCTGCCTAGCAGAAATGTAGTGTTGGCTCTCAGAGAAACATTTCTGTTGATATAAGTTATAAAATTTTGGCAAAATATAGTTAACTTTGTTTAAAACAATCAAACAAACAAACAGTTTTCACGTTTTGAGTCTTTTTCGACACTAAGAAATCTGATTTTTTTTTCCTTTTCCCCCCTCGCTTTTTATACTTGTAGGCAGAATTTCTGATGTGCCTAGGATGAATTAAACCAATGCAATGTGTCTGAGACCATTATTGTTACTTGACTTCTTTCAATTTAAGCAAACATACCTTCCAGTCTGCGCAGGCCAGAATTTAGATTAATCTGACAATACAGAAAATTGCCAGGTAAGATAAATGTACGAAAAATTTCATGTCTGCCTCCTTCCTTCCTAAAGCAACTATGACAATAAAAATCCTAATACAGGTAGAACTGTGCTGAGAGATGACTGGGGACTTTTCTCAGTGTTGCCAGTTGTGCACAGAAGGTGGCAGAAGAACTCCTTTGGCTGGCATACAAGTCATACATCCCAAGAGAGCTGAGCCAGAGCAGCTAACCTGGAAGAAACACTGTAGCATCAGTGTCACCTAAACCAAAACCCACAACTTAACCAAAGCGGTCAAATCTAAAACCAAAACAAGCCCTGAATTGTTTCTTTCACTAAAGCAGAAGAGATCTTACCCAGCAGGAACTGTTTGTGTTCAGTGTGATCAGCAAAACAGCATCATACCATATCATTTCTCATCTCTCCATCACCACACGGCTCAGAATGGCACATACAATATTAGTCTTTGTTTCTTTATTATAATTTGCAGTTCTCAAAAGAGACTTTCCATGCCTTCCTAAAGGCCACCTTTAGTAAATTACTCTTAGTGAAAAGTGCTGACCATGCCTTAATCCTTGTTTTCCCAATGCAGAGATACAGAATTGTCTCTCTCTACAGCAAATAACCTCAAAGTACTTGCAAGGATCTCTGAGCCCAGGTTCCTCTCCAGCAAATAAAGCCCTCGCCATAACTCACTGAAGAGGCTGAGGCTTTTATTTCCAGACTGCACATATGCAGGCACAGCTTAAACCAAGAGGGTAGAACGAGAGAACAGTTTTCTGCCCTTTGACTTCTGTTTCATGCTCCCAGGCACAAAATTGCCACCAGTGGAGCACATCAGCTTCCTTTCAGCTCTTCAGTCTCAGACTGCCCATTGTGCTTGGCTCTAAGTATCAAAAAAGAAAATCAGGTGTAAGGTTCATCATCATTTGCCTGCCCCTATGACGTGATGCTTCTCACTTTTAAATGCTGTTTTTTCCCAAACTAACTGACTCGGGGTCAGGGAAATGGTTCAGAACTGAATCACAGTTCATTCACAGCCAAATCCAAACTACACTTCAACAGCAAAGTTACTGATTGAATGTTGATTTAACCAAATGATCACACAGATATATGTGCTTGGTTATGCTATTTAAAAATCTAATTAACTAGTGTAATTTTCTGCTGTGGTTCAAGCCTGAGCATACTAGGGACTTTCCAATAAACCAGTGGTGACCCAGACAACATGCAAAAGCTGACCTGAAATACACCTTTTTTTTTTTCAACTGGAGAGTTATTGAAATGCACAGATATTTTCTTGAGGCAATGTGAGACCTAACAGGAAAAATTAAGAATAGACAGGAAAACAGCAATGCAAAGGCATTTTCTTTCAGATTTAGTTGTGCTTGTGGAATAGGCTAATGTCTTTATCCACCACTATCTGTTGTGAACTTGCCAATCTGTGAGGGACGTAATAACATGAACAATCTTTTCATTCAGTTCAAGTGAAATAAGAATCGTAACACCCATTTAGATTGTTTCAGTTACAGTTTTCAATTCTAATTAAGATAAGAAATGCTCAAGTTGCATTTCGTGTGAATTCTTTCAACAGCAGTGCCCTGTTTAGTGCACATTGCCACTTCCTCCTGGGCTCCTCCAGCTGGGTTTGTGTCACTGTGCTGTGAACCAGATTAAGAAATTTATCCCTGTTAAAAAACCTGTCAGGAAGAAAGTTATTTTTTAACCTGGATCACCTTCTCAAGGTAGTTTAACTAGTAATATGTATTATTTCAAGTAATATGTATTACTTGAAAAAACTGAAACAAATCCAAGAGGAAATAACAAAAAAGACCAACTTTAAACTATGCAATAACTTGGTGACTAGGACAGTTAATTATTTTGGAGGTGGATTCAAGTTTCTGCTTCAAATGGTACAGCAAGAATTTGTGTGATCTCTTCTATGTCAAGTATTTTTAAAAGGGTGTTTAATGAACAAGAATGATCTCACTTTGCAGAGTATCTCACCAGGCCAGTTTGTCACCAGTTAGCACATAGCCCCGTGATCTCCCTGCTGCTTATACAAAACAAATCAACCTGAACCAAACTTTCAGACAGGCATCGAGTTGTGCTTCCACCTTTTCTAATTGAAAAGGCTGAGATGACTTGCAGTACTCAGCACTTCAGACATTTCAGGTTAGTAAGAAATTAAATGTTCTATGTACTAAATGAAGGATATTCTAGTAAAATAACAAATGAACATGTCATTGATAAACCAACTGTACTGATTTGCCAAGCAACCTTACTCCACTTATTTCTTAATTTTTTGAGTGTACAATCTCTCTTTCTTGGTATTATTTCAAAATTGTGTTTCAGCGCAAATGAAAAAACAGACAACTGAAACAACTTTTTACATTCTCATTAAAAGCTACCTGTTTTTACATCACTAGACTATTATTAATTGCTCTGTAACGTTGTCAAGGTTGACATAAGCACCCATGAGTGCTCTCACAAACCATCCACTGGGGAACAACAGCTTCGCCTAAAGTTTAAAGTCTATGTTTCAGTATGCCATCATGCATCTGAAGAGTTTATAAATACTGCAACCAGAAGACAGACTAAAGCACAACTAAACCCTAAACCAACTTAATTTCACTCTTTGTGACCACTTTAGAAGTCGAAGTTTATGTGAAGGTAATGCAGTTTTTAAGCAAATAAAACTATGATAGTAACTTGATACAATTTAATTTAGAAAAAAACTCCACAAGCAAAGAAAAGAGTTCTTTTTGTAGATCAGGGATCTTATCTTGCTGTAGCATATGGATCATACACCGCAACCATATTTTTTATATTCTATACATGGCCAAGTGCTGTAGTATAAGCATTCAATAGCAACGATCCCTGACAACTAATTGAGAAGTCTCGCTTCTGTCAATGGAAACAGATGCCCACTCAGGAAATGTGTAAAAGTAAAATGTTGCTTTCCTTGCTTTTCCTATGATACCCAAAAGTAATTCTGCCTGACAACTAGTAGCATCAAATATGCCTTACTGTAAGAATACAGCATAAACCGCTCAGTATCAAGGACTTACGACAGTGACATCTTACATCCCATTATATCTTCCTTCCCCTACAACTTCTTTTTTAAAAAAAAAACTAAAACTTGCTTAAGCTAAATGCAATCAAAGTAATTCCAGACTAAAGCCAAAATGAAGTGGCATCTACATATGTATTTCTAAATATCTACTACACTTGCATCTGTCTCTCTACCAATAAGGCTTTATTAACAAGAGCTGAAATCCACAGCAAGGTACACAGATCTAAGTTAAAAGCCTCGCAGTACCCTTCCACAGAGTTTCTTCCTTCCTTATTTCTCTAGCAGTTATTTGGTCACCCAGGAAGCAAGGTGGTTTAGATAACTGATATGGCCAAACCCAACAAAACCCTCCAAAGTTAATTTCCGCTGAATCGGCAAGCCAACAAGTCACAAAGTTGACAGTGCCAACATAAAGGAAAAGGCTGGAAAAGTGGCTGACACAAGGAGCATGGCAGGTCAGACTTGGATCAGCAGATACTGCCTTAGTATTGCATCCTCAGTGCAACGGATAGCAAGCCAATTAAGAAAAACATGAATAAATCAGTCTTACAATACGTCATGATTTTCACATTCAGCCTCCCAAAAAGGTTAGGCAACTAAAACAAAAGCCTTCCCAAAAATCATGGAACAAAAAAATTTATCTTTATCTTAACTACATTAATTTTACTACACTTTCATGAAGAGTATTAGTTATTCAAATTCTGTACCTAATTTTCTTATATGTTCTATGAAAAATGAGCTGTTATAAAGTGGTAATATCTACCACTTGTAGAATAAAACTTGCCTGTTTTGGAAATTTTCAGAAAGTGAGGAAAGAGAAACTCAGAAACATATCTGTTTAAACAATAAAAAAAAAAATCATACCCCAATGTAAGTGGGTCAAATATGCAAAATTCAGAATGACATTTTCAATCAGAAACCTCGTAAATTGTTCTCTGTAAGTCAGACACTCAGCCAAAGGGTTACTTAAAGAGTGCCTGCCCAAGGCTGCTTCTGTTAACATCAATTTCCAGTCCCATGCTATCCCTTTTATTATGACACAAATAGTTTTGCCAACATTTGGTGAACCAGATCAAGAAATTAAATTAGATTAAATGTAAAAGAACAAAAGAACAAAAATTTCATGACAGCAGTTTCATGCAGAATTCATTTGATAGTTGGAAGAAACACCTAGGCTAGCCGAGAAAAGAAGGCAGCGCGAGAGAAGGTTCAAGAGTACAAAGGTGACTTAAGACTGCTTAAGCAGTCATTACCCCACAGAAATGTGTAACTACGCCTTTAGAAGGAACAAGAACAAAAACAGAAAACTGACTTCCACCTAGACTGTCACTTCTCTCTTCTTCCCTCCTCCTCAAAAGCTCTGGACGCGTGTCCTTTAAATGGTGTCGAGGAAAATCAATGAAGAAATCTGAGAGAAAAAGGAGCAACACTAACTCCATTGTCAGCATTATTACAGTGCGATTTGACAGAATACATTTCAATTAATAATTTATATGGGTTCCAGAACTCTAAAGTCTCCTAGTTATACTTATTATCCTAAATGGTTGCTACTACATTTATGATTTTTCAAATACATTACCTACAATACTACAGCAAGTTTAATTATTTTCAAAACACTTAACAAAATCATGGATAAATCTGTTAGAACTTATACCCAACCATGAGGCATTTTAATCTTATGCCAGAATTTTGAAATATGATGCAGATGCAATCAACCACTAAAGCCCTCTTTACATTCCAGAAACTTCAACTGCTGCAATTAACCAAATCCAGTTGCCTAATGTAATAAATCAGAGAGGTTAGCCATGGTTGTATAAACCCCGATCAACTCCTACTACATTACAATTTTACACAAGTACAAAAAGACACAGTTATTTGTTTCTTTCTCACAGGACTTCTGAAGATAAAGAAACACTTCACAAGAACTTCCAATACAAGAGATGTAAGCTGTTTATAAGCTAGAGTCTGGCTGCAGGAGGACCTGCTTCCCCACAGCCCTCCTAAAGACCCCCTGTTGATCAGTAAGTGAAGAGGGCTCTGCACTAGAGATAAAAGCCTAGGGTGGTACTGGTGTTCACTGGAGGAGTCTCAAATTACCCTTCACATTGGAGTGAGAATCTCATCTGATGTGATTAAATACTTGGTATCACTGCACATAACACTGATGCACAACATACTACTATGAAACTGTAACAAAATATATAATGTGTTCTGGAAATTCCATTTTACTAGTCGTTTTGCCTTTATATCCAAAATATCCAAACATTTAACCACTGAGAGAATCCCCTAAGACCAAAGACTTCAACACAAACCTGCAGCAGTGCAAAAGCTGTGACAGTAAAAATTCTCATCATTAAGTAGTCATCTCAGTACATGATTTTGTAACAAACTAAGACCATCCAGTGATGACCTGTCCCTGATGGGGGCAAGTCCGCTGCTAGCAACACCACCTGTCCAGCTCCCTAGCAGCATGGTTCAGGGGGGTGATCAGGTAGAAAACTACTTCTACACCCAAGTCCATAACTGACTGATAAGAGGACTGGCTAAGAGTCAGCATAGATGCAAAGGAAATATATGGTATGTATGACTGAAGGGAAGCAGACAGTGAGTTCGATCTGACCAGGCACTAGACAAGTAATGGTTACAGCACTAGCTGAAGTATATGAAACCTACATGGAGGTCTGTGTGTTGCCACTTAGCTGCTGTTGGCAGGTAAAAAAGATAAACAACCAGAAAACTAACTCCAGAATTAAAATTAGAAAGAAAAAAAAAATTATTCTAGGCTAATAAGATGAAAAAGCTCAGTGGAGAGTTCACTGCTATCCAAAGAGAACAAGTGCAAGTGAATATAAAACTTCACCGAACAATGAAGCTGGTTATGCTGCTCTGGAACAACAACTTGGAAATACTCAGAAAATTATCCAGAAAGCCTTACACAAGCCCTGTCTTGAAATAGTTAATAAACAAGGTTAAAAAGTAGGCCACAGGGCTGGAACAGAAAAAGAACAAGATGTTTCTGTCTGACATGTTAATGCATCATATACAGAGGACAAAATATTATAATAACCTAATCCATGGCCTTTCTCCTTTGCTGAACAGCAATCCTCTGCTGACTCCATTTTGTGGTTTTGGACTTCTTTCATTGTCTTTAAGCTGTAATTTCCTATTTCCAGTTCTCAGATGCCTTATGCCTTCTTGTTCTGATCAAGAGTAGTGTTTTTTAAAATCTGTTCTCCAGTAAAGCTGCATATGCACAGCTTATAAGCAGATCTAAATTATAACTGCTACAGTAACTCTCGTCCTCTTCCCTTCTCCACCCCACCAGATGTCCGTCCCACAACATTTTGCAGACAGCCATTTGTGTTCAATAGTAGGGTTAATCAGTTCATCATTCCAACAAAAACTATTACTACAAAAAAAAAAGATCAATTTTCAACTAGATATAGCTTGCTATACAACAGTATAAGCATCAGTGCCAGCCTAAGGGTAAGAAAAAAACAGTGAAGATGAGTATGTAGGGCTGAATAGCTCTGACCATAGCTATAGACTCACTCTTACGTATCACATTTTAAAGTGTAAGTAAGAAGAGTCAGCTATGGGTTTAAGCTCTAGCTTCATTACAGCCTAACCGTATCAAAATACTGTCTAACAAAGCTTTCCACTTCCTGCACCCAACTGGTGCATTCCTGCCCTCTTTCCTACACCAGTTCTGGCAGTTTACCAAGCCACTTCAGCACACTAAGCTAGTAGAAAACCATTCATGTTTTACAGTTCAGTTAGTTTCCTGCCAGCTTCGGTATGGAAGGAAGTGGATAAAACTGCTGCATCGAGCAGTTTGAGCAGCTTAGGCTGCTTTGAAACCACCACCTTACTTAAACCGATTCAAAGGCTACATAAAACCTCTTCTTATAGATTAAACAGCACATGCTTCACCTTAGCTTAAACTGAACTGGAATTGATTTATAGCAGTTAAAATTAAACTGCTTAGACCAAAACAATGTTCATGAAGAGACTAATTGGTTTTAAAGCAATTTAATTTATTTTCCTACAAGTCTCTTTAGACATAGCCTCACGTGAGCTGTACAAACAAACTGTAGCAGAGCAAGTCAGGTTACAAACTTGCGGCATATCAGCTTCTCCAGAACAATGGTGAAGTTATACAATACCACTGATTTGATCTCCTGCACAGGCTTCTCAGACCATCAAAAAACCCAAACAAACCAGAAGGAGTTGTATGCTTCCCTGACAGGTTTGTCTATACAGGGTCAATTTCCTTATCTACATCCTTTCTGAAACACATAGAGCAAAATTCTGAACTAGACCACTGCTACCAGAGGAAACATTACCACGATCCCACCAGTTTAGAACCCTGTTGCACTACTTCTACCTCACACGGAATATAACAGTTTTTAAATTCTCATTTCTGACTTTTCTGCTGCAGAAACATTGCACAGAACTAACAGAGAAACTTGTCTAAATCCAGATAACAGCAGTTCAGAAAATTCGTTTTAGCAAGTCTATAATATAGCCAGCTCTCGTAGTAAGCAGATTTATGATCCTTTTACTTTCTATGCAAAACTACATATTCAACAAGTATAAAGTTCTAACACTAATTCATAGATTAAGTTAGGAACAAAACAAAACAAGATAGCTTACAGGGCAAGTCCCAGGATTTCCTTAAAACCCACATCACTTCTTCACTAAAAAAACCCATATACTTATAAGGATTTGGTGTGGGTGGTTGTTAACGCTTGCCCTTAGAATGGTGCTGGCATGGGTTTAGTCAACATATATGCCAAATTTAACAAACCAATTAAAGCATAACATTATCTAGTTAAATAAATATCAATTCCATAATTCTTCAATTAATTCAACTTCTGTTAAGTTTTATCACTATGGCAGCTCAGATCACTCTCCCTGGTGTTTAAAACACTAAGAGTCCTGCTGCATACAGACCAGTGACTTCCACACAATGACAGCTTGGGCCAATCTAAACTACCTCTGTGGTGATCCTGTCTCTGTCTTCCAAACCACTCTCCTTTCAATCATTACCAGAGCTTGCCCAGGAGCTGGTTTAGGGAGCTGCATCAACAGTAAACTCACTCGGTATAAAACATGACTCTGTTTCTGCCAGGTTAGCTCCCTCTGAATTGACCAGTTTGAACTGGTTAAAGCCCACAATGCAAGGACAGCTGCAAAATCACTACCCTGGTTTACAAATATTCATATGTTATAGCACAAAAATGAAATATTCCTTCTTACTCACCTTTGGATCGAGTGGAGATATCCATCCCCTCCACCACCTCCTGCTCTGCCTTTATTTCCTCTTCAGCCAAGCTGTAGGATACAAAATGATGAATTAGCAGAGTTATGGATTGGATTATTCCCCTGTCTCACTTCATGTATAGAAGTTCAACACAGCACTGTCAAACACAACCGTCTTACAATGTCTGGCGAAACGAAAGGCTTGCTGTTTGCCAGAGTAGACACTGACCAAAACACAGAAAGAAACAATCTAGGTACACATGTATGCTGCGTGTTACCAATTTCAAAGGGAATATTTTCATACTAATGAAAGTCCTGTAAAATGTACTGATGATCATGTCACTGTATGTATGAAGTGTATATGACAGACAAACAAGAATTCTGTTCCTTGTGGTTCCTAATCTAAGGCCTCTATGAACTGTATGGACAGATGCCTGTTAACAGTTAAACACTCACCAGCATCAGCGAACAGATTAGCTGAAGCAGAAGATTTAGCAACATCGAACAGTTTGCATAATTAGAAGTTAACATGCAATTTTAAAAACTATTAAATAAATTATTTCAAAGATTTTGAAACTAGACCGTATAACAGAAAATGGAATAGTTATAATTTATTGGGAATACTTCATCAGTTATTAATTACAATAAAGAGTAAATGGAACATAGTTGTTACTATTGTTCACCCATTTGATCTTACACAGACAGTTTTAATTCACTCCGGGCAGGATTAAGTGATTAAGCAGGTGACAAACTATATCTCACTTGCTGATGTTCTACTTTCTTATAGTGATGCCATTTGAGAAAATAATGAATCTGGCCAGTTAAGTCAGTTTGGGGAAAGAAGGTGGAAAGGGAAGGAAGAAAGATCTAGAATTGATACTGAATTACAAACCACAGTTGGAGATCCGACTGTCATAGAGAAAAGATGAAAGATAAAAGCAAACATACGACATTGAAGCAAACCCAAATTCAAAATGATAGACAAATGAGGTTATGGTGCCTGAAGCAGGCATCAGAGCTGTCCATTAATATTACCAGAGTGCAACAGCCAAGCAGGATGTAGATCTTTTCCTCTTTAGTGACAATTTACTGTCTAGTCTGTTAAAGGTAAGTTGTGACTGATACCAGTTTATACTGATATGGCAAACTGTGAGCAACTACTGCTATGGAGTGGATTGAGATTCCATTCAGCCATACCAGCTCTAGGGACAGCTATTTCTTCCACAGAGGCCAAAAGGACTGCTACAGACCTTTGCTGTAGCCACTGTGGCGAAATCTGCCCAAGACAGCTATAAAAGCTCAAAAATAACACTGAGGACTTGGTTACATTTATATCAGAGAAACTCTTCAGCCTGACAAACAGTTTATATTAGCGGGAGTCTTGTTACTGGTATGAGTTAAAACAGCTTCCTAAACGAAGCAAAACTTATCAGTAGAAGGACTTTTCAGTTTGGTATTTATAAAAACTACTTTTAACCAATCATCAGCTAACAGGGGGGTTGGTTTGCAATTCCTTCCACATTTCTAAACAGGATAGCTATGTCAGCAAAAATTTTTAGTACAAATTAACCAAGTTCAATGTATGGAAGACCCAAAGATGAGAAAACATGTGAACTCCAGAAATCATTATTTTTTACTTGTCATTTGTATCCAGCAACAATTTACAAATTAATCTCTTTAAAGTTGTAAAACACTGAAGAGTTGATCTATTCCACCAGCATCCAATCTCCCAGCTCATGGACTATGCTGTTAATTTTAGCAGCAAGGAAAGGCATCCATGTGACCAGAATTATGGTAAATGTTGTGTACAGTTGACCGTAGCACAATGCTTCCCAGATTTATTTTGCATGGGCAGATTAAATGCATAACATAGCTGACCGTACTACAATGCTCACCGATTTACTCTGCATGGGCAGATCAATTATCCTGCACATTTGTTACACCCTTTCCCAGAGGGCCTCCAGCAAAGAGGAGCTGGCAGTGTGCTGCAGACACCAAAACATTTCATGCACCACTTGCCTCTGCCCATTCTCTTTCCTAAGCAATGGAAAGGGATGGGCTAAAATGATGGGTTCATTGTTCTCTTCCCATGTTGCATTGTTTTTTTCTTCTTCCCCTCCCCCCTTATAAAATCCTATTTCAATATCACCAAACTGTAAAAAAAACCCATATTTTTAAAACATCATGTATATACAATTAACAATGCACACAGGCAAATACGTAACAATACACACTAATTCTGTCAAGAGTATAGTAATTTGGCAGTACACATTACCTGGTTTTAAAATATAGATCCAGTTTCAGCCATAGACTAGGACATACAAATCTTTACGAGACTCCTGTTGAAGTCTTAAAATCATTTTACACAGGTTGCTACTAAAAGGAATGGTCTCCCCAATCCCTAAACTCACGTTCCAGAAATCATGTTCATTTTAACTGAATCAGTTCTGTGATCGAGCTCACTGTGCAGCTGGATGTGCAGAAGAGAGGAAATGGGAGTGTACCACATGTGGCGAAGGGGGGAAGAGAGCAATATCCTTTTAGCAGTAGCTCACATTTAAGTTACATGAAGGCAATCGTAACATTCCAGACTCATCCAAACTCTATCAGGTGCCATTTTGTTCCAATTACAACCTCAGGGGAACATGATACAACAAGAAAAACACACTAGTTGCTACAAGTCAGTATTAAAAGACGGAGTTGATAAACGGGTGTGACAGATGAATACAGCAACACAGCAGTGGGAACTGTTCCTACATCCCTGCCCAAAGTAGCACGGGAAGATCCAGAGCTGACTGAAGATGCTCTGCACCTATGGGCCCAAACCTGGCACTGTGAAGTGTTACAGGTCAGGGCCCCTATGGACTAGTTGCAGTGTATGAGGTTTTTTCAGCTCTAATCTGACTCTCCCCATCTAATAAGTTTACTTTAGGAAATTCAGTCAGTTTCCTCCATCACCTTTTTCAAGTGCACCTTCAATAGATCTATAGAGGCAAGAAAAACACTCTTCACAAGCAGCTCCAAGATGAACAAAGTATCTTGACTTGACACATCTCTGATGCATCACATAAAGGATGCCTGAAGACAGCTTTTCCAAGGATTTCAAGTATAAATGAACAGTCAAAAATACATTCACCACTTGACACAAAGATTCTTCACTTCTCTTAGCAATGGAGGTGCATATATCCTATACACACATAGGCATACTGTGCGTCACCCACAACTAAAATAAAATTCAGCAATTATATGCTATGAAAGCTGAGCCCTAGAGGAACAGATTGCATCTCCATATTCTCTACTATAATTAATCTCGCTCAATCTTTTAAGGGCACAAACATTTAAGTATGTAAGAAAATCACTGAGATTGTTCCAAAAAAAATTAAAATGTTGGGGGGAACAGTTAAATAAGCGCATTAGACTTAGCTGTAAAACATACTTGAGATTCACAGCTCTTCAGAAGCATCTCCCATTGTTTCATTTGCTGTAATGTATTATGACTTGCACAACATGACATTGTTTGAATGGTGGCTGTGATGATTGTAGTGGTAATCTTTAAGACTCAAGTTTGTAAATACATGCTAGCAATTCACAGCAAGTTTACAGCAACTTTTCTAAAGCTGAAAGATCTTTTCACCTTTTCACTTTCCATCAATATTAACAATATTCTGAAAATGTTTTATAAAGCACAAACTTCCAAACACAGAAATTCCATTAGCAAGAGACTTCAAATTAGACAATCCAAGAAAAACAGGTCCTTTATGACAGGTACCTTACTATTACCCCTAACAAAATAGAAAGAAAATTAAAACCAGCAGCAAAACAATTATAAATGAGCATCTAGTTCTATGGAAACAATAACTGTGCAATCAAGTAAACTGTTCTAGAGAGTTTTATTTCGAGAATTCATTTTTGCAGGGCTTAGCCCTGTTATTTCAGATAGCATGCAATACTATCAGGAATGTGTATTATGAATATGATGCTCTGAGGTTGCAGATCCAAAATGACACTGCTATATTCTCAGTTAAGTACCTAAACGAATACAATAAATACCTTATGTTGTTCTGAAAGTTACTCTTATTTCCTCATTAAGATGAATGAACATAGAGGAACATATTTGAAGAACACAACTGAAATTTAAGCTTTGCCAGTTTCACTGTCAATTGACTAGAATACCAATTAATCATTTAAAACTTCCCTATTGGCATTGACAAAACTTAGCTGGAAGAAAAAAAAAACAGAGGAAGAAACTGTTTTCTAAAACGTTAGATACAAATTAGTTTAACATGTCTGAATGAGGGGAGAAGGAGTGGAGGTTATTCCTTTGGGGATAGCTGGGGACAGAAAGAAAAAAAAAAAGGATTGCAAACACACAAGATTTATTGATACTTAGGTAAAAATGCAAAAGGAACGTAGCTGCCTATTTTTTATATATGTTCTCTATTAAACTGCAGAGAGGGTTTTTTCATATTAAAGTCAGTTTTTCAAATTTCAGATCAGTAAACAAAATACTGACTTTTCTGTTCAGGAAAATAATTCCTGTATTAGCAGTAGTACTTACCTGAAAAATGTACATATACAAAAATATTTAAAGCTGCTCAAACCTATATTAACTACAAAAAGCAATTAAAAGTTGCAGATGAACTACTGCACCTTGACATTTAACCAAGAAAAACTGACAGATATGGAAAACCACTCGAAACAGCTAATGCCCACATAAACAGCCTAAATCTACATTAGGGAATACACACATTAATTTAAAATCAAGAACTACAAATTTATGGAATTCATTTTTCTTTTTAATTAATAGAAAACAAACAAAAAAAAATTATTTAAGACTATAAGCCCTAAAACTGAATTTCATCTTTAAGATAATTCCTGCCTCTCCTATATCACATTTGTGAGTAGCAATTCTAAATAAGGATTTCAAAAAACTGCATTCAATAAAAACTTGAAAAAATATTTGCATGCCATTGCTGAATAAATAGCAGCTTTGTATAAGCACTCACCTATAACAGTCTCTTACTCATCGGTAGCTATGCTATTTATGCAGGATTCTTAAAATGGCGTCTGACAGCACTGCACTGCCTCATTCCTGCACTGTAGCTAAAATGGTAGCAGTTTATTCAATAACAGGACCTCTTGTTTAAACAGCAGTGCTACATTCAAAGCAAGCATCTAAATATCAGAAATGGTAAAGTATGACAAAAGGACACCTGACATCCAAATGTTTAACTAAAAAGGCACAAGACAGGGAGCTCTGTGAAGTCACAGGTTACTAAGGAAATCACTCAATTTTAGATTCTCTCTCCAGTTTGAGCACCTGATGTTTTACATTTCCTTTTGCAGAATTCCCTACAAAATGCTTAATTTGTATTAAGCAATTAACATAAACAAAATGCTTGTTCAGAGATCTACATACAGCAACATTTAAACTAGTTACCTCTGGTAACACCTAAGTAAATATATATATTTAATTTAAAGAACATTTAGTTTGTTTTTAAAACCTTAGTTTTATTCAGTGTGCGTTCAAAACAGCTCCACAAAAGAGAAAAAAATCAGGGGGGTGAGGGAGATCTTGGTATCATACAGTCTTCTTTAAGACTATAAACTATAGAGCTGAGGCCCAATCAAGGCAACCATAACAGCTATAGATTTCAGATGCTAAACAACATAATGTGAGAACAGTCCTGTGTGAAAGTAAAGGTTTATACTGGCTAAAGTAACAACGTTAGCATCTTGCTACAGCATGGTCTTAATCTCACAGTATGGAACTCAGATGCTATGACAACTGCAATAAAGGGTTAATGTAAGAATGACAGACAACTATCAAATAGAAAACTCTCAGTTCCTATTTCTAAAGTAGACTTTAACCCATTAATACAAGACATGTTTATTAATAAATCTATTTAAAATACTTTCTAAATACAATTTAAAGGGCCAAGCTTGATGGCCTACTCTTGACAGATTTCAGTCCCTGGTTTGCAGACCCCTCCAAGCCAGTGCACTGCTAAAGCAGGTTGCAGACAACAACCAAGCAAATCAAACGTAGTCTAACAGGCTTACATTCACCATAATGAGATTCATGTGCCCACGGGAAAATTATTAGGGAGCCATCAAAAAAACCTGGAAACTGTTGTCTACTATATTATATATGGGCAAAGGTTACGTTTAACTTCCAAGATATTCAGGACATTCAAATTAATACCCTGAATTCCACACAGAGAAGAAGAGAGCTTTTATTGACATTTACCACCCTTTAACCAATTTTGCTGGAATGCCACCATTATTCTGGAAAACTGACCATGACCTATCACTTTTCAGTTACTGGATCCACATGGCAAATACCTTGAAAACCTAGGAAAAAGGAAAAATAAAAAACATAACTAGAAACAAAACCATCAAGCAGAAGTGGCATCACAAAATGGAAGACAGCTCAGGAAAATAAGCCAATCAAAGCTCGTGGACACTGGTATGAAGGGCTATATTTGTAACGTAATCTACCTATTTATGATTTTTGAGCATGAAGTTCCTTTTATTACATGCTTCCTCGGTAGCAATGTAGGTTTTCCCTTACATTTCAATACTCCTGCCTGATGGGGGGGGGGGGGGGGGGGGCTGGTGGAATGTCATATTTGGAGTGGTTTATATTCTGCATTTTTTTCATTCTCAGAATGTTAAGTAGTGCCATTTGTTTAAAGAAATCAGTCAGTTTTTCCCTAGCACTATTTAGCTTCCAACTAAAACAGTTTGCCTGCAAAGAATGAAAGTGGCATGGAACTTTTAAAAAGCTACTGCTTTCATCGTAATTTATAATCCAGATCCTGCCTTGTTTTCCTCCCACTGCATTCTTTGTCCAGCTAATTACAAAAGTAACTGGATGTTGGCACTAAATAATAATAGCTAGTCATATTCATCCTAGGCAATTTAAATTACTCTTTAGCAGCTAGAAAACTTATAGTGCAATTATACGACTAACTGTTAGTTACATTAGAATAATGGTCATTTGCTACAAGCTGAATAAACCTCAGCTACATTGCTTCATACATGTCCTGTCTAATCGTGATACTAACAAGACCCAGTCCTGTAAAATCTTGGGTAGAAAGAATATGTGCTTTTTCCCCCATGCCTATCACTTAAACAAAACTCCACATTCCATCTGTCTTGAACAGTAGAAAAAACAGCACAAAGTGCTTCTTATTATGCAATCTATGAAAGCGAGTGATAACATCATACCTTGACAAAGCACCCAAAAACATATGAAATTCTTCAGCTTTGAATTTGCTTTACTTAGATGGAACAAAGATGGCAGAAATTTCCAGAAGGCCTTTCTCAGTCTTGCCACTGCAATTGTCAGTCTTTAACCTACCCTCTGCTTCTATTGGCTCAAGCACTCCCCGGAGCAGTGCGATTGGGCTGATCTGTGAAACAACACTGCTGTCTCTACCTTACCTCAGACATCTTGCTGCAATGCAGACATTTATTTTTTGTGAACTATAAAAGAATTATATTTGAGTGATTAAAAATAGTGAACTTTAACAGACTCACGATGCTATGTTTCATTACATGCACAAGGGCAGCTTACACAAATATGCCTCACTGTCAGCTGTGTGTCTGGAGGTGCAGATTTGAAACAGATCCTGGTTTAACAAAACCTGTGGGAGCCATTTTAATACAAGCTTTCTGATTGCAGATCACTTACTCCTGCTTCCTCATATTAAACAAATATTATGTTGCGCACTATTTAAGACTGAAAGTAAACTGCTAATGTGTATGAACTACTGCTACGAAAATTATGTCCAAATGTAATTTCTGTTCTTAGCAACTGAAGAATAAAAACCAAAATAACTTCTTAGCTGTGTTAGCGCTTCTGTGTATGCTGAAAAATGCATTAAAACTGCATACAGAAATGCTATCAGATGAAATATGGTGGCACAACCTAGCAGTGGTTCGGGTTGCAAGCTGAAGGAGACATTCTTACAATCTAATCTGGGGGGGAGGGGGGGGGGGGCTGTTAACCAAGGTGAGATATTCAAAGGAAGATACTCATATTGGCAAACAAGTAACCAGGGGTAAATTGCTATGTTACAGAATGTTATCAAACACATGGCAACCTTCTATAAAGTTAGCATGTAAGTGCGCCTCAGTGCAGTCATTTGCAAAGCTAGCTTAGCTCCCAGTTCTTTCCTAAAATCTTGAACGTGTGTGGACTGTTAAAACAAGTGCAAAAATTATATTGAAAGCACATCCTTCCTCTGATTCTGTGACAATACTAGTGATCACTGAAAACCAGCTTGGTAAAACAAGCATGCAAGGGCTACAATTAAAATCTCAGAAAAGGGCACAAAATGTTCTAAATTAGTTAAAAATTGTGCAAGTTTGTCTGAGATTATATTTTGTATAGGATCAGAAACACATGTCCATTAAGCATTATTTACTTTACTTCATAAGGTCACTTCATTGCTGAGTACTAGCGCTTTCATCACACCTCAATAGCCTAAGGAAGAACGAAAATGCGCTTTACCGTACAAACATGGCAATTCATGAACTATGAACAAAGAGAAAGACTACTTTTCACTGGCCTGAGGTATAAACAGGAAGTATAAGCTTCAAACTTTAGAGGCAAATTATCAAAAAATAGTGCATTCAAATTGTAACAGTTTACATGTACAAGTCCTTTAAAATGGACGCTAAGCAAATCTAAATTTTTGTTATGAGTAACCCCTTATCATTACTTCATCTACTGGACTAACTGACCCAGTAAAAACAAGATGTTTGGAAAACTATTAAAAATGTTCAGAAAGTAGCATGCTGCTTACTTACCAAGTGTTCAAGCACCCATCTCATTTTTCCAGTTAAGAAGATACAACAGGCTGGCAGATTGGGAATTGATCAAAAAGGAATTTCTTGAAATAATAACGTAGCATTAAACCAAAGTTTAAAAAAAAAGAAAAAAAAGGGGGGACAAAACCCAAGAACAAACCACATATACTACTGTCATGAACCACATATGATTTTATATCCTCTGGACTCCACAACACAGAACTGTAGCTGATACAGGGTAAAAAAAACAGGCACAGATAAAAGGTACATTAGTTTATTTGAACTATGTAAAAGAAGAAAGCTAACAGTTCAAAAACATTTTTCATAAAGAATCAAGATTGGTAAACAGATGTACTGCTGCATTTTATTGAGCAGGAATCCATTTCCAAAACCTGCAGCACAAAAACTCCCTTTTAAAGGAAGAAAATATTAACTATACATTGTCCCTCAGAAAGAGAAACACGTTGTATTAATTACTCCTGCAAGAAAAAAAGTTCAATAATCATTTTAAGTTAAGATAAGCTGCATAAAAAACATGATGCAACAGCACACCACCACCTAGGCCCAGATCTACAATCTGCCATTAGCACTTTTTGCTGATGTCTAGGTTTTTAAAAATCCCATATTTTCTCAGAGATAACTTATCTTAGCTATTCCATTCACTGTTCAGAAAGGTAAACTTGCCTGTTCTTCTGTCTGCCATTATCCCTGCTTGACTCCCTGTAGGGCAGTTAAATGCATCTGCTCCCTAGCTTCCATTTTCTCTTCAGCAGGCATGTGACACAACAGACAATAGTGCTGGCAAACTGCTCAGAGAGAGAAAGCTTCTTTGGAATGCCAGGATCTTGATAAACTCTAAAATCACCATCCTCCTGTGAAGAAGTAGGTATGCCAAGCTTTTGCCAGCCTGCAAAATAAAGCTGTGGCTAATGGCTACTAACCATGTGACCCAAGAAAGCAAATTTAAACAGTTCCAACTTAATAAAGTGCTGTGGTGTGAGTTTTGCACAACAAATCACAGAGAATCACACTCTCAACCCACAACTCATAGGTCTTAGAGAAAAAAAAATGTAAAAAGTAAGGCTTACCTCTGTGGATGCATTGTTAACACAGTGTTATGTCAATACTTATAAAACATGGAGGACAGGCTCTCAGTACTCAGGCAGAAAGGGCTTGGCACTTCAGCTTGATGATCTGTCTTCCTAATAAAAGCTAATCCCGGATTGGCTACTTCGGTAAATCTGAATGTAAAGCTTCAGGGGATTGGCTGAAACACTTCCTGAGCGATTATCTTTGTGCAGCTCTGGCAAGCAGGAGCCATCCTGTGCAGGGAGAAGACAGGCTAAGCTAGGCCCGGCGCGCCACAACGGGCTCGGGACGCGACCCAGGCGCGCGCTCCCCGCACCAAACACGCGGATTTGCGGGCAGAGGGCAGCGGTCGCTACCCGCCTGCCTGAACAAGTGTGTCTGGACAAGGCAGTGCTGGAGGCGCCTGGGTACTTTAAGCCTGAAGGAGGAAGGGTTCACCCAGGTCACAGAAAGCTGTTCGTTATGGAGAAGAAGCTGCGCTCTGCTGTGTTGCAGGGGGAAGGCAGGGCCGCAGGAGGGGAGCACAGGAGGGGAACACACACAGGGAGGGCTGAAACCCAGAGAGGATTGTCCCAGCCCCGCATGTAAACGCACTCACACGCCCACCACAGCCACCACACACCGGCAGAGTGATTTCTTGGGGCACCGGGACAAGTCGAGCCTTAAGTGGCACAGCCCCTCATCTCCACAAACCCCCGGCTGCGCCAGTCGCAGCGCGCTGTGGCAGAGGCGCTGCGGCCCCCCGGCGCCCGCCCTGCCCTGCCCTGCCCGTGCCCGCAGCCGGCGCCCCCGCCCCCCCCCGGGCCGCTGCGCACAGACCTGGCTCCGTGTCAGCGGCGCGGCCGCTCCCTGCCGGTTAACCCTGTCGGGCGGCCCGCGGAGGGTGGGCTCTGCCTGGCAACCCGTCTGCCTGCCCTCATGGGCACGGCAATGCAGCCTTTCGGATGGCCGTGCTTTACCTTTGAGCGTTTACCCAACTCTGCAAGTGAAACAAAAATGAGAGAACGGCGTGTGAGCAACCGGCTTGATCGGAGGCCAGTTCTGAAGCGTTTGATTTGGAAATGGGACTCGGTTCTCTTCCCTAATGCGGTGGAAGAGGGACGATTTATCCCTATGCCAGTCTTGATTTCAGATGAAGGTTTTAAAGTTCAAGTCTTTAGAGAGGCCCCAAAAAGCTTTTACATCTTTGTTCAAAATGTGGCAGCTCGGCATTATCACAGCCAGCAACAGATTACAGTGGAAACCGTACATGGAACGGTGCTTCTGAAGCACATTGCATATTATCAAAGGAGTATTTATTTTAAAAAGACAAACAAAAAGCCAAATGGAGTTGTAGAGGGAGGGATTTAATATTAAAATGATACTTACTGAATAACGAGCTAAAATAATCAAAGCAACATATGCATTCTTCCAATACAGCATGCAAGATCTAGGATTGTGTAGAATCGATTATAGAAAACCCTCTCCCATAAATCAAGGCCAGCTGCAAACAGAATATGCACTTTGCTCTGTATTTACCCAAGTGCTAATGATCTCTAAAGCAATCACCACAAATAAAAGTGATGCCTTCTCTTAGCTCCGGCCAGCAACTTTCATGATAGAACTGCTTTACCACAACAAACCTCTTTACTCGAGAGCCGACGTGATTCGTAACTATACAACTCAGTAAAATTAATAATCCTACTCTGCATTGTCCCATACTGCATTCAGATTATTTCTTGAGATATCACTGCCACAGGAAAACTGCCAACCCGTCCTATTGCTGTGCTTACATTTTTTGTGTTCTTGCGTTTTATGCTGCAACAGCGGATTAACAGCCCAGAGTATAAATTCTCATCTCATAAGTAATTCTGGAGTCCCTGCTGGAAACATTTTCCCTTTTTAGCTTTGGCAATGTTTTTCGGGGCAGGGAGCAGGAAGGCTCGTGGCTTACACTGGCAGTTTGTTCTGTTTTAGGAATGTAGCAGAAACTAGAGAGAGTGCTGCTATAAAGGGAATCATACAGCCCACTACAGCAACAAGAACATGCTGGAAATGCATGACATTCAAGTGCATACTTACATCAGTTTTAGCAGTTTAAACCATTCAAGACAGGTTTCTTTTTAACTGTATACTAAGGGCCCAGAAACCTCCACATTTTGATTTGTCCATCCAGTAAATGTGAGGATTGTCAACCATTAACATTTATGCTCATTGATTGACTGCTCTACTCTAATATTATTCTATTAAAAAAAAAATCCTAATCTCTATGAAGTGTAGCAAGGGAGCAAAGCTAAATACACTGCATTTGTCAATGCTTTGTGCTGATCAAGACCCGACTCTGGGAATGCTGATGGTGACTGGGAACGCTGCCAAACTGACACACTTGGACTATCAGAGAGAATCAGCATGCGGCAGATAGAACAGAAGCAGCCTTAGAAAAGGCCTGAGGTCCTGTCCTCTTGATTCAAGGAAATGGTGGCCCAAATGCAAAAGAAAAATTTACAAACCTTCAGTCATTAGCAAGAACAAAAACCTGGAAAGTGTATCAGACAGAATATAGCACTTGTATTCAGCCATTAGGCTACTCTGTTAAAAAAGACAAAAGAATTCTGTCAGGAATCAGGAGGGGAAAGCTTGAAGTATCTTTCTCTTTATTTTCTTATCCATACACATATTTTGCAACAGGAGGTACAACTCCTGTGTAAGGACATATAGGTATATCTTGAAAATTCTGAAGATTTCGTTTGTTAAGTCACAGTGATTGCATGTCCTACTACAGCTCGACCGACTCTTTTAAGTAGGAGTGGTGAATTTTTTGAAGGGGGAAGGGAAAGAAAGGTAAAGAAAACAAAGAAGAGAGGGGGGAGCTAAAAGCTCTGTTAAAGCAGAAGAGATGGAGGAGAGATTAGATTAGCCAGTATTTGTCCTTTTTAATGCTTTGGGGATGTTAAGGAAAAACAGAGCTGCAGGCAGGAAAACAAAAAAGGCTAAAGAGGGAAAACAAATGAAAGCACGAATTCAGTCAAAACGAAATTAGAAAACAGTGTTAGAAGTGCAACCCACTGTTCTTTGCGAAGAGCTGTGCCCGCTGTGCAGAATCTCCAGAAAGCAAGCACATCAACAAACACTGTTTTAAGGGGACGGTACTACTAAATACACTGAAAGCCTCAAAATTAAACAAATACCAGTAAGGAGGAAAATTTGGGGGGGGGGGAATGTTGATATGTACCCCTACAGGGGGTGAATCATCACTGACAGAGAGGAAACACCTCCGTCACCTACGATGGACGGAAGATGGAGCTTTAAAAATTACATTTTGAACAAATACACAGAAGGAAAGGGGTAATGTCATATTTTTCAAGGAGAAAGATGATGATGATGATAATAATGATGATAATAAACATAATAATTATAATCAACCAGGGGAAAGAAGTTACACTAAAGGCTTGTAGCTTGGTTCTGGATTTCCAAGTCAGTGACAGACAAACCTAATTTCTACAAAAAGAACATGAAACATTATAATTCAGTGTCTTCCCTCTTAAGAGTTTTTTTCCACTTTTTCCCCCCTTATCCTGAATGTGCCAAAGTGTCGATAACTCCTTAGAGACCAGAAGGTAAGGCTGCCATCTGATACAGACTCCAACAATAAATGTCAATAAAGGCAGTTCCCAAATTTTTTAAAGTAGGCTGGATGCTAAAAATAGTGACTTGCCTTAAACAGTCACTAATTTTGTAAATTATCATCAGAAGCTACTGGAGAATGTATTTATGCCAAGTAGGAAGCTGATTTGCCCTTAAGCTTAAAAGTCTTTGTGGCCAGACGCATGCATTTGTCCTTCTGGGCAATATCTTTCAATACTTTTGATTTATATTACTTTTTCTGGATCACAGTGGTCACTCATTGGCTGCAGATTAAAAAGCTGATTTTGTTTGTAATATAAACTGAATATCTGGTGCGTTTTAAAGTTTCTCTTGACAGCCATTTTTAGTATCCTATGCAACCGCCTCATGTACAATTCCTTCCAAAGAAGATCTGAATTCATGCTCAGTCATCTGCTAAAAATACCTGGGGAAAAAGCGCACCCTTGAGCCCTTTCCTTTAGCAGCTGAGCTTTTTAAAAGAAGTGCTATAGCCTATGTTATCTTAAGGCATAAGCCCATATATTTAATCTCTTTCATCCCCAGATTGAACCACTCTTTCCAAGATTTAACAGCTGGGAGCTGGGCTGTTGGATATCCTGTATAAAACAGGATTTTCATTATTATATATTTAAATTATATGTTCTATATTAAAAGTCTAACAGATATAATTTATTTCTTATTTCATATGCAGTGGAATAATTTTTCCGTTACCTGGAAAGCAGCTGTGAGACATACGCAGATACACTGCATGTCAGATCTAAAGCATATCCATCATGCAGTTGAACTGCACCTGTGTAGCAAGTGGGTTTATCATACCTGCTCTGTGACAACACAGTAGTAAGTCCAACTCTCTGTACATGCAGGGTCTGTGGCTGTGGGAATGTAGATACCCTCTTTGAGAACTAAGTACAAAATCATGAAAGAAGTCTATGTTTCACCAAGGGATTCCAGTGCCCAAGTGTGAGACATCCTGCATAGAGCACTTATTCAGACATCGAGGTCCTTCCCAGGAAAACCGAAGAAGATCACTACTGCTAGGGAAGAATTATTTAGGGCTGGGTCTCGATAATGCTAAACTCTAGTCTTATTACTATAGTTTCTTTCTCTCTTTTGATTTTGCCACATTTGTGAATCACTTGGTTAGCAGTAATGATATACTTGACTTTTTTTGTTGTTTTGGTTGGTTGGGTTTTTTTTAATGAAAGCTGTTTGTTTCACAGAAGACTCCAGCAGCTTAAGTTCATACAAAATATGTAAACTGATGGAATTATAAGCATTATAAGCATTACAGTGGTTTTTTTCCTCTCTCCTACACTTATATCTTATCACAACCCACTGCAGATTTAGACTATATCACTCTCACTTTTAACTCCATTTCTGCCCCACACTAAATTTGCAGTCTGGCTTCAGCTTTGAGGCTCTGCATATTCACACCTTTCTCCTCCCTATCTGCTATTCCAATTTCTATATTCATCTCATTCTTGTGGTTTGCCTCTCACCAGCAGACAGTCCTTTCTTTTTCCACCACAAACGTGCAGTACAGTCATTTTCACAAAGACTTAACCCATAGTTTCGCCAACATTTTTTTTTCTTTTTTTTCTTTAATCGGGCGTTCCAGCTTAAGCATCCGACCATTCCCTGCAGCCACAGCACTCTGCTCTGGCAGAACTCCCTGTATGGTTACACAGAGAATAGGATCAGTGAATCAAATATTTGCTATGTTAACTTTAACCCAGAAAAGGCCTCAATTTGCAATAGCTCACAACACTGCGGCAATAACAACTGTAGTGACATGACTGAGAGAGCAGAAGTGAGCAGTGCGAGACATTACAACTTAAACAATCACTACCACTAAAAGATTTTTTTTGTGAAACTACGTTATCAAGCACTGCACTCACATTTTCACTGGATTTGTGATATTGACTATGTTTTCTTCACACACAAATGACACTGTAGATCTGTCCTTGTCTCTTCAACCTTATGAAAGGGCAGGAAGAAAGAAAGCCTTTGAAATATAATCATGTCTCTGAAAAGAAGCAACATGTTTTCCAGCTGTGGCTTTGTTTTCTGAAGCCAGGTGAAAGACTTGCCCATAATTGGCACATATTTTAGTTACGTCAACTAACATCTGCATGAACTGTTGAATCCATTTTAGTGCCTTAATATTTTTCGTGCACTATTGGACTTCAGAGGATGTTTACCCTGCTTATCAGGTGACAGAAATGAGGACATTCCTGAGCTAAAACCACTGTACAGTTGTTTCCAAAAAGGAGGCTTAATGTAAATAAATCTATACCCACATCAAACCCCATAATTCTGAAAGAGCAGAAGTTATGCTGTATTTGTTCTACCTGCCAATACCATAAGAAAATTCAAATGTGTGTTAATTAAATACACAATTAAGTCTTAACTATGTAACTAGTCTGCAAGCTTCTTTATGAAATGAACATAATTTTTTTTTTTTTAAAAGCCACAATATACTCATATGACCTCAGACGGGACAGATACTGGAGTTTAGCCATTTCAAAAGGAAATCGTATGCAAAATTTCAACCCCGTATATAGCAATAGAACAAAAGTGTAGGGGAAATAAACATATTTCTGTGTTGAAGCTACCATAGGTCCAAAAAGAACTCAAGCAAAATGTCAGTTTACTCTTTTATAAAGGATTATTCTGACTTCTATAATAGTCTTGCTTAATCTTGGCTTTTAAAGTTATCTTGGAATATAACATTCCAGGCCCTACAACGCATACAGAAAACAAGTTGTGATACCACTTTGCTTTTCAGACCATTGTTAGTAATTCAGGAAATGTCAAGGTATTCCGCAGAGGAGGAAAACAAAATCTGCAAATATTTCTTAAGCAACTATATGCAACATCCATTCACAGGCGGAGGATAAAATTAGTACTGCGACCCTTGTTTTACTATCTTTCTCTCAATCTGTCAGCTGTATTTCTCTTAAAATTACTCAGATTCCAGTCCTGCAATTTGCACATTTTTAATCTCGTCTGTGCATTCAGATAACTGCTTGTTCTTTCAAGGAATGTGAGAATGTTTCTGGAAAACAACCAATCCTGGGCATTAGCACTGTACAAACATTTTAACACAGGGGAAAAACATGATTCAGGGGGAAAAAAATGCTAGTATTTATAATGCTGATTTACAGTGCATTTTTCTTCACCTTTGTATGATGGCAGAAAAATACTTAAAATACAAAAGGAAAAACTATACCAATAAATTAACTTGAAGATGCAGATTAAAATAATTTTCATGACCTAAATGAAGCCTGACAAAACAGATGCTTGCAACTCACATCAACAAAACAATCTAAAGTGGATACAGATTATCAGCTCCTTGACCACTATTGTAGTCCCATGCTTGTAAATTTGATGTGGAGATAAACATTAATTCAGAAAGATAAAGAATATGCTTTCTAACATGAAAATTTATCAAACCAGAGAAATACTTGCACTTATATTTTGGATCCAGCTCCTGAATAAGGCCTTAGAATTTAATTAAACAAGATGGTTACATTCTATATAAAATTTTATTGTCACTGAAAGGGATACTATTGTTATCAAGCCCATTTCCAGACTCATATTCCCATTTCTTCCATTGCACTGGATTTTTATTTGTAGAACCCTGTGGTGAACCAGTTGAGTTGGCCCAAACAGCAGAGAACTAGATGCAGTCGTGGGGTTAGAGTCTGCCGCCAAAGCAGTGGGGAGAGAAAGAGAGGGAGAGGAAGAGAGAGAGAGAGAGAAGGAAGGAGAGAGCTCTCCCTTTTCAACAGCTAGCAGCAGTTAGCCGGGCTCAAATTGTCTCACTTTCCCCCGAAGTCACTGCTTCAAAAAAAAAAAAAGACGTACAAATATTGGCCAGCTCTCTGGACTTCCTGCATTTTGACTTCACAATGCTTTTCACTCACCTACAGTGTCTTGAGTGAGATCAGATCTCTGCATTCCTGTGAGCAAAATGAACCTCTTAGCACTTGGTCTGTTCTATTTTTTTCTCTGTGAGAGTCTATAGTAAAAGCAGAACAAAACCATAAAACACAAACCCAGCAGTATATTTGCAGGCATCACTTGGGTATATTTACATGTGTATGCATTTGTTTAGGAAAATTTAGATCTTGATGGACAAATAGCACAGAATACTACCAGCATTTCAGAGTGTACCCAAAACCTGATACTGACATTTTTTTTCTGACAGCCCAGAAAAGAACAAAGGGGCTGTATGACAAACAAGTACTATGCTCTCTTTTTAAGAACAGAGCAGCATGGCTGTATAAGGCAGGGCTATCAGTGCAGAACTTGAAATGCAGATGTCTGTACAATTTAAAATATTAAAAACTGGTCCTATGTAGCTAATGTGTGATAATTAAAAATTCTCTTTAGCATCGCTTCTATTTACAAAGATTTGTAAATCTTTGCAGAACAACAAGGCTTGTCCTGTAACAAATTTCAAACCTGCAGGCTGTTCCCTGTTTGTCATCAAAGGACAGTTTCAAAGATCAGAGCCCTAGACTAGACAACTCTGTAGCTTTGCACATAGCATATCTGTTCTTTAACAATGTTTGCATGTTTTCTGTTGAAATGGGATCCTAATCTTGATTTGGATGTTTCTATGGGACAGATACTTTAAAATAAACTTATTTATAAATACATAATAAGGACGTTTTCTCCACATGTTTAGTGAAGAGTTAAAAGTTTATCTATTTCTACTCACTGGGATAAGTTCCAGTAAAATACCCTTTTACATCAAATGCTGAAAGCTGGTTTCCTTACTTTCTGGGTGGAAGGGAAGGGCAGCGATTCCCCAGCCCTAGCGGTTTCGTCCCCCTGGCTCTCTGGCTTTGGCGGCGGTGCAGCATCCCCTAGCGCTGCGTGAGGGCTATCGCAGCGTCAGCGCTCCTGCCCGGCAGGTGCTACTCACAACAGGTTTGGCCATAGGATTCAATAGTTATTTTCAAGTCCAGATTTTGTCATTGATCTGCCTGATACCTAAAAAAATGTGAGGGTGGAGTTTTCCTCAAGGGACACAGGTGTCTCTGCTGCAGCGGCAAGAAGAGAAACAATCAGAGAGCGTGTATAAACACACGTACTGGTCAGTGCCAACACCGAGACTATGGATGAGTCACCCTGTGCTGACTTGTCTGGCTCTTATCTCAGCAGTCACCTCTCTGGGTTTCCGGGAGAGCCCTGGCCAGCAGTGTTCAATGCTTTTGTAGTGAGGTAAGCACAGAGCAATGTCCTGCGCTTTGATGGAAAAGAAGAGCTCGCACAGTTCTCATTATGCTAGGGCATAATCTTCCTCTAGCCACAGCAAATGCCTCCTGTGTAAATCTAATGCTAGGAAGACAAACAAGCAAATGCCAAGCGTTTGAATTCATTGCTAAGTCTCAGTACGGATGTGTTTTGGCCACATAAGTTACAGTTAAATATCTAGTAATGTAAACAAATCTTAGTAAACATGAATAAAAAGACAACAGCAAACTGGTTCTGGTGTGGAGCAGTAGCAGACAGAAAATACTGAGCCACTGGGGCTCCTCTACTGAAATGTGTAAGGCACCCACCACCAGAGACATATAACCCAATAAATATACATTCGAAAGAGCTCGACATACCATGACAACGCTTTCTGGAGAAAAGGAAGGCATAGGGCCCCTCAAAACACACCTCTAATTTCATCACAAGTTATGACCACATTTCATCAAATTCTGTCAACACTGGATGACATTCAGAATTAGTAGTCTTGTACAAACCACGTGTGAATCTTTGAGCTTTGATGTGTCAGATTTAAATTCAGTTTTGCTATAAAGCCAACTAAAAATCAGGCAGATGTGCCTGAGCTTTTGTTTGTACATTTTTATTTACATTAAAAGTGAGCAGTTTCAACTGTCATTCATTCCGAACTGAGTATACTCCCTTATACCTTAGAAAAATGAAAATAAAATATTTCTTTCAAGCAGTGTGATGATCACATTCTTGCAGTTTTACAAGTTCATCAAGAAAGAACGTAATGGTTGCACAGTGTATTACCAATGTAATACACTGACCCACTACTACAGAGACACGAGCTCAGCAAGTACCCAAGAAAGCATAATATATATATATGTAAGTATTGACTTCAATACAACAATCCTTAGAATGCTTTAAAAATTGAGGGAGTTTATATCCACCCAGACAAAAGATAAAGAAACAACAGATTTTTTAAAAAGAGGCTTATTTTCAGTTTTGATTTTTTTAGTCATTAGTTTTTCCTTGGCAGACTACTAAACGTATTAACGCATGAATGAAATATTACTCTTTGCATTGCAGGGTCATCTATTTAAATGTCACTTTAATAGCTTATTACATAAAACCCTAGGGTGAAATCCAGGCCCTATTATCTCCAGCAGGTCTGGAGTTTCACCCAGGATATTAATCTGTTTTTTCAATGCATGGAAATTATAGTCTTTCAAGGACAATAAAATCTTCTCTAGGCAAATTAAAAATTATT